>OX467119.1:4166000-5510500 GCA_950106695.1 Biston stratarius
TGAATTTATCACGTTGGGATTCTCTGGGACCCATATTATAGATTGCACGAACAGCCCTCCTCGGCAACACAAATACGGTGTTTATATCTGCAGCGTTCCCCCACAGCAGTATGCCATAAGACATAATACTATGGAAGTAGCTGAAATAGACTAGTCTAGAAGTATCAACGTCTGTAAGATGACGGATTTTTTTGACTGCATATGCTGCAGAACTAAGTCTCCTCGATAGCTTATCTATGTGTGGGCCCCATTGAAGTTTACTATCTAAGGTTATTCCCAAGAATACAGTATTGTCTATAATTTCTAATGTTTCTCCTTTTACGTTTACATCAGCCTTAACTTGTTTTACATTAGGTAGAGTAAATCTTATACATTTTGTTTTGGTTTTATTAAGCAAAAGATTATTGACATTAAACCAATGGACTACTTTTGAGATTGCATTATTCACATCGTCGAATATTAGTGGTATAGTACAATCTGAATCTGAAAACCGATTTCCTTCCTCAAGGTAAATGGTGGGACACGAAGGTAATAAAAGTGGATGCGGCACTCGTTCACGTGCAGTTCCCAGACAACAGAACGGAATGGATATATCGGGGCTCCACTCGACTCAAACCGCTGTTCGCAGAACTACTAGCCGCAAAGAGAGGAGATCGTGCTAGGTTACCTCGGAGCACTAAATCTAACACTCAGGTATGTCCATTTAACACTAAGTTATGGTTATTTAACACTAAACTATGTCCATTTAACACTAAGATACAGATGTCTATTTAACACTCAGGTATGTGTATTTAGCACTAAAGCACTTATCTCCATTTAACATTAAAGGGCATATCTCTATTTAACACTAAGATACATATATCTATTTAACACTAAAGTATGTCCATTTAACACTAAAGTACATATGTTCATTTAACGCTTAGGTATACGAGGTGTGTTCAAAAAATAACGGGAATTTCGTTTTTTGAAAAAAATATTTCAAAATTCAAAACCATTTCTTCAAACTAGGCTGAGAATCAGCACTTTTCGAACGTCGAAATTACATAAGACAGTCCCCCAAAACGCCCACCCGTCACCACTTCCTAGTGCTTTAGCTGGGAAGAAGTGGCGCAACAAACTCCCCAGCAGCGCAGCTGTCTGTTCAGTTAGAGAAAAAAAAAAAATATATACTATGCAAAATTATTTACATTACGCGACACAAAACATTATTTAAATTAAAAGCCGTATGTCAGCTAGCACACGCCAATATACCAACCAAAAACATCGAGAACTATACTCAGGCAGAATAAAAACGAAACGTAAACAATATCTAAATAAAAGCCTCCAGGCATTATGGGCGTGCCCGCTTACACATAGCTATATTCACATAACTGTCACTGGAAGTTATAAATGATAAACTAGGACATTAGCTAATCACATATTGCAATGCAACTCATAAAAAACATTGTAATGAGTAGATTATGTCAACAATAAATGACAATAAAACTAAAATAAATTGACTTATAAAGTCAAATAAAATAAACAATTATATATAAACAATTATTCATACGTCTACATTAATGTTGTCGCCTTAAAAATAGTCCCCATTCGATATTATGCACTTATGCCAGCGCTTTTTCCAATTGTCGAAACACTTCTCAAACTCGATTTTTGGGATAGCTCTTTCAGCGATGCGCTTTTAATGTCATCTATGCTTTTAAAAAGACGGCCCTTTAACGTTCTCTTTATTTTTGGAAATAGGAACTAGTCACACGGAGCCATGCCTGGTGAATATGGAGGCTGGGGCATCGTTACAGTATTTTTTTTTTGGCCAAGAATTCACGAACAAGCAACGAAGTGTGATAAAATTATTCAAAAATTCATGGATCCATTTCTTTTAACAAACGAAAATCGCCAAGCTCATAAAAACACGTCTAACCTTAGCGGCTGCTACAGACAAAGTAAGCAATGAATACAGATGAAAATTTTATCGTACTTCAGGGGCATGTATATCAACATAATAAAAAAATTATTTGACAATTGGACTCTCCAAACCCGCGAAATTTTAAAATTCCCGTTTTTTTTTCTGAACACACGTATATGTCCATTTAACACTAAGATACATATGTCCGTTTAGCACTAAGGTACTTATGTTCATTTAACATTAACGGACATATCTCCTTTTAACACTAAGGTACATATATCTATTTAACACTAAGGTATGTCCATCTGACACTAAGGTGTGTCATTTAACACTAAGGTATATATGTCAATTTAACACTAAAGTACATATGCCCATTTAACACTAAGGTACATATTATGTCCACTTACACTAAAGTCTGTCCATATAACACTAAGGTTTGTCCAGTTTTTAGCGATGATGGCTCAGCGGTAAACACGTCCGGACCACACGCCGAGGGACGTGGGTTCAAATCCCAACAATGAGCTTGAGTTTCTGGTAAAGGCAAACATCGTGAGGAAACAATAGCAAGACGATAGTAGCACCCGGCTGGCGAGTTAAAAATCTGCTGCCAAGCTTCTAATCTAACGCTTTGTTCCGACAATCTCACTTGAGAGCCAGTTTCACACTAAGTGAGTTTACAATCTATGACCACACCGTCATTTAACATCATTAAACGTCATTTTTGCGTGGTGACCCTACCACCACTCTCTAGTACTCGGCTGGCTAGCTACCACCCTCAAGTTGAAAATCTGCCGCCAAGCATCTAATGATATGTTCCGGCAGCCTCGCTTGAGAGCCAGTTCCATTCCAGGCTAGGTGTGCTTTACCATCTTCGACCATACCTTCACTTAACATCAGGTGAGATGTGGGAAAACACCTAGCCTGACAGCTATAAAAAAAAAGTTCTTTTGCAGCGATGTTACCTCTTTGGTTTACTAACAGGCGTTAGTAGTACAATAACATTCTACCCAATGAATACAAAATTGTTTGATATCATAAAAGTATTTTTTTTTTTGTTACAGACAAACGTACCTTACGTCGAGTATACGAGATCAGATGACCACACGAAAACTGAAACACAATCACAAGAGGTGAGATTTTAAAGATAACACAAGATTCAAAGTTCAAAGCACCGGCACCTAGGCTAGGCTAAGCACCGTCTTCAAACAGATCAGTAGGTACCTAGCAGGTATAATAATACTTTGGAAAGTTTATTTTAAAGATAACACAAGATTCAAAGTTCAAAGCACCGGCACCTAGGCTAGGCTAAGCACCGTCTTCAAACAGATCAGTAGGTACCTAGCAGGTATAATAATACTTTGGAAAGTTTATTTTAAAGATAACACAAGATTCAAAGCACCGGCACCTAGACTAGCCTAAGCACCGACTTCAAACAGATCAGTAGGTACCTAGCAGGTATAATAATACTTTGTAAAGTTTATTTTAAAGATAACACAAGATTCAAAGTTCAAAGCACCGGCACCTAGGCTATGCTAAGCACCGACTTCAAACAGATCAGTAGGTACCTAGCAGGTATAATAATACTTTGTAAAGTTTATTTTAAAGATAACACAAGAATCAAAGTTCAAAGTACCGGCACCTAGACTAGCCTAAGGCACCGACTTCAAACAGATCAGTAGGTATAGGTACCTATATAATAATACTTTGGAAAGTTTATTTTTCGCTTTTTAGTGCTGATGTTTTTTTCTTGAAGTCGGATTTACTGTTTTTTTTTTAAAGTTTGTTTATCTGTCTCGTCTCTTAACAGAGGGTTTGTTCAATTTGCAGTATAAAAAGTATAGGCCATAAACTACATATTATTATGTATATGTATGCCAAATTTCATTCAAATCCGTACATCAAAGAGTAAAAAACATCCATCCGTCCTTACAAACTTTCACATTTATAATATTAGTAAGATATTAAATAAGTTAATAAGATATTTTTACTTATTATTTTAGTCAAATAACTCGTCGGAGAGATCTTGGGTGAGTGAAACTAAAATGGATTTTAATCAATTGTTTTTATTAGATCCATTTGAGTTTTCTTTGCATCATGTTACTATCACATATGATTTATTTTATAGATATTCTTAGATCCGTGTTTCGTTCTTTTTACCCGACTGCCAAGGATAATTCGAGTGTGTTTCCTTGTGCGGGGAAGATAGTTCGCCATGTTAACCAAGTGCGGGACATATTTTTATTTTTTATTTTTTATTAATACTGCATGTCAATAATTACACTAATACTCTACTAAATTAATTTAAATTATGATAAATAGTCAAGCAATGGAATTATCATAAAACCCGGGTTTTGATTACTCTTAGACCCGAAAACTCGGGTTTTCAAAATTAAACCGAGTTTCGATGCCCTAGTTGGTAACTAGATCTTCCAATTCAAAGTCAGACATAAATAGTTCATGGAACATAATTTCGCACAAAATACTATAAAACTAAAGTATAGTATTTCATGCGCGATTAAGATTAAGCACAAAATACTATAAAATTAATTTATAGTATTTTGTGCGCGATTAAGTCCCGTTGATAAACATAGTTACGTCTAATAAAATATCATAACTGCGTCTGATTAATTTCCGTAATTTTTACTTGATGGTAGATTTCCTTAGGTCGTCTAAGGAGGTTCCACCGCAGTATCAGATACTCTACCGTCAAGCAGTAGTGTGTAAACATTACTGTGTTCCGGTTTGAAGGGTACTGCAGCGAAATTACAGGGCTGTTGAGACACCTTCGAAAGTCTCAAAGTAATGAGCGTCAAAGCAGCGATGCGCTGGACTTTGTTTTGTTACTCAAAGTTCTATGCTGCAAGTTTCATGGACAGGCGTTATCTCTTACCATCAGGAGAGCGTCTCGTTCGTCTCATTAATTTTACATTTAAAAAAACCTTCGCGATTTAAACTCACAATCATGTATACTAATCGCGCACAAAATACTATAAATTAAATTTATCTATCTATCTATCTATCTAATCTAATCTATCTATCTATATATAATTAATAATACCTTTAAACGAGCAATTCTTGTATATATGTATATATATAATCTGAATCTCGGAAACGGCTCCAACGATTTTCATGAAATTTTGTATGCAGAGGGTTTCGGGGGCGATTAATCGATCTAGCTAGGTTTCATTTTTAGAAAACGTCGTTTTATCCGTGTTTTCAGGCAATGAAAAACTGTTACAATATCATAGGAATACGAAGGTAAATTTCGCCACCTTCTACAAGGTTATAATAGCTCAGGCGAATAATCGGGCGGTCCCGGATTCAGAAGACCCCAGTTCGAATCCAGATGTATATTCTTTTCCTCTTTTTTTTTTCAAGTTCTTTATAAAAAACGAGCAAAGCTCGGTCTTCCAGGTACTAGTATATAATGTATAGTATTTTGTGTGCGATTTATAAAAATAATCATGTGTGTAAATTGCGAAAGATTTAACGGAAATCAGACGTCTTAACTGAACTGAGGTAATCAATTATTAATTTACATTTTTTTTTTATAAAGGACTTTAGACGCCAGCGCACCGTAGCCAAGAAATCTACGACGATAGCTCAGCAGATCAGCAACGCTGCCACAGACGGCGTCATCAGCAGAGTTGTGGTAAGTCTATATTGTATTTATGCATCTTATGCCTTTAAACGAGCAATTCTTGTATATATATATATAAATATATATATATATAAATATATATATATAATCTGAATCTCGGAAAATGCTCCAACGGCCTCCAACGATTTTCATTAAATTTACTATGCAGAGGGTTTCTCAAATATGTACCCACTGTCCGGGGTACTTTACTTGCGCCTTTTGAGGTCTTCTGCATTTTAACTATGTATAACAATTATTCATTAACAAATATTATTCAATTATTTTATTTACATAACAATAATAAGTAAGAATTGATTGGTTTCTTGTGCTGTGAGTAGATGTCAAAAAGTAAATTTTGATGGAATCACTTTTTTTTTAAATGTAACATTAATGAACCGAACGAGGCGATCTCCTGATGTTAAGAGATAACGCCTGTCCATGACCATTGCAGTGATACACAGAACTTTCGAGTAGTAAAACAAAGTACAGGGCATCGCTGCCTTGGCGCTCATTACTTTGAGACTAGATGGTTAGTCTCAACAGCCCTGTAATTTCGCTAGCTGCAGTACCCTTCAAACCGGAACACAGTAATGTTTACACACTACTGCTTAGCGATAGAATATTTGGTACTGCGGTGGTACCTACCTAGACGACCTCCAGCTAAGGAGTGTCCACCAAGTGAAACTTTTTTAATTGATTGGCCAACTTTACTTTTTAACATCCACTCATAGCACAATTAATTAATTTTCCAATCAATTCTCACTTTTTTTTTCGAAAACTATTAACTCGTGTTTGGAACTAAGCCGCAACGCAAATTTCCATAGTTAGATATACATAATCTTCACATTTTTGTCGACGTCCACCGTGTCTAGCTATCTACTAGCGAAGGAGCAAGTAAAGCCGAGAGCTACTGTTCAGAGACAATTTATTAATAATCTTAAATAACATATATCGTTTCTATACAAATCTTGACACAGCGTGCTAACCTTTTAGCGACGCCATCTCGTATAGTTTTATGTACTATAACTTTAACTACTAGACATCTACCGATTAAAATTATGAGCAGATTTAGACACACCGTAACCAGCAAAATTTTGAAAGTGGTCTATGAGATAAAAAGTTTGGGAACCTCTGATATAGATGGAGTGATATATATATATTTTTAATGTTTTTTTTTTTCAGTTCTACACGCCTAAAAATTCGGTGCGGCCCCTGAAGATGGTACCCCACAATTGTGGGCTACAATGCAAGCGGAGCGACCTGCTGTCGCTCAAAGATCTACGGACCTACAATCCGCTCACTAAACCACTGTTGAGTGGGTGGGAAAGGTACTTCTGACACTTCCGACAATACACGATTCCATCTAAATCTGTCAAGGCATTACAGCGTGAAGAAGTAACACAAATATACAAACACACTTGTTTTTATAATGGTGGTTAATATTTTGTACTGATGATAGTTTAGTGGTTAGCGCGGTCGGTTCACATGCCTGGGTGCGTGGGTTCAATTCGCAATAAAAAGTTTTAGCTGCCGGTTAAGGAAAACATCGCGAGGAGACCATAGCATGGTGACACCTCAAGTTGAAAGCCAGTTCCATTCCAGGTTAGGTTTGTTTACCATCTTCGATCACACCGACATTTAACATCAGGTGCGCTGTGGTCAAACACCATGCTTGTCAAAGATAAAAAAGCTTGGTGGCTTTACGCTCGGCAGCCTCACTTGAGAGCCAGTTCCATTTCAGGTTAAGTGTGTTTACCATCGTCGACCACAGCGTCATTTAACATTAGGTGCGCTGTTGTCAAACACCATGCCTGTAAGCCATATAAAAAAATTTCGCGGAATGAGTCCACGTTCAGCAGTGGGTCAGTTTTATGTTTGACAGGCTAGGTGTTTGACCACAGCGCACCTGATACAAGTGGTGTGCTCGAAGATGGTAAACACCTAGCCTGGAATGGAACTAGCTCTCAAGTAAAACTGCCAGAACGCACCTTATATTTTTATTTTTAGTAAAAAGTAATTCATTAACTATTTTTAAAAGTCAAAGTTTAAGTTATTTTTAAATTTCATATTTTATCATACATTTACTATCTTTCTGTCAAGAATTCATCGATAGTGTGTATACGCTTGCCGTGGCGGTGCCGGCGTAAGAATAGTGCCCCACCCTCTCTACCCGTGGTTGCTGTAAGAGTCGGCTAAGGGATGTAACCCGGAAGATGGGCAGCAGCGTCTTCCTTGAACAATCACACCTAACTGCGCTCGCCAACCCGCCTGCCAAGCGTGGCGAGTATTGGCAAAACTCCCCCCAGGAGGAGGCCTATGTCCAGCAGTGGACGTCCTATGGCTGATGATGCGTGTTTTACCCTTTTAAAAATGGCTATATCGGATGTATGTTTCGTAGACAAATAGTCCGTCATAAGGCGTCGCGAGCGGTGATGTACCGCGCGCCGTGCGGCCGGCGGCTGCGGTGCCTCCGCGAGCTCCACGCGTACCTGCGCGCGGTGCGCAGCGACATGCCCGTCGACTTATTCGACTTCAGCCCCAACACGCACTGCCTCGCAGAATTCCTACTCAACAAGACCAACGTCCAGAAAAAGGTACGCGCTCGCGCCTTTCTGCCACTTGTCATCTGTCACATGTCAAAAGCTTCTCTTTTTTTGGCACCGCACTTTTTGCTTTTGCCGCTGTCAATTATTATTATATCTTTATTTACTAGCAAAAAGCTGAGCTTTGTGAGGGCTCGCGTAGTTTTTCTAACGGGTAATAATTTTTTAAGACAGTTGTTATTTTACAACCTGATTCTAGTGGTGTCATCTAGTATTAAGAAGATTAATTACGATGTATTTGAGTATTGAGTTTAGTTCTGTTTCAGCGATTTTAACTCTTTGGTTTACTAACAGATGGCGTTAGTAGTACAATAACATTATATCCATTGAATACAAAATTGTTTATGTCCATTTTGAGTGAGTTGTGTGTCAAAATGCACACCGAAAAAGAAAAAGAGTACAGAAAACAAAAGAATCTTATGAGCTAGTGCCAGAAGTGGCGGCCTTATCGCTAAGAGCGATCTCTTCCAGGCAACCAATAATGGAAAAACGATATAAAATAAAGAGCAGAAGGGAGATGTTGTAACACTAAAAATTTATTAATAATAATATAAGTATAGTATAAGTATTTTATTAATTAGCTTAATTTGATATGGCCCTGTGTAAAACCACCCTACGACATTTTTTTTAAAATTATTTATGCATAAAGTACTAAGCCAAAAACAAAAAAAATAAACTTGGTTTCGCAGGACCTGTCCCACGGCAAGGAGAACGTACCAGTCCCATGCGTGAACTATTACGACCACTCCTTACCGGAGTTCTGTTCCTACAACACGGAGCGCACGCCCACCGCTGGGGTCCCACTCAACTTGGATCCCGAGTTCCTATGCGGATGTGACTGCGATGACGATTGCGCTGTAAGTATTATATAGGGTTTTTTTTTTCTCTTTCTTCTTGGCATCGCACTCTGTGCATTCTGCCAGTTTCAACGTTTCTATATTTTTTGAAGTCTTCATTTTTCAGCTTCTTTATCCTTATAGTTAAAGCCCAGTCTTGGTCAAGTCCAATCCTTGCTAGTCAAATCCAGTCATGCCTTAGTAAAGTAGTGGTGACTTTACTTTAGGCTTCGATGGAGTTTTGGAGGCAATACAAAAAAGTCATGATTCACCACATTACATTATTTTCCCACAATCGTTGGTTGTGAATCGTTGGTCAAAAAGGGTTGGCCTCACTTGAGAGCCAGTTCCATTCCAGGCTAGGTGTGCTTTACCATCTTCGACCACACCGTCACTTAACATCAGGTGAGTTGTGGTCAAACACATAGCCTGTCAGCCATAAAAAAAAATAAAAAATTGCACGCATTGCTTTATTAGGTGTCATAAGTTATATTTCGTCTCAGGATAAAACCAAGTGTGCATGCTGGAAGATGACCCTGGAGGGCGCTAAGACCATCGGCATGGAAGGACCGAATATTGGCTATCATTACAGGAGGCTACCCGAACCACTGCCTAGCGGCATATACGAGTGTAATTCTAGGTAAGTGAAAAAGTATTTTTAGCCCAAAACACCAAAGTTACTGGTCATTATTCCATTCATATTTTAAAATATCAAAATCACATCATCAGCCATAGGACGTCCACTGCCTCCTCCTGGGGGGGTTTTGCCAATACTCGCCACGCTTGGCAGGCGGGTTGGCGAGCGCAGTTAGGTGTGATTGTTCAAGGAAGACGCTGCTGCCCATCTCCCGGATTACATCCCTTAGCCGACTCTTACGGCGACCACGGGTAGAGAGGGTGGGGTACTATTCTTACGCCGGCACCACCACGGCACCAACCAATCATAACATATGTCAATATAATGTAAAAGTCAATATACTAATATGTCAAATATAAAATATGTCAATGATTAAATGTCAATAAAAAATTATAATAACTTACTAGTAATTCAATAATCTCTTATTTGTAAATAATCGTCAAAGTCATAGAAAAAGGTTTTTTGTTTTAAATTGCTGACAGGCTAGGTGTTTAACCACAATTCACCTGATGTTAAGTGACGGTGTGGTCGAAGATGGTAAACCTAGCCTGGAATAGAACTGGCTCTCAAGTGAGGCTGCCGGAACACACCGTTAAATGCTTGGCAACAGATTTTCAACTTGAGGGTGGTAGCTAGCCAGCGAGTACTAGAAAGTACCCTACCACCACGCTATGGTTTCCTCACGATGTTTTCCTTCACCGGCAGCTCAAGCTCATTTTTGGGATTCGAACCCACGCCCTTTGGCATGCGAACCAACCGTGCTAACCACTGTGCTATCATCGCTACTAGGTCTCATGAAGCCAAGATCTTAGTTTGCTTCTGAAGCAAACTTTGTATTCTACGTAAAAGCCCATAGGTGTTTTTAGCATATGCTTAGAACGTCCTACGCTGCGCTTGCCGGTCCGTGGTCTCCACTCCAGAACTTTGCAGCCCCATCGGCCATCAGTTCTGCGTGCTATGTGCCCTGCCCACTGCCACTTCAACTTGCTAATCCGTTGTGCTATGTCGGCTACTTTAGTTCGTCTACGGAGTCATTTCTGATTCGATCTCGTAGGGAAACTCCGAGCATAGCCCTCTCCATAGCTCGTTGTGCTACTTTAAGCTATCACACCACACTAATATTATAAAGGCGAAAGCTTTTGATTGTGTGTGTTTGTTACTTCTTCACGCTCAAACGGCTGGACCAATTTTTATGAAATTTGGTATGGAGGTAGATGAAACCCTGGACTAACACATAGGCTACCCTTTTTATCCCCAAGTAGCTGGTAACACCGCAGGGTGCAGATAGTAAGTCATTAAGTTTATGTAATATACAATTATATGTCAAAATAAGTATTAATTAAGAATAACGTGTTAATTTGAATTAATAATAATTAATTACTATAAATGTTATTTGTTTTAGATGTAGATGTAAATCTACCTGCTTAAATCGAGTAGTACAGAATCCTCTTCAACTGAAGCTCCAGGTAAGTACAATAACGGCTTAACAAGGTTGTAAGCTTTGGGTGTATGCCGGTAGGGGGGCAAACATTTAATTGACAAAGCCTACTATAAGGTGGCTCATTACGTGGAAGACAGGAATATATGGTTGTTGTAGCTTCTCTCTGCACTTGCATCCCCTGGCTGTGACAATTGTAGTAAGCATTAATATCTATAACTGTAAACTGTAACCTAATATGAAAAGAAAGATCCACAAAAAAAATGCCTTGCTGAGTTTCTTGCCGGAGTCTTCTCAGTTGAAGTGTAATTACGAGCCGGTGGTAGATTCAAACATGTAACTTAACGTTCATAAGTGCCTTACCAGGGCCTAAACTGAATAAATGACTTTTTGATTTTGATTTTGAACAAAGCCCAAGTCCTCCAAGCATCTAACGGTGTGTTCCGGCAGCCTCACTTGAGAGCCGGTACCATTCCAGGCTGGGTATGCTTTACCATTCTCGACCACATCTTCACTTAACATCAAGTGAGCTGTGGTCAAACCGGTCAACCTTTAAAAAAAATTACATAAATGTATGTCGCTAGATAAAAATCGTCCTTTTCCAAACTTACAGGTATTCAAAACATTGAATCGAGGATGGGGCATTCGCGCTCTGAACGACGTGCCGAAAGGAGCATTTATATGCATATATGCAGGAAATCTACTAACAGATGCCACTGCCAATCTGGTAAATGTTTATTTATAAAATGTTAATGTAATTATACGAACGAAACGCTCTCCTGATAGTAAGAGATAACGCCTGTCCATGACCATTGCAGCGTTACACAGAATTTTGAGTAACAAAACAAAGTTGCTCCGGGGCATTGCTGCTTTGGACACCACATTTCGTCTCACTGTCTCTCTCTTGCTAGAATTGTCCACGTCGCCACTCAATTCATTTATTTACATTCGAAGAAAGGTCAACGAACATTTTCGATAGAACAGCCGATTCTCTTTCGCACTATTTAGTTTTTTATTTGTTTATTTACATTTGGTGAAAGGTTAACGAACATTTTCGATAGAACAGCTGCTTCTCTTTCGCACTATTTTGTTTTTTAATTGTTTATTTACATTTGGTGAAAGGTTAACGAACATTTTCGATAGAACAGCTGCTTCTCTTTCGCACTATTTTGTTTTTTAATTGTTTATTTACATTCGGTGAAAGGTTAACGAACATTTTCGATAGAACAGCTGCTTCTCTTTCGCACTATTTTGTTTTTTATTTGTTTATTTACATTCGGTGAAAGGTTAACGAACATTTTCGATAGAACAGCTGATTCTCTTTCGCGCTATTTTGTTTTTTATTTGTTTAATTACATTCGGCGAAAGGTAAACGAACATTTACGATAGAACAGCTGCTTCTCTTTCGCACTATTTTGTTTTTTATTTGTTTATTTACATTCGGTGAAAGGTTAACGAACATTTTCGATAGAACAGCTGATTCTCTTTCGCGCTATTTTGTTTTTTATTTGTTTAATTACATTCGGCGAAAGGTAAACGAACATTTACGATAGAACAACTGATTCCCTTTCGCACTATTTTGTTTTTTATTTGTTTATTTACTTTCGGTGAAAGGTTAACGAACATTTTTGATGGAGCAACTGATTTTTTTTCACACTATTTTATTGTTTTACATTCGGTGAAATGTCAACGAAAATTTTTGATGGAGCAACTGTTTTTCTTCCGCAATATTTTATTTTTTTACATTCGGTCAAATATTTTTCTTAATTTCCGATGTATAGCAAAAGTTGGGACACCTTTGCGACTTAGTATACCCTAACGTTACAACCCTATATTGTTTTATTCTTTACAGGACGGTTTAAACGAAGGAGACGAATATCTTGCAGAGCTAGACTATATAGAAGTAGTCGAGTCAATGAAAGAGGGGTACGAAGATGACATACCTGAAGCGGATAAAGAACTGGACAAGGTTAGTGGGCCGTGTTACCGTCTTCAACCGCACAACCAAACGGGGCAGACAAAAATTCGTCATTCAAAAACTATGTTAAAAAATAACTTTAATCTCCTTAGCAAAAAGGAGTGTATTATGTTTAACGCGTGTAACCTTGTTTAACCTTGACCAAATGTATAAAACAGATTATATTTTTTCATTTATTTATTTATTTATATTATGAACACCAACATTGTGTACATTATCTCATGACAAAAAGTAAGAAGTACAAAACAATTACACAGTAAATGCCACAACAATTATAGGTGCAGACAGCATGCAATAAAAACTATAATTAATTCATAATCAATACAAAATTAAATGTCAAAGTTAAATAATAAATTAATTAAATAAAATAAAGTGTTAAATAATAAAATCAAAAATAAAAATAGAATTATTTAATTTACATGTCAATTTTTGTCAGAGAGTGATCGCAAAGATCTCTTAAAACTGTTAATATTGTCACCAAAAATATCTACATCGATTGTCCTGGACATGGCATTATACTGGCGAGTCATCCTAGACAAGGGTGCATTGAAACCCAGGTTAGAGCGAGAATTGAGTGTACAAAAAATATTGAAACGCGACACTCTGGGCAACGTACGAGGATTGGTCAGAGATAGTTCTGAAAGCAAATCCGGGGTGTCCAGTATTCCGTTCGCCAGTTTGTAAAGGTAAGTATTGTCCAATGTGTGCCTACGATGTGTGAGTGAGATGTTCATGCTTACAGAGTGATACACCAGTGATGGTGTATTCTAAAATGGTAAAGAAACCTTGTCTAGAAAGAGAACTGGCTCTCAAGTAAGGCTGCAGGAATACACCGTTAGATTCTAAGCGGCAAATTTTCAATTTGATGGTGGTAGCTAGCCGGACAAACACTAGAAAGTATCCTACCACCACGCTATGGTTTCCTCACGATGTTTTCCTTCATCGGCAGTTCTAGCTCTAGACCGCGACGAACTCTTCAACTACTAAACCGATTTTAACCAAATCTCGCACACTGTGTGCAGTTTGATCCAACTTGAGAGATAGGATAGTTTATATCTCTTTTTTTTTTTTGCTATTTGTTTGTTTATTATACGACAAAGATGTACCTATAATTATCTATGAGTTCTATAAAATTCTAATAGATGACGGTGTAAGGTAATTCATTAACCGGATTGAGTAAGTATCCAATAGATGGCGCTACGTTAAAAGTCCAAACGTTTCATAAGTATCCAATAGATGGCGCTACTTTAAAAGTACAAACGTTTCATAAGTATCCAATAGATGGCGCTACTTTAAAAGTACAAACGTTTCATAAGTATCCAATAGTTGGCGCTACGTTAAAAGTCCAAACGTTTCATAAGTATCCAATAGATGGCGCTACTTTAAAAGTACAAACGTTTCATAAGTATCCAATAGATGGCGCTACGTTAAAAGTCCAAACGTTTCATAAGTATCCAATAGATGGCGCTACTTTAAAAGTCCAAACGTTTCATAAGTATCCAATAGATGGCGCTACTTTAAAAGTACAAACGTTTCATAAGTATCCAATAGATGGCGCTACGTTAAAAGTCCAAACGTTGCATAAGTATCCAATAGATGGCGCTACGTTAAAAGTTCAAACGTTTCATAAGTATCCAATAGATGGCGCTACTTTAAAAGTACAAACGTTTCATAAGTATCCAATAGATGGCGCTACGTTAAAAGTCCAAACGTTTCATAAGTATCCAATAGATGGCGCTACTTTAAAAGTACAAACGTTTCATAAGTATCCAATAGATGGCGCTACGTTAAAAGTCCAAACGTTTCATAAGTATCCAATAGATGGCGCTACTTTAAAAGTCCAAACGTTTCATAAGTATCCAATAGATGGCGCTACTTTAAAAGTACAAACGTTTCATAAGTATCCAATAGATGGCGCTACGTTAAAAGTCCAAACGTTGCATAAGTGTCCAATAGATGGCGCTACGTTAAAAGTTCAAACGTTTCATTTGCGCTACAATTTATTTCACGTTACACGCGTGTGTTCAATTTGGCCACAGCAACGCGTGGCCGGGTCTGGTAGCATAATATAATTATGATAAGCTATCGTATCAACTACAAACTTACATTGTTCAAATATAGTTCTTTCAACCTATCTTGTGCAACTCCTTCTGCAGCATAACTTTCACATCGGGGCAACTTCGAAGTAACTTTCCCAATACTCAAATACATCGTAGTTAATCTACTTAATACTAGATGACACCACTAGAATCAGGCGTAATCAGTGTTCCCAACTTGGAGGTTTTTTTTTTCTCTTCTTGGCATCGCACTCTGTGCATTCTGCCAGTTTCAATGTTTCTATATTTTGTGAGTAGTCTTCATTTTTCAGCTTCTTTATCATCTATAGTTACAGTCAAAGTCTAGTCTTGATCAAGTCCAGTCGGTCCCAGTCAAATCAAGTCATGGTTTAGTAAAGTAGTGGCGACTTTACTATAAGCTTCTGAATGGAGTTTTGGAAGCAACACGAAAAGTCATGTTTAACCACATTATATCATTCTCCCACACTCGCGCTTGTAATTCGGCACTTTATAAATAAAACACCACTATTTTTATGCATAAAAACTCGAAAAAACGCTAGTTTTAGAAAAAAATACAATGGGCCGACACGACGCTCACCGCGTTCCCGCCAAAACTCCGCTTGGAGGTTTTATAATACAGTAGAATCCGTTTAGTACGACTTCGCATATAACAACCAACCGTTTTTAGCGACGTAAGTATAGGCATATGTTTGGTTTTAATATGAGCCACTATGAACGTACATCCGTTTATTACGACTCCGCTTACAACGACCGACCGCTTTTAACGACGGAATTTCACACAAAATTGACCGGTTACAACGACGATAAGCGTTGACGTGTTTACAAATATATCGTAGGTAAGAAGCTATCTCAGCCCCGCGCACCCCCCTTGCTTATGCTTTGCATAATGCAGTCCGTACTTCTTACTGTAGAAATGAAAACTAAAAACAATAAAAAATTACAGAATTTTTTTTACTAGACATTTCTTTATGGACGTGCACATTATGCAATAAATATTTTGATTCAAATGTTTTTTTTTCTCTGTTGGTCAAATAAATATCAATATCTAAATATGTATGTACGCATGTGATTATTTTAATAAAAAATAAAAATAAAAATTGTTAGTTCGTTTAGTATGACTTCCGGTTAGTACGACGTAATATTACCGGTCCCTTGGCCGTCGTTATATCCGGATTCTACTGTAATTTAAAAAAAAAACTGTTAAATATTATTACCTGCTAGTAAACCTACGCGAGCCCTCACAAAGCTCAGCTTTTTGCTAGTTATTATTTATCATCGCTATCGTTTTCCACAGAAAGAGACAAAAAAGTCTGAAAGCGAGCCAGAATCGGACTCCACTGATTCGGAACACGAAACCCGAGATAAGTCGGACATTCAAGACGGGGACTTCCAGCCTGGGTACATGAACTTCGGTGTAACTAAATTCAAGTAAGCATTTTTAATGATATAGATCTGCGTTTGCTCGCCAACTTGTCTGATAGACATCCGTGTGGTGCCTTCACATCACATCATCAGCCATAGGACGTCCACTGCTGGACATAGGCTTCCTCCTGGGGGTGTTTTGCCAATACTCGCCACGCTTGGCAGGCGGGTTGGCGAGCGCAGTTAGGTGTGATTGTTCAAGGAAGACGCTGCTGCCCATCTTCCGGATTACATCCCTTAGCCGACTCTTACGGCAGCCACGGGTAGAGAGTTAATTTTTTCTATTAAATTTGATGACTTACACTTGGCCAGCGTGGTGGCTTCTTACCCTTCTCACAATGAGAAGAATCCCACGCCCAGCAGTGGGCCAGTTTATAAAAACAGAGCTGATTGGGATACGGATCACTTCGACTTTTACTTTACTTCCGAATTTTATTTATGTAGTTTTCAATTATTCTTTCTAGCAAGCGTCTCCGGCGTCGTGACAAGAAGAAGAACAAGGAAGACGAGAATAAAGAAGATACCAGCGAGGATAAATCTTTGAAGAAAGAAGATGGAGAAGAATACATCACCATTAGTGATGATGAAGAAGGTATTTATGATCAACTATCGCCAAGTCGTTCGCATGTTTTTTGTGGTTATTTAAATGATTTTTTTTACGAGCTGTGGCCAAACACCTAGTTTATCAAAAACTAGGTGTTTGGCCACAGCTCGCTGGTATTAAGTGACGGTGTGGTCGAAGATGGTAAAGAACACCTAGCCTGGAATAGAACTAACTCCCAAATAAGACTGTCGAAACACACCGTTAGTTAGGTGGTAGGGTATGTTCTAGTACTCGGCTGGCTAGCAACTACCCTCAATTTGAAAATCTGCCGCCATTTGAGAGCCAGTTTCCGAACACACCGTAACGCAAAATCAGGTGAGCTGTGGTCAAACAATTAGTCTTTTTTCCTTGACTCTGTGTCATTGTCTTACTTTATATTGACAATATTTTTTATTGACGTGTTTGTTTATTGACATTTATCAGTGTTTTAAAACTCTTTTAATGATATATTTAAAATCACATCACATCATCAGCCATAGGTCGTCCACTGCTGGACATAGGCCTCCTCCTGGGTAGGTTTTGCCAATACTCGCCACGCTTGGCAGGCGGGTTGGCGAGCGCAGTTAGGTGTGATTGTTCAAGGAAGACGCTGCTGCCCGTCTTCCGGATTACATCCCTTAGCCGACTCTTACGGCAACCACGGGTAGAGAGGGTGGGGTACTATTCTTACGCCGGCACCACCACGGCAAAGTAAAGGCATATATTTAAAATATTAACTTGTAACATTGATGTTATTAGTAAAATATATGTATTTGTAGTGCGGTCTAAGATGGAGCACGCTTACAATTTTTTTTTATTTTTTTATTGGCGTATTACTATTTCGCGCCAAAAATATACCATATTGTATTTTTTGTCAATCCACCCTCTAAGGATACTTGGGTTATTGAGACGAATCTAACAATACCTTAATTGTCGTAATCCATTTGGCCGTTTGTAAGAAATGAGGTAATAATAGTACATTGTTACCCTAGGGGTGAAAGTAACTTATTTAGTCCCGAGACGGGGTTTGGCCAATAGTTAGAGGGATTAAATAAGTCTTTACCCCGAGGTAAACACTGTGGTTTTCATTATGAATACAAGGCAAGTAAAAATAAAACCATGAATTAACCAAAGAAAATAAAAAAAAATGAAGTACGGATTGCCGCTTCCCCGCCAATTTTTTTTTTCTGTTGCCGGCCAGTGCTATTCAGCCATTATTTTTCATTTTCATCATTGAAAAAAATGGTAAATATTTTGCCCAAATCGTATGTTATTTTAAAGAAATAATTGAAAGTAAATTATAATAAAGTTATTTAAAAAAATATATTCTTTAATTAATTCTTTACTTTATGTTATTTTTAATTTTACATCGCGATGTTATTGAGTGGCTGTATAGAAAGTTGGAACATTGTTCAATAGAAATGTGAAATTATACTAGTATTTTTTTAAAAATAATTTGACAGCTGTCAGTTGAAAACGATTGTCCCTAGGGCTGAAAAGTATTACTTTCAACCCGTTCCAAAGGAGTTTTGGCGGGAACACGGTGAGCGTCGTGTCGGCCCATTGTATTTTTTTCTATAACTAGTGCTTTTTCGAGTTTTTATGCATAAAAATAGTGGTGTTTTATTTATAAAGTGCCGAATTACAAGCGCGAGTGTGGGAGAATGATATAATGTGGTAAAACATGACTTTTCGTGCTGCTTCCAAAACTCCATCCAGAAGCTTATAGTAAAGTCGCCACTACTTTACTAAGGCATGACTTGATTTGACTGGGAGCGACTGGACTTGATCAAGACTAGACTTTGACTGTAACTATAGATGATAAAGAAGCTGAAAAATGAAGACTACTCACATAATATAGAAACATTGAAACTGGCAGAATGCACAGAGTGCGATGCCAAGAAGAAAGAGAAAAAAAAAACCGTTCCAAAGGCAACCTCAGACCTAATTTCCGAGTATACAATACTATACAACTTTATTATACACCAAACATATTATAACATACAAAACAAAAAAGAAAAAAGAAAGAAAGTAACAAAACAAAAATACAACATAGAAATAACAAATAAATGGTGTACAAGGGCGGCCTTATCGTCTAGTGATTTCTTCCAGACAACCTTAGGATGGAAATTAACAAAATAGATATTTAAGTTAATCTAATCTATCTAATACCTTTAAACGAGCAATTCTTGTATATATGTATATATATAATCTGAATCTCGGAAACGGCTCCAACGATTTTCATGAAATTTAGCATGCAGGGGGTTTCGGGGGCGACAAATCGATCTAGCTAGGTTTCATTTTTAGAAAACGTCGTTTTATCCGTGTTTTCAGCCGAGCAAAGCTCGGTCATCCAGGTACTAGATATTTATGAGTAATGAAAAGAAATTTACATATATACAAGATACGCACGAAAAACATAACCCTTCCTTGGCAGTCGGGTAAAAAATAGTTCAGTTTGTGTTTTTGTCCCCAGTTCGCGTGTCACAGCGGGAACCTTCACGCTTCGCGGCCCAGGAGAGCATGACTGACAACAAAGTTAAATCTAAATACAGGTAAGAAAGAAAAAACAATTTTTACAAATAAATAACCGATTCCATTCCATTAAGGTCCATTTGCATGGTGGTAGGGTATTTTCTAGCTACCCTCAAGTTAAAAATCTGCCGGTGAGCTGTGGTCAAATACCTAGCCTGTCAATCATCTCTAAATATATATAACTCAAAGGTGACTGACTGACTGACATAGTGATCTATCAACGCACAGCCCAAACCACTGGACGGATCGGGCTGAAATTTGGCATGCAAGTAGATGTTATGACGTAGGCATCCGCTAAGAAAGGATTTTGATTAATTCTACCCCCAAGGGGATAAAATAGGGGACGAAAGTTTGTATGAAACTTTGTCAATTTTAAACCAATCGGGCTGAGACTTTGCATGCATAAAGCTACTATGACTCAGGCATCTAGCGCGGGTGAAACCGCGGGGCACAGCTAGTTAAAAAATAAAACGTTCAGTTATTCAAATAAGAATTTTCCAAATCGGTTTATACTATAAATGACGAAAATTCTGAGGATTCTGAGGTAAAAAAAAAGTTTTTTTTATTTCACCATAACTTTTAAGCGCCTAAACAGATTTGACATGGATTTTTTTTAACGTAGTTGTGTTTTGCCGTGGTGGTGCCGGCGTAAGAATAGTACCCCACCCTCTCTACCCGTGGTTGCCGTAAGAGTCGGCTAAGGGATGCAATCCGGAAGATGGGCAGCAGCGTCTTCCTTGAACAATCACACCTAACTGCGCTCGCCAACCCGCCTGCCAAGCGTGGCTAGTATAAGCAAAACCCCCCCAGGAGGAGGCCTATGTCCAGCAGTGGACGTCCTCTGACTGATGATGTGTTTTTGGTACATTCAATAAATTCTTGTTATTTCGGGCAGTCGTCTAAAAAGTTTAAATTTCATTAAATTTCTTAATTTTTGTGTGATTTCATATTATCCTGCTTGTACCAATTTTCTCTATTTACAGATCAATCAGGTCGTATTTCGGCAAGGATGAAGCTTGCTATATCATGGACGCTAAGGTCCAGGGCAACATTGGACGATATCTTAATGTATGCTTACTGTTTTTTTTTTTATTGATTCATTAAGCTGTCCATTATACGCTGACAGTTTGAACATTAGCAATATTCAAAGACATGTTAGTTAGTCGTCATATGAAACGTATAATGAAATAAAATCAAAACAATTACAAAAAAAAACTAAGAAAACCTTAGTTAAAGTTTGTCCCAAGACTCCAGAATGTATGGACAGCGCGCGGCCTCACGCGCCGAGCTAGCGCGAGACATAACTACCATACGTAGACTGCGCAGTAACTGTTATCTAATCTGTGACCGCGCGCGACTACCATGTCATGTTCGGTGCGCGTGATTTGAGTGTCCGTATTTTTGTGTTTGCTCAGGATAATTAGGTCAAATATTAAACACCTATTTTTTTTTATTATTTGGAACGACAATCGAGTACTGAACCCCCTGTATCGATATTGCTGATGCTCAAACTTTCACGGTGTATATAAGTACGATGCCATTCGGCTCAAGCTAAGCTAACATTTTACACAACACACCTTAACTATGTACTTACTGTGTTGTAATACTTACTTATAAACAGTGATATACAAAATACCTCATACAAAGTATTATGAAAAAAAAAACAAACGCCAGACAAACGCCATGACGTTCCCCATGTACGCACTAAGCGCTTCCAATCCACATTCTTTATTCGCACAGCGAGGATGTGGAACTCTTTACCGGAATCTGTGTTTCCCGAAAATTATAATAAGAGTTTCTTCAAATCAAAAGTAAATAGGTTCCTTCTAGGTAAGCGTGTTCCATCCTAGGCCACATCGTTGCTTAACATCAGGCAGGATGTGGTCAAACGCGAAACTAATCTGTAAAAAAAAATAATTAAAAAAAATTAAAATACTAGATACTTTTATATTTCAGATACCAGATACAAAATACTTTCCGGAATGGTATTTGAAATACTAGATACATAACACTTATCTTGCAAATACTTTTGTAAGAAAACAACATTTTATTGAATTTAAGTTTAATTCAACGTGAATTATTTACAATTAGAAACAGATCGCGTTGATTGCGCAAATAGCGATTTATAGCGATGATAGCTCAGTGGTTAGCGTAGTCGGTTCGCATGCCGAAGGGCGTGGGTTCAAACCCCAACAATGAGCTTGAGCTATCGGTGAAGGGAAACATCGCGCATCAGCGAAGTCTTAGTAATAGGGTCCCGTTTTTACCCTTTGGGTACGGAACCCTAAAAAGTATTTACGATACGAGATTAAAATACGTATTTTGTATCTGTATTTCAAATACTTGTTATTTAAATAAGTCACATCTCTGCGTATAAGTATTCTAGCAGCTATATTTGGTTCCCATATAACAAGCTTTGCTTAGTTTGGAGCTAGATGGCGCTGTAATATTTATTTCAAAATGTGTTTGTAACGTGTGCCGTAACGTTACAGCACTCGTGCTCGCCGAACGTGTTCGTACAGAACGTGTTCGTCGACACGCACGACCCGCGCTTCCCCTGGGTGTCGTTCTTCGCGCTGCATCATATACGAGCAGGTAATATACATTTTATTGTTTAGATCAGCCTTTCCCAATGTGGGCGATAACGCCCCCTTGTGGGCGCTGCAAGCCTAAAGGCAGTAAGAGACCCAGAAAAAAATGGGGGCGTTGTGTAGAGGCTTGGGGGGTGATTTAGTTATAGTGGTTTTTAAGTAGGTGAAAAAATGGGGGCGCTAAAAAATAATTTATTCTCAAAGTGGGCAGTAGACAAAATAAGTTTGGGAACCCCTGGTTTAGATTCTCAAACTGTTGAGAAGCCCAGTCGGGTTAGCATTTTAAATTGCAAAAATTCCCGGCAACTTTTAACTTCCCGGAACTTTAGTCCCTACCATTTTTGTTGAAAAGTTGAAGATGTTCGAGATATTAGGCAAAAACCATTCGGTCCCCCCTTAAATACAAGATGGCGGCTAACGCTGCGGCGGAATTTGGTCGCCATTTTGGATTTAGACTACCTCCTTAAAGGTTGCAGCAAAAAATTCGCTCCCGGGAATTAATGCAATTTCAGGCCCTTTTTTTGACTAACCCGATTGGGCTATAGGGCAAGAGACCCCTTTTCCAAAATAAACTATAACCTCAGCCTTTAAAATTCAAATTACTTTAAAAATCTTATATTTAGATTTTTTCCCTATTGATACAAATTACTTAACAATTTAAAAACTTTGCTGTTGGTTAAGTGAGTATTATTAAAATACTAGCTGCGCCCCGCGGTTTTACCCGCTGATGATGATGATGAAAAGTATCCTGTTTTATTCCAGGGCCTAAAAAAAAATTGACTTATTTAATATATTGTATCCAAAGGTACGGAACTAACGTGGAACTACAATTACGATATAGGTTCCGTTCCTGGGAAGGTGCTCTATTGTTACTGCGGCGCTCCTAACTGTCGCGGACGACTTTTGTAAAATCTGACACCTGTCATATACGCTGGGCTGGCTATTGGCAAATGTCACAATTGTTTTTAAAGGAAAACTTACATACTACTTCTACTTACAGACTATTCAAATAAACAGGACACACCCCGATTTTTATGGCAATTTTTCGGCATCATTCCCGAGACTCACGTAACGTTTCAAATCGGACAAACCATTGATTGGGGGCCGTTCAAGTATTACGTAAGCACCATAGGGGGGGGGGAGTCTTTACTTTGTTTATTTTTGACGACATTGGGGATGAGGCGATCTGAATGGTGATAATATCAGCAAAGTCGTATAAATTATGCTGATTGTTTGGTTTCCTTGTTATCGACACACGACGTTTTAGCGAAATGGCTGCTAATTAAACCAATGTTTACTTAAGCATAGGAGAGGGAAGTAAGAGCTTTGCTTACTTTTGCTGACAAGGGGGAGGGAGGGGTTAATAATTACTAAAATTCTGCTTACGTATTACTTGAATGGACCAGTGCCTATGCAGCATATTGGTAGTTCAGATTTCTGTTAAATATAACTAAATACGTACTAGTCTTGTCATTTTATGTACATGAAACTCTTTCTCTTATTTAGATGTTTAGGTTTTTTTTTATAGTCAATATAGGTGTTTGACTACAGCTCACGTGATGTTAAAACTACACGCAACGATTTAACTTGTTATTTAATGGTACCGGCGTGAGGGCGGAGGTAATATTGCAGGGAATCCCTTCCCCGTATAGGCTTAAGAGGCTTTTTTACAAACGCATTAATTCTGCCTTTCCCTGCCCGTGTTCCCATCTATACTAAAAATGCAGAATTTAAGTAAAATCGTATTTTTAAGACGGACACCAAATTATCTTACTTAAAACTGCTGCAAAATTTAAGTAAGACCGTATTTTTAAATCTAAAACTGATCTTACTTAAAACTCTCAGTAAGGTTTATGAATTACAGTTTGAGCATTTGTATCAGCGTGCTCTATCCTCGCCCGCACCTTCGCTTTATATCAGGCGGGTTGTAGCCAAACGTGGAACTATATCATATTAAAAAAAAAAATAGTTTAACCAAAAGATAGTAACGCTCCTTTAACGATAAAGTTAAATTTAAGTAAGACTCGAAAGGTCTTATAAAAACGTTGCTGTATATTAGTAAGACCCAAAAAGTTTTACTCCGAAATACTTACAAAACTTGGATATTTAAAACGTTAAAATTATTTACAAATAATGATGATATAGTGTCATTCTTAAAACAGCGTTTTCAGTACGGCCTTAAGTGTTCAACGACTAACGAATGGTTACTTATAAAACTTTGCATTTGTAAGAGAAAGAGCGAAACATCTCTCCGTGTATTGAACGGTTTTTATGCATCTAAAAAATACGTTAGTTTTTCCTGTAGTTAAGCTTGAACGAAATAAACATTGGGACATGACACTTAGCCGAATCGATTCCACGTGTTTAGGGGGGGAAGGGGTCGACCATGTCTTATTTTTTTTACAATGGGGTGGAAGAGGATTTATAGCCCATTTAAAGAACCGGTTTTTCTAAAATTTATAGAAAAGCCGGTTCATTAAATGGGCCATAAATCATAAACGGTAAGTTTTACAAAAAAGTTTACAGGAAATAAAAGATGCGAAATTTTATTCTCTACAATAATGGTCTGCATAACTTTTGCCTTAAAGTGCATAGTTTCCGAGATATCGGCCAAAAACTTTTTTTCAAGATGGCGCTTGAAGCTCCACCTAGATCTGTCAACATTTTGTGATTTTATGCTCAGAAAGTGACTCTAACCCTTATAAAAAAAATTGGATCGGAATTTAGTGCGAGGTTGACCAAAAAACGGCTATTTTTACTGGCCCAATATCTTAAGTCAATTCTTGAACGCTTGCATTGTGTTCATGACGTATCTGCCAGAGGAATCACGCTGAAGTTGGGGCACTATACAATTTCTACCCCGGTTAGAAATATTGGTAGATCTGGGGCTGACGAGAATAAACGCATTACTATAGCGAATTATGCTTTCCGATAGTTAAACAACTAGTTTAAGATGAAAAGGTTTTAGGTATTTTTTTAATGCCAAAGCCAAAAACAAAAAAATCTGTTCATAAAAATTCCGGCTAAGAACACCCTAATCACCTAGCTACTCACTACCAGTATGAAATATACATAAAAATCGGTCCAGCCGTTTTGAAGGAGTGCGACCACAAACATCGTGACACGAGATTTTTATATATATAGAGATATTTCAAGTTGTTTGACTAACGTCTATCGATAAAGTACCAAACTTGCGTTGCGATATTATTTTGGGTATTTCATGTCCCTTTGCTTATTCGTTTGGGGCTATCTGTTATCTGAGCAGCCACATCGTTTAGAGTGAAATAAAAAATAGTAGTTTGAGTAAATGTGAGTCAATAGTTTTTTTTGTTAAAATTAAGGCCAATTCTCATTATATTTTTAAGTGAATGTAAGTTTCTTTTAAATTAGTGCCGAGCCATATTGTATTTTTTTTTATATACGGGGCAACCAGCTACTATCAACCACTTGAAAACAATTCTTTCTACAGTTAACTAAAAACTTGTTTTATGACTTTAAAATTTGCAAGAAAATTAATACATTTTACCAAGTACCAATTAAAAGGATATTTTCTATGCAGTTAGAAAAATAATCTACTAAAGTAGTAAATCGGTTATGAAGTTATAACGCACACGAGGTCACAGTTCGCGGCGAATTGTAATTAATAGTCCTGATTGATTTTGGAACCTTCTTTTTCTTGCGAATTTTTAAAGTCATTTGTTTTTTCTATATCAAGAGAACAAAATATAGTTGCCCTGAATTTGAAAAAAAAATATGTAATTTTAAGACGATATTGCAAAATTAGGAAATCTCAGTATTGTTACCCTGAAGATCTTTTTGTCTACGATAGCATTTCTTATCATTTGTCGTGTGATATGGTGCTTTCACCATGTATTGTGCTGTAAGACTAAATAAAGGAAGGAATAAAAGTAACTTTTGTGTTATTTTGGTAGTTCTACCAAACCACCGGGTATTCGAAACTTATTAACAAGAATTTATTAAGTTATGATTTTCTGGCACTGAAAGACCATTTAGGTAAAACATGGTTGGTGATCATTTAGGTAAACAGTAAGTGACCATATAGGGAAAACACGCTAGGTGAGCATTAAGGTAAAACTACTAGGTCTTAATTTAGGTAAAACACGCTAGGTGAGCATTAAGGTAAAACTACTAGGTCTTCATTTAGGTATAACACGCTAGGTGAGCATTAAGGTAACACTACTAGGTCTTCATTTAGGTATAACACGCTAGGTGAGCATTAAGGTAAAACTACTAGGTCTTCATTTAGGTAAAACACGCTAGGTGAGCATTAAGGTAAAACTATTAGGTCTTCATTTAGGTAAAACACGCTAGGTGAGCATTAAGGTAAAACTACTAGGTCTTCATTTAGGTAAAACACGCTAGATGAGCATTAAGGTAACACTACTAGGTCTTCATTTAGGTATAACACGCTAGGTGAGCATTAAGGTAACACTAGTAGGTCTTCATTTAGGTAAAACACGCTAGGTGAGCATTAAGGTAAAACTACTAGGTCTTCATTTAGGTAAAACACGCTAGGTGAGCATTAAGGTAACACTACTAGGTCTTCATTTAGGTATAACACGCTAGGTGAGCATTAAGGTAACACTAGTAGGTCTTCATTTAGGTAAAACACGCTAGGTGAGCATTAAGGTAACACTAGTAGGTCTTCATTTAGGTAAAACACGCTAGGTGAGCATTAAGGTAACACTAGTAGGTCTTCATTTAGGTAAAACACGCTAGGTGAGCATTAAGGTAAACTAGTATGTCTTCATTTAGGTAAAAAACACGCTAGGTGAGCATTAAGGTAAAACTAATAGGTGTTAATTTAGGTAAAACACGTTAGGTGATCATTTCGGTAGAACACTGTAGGTAAAAAAAATGCGGTAGAATGATGAGAAAATCAGTTTATTCGATGGAATCGTTCCCCTAACAGCTGTGGGTTCAGAGCCCAGGCATGATGTAGGCGATGTTGTGGAGCGTGTCGGCGAGCAGGCGCGCGGGCGGCGCGATGGCGGGGATGGCGCGCGTCACGCCCAGCAGCGGCGCCAGCGAGCACAGCAGCGTGTCCAGCAGCACCGACACCGAGCCCGACACCGCGATCTGGCCCTGCACCCGAACAAGTCATACAAAACATCATTACAATTATAAATGGTAGAGATTTCCTTAAATGATCGTCTAGGTAAGTACCTCTGCCGCCAAGCAGTAAACAACAATGAGCTTGAGCTGCCGGTGAAGGAAAACATCGTGAGGAAACCATAGCGTGGTGGTAGGGTACTTTCTAGTACTCGGCTGGCTAGCTACCACCCTCAAGTTGAAAATATGCCGCCAAGCATCTAGCGATGTGTTCCGGCAGCCTCACTTGAGAGCCAGTTCCATTCCAGGCTAGGTGTCCTTTACCATCTTCGACCACACCGTCACTTAACATCAGGTGAGCTGTGGTCTAACAACTAGACTGTCAGAGTAAAAAAAAATTAAAAAATTCATAACAATTAAAAAAAAAGACTTATCTGGAATTTACTTAATATCTAAAACTAAACTAAATATAAACGCCTGGACTTTGTTTTGCTGCTTAAAAATCTATGTATCACTGCACTAGTAATGGACAGGCATTATCTTTTACCATCAGGGGAGAGTTACCTCGTGTTCCTTGAGGCGTTCGCCGATGATAGCGAGAGACTCCCCGAGCAGGCGCAGGTGCGCGGCCACGTCGGCCGCACCGCAGGCCGCGCGCGGGCCTCCGCTCGCGGCCGCACTGCCAGCCGCGGTCACCGGCTGCACGCACACAACAACACATTACATCTTCAAATCTGTAATACGCATCTAAAATAAAACTGTTTTCGGCGAGTGTGCGCATGAACTTAATTACATACTTTTTTTGTTGTAAATAATATAAACAATAATAAAATAAATAATCCCCTTTCGGCTTCGGAGACTCACCACTAGTGCTTGAGAAGGCGGTGTCACTTGAGGTTTCTGAGAAGCGCGGTTGGAAGGGGGTCGACCTGGACCTACTTGGCCCGTTGGACGAATCGCTGCAATGTAGAGACGAAGCTTCTTACCATTCATCAAATTTTAAAAGATAATTGTTCAATAGATTGTTTAGGTATCCGCAGTATCAGACATTCTGCCACCAAGCAGTAGTGTGTAAACCTTACTGTGTTCCGGTTTGAATAGTACTGCAGTGCTGTTGAGACTAATCATCGAATGTCACAAAGTAATAAGTTTTAAACCAGCGATGCCCAGGACAAAGTTTTGAAAGTTTTGTATAGCTGCAATGGCCATGGACAGGCAATATCTCTGTCCATCAGGAGAGATTCTCGTATCAAATTACTTTTACATGTAAAGAATATATTTTAAAGCATATTAGTGAGTAAAATTTTTTTTTTTTTTTTTTATAAATAAAACATTTGACTTTTAAAATTAATATTTTCACTGAATATCAAACTAATTTAAATCTTAACAGATTGTTTAAAGTATATACGAAAAGTTTTAAACTCGAAAAAAAGGATAAACTTAAATCATGTCATAGTAATATAAAGCAAGTCACAGTCAAGTCTACTTGACTGTAAAGTAAATATATTTTTTTTATTTTTTTTGGGTTGTTTTTTTACGTCATTAATATTTTGACATTTTTAATATTGACTTGTATTTATAAAATTATAGAAAAAATATTCACAAATTGATATATAACATAATTAAAGTAAATACATAATTAATAACTAATATTGAATGACATTTTATAGTCATGCATGCCATCTAGTTTAAAACTAAGCGAAATTGTACTATATATACTAGACAATAGAGATAATTATGACTTATGACTTTGACTGCCTTATAAGGTCATTTTTATAATCTACTTCCTAAGCTTTAATACCCACTCACGACTCAAAGATTTATGTGTGTGTCTTTAGACGTTTGATCTATGTCTGCGTGTTCAGTGTGTATAGTAAATATGTATGTATTTACAGAAAACAAATATATATAAGTAATCTATCAGCTTTTTGGTTCCGATAGTACACAAGCTTTGCTTAGTTTAGGACTAGATAGAGCTGTGTGAAAATAGTATATTATGTAATACTTATATAGGTATATAAGTATTACATAATATACATATATATATATATATATATATATATATACATTAGTTTATAAGACTTGTAATTGACTTTTTTTTTTAAATATTTATTTGTGTTTATGTCTTGGATATAGCCCTTTGTAAGTATCTACATGTAAGCTAAGAAATGTCTCGGATTTCCTTGTTTCAATTCCTCACGTAACGCAACAAATACTTTGATCTTTAAGCTATTTTTGTAATAAATATAACTCAGTAGTTAGCGCGATCGGTTCGTGGGTTTAAACCCCAACAATGAGCTCGAGCTACCGTTGAAGGAAAAAACGTGAGCAAACCATTGTGTGGTGGTAGGGTACTAATACTTGGCTGGCTACCACCATCAAGTTCAAAATCTGACACTAAGCACCTAACGGTGTATTCTGGCAGCCTAACTTGAGAGCCAGTTCCATTCTAGACTAAGTGTGTTTTACAATCTTTGATGACACCGTCACTTAACATAAGGTGAGCTGTAGTCAAACACATAGCATGTCAAGAATTGAAAAAAAATTGCAATCACATGGTATAACTACATTGTGGATGTAGATTATACATAGATATGTAGCAATATCAAACTGTATCACACGATTTTGTTATCAGTTTTCTGAAAGAAATTATGGAAGCGAGTTAAGACATATTTAAAAGGTATCTACTCACTAGGATTAGAGATGATTTTGTTAACACCAGCTTGCTGGCTTTGTTCTTTCTGTATCGCAAAGCGCTTAGCCTTGCGCTTCCATAGGTAACGCTCGTTGTAATTCACCTGACAATGAAATATTATTCTTCAATTATAAGTAAATAATGTAGGTAGTTTTGCATCTGTCTATCCTAGATTAAACATTGTATAGAATCTGCAACATGCAACATTAGAGCTCCGATAATTTCAGGAACTGGGTTGGCTCGTGTATATGGTAATGCACAAAACACCCCAGTGCATGACTTATTACCCTCACTTTGAATAGGAATAGTGAATAGTGTGTAAATGTTACAGTGTTTCGATTTGAAGGGTATTGCAGTGTCATTACAAAACAATTGAGACTAACTCTAATGAGACAATCGGGACTTACTCTAAAGAGACAATGAGGACTAACTCTAATGAGACAATTGAGACTAACTCTAATGAAACAATTGAGACTAACTCTAATGAGACAATTGAGACTAACTCTAAAGAGACAATCGGGACTAACTCTAATAGGACAATTGAGACTAACTCTAATAAGACAATAGAGACTTAACTCTAATAAGACAATTGAGACCTAACTAAAACTAATGTTGAGACATTAGTTATGAGTGCTAGAGCAGTAGATTATGTTAAATCTATGACGATGCTTTACTCACATTAGACCACATCTCTCCGAGACGTTTAGATATGGCAGAGAAGTCCATATCGGGATGCTTCCGTAGCAGATCATTCCGAGCCTCTTTGGCCCACATCATGTATGCCGTTATGCGGGTCTTGCCTGAAAACAAAAGCACACTCCACATGACCAGCCACACTCAATATACATGTAGATAATTTAAAACAACTTATTTATGCTCAGCAGAAAGTTATTTAAAGCATTAGTGTAACCTAGTTCGGCAAGAAAGAAAACTGGCAGTATTGAGATATTAGCTAACACAAACATACAAACTTGCTGTATCAAAATCTGTTGCGTGGTTACAATGAAGTAAGCAGAGAAACAGATGTAGACTATATTTTACAGATACAATTGTGTTTTTAAGTTAATACAAAAAACAAGTTTTATTTACTATTAAATTTTTAAAAGTTTTATACATTAAGCCCAAAGGCTAGTGTGTCGCTAAAAGCGATCTCATCAAGCAAACCATAAGATGCGATCAAACAAAAAATACAAGTGTCACAATTATATCGCCGAGAATATATACATACAATACATACATGTATAAATATATGTGTACATATACATACATATATACATATACTAGCACTTTACTAAACTAAATATAATAAACATACATAAAAATAACCAAATATGTTTCTTAAACAAATATATCACCTTTATCCTTGCGCTGTGCTTTGGCCCGACCAATAACCTTTCCATCTCTCACGATGAGCTTCTTTTTAGTGCTCTTCTCCATCATGTAGAGAGAATTAGCAGGTGTACGTGTTGTGCCTTCATCGGATGCCGAGCTGTCAGATTCCATACTGTAATAAAAACAACATTTTTTAAGGTGGAATTCTAATATAGTTACAATAAACCAATTAATTTAAATATACATATAGTTTATTATCTGTATTAACATGCTAGCTGCGCCCCGCGGTTGTACCCGCGTGGTGATGGATGATGATGAAAAGTATCTTATGTTTTATTCCAGGGCCTAAAGTATCTACATGCAAAATTTCATCTAGATCCGTTCAGCCGTTCTGGCGTGATTGAGTAACAAACATCCATCCATCCATCTATCTAAACTTTCACATTTATAAAATTACTAGCTGCGCCCCGCGGTTTTACCCGCGGGTGATGGATGATGATGATGATGATGATTAAAAGTATTCTATGTTTAATTCCAGGTCCTAAAGTATCTACATGCAAAATTTCATCCAGATCTGTTCAGCCGTTCTGGCGTGGTTGAGTAACAAACATCCATCCATCCATTCACCAACAGATGTTTCCTATTCTACTATGCATTCTACTTATGCCTTTTTTCTGTAAAAAGTTATGAGATGAAGGGGATGCTCTCCTGATGGTAACAGATAACAGCTGTCAATTACCATTGCAGTGATACACTTGAATTATACAGAACTTTGAGAATCAAAACAAAGTCCAGGGCATTGCTGCTTTGGTTTTTGCTAACTGTAGTACCCTTTAAACCAGATCACGGTTATGTTTACACACTACTGCTGGGTGGCACAATATCTGGTACTGCAGTGGTCGTGGGAGATCTACCAACAAGTAAACCAATGGCTTGATGACATCTGGTGGTGGTGGTGAATTTTTTTGTTAAGAGGAAAGCAGTCAACTGAGACATTTGAAAATTAGGAATTTTACCAAGCTATTTGTCGCGCCGCACGCAGCACCCGCGTCCATACTGAGCGAAAGGGACAACTGCACCTCGGGCTCATTAACCCGAAATAAAATGAGCAAAATCGAGGTTTCGTATTCCTCTGTTTCCTCCTCCAAATTTAGACCGATTTTAGTATTTCTTTTAACAAGTTATTAAGAAGGATGTGTTCTTTGCCTGTGCGTTTTATTTTTTTAAGATTATGTCTATGACATTGGGAATTTGGACGTTGAAACACAGCGTTGTAACTAGGTAAATTTTAAGATTTTTGAAGATTCCTAGCTCTTATAAAAAAAACATATAGGTATCAAAAATCAAAACAGAGGGGCATGAAACTAGCAAGTATCTACTTCCTATCTAAAAATTATTGCTCTAGTATTAAGATCCTGGAAGGAAAATGGGGAAAACGTTTGTATGAAGAAAATGACGACTTGTTTCCTCTTAAATTCCACATAGAATTCTGGGTAGCAGTTAGTATTGCTATATAAGAAATTAAACATACAACATATTAGTATGGTTAGGGCTATAGTGATATACCTAGTACATAATGTGTAAAGGATCACAGCATTTTACACACCATTGAAAGTTTCGTTTCATTATTTATTATTATGGAATTTTTGTTTTATATTTTCTTCTCGTACTTCATGTGCATTGACTTAAGTAATGGGTTCAGAGATAAATTAAACAGTGTAACAAAAGAGCAATAGTTTTATCTGAGATTAATATAAAGGATACCTTTCATTCCGGAATAATGTTCCGTAAGACACATCTATACCAAATTTCAAGTGGATACACCTGTAGTTAGTTTTTTGATAATCCCACAAGAACCTAATGTTTTCCCAGGAAAAAAAGCATCCTATATCCAGGTAATAAACTATGTGTGCCAAATTTCATCCAAATCCTCTCAACAGTTTTTGCATTATTGAGTAACAAACATACAAACTTCCATATTTACAATATTAGTAGGATTTCTTTTACATAATATATCTATATTAAAACGACATAATATGAAGTATTAATCGTAAGAAATTTTACACAGCGCCATTAATTAAATTAGATATGTCAATAACATTTCAAATAGATGAACACGAATTCTTACCTTTCTGCAGTTTCACCATTGTTTTCATAATAATCAGATTCACTTCCCGACGCAGTTCCCACTTCCTCGGGTTCTCTCTCTCGTCTCTGAGACTCCGGCATAGAGAAGTCTTGCATCTCTTGCCGCTCCTCTGGGCGAAAATTCGCTATAGACTTCACTGGAGTCTGACGCCTAAAGCGAGTTTCTATGTCATCCGGAGATTCGAAATCCATGAGTTTAGAACTCTTCTTGCGTACTCGGCCGCTACGAGAAATCCCTGTGACCTCTAAATCTGCAAAATATAACACGGAAACAAATGGAAGCGGAAAAATGTGGCGAAAACTAAGCTTCCGTAGTTATCTGTTGAATGGGTAAAATTTCTTTACCTTCTTGCATTTTGGTTTGTTGTGGAAAAATATGTTCCAAGATTTTCTTCCAATTCTAAAAAAACGTAGAACAATGAGTATTTAATCATCAAAAAGAAAAAAACAAAACCAAAATAACATTTTAAGTGCAATTACAAAACAATCTAATAATATGCCATTCACCAATCATTGACATTATTGACGCTTTTTTGCCACTCGCAAGGTCCTAAGACTTCCAGTCGTAATGTTAACATCAGTAGCGCAAATAAAAACCGACACAGAAGTATTGTAAAGTCTATCTTACTGTGCTGGCATAAATAAGCGCTAGTACTATTATTGGCACTATCAATGTATTATGAACTATACACAAATAAAAAATACAGAAACAATTCGGTACGATACTACCTTTTACCGTTTAGGAATTTCGGCGGGAATATCGGAAAATCATGCAACAAACATTTCTTTTGGAGTAGGTATTTACTGAAAATTGTTTTTGATTTTAAAACTTATTGCTAGGTTATACGAACAAGTATGTGTAAGTGATATTATGTGGTGTGGTATTTTTATGTTATTTCCATACTCGGTAAAAGCTTTTAATAATTTGGCCCATCATTACTTTACAAGGGTCTTAACTCGACTTGATTTTGTCTAATAATATGTTTCTTTGATGGTGACTAAGACTTATTTTACTCGATTTTATCATGAGAATGGAAATATATGCTACTTCACACTGGCAGAAAGCACAAACGGAGTGATTAAAAAAATACATTATGGCGTTTTATTTGGGGTCAACGTGCAAGTGTTGCATGCTGGGTTATAACAATTACCCAGATGAATTATATTACATTGAAAATTTCTTTTAAAAAACGTTAATTAATTTTAGAAAAGTTAACAACGTTTTAAAATAATCACTTTAACAATAATTTTTAGTATAGGCACATCATCAGCCATAGAACGTCCACTGCTGGACATAAGCCTCCTCCTGGGGGGGTTTTGCCAATACTCGCCACGCTTGGCAGGCGGGTTGGCGAGCGCAGTTAGGTGGGATTGTTCAAGGAAGACGCTGCTGCCCATCTTCCGGATTACATCCCTTAGCCGACTCTTACGGCAACTACGGGTAGAAAGGGTGAGGTACAATTCTTACGCCGGCACCACCACGGCAATTATATTAGTATTGGCACAGGCTCTCCAATTGCGAAAAATAATCAGCTGGTTTTTTTGGAGTTCGTTTCATAATAATGAGTGCAATGAAAATGGCTTTTGGCACTAACTTATAACCTTGTGTAATTCGTGTAATACACAACATAAGATAGACTAAAAACCTGGTAACTATTCAAGAAATTTAAAAGTTTCGTGTTGATCCACAAGGAAATTCATACTAAATTAACATTATTTATAGACAAGTGATCTCGTGGTCAAACTTACACATGTTTGTATCTCTAATAAGTAGATACTATTTTATTTACCTTGGGCCTACTACCTTACCTATTATTTTTCTTTGGCATTGCATTCTGTACATTCTGCCAGTTTTAATGTTTTGAAAATGGTTCATTTTTTTTCAAGAACTTATAAAGATTTATAAACGACAATAGATTTCCCTATCAACAAATAAGGTTACCTGAAACCTGGTTACTAAGATCGACTAAAAGATGATAAAACTACTAGTTATTGCACTATTGTTAAACTTATACGGGATTACTCTCGTTCAATGATATTGGTTACTCCGACTATAGTTTCGGCCACACCCGGTGGCCTCCTTCAAAGAAGCAAGACTAAACTGCCGTCGCGTTGTACTCTACTTTGACACCTTGAAGAAGGCCACCGGATGTGACCGAAACTGTAGTCGGAGTATTCGACATAATTAGAAGCGAGTAATTAAAATTCCACATAATTAAAACAAAAATGTGTCAAGCCAGCCTCCAAAATAAAATATTGTTATTTATTTCCGTTATTGTTCATTATTTCTGGTGTAAATAATTAAAAAGTTTTTGTGTATATAAAATACATTTCAGGAACAGCAGGAAAAATAACTAAAACTCATTTTTACACCAACAATATTTATTAAATTTTAATTTAACACTGTTTTGCATTGTAACTTAATGTACTATATAGGAATAGTTTACAAAAAAGCTAAAAAGAAATAAAAAAACATATCCATCGATAAAGTGTCGGTTAATTTTGTTAATTTATAATACTATACATACAATTATAAAAGATAGAATAGTGGAGAAAGTAAAAAATAACTGGCAAGAATAAATATCAACCAAATTAAAAAAATAAATAAGTACAGCTACACCTATAGATTATTTTATAATCACAATAATTATATATTAGCCAGTTGTCACTTTTTTTTAACAATCATAAATGACTCAGAAGTTTCTATGTACCATCGTATGTAAACCTTAAAATCGTAATTGATTTGGGTTCATTATTTATTACGTAAGACGATTTTTGACCCCCTCCCCCACTATGTAAGAAAAAATAAGAATAGACCGACCCCCTCCCCCTGTTTAATTTTTATTAGGTACGAAGAATCTAAAGGAAAAAAATAATACATATAATCAACTTTGTTTTTTTTTTTCAAAGTATAATGTTTGCACTTTTCTGTGGTATAATCTTAACTTAACGCATTTTTGTGATCTTGCGTAAGAACTATAAAAACCCCATCTCACCCCCTTGTAAAAAAAAATAACACATGGTCGATCACCCCTTAAATTGTCTTACGTAATAAATTAATGGCCCGTTAATAACTATTAATAGCTAAACGATATTCAATAATTAATCATAAAAACACCCTGTACGCCACATATTCGACTAGCAACTTGATTATGTTAGAGGTACATTGCAATCAAAATCTATTTAACGTAACTAGCTTTTACCCGCGGCTTCGCTCGTGTGCCACGTTCAAAAGAGTCATTTAAAAAAAACCCGACTTGGATTTTTTTATAAGACTGTTTTGTGACCTAAGATTGGATTGACAGGAGGACCTTTGCCGACTAATATTCACACAATGTTGAGTAATGTGCGGGCCATTCCCGCTCCGCGATCGTAGGAATTGCGGCAACTGCATTCATCAGGCGCTTATAACAACCGACGCCCATTCATTTACAAAGTTTCTTATCAGAATGTAGGTAAATACATCCATATCAATTTTCATCGATTTATAGTCATATTTTAATACAGTCGTGGTGAAAAGGTAACAAATACATTTATTTTTGCTCTTATAATATAAGTTAGGATAAGAATTAGGATGACGTGATGTTAGTCCAGTTACAATAAGCACCGTTTACCGTAAATAAAATCAAATTTGATTCGCGAACACTAAACAATGGTGGGGAAAAATGTGGTATTTTAATCAATATTTATAAGCATTTTGTGACGCACAAAGTGTCCGAACTTATATTATACAACATGGAAAAATATAAAAGTATAATTATAGAGTTAGTACCATACAAATATGCGTACGACTTTGTCAGTTTATGAGTACTCAAAAAGTAGGTCAGGTGGCGTTATAAGCATTGAAACGTATAGAATAGACTTATAAAATCCTTGCACTACATCGCCTAGCGCAATTAGCAGTTTTTGACGTGTTACGTCTTTAAATTTACTTCTGTATTTCGCAGTTCCGTAACAGATGATAATAAAATCGGGGGATCTACATTATCTATTACACATCACACATCATCACATCATCAGCCATAGGACGTCCACTGCTGGACATAGGCCTCCTCCTGGGGGGGTTTTGCCAATACTCGCCACGCTTGGCAGGCGGGTTAGCGAGCGCAGTTAGGTGTGATTGTTCAAGGAAGACGCTGCTGCCCATCTTCCGGATTACATCCCTTAACCGACTCTTACGGCAACCACGGGTAGAGAGGGTCGGGTACAATTCTTACGCCGGCACCACCACAGCGAATTATTATCTATTATCCGACATGTAATTACACCACTCGATAGCTAAAGGACCAAAGAATTCGTTACGTCTAATGAGAACTTGAAACTGGGATATCCGTGGGACTTTTTAGTGTTCAAAAATGTACAAGTGTTTATGTACACACGTCCATGTCCACGACACTAACACACCCCTATTTTTTTCACATTTACGTAAAGTGACCATACGTTTTAATCGAGACTTTCCCTTTTTCCAGTGCTCCGTCCCGGTGTCTCCGAAGGAAGCGAATTATCCCATTTACAGTTACAGAAAGATCAATACTAATATCAAAATCTATTAAAGACAAGGTCTTCTCAAGTGTATGAGAAATTATACCGAAAAGTGACACATTGGAATAATCAAGTCGTTTCGAACGAAAATCGTTGGCTGGAAGTACCAGACTAACAATTTGAATCATGTAAACTTTAATATCTGCCTGTAACAAGTATTCTCTTTAACTTGTAACTTGTTTGACTTGTAACATTGGTGTTATCAATAAAATATTTGTATTTGTAATAAATTAATAGTAGACATCTAATAACTTCATGTCTCAGATATCAAAATTATGTTACAAAAGCGAATATTATTAACAGTCGTTACAATTTTGAGAATATTCCGTATTTGACTTAAATTTAAATGGGCACGTCGGGCAAAACGGTTTACGTCACGTTCAAATCTAGTTTACGCTCTAGTAAAGTATGGCAATTGTACTAGAAGCTTTGCGACGGAGTTTTGGAAGCAACACATAAAGACGTTTCACTGCACGGTAAACTTTCCTACACTTGAACATGTAATTCGGTTTATAAACTAAAAATATTTTTTATCGATTGTAGTAAATTAATTTCAACGCAAAAGATCACGTTGTTTCTTAAAAACACTTCACTTGCGCCGCTGTTTGGCTTACTGAAGAACGCAATGTTTTTTTTTTTTTACATAAGTAAACTTATTTTGCAAACTTTATACGCCCAAATATTCCAGACGTTCCGTTTATGATTATATTCATCCATAACATCATTGGAATATTTTTTACAAGATCTCACAAACACGCTACTCCCAAACCTTTATACGTTAGAGAAACTGTTTGTACTACAGTTCCAAGAAAATAGCGAAAAATCTTTCATCAAGTTATTGATATTAAAACTGATATGCGTCTCTGAACAGAACACAAAAAAAAAACAGAAACACAACAGAAAGAACGCAAAGAAACCAAAAAAAAAACGAAATCTAAACAGAAAGTAACGTCAAATGTATAGATTTTGGTATCGATAACTTTATTTAGACTTCCTTCCTTTACTAGACCTTCCTAGCAGGTCGTCTAGATAGGTACCACCGCAGTATCAGATATTCTGCCTCCCAGCAGTAGTGTGTAAACATTACTGTGTTAAGGTCTGCAGAGCAGCGATGCCCTTGACTTTGTTTTGTTAAAGTTGTAGATACTAGTGCAATGGTCATGGACAAGCGTTGTCACATACAACAAAGGTACGTTTCGTTCGTCTCGTAAAATATTAAAAAAAAGTTGATAAAAGATTTTTCGCAAATCGTCACGCTACACCCTTGAAATATTAATATTATTGTGTTACCCGTTATAATATCATTGATTTTAAATCAATAAAAGTATAAAATTAATATTTAGATGCAAGTATAAAACCATATCAATTTCTTTCAAACTAGCGTCAGTTTAAGGAAAACAAAACAAACATAAAGGGAAACATACTCGTACATAGAAACTTCGTATTTGTCCCAGCGGAATCAGCTTACTCTCCCAATAACGTTACCAAAGATAATTGCTATACACAATATTATTCCCACTCCCATTAAAAGTTGGTTCGGTTCTAGAAGAACCTTATTTTTCTCTTCTTCTGTATCTCTGTTATCTTCTTCTAAGTCTTGGTGAACTATCGATAGAGCTTTCGCAAGTTCAGCGTCAGATTTAGCGCTGGTCTGTGATGCGGCCACAACGAGTCGCTTTAGATCTCTCATTTGAGTTTCAACAGTTTGTTGTTGTGCGTGAATATGTTCTAGAAAAAAGATTAAACATATAAAGAAGTTACATCCAAAATATACACTTAGCACTAGGTGCAAATGGAGCAATTTTCTCAGTAGCACATTCCACAACGTTCATTTCGCATAACGGGACCTACACATTACGAGCACTTTTCACATTCTAACGATGAGCACCCTTTTGTATATAGGAAACGAAAACTATGCAAATGGTATTTTTTTTTTTTATATACGATTTCTTTTTCAACTTGGTTATCAAACAATATAAACTAAAAAAAAACACCAAGAAATTTATATTAATTGTCAGTCATATCTTTAAAAAAGTAAATAGGTATAATAGACTAGGTGACAAGTACTATTGATATAGTTTTCAGGCCATTGTTTTGTTAATATTTTAAAAAACAAATACATATTAAAGCATTTCAGTAAAATTTGTTCTTTACAAATTAGAAAAGTGCCCATTTTCCATGCTTTGAGAGGTGCTTATTATGGAAAGAATATAAAGTAATTGAGACCTTACTCAATACTTTTATAGTTTTTTACTATTGTTAACAATCACCAATATTAAACAATAGATGGTCAACCCACATATTTCGGATCATAAGCAGAAAGATGTAGGTTTACCCCAACAATAAGCTTGAGCTGTCGGTGAAGGAAAACATCGTGAGGAAATCACAGCGTAGAGGTAGGGTATTTTCTAGTACCTGGCTGGCTAGCTACCAAACCACAAGTTGAAAGTCTTCCGCCAAGCACCTACCGACGTATTCTGGTTTCCTCACTTCGGAGCCAATTCCATTCCAGGCTAGGTTTGCCCTACCATCTTATACCACATAGTTATTTAACATCAGAAGAGCTGTGGTAAAATATCAAACGTGTTAACAGTAATAAAAGTAGAATTTGTTGCTCGAATAAGTGTTTCCCGATATACAATCTGGGTGCCTTCAAATCGCAAATGACTCGCTGACACGCGATACTTCAGTGTAGGCTGTCGTTTAACACAAGGCAAGATGACTGTCAAATGCAAGTTTATTTCATAATAAAAAAAAACCCTATCGATAACTATTTTCAATTAATCATTCAGCTTTGTGATATTATACATAGCAACTATTCAAATATCTTATCCTCATTTTTGACAATGAAAATCATTGTTATTCTCACCGATCAACGAAGACTGCTTGCTGACTAGATGATTGATATTCTCCTGCATCGATCTCAAGTTCTGTGCGAGTTGTTCCTGTGAAATTTAAGCAGCTTTTTAAACAGGGTGTAAGCTAAAAAGAAGCTGTTGGAACACCAACGCGTGACGGCCTGCAGCAAGGAGAAAGAGGGGTGTGCCGGGCGCGTCGACTTCTACATGTCACTAACACATCAACGACAGAGTGCCTCGAAGTACTTGGTGGTAGATCTCCTTACCAGGAGGTCGTCTAGGTAGGTAAGCCAAGCAGTAGTGTGTTCCGGTTTGAAGGGTACTGCAGTAAGCAAAATTACAGGGCTGTCGAGACTAATCATCAAATATTTTAAAGTAATGAGCGGTAAAGCAGCGATGCCCTGGATTTGTCTTGTTATTCTTGGTCTTGGTCAGGAGTTATCGCTTACCATCAGGAGAGCATCTCGTTCGCCTCATTAATTTGGAGTATGTACGTCTCATTGCCTTGAACTGTGAAGTCATTACGAACGAACGCATCAAATTTCGTTAGGTAGACATAGGAACAAGAGCAAGTCCTACGCAATGTACAGGTTTCCTAGAAACGTTAAATTATATTTTAGTAGATACTAATGCAAATTAAATTTGCTTGAATTCGTAGTATATCACCTAAATCGAAAACATGAATCTACATTAAAAAAATAAGATAATGAAACTTTTTTTTATCTTGTTATATAAAAATTTCGTGTCAAGTTGTTTGTCCGCGATGAACTCCTCAACTACTGAACCGATTTTAACCAAATCTTGCACACTGTGTGCAGTTTGATCCAACTTGAGAGATAGGATAGTTTAAATATCAATCTATAATCGCAATATTTTTTTATTGCAAAATATTTGTTTATTATACTACAATGAGGTATAATCTGTGAGTTACATAAAATTCTAATAGATGGCGGTGTAAGGTAATTTATTAACTGGATTGAGTAAGTATCCAATAGATGGCGCTACGTTAAAAATACAAATGTTTCATATGCGGTACAATTTATTTCACGTTACACGTGTGTGTTCAATTTGGCCACAGCAACGCGTGGCCGGGTCTGCTAGTATTATATAGATCTACGTTTGGCCACCAACTCGCCATGGAAAGCAACGGTGCGGCCGAGGATGGAGCGAACGTCCAAATTAATCCAAATTAGTAGTTTATAGGAACTAGAGAAGCCGAAAATGAGTTTAATTCACGGGCCTTACGCATCAAGAAAGTAGAAACCTAAACATTACCTGTTGCTCGTGTTGTACTCTCTAAGTAGCATGGGAAAAAAACATGTCACGAGTTAATACCGCAGTGTAGAACTTTTTTTAACACAGTGCCATCTAGCCCCAATCTAAGCAAAGCTTGTACTGTGGGAACGAGACAGCTGATAGAATAAATACATACATACTAAAAATACACACAAAACACCCAATGTTACCCGAAGCACGGGTAAGAAGGCCTCATACCCCTAAAACTTCATCATCATCATCTCAGGCGTAGGACGTCCACTGCTAGACATAGGCCTCCCCCATAGACTTCCATAAAGACATTAATTATCCTACTAATATTATAAATGTGAAAGTGCTTACGTTTGTGTGATTAGATGTTTGGATGTTTGTTACTCAATCACGCAAAAACGTCTCAACGGATTTTGATGAAATTTGGCAAACATATAGTTTATTACCTGGATTTACATATAAGATACTATTTTATTTACTATTAGATTAGGTAATTTAAAAAAACTAACTACAGAACGTATCCGTATAGATTATTCGGCATAGGTGTGTCTTACGGAACATTATTCCGGAATAAGCGGTATCTTTTATATTAATCTAGGTAACTAAGTAGCGCAAGTATCATGATGAATGAAACTATTGCTCTTTTGTTACTTACACATGTTTAATTTCTCTCAGAACCCAATTCTAAAGTCAACGCGGACGAAGTTGCGGGCGCAGTCTTGTAATATATAATTATTTACAATATGGAAACCATAGCTAAATAACACAGTACACTAAGAACAGTAGGTCATCTTTATAGAAATTGGCCGTTGCCGGTTTAAATGTGTGCGTGAGTATGCCACGTACACATTAGCATAATCTCGGGGAGACCCGGGTGCCGGCAGGCTGGGCCTTGCCGTGAGTTTGATCGCGCGCATTCCAGTACGCTACACGCGGGCTCGCATTCGCCTGCTCTCACCGGCCACTTTATTATTTACACTTTACCGGCCATTTTCTTCAGCGCAGTTTTATAGTTCTGCTTAATACGCAAATAATATTTAACTAAAAATAAAAGTGACAACCCTAAGCGTCAACGCAAGAGTAGGATATAAACTCGCCGACCGGCCTAAGATGAACTACTTTTCTCAGTGTACTTTGTCAATAACTTGTTATGTAAGTATTATGACATTTGCGTTCGCGACGAAAATACTTCAAACATAAAGTGCCACTCACCTGGTAAGCGAATTCTGTCTTCATGGCTTCGTTGATATCGGCGCGGCTGGCGGTCCCGCCACCAGCGATGGTATAGAGAACGCTAGCGCTCCGAGCCATTTGTTGCTCCATCATGTCGCGGAACTCCGCCATTTTGAGATGATTGTTTATTGTCGAACCGCCTATGCCCAACAGTGTGCCTAGAATACAATTGCTCACTGAAATTTTAATCTAAAATGCTGATCAAAAGCTGGTCGCAACGATCGTGCGCAAACGAGTTGCATGATGCCTCGCGTGAGGAACAGTCAAAGGCTACCTAAAGCTGTTCGCCTCCAAGATGGATCTGGAGTCCCCAATAATGCAGCACTGGAACAGGCTGCATGTTGAGCACTCCGACTTAATTTTTTTTTTCATTATACGAATAATATGTAAATTTGAATATAGACTGGATCTGAATTAAATGATTTATTATTATTAAACGAGGCCCTATAGATAATTATGTCCTACTTTGTTTATTACTTATACTGTTCCATATCCAAGTTCTTACATTTGAAAAGTGGCATTAAGTGAGGAGGTTTCTCGTGAGGTCGTATATGATCATATCAAATTTGGTTAGGTTAGGCAGGGACGAAAACATGAGGCGAAGACGAGCGTCCATTTCTTAAAGTGCCCTTAGGCGCAATTCCGGGGCACTACGAGTTCCCGTCCCTGCAACGCTATGAACCACCTGCCACCTGTACGTCGATTTAATGTTCAGAAGTTTCGCCTCGGGAAGATGTATAATATCCGTTCAAAACTGAAGAGATTCATTGTTATCCCAGTTTTTAAATGACGTCAAATCCAGCTTTTTGTTAAAAAAAGAGGAAACTGCAACAGTATTGCGTGCTGCATACGGGAATAACAATGACTTAGCTAGTAATTACTGGGACAAGGGGGAAAACATCGTAGTCTTCTTATCAGCGTGTATTATAGTACGTATGGCTTCAAACGAATCCAAAAGGTATGAGAAATAAACGTAATTGTAAACATGTTATAAAAGGTAGCATAGCATTTAATATAGTCCAGTAATGTATGTACCAATATCAGTTGCAGTTAGTTAAAACACTTAAACAGTTGTATACGGTTGCTACTTAAATATATAAAATAATTAAATTGAAACTTGGGATAATTGACGAAAATGCACTTACCAAGTGTCATGTTTATTGCAGTAGTTTTAATTTTCAATTCGGAAGAGTTAGAATGTATGGTGCTAAAACAAGTAGTGATTCTTAGCAGACATAACGTCAGAACTCCTTTGTCTGATAGTTTAGGGCAATTTAGCCCGAAATCTTGGCCGAAATGGAACGAAAAAAGTGGACATTTGACCGCTAAAGGAAAACTGCTTGAAGGTTATATGGGAGAATATTTTGCAGCATGGCTAAATAAAAAAGGTATACTACCAGATGGATGTCCTCATGCAGACACATTTTACGTTTATTCAAACTCACAACAAAGAACTTTGGAATCAGCTAGATCATTTGTGATGAACGGATTTCCTAACTGCAAATTAATTATACATCATGCGATCGGAAATGATCCAATTTTTGATCCTAATATACATAATACATCATCAGTCTTTATACAAGAAGTACTGGATATGATGTACAAGCATTTGAAAATGTTACACCTAGATAAAGCATACGACGTAATAGAACACTTACTAGATTATAAAAACTCTAAAAAGTGCTTGAAAAATAAAAAATGTGATTTGAAAACAGATGTTAACACACCTTCCGTGAAAACTAGAACAAAGCCGAATATAGTCGGTCCGTTGAAAATTGGTAAATCTGCCATAGATTCATTTTTGATGGAAAATTATGAAGGATTCGACATTAATCACGTTGCATGGGGACAATTGACAGATGCTAGATGGAAAATTATCATGGAGTTAAGCAAACATTACCACGACATAATTTTTAGCTTAAAACCCATTGCCAAAGATATATCCGAACCATTAATAAAGTATCTCAGCAAACTATTCTTGAAAAAATCACCGAAAATAGCTTTAATAATGGGTCATGACGCTAATATTTATACAGTATTATCTGCTTTGGCATTTAAGCCATACAAATTAGAAAATCAGTATGAAACAGTTCCGATTGGGGGTAAAATTGTTTTTCAGAAATGGACGAATGGCACAAATGAATTTTTGAAAACAGATTATGTTTATCAAAGTACTAAACAAATGAGGGCAGGAGTCAGATTGTCTTTAGATAATCCACCCATTTTTAAGACGCTAGAATTGAATGGGTGTAAGGCAGATGTAAATGGTTTTTGTCTTTGGAAAGATTTTATTAAACTTTTATATTAGCTCAAATGATTTGTGATTGAAACACTGTACTATTAATTACGAATACTATTATTTTTTTAAAATATAAGTTTAATTTTTAATTTTGTTAATACATAATTATTTTTAATAATTGCTTGACTTATAAATTTCGTTTTACTAATTTCTGTACCTATTCACCTTATCAAAAAATTTATGTATGTATAAATTTAAAATTTAGCTATTACTACTAGCGTAAACTTTTTTAATTAGTTACACAATGCTGGTGAACAAGAATAATAAATAAATAATTTTGATTTAGGAATTTTATTCAAATTCTATTACAAATTCATTCAGAATTTAAAAAAAAACGAACCAAGTTTCCCATTTTTTTTATAAGCTTTTATTTAAGTCTTTATGTTTGCGTGTTAGCTGATTTAGACCAAATTAGTATACTGAACTAGATCCTACCTCTACCTATCCTACCCTCTCTCCTACGGGGTTGAAATTTGACACGTTGGTTCAGTTCCGATGGCAATGCACGTTTATGATACGCCTAACTTAGTTCTACATCCAGGAGTAGCTCCAGATGTATACACATTTCATTGTGATTGTACCTTTTACATTATATTACCTGTGTGCTCCACATATAGAAGCTTGTTTTTAAATAATAACATTAATCTTATTTTTTTGTACTGTTGCAGACACGGAGATATATCTAGATAGTTTTTTTTTAAATGACAAGTTCATTTAAAAAAAAAAATTTTATTTGCACTGGTAATAAATCATAGGATAACTTTCCGAAATCTGCCTCATTGTTCCTTCAACAAAAAGCAAAATCTACCCACCCACTGAGTTTGGAGGATATAAAAATTATGTAGATAAAACGCAATTTAAAGTTGCTCAAAGTTGAAAAGTATCGTCTTAAGACAGTAAACATTTATATTCATATACTTTATTAGAAATTCAGCCAAACTTCGTTGCTTACTTTGCAGTAAAGGATTTTAAGCTTAGACTAAAGTAGTCAAATGTTTGGGGAAAATTCTACGACTACGGCAACACTCATGTCAAAAGCTGCAAGGCAAACGTCAACAAGGGAGTTTTGGCTGGAACGCGGTGAGCGTCGTGTCGCCCCATTGTATTTTTTTCTAAAACTAGTGTTTTTTCGACTTTTTATGCATAAAAATAGTGGTGTTTTATTTATAAAGTGCCGAATTACAAGCGCGAGTGTGGGAGAATGATATAATGTGGTTAAACATGACTTTTCGTGTTGCTTCCAAAACTCCATCCAGAAGCTTATAGTAAAGTCGCCACTACTTTACTAAGGCATGACTTGATTTGACTGGGACCGACTGGACTTGATCAAGACTAGACTTTGACTGTAACTATAGATGATAAAGACGCTGAAAAATTAAGACTACTTACAAAATATAGAAACATTGAAACTGGCAGAATGCACAGAGTGATATGCCAAGAAGAAAGAGAAAAAAAAAACGTCAACAAAAACAAACGTCAATTGAATGATATTGTTTTGTTTGTCAGCTGTGCTGTTAGCGCCAGAAAACTAAAATGTGCAGTTATCTACATGGTTTATTAATAACTTTGACTTTATTTGACCTTAAACATGTTAAAAGGTGAACTACTTATGTTAATCTTGTCTCCAGAGCAGTGTTAACGTTAGGTTCCTCAGTATAATGTTTTACCAATATACCAGTTGCTGTGTTTTTCATTGCGTAAGAATGCCTTTCTATTTAGCTAACACATGATAAACCTACTAGTCCTTACTAAACTGTGTCACATTGAGAAACACATGTATAAATTGTGAGTAAAAATAAAATCAACGAAAATGTTACTTCAAAGCATACTTATCAGTGCAATATTTATGTTTTTCAATTTAAAAGAGATAGAATGCTTGGTGCTAAAACAAGTTGTGATATTAAGTAGGCATAATGTAAGAACTCCTTTGTCTAAAACTCTATGGCAACTTAGTCCAAAGCCATGGCCTAAATGGAAAGAAAAAAGTGGATATTTGACAGCCAAAGGAGAATTACTTGAAGGATACATGGGAGAATATTTTGCATCTTGGCTAATTAAAAACGGTATACTGCCAGATGGATGTCCGTCTGAAGAAAATTTTTACGTTTATGCAAACACGCAACAAAGGACTTTGGAATCGGCAAAATCATTTGTGAAAAATGGATTTCCTAATTGCACTATAGTTGTGCATCATGCGAACAAAACCGATCCTATTTTTAACCCTTATATACACAATACATCATCAATCTTCATACAAGAAGCATTGGATTTAATGAATAAACATTTGAAAACATTACACCTAAATACATCCTATGAATTGCTAGAAAATATACTAGATTATACTAATTCAGAAAACTGTGTAAAAAACAATCAATGTGATTTGACCAAGGACATAAACAGACCGTACGTAAAAACCGGAGTGAAACCTAACATAGTTGGTCCGTTGAAAATAAGCAAATCTGCTGTAGATTCTTTTTTGATGGAAAATTATGAAGGTTTTGACACAAACAATGTAGCTTGGGGTGATTTGACAGGTGATAAATGGCTAACAGTCATGAAGCTAAGTATACATTATCATGACATTATTTTTAATTCTACTTCCATAGCTAAAGATTTATCCGAACCATTAATAAAGTATCTAAGCAAAATATTTTTGAATAAATCACCGACAACGACTCTAATAATGGGGCATGACGCTAATATTTATACAGTATTATCTGCGATGGAATTTAAACCTTTCACTCTGGAAAATCAGTACGAAAAAGCTCCAGTTGGGGGTAAAATTGTTTTCCAGAAGTGGGATAGCGGTAACACTGAATTTTTAAAAATAGATTATGTTTATCAAAGTACGGAACAAATGAGGGCTGGAGTGAGATTGACTTTAGAAAATCCACCCACTTTTAAGACGTTAGAATTGAAAAGTTGTAAAATAGATCAAAATGGTTTTTGTCTATGGAAAGATTTTGTTAAGCTTTTGAATTAGTATACTATCTTTATATAAAGAATAATCAAATTAAAAAAAACTGTTAATACAATATAGTACCTATTTTGTATGATATAATATACTAGCGACCCGCCCCGGCTTCGCACGAGTGCAATGTAGATACTAACATTTTACAATGTACATTATTTTGATCTATCTCGTAAGGTTTAGCCAGCGTTTGCAATGTAAGCGCACAATAACATGTTTTTTTCGGATTTTCTCAACTATAATATGCATGTATTATACATATAAAACTTCCTCTTGAATCACTCTATCTATTAAAAAAACCGCTAAGGGATAAGGATAAGGGATATAGGGACAGAGAAAGCGACTTTGTTTTATAATATGTAGTGATGATATATGTTTGTTGTATAATTTGTTTTATTCTATTCTATAGATAATTATGTATATATAGTTTGTCAAATAGATATATATTTGTGTACTAATTGTTGGCGTTTGTACTGTTTTTTATACTTATACTTATATTTACTTTATGTTACCTTTTTTTGTATAGCCAAAAATTTATTAAAAGTATTTTTTTTATCTTAAATGAATGTCTTCGTTTTATTGGCACCAGTAATTGTGGGTTATAATAGAATGATATCCAAATTCTTACAAAGCTTATTCGTTACACATATTCATAGTTTTTCCCGTAGTAAAGTAAAATACAATAACACTTTTTTGACTTCATTCGAACTTCATTTACTTCAATCAAAAGTTAGTCTTTTAAAAATACACATATAAGTCAACATGTGAATAAAAAAACAGTCATAAAAATTTAAAAGATTTTAACTATCGTTAAAAAACATGTAAAAATGAATAAACATAACAGATACATTAACATGTACCTTTTTGTTTGAATAAGGGTAATCTTAAAGGGGCCGTTCAAGTATTGCGTAAGCACCAAAGGGGGGTGGGGGAGTCTTTACTTTGCTTATTTTTGACGACATTGGGGATGAGGTGATCTGAATGGTCACAATATCAGCAAAGTAGTATAAATTATGCTGATTGTTTGGTTTCCTCGTTATCGACACACTATGATATAGCAAAATGGCTGCTAATTAAACCAATACTTACTTAAGCATAGGAGAGGGAAGTAAGAGCTTTGCTTACTTTTGCTGACAAGGGGGAGGGGGGGGGGGGTTAATAATTACTAAAATTCTGCTTACGTAATACTTGAATGGTCCCAAAACTATAATACAAAAGTTCTAACCAGAAACACATGAGGTGTGCCAATTTTTTAACCGACTGTGGTAAACCAAAAAAAGTATTGTACATCAAATTAAAAATATGCAAAATTCGTTTACTAAATGCACAGTTGGTACAAACATTTTAGTCTGAAATGACTTTAAATATGACTTTTTTTTTATTGTTGACAGGTTATGTTTGACCACAGTTTACCCGATGTTAAGTGATGGTGTGGTCGAACACACCTAGCCTGGAATAGAACTAGCTCTCAAGTGAGGCTGCCGAAATACACTGTTAGGTGATAGACATTCAACTTGAGAATGGTAGCCAGTCGAGTACTAAAAAGTGCCTTATACCACCACGCTATGGTTTCCTTCACCGGCAGCTCAAGCTCATTGTTGGGGTTAGAACCCACGCCCTTCAGCGTGTGAACCGCGCTAACCACCGGGCTGTCATTGCTACAAAATGAATGTAGTCACTTACCAAATATAGATGCAACGATGTACCAGTACTTGTTCCTCTCCGCGTGCGCCCGCTCCCTCTCGTGGCCGAGCTTCACCGCGGCGGACATGGTGGCGAAAAGTTCGCGCTCCTCGCGCTCCGCGTCAGCGAACAGAGTACGAAGCGCTCGCTCTTGGATTATGAGCTGGTGACAGGATTCCAATTAATTAGACATTCTAGCTTTAATTTCGAATTTAAATTCCTTATTGACTTGGGAATCTTATTGTAAATAAGAGGTTCTATGCACACTATATTGTTTAGAATTAAGGTTGAGTTTCCCTTATGTAAGCGTCGTTTGTCATGGTCGCGTCGATTTCTCTTTACAGTGTCATATAGTGTTGGAAATCAGTCTTGGCTTGATTTACAAATTGAACTGTCTCTAGGATATAATAAGCACAGAAGTGTAAGAATTTTATGAAAACCAAAGTAAGGTTTACAACTATATTTTTCTTTATGGTTTTTTTTTTTATAGCTGACAGGCTTGGTGTTTGACCACAACTCACCTGATGTTAAGTGACGGTGTGGTCGAAGATGGTAATGCACACCTAGCCTGGAATAGAACTGGCTCTCAAGTGAGGCTGCCGGAACACACCGTTAGATGCTTGGCGGCAGATTTTCAACTTGAAAGCCAACTAGCTATCCAGCCGAGTACTAGAAAGTACTCTACCACCACGCTATGGTTTCCTCACGATGTTTTCCTTCACCAACAGCTAAGCTCATTGTTGGGGTTTGAACCCACGCCCTTCGGCATGCGAACCGACCACGCTAACCACTGAGCTATCATCGCTATAAAACATTGTTAAACATTGCCTGATTAAACTTTGCATTCATGTTCTTGGCACATCATCATGTATGTTTATTTCTAAATGCATATATACTTTTAATCTCACACACTTCTGCAAATTCATGATAGAGAAATGAAAGTTTGTTATCAGTGATAAAAACATCAAATTGTAATCTGTAAACTTAAGTACTTTGACTTGGTAACTGATAGTGAAAAAGTAATTGAATCGGTCGTTTCTGGAATCTCACATTCTATTTCAAGGCAATAAACTTAAGTCCAGCAGTGGACTAAGATAAATTACCTACCAACACGCTATAGTTTCCTTCACCGACAACTCAAGCTCATTGTTGGGGTGTGAACCCACGCCCTTCGGTATGCGAACCGACCACGCTAACCACTGAGCAATCATCGCTATAATATATACATACATACAAGTTACGCACGAAAAACATAACCTTGCCTTGGCAGTCGGATAAAAATATATTATAACTGTATTCAAATGTTGATGAGAAGATATACAGAGTAGTTTCTTACCTTATGCTCTTCTGTACACAGCTGCAAGTATTTCTCATCTCCTTTAGGAGTGTTCTGCATGTCCGCATGTAGTTCCTTTAAGCGAGCCTCTATATTAGCTAGTTGCCTGCCCACGTCTCTCCGCTGTTCTTGAGCTGCCATAAACTTATCCTGAAATTTGTGGAATAATACTTAGATTTTTTTTCTTAAATAAAATAGACACCGGTGAAGCGTCTTGTCATTCAATGGTATCATATACGTGTCTTAGTAATGTCATCTTTACGTACAGGGATTTGATTATAGGCCTTAACCAATTCTATTGTAGTCAAGTATAAATTTACAAATAAAAAAACAGAGTCAATGACTCTAACTAACTAAATGCACTGCTCCATTGAAACAGTGAGATTTCGGAATAAACAAATTATCAATATATACAATTCAGATTTTTGTTGATTTTTTAAAAACTGCTCGACCAATTTACTGTTTGAACAAGAAATACTGTGTGCAAAGCTGTGAATGTACCTTGTAGGATAACAGTCAGGGATGGTGTGTGGTTAAGCACTCTATAATCACCAGTGATGACCCGCATATGATCAATTACTTGTATAAGCTATTCATAAATAAATTCATAATTCAAGTTTGCTACATTACAATATATGTCAAAATGAAATATCATTTACATTATAGGATCATTTAAAAAAATCTTTAAGCAATAATAACATTTTTCTATTAACCAAGTCTTATATTTTTAATTACAATACTTTCTATCCAGAATCTACAATATTTTAGATATTTATGATTAATTTACAAAACAACCACGGGCCGCAAGTAAAGCCTTTGTTTTGTTACTAAAAATTTTAGGTATGACTTTAATGAAATAATAGACCTTATTTCTAGTTTTAAGGTTGTTTTGATCTTTATAATAGCATAAAAATTAGCTTTAAAACATAAAGATTATTATTCAATAACTAACAATTCATTTTGATTTCATGTACCCTTTTCTGTCAAGAAGTTCAAAGACAGAAAAATATATCTAGATCTTGATATAATAGAAGTCAATGATGCAAGTAGAAAATGAAAACATACTGACTAAAAGAAAAATCTACAAATCATATACCTAGCTACTTTGAGGAAGTATAGCAAGATTTAGCATCTGATGACATCATCGGAATGTTTTAGGTTTTCTTCTATCCGACTACTAGAATACTCCAGAACGAAAATAGAACAGTGCATGGATCTTGTAAACAAAATGTATTGACTTCCTAAAACAGACGTAATAAAAATGCGGAACTAAAAAATACGAACTCGCGGATGAGTCTTGAAACTACTTTAATTATAGGTAAGCATACATAGTAGACAAAAAGAAAAAATAGAAATAGGAAAAATGCGACTCACTTGTGCTTCTACCACGGTGTGTTGAATGGCCATAATTTCCTCAACTCCAGTGAATTTCTCATATCTTGTGACCAGCTCTTGTACCTTCGTTGATATGGAGCCATTTTTGAACTTCTGCGCGATCTCTGAGACTTTTGCAGCTGGGGCATACTTGGATATGAACTGATCGACCTTATCGCGACTGCTAACGTTAACTGAGGATAAATGAACTTTGTCTTTAAGTTTCTGTGCTAACTGCTGGAGCTGACGAAGTCGGTCTGCCATGTTTACATGTTAAAACTACTGTTTTTATTAAATAAATTGCTTAATTTGCATTTTTCCTGCCGAATGATATCATCCCTGATAGAATTGGGATGTTTAGTTTGGATATCATTGAAATGACATTGACATTCAAACCTTTTTTTTAATTAGGTACGACGTTTTTTTTCCTTTGACATTACACTTTATGTATTCTACCAGTTTTAAGTAGGTGATAGTGTCACATTTCACGTGTTAATTATTTAAAGCCATAGCTCTTAATCTCAAACAAAATTACATAAAGTAAATCAAGCGTAGTCAACGCTCCAATAAAGTCGTAGTTACTTTACTAAAAGCTACTATAAAGTTTTGGAAACATATAAAAACTATATACCACTTGGCCATACTCGTGCATTTAATTCGAAACTATACAACAGACTGTAAATTATTATACCATTATTTTTAAAACGTAACCACTTGAAGAACAAAATTATCGGAAATAATGTAATATCGACTGATTTTAACGCTTTCCAGCCAAATTTCATTCTATTTAATTAAAGTGAATTTAGTTGAATGAAATGTACATATCAAAATAGGTACATAGTGTACCTACATTTAATAAATTATTTTTGAACAATTTTTTTTCCACTGACTGCGGAGGCTGGGAATTTGTCCGCTATCGCAATCTTGTACGTATGACGAAGGCAGATTTCGCTGTTCACTGCAGCGCGCGTAGCTGCTGCAGGCCATGATAGTGTGAGCCTGCCATTAATCGATGTTGAAATAATCACAAAAATATTATTTTAATGTAACCCTATATAAATTCTATGGCAAGCTATGTGGGTTTAAAGAAAGCATTAATATTACAGTCGAACGCCATCTAGCATAGAAAAATTATATACAGTCAAAACCGTTTATGGCGACATCGTTTAGAACCACATACCGGTTAAATTTACCAAAATCAAAGGTCCTGGCTGAATGTTATATGACCGCCTTATCTAAAACATTGGTTTTTACGACATTGTTTACTACGACATACCGCATTAAGCGACCACATTTGGTTAATGTTTTCGGAGAATTATATCTGTAGAACGACCGGCTCAGCTGTATTGTAAACAATTTGAATAGGTAACTGTATCCACATCTGGCACAGTATAATAGTCAATGGCTATCATCGTAAAAGTAAACAAAGTTTAGGGTCTTTTGTAATTCTTAGAAACAAAGCACATGCATGCCGTAGCCTCAAGGCCCGCTTCGTCATATCTCTTAAGTCAGTTTGTTACTTATTTTTACACAAGACGCACCAAAACATTATTGTTGAGTTAGCTGTGAAAATTGTAACATGTCGCAAAAAAGAAAACAAATCAGTATCGAAGAAAAATCGCATATTATTTCAAAGCTAGAGAAAGGAATTCCAAACAAAGACCTGGCAAAAGAATATGGTGTATCCCACTCGACAATTTCAACCATTTGGAAAGAAAGGGAGAAAATTCAAATCCTTTACGACAAGAATTTTTTGAAAATGAAACGAGCCAGAACAAAGCGGCATACGAAGATTGAGGAAGCTTTGTTAAAGTGGTTTAAATATCAAAAGACAAATAATGTGCCAATAAATGGACCAATTCTTCAACAAAAAGCAAACGATTTTGCTCAACGTTTTGGTGAAGATTTTGTTTGCTCGTCTAGTTGGATTCAACGTTTCCTACATGAATATACATATTATCTTTCCTATTAATACCTGTCACCGGTTGTTACAACTATCAGTTTTTACGACTCAATATAAGTAGTCCCTTCGATGTCGTTATAACAGATTTTGACCTTACATTTATGTCTGTTTAGTAGTGTTTGATCTGAGACATCTAGTGTCATCAACTAGATGTCGTAGACTCTAATGCAGATCATTCGATTAAACTAATTTAAACTTTATTATTTTATTCATAAATGTTGGATTGGATCGCAGCTAGAGTTGAAAGTGTAACTGACATTATATTGCAGTTCTTTTCGCTGAATTTCACAGGGATAGTAATGTCTGAAATGTCAAAAAGAAATGTTTCATAATATTTTAACTTATTTACTTTAAAATTTATATTGAGAGGGTCGTGTCCCTAACCGACCCGTCGCAAAAAAAACTTCCATGAAAAATGAATCGGTTATTTTGAACCAAAATATAATAAACAATACAAAAATAGCTTTAAAACCAAAACAAAATGCTTCGCAATGGAATCTTACGAAAATTTTTAAGGCTTTGCCTCTATATTGTCCCCGTGTGCACTTCGGAACCCAGCATGATAAAGAAAAAGGGGATTCGTTAGAATTAGATAAGAAACAGTATCAAAAAGTGACCCACTGCATTTTCGATATGGATGGAACTGTTTTGGGTAGGCACAATTACATTAAGTTATATATTACTTCCTATTAATATTATACATGTGAAAGTTTGCATGTTTGAATGTATGTTACACAATCAGGCAAAAAGTAAAAAAAATATGTTTGTTTTGTTAATACTTGCTTATCAATGTTCGTCACACAAATGTTTGTCCTGGATGGGAATTGAACCCACAATAGCTCAGGAAGTAGAGCTACGACTAAATTAATTAACAGGGCAGATAAATTAATTGATAAATTAGACATTTACTGTCGACAAAAATGTATTATATATATCGCTAAATACATTTTTTTTAAATTGAAAGGAGGTTCAAATGTAGCCTGTTTTTTAAACATCCAGTAAAGTAAAAGTCCAGTAAGTTAAAAGTACACTGAAAAAAGTAGTTCATCTTAGGCCGGTCGGCGAGTTAATAGCCTACTCTTGCGTTGACGCTTAGGGTTGTCACTTTTATTTCTAGTTAAATATTATTAGCGTATTATGAGCAGTACTATAAAACTGCGCTGAAGAAAATGGCCGGTAAAGTGTTAATAATAAAGTGTCCGGTGAGAGCAGGCGAATGCGAGCGGGCGTGCAGCGTACTGGAACGCGCGCGACCAAACTCACGGCCCAGACTGCCGGCACCCGAGTCTCCCCGAGTTAACTGTTCTTAGTGTACTGTGCTAACAGCAACTTTGCGTCCACGTTCAAGGCTTTGAAGTTTATCCTGAACAAGAGTTGACATACATGAATTATAATTTACAAATTTTAATATTTATTTCAGATTCGGAAGTAATCTATCATAAAATGGTGTCATCTATATGTGACAAATATAACAAGGTTTATTCAAAAGATTTACAAATAAGGGTAAGTCTAATAAATTATTAACAGATGTATTTTAGATATTCTGCCGCCAAGCAGTAGTGTGTAAACATTACTGTGTTCCCGTTTGAAGGGTACCTACTGCAGCTAGCGAAATTACAGGGCTGCTGAGACTAACCATCTAGTCCCAAAGTAATGAGCGCCAAGGCAGCGATGCCCTGAACTTTGTTTTGCTACTCAAAGTTCTGTGTATCGCTGCAATGGTCAAAGACAGGCGTTATCTCTTAGAATTAACATCAGGAGAGCGTCTCCTTCGTTACATTACGTAACATAAAAATAAAGTCACGTCACAAAGCACTGCATTTTGTTTTTAATGGGGGCCCTTTATTTCCACGGGGCCCTGAGCTGCAGCCCAAAATGCCCTTATATACATAGAACCGCCCCTGGGACATAGAGCTGGACCATTGCTGCGTCGGCGGACTCTATATTCTACCATTATAAATAAAAATAAAAAAGCCTTTTATTTCTTGCATTTCACAAATGATATGTTACTTAAATAAACTATTTGCTATTATTAGGTATTACTTAAAAAATGTTTTTACTAAAAAGTGCTTTAAAAGTATTTTTTTAATGTTGCTAATTGCAAGAACCCCTCTTCGGGTGAAGGCCTCCTCCAAAGGATTCCATTTGGTTCTGTCTTGTGCTTTCTGCATCCAATGTGGGCCGGCCGTTTCTCTTATATCGTCTTCCCATCTTGGGTGCGGTCTACGTGTACGGTGACTCTTATGGTCCATCGGTCATCTCTTGGTCTCGCTTCGTGTTCCGCCCATTTCCATTTTAGCTTTTTTGCATAATTTAGAGCTGCTTTTTTCTACCATTATATCATTTTGAATATTCTACCCAGAGATAAATCATCTAGCCATCCCAGACAGCCCTGTTTGCTCATTAGGAGTATGCCTGCCTGAGCTGTAGGGCGTGGGTTCGATTCCCACCAAGGACAAATGTTTGTTTGGTATAAACAAATGGTTGTTCTGCGTCTGGGTGTTCTGTATGTATTATAAGTATGTATTTACAAAAAAAAAAGTATTTATGTATTCTATCAGTTATATGACTTCCATCACACAAGCTATGCTTAGTTTAGGGTCAGATGGCGCTGTGTGTAATGTGTCCTACAATATTTATTTTATTTATATTTTTAGTACAACCTGAATTTCTATTTCTGAAGTTATTCATCATCATCAGTTTTTTGTAGTCCACTGCTGGACATAGACCTTTCCCAAGACACGCCCGATCTTCGGCTTTTCGCTTTCATCCACCGCCAGCTGTCCTACGTAAATCGTCACTCCATCGAGTCTCAGGGCGTCCTACGCCACGTTTGCCATTTCGCGGTCTCTACTCTAGAATACTGGAAGTTATTGAATTACTCGATATTCAGATGTATGGCGTGACAGACCGAGAGATCTGTGAGACAGTTGTAAAGGAATTGACGCTTCCTATATCTACGGACGAGTTCGAGTTGCAGCTAACAAGCCTCGCTGCCAAGATTCTACCAAGTGCTCCGCTGCAGAAAGGTTTACTTTTAATTTTAATTGGCAACGAACTTTTTGCATCTTGACAGTATAAACTAGTTGTCGTTCATATTATTATTAAAGATAGATAGATTATTTACACTAAAAGTGGTTTAACTAATCTAATACAAGAGAAAAAACACCATCTAGTTTAACAATGGGCGGTCTTATTGCTAAAAGCTTATATATACTCATTAGAATAATTTTACTGTACAAAAACACATTGCATGTATGTAATGTCGCCATGGCGACACCATGGCGACATTACAAACAAGCATCTAGCGGTGTGTTCCGACAGCCACACTTGAGGGCCAGTTCCATTCCAGGCTAGGTGTGTTTACCATCTTCGACCACACTGTCACTTAACATCAGGTGAGCTACGGAAGAAAACCTAGCCAGTCAAACATAAAAAAAATTAGAACAACGTAATTTACAAACAAATTATATATTTTTAAAAACGCTGTGCAATTATATATTTTTTCCGCGTTGTCACCACGACTCGTAAGGTATCATCATCATCATCATTATCATCATCATCATAATCATCATTTCAGACGTAGGACGTCCACTGCTGGACATAGGCCTCCCCCATTGAATTCCATAAAGACCGGTTGGAAGCGGCTCGCATCCAGCGCGTTCCTGATGCGGTCTATATGAGGTCGTCTGTCCACCTTGTGGGTGGACGTCCTACGCTGCGCTTTCCGGTCAGTGGTCTCCACTCCAGAACTTTGTAGCCCCATCGGCCATCAGTTCTGCGTGCTATGTGCCCTGCCCACTGCCAATTCAACTTGCTAATCAGTTGGGCTATGTCGGTTACTTTATAGTGTATTGTATAGTGGTTAGTGCGTTCAAACTCCAACGATGACCTTGAGCCGGTGAAAGAAAACATCGTGAGGAAACCATAGCGTGGTGGCAGGGTACTTTCTAGTACTCGGCTGGCTAGCTACCTCAAGTTGAATATTCAAAATTCTCAGGAGCAGAACGAGTTTTAACCCATCTTCACGACCATAATATCCTCATGGCGCTAGCAACCAACTCTACAGAGCAAGCGGTTAGACTGCACGCGACTGCACGTCCGAAACTCTTTGGCATGTTTCATCATAAAGTGAGTGTTTTTACACAGGGTTCATTTTAGTCTAAATCCTGCTAAATATGGGGTTTGTTTATGGAAAGCCTCTCCTGTACTAAAAGTATGGGATAATGTGCAAGAACAAAATTGAAACTGGAAGGGTGGTGGGACCTTCTTTGGTTGTTGGATGTTTTATCATAAGGTGGGAGTTTTTACATAGGGTTCATTTTTCATCCCAAATGCTGCGATGTTAATTGCACTGGCACTTGAAAAGAACTTGCCATAAATCAAAGTCAAAATCATCACCATATTCTGCATGGCCTAATTCCACTCTACCCATTTTTATTGGACAGCCAGTAGCTTTAAAAAGCGGCACCGCTTCAATATAAGTATATAATCCAAAAACTCAAACTAAAAGGTTTGAATCTACCAACAACTTTCATTGTACGAACTGCCAAACAATGGAATTTGCTACCCGAGTGGATGCTCCCTGATAGATACAATCTGGGTGCCTTTAAGTCGCGAGTGAATAGGTTTCTTCTAGGCGAGCGTGCTCCACCACAGACCGCATCTTCGCTTAACATCAGGCGAGATGGCGGTCAAACGCAAGCCAAACTACAATTTAAAAAAAAATGCACTAACCATTTTGGTTAGCTCTGTAATGTTGGTAGCTGTTCTACCTTTCAAACCGGGCTATATTAAACAGCTAAACAGTCACATCATCACATCATCAGCCATAGGATGTCCACAGCTGGACATAGGCCTCCTCCTGGGTTTGCCAATACTCGCCACGCTCGGCAGGCGGGTTGGCGAGCGCAGTTAGGTGTGATTGTTCAAGGAAGACCTTGCTGCCCATCTTCCGGATTACATCCCTTAGCCGACTCTTACGGCAACCACGGGTAGAGAGGGTGGGGTACTGTTCTTACGCCGGCACCACCACGGCAAAAAAGTAAACAGTAGTAGTACAGCTAAACAGTACCTACCGATATTTATTTTATTTATTTTATTTTATTTTCCGTAAAACTCTAAACTTACAGTTATATACCAAAACGTTTTAGAGTTAAAAATATAATTTAGGTACAGATAGAGAACAATAATTATACAAAACACAAATACTAATTACTTAAATATTACTACATACAAACAAATACTTATGAATAAAAACAACACAAATCTGGTAGATGCTCTAAACAGAGACGCAGTATCATGTGACGGTTAGAACAAAACACATCAATATCTGGATGGCGAGAGAGTTGGTTGAGTAGTGTGAGTGCGTGGTGTGTAGGCGCATGACGCGAAGTGTCGGTGCGCGCGGGGACAAGCGGCGCGAACAGCGGCACGCGCCGCCCGCGCCCCTGCGCCCGCGCGCGCGACTCGCGCACCCCGACGAACAATCCGCACCGGGACAACGCGTTACAATTGTCTACTTTATTGTTCAATAGTAGGTAGTAATGGATAACGAGTGCACACTTCCGTCTCAGCTCTAGTGTGTTCATCCCTACCATACCGATAACAAATAAGGAAGGGTACGACCAGCCAGGGTAAAAACCGTACATTTTCCTGTATAGGTACCTTGCAAATTTTCTTTGAATTCGTTCAATTAACAACGTATACTTCTTTTCATGCGGATCCCATACTAACGCATTAAATTCTAGCTTGCTGCGGACTAGAGCATAAAAAAGTGTTAATAAAGTATGCCTATCGTTAAACCTAGCAGACTGTCTCATCACGAATCCAAGGGACTTATAAGCTCGTTTGCACACGTCTGTGATATGGGTGTTAAAGGTTAACTGTGTGTCGAGAGTCAGACCCAGGTCGCGCATCTCCGTGACGCGCTCCAGCGGAACCTGAGATATGTTGTAGTCATACACATGGGATGAGCGGGATCTAGTAAACGTTGTTATTTTACATTTAGACACGTTAAATTCTAACTTGTATTGTGAGATACGAGAGAGTGGTTAGTATATACCTAGACGGTCTTCTATTTAGTATTCAACTATATACTCTCCGTCTCCGATAAAGTTTTTTTTTCTATTATTTAGGTGAGCGTGACAGATGCCGAAGTGAATAGGGGGAAGCCCCACCCAGACATTTTTTTGATAGCCGCTGCCAGGTTTCCAGAAAAACCTAAGCCAATAAAGGCAAGTTTTATTCCCCTTTCCACTTTGTTTTATGCAAGATTTTTTTTATAATTTTAGAGTCAGTTGATTTTGACCACAGCTCACCTGATGTTAAGCGATGCTGTGGTAGAAGATAGTAAGCTCACCTAGCCTGGAATGAAACTGATTCTCAAGTGTCAGCAGATTTTCATCTTGAGGGTGGTAGCTAGCCAGCTGAGTACTAGAAAGTACTCTACCACCACGCTATGGTTTCCTCACGATGTTTTCTTTCACTGGCAGCTCAAGCTTATTGTTAGAGTTTGAATCCACGCCCTTCGACGGGGGCACCCGACCGCGCTATCAACGCCAGAAAATATAATAGTTTTACAAATACTTTGTTGATGATGTTTACTTGATGGTAGATTTCCTTAGAAGGAGGTCGTCTAGGTAACACCGCAGTACCAGATATTCTGCCGCCAAGCAGTAGTGTGTAAACGTTACTGTGTTCCGGTTTGAAGGGTACTGCAGCTAGCAAAATTACAGAGCTATTGAGACTAACCATCTAGTCTCAAAGTAATGAGCGCCATGGCAGCGATGCCCTGGACTTTGTTTTACTACTCAAAGTTCTGTGTATCGCTGCAATGGTTATGGACAGGCGTTATCTCTTAACATCAGGAGAGCGTCTCGTTCGTCTAATAACTGCTACATTAAAAAAAAAAACCTTGAATTTAAAAATCATCTCAAACTTTGGTGGAGAGCGGTCATCATCAAGTTTTCCCGGATCAGAGAAATCTTAATCCGGAGCTGAACGAGAAACAATTAAGTTATACCTTAAGTATAGATTGGATAGAGTCGGGATAGTTTGATGTACACCGCATAGTAGAATTGACATGACGTTCATAGAATTGACCATTGCTATTTCTATATGTACTTCCCACAGTGCCTCGTGTTTGAAGATTCTATTATCGGTGTTCAGGCTGCGAAAGAAGCTGGTATGCAGGTAGATAATATATAATATAATTGTTTTTAAAGTCTAAATAGGTTTGCATTTGACCACGCCCTGCCAGCCAAGCAGGCTGTCGACTAAGATGAAACATGCTTATCTAAAAAAACCTGTTTACTCTGGATTTGAAGATACCCAAATTGTACTTCACGGGAAAAACAGACGCCGGCAGAGAGTTCCACGTCCTCGCTGTACGTATTAATAATGTGGATTCGAAGCGTTTAGTCCGTGCGTGGGGAATATCTACCATGTAAGCATGGCGCTTTGGCCGTGTCTGCCTAGCCGTCTGGTAATAAAGGTGCAGGTAGAACCAAATTATGCAACTGCAAGGCAAACTCTCCGAAATGTATCCGATAGAAGACAGACAAACCAGCGACTTTACGACGGCGCTCAGGCTTTGCAACTGAGACGTGGCCAGTGTCGTCACTTATTAGCCTCCTAGCACGCCTCTCAATCGACTTCAGAGCTTCAAGCTGATACTTAGCAGAGCCGTCCCATAGGTTAGAGCAGTACTCCATACACTTTACTTGCGCTTTATACAAACTACGCAGCTGTTCTGGTGTGAAGTACCTCTATCACCATCACCTGAATATTATCTGTGACACCTTTCCCCCAGGTGGTGTTGATTCCGGATTGGCGTTTAGACCGCGAGAGTACCCGACACGCCACACTGGTCATCAAATCCCTTATGGACTTCAAGCCGGAACTGTTCGGTCTACCACCTTTCCCAAATTTACCAAAAAAAGTCACCAAAATATTGGAAGACGACCCAACTGACGTAATTGAAGAGGATCAGAAGAAGGAAGACAATAAAAAGAGAAGTTTACCACCGGCTCCCGTCTGATTGGACGCGTTTTTTTCTAAAACCATTGCATTATTCACCATCATCATCCACAGCCTTCTGTATCCCGCTGTTGGGTATAGTTCTATCTCTTGTTACGCCACTTGCTCGGTCCTGTGCCAATCTTAGGGTTAGATCAGAGGTTCTTAAACTTATTTCACCTACCGTCTACTTTGAAAATCATTTTTCAGCGACCTCCACTTTTTTTACTTTACCACAGCTTAAAAAGTACAATGCCATTAATTACTTTAATTATAGTGTGCTATATTAGTCTGGTTTGACGTTTAAATGAGACTTTTTACCAGTGAGAGCAATTAAAACGCACCTTCAACATTTTTATGTCAACCATTAAAAAAAACCGTAACCGTAACCATTTCTCTCTAGGTATCCAACGCCCACAAGGGAACGTTAACACCCACTTTGAGAAAGACGAGCCTAGACAAAGTAACATAGTATTAAGTACATTAACTACGATGTATTTGAGTATTGAGTTTAGTTCTGTTGCAGCGATGTTGACTCTTTGGTTTTCTAGCAGATGGCGTTAGTAGTACAATAACATTTATATCCAATGAATACAAAATTGTTAATGTTCATTTTTTTAAATGGTTATAAAATATATTTTTAGAGATAACACATCTAGTTATGAAGTTAATTTACTATGTTAAAGCACAGATCTATAGGCGTGATAGTTTTTCAGTAAAGTGTACCACAAAAATGCTCAGGTTGTGGAATAGTGATAGGGCTTGAATCGCTCGCCCTGATAAAATGTAATTTTTTTTTGTCATAAATAAAGTTATAAAAATAGCATATCCGAAATTGTAGATTACTTTAATCTATACTTTGGTTTGGATCCGGAATGCTCAATATGGATTTTGGTCCAGTGCTGCATCATTGGACTGTCTAGATCCATCTGCCTAGCAAACAGATGTAGGTAGCTGCTGGAACTGCCTCGCACGCGGTGCATCAGGGACGCGACTGGTATGCTTGATTCTTCTCCTTCAAGCAGATATTCTTCTCCCATCTCTTCTTTTTACTTAATCATCATAGAGACTTTTGTAAAATTAACAATTTCAAAGCCACTAATTAGGCCACTTAGATAAGTATTTAATTTATATAAATGTGCGTTATATTTAATTATCTGTTGTAATTTAATAAAATGATGATATATTCGTTTTTTTTTTAATTTAACTATAGTTTACTTGGTGGTAGATCTCCTTAGGTATCTAGATAGGTACCACCGCAGTACCAGATATTCTACTGCCAAGCAGTAGTGTGTAAACATTACTGTTCCGGTATGAAGGGTGTTGCAGCTAGTGCAATTACAGGGCTTTTGAGACTATATAACCATTGAGTATCTTAAAATATTAGCGTCAAAGCAGCGATGCTCTTTATTTTTGTATAGCTAACAGGCTTGGTGTTTGACCACAACTCACCTGATGTTAAGTGACGTTGTGGTCGAAGATGGTAAAGCACACCTAGCCTGGAATGGAACTGGCTCTCAAGTGAGGCTGCCGGAACACACCGTTAGATGCTTGGCGGCAGATTTTCAACTTGAGGGTGGTAGCTAGCCAGCCGAGTACTAGAAAGTACCCTACCACCACGCTATGGTTTCCTCACGATGTTTTCCTTCACCGGCAGCTCAAGCTCATTGTTGGGGTTTGAACCCACGCCCTTCGGCATGCGAACCGACCGCGCTAACCACTGAGCTATCATCGCTACACAAGTACAAGTTTTGCTTAGTTTCAGGCTAGATAGCGTTGTGTTAAATGTCCAACGATATTTATCTTTTGTAAAGCTCAAAACACGCATAGAGTGGCGTCATCTAGAACTAAAGGAGGAAATAAAAATATTGTTTTGCTTTATAACCGAACCCACTTTATTTATAGTGACATATGACAAACTTATGTAATTTTATTTTATACATAAAATATATTAACTCTTATGCGTTTTTGGGTATAATTATAAATATTTCTATAATATTACTTTATTTACAGATACAGAAAGCGCTTAAAAGTATAGCCTACATACGATTTATAAACATTAATGAGCAATGACGAAACATTTTTATCTGGAAAATAAATAAAAAAATAATTACCAAAATTTAATTCTATAGGCTATAACAATTTAAGGCAAAAAAATGCATAACAGTAAATTACATACACAATTACAAATTTATGTACAATAACTAAAATCTGTTCAAAAAGTTATAGGAAATATACAATTTAATTACATGACAGTCTAGAAAAAAAAAAACGTAATCAATGAGAGTACGAAAAAGGTTTATGCCCGATTTTTTTGTTGTTTAGGTTTTTCCGAGGTTTTGAACGAAACGTTTTGTTTTTACTTCACTGCAATAAACTTCAGTGATATGTTTTTGCTAAATGTTTAACCTAGGTACGAAAATGATGGATCGATCTCTGTATATTTCTTAGAGACTATTGGGAAGTACCTACTTCGATCAAAGAAACAAAAGTATTTCCCATCTACAGCTCGATCAAGTCTTACTAAAAATGCCGCCAAAACGTACCTAGTTATTTTTTTTGGCGGATTTAATATGCAGTGGGGACTGCGCCTTAGCACATTGAGGCATTTGCCCGCATTTTCAAAGTTGGCGCCAAATCATCATTTTGTTAGTTCGTGTTTTTTTTAAATTGGTGTTTCTTCGATCTGGCAAATAGGTTTTATTACGATGACATTATATTACAAAAAGAATATCTGCTGCGTTGAAACGAATTACGAATTTATTATTAAAAAAAGTGGTAACCCTGATTTCGAATCGTTAAAAAATGCGCAAAATTTAAATTCGATTATTTTGATTTAGGTACGTATGTGTGAATTCGAGCGCATATCTTATCAAAAAATAGGGCAATTATGCACTTACATCCTATTTGTTTGAAACGCGAAAATAGAGGACAATTTTTGCATTGCTTGTCGGACGGGATATTTTGTTTCATTGATCGATGGATACCACAGAATTTTTAAACTCAAATTGGTAGGAGCTTTAAGTAATTAGACATTGGTCATTTTAATAGCTTCAAGTGAGACAAAAAAAAAAAAACAATTTTAGTATCACTCAATCAGAAATACTGTGACCACAAAAAAAAAAAAACTTAACACATAGAAATGTACAAAATGTACAGGAACAATATTGAAGTTACAGTGCAACCTTGATATAACGAAGCTTAAGGGAATTAGAAAATATTTGTTTTAGTCTATTCAAAAATGGACTTGGCCAAAAGGAGAAGTAATCAGCTACGTCAGTGCTCGGCCGGCACTCGAGTAGTGTTCGCCGGCAAGCGTCCTCTGCCCCCACCGCACCGCCTCTTCCCACTTGCGTCGCCTATTAATCGCCAAGATGCCTTATAGATATTTTACTCTTATGTACAGTTTTAGGGGATTACGAAGAATTTGTTAAAACGATTAAATCGGTATTTTGAGATTCGTTGTATCAAGGTTACACTGTATAATGTTTGGCTATGTTTAATATTATATATTCATGTAAATATATACATTATACCGCCTTCAGTCTAGTAAAGAGATGTTTTAGGCACTTACCATTCACTCTAGAGAAATTTTTATGAATATAAAATAAAGAGTTGTTCTTTTTTAGAACTTACGAAAAGTTTATAGACGGCAAAATGAAAAAAAAAAAAACACGAAATTTTGACACTATCCCAGCACAAAAATACCTCAGTACTTATGTATTTTGAATACTCTTGTCATTGTGAGAAGTGTTAGGTCCACAACGTTGGACAAATGCAGGTTGGCAGATTTAATTTCATTTCATGGCATCTGCGACAACTTATTTTTTTTAAATTTTAGACTTGTAGATTTTCTCACGATGTTTTCCTTCGCCGTTTGAAGTTAACAGCAATACGCACATAAACTAGAAAAGACAGGCACGGGCCGTGGGTTTGGAACCCTGGACCTCCAGATTGGAAGACGATCTCCCAACTAAGCTGACAAAGCTTTAATTTCAATTTGATTGCCATGATCTGACATTGATCCAACTTTACTAGTTACAACTTCATCCAGCTAATCAGCTGAAGTTGCAACTAGCTAGCAGGTCAACCAGCCGTTTTTGGGCACAAGAACTATTCAACAAATTAATATTCGCGTCTCCCATAGTTACATAATTGTTTACAACAAAAAAAAAGTATTTATGTATTCTATCAGTTAGTTAGCTTCGCTTACTTTGAGGCTAGATGGCATTGTGTGAAATGTCCTAGGATATTTATTATTCTTTAATTCAAATATGTACATAATAAAAGAAAAATGTAATAACGCCCTAATTGGACGTTAGCGGAAACTTTTTTTTATACGTTGTGCTAGAGGTACTTGCTGATTTCAATGCCAATAATATAAGCATGACAAACGCAACATGGCCAGTTGCGTTTAAAAAAGTACATACTTATATAATTGACATATTATAGTTATCTGTTTGATTTTGGATTCCCTATTTTTTTAAACCTACTTTTTTGTAATGGTTTAGCGTCTAGGCAATCATATACGCGTGCTGACAGTTGGAACATTAGCAATATTCAAAGACATGTTAGTTAGTGATCATATGAAACGAATAAAGAAATAAAATCGAAACAAATACCAAAAAAACACTAAGAAAACCTTGGTTAAAGTTTGTCCTCAAGACTCCAGAATGTATGGACAGCGCGCAGCCTCACGCGCCGAGCTAGCGCGAGACATAACTACCATACGTAGACTGCGTAGTAACTGTTATCTAATCTGGGACCGCGCGCGACTACCATGTCATTTTCGGTGCGCGTGATTTGAGTGTCCGTATTTTTGTGTTTGATCAGGATAATTATAAAATATTAACCACCTATTTCCTATTATTATTTGGAACGAGTACTGAACAATATTGCTGATGTTCGAACTTTCATATTTATTTTTTAAATTAAATTTCTTTTTAAGAAATTATTATCGCTTTATTGCACTGGAAGGATTCTTCGAAAAAAGATTCAGTTTTTTTGGCCACAGCTTACAGTTGAAATTGTGGTCAATGGTGAATGCATCTAGCCTGTAATGGTAACTGGTTCTCAAGTTAAAAAAGCACACTGGATAATTTTCAACTGGAAGGTTGAATATCGAATCAACAACCACTATGCTCTCGCTGACAGCTCAAGCACATTGTTGGGTTATACTATGTCTTTCAGCTTGTGAACTGACCGCGCTATAATCGCTATAAAATACCAAGTAGTCGCTAGTATAATGTTTCACGCGAATTGAATTCGATATCACAATTAAGTGTAAATACATGATGAAATAATCGCCCAGCCCCCGTACTCTGAACTTCTTACAGCGATACTTGTAAGACACTCTGAAAGTAGCTACGCGACCACATATCTTATGCTAGCGCAATAAGGTTCGCAATCGCATAACTTTTTCAGGAGCGCCTCACAAATATCGAAACAAAGGATTCACATTCTACGTGACCCATTTTTTAAATTTTTTACCCCTCCCCTCCCCCTGGTGACCATCCGTAGTATATGCCAAGACCTCTGAAAACTATAGGCAGTAATAACATAGTAATACATAAATTTAATATGGTTCTCAATCATTGTTTGCAATCAGAATTCGTCTTTATCAGTACAGCGCTTACCGCGTGACGCCAAAAGTGGGGGCAAGACGGAGGAAAAAGCGCGAATTTCCCTAGACGACGAAAAGTGACCAAGTGTGGTATTTTGAAGACATGAATCCCAGGACGCGTCACGTAGTATGTGTGCGTTTTCTAAGAACCTCAGTGAAAAGGAGCAGGGCAATCAAAAACAAACTTTACATGAATTAAAAACAGATCTTATCAACAGAGATATTAGAGTAGATTGTCGCAGTTACAGAATAGATTACGAAATCTTGCATCATTTGAAATTCCGTATTGACAAAATGGAAAATGCAACATAATAATGAAATTGCTAATTAGCTGAACCGAAAAATACTAGTTCGCCCTGTTGAGTGAAAGAAAGAGGGAATACATCCCCATCCGTGTTGAAAAAAGGTCGTAACAATGTATGTCCTTTTCGAAAAATCTTTACAAATTTTAAGACACTCACAGCGAGAATAGGCCGTAAGTTCAAAGTCGCTCATCGAGCTATGCTTGGAATTTCTCTGAGGCATCGTATCCGGAATGAAGTAATTCGTCAGAGAACTAAAGACACAGACATAGCTCAGCGTATTAGCTTAAGTGACAATGGGCTGGACATATCTGTCTCAGAACCGATAACCGCTGGGGTAGACGTGTTGTGGAGTAGAGACCGCGAATTGGCAAACGTAGTGCAAGACACTCTGAGACTCGATATACGTAGGACAGTTGGCGATGGACGGAAACGAAAATCCGAAGATCGAGAGGCTTATGGCCTATGTCTTAGGAGAGGCCTATGTCCAGCAGTGAACTTCAATAAGCGGATGATGATAAGTAAGTGGACATATAGGACGAAAGAAGAATTTAGGTAAATTACTTTATCATTTCCTATGTAGGTGCCCGATGTATTATCAGTGAAAGTTAATATTATTTTTTTCAAATTTTGTTTTGTATGGAAATCTTTGACCAACAAGCAAGAATTTATTTCATTTTGTTATTTTATAACTTTATATTTTTAAATAATTAATTAAGTATGCTTTAAGTTTCGGTCAAGACTTTACAATTTCAATGTTCCTATTTTTATCACTGACTTCAATTTTATTTGCAAATTCGTCTTGTAAAATTAAATTTGATGGAATTTTGCCATTGCTGTTTTCATTTAAACTATTATTACTGAACTCTAACTCAATATCTTCATTAAAAGTGACTCTTGAATCTTGCAAATTTTTTTGAGAACCGTTTTCTTTTACTTTTAAGTCTTTCTCTTCTGTATTATTTTTAAATTCTCCATAATTTAAAGTAGTATCATTAATTTCTTTACAAGATTCTTCGTTTTCGTTCATATTTAAATCTTCACCTGATTTAGTTTCTAAGCTTTTGTTTTCTTGTCTAACGTCTCTCCTTTTATTGATTTCTTTGTCGTTCTCGGCAAGTTCCGTATCGCCTACCTGTCTCTCTTGTTCCCCTGTTTGTTTTTCATCTTCTCTACTAGTTTCCTCCACTTCCTCGTTATATTCTACGAGTTCTTTAATCTCTACTTGTGTTTCTTGTTCCTCTTTCTGTCTCTTTTCTTCTCTCCTCTTTTCCTCCGCTTCCTTCTCCTTCTTCTCGGCGAGTTCTTTCCGCTTGAGTTGGTTCCACCACGGCATAAACCGTTGGAACATCACCCGGCGTCTGTGCTGTGGTTTCAGCACCCATGACAATGCCATTTCCATATCTGCGATTCTGTAAATCATAATAAATATAATATTATTATTTTTTATATTGAAAACTTTCCCTTTTATTGAACACCATTTTGCGTTGAACAATAATTATGCTCTTTTTATTAAGGTGAGAAATAATTTACGTCCATGTCACGGCAGCGGTACCCAGATCGTTTTATTTTGTTTGATGACAGGCTAGGTGTTTGATCACAGCTCACCCGATGTTAAGTGACGGTGCGATCGTAGATGGTAAAGTCGCCTAGCCTATTAGAGCCAGTCGGATACTAGAAAGCGGAACTAGCGGACTAGAATTTGCTGTGGTGGTGCCGGCGTAAGAATAGTACCCCACCCTCTCTACCCGTGGTTGCCGTAAGAGTCGGCTGAGGGATGTAATCCGGAAGATGGACAGCAGCGTCTTCCAAGCGTGGCGAGTATTGGCAAAACCCGTCTAGGAGGAGGCCTATGTCCAGCAGTGGACGACCTATGGCTGATCATGTGGATACTAGAAAGTACCCTACCACCTACAGTGTCCTCACGATATTTTTCTTTCACCGCCCTTTAGTGTGTGAACCGACCGCGCTAATGTTAACTTTGTGTTAGTAGCAAGTCCTTAGTATCTCCTTAGTAGCGAGTCGTCTAGGTAGATATCATCGCAGATATCACATCTTCTGCCGCAATCTATAGAAACAATAAGATCATACGCGCACCATGAGGGCTGGAGATGGATCAGTTAAGATAAATGAATGTTTTTTGGATAGCTGCAAATCTCTTTTCAAGGCATGTAGCATGCCCTTGCCATGTATGTACATTAAGGACATTTGTATTTTCACCAAAGAACACCCGGACTATTTTAAGAGACGTAGTGAAGTTATTACTTGTCAACAAAGAGCCAAATTCGCTAACCTATTATATCAGCCTCCTGCCCGAAAAGATTTATATAAAAAAAATGTTTTTAATATGTGTATTGTAATTTATAATAATTTACCAAATGACATAAAAATTCTAAATGGAAATAAAAAAAAATGTTTGACTGATTGGCTTCTTAACAACTGTTTCTACAGCGTTAAGGAGCTCATGAATTTATCTTATAAATAATAATTAATAATAATGTAATATGGACTAATTAAATTAATGTATCTACTGTTAACATTTGCACGTCTGCATGCAGACTGAATACAATGTGACACTACAAAAAAATATTATAAGACCTATATATACCTACATGTATTCTTGTAAATAAATTATTTGATTTGATTTGAATCTAGAAACATGGCACAGGGTACTGACCGTCTCTTGAACCGCTCGCGATCCACCGCGTACCGCTCCCAGTGGCCTGCTCTTGCCTGTCGGGCGGCGAACGCCCAAACACGCATCACGTGAACTTTGGGCGGGTCAGTCGAGAAATGAACCTGGAAAGATAACATGATTATGGTGATGTTAATATTTATAGCTCTAGAAACCGGGGTCCGCAACCTTTGTCAAAATTTTTTATGATTGACCACAGCTCACCTGATGTTAAGTGACGGTGTGGTCGAAAATGGTAAATACCTAGCCTGCAGTAGAACTGGCTCTCAAGTCAGGCTGTCGGAACCTAGCAGCCTCGTTTCGCGTGGTGGTAGGGTACTTTCTAGTACTCGGCTGGCTAGCTACCACCCTCAAGTTGAAAATCTGCCGCCAAGCATCTAACGGTGTGTTCCGGCAGTCTCACTTGAGAGCCAGTTCCATTCCAGGCTAGGTGTGCTTTACCATCTTCGAGCACACCGTCACTTAACATCAGGCGCGTTGTGGTCAAACACCTAGCAAGTCAGCGTTAAAAAAAAAAGCCCTAACCACCGGCAGCTGGAACCCTGCCCCGCTGCCTGCGGCACCCTAGTTTTTTATATTATTTATGTTTTTGTACATTAAATGTAAAAAATTAAGAAAACAAATAAATAGCTGCTTTAATAATATAATAATAACTTATTGTACATTCTATTCTAATAAAAACTATATTCGATCGATGAGTTGTACATGTTTGTAAAATCTACTTTTGTCTCATACAGTTCCATAAATAACTATTTACAAACAGATTCCCGCGATAAAACGTGAATACGAGAAAACGTCGTTTCCGCATGCTAAATAAAACTATGCTGAGACCAGTGTTGCCATCCCAGCCAAATTCTAAAAAAACTGTACAAGAAAATCTAAATAATAAAAAAAATATGCTAAATTGTTTATTAAGTCCTGTTGGCTCATTGGTAGTATATCTCTGCTTTAAGAGCTGTAAGGCGTGGGTTCGATTACCACCCAAGACAAACATTTTGTCTTGATCTTTTGTATGTATTATAAGTATGTATTTACAAAAAAAGTATTTAAGTATTCTATCAGTTATCCGATTCCCATAGTACAAGCTTGCTTAGTTTGGGGTTAGATGGCGCTGTGTGTAAATGTCCTACGATATTTATTTATTTTAATTAATTATTATTATTATTGGCGGTCGGGTAAAAACTGTAGATCTACAGGTAAAGCCGTAGATATACATCTAAAACTGTAGTATACACCGAGGCCTTGTTAGCGCTGTTGCATTCACGTGACGTAGGAAACAACTGCTACTTATTCTGCGGTTCATCGTCATGTTTACTGGACGCTAATGAGTCAATCACTGACACATTTTGAGATATGACGTCATTCTACGAGGTTTGGTTTACCAGGAATTTATACGTGTTTTGGTATTTTTTTTTTCTCTTCCTTCTTGGCATCGCACTCTGTGCATTCTGCAAGTTTCAAAGTTTCTATATTTTGTAAGTAGTCTTCATTTTTCAGCTTCTTTATCATCTATAGTTACAGTCAAAGTCTAGTCTTGATCAAGTCCAGTCGGTCCCAGTCAAATCAAGTCATGCCTTAGTAAAGTAGTGGCGACTTTACTATAAGCTTCTGGATGGAGTTTTGGAAGCAACACGAAAAGTCATGTTTAACCACATTATATCATTCTCCCACACTCGCGCTTGTAATTCAGCACTTTATAAATAAAACACCACTATTTTTATTCATAAAAACTCGAAAAAACACTAGTTTTAGAAAAAAATACAATGGGGCGACACGACTCTCACCGCGTTCCCGCCAATAACTCAAGGTTTGGTTACGTCTCTTGCGTGGAGTTGTTTAGGGAGCTACAGATCCTGTACTTGCCATGCGACTTCATTTACCAGGTAGCCCTGTACACCCATACAAATAGATAAATTTCAACGCCGGGGCGTCCGCAGCACGTTGGATCTTCGCAGCAATAAAAAGAAAGACCAACTAGTAACGCCGTCGCACCGGCTCGTCAAGTCGGAGAGGTCGGTATACATTCTGGGGCCCGCGGTCTACAGCCGTGTACCCGCCTCCGTCCGGGATGCACCTTCCACCGCGTGCTTCAGAAGCAAACTAATTCTTGGCTTCAAGAGACCTTGTTCTATGAATTTGACGATTATTTAAAATACGAGGTTATTGAGTTATTAGTAATTATAATTTTATTTGACATATTTTACATGACATATTGTATTTGTATGTAAGCAAAGTATCCAGCAACACGATATTTTTTGACATCAATACGTCAAATAGAAATAAATATCTACATTTATTTGATAACACTAATGTTACAAATCAAATTCCATTAATATCATCACCACATATTATAAAACAAAGTAGTCCGCCGCGTCTGTCTGTTTGTTCGCAATAAACTTAAAAACCGGCCAAGTGCGAGTCGGACTCGCGCACGAAGGGTTCCGTACCATTATCTATAAAAAGGCAAAAAAAATCGCGATTGTTGTATGGGAAAATATGAATTTATTTAGTTTTTAGTATTTGTTATTATAGCGGCAACAGAAATACATAATTTGTGAAAATTTCAACTGTCTAGCTATCGTGGTTCTTGAGATACAGCCTGGTGACAGACAGACGGACGGACAGACAGACAGCGAAGTCTTAGTCTAAAAACTACTGAACGGATTATCATGCGAGTTAGCGAGCAAATCACTCAATTACAGCGCGATGTAAAATTGAAATGACATAAAGTTACGTATTAATTAAAGAATATATTCTTATAAATTACTTTATTATAATTTACTTTCAACTTTTTCTTTAAAATAACATACGATTTGGGCAAAATATTTACAATTTTTTCAATGATGAAAATGAAAAATAATGGCTAAATAGCACTGGCCGGCAACAGAAAAAAGAAAAATAGGCGGGAAAGCGGCAATCCGTACTTCATTTGTTTTTTTGTTTGATTCTTTAGATGATTCATGTTTTTATTTTTACTTTCCTTGGATTCGAAATAAAAAATACAGTGTTTACTTCAGGGTAAAGACTTATTTAGTCCCTCGAACTATTGACCAAACCCTGTCTCGGGACTAACTTCTTTCACCCCTAGGGTAACAATGTACTATATCAAACTTTAGTATAATCCCTCATAATCATGTAAAACAATATGGCAAATGCATAAAGTACGACGCCATATACAAAGAAAAACAATTTTTTTTTGTTCCAAAAACATGTTTTACGAAACCTGCTAAGAGATTCAATTTATTTAAAACATGAGAGAATATTAAAGCATTATGTTAAACCTTTTTATTTTTAGGACTTAATATTTACTTTTCGAACGATTCCTTCATAAATTGAGGTTTGACACACACCAATTAGCGTAACCGCCATATTCTTGCTCCGCTAGATGTGACCTTATCTCATACAACATTAGACAGATGTTTGGGTGCAGTGGAATACGTGCTCGTCTTCGCAATTTAGAGTGTACCGACCTACAGCAAGGTTGTTTAAACAAGTTGTCATTGGATTTTCCGTGCTCTGCGCTCTGAGAAGATTAATATTGTTTCTATGTGCACCAGTTGTCAACACACTAATAATATAAAGGCTAAAGTTTGTGAGTGTGTTTGTTACTTCTTCACGCTCAAACGGCTGGTCTAATTTTAATCAAATCTGGTATGGAGGTAGCTGATACTAGCTGTAGCGGTAGATCCGGCCCTGCAAATCCTACCGTTCGCTTTATGTTCCCTATATCTTGTTGAGTATCCAGTTATAGACCATTCAACTCACTTGACATCGATTCAACCTCTCTAAAGATAAGAGCAATACGAGAATAAAAATATTTATATTGTTAAATCTTTACTATCAATATCCGTTTCACGTATAGTTTAAATAAATTAAATAAATAAACCAAAAATTTGTCACGTCAGATTCCACTGTACAATATTCTTTTAAGATACTAAATACTATAAATTATTTAATCGCAAGCGAAGGTGTTCTTTTCACTTAGTTCGTATTAGCTCTAATTACCTTTTTTTTATCATTCAAAATAGGTTCGCGTTTGACCACACCCTGCCTGATGTTAAGCAGTAGTGCGGTCTAAGATGGAGCACGCTTACCTAGAAGAAACCTATTTACTCTAGATTTGAAAACACCCATATTGTACCTAACAGGGAACACAGACTCCGGCAAAAAGTTCCACAACCTCGCTGTGCGAATAAAAAATGTGGAATCAAAACGCTTTGATGTACTTTTGGCCAAGTGCGGGTTATCTTCGAGAACATATACGAATCAGTTTCCTCACGATGTTTTCATTCACTGTTTGAATCGAGCAATACGAACATCACTTAGAGAACAGTGGGATTTGAACCCTGGAGTTCCAGATTAGCGGTCCGTCAGTCTTCCACCTAGATCGTTTATTTTGCGAAAGGGAAATGCTGCGATGAAGCCCTCTTAAATATAATATTATTGCAAGTTTATAAGGAATGCTGTTTAAAATACCAAAATAGCAATACAATTTGATAAAATATCGATTTATAAGATAAGTATTTAACACGATGATAATTAAATTTGAGACTTTATAGAAGTTGAAGTGTTTTATTTCAATTAACAATACACATGAATTTTCTTCCTTATTTACCTATATTTTTTCTAATATAAAAATGAATCTATGTTTTCCTCGGTCTTGTCATAACTTGTTAAAAAGCCTAAGTTAAAAAAATGGATTTGTTTAATTAGTGTGTAAACATTATTGTGTTCAGGTTTGAAGGGTACTGCAGCTACCGAAATTACAGGGTTTGCAGTTTGCAGACTAACCATCTAGTCTCAAAACTCTCAAAGTAATGAGCGCCAAGACAGCGATGCCCTGGACTTTGTTTTGTTACTCAAAGTTCTGTGTGTCGCTGTAATGGTCATGGACAGGCGTTATCTATTAAAATCGGGAGAGCGTCTCGTTCGTCTCATTACTGTTACATTAAAAAAAAACTTTGTTTATGATTTATTTAAAAAAAAAAAACTATTCTCAATCTTGTGTCGGTCTTTTTAGTGCATTACGTTTTTTTTTAATTGTTTAGCAATATTACAACTGTCAATAAGAAAAAAAAAATAGCCTTCAATATTAGCCTTATTGTTTTGATAACGTTACCAATGCTCACTGAATATATATCTTATCGCTTAGGTGGTTACTCTGTACCGAGTCAAGGCTGACGCAAATCAATTACATTATGTGTGTACGGTATTTCTATACGTCAAAGTTCATTTATGACTTTTAAAAATATGCCTTGTCATAACCGAACTATAGTCATAGTTCGGTTATGACAAGTATGACAAATTAAATATACACACACACATCATCAGCCATAGGTCGTCCACTGCCGGACATAGGCCTCCTCCTGGGGGGGTTTTGCCAATACTCGCCACGCTTGGCAGGCGGGTTGGCGAGCGCAGTTAGGTCTGATTGTTCAAGGAAGACGCTGCTGCCCATCTTCCGGATAACATCCCTTAGCCGACTCGTACGGCAACCACGGGTAGAGAGGGCGGGGTACAATTCTTACGCCGGCACCACAACGGCAATTAAATATACAATAAAGATAATCTTCAACTACAGACATGAATTTTTTTTTAAAATATACGGGCTGATTTGTACATTCACAATATACATAAGACATGTTAGTGGTTATATGAAACGTATAAAGAAATAAAATCGAAACAAATAAAAAAAAACAAGCCAATTGCGAGTCGGACTCGCGCACGAAGGGTTCCTTAACATTATCTATGAAACAAGCAAAAAAAATCGCGTTTGTTGTATGGGAGCCCCCCTTTAAATATTTATTTTATTTTTAGTATTTGTTGTTATAGCGGCGACAGAAATACATAATTTGTGAAAATATCAACTGTCTAGCTATCGCGGTTCTTGAGGTACAACCTGGTGACAGACATACGGACGGACAGACAGCAAAGTCTTAGTAATAGGGTCCCGTTTTTACCGTTTGGGTACGGAACCCTAAAAACTAGGAAAACCTTGGTTAAAGTACGTTATAGTCGGAAATATCACAACTTCTAATTCAAAAGTCATTTATTCAGTTTAGGCCCTGGTAAGGCACTTATGAACGTTAAGTTACATGTTTGAATCTACCACCGGCTCGTAATTACACTTCAACTGAGAAGACTCCGGCAACAAACTCAGCAAGGCATTTTTTTTTGTGGATCTTTCTTTTCATATTAGGTTACAATTTACAGTAATAAATATTAATACATACATTATGCTTACTACAATTGTAACTTACAATGTTAAAATGTCGCAATACTAAAAAAATATGTTAGACGTGATTTTGGTCACGTAGTACTAGTGGACTAATGAACTAAGTTTATCACGATGCCTGTAAAGCAATTATGTTTCGATAAGTTAGGTGTTTGACCACAGCTCACCTGCTGTTAAGTGACAGTGTGGTCGAAGACGGTACACACTTGGTAGTAGATTTCCTTAGCAGGAGGTCGTCTAGGTAGGTACCATCGCAGTACCAGATATTCTCCCGCCAAATATAATATGGGACCAATATAAAAGTATATTCTAAAAAAAAAAGATTTTTTAAAATCGTTTTTTTTAAATCGCTTACAAGCTAGGTGCTCACCAGACCACAACTCACCAGATATTAAGTGACGGTGTGGTCGAAGATGGTAAAGCACACCTAGCCTGGAATGAAACTGGCTCTCAAGTGAGGCTGCCGGAACACACCGTTAAATGCTTGGCGGCAGATTCTCAACTTGATGGTGGTAGCTAGCTAGCCGAGTACTAGAAAGTACCCTACCACCACGCTATGGTTTCCTCACGATGTTTTCCTTCTCCGGCAGCTCAAGCTCATTGTTGGGGTTTGAACCCATGCCCTTCGGCATGCGAACCGACCGCGCTAACCACTGAGCTATCATCGCTACAAAATAAATGACTGAGCTAAGAGGTACCAAAAAAAAATAGAATCTCTTCTTTTTTCAAGTCCGCAAATAAATGTCATTCATGGTCACCCATCCGAAAACTGACCGGAGCGTCCTTTGCTTAATCATTGGTAATCTTTAATGTCATGTTACGCCACATTTTTTTTACGAAGTCGTATTTCTGTAGAAACACCTGATAGGTTTACGTTATCATTGTATTACGTTGTCGTGTTATCGGAAAAAATGTTTAGAAATCGATAGGTACCTAATTGAAATTTCACATACGTATTTGAAACACGAGTGGGGGCGTGACTATTTCAAGATAAACAATATAGAATTCCAATGTTTCCTCCACAAGCAAAGTAAATAGGCGACACAAAGGGGAAGAGGCGGCGCGGCGGGGGCGGGGGACGCTTGTCGGCAATCACTACGCGAGTGCCGGCCGAGCAGGCGGGGTTAGCACGCAAATGTCATTGTTTTCTGTCGTGTAGGTAGGTGTTCATGTTCAAATTTAACAGGTTAGTGACTTTATAATGAAAAGGCATTAAAAAGAAGTTTACGTGTGCCTTTTAGATTTGATGTTAGCGTAGCTACGAACAAAAAAGATCGATGGAAGATTTGTTCGTAGACGCGATGTCGACATCCCTGCACGCGCCGCGCGCTAAACCTGCGTGAATCAACGCTAGTAGGGAAGATGTTCTACTTACTCGGGCCGCGCACTCCAAATACTTTTCCACAGGCTAGTCACTCTGATAGCTTTGGAAAGAGGATTACAGAAGTAAAGCAGGTAAAGCACTGCCATAGATAGATATTCTGCCGCCAACCAGTAGTCAGTAAACATTACTGTATTCCGGTTTGAATTGTACTGCAGCTAGCGAAACTACAGGGTTGTTGTTGAGACTAGACATCGAATCTCAAAGTAATGAGCGCCAAAGCAGCGATGCCCTGGACTTTACTTTGCTACTCAAAATTCTATGTATCACAATATAATTATTTTATTCGTGCCGTGCCGTGTTGGTGCCGGCGTAAGAATAGTACCCCACTCTCTCTACCCGTGGTTGCCGTAAGAGTCGACTAAGGGATGTAATCCGGAAGATGGGCAGCAGCGTCTTCCTTGAACAATCACACCTAACGCTCGCCAACCCGCTTGCCAAGCGTGGCGAGTATTGGCAAAAACCCCCCAGGAGGAGGCTTATGTCCAGCAGTGGACGTCCTATGGCTGATGATTGACATGTAATCAGTGTTCTAAAACTCAATGTAATGATATTATGGAATTGACTAGTAACATTGGTGTTATCAATAAAATATTTGTATTTGTATTTGATGTGTGTCAAATGTCCTACGATATTTATTTATTTTAAGTGTCTTCAAAACCAGAAAAAACAGGTTTCTAGGTAAGTGTTCTATACAAGACTGCATCACTTTTTGAATTCAAAAAAAAGTTATTCAGATATTTCCAAGATATAGGCTTCGCCTAGTAAGGGTCTAGTTGTATTATATTGTGACAACCGTTATTGTATGTTTTTATTATATACCTAGATATTTTGATTTTTGTTTTAACTAAGTATGTAGGTATATGGGAAATAAAACATTATTACTTTATTTATTTAAATTATACATTTCATTGACAGCCCTGTTGGCTCCTTGGTAGTATATTTGCTTCAAGAGCTATAGAGCATGGGTTCGATTCCCGCCCAGGGCAAACATTTTATCGTATAAACAAATGTTCGTTCTGTGTTTAGGTGTTCTGTATGTATTGTAAGTATGTGTTTAATGCCATAATACAAGCTTTGCTTAGCTTGGAGTTAGATGGAGCTGTGTTTAATGTCCAACGATTTATGTAAAAGTTATGAGACGAACGAGACGCTCTCCTGATGGTGGAGAGATGGTAGTGGTGGATGGGGTGGTTGGTGTTGTGTTGTGGTAGGATCATATCAAATTTGTTTAGGCACGGAACACGGGCGGTGAAGGCGAACATTGATACGTATGTATAGGTCCCCTTAAACCACACCTAGTGGTACACCACACCTTTTACTTGGTGGTAGATTTCCTTAGCAGGAGGTCGTCTAGGTAGGTACCACCGCAGTACCAGATATTCTGCCGCCAAGCAGTAGTGTGTAAACATTACTGTGTTCCGGTTTGAAGGGTAGTGGTACACCACACCTTTTACTTGGTGGTAGATTTCCTTAGCAGGAGGTCGTCTAGGTAGGTACCACCGCAGTACCAGATATTCTGCCGCCAAGCAGTAGTGTGTAAACATTACTGTGTTCCGGTTTGAAGGGTACTGCAGCTAGCGAAATTACAGGGCTATTGAGACTAACCATCTAGTCTCAAGGTAATGAGCGCCAAGGCAGCGATGCCCTGGACTTTGTTTTACTACTTAAAGTTCTGTGTATCGCTGCAATGGTCATGGACAGACGTTATCTCTTAACATCAGGAGAACGTCTCGTTCGTCTGATTGCTGTTACATAAAAATAAAAAAAAACCTGGGTCGAAGTCCACCCGCACCATACCATAGAATAATTACTAAGAAGCGTCAAGTGTTCCCCACATTTCCCAAGCATCAATGAGCATTGTTTGTGTTACAACTGTTTGCACAATAAATGATGATATTTTACTACAGAATGACTAACACAGTTGAAGTAATCGTGTAGCTCAAAGTCCACCACATTGTTGGTCAATGGCTTTGTTAGAAAACATCAACAAATGCACGCGAGAGAGACATATTTTTTCATTACATTGCTTTGCGTTAAGAAAGCTTTTAGCGTTTTTGTAACGATTATGCCTCAGTGGTTGGCGCGGTCACACACCGAAGTGCGTGGGTTCAAACCTCAATAATGAGCTTGAGCTGCCGGTGAAGAAAAACATCGCGAGGAAGCCATAGCATGGTGGTAGGATACTTTCTAGTACTCGGTTAGCTAGCTACCACCCTCAAGTTGAAAATCTGCGCCAACCTAACGGCAACTTCACTTGACAGCCAATTTCATTCCAGGCTAAGTGTATTTAAAAATCTTCGACCACACCGTCATTTAACTTCAGGTGAGGTTTGGTCAAACACCTAGGAGATGAATCAAATCCTCTCTTGATGATATGAAATAACGCCTATTCATTGGCCATTGTACCCAAAACCCAGAACAAAACATTACAATAAGTTCACGGCGTCGCTTCTTTGGCGCTCATTACTTTGAGACAATGGTTAGTCTCAATAATCTTGTAATTTCGCTGTAGTACCCTTCAAACTAAAACACAAGTAACACACTACTGCTTGGGGGCAAAATATCTATTACTGCAGTGGTTCAAAAACGACCTTCTTATAAGGAGATCACGACCTAATAAAAATCTAAACACGCATCGATTTAATAAATTAAAAAAACAATTAACACAGGCCTAATTGTGGAATCTAAAATTTTCATTTATAGTTTTTTTTTATTATTTAGGTACTTATCTTTCTAAAATATTTATGTATGTACTAAAATTTAATTCAAATAGGTACACATACAGGTAAATTTTAGCTCTTTCTAAGGAGATCTACCACCAAGTACAAAGCAAATTCCATTATGTGTAAATAAAGGAACACAAAACTTTCATTATTAGGTAGAATAAAAACCTTTGTGACCAGATTAACACAATAGATTCATACTCATTTACCCACACACAAAGACTTTTCCCACTCCCTAGTTCTTTGAATGAAAAGAAAGTGACTAATCATCACATTTTGATTATTCTGTAACACCTTTAATATGTTGTGCAAATCTTTGAAATTATGTGAGTAATTTTAAAAGATGCACGGTCATTTTAACTTGTATATTTACACTTCAAAAGCTCAAAGTAGCACAACGATCTATGTAGAGGGCTATGCTCGGAGTTTCCCTACGAGATCGAATCAGAAATGAGGAGATCCGTAGACGAACTAAAGTTATCGACATAGCCCAGAGAATTACCAAGTTGAAGTGAATAGGCAATGTAAGTGAACTTAGCAGATCAAAAATAAAAGTGAGTTCTCGCATGCAGCTGAGTTCTACAGTTTCTAATACTATTTAGGAATAGTTCTAAAGATTTTGTCATTAAAAACCGGCCAAGTGCGAGTCGGACTCGCGCACCGAGGGTTCCGTACAAACCTGTAGGTATATAAGTAAAATTTATGGTAATTTATGTTTTTTCCAATTTTTCCTTTATCTGTGCTATAAGACGTTGCTTCATACCAAATTTCAAGATTCTGAGTTCACGGGAAGTACCCTGTAGGTTTTGATTCCCTTGCGAGTGTCGAAAATTTGCAGCATAAACGGCCTGTATCTTTTGATTGCGTTGGCTTAGAAGTTTGATTTTTTCACAGCACCAAGGGACAGCAGATATTTTATTTGATATGAATTTCAGCTTGATACCTCCACGAGTTCCTGAGAAAAAGGGTCTTGACAGACAGACAGATGGACAACAAAGTGATCCTATAAGGGTTCCGTTTTTTCTTCTTGATGTGCGGAACCCTAAAAAGTCAATTGAAAAAAGGATCTGCTAACTTCCCGTATATCAATTTGCAGCAGAACAAAAACAAATGTGAGTTTTTAAGTCCACGGCACCCCTAGCTTATTGTTAGGATTCAAATCCACACCCAGTGGCACGCAAACCTAACACGCTAAACACTGAGCTAACATGTCTTTCTAATAATACCAAAGCATACCTAGTTTTATTTAATTACCTTTATTGGGTAGCCAAGCTGTTGTCCTTGACATTTGGTTTCATATCTTTTAATTTGATTGAATGCTAGCATGCGGATACATATTAATAATTTAAATTCTGGATTATTGACCGAATATAGACAATAACTATTTTTTTATGTCTGACAGGCTAGGTGTTTGACCATAGCTCACCTGACTTGAAAAAAATAAATTCTATCGGTTGATTTGTATTGGTAATCGTTAGTAGTTGTTCATAACTACTAACGATTACCAATAAATTCATGAACTACAATCAACTACAAATCAAGCTCTTCAAGAATGCGTAAAAAAAAAAACGATTTTTGCAAGTAGGGTGCCAGGTTCACACAGGTAAAGTACCCTACCACCACACTATGGTTTCCTCACGATGTTTTCCTTCACCGGCAGCTCAAGCTCATTGTTGGGGTTTGAACCCACGCCCTTAGGCTCCGAGGGCCTGAGCAAGAGGATCCTGGTGCACGGCACCGCCTAACCCTTTAGTAACTACGCCACTGCCGTCAAGAGTAAGCAAACAGACAGCGACAATATATGGTCACAATTCGGGGCTAGCAAACTAGTTTAATAAATTTTAAAAGTTGCTTTTAAAATTCCTAATATATATATATGGTTATAATTGACCAGGTTCACTGTGCGATAGTAATTTTCTACTTATATATAAATTATCTATCTACAGTAATAAATCTTAGGACTGTTACTGTCAATATCAATGTCCACAGCAAGAAGTTATATATATTTATTTTTTTTGCTTAAATAAATGAATTATTAAATTAAATTAAATTTATAACCCGATTATGGAGAAAAATAAAACTATAATTAAATGAAAAATATTTAGACTATGGAAAAAATAACTATGATAATTAAATTAAAAAATGTAGCTTATCTACCTATATAGGTATATAAATGCAGCAACCATCACTCAGTAGGTAGTAGTGTAAACAATAATAAAAAAATAAAAAATACCACCAAAGTGGGCGATAACGCCCCCTTGTGGGCGCTGCAGGTCTAAGAGACCCAGTAAAAAAATGGGGGCGTTGTGTAGAGGCTTGGGGGGTGATTTGTAATTTCATTTAGCTAGGAGGCCTCTTGGACACCGACTGCATGAGCTCTCGACTCTCAACTACAACTTGTGCACATCAACTAATATTAGTTAAGAGATGGCTCAAACATAGCTTTTAAGTAGGTGAAAAATTGGGGGCGCTAAAAAATAATTTATTCTCAAAGTGGGCAGTAGACAAAATAAGTTTGGGAACCCCTGCTTTAGTCTGATCTAGCTGCAAACAAAATAACCCTACCTTTTGGCTTCGATGTATTGGGTAAGAAATGTCATTGACAACACACTACTTACAACAAAGTAAAGTACACTATTTACCTACTGTGACAGGTATTCAAACTGGACATTTCTTATATAACCTTCTATGATGTTTGATTCAATTTGAACTTTATTTTTTGAGGCAAAAGGTGTGAATATTTATAAGACACCGTAGGACCTATCTTGTATAGGACCTTGAGGGACATATTGCATATGAATTTTATTGCCATTCTAGTAAAAAAAAGGTTTTATTCAAAAAGACGCTGAAGGTGGATATAGGTTGTTTATCTTGTTAACAAAGGTAGTTAATTTTATATGCAAATTCGTGTTTGATTGGCTAATTGATTACCTTTCTATTGTACACACCAAAAATTAAACAATATGGAAAAAAAAAGAAAAAACTTATATATAACAGGTGTAACAACTGACGACCTTATCGCTAAAAGCGATCTCTTCCAGGCAACCTTAGAATGGAAAGGATTAGAGAAAGAAAAAAAAAGATTGGGTGTGCCTGGAAAATGAGAAGGGTGTGAATAAAAAGGATATATATACATACTAGTGATGTAACAAATGTTTGCATTCGCGTTTGCGAATATTCGCATGTTTTTCGCATTCGTAAGAAACGAAGCGAATATATTTGACAAACAAAAAGGATATTATTATAAATGGATTGGATGGGTCTGGAAAGATAATACATCCGTTATGATATGTATTTTTTTATTTACCTACTTATAATATCAATAATATCTAGGTCTAATAAGTCTCCTTACTGTACGTACTTATTTAGAAGTAATAACTACGATTATCAAATTAAGTTTCTTATGTCATTTTACAAAAACAAAAACTTAAACTTCTAATATCCAAAATGTTTCAAAACCTTTGTTTTCAATTAGGTACCTTTCAAATATTTCTTAATTCAAATAATATAAATCAGTATTCGGTTTCGTATTCGTGAATATTGGCATTCGCGAATGTTGGACATTTAACATTCGTTACATCACTAATGCATACATACACATAAATAATTAAAAAAAGTTTTAACTACATATTTTATAAAGTCAATATATATTCCGCAATATCTACTATCTTTTCTAAAACAAGCCTTCTTTAGTATGATCTATTTATAAATTACAAGTAATGATTCATTTTGTTGTGTTAAAAAACACAAAGTACTTAGAAATAAGAAAATCAATTTATCTTTGTTTAAAGTAGGCATGATTATAGAGAGGGACAGGAATAACATTTGATTGAATTGTTACAACCTAGAATAGGTCATAGTAGAGTAAATTTTTAAACCTTCGAGATTTGAACACAACTGTTTATCATTGGGACTCAATTGCATAGATATATAAAATACTATAAGTTTTGTTTATTTACCTCAGTGTTTAGGCCATGTTACAATAGCTGTATTAGCTCAGTGATTAGCGCAGTAGGTTCGCATGCCGAAGGGCGTGGGTTCAAACCCCAACAATGAGCTTGAGCTGCCGGAGAAGGAAAACATCGTGAGGAAACCATAGCGTGGTGGTAGGGTACTTTCTAGTACTCAGCTGGCTAGCAACCACCCTCAAGTTGAGAATCTGCCGCCAAGCATTTAACGGTGTGTTCCGGCAGCCTCACTTGAGCCAGTTCCATTCCAGGCTAGGTGTGCTTTACCATCTTCGACCACACCGTCACTTAACATCACGTGAGCTGTGGTCAAACATCTAGCCTGTCAGCCATAAAAAAAATGAAAAAAAGCTGTTGGCATCATGTGGCCACAGCTTTTACATATACTATTTGTATACTAGTGACTAGTACTATATTTTTATTCACATTTAATAAATAATTTGACATTTTTAATGGTATTTTTGACATAAATTGGATTACTGTTATCAATAAAGATATTGTATTGAATTAAGTTAATGATTAATTTCCACAGATGAGCATAATTATAGGTTATTTGTTGATAGTTGGTTTTAAGTTTTTTTTTTTTACATAAATTATTGGTTGATTGATAATTCTTTATTGTACACACAAAAAAAAATACAATTCAGAAGAAATAAACTAAGTTAACTGGTGTAACAACTGACGACCTTATCGCTAAAAGCGATCTCTTCCAGTAATTGATTATTATTATATAGATTGTGAACCAGAAGCCTAAGACTAGATAGAATACCTAATTCCAACATGAAAGTCATAGTATGGTCTCAACAGAAGACCAGCACCGGTTGACTGTAGTCGTCATTAAGCTGAGTTGAAGCCGGTTTGTGACATTAAAATATCTTTTTCTCTTTTCCTTAATTTTTTATTGTAATTTAAAAGAAATAAGAAAAGTAGTTTTAATTCACAAATAAAGTAATGTCTATTGTCTCTATAAAAGAAGGCTCAATTACAAAGTTTAAGAATAAGCCCTACTCAATTCTAAGCACAATGCTCAACCCTTATGATGGACACACATGAAAAACGTTACAAAATCCCCAAGGCTCTTTCATCATGCACACCATACAATACTTTTCACAAAAAACTCAATATATCATGTACTTGTAAAGCTTACTATACCATGGGAAACTCTTGCCACAAACACCACAAAATATACCTAACTAAAGACAACTAAAGACCTCACAAATGATATAAATGGTTTTGTGGTTATTTTATATGTGGAAGTAAGAGAATTTTTATTTTATTACATATAGACTTGTTTGACCGCCAACTCACCTGATGTAAAGACCTTAAACTTCTGGAACCTTGGTCAAAAACTACTATAGTTAATTGCTGGAATGAGGGCATAATATACAGAACTGATTGCTGCAAAGCAGCATTAGACCATAATATCAAATGTAGTTAGCAGAAATGGCAATACGGGCCTTGAAGGTGAGGGTGTATGTATATTAAGACAAGCCCCGGAAACCTACATCTGAGTCGTAAGACACTATGGGTACTGTTCTTGCAATGTGTTGGGCCCCACATGATGATACCATTACCTAAATATCAATTTTGGCTCTTTTTATGTTAATAAGTAATGAGAACAGTCACTGCACATTGGTTATAACCATGACCATGGACATTTGAATCATATCACACACACTTCACACTAATATTAAAAAGGCTAAATAAAGATTCTGTATGTATATTTCTTACATCTTCATGCTGTAATTAAAGTCATTATATTTTCAAAGAACTCACCTTTTTAGATGGCTGGCACTTTCGAAGCTGCTTCTTCTTCTCATCTAGAAGAAGACCAGTTGATTCTTCTTCAAGCACATCTGTGGTCTCCGTTGTATCCATTCCAAAGTCCACTTCATCTTCACTCACATACAAACTGTCATCAGCTAAGTTACTAACTGTCCTGGTCAAGGTATGAGCCAATCTACATGTAACACCACATCCAGAATCACTGATATCCGACTCTGAATCAGAGTCGAAGACGTCGTTGGATACGTAGCAACTTTCCGGCGAATCTTCAAAGACGATAAACGAGTCTTCCGAATCGCAGTCTGAGGATTTCCGGAGACGACCCGTTTGATAATCGTTGAACACAATTTGGAATGAATCATCGCTGCCCGTTGACATAGTCCGGAAACGACCAGAGATTTCATCAAAATAATCTCCGAAGTTCACATTGTGTTGCATAGGAGAGTTTTCAGCACTCGGTGGAGTGCCAAAACTCATTTCATTGGCAAAGACCAAGTCATCTTCAATACGACATTTCAGTTTCGACTTGGAACGCTTACTGCATCTCCTATTGGGATTCTTGAAGTGTTTATCAGCTGTTTTTGTTTCTTTTGGAACCATTTTTGGTGGTGTTGTCCTAGTAACTTCAAGGTCTTGGGAGGACTCCGGTACCTCACACTTAGATCTGCATTTCATGCGTTTATCTTGGAGTAATGCTTTTAGTCTTGATAGTTTATCCTCGCAAGACAATACTAGTAGATCTTTCATGTTTGGAGTTCCAAGTTCTGTTTTATCCATCTCTAATGGTTCATTCTCCAATTGTTGTTTTGTATTTAAACAAGATTTTTCCGTCATAACATTTTGCTGTTCCAATTGCATTTTTTGTTGATCTGTTTGGACATTCTCATGATCCAATTGCACTTTCTGTTGTACCAATTGCATGTTATTCTTTTCCTCTTGGACATTATCGTTTTCCAATTGAACATCTTTCTTTTTGACTTCCAAATCATTTTTATTTGTGACATCTTTGATGATACTCATATTTTCATTAACAGGGGCCAAGTTGAGCTTAGTCTTCTGTGCAGCTGTTTCATAGAGCTCGTCACTATGCCACTGTAGAGGACTGTAGTATTCAATGTATGAATCATTTGAAAGGGAAACAAAGTCTTCAGGTGAAAACGCATCTTCAAAGCTTTCTTCAACCGATCCTGGCTCAACAAAGACCTTTTTAGGGCGCTTCCGCACCCAAACTGGACTTGAAGTCTGCTTAGGCGCCAACAGATGCAACACTTGATTGAGCTTCCTCTCACAGCCTGACACTGCATCTCTACTGTCAAAATTCATCTCTGAGCTTACAGTCTGGTTTGGCGCCCCATCGTAGCTGTTACGATCGCCAGCTTGTCCATTTTTATCTTGTACATCTGTTCTGGCGTGTTGCCAGGCTTTGCCCTGGCTGTCTACGTCAAAACAATCGTAGTAGTTAGTTGATCTTGATCTGAACATAACGCTTGTTAATGCGTTCATTACACCGTAAAAGAAACCGCCGATTCCGCCTAAAGCTGTGGTTTGTTTTGGCGGTTTCTCCAAAGGCGCTTCCTGGCCCTCCATGGCCAGATTTTGGTCCCGGCGACCCATTTTTTCGGGGTTTTTGACGTTGTCTGTGTTAAATAATGAGTCGGCAAGGTTTTTCTTTAACGGGTCAGGAATTAAATGGATGTTGTTGAGGAAAAGATCGTCGTTAAAATTGTGCTTCATTTCGCGTTTCTGAAACGCTTCGTTGCAGTAATAAGCAATGGAACTATGCATAGGGTGATACATTTGACTCGGGTTGCGCTTTTCGCGTTGATAAACTCCAGGGATATTCATTTTTTTCACCTATTAACACTAACTATCAATCACAGTATGAGATGCTAAGACCTAAAAATCACTTATACACACATTTCACAAAGAGTTATCGTCTCTAAACAAATCCGGAGGTGGAGTATGGAAGAATGAGCGAGGTTTTCTCCAGTTAGCACACTTAGGTGGAGACCAGTCTTCGAGTCCGAATGAAATGTTTCTAGTACACACTTCACAAGGAACAATATCTTCAATTACTGAAGGCGGAGACAGCTTTAAGATCAAAACACTGGAATCGTTGAATAATTCGAAAGAAAATAAGTCGTGGGGCTCCATTGTGACAATAATAGCAGAAATACACGTCTTTACAGTTCAGCCATTTTGTTAAAATGATTTTTAATATTTCACATTCACAGATAACAAAAAAAATGGTTCAACAATTCTAGTGATGGGTAAAATCGTTTTGTTCGATGTTCGCCAAGGCATCGATGATAAAATCGAAATCCGGAATTATTTTAAAAGCTTACATTGACTTAAAAAAATAGAAGAATTACTTTTTTAGATAATTCTATATTACACTTAATCTGTGAAAAATTTTGGGCTACTAATTTTATTACAAAGATATTCATATCAAAGTAGGTCGGATAGACGGATAGACGATGAATAGGGTCCCGTTAGACATCCTTTGGGTACGGAACCCTTCATATCTCGAACTTATATCATAAGAGAAAGCCCTAAAACTACACAAATATCCCAAAGAATCACACGTTATAGTAAAAAAAGTGATGATACATTACGGCAACTATTTACCGAAAAACAATTTTTAACTCTAACTGGCATTTATATTCATCAAATTGCCTTATTTGTAAGAAACAACAATGAATTATTTAAAAATAAGTCCCATATGCGAGTGCGAGATACTACAATGAGAGGCAATGATTATCTATTTATGCCACAGACTAAATCATCTATTTACAAAAAGAGCACCTTCATTAGTGCTATCCACATTTACAATTTGTTACCTAAGGTGATCACTGACATTCCCAACAATGCCCAGTTTGGGAGAAAACTGAAAAAGTGGCTAATAGATAATGTGTTTTACGATTTAAAAGAATTTGCAAATAGGGATGTGTCCGGCGAGATGACATTGTTAAATAAGCAATTTTAAATTTGACTATTACTTAATTATTATTAATACTTATTGACATTGACATAATATTTTTGACATTAAATTAGAATAAATATAATTTGTTTCAAATTGACATGTATGTAATTAATGATATCACTTGACAGTATATTTTGAAATTGTTTATTATTATTGTTATTTTTTAAAATCAGTATGACATATGTATAATTTAATTATTGAATGCCCGATAAGGGTAAACTGATACCACAATTTCTGCAAGAACACCTAGCATAATATTACAATGTATCAGTATGCAATAAATATTTCTGAATCTGAATAGAAACCTTGCAAAAGGTTTTATGGTCTTTAATAATAAATATAATAAAAATGTATGTAGAAAAAGTGAGATCAACAGGAATATTCCATTTCCAGCTAACCACTCAATATTATCGTTTTGATCGATTGTAGGCTTGTCCTACAACTCGATTCGTCATATTTATACATTTATCGAATACGAATATATGGCTATTGGCTCTTTGTTCGTGGCCTTCACACACTTTCTGATGCAAGAGTAAGTTCTCGACAAAACTAGACGGTGTTTCTAGATAAATCTACTCAATTGGCCAACAAGTTCAATAACAAACGCTACTATTGGTTATTATGTAAATGTACTCGAATCTAATAGGAGGAAAATAATACATTACTAAAAAATAATATACAGTGTCTACTGAGGTGTCTGGGTGTTTACGTTGTAGCATAGACAACGCGAAGGTTGATTAAATAAAACCTGCCTCATACTGGCCAAACTTTCAGAAGTGTATTTTATCATTTTCGTATATTTAATTATTGATGGTTATACCTACCGTTTATAGATGTGGTGTGCGGTAGGTTAGAAATTATTTCATTAAAATTTTAAGCTATGTAACAACCCATGTGTACGTTTAAAGAGAAAATGTTATGAGAGAATTGGCTTGTTAGTTTATGCATATATTAGGTTTGATACTTACGACAATTTGACCTCAACCTTGGTAGTATGATGGTTTCTGTGATATTGTGCATGCATTTTTTTCTTATTTACCTACTGCTTGTGATTAGCAAAATTCAGGGATATTAGATGGCCACTCAGAATTTTTTTGTGCTGAGTTGGCTCAAAGTTGATATTGAAGACGGAAAACTGGTACCCCCGTGCTCCACTGCAGCGCTGCCAACACTGATATACAAACTATCGGAAATCTCATCCCAAAAAAAAAATACAGTTTTTTATAGCATTAATAGATCGGGCAGTAATCATCGAAGGCACTGAAGAAATATCATTTTAAACATTTCTGTTTGAATATTTTAAATATTTTGAAAATTGAATATTTTATTCATCATCATTCAATTGGTAGTTAGTCAACGGCTATCTTGATACTTTTGCCGGTCAACGGCTAATTTTGGTATTTTTGCATAACCATATTATAACTATTTTATACTGAGTAACCTTGGTACATGGTACGTGATACTAAAAACTAGTATGTTTACCAACAAGTTGGAACGTTTGACATCATATGGCGCAATTTTGCCAACAGAAGTTTTTTTTTTTTTTGGCCCTGAATTCTATCCAGCAGTAAGGAAACGTAAAGGTTGCAATAATTATAAAAATAGATAAAAATATAAACCAAATAAGTTATTTGTCATTTAATTAATTAAATATTGATAATGCTAATAAAACTTTTTAGTTCGTATGAGTGCAGTTATATCTTGGCATAAAAAAATCACGTTAACGTTTTGAAAGTAGATTTTATTTCACCTGGCAATATTTACATTTTAAAGCCGTGGAATAATATATAGTTACATTTACATTTGGTATTTTTTCAAAATTAAAGCTTTTGTAACTAATTACAGAATACACACCTACGTTTATTTATTGTTCCCATTAAACCCACAACAATTAAAAACTAAGTACGTACAACATTGTATTATTTCTAAGTTATAAAATTTGATTACAACAATTGATATGGTTTAAGGTAAGAGAAGACGTTTGTTCATTTGTATCCAGAATTTCTTCAAATAACAATTTAAACCTATCCATGTGCTTGTGGTTCATTGTTTCGAAAATATTCCATAGTGATTCTCAATAGCCCCGTAATGTTGCTATCGAACTCTTCAAACCGGAACACAGTAATGCTTACACACGACTGGTCGGCTTGCTATCTTACAATCCAACCATTTTAAACTTCATCAGTACTAACAACACCATCAGCTCTCACATGGCTGATGGATGATAAGCTCTTGAGGGTGCTGTTCAGAATTTCGATAGACGTCGTGAAAATATGACAGTTGGAGTACAGGTACCACGCAATGAAAACAAAGAACAGGAACTTGATTAATCTGTCGGCGAAGTAGCGTCTGTAAAGGAATAATAATAAATTACTTGTAACAGTTTCTTTTTAAATTTCGTAAAGGCTTGGATTTGTAAAGCAAAGATGCGTTCTATGGTGGAGTACAATTGCATAAAGGAAACGATTTATTCGCGACTTGAAGACACCCACATTGTATCTATCAGGGAACACCCGCTCGAGCAGCTAGATTCGCATCGTTTTGTTCGAGTTTTAGGAATATCGACCATGAAGCGGTGTCGCTTCTTAGAGCTCCTGGCTGTTTAATAGTAGAATGGGCAGGGTGGAATTAGGTCATGTAGATCTGAAGCACACTCTCCAGAGTGTACCCAGTAGAAAACCAAGAGACAAGCAACTTTGCGTCTTGCGTCAAAAGTCTTCACTACAGAACACGTCTAACATAGCGGTTATTGGTTCTACTATAGATATGTCCCGCATGCTGCTGTAATGTCGGTGATTGTGGTTCTCTGGTAAATAACTTCAGAATGGTTATCTGCTTTTACTCTTTCTAAAGGGTCATTAGATGTAAATGAAAATAAATGAAGACGGAGGGTAGAACCAAGTCATGTAACTCCATGGAATAACCTTCGATATGTATCCGGGAGAAAATCGTAAAACAAGACATCTTTTGTCGATGCTCAAGGCTTTGCAGTCGAGGCTTGACCGAATTGTCATTGCCTATTATTCATAGCACACCGTTCATCGTTCTGATGATTGAATCTAGTGCATCAAGGTCACTTAGCAGACTCATTTTACAGATGAGAACAGTACTCCGCTTTGTATAAAAAAAGCAACAAAAAGAAATGTCCCTAAAATTATACGTTCATAGGTTTTGAGTAAACCATATCGAAAGCTTTTGAGCAGATCTTTAGGTGATTTTAACCCTGAAGATGGCCTCTTAGCGTCAACAAGCTTACTTAACGATATTTTTTCTATACTTACATCCTGTTCAGTTTCCTTGCTCTTGGCAATGTGGACATATCTTCTTTACAACAAAACTGTCTTACTCCAAGCACGTAGTTTTTTAAATAATGATCAACGTTTATAGAAGAGGTATCAATGAAGAATTCTTCATCGTCAGCTTCCGTCAGCCGCTTGCGCAATGATAAAAAATGCTTGTTTGTAAAGTGCCATTCTTTGGTGGTGTAGTACTGGAGGACGTTGAGACCGTGGCTGATGCGCTTTTGGACATTCACCATGCTGAAAATAATAAATTCATAAACCTATTTAGGTATCCCATTCTCATACTATTCAAGTAAATAGTATATTATTATTTTTAATCCGCTACCAACTTTACAAACTAAAAAAAAATTTAAGTACTCCAAATAATTTGTAAATATGGCTATGGATAGAAGTTTGGTATGGTTATGGTAGGAACGTGGAAAAGTAGAATTGCATTAATTTTTTTTCTCTTTCTTCTTGGCATCGCACTCTGTGCATTCTGCCAGTTTCAATGTTGCTATGTTTTGTGAGTAGTCTTCATTTTTCAGCTTCTTTATCATCTATAGTTACAGTCAAAGTCTAGTCTTGATCAAGTCCAGTCGATCCCAGTCAAATCAAGTCATGCCTTAGTAAAGTAGTGGCGACTTTACTATAAGCTTCTGGATGGAGTTTTGGAAGCAACACGAAAAGTCATGTTTAACCACATTATATCATTCTCCCACACTCGCGCTTGTAATTCGGCACTTTATAAATAAAACACCACTATTTTAATGCATAAAAACTCGAAATAACACTAGTTTTAGAAAAAAATACAATGGGGCGACACGACGCTCACCGCGTTCCCGCCAAAACTCCAAATTGATATTTTGTTTTAAATGTTTGTGTAAAAAATAGTGGTGTTTTATTCATAAAATGCCGAATTACACGCGTGATTATGGGAAAGTGATATAATATGGTGAAACATGACTTTTCACATTGCTTCCAAAACTTTATCGAAGATAGGTAAAGTTACCACTCATTTACTAGGCAATACGGTACTGGACTTTGACTGTGACTTAGACTTGCTTCACTGGATTATTCATAAAATCTATGTAGCGATGATACTTCAGTGCTTAACGCGGTCGGTTCGCACGATGTTTGCATGCCGAAGGGTTTGAATCCCAACCATGACCTTGAGCTGTTGGTGAAGGAAAACATCGTGAGGAAATCATATCGTAGTGGTAGAGTACTTTATAGTATTCGGCTAGCTAGGGACCACTCTCAATTTGAAAATTTGCCGCCAAGCATCTATCGATGTGTTCCGGCAGCCTTACTTAAAAGCCAGTTCCATTCCAGGCTAAGTGTGTTTACCACACCGTTACTTAACATCAGATGAGCTGTGATCAAACACCTAGCTATTCAAATACAAAAAAATTGAAATTACCAAAATGATTGACACTAGCAAATGTACAAAATGCGACTGCAAAAACAAAGAAAGAGTATGAATATTAAGCTGGAGCATAACCTTTAACTTTCTACCCATGAAGTTCTAGGTTTCAACCATAGGGCCTAGTATACTACAGAGATGCTAAGTATCTCTTTCATTGATAATGACTTTACGCGTGGCGGGTTAAAACTCTCCGTACCACACGAAAAATACAAACATTTAAAGCACAAATCTATAGGCGTGATAGTTTTTCAGTAAAGTGTACCACAATAATGCTTAGGTTGTTTGTGGAATAGGTTTAGTCAATATAATTGTATATAAGGGTCACAAAATTATTTAATATGCCACGAATCGCTAGTTTATCGATGTTTTGATGGCCAGTTTTTTTTTCCACAGTTTCCATCTCTAGCCAGTAATCACGCACATTGCGTCAATTTATGCTCGTGGTAGTGCGTACCGACATAGCACACAATATAAAAAAGTAATCAATGTTTGCGTAAATAAGCTTGCCTGTGTTATTGAAGAGATTGTATTTGATCACAAATGTTAGCAGTTATAAATTTAGGTGAGGCGGATTTTCGTGTCACCGGTTTTAGAACAAATTTTGATTATCACCATCTCTATAGTATACTAGGCTCTGTGGTTTCAACTAATTACTTACAATGTTTTCTTTCCCAATAAAAATAGCAACGCATCCAATAGATACGCAGGCAAAATATGAAATAAAATGGCGCATATTTGATGCGTAATCCAGTAGGACTTGATAGTTCCTCCAGGATACCACAAAGCAATCGTGTAAGGAAATTCATTCACCCATTTCTCACCTGAAAAACAAATTAAAACATTTCGACAACGACAATAGACTATTTTTTGGCTGGACATTAATCTATTTACGCAAGCAAGCAGCAGGCTTATTTTTGTTTTGTATTAGAGTAGTATGTATCAAATTTTTGAGCACAAGCATTGTACCTATTCCATTTAAAATAATAATATAACCTCCTCATAACCTTACCTAAATCAATAAGTTCCTTCCAAGTGAATTTTAGTACCTCGGAAAGCGTTACATTGAATACTTCAGTTTTTCGAGGTCTGAAACAATAATATTCACAACATTGAACAATTCTGAGCTATGGAAAACTGTAGTGATCTTTAATAATAATAATAATCTTTATTTATTTCATTATAGTGCACGTATACATAAGATTAACAGTTACCTGCACTAAGCGAAAGCTAGTATCGCAGGGAACTATTGACAATTTAAAAATGAAGTCAAATCAGATAAATATACATCTAAAATGATTGATATTAAAGTCAGCCCTAAATTAACACTATCACAAGCCACAAGCTTAGATAAGCCTTGCCGCGTATTCTTAAGTTGTGTCAGTGTATGGCACGCTTAAAAGTTAATAGTTTTGTACAGTGACATCTACCGTGAAATTTAAGCGAAAACAAAAATATGTGTAAGGTAGAAGTTTTGGCGGCAACGCGGAAAATTAATGCCGTTGTTTGTTATTATTTCGAAAAGTAGTGTTTATTCGAGTATTTATGCATATAATGGTAGTGTTTTGTTCATAAAGATAATGTGCACGAGTGTAAAAAAGCGATATAACGTGGTAAAACATATTATTCTTATTGAAAACTTCATGAGTTTGTAGTACACTTGTCACTACTTTACTGGGGCATGACCGGATTTGATCTTGACTTATTTTGTGTGATTATGACTGAGACAAGACTTATTTTACTTAATTTATGATTGGATGGTTGAAAATATTGATGTTGGAAAAATAGACGGTTCCATTATTAGCAATGCCAAAATAAGATAAAAAGTGCAACAATTTCCAGTTTTGGCTGGAACACATAAAAATTATAGTACACTAGTGTTTGAGTGTTCTAGGTATATATTTAGTTTATTTCCGCTTCTGTTGTTTCAGCTACAACAGAAAAGAGGATTTAAATTGGATATAGGATTGGAATAGGATGAAAAGTCATGTTTAACCACATTATATCATTCTCCCACACTCGCGCTTGTAATTCGGCACTTTATAAATAAAACACCACTATTTTTATGCATAAAACTCGAAAAAACACTAGTTTTAGAAAAAAATACAATGGGGCGACACGACGCTCACCGCGTTCCCGCCAAAACTAACACAAAACCTTTTTTTTTACTCTGAAGACTAACAAGCTGTTCCAGCTACTCGACGTTAGAGGTCGCTAGTTGCGAAATCATAAAATTATAATTGTTTCTGTCACATTTTCATCTACTTACTTGTCCAAAGCGGTTGCATATGCGATAAGAATACATCCGTTGACGACGATATCAACAGGAATAGCATCAGCCTTATATGAAGGCTCGCAATGCATAGTTCGTATAACGCCTGAAAATCAATACACAGAGTAACAATAATAAGTTTGGAAAATTAAAAAAAGGCACAACACACGAGCGCGCTGTAGTCAAAGAAAAAAACTTTTTATTATGTTGCTGTTAAAAAATTTCAAACGGCATATATATATATTTTTTTTATTGTTGAAAGGCTAGGTGTTTGACCACAGCTCACTTGGTGTTAAGTGACGGTGTGATATGTGATAATCCAAGGTGTCAGCTACCTTCGTACCAAATTTCATCAAAATTGGCACAGCCGTTTGAGCGTGAAGAAGTAACTAACATACAAACACACTTACACGCTCACAAACTTTCGCCTCTATAATATTAGACACAGAAACAAACATATTGTATACTCGCCACACAAATGTTTGTCATAGGTGGGAATCGAACCCACGCCTTACAGCTCTTCAAGCAGTTACAACAGATAACAATAACCAACACAGACCAATAATAACAGATAACAATAGGTAATCGAGATAACAGATATATATATCAAAGTAGTTTATATTGACATATTTTTATGCTGACATATTTTTATTTTGACATTTATTTTTATATTGGCAGTATTTTTATATTGACAATATTTTTATATTGACATGTTTGTATACTTTGACATTTTGTTTTTATTTCATTGACATGTAATCAGTGTTCTTAAATGATATAATGTAATGATATTACGGAATTGAATTGAAACATTGGTGTTATCAATAAAATGTTTGTATTTGTAGTATTTTAAGGCGAAAGTTTGTGAGTGTGTTTATATATACAAACTTTCACCTTTATAATATTAGTGTGACAAAGTAACTGATTTGGTCTATCATTAAAAATTGTTATCACCTTTTCCACTGCCGATTATAAGTCCCGTGGGTCCATTTAAGTTATCCACCCACCCAGGGTAAGGTTCCTTCCAGGCAGCGGTCACTGGAATTAGAAAAATACGTCAGATTTTTTACAAATAATTTGTAGGTTTGTTAATGAACTTTAAATGACAGTCTAATTCATTAGAAAGAAAGAAAATCATCAATCAATATAACAGGAAGAATAGGAACCAGATAACGATTAAATACTTATATACATTTGAATGAATTAAAGTTTGTTATTATTAATATTTTTTTATCTGTTGACAGGCTAGGTGCTTTAACAAAAAACTAACCACTAATATACAGAGACGTAACCTTGAACACCAAACAGGAAATATGACGTCACGCCGTGCGAAACGCTATTATTGCTGTTGGTGACAAAGGGTTGTGTTTTTTAATATGTGTGAAGTCTGCCAATCTCCACTTGGTTAGCGTTGGCTATGGCCTTTGAGAAGAGACTTGTGCCCAGCAGTGGGAGACTTTATAAAACTGGGCTGATCTGAATCAGAATCAGGTACCCGCATACTTACAAATGTCCAACGATAACGTTTTATTCCGGCTTTTAAATAAAGAGCCAGTTCCCATTCCACACTAGGTGTGTTAACTGTCTGCGATAGCATCTTTTCTTAACATCAAACGTAGTCAAACTTCAAGCCAGTCGACCGTAAAAAGGTAACTAAATGACGTAGGTAAGTGACAAATTAATTCTACATTCATCGCCAGACAATAGCTGATCTATAAATGTAAATCACTGCTAAACGTTGGCTGCATACAAAATTAAAAAAATAACACATTACATATTCTTGCAGAATGTCAAACATCCTTTAACGGGACGTATCCAGTACTGTTTCCAGGGGCTACAAGTTTCTACAATATTAAAACTACCGGCCAAGTGAAACACGTGTCGGCAAGTGGTTACTGCAGCGAGGGGATATAAATATTTGTGTAATAACGTCCATGACCAGGGGCGGATCTATATAAGGGCTTATTGGGCTGCAGCTTAGGGCCCCGTGAATGTAAAGGGCCTCCAGTTTCCATTGAAAACAAAATGCAGTGAAATTTTTATGCTAATTAATGAAAAGAAACTTGTTGATGTTTTCCCTAATTATCATCTTAAAATGTTTTTAACGTTGCCACTACATGTGAAGCTCTTTCTCCGGGATATCGTATATAGAAAACATATATAGGACACCAATTTAAGACTATCGACTAAATCATTTATCAGTTCTTTCCGTAAGGGGCCGTTCAAGTATTACCTAAACACCAAAGGGGGGTGGGGGAGTCTTTACTTTGCTTATATTTGACGACATTGGGGATGAGGCGATCTGAATGGTGATAATATCAGCAAAGTTGTATAAATTATGCTGATTGTTTGGTTTCCTTGTTATCGACACACCACGTTTTAACGAAATGGCTGCTAATTAAACCAATATTTACTTAAGTATACGGCAGGGAAGTAAGAGCTTTGCTTACTTTTGCTGACAGGGGGGGAGGTGTCAATAATTACTATAATTCTGCTTACGTAATACTTGAATGGTCCCTAAATTGTGATTTAAAACAATTTAATTACAATGTGATGTGCATAAAGGAATTTGCGGCGCAAAAATATTGCTTTAGAATTAATGTATAAGATGTTACACATAACGTGTTGATTTCTTTTGCGATAATGTCTGTCAGTTGCTGTTTGCGTGTTTAAAGCATACTAAATAAATAAACTATTTGATTGCCCCGTTTTTTCCTAAGCCGTGTACCCAGTACACATTATCGAAAACAGGTTTTTGTCAAAATTACACTTGGTTGATGTTATTTGTGCACTTAATTTAAATTGCACTTGGTTGTGCCGTGGCGTAAGAATAGTACGCCACACCACCCTCTCTACCCGTGGTTGCCGTAAGAGCCGGCTAAGGGATGTAACCCGGAAGATGGGCAGCAGCGCCTTCCTTGAACAATCACACCTAACTGCGCTCGCCAACCCGCCTGCCAAGCGTGGTGAGTATTGGAAAACCCCCCCCAGGAGGAGGTCTATGTCCAGCAGTGGACAACCTATGGCTGATGATGTGTGATGTGTGATGCTATTTAGGCACGCTCCTAAGTAGTATTAGCCCAGGGCCCCACAAACTCTAGGTTCGCCCCTGTCCATGACGATTGCAGCGATACACAGAACTTTGAGTAGTAAAACAAGTCCAGGGCATCGCTGTTTAGGTGTTCATTACTTTGAGACTTTCGATGGTTAGTCTCAACAGCCCAGTAATTTCACTAGCTGCAGTACCCCTCAAACCGGAACACAGTAATGTTTACACACTACTGCTTGGCGGCAGAATTTCTGGTACTGTGCTGGTACCTACCTAGACAACCTCCTGCTAAGTAGATCTACCACCAAGTATAGTTTTAGATATGAAATAATATTTCGGATAGATTTTTAAAAATTGTCGTCAAGTTAGATTAATTTTAATTTAAATCATCAAAAGCAAACTATTATATATCAAACTATTTCAACACATATTATATTATTTTCAAACTTTCATATACTTACTATGTTAGTTTAAATTTTTATAACCAAATAGTGTAATGACTTCCCGTTTATACTTAGTAAACAAATAGTTACAGGCAAGTTGTTTGACCACAGCTCGCCTGATGACGGTGTCGAAAATGGTAAACACTCTAAGCCTGAAATGGAACTGGCTCTCAAAGGCTGCCGGACACCGTTAGATGCTTGAGGACAGATTTTAGTATAGTATAGGTAGCTGAGTTATAGAAAAACTAGAAAATATCCTGCCCTATGCAAATCTGCCCCTTTCGCCTGGTCCTTGCTCCGCCCCAGTGCTCACCTATAGATGGCCTTGCGATCGCGATTGGGAACTTGTCGCCATATTGAGCCACAAGGTCTTCAGTGATGGCTTTAGTGTAAGAATATGTATTTGGCTCCGATTTTATCACTCTGGGAACAAAAAGTTGAGCTGATAAATGTTTATCAAAATTAAAATGCCTGAACTTCTTGGAGACGAGAAATGTCAAAAAAACTTACTGTGGCTCGACATGCGCTAAAAGGTCATCGTCCATCCAGTCGACCATGTCCATGATACGACGCGGGTTGTGGACGGATGGATACAGCTGTTCCTCCAGCACTGGCAGCTTACAGCGGCAGTACGCAGTCGACAGGTGGACGAAGACCTAGAAATTGACAATAGACCATACTTTATTTGTGACATGAAAACAATATACAATTTTTATAGCGATGATAGCTCAGTGGTTAGCGTGGTGTCGGTTCGCATGCCGAAGGGCGTGGGTTCAAACCCCAACAATGAGCTTGAGCTGCCGGTGAAGGAAAACATCGTGAGGAAACCATAGCGTGGTGGTAGGGTACTTTCTAGTACTCGGCTGGCTAGCTACCACCCTCAAGTTGAAAATCTACCGCCAAGCATCTAACGGTGTGTTCCGGCAGCCTCACTTGAGAGCCAGTTCCATTCCAGGCTAGGTGTGCCTTACCATCTTCGACCACACCGTCACTTAACATCAGGTGAGCTGTGGTCAAACACCTAGCCTGTCAGACATAAAAAAAAATATATAAATATAAATAAGTAACAAAGATGAATAAGAACTTTAAGGTAAAAAAAAGAGATATTTTTTTCCAAAAATGTGCCGGCGCTGGCGGACGGTAAAAATAATATATATGTTACTGTAAAAGCCCGAACTACGGTAAATCCTAAGATTTTCCAGTAAAGCCTAAGATTTACCAACTCTTAATGGTAAAAGTCCGAACCGTTCTAGGATCATCGTTTATTTCGAACTTTTACCAACATTCACTTGGTAAATCTTAGGATTTGCCTTAAAGACACGGTATAATACGAAATAAATATCTCTCTCCATCTCTCTCTACCGTCTCCGCTCACCTATTAGTAGGCATATTCGATATACATCGATGCATCGAAGTCACTCGATGCTTACATTACGATACATCTAATCGATCCGATGTTTTGAAAAGCTATTGATTTCTTCGATGTATCGATGTATTTCATGAAACATCGAATAAATGGAAACTAGCTAATTACTGATTATATAGGGACCGTGCTCCAAATATAGAGGCAGCACTTTAGCCGAAGCTCGCGCGCTCTACTGTAGAAAGTATGTACAAAATGGGCAAAAATTTTGTTATAATAAATGAAATAAAATTATAAAAATGGAAAAAATAATAAAATATGGTTTTCGGCCAATAAATAATAATAAGAATATTTACGATCAGAATGATTCGAAAGGCAAAAAACTTTTCGAGTCAAAACATGTACGTGATAGAAAAAAACATTTAAATGATCCGGTTGTCATAACCGCCAATATTATTGCTTAAACAAGTGTATCCAAAGTTTATAGGAAGACTCAATGAAAACCCATTGGAAATTTGGAACGATCTTAAAATTCAGCTTCCCAAACTACATTTAATCGCTTATAAGTACCTCACCATGGTGGGGACTTTAGTGCCATCTGAACGTTTGTTCTCAAAAGCTGCACAAACAGTTAATCAACAACGTAGTCGACTAAAAGGCTCCCGCTTAAATAAACTTCTGTTTTTGCAAAGTCTTCCAAAAGAACACTGGAAATATGGCCCTATTTCCAGTGTTCTTTTGGAAGACTTTGCAAAAACAGAAGTTTATTTAAGCGGGAGCCTTTTAGTCGACTACGTTGTTGATTAACTGTTTGTGCAGCTATTGGGATTTTTATTTTGGCTGATGTTTTATTCGTTTTTACAGTCGCCTCTACTCATATGTCTACAAATGAGAACTCTGTCACATTAAATCAGTTAAGTAGATATATTTTCGATATACTAGGACTATTGAGTTAGTGTTAGTATGAAAAGGTTCCACAGTGTATACATAATAGACATGACTGTACTTTTTGTAATAAAAAAAAAGAATATTTTCACACTTTACCTTTGTTAACCATTTTTTAATAATGTTAGAAGAAGTATTCGATTTTAGGATAACATCGATGTTTTAAACCGATGTATCGAAAAGTATCGATGCATAGTCGCGATGTATTGCATCGAAAAAAACATCGATGTATTTTCTAAAAGGACACCCCTACCTATTAGTAATATAAATAATTAATAAGTACTTACTCTCATATGATACATAAAAATATGTAAGGTTTTGACTGATAGTTAATTGAAATAAATGATTAAGAAGTACTCATCGTTTTATTCCTAAAACCAACATTTATAAACCGTCACTGGTAAAACCTAGTATGAACTAAATTTCAATGGTAAAAGCCCGAAATAATCATTCCTGTTTTACAAATTCTTACATTTACCAACACCGACACGAGTTGATAAATCCAAGGTTTACTAGTAAAACCTAAAATTAACCAATATTCGGGCTTTTACAGTAACATATATATATATATATGAATATATATATATATGAATATATATATATATGAATATATATATATATGAATATATATATATATGGATATATATATATATATATATATATATATATATACAACCATGATTTTTGTAGCGATAATAGCTCAGTGGTTAGCGCGGATTGTTTGCACGCCGAAGGGCGTCAGTTCAGCCCCTAACAACAAGCTTGAGGTGCCGGTGAAGGAAACCATAGCATGTTGGTAGGGTACTATCTAGTACTCGGATGGCTAGCTACTACCCTCAAATTGAAAATCTACCTCCAAGCATTTAACGGTGCGTTCCAGCAGCCTCACTTGAGAGCCAGTTTCATTCCTGGCTAGGAATGACACTGGCTTACTTTAATGAAACTTCTAAGCCAACGCAATGAAGAGGTCTACCACCAAGTCAATTGTAATTCGTGGTAGATATCTTTAGCAGGAGATCGTCTAGGTGGGTACCGCCGCAGTACCAGATATTATGCCGCCAAGCAGTGGTGTGTAAGCATTACTGTGTTCCGGTTTGAAGGGTACTTCAGCTAGCGAAGTTACGGGGCTGTTGAGACTAACCATTGGAAGTCTCAAAAGTAATGAGCGCCAAAGCAGCGATGCCCTGGAATTTGTTTTGCTACTCAATGTTCTGTGTATCGCTGCAATGGTCATGGACAGGCGTTATCTCTTACCATCAGATGAGTGTATCGTTTGTCTTATTACTATTTATTAAAAAAAAGTATCTGTTGTTTGTGTTTATTTAGAAGTTTAATTCCAAAGGAATCACATCATCAGCCATAGAACGTCCACTACTGGACTAGGCCTCCTCCTGGGGGGTTTTGCCAATACTCGCCACGCTTAGCAGGCGGGTTGGCGAGCGCAGTTAAGTGTGATTATTCAAGGAACACGCTGCTGCCCATCTTCCGGATTACATCCCTTAGCCGGCTCTTACGGCAACCACGGGTAGAGAGGGTGGGGCACTATTATTACGCAAGCACCACCACGGCAAAGGAATGCAGACCTGAATATTTCATATTAATTTTAATGACAGACAGACGGATAATGGAAGAGATCCTATAAGAGTTCCGTTTCTTTCCTTTTGAAGTACGGCACGCTAAAAAGAAGAAAATATTTCAATACCTCCAAGTTCTTCATAGACTCAGCCAAAGTCAGCATCCAAAGAGTCCCTTTGGTGTTCATATTAACAGCGTCCTTCAATTTCTGGTCAAATCTGCAAATCATAAGATGTTCTCTCATTCCCTTTTTTACATTGAAAATTAATATAATATAACGACACGCTCTCCTGGTGGTAAGAGATAACGCATGTCTATGACCATTGCAGCGATACACGGAACTTTGAGTAACAAAACAAAGTCCAGGGCATTGCTGCTACGGCGCTCATTACTTAGAGACTAGATGGTTAGTCTTTTTTTTATGACTGACAGGCTAGGTGTTTTACCACAACTCACCTGATGTTAAGTGACGGTGTGGTCAAAGATGGTGAAGCACGCCTAGCCTGGAATGGAACTGGCTCTCAAATGAGGCTGCCGGAACACACCGTTAGATGCTTGGCGACAGATTTTCAACTTGAGGGTGGTAGCTAGCCAGCCGAGTACTAGAAAGTACCCTACCACCACGCTATGGTTTCCTCACGATGTTTTTCTAGCTCAAGCTCATTGTTGGGGTTTAAACCCACGCCCTTCGGCATGCAAACCGACCGCGCTAACCAAAAGGCTATCATCGCTACAAAAAAAACAGGTCTGAACAGCCCTGTAATTTCGCTAGCTGCAGCACCCTTCAAACCGGAACACAGTAATGGAAACTACTGCTTGGCGGCAGAATATCTGGTTGTTTGGTGGTACCTACCAAGACGACCTCCTGCAAAGGAGATCTACCACTAAATAAATGTAGAGACATCACAAAATTTTTCATTCAATGTTATCAACGTGGTGGGTCCATCGTGTTGCAGAAACAGGAGCCCATATATTGTCCAGGACTTGCGACCCTGGGGGCTCCCATTATGCAACAATGCTCAGCTTAATCGTGTTCCCATCCCTACCTGATCGAATTTAAAATGATCCTATCAACGCTGCTTTGAATAGTCTTTCCAGCAATGAACTTATGGTTTTTCTTGACCGGAGTTTTGATTTTCTTGGAGCCCCATTATAATTTTGTGCCCATTGCGGTGCCTCGACAGCTGGGGCGCGGATGCTCGGGTTCTGGTGCGTAAATTAGGGAAACGCATAAGAGATCAGTGTGGTGAACCTCGTTCCGGCTTGTTTCCGGTGCAAAGGCTAGCCATTGCTATCTTACACAGGAATACTGCCAGCCTAATGGGTTCCTTTGCACAGTAAGGAGCGGGATTTTTGACTGAATGTCGTTAAATAATTATAGTTATTAATATTTGCCGTGGTGGTGCCGGCGTAAGAGTAGTACCCCACCTTCTCTACCCGTGGTTGCCGTAAGAGTCGGCTAAGGGATGTTATCCGGAAGATGGGCAGCTGCGTCTTCCTTGATCAATCACACCTAACTGCGCTCGCCAACCCGCCTGCCAAGCGTGGCGAGTATTGGCAAAACCACCCCCAGGAGGAGGCCTATGTCCAGCAGTGGACGTCCTATGGCTGATGATGTGATTTGATTAATATATTGACATGTTATTTTCAATGTCTTATAAATAGATTTTGAGGGTGTTTGTTATTTTCATATAGTTACCTGACGCAAGCAGCGCTGTGGAAGATAATATTGCACTCGTCCTGCAGTTCAGCCCTGTCACCTTCGGAGATCCCGAGTCCGTCCTCTGTGATGTCTCCCGCTATAAACCTTAACTTCTTGAAAACATCAGGGTTTTTTGCTCGGAGAGGCTCGAACACCTTCAATGTTGAAAGGACAATTAGGTAATGAGTGAACTGGTTTCTTCAAGGCAAGCGTTCTCTATCGTAAATCGGTATCAACGCTTAAAATCAAGGAAGATGGCGCATGGCGGTTTAACGTAAACCTTTTTTTATGTACAATGTAATGAGACGAACAAAACGCTTTCATGATGGTAAGAACGCATGTTACCATCGCTAAGTGAGTCTGCTGATACACAATAATGAGACAGCCATTGTATGCCATAGGGACTGTAGATCTGCAATGATATTGTTTTTATTTTTTTATTTTGGCTGACAGGCTAGGTTTTTGACCACAACTCACCTGATGTTAAGTGACGGTGTGGTCGGAGATGGTAAAGCACACCTAGCCTGGAATGGAACTGGCTCTCAAGTGAGGCTGCCGGAACACACCGTTAGATGCTTGGCGGCAGATTTTCAACTTGAGGGTGGTAGCCGAGTACTAGAATGTACCCTACAACCACGCTATGGATTCATTCACGATGTTTTTTTTCACGATGTGTGCCGTGGTGGTGCCGGCGTAAGAATAGTACCCCACCCTCTCTACCCGTGGTTGCCGTAAGAGTCGGCTAAGGGATGTAATCCGGAAGATGGGCAGCAGCGTCTTCCTCGAACAATCACACCTAACTGCGCTCGCCAACCCGCCTGCCAAGCGCGGCGAGTACCTGTTGGCAAAACCCCCCCAGGAGGAGGCCTATGTCCAGCAGTGGACGTCCTATGGCTGATGATGTGATGTGTGATGTGTGTTTTCCTTCACCGGCAGCTCAAGCTCGAGACCGCTAAGCACTGAGCTATCATATCAGCTACAAACTTACCTTGTTCATACATAGTTCTCTCAACCTATCTTCCCCTGCAACTTCTTTCTTCTGTCGCATCAAGAGATAAATAACTTTCACATCGGGGCAACTTCGGAGTAACTTTTCCACTAAAGCCTAGAAGATAATTTTATCATTAGTAAGTTATAGCTGCTGTCCGAGGCATCAAGTGGTTTTCGATTTAAAAAAACTTTAGATTGTTTTGAATCGAAAATTACACGATTTTTTTTATACACTAGATACATATTATTAAACAAAGTTGTCCGCCGTGTATCTTTCTGTCTGTTTGAGATAAACTTAGAAAATACTGAACGGATTATCATACAAGTTTCACCAATAGATAAAGTGATTCACGAGGAAGGTTTAGGTATATAATTTGCTAAGGTTTTGTGTAAATTGGTTGAAATATGATGATAATTGTTGGAAGTGTTGGAATAAGTCAAGCCACCTGGGAGCTTTCATCGAAAACGCTGCCTAATCCCTTTGAGGTATAACAAAACGATGCATGGCGGGATATTCCTCTTTTATAGATCTACAAAAAAGTCTGCAGTGGCATATATCTGCGTTTTAAGGATAGCTTACTATACCCATTCTTATTACTCGTGCGAAGCTGGGGCGGGTCGCTAGTGTATGTATAAGTGAATCCCAGTTTCCTTTGGCCACGACATAACTTAAAAACGATGTCATTCATATTTTTAGGGTTCCGTATCTCAAAAGGAAACAATGGAACCCTTATAGGATCACTTTTTTGTCTGTCTGTCTGTCAAGACCCTTGTTCTCAGAAACGCGTGAGGGTATCAAGCTGAAATTCATATCAAATACTCAGGTCTACCGTCCCTTGAAGCTGTGAAAAAATCAAACTTCTAAGCCAACGCAATCAAAAGATACAGCCGTTTATGCTGCAAATTTTCGACACTCGCAAGGGAATCAAAACCTACAGGGTACTTCCCGTGAACTCAGAATCTTGAAGGTGGTGCCGGCGTAAGAATAGTACCCCACCCTCTCTACCCGTGGTTGCCGTAAGAGTCGGCTAAGGCATGTAATCCGGAAGATGGGCAGCAGCATCTTGTTTGAACAATCACACCTAACTGCGCTCGCCAACCCGCCTGCCAAGCGTGGCGAGTATTGGCAAAACCCCTCCAGGAGGAGGCCTATGTCCAGCAGTGGACGTCCTAACTGATGATGTGATGTTTATTGTCAAAGGGACAAAATCAGCTTTATGCTGTAAGAATTTAGTTCTTACAGCGCTGGTTTACATTTTTATTATATTATTTACCTTGCCAACGAATCCAGTTCCTCCAGTAATAAAGACTGATTTCCCGGCGTAGAACTCTGCCACTGTAGGAGCCATATCTTACTCGATCTAGAAATAGAAATAATTATAAAAATATCTGAAACTAAACAATTGTAAGTAGGTATAGCACGCGACCTATTAACAACATCGATTTTTTATTTTCACAGACTAGGTGTTTGACCACAACCCAACTGATGTTAAGTAACGGTGTTACCGTCTACATACTTATGCTGAGAGGAGTATAAAAAACCGGCCAAGTGCGAGTCGGACTCGCGCACGAAACTATAAAAATGGCAAAAAAAATCATGTCTGTTGTATGGGAGCCCACTTAAATATTTATTTTATTCTGTTTCTTAGTATTTGTTGTTATAGCGGCAACAGATATAACAACAAATACTAAGAATAAAATTTCAACTGTCTAACTATTACGGTTCATGAGGTACAGCCTGGTGACAGACAGACATACAGACAGACGGACGGACAGCGGAGTCTTAGTAATAGGGTCCTGTTTTACCCTTTGGGTACGGAAACCTAAAAATATTCTACAGTTGAACCTCTTTAATTCGAACTTGAAGAGAGACGCCAAAAAATTCGAGTTAAAGAATTTTCCACCTATGCATTGCACGTGTAAGTTACGTCAGTCATAAATTCTTTTATTATTTCGTAGTATCGGTTTATTGTGTACACTTTACATTTATTTATAAGAAACAATGATGTACATTAACGGCTTATACTTAAAGTAGGTTTTTAAATAATCGAGTTGTAAAGGTTGTAAAATCAAATATTGCTATGTTTGAAATACAGAAGTCAAATTTATTTTTTCGAATTATAGTGGAAAAATAAGTACTGAATTTGCTTATACATACATACATACATACATACATACATACATACATACATACATACATACATACATACATACATACATACATACATACATACATACATACATACATACATACATACATACATACATACATACATACATACATACATACATACATACATACATACATACATACATACATACATAAATACATACATACATACATACATACATACATACATCATCAACCATAGGCCTCCTCCTGGGGGGGTTTTGCCAATACTCGCCACGCTTGGCAGGCTTTGGCGAGCGCAGTTAGGTGTGATTGTTCAAGGAAGACGCTGCTGCCCATCTTCCGTATTACATCCCTTAGCCGACTCTTACGGCAACCACGAGTAGAGAAGGTGGGGTATTATTCTTACGCCGGCACCACCACGGTTAGCTTATAGGGACTCACTAATTATTTCGACTTAAAAAGGGTCCAGATTTCTGGCTACGGAGGTTTTGGGGCTAGAAGGGAAGGGAACATTGTTGTCGAACAAAATTTGTTCGTGTTTGGGAGGTTTTTGACTTATCGAGGTTCGACTTAAAGAGGTTCTACTGTATTATTTTTTATGCAGTGCCGTTGGGTCCCAAACTGGGCAAAGCCTGTATGCTGGTGGCCCGTTCACAAGTTGTAAACAGTAGTGCTGAGCGACAGAAGAACTTAGTGACAGAAGCATTTTTAGGAAGCATGTTCTTAATTTGCTGTTCATAATCGTCATTGAAGGTTTATGAACCTAACAACAATTTTATAATTTTTATTATATAATTGTTACTACACAATTCCAGAATATATCACTACATATTATAAAACAAAGTCGTCCAACGCGTCTGTCTGTTCGCGATAGACTTACAAACTACTAAACGGATTATCATGCGAGTTGCACCAATAGATAGAGCGATTCATGTAATTTGTCAAAGCTTTGTGTAAATTGGTTGAAATATGAACAGATCAGCCCTACGACAGACAAAACATGTAAGCATAATATGCTCTACCACTCGTGCGAAGCCGGGGCGGGTCGCTAGTTAATGATAAGAATATGTCAAATAGAACTTACATTATTGTACACCTCTTAAAGAGGTAGTTTGTATAGAACTATATTTATTATTGTAATTGTAATAATAATAATAACATTGTAATTGTAACTGTAATTGTAATTGTAACTGTAACTGTAATTGTAATTGTAATTGAAATAATATTATAAAACAAAGTCGTCCGCCGCGTCTGTCTGTCCGCGATAAATTTAAAAACTACTGAACGGATTATCGTGTGAGTGTCACCAATAGATAGAGCGATTCATGAGGAATTATATATAATTTGTCAAGGTATTGTGAAAATTGGTTGAAATATGATGCTAATTGTTGGAAGTGTCGGAAAAAGTCAAGCCACCTGGGAGCTTTCATCGAAAACGCTGCCTAATCCCTTTGAGATATAACAAAACAATGCATGGCGGGATATTCCTCTTTTATAGATCTACTAAAAAGTCCGCGGTGGCATATATCTGCGTTTTAAGGATAGCTTATTATACCCATTCTTACTACCCGTGCCAAGCCGGGGCGGGTCGCTAGTTATTGTATAACATTTCTACTACTTGCATTCGACTATAAAATCTTGAATCTTGAACGAATCTGATTTGAGAATAACTTTTCAGAGAAAGAGAACATATTTGTCAAGTAGACAAAGACAAATCTCGAATTAAAGGATTAAATCCTAAAATTATCAATTTTGAACAATTCATCGCGTTTAGTTCAACGACTCGTCTAATTTATTGATTACTCCTGACCTTTAATGACTGTGCATTATTATAGGTGCCTGTTGTAAAAAGGTTAAATTAAGGTTAGCCTTAGGGTTAAATTGTAAGGGCTATGCACTGAATTTATGTATAACTATTTTTAGCACGCTTTCATTAGCTTCACTTGTAAGTAAGTAACATTAAAATACTTAGGTAAGTAAGATTTGATTACAATCAAATTTTGGAAGTCAATTTTAATCTAGTACTAATTGTATCGAAATGAAACTTTGCATGTAATTTGAATGACAATACATATATCATCATCATCATCAGTCATACGACGTCCACTACTGGACATAGGCCTCCTCCTGGGGGGGTTTTGCCAATACTCGCCACGCTTGGCAGGCGGGTTGGCGAGCGCAGTTAGGTGTGATTGTTCAAGGAAGACGCTGCTGTCCATCTTCCGGATTACATCCCTTAGCCGACTCTTACGGCAACCACGGGTAGAGAGGGTGGGGTACTATTCTTACGCCGGCACCACCACGGCAAAAAATCCTAAAAAATGTTCCTTAGGTAACGGAAATGTGCACTAAGATTTTTTTTTTAATTCCACCCCTAAGGGTGCAAAGTTGGGGTTGGAAATTTATATGAAACTTCGTTATTTGGTATCTTGTGGCTGATCTGATGATGGAGCCAGGATATAGTGGAACTCTTCAGTGGCTACCAGTAAACCCTTCAAGTTTGGGCTTATATGATTTGTTTAATTTTATTGTCATTCTAACAGAGCAACCACTAATATAAATACTTACCGAAATCGAAAGTTTTAACGAGTCGAACAGATTATCGTTGATGGTAAGAGTCTGATAAATTAATTCAGGAGATGGATAGTAGAACTATTCAGTGGCTACTAGAAAACTCCTCAAGTTTGGTATCATAGGATTCCTTTGTAAAGAGTCCAATATTGTCTACTAGAAAACCTCGGATTTAGGATCATAGGAATCCTTTATAATGAGTCCAATATTGTCTACTACAAAACCTCTTCGGGTTTAGAATCAAAGGATTCCTATATAAGCATGTAGCTCCTATATGTAGAGATGATAGCTCAGTGGTTAGCGCGGTCGGTTCACATGCCGAAGGGCGTGGGTTTAAACCCCCACAATGAGCGTAAGCTGCCGGTGAAGGAAAACATCGTGAGGAAACCATAGCGTGGTGGTAGGGTACTTTCTAGTACTCGGCTGGCTAGCTACCACCCTCAAATTGAAAATCTGCCGCCAAGCATGTAACGGTGTGTTCCGGCAGCCTCATTTGAGAGCCAGTACCATTCCAGGCTAGGTGTGATGTACCACCTTCGACCACACCGTCACTTAACATCAGGTGAGCTGTGGTCTAACACCTAGCCTGTCAACTATAAAAAAAATATTATGTGTCCAATATTGTCTACTAGAAAACTTCTTCGGGTTTAGGATTCGCCGGGTTTAGGATTCCTATATAATGAGTCCAATATTGGCTACTAGAAAACCCCTCGAGTTTGGGATCATAGGATTCCTTTATGATAAGTCCAGTATGGGCTACTAGAAAACCCCTCGAGTTTGGGATCATAGGATTCCTTTATAATAAGTCCAGTATAGGCTACTAGAAAACCCCTCGAGTTTGGGATCATAGGATTCCTTTATAATAAGTCCAGTATGGGCTACTAGAAAACCCCTCGAGTTTGGGATCATAGGACTCCTTTATAATAAGTCCAGTATGGGCTACTAGAAAACCCCTCGAGTTTGGGATCATAGGACTCCTTTATAATAAGTCCAGTATGGGCTACTAGAAAACCCCTCGAGATTGGGATCATAGGATTCCTTTAAATGAGTCCAATATTTTGTATTAGTTGGGTTTGCTATTAAAGCGTGGTTTTTAGATTATTATATGACTTCCCAAAAAAGGAGCGTAATGCTTTCGGGGTTTTTAAACTCGGTCCAATTTTGAAAACCCGGGTTTTCGGGTCTAAGAGTAATCAAAACCCGGGTAGACCGGTTTTTTCGAGCATTTCGAGCTTAACTAATTGACTAACTTAACTATTAAAAAATTACAACAAATGTTGTAATTTTTTAAGCTCGAAACGAAGCTACTTTTTAGGCAATAAATAATAATTTATCAAAGCGTGTTTTTATTCCATTTACTTATTATTGCATTCGAAGTGGCTTAAACTTAATAAATAACAAAAAACAAAAGTATTAAAAAAAAAACCCGAAAAACGTATTTTGTAATCCTCAGAACCGGGAAACCCGGGTTTTTTCGGTCCGGGTAAACCCGGGCTCGATGCCCTAATCACGAGTGACCCTAAGGTGAGTGGCTATAAATTTTTTGAAAAACAAAAAATCCTTTACTGATACAAATATTTTATTAATAACACCAAATTTACAAATTTACACCACTTTTACCTATATATTTAATTATATTTAAAAATATCAAAATCATAACATATATTATGTCAATATAAAGAAAATGTCAATAAAATAATATGACAAATATAAAAATGACGATTATGACATGTTATTATAGTATTTCTGACACATCATTACATTTTATTATTACAATTATTAGTCAACAGATATTATTATATTAGAAATATAAGGCATTTGCTCACCCAGTATGGGTCAAGTATAGTGTTTTTTTTTTTGTGTATATGTACATCTACTGTGGATTGCAAATAAATAGATTAGATTTGAGTAAAAAAATGTCCAAAATAAAATAAAAAAACAACAAATATAGAATCCCATTATGTCAAAGACGTTAGGTACTTTCAAGAAATAATATTAAATTACTAGTACGTGATTATGATTTCTTTGACATTTTATTATATTAACAATATTTTTTTTATATTGACATGTTTGTATATTTTGTTTTTTATTCATTGGCATGTAATCAGTGTTAACTCTTTTAATAATTTGAAATGATATTACGGAATTGATGTTATATATAAAATATGTGTATTTGATATTTGTATTTGAATGCAAAAATTGCAATGTCAATAGAGGAAAAGTACTCACATGTAACTAATCACTTTAAAATTATCCAACAGACTATAAATTATATAAATCCTGAATACACAACTCACTGTTAGCTTGTTTACACGTGAATGGCCACACGCGTGTTCAGTTGGATAATGCATCTAGTATCTGGTGAGCCATCGGCAATTATAACATTACAATGTCAATAAAGGTCTATTCAAATATAAGCGATATTTCTGCGTGAGATTTTCTGAAGTGAAATCTTTTTAAAATAAATAATTCATTTAATTCAGATCCATTTTCAAATTCACATATTATTTATAAAATAGAAAAATAAACACTAAATAAATCAAAATGTTAATAAAGAAACAATATAAAATGTCAAAGATACAATAAAAATATTAAATATAATTTTTTTTTTAATTAAAATGTCAATAATAATCAATACAATATAAAATAGAAATATAAACACTGAATAAATCAAAATGTTAGTAAAAAAAAACAATATAAAATGTCAAACATACAATAAAAATATTAAATGTAAATTTTTTAAATTAAACTGTCAATAATAATCAATACAATAAAAAAAATTGTATTATCGTATTCTATATTAAGCCACGTTGAGCTATTTTTGGTAGGGGAAATAAATTTTTTTATTGAACCCTGTCTCCCTGATAGAGTTCCCCGAGATTGAACGATGCGTGAAGTGTTCCCACATATCGTTAAAATTATGTCATAATGGTGTCTGGTGAAGACAAGCGCTATTGGGGCTGCGGACGAGTGCGCAAGCGTTCCCGTGACCTCAACTGCAAGCGTGGAGAAGTAACACCCCAGGGTTTTTAGTGGGTAGGCCGCCATTTTGGCGGAGATTCCCACATAACCACCAAGCTCCCCCTGGGGCTGGTGGTATCCATTAAGGATTTTCCCTGGGAGAAAAAAAAAATATCAAAAATGGGAAATATTCATGGGTTCACGTCACTGACATGCTAATGTGTCATGTTTAAGTTTACACTTTTGTCGACAGTCCCCGTGAATGTCGTTAATTCGGAGACGTCGGTATACATTCTAGGGCCGCAGTCTATAACCGCGTATCCGCTTCCATTCAGGATGCACCTTCCATCGTTAGCTTCAGAAGACCTTAGCCGCAATAGACCTTTTTTTATGTTATAGTAATGAGATGAACGAGAAGATTCGCTGATGGTAAGAGATAACGCCTGTCCATGACCATTGCAGCGATACACAGAACTATGGGTAGCAAAACAGAGTCCAGGGCATCGCTGCTTTGGCACTCATTACTTTGAGACAATAGATGGTTAGTCTCAACAGCCCAGTAATTTCGCTAGCTGCAGTACCCTTCAAATCGTAACACAGTAATGTTTACACACTACTGCTTGGCGGCAGAATATCTGGTACTGCGGTGGTACCTACCTAGACGACCTCCTGCTAAGGAGATTTACCACCGAGTAAAACCTTGTTTTATAACTTTGACAATGAAATACTAGTAAGCAATTACAATTTTTTAATGACATTTAGTCATATTGACATATTTTATATTTGTCATATTATTATATTGATATTTAATAATGTTGACATGTATTACGAAATTGAAATTTTAGATTTTTTAAGGCGTATTTACTTTAAAAAATCGCCCCTACATCAGGCCGAAGATTGTTAATTATTACCTAACTTGATTGAAATTGAGACGCTCATCTGATGGCAAGAGATAACGCATGTCCGTGAACATTGCAGCGATAGAACTTTGAGTAACAGAAAAAAGACCAAGGCATCGCTATTTTGGTGGAGATATAACTGTAAAACGCAATAGTAAATTTGAATAGACCTTTATTATAGGTACCTTGGTATTGACAGATAGACGACAACAGTGTCAGATCCGTGTCAGATGTAAACAAGCAATTTAACCATAAAATACTTATATATCTTACTAGCTGTGCCCCGCGGTTTCACCCGCGCTAGATGCCTACGTCATAGTAGCTTTATGCATGCAAAGTCTCAGCCCGATCGGTTTAAAATTGACAAAGTTTCATACAAACTTTCATCCCCTATTTTATCCCCTTGGAGGTAGAATTAATCAAAATCCTTGAATGCCTACGTCATAACATCTACCTGCATGCCAAATTTCAGCCCGATCCGTCCAGTGGTTTGGGCTGTGCGTTGATAGATCACTATGTCAGTCAGTCAGTCAGTCAGTCAGTCAGTCAGTCAGTCACCTTTGAGTTATATATATTTAGATTATAGAAACTGACGTGGTCTTGACACAACTCAGACAACTGCTTCGTTCCCCAAAAGATAGAGACCCTCTGGGTGTCCCCGGTGTATACATGATTCCTTGTGATTGCGGTCTGTGTCATGTAGGTGAGACTAGAAGAAACGTGGCCACCAGACTCACTGAGCATGTACGCTCCATGAAGAACATGGATAGCAACGGTTCGGCGGTGGCGGAACATTCAATTGGTACGGACGCGCTGCACTATATCCGGTTTGATAAGGCGAAAGTGCTAGCTCGTGAGAAGTTCTATATGCCTCGGAAAGTCAGGGAGGCCATAGAAATGAGTAAGCGTCCTAATTTTAATAGAGATGGAGGGTGGAATCTGCCACCGACTTGGAGACCTTGTCTTTATGGAGCTCGTGAGAATGGCCGTGTTTCTGAAGACGTCGCGGTGAGCTCTGTATGTTGGAATATCCCTGACACCGTAGAGGAGGACTCCGGTGAGGAAGAGTTCCAGAGCGCACCGTCGCATTCCGGTACACTACCCGCCCCCACCCCCGCGCCCGTGCATCAACCGCTATCTTCACGTGCGAGGCGCGCGGCGGCCCGCAGTGCGAAGCAAGACGAGGCCGCGCGCGCGTTGTCTCAGCTTTGTCTCCATGATGAAGGCCACCGGATGTGGCCGAAACTATAGTCGGAGTTTCCGATAAAATTATACGTGAGTAATCCCGCATAAATAAAACAAAAATACTTATATATCAGTTAGCTTTCCAAAAATTATTTATTCATTTATTAATAACCAGGTTTTGCCCGCGTAGTTGTCAGATATCGTAGAGTATACAGACCTACCTATTTATAATTATTAATATAGAATATAATTATATTGAGAGTTTGGAATAGATAATTTAAAAAAAATAGTTCCCCATACAAACCTACGCCCGTTTCTAATATAAGGGGTAATTTAAAAAAATTAGAAATGTCTTTTATTACTTTTAATAAAGAGTATTTACTGTGAGTTTGAAGCCGGTACTACCAAAAATAAGGAAGTTTTATATAAATTTCCAACCCCTACTTTGCACCCTTAGGGGTGGAATAAAAAAAAAACTTAATGCACATTTACGTTACCTAAGGAACATTTTTTAGGATTTTTTTTGCCGTGGTGGTGCCGGCGTAAGAATAGTACCCCACCCTCTACCCGTGGTTACCGTAAGAGTCGGCTAAGGGATGTAATCCGGAAGATGGGCAGCAGCGTCTTCCTTGAACAATCATACCTAACTGCGCTCGCCAACCCGCCTGCCAAGCGTGGCGAGTATTGGCAAAACCCCCCCAGGAGGAGGCCTATGTCCAGCTATGGACGACCTATGGCTGACGATGTAAGGAACATTTTTGCAAAATTTCATGCTTCTAAACCTAGCGGTTTCAGCTGAGCGATGATCGTCCAGTCAGTGAATTAGCCTGCCAGTTTCTTCTTTTATAAATAAATTATGCTACTCAAAGTTCTTTGTATCGCTGCAATGGTCATGGACAGGCGTTATCCCTTACAATCAGGAGAGCGTGTCGTTCGTCTCTTTACTTTTACATGAAAAAAATATCCTTTTAATTAAAAAAAAGTAAAATTCTAAATCGATTGATATACCAAACATTTAAAACAATACAACCTTTGAAAACCTCCTCCCTTTTGAAGTCGGTTAAAAGCATGATTCCTAGAAAATTATTCAGTTTCGCAATGAAATAACAGGTTGCGAAAAGCAATTATTTTATTGTCATGGTTGATTTAATTTTCAACAGTCATCATTCAAAATTAGATGACTCGGTGAATTGTGTATCACCTAAAATATATTTTAAATGTATTACCTATTTCACACAACCGGAACGAATGCATGACGCAACTGTCAAACGATATATACGATATATACGATTGTGTGTGTGAATACTTCGCGACGAGTTCTTGTTGTTTCTTGTATTTACCAAGTGATCAATTAATTTTATTACGACTACCCTCTAATTGGTTGATTTATTTTATTTAATATCATATTATAAAATATAGTACTGTTCAAAGTCTATAAAACTTCTCATAGTTGTAATTTAATTTAATCTTTTTACGATTATACATTTTATGATCATTGTTACAAGTTTTATATAAGCCTGAGTGCTTGATAAAACATTTAAATAACCAAATGCTGTACCACTAGGATTAAAAATGTACACTAGTGCTTGTACTTATTGTTAACTTATGCTAAATAAAGATCTTTTAAAATTGAAAAATTGAATTGTCAAACGATAGCACCGTTTTTTTTTCTGACAGGCTAGGTGTTTGACCGCACCTGATGTTAAGTGACGAACAACACACCGTTAGATGCTTGCGGCAGATTTTCAACTTGAGGGTGGTAGTTAGCCAGCCGAGTACTAGAAAGTACCCTACCACCACGCTATGGTTTCCTCACGATGTTTTCCTTCACCGGCAGCTCAAGCTGATTGTTGGGGTTTGAACCCACGCATAAAGATAAACATCAGCATAACTTAAGAAATAAGGAAAAATTGTTCATCCCATGGACTAGGTTAGTTAAAGTTAAGAAACAGGGCCTTCATGCCAAAATACTTATGTACAATAAATTACCTCTTTGTATTACCGATTTGAATTTTAAAACATTTAAACAAACACTCAAACTTTTCTTTGAAAGCAATCCATTTTACTGTTTAAATGAATATATGTATGTCAATGAATATCTCGGAAAACACATTTTTGTATATAGAAACACAGTGAATTAATTACCTGCTACTTATTTTAAAATACGATGAAAATATTATTTCGTTAGCTGAAATTTAATTTTAATTTTAAAACGATTATTTATTGTTATATTGACTTGCCTGTAACGTGCGTTGTTATTTATGGCCAATAAATGATTCTGATTCTGATTCTGACCGCGATGGGACCTACCTAAACGAATTCCTGATCAGGAAATCTACCACCAAATCGGCTGTTCATTTACGTTTTACCAAATTGCTTTTTTCATAAAACTAAAGAATATTCAAATCGGACGAATTATTTTCAAGTTTTCAAGACTGTCAATTTGCGAACGTAATGCTTTCCCTTCCCATGGTAGTTGTGCTAATCGCTTTCAATCACAATAACGGGTTGTAGTCAACAGCCTAGTCAGTCGATCATAAAAAAAATCGATGTCAATACACAAAAAGCTTATTGCAGAACTATATGCAATAAAAAATACATTCGCTTTCTAAATTGTCAATATATTTGCTCACACGCTACGTTTATTGGTATAAATGATTATGACCACTCGGTGACCACTTGCATAATTGTTTGTAATGCCAAAACGACAATTTGAAATATTATGACGAACAGAAACTACAATAGCTTACTAGAAATACACGGAGATAATTTGACAAACAAAGAAAAGCTGGTCGTAGTATTTATTGACAAAGCTATAAGGTGGCTCATTACGTGGAAGACAGGAATATATGGTTGTAGTAGCTTCTCTCTGCACTTGCATCCCCCTGGCTAAGTGACAATTGTAGTAAGCATAATGTATTAATATTTAGTACCTGGTTGACCGAGCATTGCTCGGCTGAAAACATGGATAAAACGACGTTTTCTGAAAATGAAACCTAGCTAGATCGATTTTTCGCCTCCGAAACCCCCTGGATACTAAATTTCATGAAAATCGTTGGAGCCGTTTCCGAGATTCAAAATATATATATATATATATATACAAGAATTGCTCGTTTAAAGAATAGATAAATAATATAATATAATGATGGTTGTAGTAGCTTCTCTCTGCACTTGTATCCCCCTGGCTAAATGACAATTGTAGTAAGCATAATGTATTAATATTTATAACTGTAAACTGTAACCTAATATGAAAAGAAAGATCCACAAAAAATGCCTTGCTGAGTTTCTTGCCGGAGTCTTCTCAGTTGAAGTGTAATTACGAGCCGGTGGTAGATTCAAACATGTAACTTAACGTTCATAAGTGCCTTACCAGGGCCTAAACTGAATAAATTACTTTTTTATTTTGATTTTAAAGTTGGCACGTTTACGTCACGGCAAAATATATACTTATAATGAATTGGCTTAGTCTATTACAGAATTAAATCCCAACGAATTAAAAAAAAACCATTAAAAATTTCTCTGAAAGCTATACAAATTAAATGAATATAGGTATGTCAATGAGGTTCTCAGAATTCTCATTTAGCTGTTAATAGAAGTATGTTCGTTGTTATTTACTTAATATATTTCTTTTATGTAAAAGTAATGACATGGCCCAATACCTCTTCCAGGCATTTTCGGTGCGTCGAGATGTGTCTTCTTGATAAGCTCAAAGTCGCAGAACGAGCTATGGAGAGGGCTATGCTCGGAGTTTCCGTACGAGATCGAATCAGAAATGAGGAGATCCGTAGACGAGCCAAAGTTACCGACACAGCCCAGCGGATTAGCAAGTTGAAGTGGGCAGGGCACATAGCACGTAGAACTGATGGCCGACGGGGCTGCAAAGTTCTGGAGTGGAGACCACGGACCGGCAAGCGCAGCGTAGAAGGTCCACCTACAAGATGGACAGACGATCTCATATAGACCGCAGGTACGCGCTGGATGCGAGCCGCTTCCAACCGGTCTTTATGGAAGTCAATGGGGGAGGTATGATGATGATGTTCGCGTTGGACAACACTCTGTCAGATGTTAAGCAGAAGTGCGGTCTAAGATGGAGCACTCATACCTAGAAGAAACCTATTAAACCTACCTAAAACCAAAGGTTATAATAATATTTAAACAAGTTTATGTTAAAACATTGAAACAGGAAAGCATCGCTTTGATAAGAGATGACTCTTAATGACAATTTATTCACAATTATTTTATTGCTCGTTTATTGCATTTCCAAATAAGATAAACTTGATAAAGGTCACCGGCCTTGCAATAAAGATGCTCGCTTACAACTAAACGTTCCAGCATGGAATCGAATTTTTAAATCTTTTTAAAACTAAAATGGAGGTTAATGTTTTCAGGTTTCATGTTTGTAAATGTATATGCGTATGCGTATGTGTATGCGTATGAGTAAGCGCATACGCATGCGTTCATGCGTGTATACTTATGTGTATGTGTATGCGTAAGACAGTGCGTGTGTGCGTGCACGTGCATGCATGTGTGTATATCTATATGTATGCGCATGCGTATATATATGCCGCGCATGCGTGTATATGTATCTGCGTATGCGTATGCATATGTATATGTACTACAACTAACTTACACTAATTGTACTGTGTCTATTTTTGGTATTAATTAATATATTTGACATTGTTTTTATTTGATACTAGCAAAAAAAAAGTTGAGTCAAGTCAGTAAAGTGCGTATAACCTTCGCGCAAATGCAAGCAATCAGTTGACCAAGTTTCAACGCAATCATATAAATGGTAGGTACGGCAGCGCATAAAATACGAACAAACAAACATTCAAGTGTTCAAGGTATATATTTAGTATATTTACACATACTTAATATCTTAAACTTAAAGTTATATTACTTATTTAGGTTTTAAGTATATGTCATATTTTTTTTTTTATAGTTGACAGGCTTGGTGTTTGACCACAACTCACCTGATGTTAAGTGACGGTGTGGTCGAAGATGGTAAAGCACACCTAGCCTGGAATGGAACTGGCTCTCAAGTGAGGCTGCCAGAACACACCGTTAGATGCTTGGCGACAGATTTTCAACTTGAAGGTGGTAGCTAGCCAGCCGAGTACTAGAAAGTACTCTACCACCACGCTATGGTTTCCTCACGATGTTTTCCTTCACCGGCAGCTCAAGCTCATTGTTGGGGTTTGAACCCACGCCCTTCGGCATGTGAACAGACCGCGCTAACCTCTGAGCTATCATCGCTACAAAAGTTTTAGTTATTAAGTAATATTTCGGATATATTTTTAAAACTGTCGTCAAATTAGTTAAATTTTAATTAAAATTTTCATCAATGTTGCAATCGAAACGACTTTTAAGCGGAAATACATTAAATATATAAAATAAACAATTAAAATGAACTTCCGCAAAGTAACGCCTGAATCCAGGGGCGGAGCAAGAGTTTGTGGGGCGCTGGGCTAATACTAGTTAGGGCCCTGCCTAAATAATCAACCAATTGCCATTTTGTCAAAAACCTGTTTTCAATAATGTGTACACGGCGTACACGTAAGAATAGTACCCCGCCCTCTCTACTCGTGGTTGCCGTAAGAGTCGGCTAAGGGATGTAATCCGGAAGATGGGCAGCAGCGTCTTCCTTGAACAATCACACCTAACTGCGCTCGCCAACCCGCCTGCCAAGCGTGGCGAGTATTGGCAAAACCCCCCCAGGAAGAGGCCTATGTCCAGCAGTGGACGTCCTATGGCTGATGATGTGACGTGTGATGTGAATTAGTATGCCTTAGAGTCAAAGTCCTACTAATTAAATAATAAGACAGACTAGTTGCTGTTTGTGTGTCTAAAGCTTAGACACACAAACAGCAACTGATAGACATTATGACAATAGAAATCAACAGATTATGTGTTACATTTGATATTATTTATTATAAAGCAATATTTTTCCTTTTTGCCCCGCAAATTCCTTTATTTGTGCATCACATTGTAAGTCCTTTGTTAAATCACAATTTACGGAAAGAGCTAATAAATGATCAAGTCCAAAGTTTGACATTGTTGTCGTATATTTGTTTTCTATATACGGCATCCTGGAGAAAGAGCGCTCCGCTTCACAGGTATTGGCAACTTTAAAAACATTTTAAGATATTATAATAATTAGGGATAACATCAACAAGTTTCTTTCCATAACAAGAATAAAAATTTCACTCCATTTTGTTTTGAATGAATTCTGGGGGCCCTCTATATCCACGGGGCCCTGGACTGTAACCCAAAAAGTCCTTTTAAAAATCCGCCCCTGCATGAATTAATTAATACAGCTACCTTTCCCGTTTTAGAAGCTTCACGCAAACCATTTTAAATCCCTTTTTTTATCTACCCGCAATTTGCAAAAAAATAAATTAATTAATTATCTAATATAAAAAATAAAAAAATAGATTTATTGTATGTTTATTAGGTTTAATTTAAACTAAATAGGTTACATGGATGGCATTCTTGAAATAAAAAAGTAAGTTTAGTTAAAAACATAAATCCGTCGGTTAAAAGGTCGATGACTTCTAACCTGAGGTATGGAACTCTAAATATCGAGCCTAAACATCCTTCTGACAAACCACCAGAACCAGCTAAGGACTGTCCAAAGGCCAACCAAATATCCTACTGTAACTGCTGCATTAACTAGTTTTAACCATTTTTGTCTGGTTACAGCCGCTTCGGTCCCCTTTAAACCGTCTTTGAGTATAAATTTCCTTCCCCCAATGACTCCTGCGACTATGAAATTGAACCAATCAACAGAATCTACGTTGAAATTGTAAATTGTTTTGTCGGTGTTGGACATCTTCTGCCAGAGTTTTTGCAAGTTCGTGTCGTCGAAATCCCATTCGTGCGTGAGAAAGTAGGAATAAACCTCAACCAGTTTTTCATACTTATGGTAGAGGTAGACGAACCTAAAACAAACAAAAAAATATTTTTACCATTCAGTTTTTTCATACTTATGGTAGAGGTAGACGAACCTAAAACAAACAAAAAAATATTTTTATACCATTCAGTTTTTTTTTTGTAAAAGCGAAAGTTTGTAATTTTGTTTGTTTGGTACTTCTTCACGCTCAAACGGCTGGACCAATTTTGATGAAATTTGGTACGTAGGTAGCTGACATCTTGGATTAACACATAGACTACTTTTTATCCCGAAAAAATGTAGCGGGTAACACCGCGGGGCGGAGCTAGTTTTTTAAATAAAATAAATAAATAAAAATCGTAAGAATTTACACACAGAGCCATCTGACCCCAAGCTAAGCAAAGCTTGTACTATGAAAGTTAGATAACTAACAGAATTTTTATTCTCTAAAAACATACTTAAAAACCCAGACACAGAACAAACATCTGTTTATACCACTAAATATTTGCGATTTTTTTTTGTTAATGTTCATGTTTTTAATGGTTATAAAGTTATATTTTTTTTACAGATAACACATCTAGATATGAAGTTAAATTACTATGTTAAAGCACAAATCAATAGGCGTGATAGTTTTTTAGTAAAGTATACCACAAAAACGCTCAGGTTGTGGGATAGTGTTAGGGGCTTGCTTCGCTCGCTTTGATAAACTTACGACTTCAATCCCTGAGGTTTCTTTATCCTGAAAATAGCAATGATGGCGTCGATGGTATACGCTGGCATGTAGTGTAGAATCCAGAAGAGAATTCGATACAGCAATCGATTGTCCGTCTCTATCAGATATGTGTACCATATTGATTTTGGTGTTACCAGCTTTTGGCACTTAGGCCCTCGCAAAGGATCTGTTACGTGCCCTGGAAATAAAGACAAAAGCACATTTCATATATTAAGAAGTTAAAATGGTTGTTGATGGACTTGGTGGTAGATCTGTTTAGCAGGAAGTTGTCTAGTTAGGTACCACCGCAGTACTTGTACCCGTGGTGGTGCCGTAAGAATAGTACCCCACCCTCTCTACCCGTGGTTGCCGTAAGAGTCGGCTAAGGGATGTAATCCGGAAGATGGGCAGCAGCGTCTTTCTTGAACAATCACACCTAACTGCGCTCGCCAACCCGCCTGCCAAGCGTGGCGAGTATTGGCAAAACTCTCCGCAGGAGGAAGCCTATATCCAGCAATGGACTTCCTATGGCTGATGATGATGATTTTGCTTAAGCGAAAATGCGGCTTATGGTAGAGCACGCTCGCCTAGAAGAAACCGATTCACTCGCGACTTGAAGGCACCCAAATTGTTACTTCTTCACACTCAAACGGCTACCAATTTTGATTAGATTTGGTATGGAGGTAGACAACATCCTGGATTAACACAACAGCGGGTAACGCCGCGAGGTGCAGCTAGTGAATAAAGAAAACGCAAAAACTTACTAAACGTGAGTCCACAGCGTGTAGTGCTGATGTTATAAATCTTCGGCTCGCGCAGTCCTCTCACGCCAGTGGTCCAGCAAGCGGAGATAATAGCGTTGTTGACAAAGTCCACAGGTACATAGGGCAGTTTCAACTTATTCTTTACATACACAACTCGGAGGACCCCCAATCCAGAACCGATGAACATCTGATAAATAATAATTGCATTTATTTACGCAATGTGGGATCCCGCAATCCAGCGGGATCTAGCATAATTTTAGGAACTGCGGGTCCGCAAGCATTAAATCCGACCCTAAATTCATTTCGCAGCGCGTTGTTCGGCGTTAATTGACGCGACGTTGTTGCCGTTCAGTCGTTTGTTTTGCATTTTGTATTGCACGCGCACATCATTGCACATTTAATATTTTAACATATTTGATTGACATAGTTTGTTAAGAGACAACAACAGAACTGGTGCGGCTTGTGAAGCGGCTGAAAAATCTAAAACATGCAAATACAGGGGGCTAGGCTCCGAATATGATTTTGTCCCATTCGGTGTCGAGACCCTTGGTCCGTGGGGTCCTAGCGCTATAAGGCTTTTTAAAGAAATGGCAAAAAGGTTAGTCAACATCACAGGAGACCGAAGAGCTGGCAGCTACCTCGGACAAAGAATTAGTCTAGCTATTCAAAGGGGGAACGCTGCCAGTATCTTCGGAACCTTGCCTAAAGGGACTCCTTTTAATAATATATTTTAGTTATTTTATATTTATCATTTTAATTATAATAATATGTTTAAATTTAATTAGGAATAAATTGGCTTAAATTATGTAAATATCATATAATAAATATATTTAGAATAATGCGAGTAAATAAGTACGAATGTAATATAAAAGTAAGTTTGTTAATGAATGTTTGACTCACTTACTCATTCCGACACACCGAAGGTTCGAGTAGTTCTGCCATCGTCACCCAACCGTTCACATTGATTAACGAAGAAAGCCGGCAATTTAGGAACAGTTAACTGCTGGGAGCTGTAGGCGCCTACAATAGACATGGAAAGCATCAGGGGGCCCCCTAGTAAGTGCGCAGGAGCGCAGGAGATCCATCGGCCTCGCAGACGCGCTTGGCCGCAACGCATACGTGAGTCCCTCTCTATATTCCCGTGTCCTCTAACTCCCAATCATATATTTAGATACAGACCACTTGCTCTCCATGAGTCAAACATTCATTAACATAGTTACTGTATGTATTGACATTATTTATAATTCTTATTTTCATTGACATGTAATAAATGCCGGAGCACACAATTATTTCTTAACTTTCTTGTAGTAGCTATCCGGCAAGAGTATCCTACCACCGTGCTATGGTTTCCTCACGATGTTTTCCTTCACCGGCAGCTCAAGCTCATTGTTGGGATTTGAACTCACGCCTGCGGCATATGTTAATCACTGAGCTATCATTGCCACAAAAGCTTACCCCATTTGGTCCATACATTGCACTCATATCCATCCAACCAGGCGAAGATTCTCGATAAGCATGTGAAACTGAAAAAGAGTTTTTTTTTTTATAATACGCTTTTATCACCTACTTCTGTGTTCCGGTTATGCATCTAGCGAAATTACGGGACTGTTGAGACTAACCATGGAAAGTATCAAAGTGATGAGCGCCAAAGCAGTGATGCGCTGAACTGTGTTTTGTTTCTTATTCAAAGCAGCCGCGGTGCACTGGACTTTGTTTTATTATTGAAACCAGCGGTGCTCTGGAATTTGTTTTGTTATTCAAAGCAGCGATGCGCTGGACTTTGTTTTCTTATTCAAAGCAGCGGTGCACTGAACTTTGTTTTATTATTCAAACCAGTGGTGCACTGGAATTTGTTTTGTTATTTTCTGGTATTGCTGCAATGGTCCTGGACATGCACTATCTCTTACCATGAAGAGAGTTGCTTTGTTCGTCTCATTATCTTTACACAAAAAAGTGCTCTATTGACCACTAGAATAAGTACATATGACTTACAACAACGATTAGTGCGGATAATCGAGAGTGTTTTTGTCTTGTATCTAGATACGTACCAATGCAAGGTCTGACCACGCAAATAGGAAGGTTACCACTCTCAGCTTGTACCAACGATTCAGCGATTGCCTTTGTAAACGTGTAAGTGTTGGGCCATCCACTGATAATACTGAAATACCAAATATATCTTTAATATATATACCTACATATATTTTATTTAGTTTTTTTTACACCGCCAACCTTCTCTGTGCCTTCATTTCTACCCATCCAAAGGTTGTCTGGAAGAAATTGCTCTAATCCTAATAGAGCGATAAGGCCGCCTTTGGTGGCACTAGCTCTTAATTTTCTTGTTTGTGTTACATTTTTAAGCTCCGCTGGTGAAGGTAAACATCGTGAGGAAACCATAGCATGGTGGTAGAGTATTTTCTAGTACTCGGCTGGCTGTGCCGTGGTGGTGCCGGCGTAAGAATTGTACCCCACCCTTTCTACCCGTGGTTGCCGTAAGAGTCGGCTAAGGGATGTAATCCGGAAGATGGGCAGCAACGTCTTCCTTGAACAATCACACTTAACTGCGCTCGCCAACCCGCCTGCCAAGCGTGGCGAGTATTGGCAAAACCCCCCCAGGAGGAGGCCTACGTCCAGCAGTGGACGTTCTATGGCTGATGATGTGATGGCTGGCTAGTTACCACCCTTAACATGTAAATCTGCCGCCAAGAATCTAACAGAGTGTTCCGGCAGCCTCACTTGAGAGCCAGTCCCATTCCAGGATTGGTGTTTACCATATTCGACTACACCGTCAATTAACATCAGCTGTATCACCGTACACTAAGAACAGTAAGTCATCTACATAGAAATTAGCCGCTGCCGGTTTGAATTTGTGCGTGCGTACCGGGCGTGTACGCACTGCCACGCACACATTAGCGTAATCTCGGGGAGACTCGGGTGCCAGTAGTCAAGGTCTTGCTGTAAGTATGATCGCGCGCGATCCAGTACGCTGCACGCCCCGCTCACATTCGCCTGCCTTTAGCAGAAGGTCGTCTAGGTATCACCGCAGTACCAGATATTCTGCCGCCAAGCATAAGCAAGTGTGTAAGTGTGTGTGTGTGTGTGTTCTGTGTGTAAGCATTACTGAAGGGTATTGTAGCTAGCGAAATCAAAGGGCTATTGAGACTAACCATCTAGTCTCAAAGTAATGAGCGCCAAGGCAGCGATGCCCTGGACTTTGTATTACTACTCAAAGTTCTGTGTATCGCTGCAATGGTCATGGACAGGCGTTATCTCTTAACATCAGGAGACCGTATCGTTCGTCTCATTACTGTTACAAAAAAAACCTGGTGCTGCTTCTAATACCCAAATAATATTTAACAAAAAATAAAAGTGACAACCATAAGAGTCAACGCAAGAGTAGGCTGTTAACTCGCCGACCGGCCTAAGATGAACTACTTTTATAAGTACACTTTGGCTATAGTCAAACATCTAGCCTATCAACCATAAAAAACTAACCTTTGTGTAATCTCATCCAGTTTTTTTTCATCGACAGTGTTCACGAAAGCCAGCAAGTCGTCAGCTGTCATGGGACTCGGGTAGAACTGTTCTTTCACTTCTTTCCCCTCGCGTTCTATCGTGGCATGGCTGAACGCTGTCGACACGTGGACAAATGACCTGGGAAAATAACAAAAAAAAAAATTGAAAATTATGCATAAATATCAAAAATAATAATAATAACGATGTGGACATTGAAGGTTTTGCCTGTGCGATTACGGATGAAGTCATCAAGACGAACAACTATCGTAAATATATCATGAAGAATGGTACTACATCTGTCGGGCATGCCACAGTCCCGGAGAATCACTCCGACATTATTTCCGATTGTTCGCATCTTGCTAACGGCGAGTAGTTGCACAGATACAACCAAGTAGACCAATGATCAACCAATCATCCATCGGCAATTTGCTCTTCAATACGGCCTTGTCGAGTCTGAAGTGCCGTACTATAAGCACCAGCTCCAGTTCTTGAAAATGGTCGTGCTTTGCTTTACCGGGACCGGTCTATCATCACGGACAGGACTATTGTCGCTAATAAGCCTGATATCGTGGTGGTCGACCGAGTTCAACGCCGGGCAGTGCTCGTCGACATCACCATCCCCCATGACGATAATCTCGTGAAGGCCGAGAAGGACAAGCTTAGCAAGTACCTTGACTTGGCTCACGAGATAACCGCCATGTGGGATGTTGATTCGACGATCATTGATCCGATATTCGTCACGGTGAACGGTCTTTTAGCGAAAAGTCTCGACAAACATCTTAAAAGACTCTCGCTAGACGGTTGGGTCAAGTGTCAGATCCAAAAGGCAGTGATCCTTGACACGGCACGCATTGTTAGGAGGTTCCTCACTCTGACCAGTGACCAGCCCTGACCACCGGCAGCTTGAGCCCTGCCTCGCTGCTGGCGGCACCCTAGTTTTTAGGTTTTTTTATATTAAAAAAATAAAAAAAAACTAAGAAATTAAATAACTGAAATATTAATAATAGACCGGACATCACACTCCACGACAAAAATAATGACAGCAAAACATGATAAATATACAGATTTAGCTAATTACTTTGTTTAGCGGTTTAGTTCGTTCGTACCTGAGCTTTTTACAAGCCTTGCCCAACGCCAATGCCTCCCTGGTGCCTCTGACGTTGGTTATGGCTGCTATACGAAGATTCTCATCAAATCTGATTGTGGCTGCCACATGGAATATTATATCTACCTGTAAATAATTAGTTACAACCATTAATGGCGTAGATTAGCCAAGTGTTTAAGCGATCGTCGGTGTTAAGCAAGGGACAATCCGATCCGTCTTCGGATGGGTGATCGTGAGTGGCTTTCCTTTCTGGGATCTACCGTGCGTCGATGACACGTTACACTGTAGGTTCCGGTTGTTTTTTTATATTTTTATGTAAATGAGACTAGCAAAAGCTTCTGCTGAGGTAAAGGTAACTCCTGTTCATGATCTTTTTAGCAGTACTTAGAACTTTGAGTAACAAAACGAAGTCCAGGGCATCTCTGCTTTGACCGTCATTACTTTGAAACACTCGATGATTAATCTCAACAGCCTGTAATTTCGCTAACTGCCCTTTAAACCGGAAGGCTATTGCAGCACAGTTTATGAAATGTTAACATGTTCAAACTCGCAAATATCTCACAAACCTCTTTAACTATGGTGGTCCAGTCATCATTGCTGATGCCGAGCTGGATGCTGCCTATGTCGCCTTCCACTATCACTATCCTGGCAGCCAGATCTGGCTTCAAATTGAGAACTGGCCCGAACACCTGGAGGAAAATAAAAGAGTCACAACTGGCTTAGCTTTAATTTATTTCCCTCCCAAGGTTTGGCTTGGCATAATCGCGTTTCTCTTCCCAGATTTGGCTTGCCTTAGTTTAAATGCGCTTCCGTCCCCAGGTTTGGCTTGGCTTGATTGTGCTTCCCTCCCCTGGTTTAACTTGGCTTAAACGTGCTTCCCTTCCAAGGTTTGGCTTGACCTAAACGCATTTTCCTTCCTAGGTTTGGCTTACCTTAGTTTAAATACGCTTGGCTTGGCTCAGCTTAAACGTGCTTCCCTTCCCAAGTTTGACTTGCTTTAGTTTAAATGCGTTTCCCGTCCCAGATTTGGCTTGTCTTGACTTTCATGCGTTTCCGTGGTAGTTCCATTTCGATGCTGTGTGGAATGTCCACTATATAACATAACGTTACATTTTGAGTAATTAGTTTTTTTATTTGTATTTTGTTACAAGTTCGTTCGTTTCGTTACAGTTTCGTTTTTTTCTTCTTCTCTTTTTTGATTTTTTATGTCTTTGTAGTTCTTACTAATGTGTGTTGTTTGTAGTTTTGTTGATTGTGTTTCATAAGAGTTTTTTTTTTCAATACAGTTGTTAAATATTACTTACAGGATCATTAAGCATGTCATCGAGCCTTTCCTTAGTTGACTTGCCTCTCTTCGGTCGAACGAGTAGAAATGCTTTCTTTATGGCACATGACCTGAAAAAATCATACACAATGTGTTTACGTTACGAGGATTCTCTTTCGTAGGGATGATAGCTCAGTGGTAAGCGCGGTTTGTTTGCACGCCGAAGGGCGTGGGTTCAAAGCCCAACAATAAGCTTGAGCTGCCGGTGAAGGAAAACATCGTGAGGAAACCATAGCGTGGTGGTAGGGTACTTTCTAGTACTCGGCTGGCTAGCTACCACCCTGAAGTTGAAAATCTGCTGCGGAGCCGGTGTTCCGGCATCCTCACTTGATAGCTAGGTCCATTCCAGGCTAAGTGGTTACCATTTTCGACCACACCGTCACTTAACATTGGATGAGCTGTCATAAAACAATTAGCCTGTCAAAAAAAAAAAAGATAATTTATATCTTTTACGGTGAGAAATAATAAGACGAGCAAACCACTTCCCTAATGGTAAAAAATTGTGATGAAGGGGGTTATTCAGCCTTGCATTGACGTCTTACTGGGTATATATATGAGTATTCATATGAGTTCTCTTTCGGATCGAAGACGCACGTTCGACTTACTATTCCTGTACAAACTTGTAAACGGAGCACACGATGTCCCTGAATTGCTGTCTAGCTTGAATGTTCCTGTGCCAACTACGCTAACCAGGGCTTCGAGGCTCAAAGTCTTAACGAATCCTAAATATTATACCAACCTCGGCAAAAATGCTCCTCTAAATAGAATTATAACACTGTTGAATAGTTTGCATAGCAAACATTCCTTGGACCTTTTTGCTAGCACTGTTAGTAGTTTCAAGCGGGCTATCCGTAATATTGACTTAGTTGACATTTAAGTTATTGTATTGTTGATTTATATATCTAGTTTATCTTTGACCATGTATCAAACAACGACGAATCCTTTGTAGCTTTTAATTATAATTTTGACTGAGTATTGACTGATTTTTAGGTTTTAATGTTTTTGACATATTGTTTTTGATTTTAATAATTTTGACAGAATATTTGATTTTAATGCATGCCGTCTTCGCCTATAATTGCTGTGGCACTTATACATTTGATTTTTATACATTGACATTTTGTAATTTCGAAATTTAATTTTTAATGTATTGGTGTACACTGTGTTGGCGGACTTATTAAATAAATAAATATTGAGCAATTTTCCCTACTAGCATCAAATTGCGTTAACACGGGTCTTTGAAGCACCGGAGCGAGGCACTAGACTGACCATCACCTAGCTTATGACTAGTGGCGTAACTATATACCATCTGAGGCCCGTAGCAAATTCATTGGATGGGGCCCCAGTGAAATCGTCACAATGTAAAAATGTTACGTTACTGAGAGCTCGCGAGCCCTCGGGCTGGGGGCCCCATCGAGCCGGGGGCTCTTTTGGACCGGGGCCTCTTCGGGCCGGGGGCCCCATCGGGCTGGAGCCCTGCCGGGACGGGGCCTCGTCGGGCCGGGGCCCGGTCGGGCCAGGGGTATTTTGCCAGCTCTACCACCCTATAGTTACGCTACCGCCCATGACCCTTGCAGTAGTACTCAGAACTGAATCGTCCAGAGTTTCGCCGCATCAGCGCTCCTTACTCCTTTTAAAAGTGTCATTCTGTAATTCCATTCCTAACTTTGTAATAATTATACGCATAGACAAATTATTTCGCGGCCCGTTCTCCCGTGATGTAAGCACCAAATCCTAGTAGAACCGCTGTCCCTCCAAGTCTTCTAACACTGTCGCACCATCAGTTTGATTCAAGCAACTTACCGAAACAGTTTCTCTAGCAGCTGTTTTCCGATGAAACCCGTTCCCCCCGTGATGAAGAGCACCGCGTCCTGGTAGAACCGCTGCACCTCCGAGTCGCCTGGCGCCGTCGCATCGTCTATCGGTTTGAGGCACCGCATTAACTCCATTTCTACCTTCTCCGCTGGATCCATTCTGGATATCTGTAAAACAGAACGCTCGTTTTCTCAACTGTTCACTATGCAGTATGCAGGGGCGGACCTAGAGTTTGTGGGGCCCAGGGCTAATACTAATTAGGAGCCTGCCTAAATAATCAAACAATTGCCGTTTTGACAAAAACCTGTTTTCGATAATGTGTACTAGGTACACGGCTTAGGAAAAAAAGAGGGTAATCAAATAGTTTATTTATTGAGTATGCCTTAGACACACGAGTGTCCTTGTGCGTGGTGGTGCCGGCGTAAGAATAGTACCCCACCCTCTCTACCCGTGGTTGCCGTAAGAGTCGGCTAAGGGATGTAACGGAAGATGGGCAGCAGCGTCTTTCTTGAACAATCACACCTAACTGCGCTCGCCAACTCGCCTGCTAAGCGTGGCGAGTATTGGCAAAACCCTCCCCAGGAAGAGGCCTATGTCCAGAAGTGGACGAGCTATGGCTGATGATGTGTGATGTGATGTGAGACACACAAACAACAGCTGAAAGACATTATTGCAAAAGAAATCAAGGATATGTGTAATTACATTTGTTACAATATTTATAAAGCAATAAGCAGCATGCATTATTCCTTTATTTGCACATCACATTGTAAGTCCTTTGTTAAATCACAATTTACGTAAAGAACTGATAAATGATTTAGTCGATAGTTTGACATTGTTGTCATATATTTGTTTTCTATATACGGCATCCTGGAGAAAGAGCGCTCCGCTTCACAGATATTGACAACGTTAAAAACATTTTAAGATATTATAATAATTAGGGCAAACATAAACAAGTTTCTTTTCATAAAATAGCATAAAAAATTTGTCTTCAATGGGGGCTGGGGGCTGTTCTACTTATAAGGTTTTTACTTACTTTGGTTGGGGTTTGAATCCACGCCCTTCGGCATGCGAACCGACCGCGCTAATCCCTGAGCTAGGACTAGTTACGCACAGGAGCCCAAATTAAGGATAACAAAATATCACCATAAAAAAAAACTATTTTCAAAATTTTTAAGTTCGGTAGAGCCCCAGAGAGACACAGTTTTATTATATTTTTTAAATTATATTATAAATTTACGATCAATTGTTTTTCGGGACACCCTAAGTCTTATATAGCGATGATAGCTCAGTGGTTTAGCGTGGTCGGTTCGCATGCCGAGGGGCGTGGGTTCAAAACCCCAACAATGAGCTTGAGCTGTCGGTGAAGGAAAACATCGTGAGGAAACCATAGCGTGGTGGTAGAGCACTTTCTAGTACTCGACTGGCTAGCTACCACCCTCAAGTTGAAAAATCTGCCGCCAAGCATCTAACGGTGTGTTCCGGCAGTCTCACTTGAGAGCCAGTTCCATTCCAGGCTAAGTTTGTTTACCATCTACGGCCACACCGTCACTTAACATCAGGTGAGCTGTGGTCAAACACCTAGCCAGTCAGCCACAAAAAAAAAATACCATACAATTCTGAGAATATTATTCGTATATTAGTCGTAAACACTCACTTAAAAAAAAGACAAGTATCCTTCCGGAAATAACACTTTCAAATCGTACTCAGATAGGTCCATACGCGATTACTAAACAACGACTAATTAACCAATAAAACTGCGTTTTCATTGAAACATAATCACATTAAATTAGAACATGGAATAACGGATTACATTGTAAATCGACTATTTATATCACCATAATTAATTACCTAAAGCAGTGGTGCTCAACCTAAATATAAAATTTTACTAGGATAATATAAATATAAATATTGTAGGACACAATACACACAGCGCCATCTGACCCCAAACTAAGCAGAGCTTGTGTGATGGAAGTCAGATAACTGATAGGATACATAAATACTTTTTTTTTTGTAAATACATACTTATAATACATAAAGAACACCCAGACACAGAACAAACATTTGTTTATACCAAACAAACATTTGTCCTTGGCGGGAATCGAACCCACGCCCTACAGCTCAGGCAGACATACTCCCAATGAGCCAACAGGGCTGTCAATAGGTAGATAGGTAGATAGATAACTCTTTCTTGGCTTCAAGTGATTTTATGATATTGACGATTCTTTAAAAATAAGACATTATTAAATCTCTGGTATGTAATTATAACTTTTATTGACATTTAATCATTTTGACATAATTTATATTTGACATATTATTATATTGACATGTGTTATGATTTTGACAATTTTTATGTTGTTTTTAAATATATAAATGGAAAAAAATTACCTGTAACGTATGTGTATTGTTCACACCAAGATTACAGAACAGAAATAATAAAACATATAACATTCATATGAAGTGCAGCAATCTACCTTATCGTTTAGAGCGATCTTTTCCAGGCATGGCAATAGACTATGGATAGGACTTGGTAAAACGATTGGATGTGCTAACTAGTGAAACCCATAATACTTAGTGAAAAATATAATACTGGCTTTAATATGTAAAAAACAGTTAACAAGTAAATTGATTTTTATGACATTTCTATAAGACCAATCTGAAAGTATGTCATTAAATAGAAAAATAATTTTTCATGACAAACATACAACCGAATTGAGATAGGCCTCCTCCTGGGGGGGTTTTGCCAATACTCGCCACGCTTGGCAGGCGGGTTGGCGAGCGCAGTTAGGTGTGATTGTTCAAGGAAGACGCTGCTGCCCATCTTCCGGATTACATCCCTTAGCCGACTCTTACGGCGACCACGGGTAGAGAGGGTGGGGTACTGTTCTTACGCCGGCACCACCACGGCACCGATGACATCGATGTTTCGACGTTACGATGGAACAAAATATAACCCTTCCTTTTGCATCGCTGTAATTTGGTAAAAAATTATCCGCATCTAGCAGTGGTCTTATAAGTGGGCTGTTATGGGATTGGGAGGTTTCACTGTGCTTATGCAACGCCTACGCACGCAACCTAAATTATTGGATTAGTTACGTAGGTGAAGCTTATATAAATATATTAAAATAATGTTTTGTTCATTATTATAATTTATAATGTACGAAAGGAAACTAGTGGTTTGTGCGTAAATATTTTGGTGTTGTTTTTTGAAACTTTCTAGATGGTTCTAATTGTTTTTTTTTAATGCAATAGTAATGAAACGAACGATGCCTTTTCCTGATGGTAAGAGATAATGCATGTTCATGACCATTGCAGCGATACATGCTCATTATTGAGACTTTCAATGGCTAGCAACAGCCCTGTAATTATGTTAGCTGCAGTACCCTTAAAACAAAATGTTTACGCACTACTGCTTAGCGGCAGAATCTGGTACTACGGTGGTACAAATATTTTATTGCTAACACCACTGTTACAAGTCAAATTCCGTAATATAATTTTAAATATTATAAATTAATTAAAAAGAATTAAAACACTGATTAGATGTCAATAAAAAAATAAATATAAAAATATGTCAATAAAAAATATATTGTCAATACAAAATATGTCAATATAAAAAAATATTGCCAATATAAAACGTGTCAATGTAAAAATATGTCAATATAAAAATTATTGTCAACATATTAAAATGTAAAAAAAAACATAATTACTTACTTACTAGTAATTTAATAATCATATAGTTTAAAATACTCGTCATTGTCATAAAGTAAGGACTCTAGCAGCCAAGATCTTAACTTGGTTAAGCTCGGTGGCGCGGTGCATCCCGGACGGAGGCGGGTACACGGCTATAGACCGCGGGCCCCAGAATGTATATCGAAATATCGAGTATATTTCCAAACGACCTTCTGTTTTTTCGATCTCTAACTTGTTTTTACTAATGATATATAAAAGCTATATTACGTCAAATAAAATAGAGGTACCTGTTAAAAAAAACATTTGAATACAATGAACAGTGGCGATTTAGATTTCCTTAACATTGTCATAGTTAAGTATTCGCTAAGTAGTTGTACCTATAATACTACTAGGTGTGCCCCGCGGTTTCACCCGCGCTAGATGCCTACGTCATAGTAGCTTTATGCATGCAAAGTCTCAGCACGATCGGTTTAAAATTGACAAAGTTTCATACAAAATATCATCCCCTATTTTATCCCCTTGGGGGTAGAATTAATCAAAATCCTTTCTTAGCGGATACCTACGTCATAACATCTACCTGCATGCCAAATTTCAGCCCGATCCGTCCAGTGGTTTGGGCTGTGCGTTGATAGATCACTATGCCAGTCAGTCAGTCACCTTTGAGTTATATATATTTAGATCCATATATGACATGCTATTTTTAAAGTATAAACAAAGTATACTATAATGATAAATAAAGTATGACATACCTACTTTTTTGGTCGAAAGTCTTCGACCAGTGTGTGTTACCAGTGTGTGTAGTCATGACTTATGGCGCCGAAACGTGTCCTCTGACTATGTGCCTTCTTAGTAAGCTTAAAGTAGCACAACGAGCTGTGGAGAGGGCTATGCTCGGAGTTTCCCTACGAGATCGAATCAGAAATGTGAAGATCCGTAGACGAACTAAAGTAGCCGACATAGCCCAGCGGATTAGCAAGTTGAAGTGGGCAGGGAACATAGCAGAACTGATGGCCGATGGGGCTGCAAAGTTCTGGAGTGGAGACCACGGACCGGCAAGCGCAGCGTAGGACGTCCACCCACAAGGTGGACATACGACCTCGTAAGAGCCGCTTCCAACAGGCCTTTATGGAAGTAAACGGGGGAGGCCTAGGTCCAGCAGTGGACGTCCTACGGCTGAAATGATGATGATTTATATACTAAGAATGAAAACTAAATTACTCTAAAAACTATTTATTATTAAATTTGTAAGCAAGAACTTTGCTTGCACTTCCGTGTGGAATTGCTAGTAATATTCTTGAAGTTAAAAACAACTTTGTGCATTTTGAAGTTGATATTTTAGGAGCATGGGATACGGTGAATGCCGGATTTACATATTTGCCGCCAGTGGATTAAATTTTTGCCGCCCCTACTAACCTTTGAAATTCAATAAACTTGCTTCAACTTGCTAATCGGTTGGGCTATGTCGGTTACTTTAGTACATAAATAGGTGTCCAGAAATCACCGTTATTAATAGTTTGAAGTGAAGCCAATAGAAGAATACAGTTGGGCTGGGCAGCATTCGGAAAGCTTCATCGAGTCTTCTCGTCATCCATCCCACAAAGTCTCAAGACAAAAGTCTTTAATCAATGCGTTCTACCTGTTCTATCCACGGAGCCGAAACGTGAACCCTTACAGCGGGAATGGTCCGTAAGTTCAAAATCACTCAGCTATCGAAAGAGCTATGCTTGGCATTTCTCTAAGGTATCATCTTTGTAACGAAGTAATTTGCCAGAGAACTAAAGCCACATACATAGCTCAGCGTATTAGCAAGCTGAAGTGGCAATGGGCTGGACATATCTGTCGCAGGACCGATAACCGCTGGGGTAGACGTGTTCTAGAGAGGAGACCGTGAATTGGCAAACGTAGCGTAAGACGCCCTGTGACTCGATGGAGTGATGATATACGTAGGTTAGCTGGCGGTGGATGGAAGCGAAAAGCCGAAGATCGGGTTGAGTGGCGTGTCTTGGGAGAAGTCTATGTCCAGCAGTGGGCTTCGATAAGCTGAAGATGATAAGCTCAGGTTTTTAGTAGTACCAACAAGTTGAATTTTGAAGTTAAAAAGTCTACCATAATACATGTAGATAGAAATTCTTTATGTGCAAACCAAGAATTAAAAAAAAATGTACTGAAAACAAAAGAACCTCATGAGCTAGTGCCATAGGTGGCGGCCTTATCGCTAAGAGCGATCTCTTCCAGGCATCCAAGCATCTACAGTGGGGGGTAAATTGTATTCCAGATTCATAGCTTTTTTTATTTTTATTATATACACAGAACTTTGAGGAACAAAACAAAGTCCACTGCTTTGGAGCATTACTTTGAGATTTTCGATGGTTGGTCTCAACAGCCCTATTATTTCATAGCGTCATCTACCGTCAAACGATCCAAGAGTTGTAAGGTGCGGTGATTCAGTCTATTCCAATGTACATAATTATGTGCAAACACAATAAATGAGTTTTGAGCAAACCTCACTAGGTGGTGACACTTGTACCTACGTTATAAAGTAATTTTTTTTTAATGCGTATGTACTAGCGACCCGCCCCGTCTTGGCACGGGTGCAATGTAGATACTAATGTGGTGCATATGCATGTATTATACATATAAACCTTCCTGTGGAATAACTCTGTCTATTGATGGAAGCCGCATTAAAATCCGTTGTGTAATAATTTTTTTTCGTTATTTAATTTTACAGGATTTTCTGCGCTTAAGACCCGGTGGTAAACAAAGGTAATTACAATCATTATCGTCATCATTTCAGCCGTAGGACGTCCACTGCTGGACATAGGCCTCCTCCATTGACTTTCATAAAGACCTGTTGGAAGCGGCTCGCATCCAGCGCGTTCTTGCGGTCTTTATGAGGTCGTCTGCCCACCTTGTCGGTGGACATCCTACGCTGTGCTTGCCGGTCCGTGGTCTCCACTTCAGAACTTTGCGGCCCCATCGGCCATCAGTTCTGCGTGCTATGTGCCATGCCCACTGCCACTTCAACTTGCTAATCCGCTGGGCTATGTCGGCTACTTTAGTTCGTCTACGGATCTCCTCATTTCTGATTCGATCTCGTAGGGAAACTCCGAGCATAGCCCTCTCCATAGCTCGTTGTGTGATTTTGAGCTTATTAAGAAGGGACATAATCAGAGACCACGTTTCACCGCCATAAGTCATACTTTATTCATGTTCATAAGTCACTTTTGACTTGAGGCACTGAGGTAATTCAGACGAAAAACGTTGCGCAGTTTTCCGAACGCTGCCCAACCGAGTTGGATTCGACGACTGACCTCTTTTTTGAAGTTGGACCTACCTAGTTGGACTGCTTGTCCTAGGTAAATGTATGAGTCAACAACTTTAAGAACCGAGCTCCGGACTGATACTGGGGCGGGCTCAACATGGGCTTTTGACAACACCTTCGTCTTATCCATGTTCATTATTACAATACAAGGTTTTTATTTGGTTGACTTGCTAGATGTTTGACCAGAACTCATCTGAATTATAACTAACTTCTGGCAACATTCCCAAATAGCAGTTTGGTTTATTGCGTTTCATTAAACTAAATTTATCGAAATAAACGTCACAATTAATAATTTATTTAAATTTATAACAAAGCAAAAACAATCGTATTGTTAAAAGTCATTATTAAATTCAATTAAGGTCTTGTAAATTCTATCGGACGATTACGAACGATATAGCTATATGGTCGATGGTCCATAAACTCAAAGAAGCGGTACGATTCCATTTTCATTGTACGAACCGCTCAACAGTGAAAAGCGATGACCGAGCGGGTGTTTCCTGACAAAAGTGATATCAGACTAGGGAATGAAATTTCAAATCGAGATCTAGCAAGATTAGAAATTGCAATCTAGTGAGATCTTTTTTTTTATGACGGGCTAGGTGGTTGCCAAAACATGTAGAAAATCTGCCGCCAAGCATCTAACGGTGTGTTCCGGCAGCCTCACTTGAGAGCCAGTTCTATTTCAGGCTAGGTGTGCTTTACCATCTTCGACCACACCGTCACTTAATATCAGGTGAGTTGTGGTCAAACACCTAGACTGTCAGCGTTAAAAAAAAGACACCTAATAATTTGAAGAGTATTTTACAAAAATACTACCTCAATAATAATAATATGTGGCATTTATAATGTTACATCATCAACCATAGGACGTCCACTGCTGGACGTAGGCCTCCTCCTGGGGGGGTTTTGCCAATACTCGCCACGCTTGGCAGGCGGGTTGGCGAGCGCAGTTAGGTGTGATTGTTCAAGGAAGACGCTGCTGCCCATCTTCCGGATTACATCCCTTAGCCGACTCTTACGGCAACCACGGGTAGAGAGGGTGGGGTACTATTCTTACGCCGGCACCACCACGGCAGTTATATGTATAATGTTAACGATGTTGCAATTCGAAACCTACCTACCTATAGTGTCAGGTTACCGATGTATGTCGCCGGGACGCTTCCTTCTATCACGATGACTTGATAATATTATACTATGTTATTCTTAATTATTTATTTATTTATTTATTTATACATAAATGGAGATATACATGGATGGATATATTACAGGTTGCCTCAATTCGCCCACCCAGGGAAAAAGTAACAATAACATAGACAAAACAATACAATATAATCTTCTAAATATATATAACTCAAAGGTGACTGACTGACTGACTGACTGACATAGTGATCTATCAACGCACAGCCCAAACCACTGGACGGATCGGGCTAAAATTTGGCATGCAGGTAGATGTTATGACGTAGGCATCCGCTAAGAAAGGATTTTGATTAATTCTACCCCCAAAGGGATAAAATAGGGGATGAAAGTTTGTATGAAACTTTGTCAATTTTAAGCCGATCGGGCTGAGACTTTGCATGCATAAAGCTACTATGACGTAGGCATCTAGCGCGGGTGAAACCGCAGGGCTCAGCTAGTAGTACAATACAATAAAACACTACAGTACAATCTAATCTATTCAAATCTATCAATTGATGTAATCTTTTGTAGCGATGGTAGTTCAGTGGTTAGCGCGGTCGGTTCGCATGCCGAAGGGCGTGGATTCAAACCCAGCAATGAGTTTGAGCTGCCGGTGAAGGAAAACATCGTGAGGAAACCATGGCGTGGTCTTTATGGCGATTACCGACTCGTACGTTAGCCCTGAGCTTCATGACAACTTGCATTTGATCAATATTGTTTATAAATTACTAGTGACCCGCCCAAGCTTTGCACGGGTGCAATGTAGATATTAATGTGGTGCATATGCATGTATTATACATATAAACCTTCCTCTTCAATCACTCTATCTATTTTAAAATCCGCATCAAAATCCGTTGCGTAGTTTTAAAGATTTAAGCATACATAGGGATATAGGGACAGAGAAAGCGACTTTGTTTTATACTATGTAGTGATTGAAGTGACGTACAAAATTTACCCTACAACGTGGTCTGCATATTGTTTATTGTCAAATACCTGTACAAATTTATGGAGCTATGCAGAGGGCTATGCTCGGAGTTTCCCTACGAGATCGAATCAGAAATGACGAGATCCGTAGACGAACTAAAGTAGCCGACATAGCCCAGCGGATTAGCAAGTTGAAGTGGCAGTGGGCAGGGCACATAGCACGCAGAACTGATGGCCGATGGGGCTGCAAAGTTCTGGAGTGGAGACCACGGACCGGCAAGCGCAGCGTAGGACGTCCACCCACAAGGTGGACAGACCATTAAGACCGCAGGAACGCGCTGGATGCGAGCCGCTTCCAACCGGTCTTTATCAAGTCAATTAGGGAGGCCTATGTCCAGCAGTGGACGTCCGACGGCTGAGATGATGATGATGATGATGTACAAATTTACTTTGCGTTAATAATAATAATGTAACTATTTATTGTTCACATCCACAAACAATTTTACCAACATAAACTTGACACTAATGGAATAAATTAACTGTCCAGTACATATTTAAATATAATACAGTTTTTAACGAATTTACAGCCATTTGTGTTAAGTACGTGTTACAGGTGAGTACAATTTTTGTTTGTAGCCGATTCACGTCGCGCCAACGCGATTTGTAATTTTTTTTTACTGGTGACAGCAGGGGCGGATCCACATAAAAGCTATTTGGACTGCAGCTTAAAGCCCCGTGAAAGAAAAGGGCCCCCAGTCTTCATTGATAACAAAATGCATTGAAATTTTTATGGTAATTTATTAAAATAAACTTATTGATGTTTTCCTTAATTACTATTATAACATCTTAACATGTTTTAACGTTGCCACTACCTGTGGAGCGCTCTTTCTCCAGGATGTCGTATATTGAACACAAATATAAGACAACAATGATGAATGTTAACCAACAAAGTTTCGTACTGTTTATTTACCGTTTTGACTTCCGCTGTCCCACCGCTGGGCGGAATCTTTTCATTGTGAGAAGGGTACGGCTATAGTCTACCATGCTAGCCAAGTGCAAGTTGGCGGACTTCACACATCTCAATAATAATAATTTAATAATATTAATTTTATAGATATTAGTGTATTTTTAGTTATTCTAGTTAGCTATGTATTAGGATATATTATTATTAGAATGTAGATATATTTATGTTATAGTTTTGCATTCTCCTATGTGCATGTTCTCGTTATTGACACAACCCTTTTTTCTTCCTCTTTCCATCCTAAGGTTGCCTGAAAGAGATCGCTTTTAGGGATAAGGTCGCCAGTTGTTACACATGTTAACTAAGTTTATATCTTCTGTATTGTATTTTTTGTGTTTACATTAATGAGTCAATCAATCAATCAATCAATCAATCAATCAATCAAGCAAGCAATCAACCAACCAACCAACCAACCAATTAACCAATCAATCAATCAACCAATCGATCAATCAATCAATCAATCAATCAATCGATCAATCAATCAATCAATCAATCATTTCCGAAAAGAGCTCTCGGATATGCAGTTTTCTAACGATGTTTTCCTTCACTACTGGAAGCAGCAATATGTAAATAACTTAGAAAAGACATGTGCGGTAAGATTCAAACCCAGACTTTATAGATTCAGAGTAAAATGATCTTTCGACTAGACTGCCGTAGGCTCAATATTTAACCCCACTGTCTATTTTACAGTAATTCAAAATGGATCCAGCAAAAAAGGTGGAATTAGATGCAATGAGGTTCGTTAAACCGATAGACGATGCGACGGCGCCAGGCGACTCAGAAGTACAACAGTTCTATCAGGACGCGGTGCTCTTCGTCACGGGGGGGACGGGCTTCATCGGAAAACAGCTGTTAGAGAAACTGTTTCGGTAAGCTGAGATCTATTGATGAGTCACTTTATAGGATATCGCCTATCGTGGTGCAAGCAGGAGCGCTATAGAACACCAACTCTCACAGATGACTGCGTTTCCTCACGATGTGTTCTTTCACTATTTGAAGCAGCAATACACACAGTACAATTTAGAAAAGACAGAGATTCGAACTCAAACGATAATCCTTCTTTGTTCCAAAACAAAAACAATTGGGCTAAAATTAAAATTAATTAAATTAATTAAAGCATTTAGGAGTCCATATAAGTATTTGAAAATAGATCTTAACTTAAATATACGCAGCCTGCGACAGTGGCTTATCTAGATGGCCAGGTTAGGCTAAATATTCTCTGCATATCGTAACTCGTAAGAGTCCATTAAAGGGGGTCTTTTGTGCGTAAGGGATGCTTCCCATTTATTTGATAGAGCTTAGTCAAAGTACTGGTGCAGTGATGCGGAAATGCAATCATTCTCCGGAGTGTTTTCATAAGAAACTGCTGGGGTACCAATGCATATCTATGGATATCTTGGTGCCATCCTTCAGGCACGTAGAAAAGCTACCGTGAAGGCTTTAGTAGCTGCAATCCTACACAATCTTTTTTTTTTAAATGTTATAGAGGCTTGGTGTTTGACCACAGCTCACTTGATGTTAAGTGATGGTGTGGTCGAAGATGGTAAAGCACACGTAGCCTGGAATGGAACTGGCTCTCAAGTGAGGCTGCCGGAACACACCGTTAGATGCTTGGCGGTAGATTTTCAACTTGAGCGTGGTAGCTAGCCAGCCGAGTTCTAGAAAGTACCCTACCACCACGCTATGGTTTCCTCACGATGTTTTCCTTCACCGGCAGCTCAAGCTCATTGTTGGGGTTTGAACCCACGCCCTTCGGCATGCGAACGGACCGCGCTAACCACTGAGCTATCATCGCTACAAAAATCTGGCTATACCCCACTATTTTCAGAAGATTTTCAGTTCGTTACTAAAAAGTGGTTATGCTAGACCTGTTGAGGGGGATGTGGGATGTAGGAGTTTCGGGCTTGAGATTTTCAGCGGCAAAAGTGGTTGGCCGCGGAACCTCTTATCTGATACCTGAATGGGAAGCCCATTACCTGACATAGTCTTCAAGGATTACGATATATCTGGTGTAGTGACACATTGTCATCGTCAGCGAGAATGGGCGAGGTGGCTCCACGAAGACCCGCGTTGTTGAGGCCGCGGAAGAATGAGAAAGCGAGCACGCAGGAGGAACACTTCAGGGTTTTTAGTGGAGTATTGAGCCGTGGTGTGCCGGCGTAAGAATAGTACCCCACCCTCTCTACCCGTGGTTGCCGTAAGAGTCGGCTAAGGGATGTAATCCGGAAGATGGGCAGCAGCGTCTTCCTTGAACAATCACACCTAACTGCGCTCGCCAACCGGCTTGCTAAGCGTGGCGAGTATTGGCAAACCCCCCGGAGGAGGCCTATGTCCAGCAGTGGACGATCTATGGCTGATGATGCATGTGATGTGATCCTGCACCTGTGAATATAACAAGTATTGATACACCTAAAACACGTGCCATGTTCTCTTTATCTTTCAATTTTAACTTCTATTGAACAGATCCTGTGCTATAAAACGAGCGTATGTCCTCATAAGACAGAAGCAAGGCAAATCAGTTTCGGAGAGAGTACAAGACATGCTACATGATCCTGTAAGTATTTTTAATCTGTTTATAGTTCTATAGTTATAGTTTTTATAGTTATAGTTCTGGCCCTAAATAAATTATTTTATCAGAATCAGATACAGGAACATATTTTATCCCACTGATATTATAAATGTGAAAGTTTGGATGGATGGATGGATAGATGTTTGTAAGTCAATCACGCCAGAACGGCTAAACGGATCTGGATGAAATTTTGCATGTAAATACTTTAGACCCTGGAATAAGACATAGGATATAGGATACTTTTCATCATCATCATCTTATCACAAGTTATAAATAAATAACAACGATTGTTACAGGCAAGTCAATATAACAAAAAAACTGTGTGTGTGTGTGTGTGTGTGTGTTTGAGTGTGTGTATGTGTGTGTTTGTGTGTGTGTGTGCACCCCCCTCCTCCCTAACTTAAACGTCGAAATATTCGAAATTTTCTCAAACATTTATGAGAACTTCAAGACCCCATAATTCATGGAGTTTATGGGAAATGTCAGCCCTCCCCCGACGGAATATCACTTATTACAAAACAATAAACATCTTTACAGAAAAAAAAAACCCATCGTTTTTTTGTAAACGCAACCAAACTGTACCTATAATTACCGGATTGGGGTGTATAATTATTAACAAAGTCAATAATTCGGAGAAAAAGAAAAACAACAATTCGTCTATTAAAAAAAAACACAACTGTATTTATAACACAAATTCTTTTTTTCATGTATAAGTAACAAGACGAACAAGACGCTCTCCTGATGGTAAGAGATAACGCCTGTCAGTGATCATTGCAGAACTTTAGCAAAACAAAGGGCGTCGCTGCTTTGGCGCTCTTTACTTTGAGACATTCGATGGTTAGTCTTAACAGCCGTATAATTTCGCTAGCTGCAGAATATATATGATTTTTCGGATGCAAACTCAAACTTTTAAGAGCGACAAATACAAATAACTTTATTGCTTAATATAAATAGATAGAATTGTATTGATAGCCCTGTCTCCAGCTGTAGCTTTCACTGTGTTGCTGCAGCCAGTGTCTACCACTAAATATGGTGTTTACAGTAATATAATTATGTAATTTAAACTAAGAAATAGGTAAATGTTATACAAAAATTACGTTTTTCTTATTATATTAGTACTGTGATAGCAAAATCAAAATCAAAAGTCATTTATTCAGTTTAGGCCCTGGTAAGGCACTTATGAACGTTAAGTTACATATTTGAATCTACCACCGGCTCGTAATTACACTTCAACTGAGAAGACTCCGGCAAGAAACTCAGCAAGGCATTTTTTTGTGGATCTTTCTTTTCATATTAGGTTACAGTTTACAGTAATAAATATTAATACATACATTATGCTTACTACAATTGTCACTTAGCCAGGGGAATGCAAGTGCAGAGAGAAGCTACAACAACCATATATTCCTGTCTTCCACGTAATGAGCCACCTTATAGTAGGCTTTGTCAATTAACCTCTGCTTTATAAAATCTTTGAATTTATTATAGGACATTTTAGTTACCTCAAGTGGGATTTTATTATAGAATCTAACGCAATTCCCGAGAAAAGACTTATTAGCTTTAGATAACCTGAATCTAGGTGTCACAATTTTATCTTTATTTCTTGTATTTAAGTTATGGCGGCTACTATTAATTTCAAATGAATTTAAATTTTTCCGGACAAACATAATGTTTTCATAAATGTACTGTGACGGTAACGTTAATATCTTAAAATCTTTAAATCGATTTCGTAGTGATTCGCGAGGACCCAAACAATAGATTGCGCGAATTGCACTTTTTTGCAGAATAAAAATAGTTTCAAAGTCTGCAGCTGAGCCCCACAGCAGTAGACTATAGGACATTAAACTATGGAAATAAGCAAAGTAAACCAACCTGGCTGTAGCCACATCTGTTATTTGTATAATTTTTCTAATCGCGAAGGCAGCGGAACTCAATTTACTAGCTAACTTTTCTATATGAGGACCCCATTGTATTTTACTATCTAATGTTACGCCGAGAAAGACTGTTTTATCCACTAGATCAAGTCTTTTACCATCGACTAAGATATGAGTGTCCCTCTTAGCAACATTGGGGAGAGAAAACCTTATACATTTAGTTTTACATGAATTAAGCATAAGATTATTGGCGGCAAACCATTTTGATACAGCTGATAAGGTGTTATTGAGCTGTGTAAGGTCTGTATCTTTTCTATTGACTTTAAAAATTAACGAGGTGTCATCAGCAAATAAAACTATATCGGATAATTCATTTACCATATAGGGCAAATCATTAATATATGCCAAGAACAAGAAAGGGCCTAAGATTGATCCTTGAGGTACGCCCGTTTTTACTAAGGACCCTAGGGACGTAATACCGCTAATACCTACTTTTTGTTGGCGACTCGATAGATAAGATGATATAAGATCAAGTGCCACTCCACGAACTCCATAGTGTTGAAGTTTTAGAACTAGGGTGTGATGATCCACGCAATCGAACGCCTTGGAGAGATCACAAAATACGCCAACCGCATCCTGTGAATTCTCCCAGGCCTCAAAAATATGCTTTAAAAGTTTAGAACCAGCGTCTGACGTTGACCGGCCTTTCGTAAATCCAAACTGGTGATCATGTAAAATCTGATTATTGACAAAATGAGTTAATAATTGATTTAGTATAATTTTCTCAAAGATTTTGCTTAACGCCGGAAGAACAGAGATAGGTGTGAGTGTGTTTGTGTGTGTGTGGTTGTGTGTATGTATGTGTGAGTGTGTGTAGGTGTGCGAGTATGTGTGTGTGTGTGTGTATTTGTGTGGTATATACTAATATTAATAGATACTTGAGTTATATATGAAAGTCACGATTGAAGCGACAGTTACTCTACTCTTGCCAGTATATTTTCTGTAGCTATGTAATCAAGCTGTCCCGACCAGTCTTTAGTCTCGTTTATATTTTCATTTTAAATTTTGTCATGTTTTTTTAGTTTTTTCTTATAGTTAAGCTTATTATAAAATATACAAATCTAACCCTAGAAACATTGTCAAAGTATTATAGATGTATTTTCCTCCAGGTGTTCGAGCCAGTCCTCAAGCTAAAGCCAGATTTGGCTTCCAAGATAGTTGGAGTTGAGGGGAATGTAGCCAGCATCCAGCTCGGTATTAGCAATGACGATTGGAACACCATAGTTAGAGAGGTTCGTAAAATCGCCATGCTTTGTAATGTACTGTTGTATTTCTTTCCAATAGCACATCTCGTCATATATTTTACTAGTGACCCGCCCCGGCTTCGCACGGGTACAATGTAGATATTAATGTGGTGCATGTATTATACATATAAACCTTCCTCTTGAATCACTCTGTCTATTGATGGAAACTGCATTAAAATCTGTTGCGCAGTTTAAAAGATCTAAGCATACAGACGGCGGGAAGCGACTTTGGTTTATACTATGTAGATACTAGCGACCCGCCCCGGCTTCGCACGGGTACAACGTAGGTACTTATGTGGTGCATATTTATGTATTATACATATAAACCTTCCTCTTGAATCACTCTGTCTATTGATAGAAACAGCATTAAAATCCGTTGTGTAGTTTAAAAGATATATCATGTACCATGTATATGTGCCATATTCCGCAGCTAGCGAAATTACAGGGCTGTTGAGACTAATCATCGATAGTCTCAAAGTAATGAGCGCCAAAGCAGCGATGCCCTGGACTTTGTTTTACTACTCAAAGTTCTGTGTATCGCTGCAATGGTCATGGATGATGGCTACCCTCTAGCTTCATCATCAGACCCTGGATATCGTCTAGGCATTAAGTGCTCCTCGAGACGAATCAATCGAGTCCAAACTAGATGGGTTTATCTTGTTTAGTTTAGAAGTTCCTATGGCTTTATTGCGTCTCCATCATCAGACAAGCTCCATGGCGCCATATCATTGTATTGCCACCGAATATACAATTATACATAAGTACACCAAATTTGAGTGCAATTGGACATCGAAAAGTAGGTCAAAAACTTGCATGATTACACCCGAACAAACATACAGCTACAATGAATTTTGTGAGTTTTGACATTTTTTAATTATTATTATTATCATTATTTTTATTTTTTATGACATCTTTTTATATTATTTTAATTATTGAATTTTAATTATCATCCAATTTTACTCACTTGTAACACCCGTTATCAATAAATATGATTTATGATTTATGATTTATAGATACATACATACATTGCAAGTTAAATAAAAGCTTGTAAAAACAGGGGTGACTCGCAATAAGTTATTAATTCTGAACCATATATCATGAAAATAAACAGGAAGCACATGTCATTCATTTACATCGGATATTCATGAAACTAGCCGGTTGAACAATAATAAAAGCCAGACAATGACGTTATACATTGGCTAATAGCATTTAAATAAAGTGACTTTGTAAAAATTTTGTGGTAATTAAATCAATTGTACCTATATTTTATTTATTTTGTGACGCACGAGATGCTCTCCTGATTTTAAGAGATAACGCCTGTCCATGACCATTGCAGCGATACACAGAACTTTGAGTAGTAAAACAAAGTCCAGGGCATCGCTGCCTTGGCGCTCATTACCTTGAGACTAGATGGTTAGTCTCAACAGCCCTGTAATTTCGCTAGCTACAGTACCCTTCAAACCGGAACACAGTAATGTTTACACACTACTGCTTAGCGGCAGAATATCTGGTACTGCGGTGGTACCTACCAAGACGACCTCCTGCTAAGGAAATTTACCACCAAATAAATTATTATTAGTTATTATTGTTATACAGGGATACTGTTAATCAGTTAGCATCCTTTTAAGAACATATTTTGTACATTTAACGAACAACTTTTGGCCTACAACCTTTGCCAAAACACAATACATATCTGAAAAAAGATATTAAACTTTTTGTGGTACTTTCTAAGACTTTTTAGTTGTCTATTGCGTAGACGCTTCATTCATAGTAGTATCGTGCGAGTAGGCGTTATCGAGAAACGTTCTAAGCTTTATGTAGAGCAGTGGCGGATTAAGAGCACTGGTGGGCTTAGAGCAGTGGCGGATTTAGAGCAGTGGTGGATTTAGAGCAGTGGCGGATTTAGGCAGTGGCGGATTTAGAGCAGTGGTGGATTTAGAGCAGTGGTGGATTTAGAGCAGTGGTGGATTTAGAGCAGTGGCGGAATTAGAGCAGTGGCGGATTTAGAGCAGTGGCGGATTTAGAGCAGTGGCGGATTTAGAGCAGTGGCGGATTTAGAACAGTGGCGGAATTAGAGCAGTGGTGGATTTAGAGCAGTGGTGGATTTAGAGCAGTGGTGGATTTAGAGCAGTGGCGGAATTAGAGCAGTGGCGGATTTAGAGCAGTGGCGGATTTAGAGCAGTGGTGGATTTAGAGCAGTGGCGGATTTAGAGCAGTGGCGGATTTAGAGCAGTGGTGGATTTAGAGCAGTGGCGGATTTAGAGCAGTGGCGGATTTAGAGCAGTGGTGGATTTACGTATTTTCAAGGTATAGGCTAAACGTTTTTGGCGCCCTTGTCTCTACAATTGTCCTAGATTATTTTCACAATATAACAATTTCGTTAAAATTGTACAAGAAATAGTTTTTTTGTTAGATATATTTCCGAGTTCGAATCATGTACGATTATAATGAATCACAAATTGTAATGAATACACAAACCACCAAGATTGCAGCCCCCAACCAGTAGTCCGACTTGTATAAATGGGTAGTCGGTAGTGGGGAAATATCTCTTCTCTAAATATATATAACTCAAAGGTGACTGACTGACTGACTGACTGACTGACGGACCGGGCTGAAATTTGGCATGCAGGTAGATGTTATGACGTAGCCATCCGCTAAGAAAGGATTTTGATTAATTCTACCCCCAAGGGGATAAAATAGAGGATGAAAGTTTGTATGAAACTTTGTCAATTTTAAACCGATCGGGCTGAGACTCTGCATACATAAAGCTACTATGACGTAGGCATCTAGCGCGGGTGAAACCGCGGGGCACAGCTAGTGAAATATATTTTCCACAATTTCGCTCTCTTTTCACTCATACAAACTGTGAGCTGAGGTTGATTACGAGTTGGGGGGCGGGGAACTGGCTGTTTAACTACAGAGTATAGATGTTTGCTGCACTGTTGAATGTACAATGAAAAGGAAGAGGGAAAAGTCACGATGTGTTATAGACTTTTCTCTGCAAGACATTAGAAAACTGTAATTGATTACTATTTAATTTTTATGAGGTAGCAAAAAATAAATCTGCCACTTTAGGCTCAAGCCTACTCCGCTGGTAAATCCACCACTAAAGTAGAGTCTAACTTTTTTGCTGGTTGACGATGATGCGTGTTGATTTTCAGGTGGATATAATATTCCACGTTGCAGCCACTGTCAGATTCGATGAGCACATCCGCATAGCGACCATGATCAACGTCCGAGGCACCAAGGAGGCACTGGCACTCGGGAAAGCTTGTAAGAAACTCAGGTAGGTTTAGGAATCTGCAATAACTCTCTTATGCAATATAAATAATTAGCAGTTGGCCACGCGTTGCTGTGGCCAAATTGAACACACGCGTGGCGTGGAAATTGTGGCGCATATAAAACGTTTGTACTTTTAACGTAGCGCCATCTATTGGATACTTACTAAATCCAGTTAATAAATTACTTTACACCGCCATCTATTAGAATTTTATGGAACTCACAGAAAATTATACCTCTTTGTCGTAGATTAAACAAATAATTTGCAATATTGCGATTATAAATGGAGATATAAACTATCCTATCTCTCAAGTTGGATCAAACTGCACACAGTGTGCAAGATTTGGTTAAAATTGTTCATCAAAATCAAAATCAAAATCAAAAGTCATTTATTCAGTTTAGGCCCTGGTAAGGCACTTATGAACGTTAAGTTACATGTTTGAATCTACCACCGGCTCGTAATTACACTTCAACTGAGAAGACTCCGGCAAGAAACTCAGCAAGGCATTTTTTTTGTGGATCTTTCTTTTCATATTAGGTTACAATTTACAGTAATAAATATTAATACATACATTATGCTTAATACAATTGTCACTTAGCCAGGGGGATGCAAGTGCAGAGAGAAGCTACAACAACCATATATTCTTGTCTTCCACGTAATGTGCCACCTTATAGTAGGCTTTGTCAATTAACCTCTGCTTTATAAAATCTTTGAATTTATTAAAGGACATTTTAGTTACCTCAAGTGGGATTTTATTATAGAATCTAACGCAATTCCCGAGAAAAGACTTATTAGCTTTAGATAACCTGAATCTAGGTGTCACAATTTTATCTTTATTTCTTGTATTTAAGTTATGGCGGCTACTATTAATTTCAAATGAATTTAAATTTTTCCGGACAAACATAATGTTTTCATAAATGTACTGTGACGGTAACGTTAATATCTTAAAATCTTTAAATCGATTTCGTAGTGATTCGCGAGGACCCAAACAATAGATTGCGCGAATTGCACTTTTTTGCAGAATAAAAATAGTTTCAAAGTCTGCAGCTGAGCCCCACAGCAGTAGACTGTAGGACATTAAACTATGGAAATAAGCAAAGTAAACCAACCTGGCTGTAGCCACATCTGTTATTTGTCTAATTTTTCTAATCGCGAAGGCAGCGGAACTCAATTTACTAGCTAACTTTTCTATATGAGGACCCCATTGTATTGTACTATCTAATGTTACGCCGAGAAAGACTGTTTTATCCACTAGATCAAGTCTTTTACCATCGACTAAGATATGAGTGTCCCTCTTAGCAACATTGGGGAGAGAAAACCTTATACATTTTGTTTTACATGAATTAAGCATAAGATTATTGGCGGCAAACCATTTTGATACAGCTGATAAGGTGTTATTGAGATGTGTAAGTTCTGTATCTTTTCTATTGACTTTAAAAATTAACAAGGTGTCATCAGCAAATAAAACTATATCGGATAATTCATTTACCATATAGGGCAAATCATTAATATATGCCAAGAACAAGAAAGGGCCTAAGATTGATCCTTGAGGTACGCCCGTTTTTACTAAGGACCCTAGGGACGTAATACCGCTAATACCTACTTTTTGTTGGCGACTCGATAGATAAGATGATATAAGATCAAGTGCCACTCCTGACAAGTTTGTCATCGCGGACAAACAACGTGACACGAAATTTTTATATATATTTTTGTAATCCTCTTTTAATTGCCTTTATTTAATTACCCTACTCAATAGGTCTGGGTATTTTTTTAAAATTAACTTACAATTTCGCGACAAAAATTCACCGTCTTGATTTTTTAAAACCTATCCTCTGAGGACACTTGGGTTATTGAGACGAATCTAATTGTCATAATCCATTTGGACGTTCAGAAAATACGAGATTATAAAGAAATTTACACCTACATACAAGATACGCGCGAAAAACATAACCCTTCCGTGGCAGTCGGGTAAAAAAAATAATTAAGGCAGTAAAAAATTACTTCCTACCTTGTTTACGAAGAACAGATTAATAAGTGTTCAAAATTGAATTTGCACGTCACGATTGCAAAATGCCGTGGTGGTGCCGGCGTAAGAATATTACCCCACCCTCTCTACCCGTGGTTGCCGTAAGAGTCGGCTAAGGGATGTAATCCGGAAGATGGGCAGCAGCGTCTTCCTTGAACAATCACACCTAACTGCGCTCGCCGACCCGCCTGCCAAGCGTGGCGGGTATTGGCAAAACCCCCCCAGAAGGAGGCCTATGTCCAGCAGTGGACGATCTATGGCTGATGACGTGTGTGTGTGATTGCAAAATCACACTTCCATAACGGTTTTGTATTCTCTTTTCAGATCTTTTGTCCACATGTCGACCGCATACAGTAACGCGACATCGGGTTTCGTCGAAAACGAAGTACTCGAGCAATTTTACCCCAGCCCAGTACCAGCTGAAACTTTAATTAATTTCGTTGAAAATGTAAGCGATGACAGACTAACTGCCGTCACACCGAGGTAAATGAGATGTTTATAACTTACTAGCTGTTAGTACTTGATTTATAGTGCGTGCGTGGGTTTTTTTATCGATGCCAGTCTAGGTGTTTGACCACAGCTCACCTGATGTTAAGCGCCGTTGTGGTCGAAGATGGTAAAGCACACTTAGCCTGGAATGGAACAGGCTCTCAAGTGAGGCTGCCGGAATACACCGTTAGATGCTTGGCGGCAGATTTTCAACTTGAGGGTGGTAGCTAGCCAGCCGAGTACTAGAAAGTACCCTACCACCACGCTATGGTTTCCTCACGATGTTTTCCTTCACCGGCAGCTCAAGCTCATTGTTGGGGTTTGAACCCACGCCCTTAGGCATGCGAACCGACCGCGCTAATCACTGAGCTATCATCGCTACAAAACATTAATACAGGGGGTTCAGTACTCGATTGTCGTTCCAAATAATAATAATAAATAGGTGGTTAATATTTGACCTAATTATCCTGAGAAAACACAAAAATATGGACACTCAAATCACGCGCACCGAACATGACATAGTCGCGCGCGGGCACAGATTAGATAACAGTTACTGCGCAGTCTACGTATGGTAGTTGTCTTGCGCTAGCTCGGCGCGTGAGGCCGCGCGCTGTCCATACATTCTGGAGTCTTGGGATAAACTTTAACCAAGGTTTTCTTAGTTTTTTTTGTATTTGTTTCGATTTTATTTCTTTATACGTTTCATATGACCACTAACTAACATGTCTTTGAATATTGCTAATGCTCAAACTGTCAGCCCGTATATACGTATATTGTAGCCTATTTATATATTTTGCTTTATTTAAATACATAATTATATTCACATACTTACTATTTGTATTATATTTACAAGTTTAAATTTTTTTAAACTCATTAGTGTTACAACATCTCTAGTCTGTTGGATGTATAGTATTGTCCATTATTGGTTGCCTGGAATAGATCGCTCTTAGCGATAAGGCCGCCGCTTGTGACACTAGCTCATAATATTATTTTGTTTTCTGTATTTTTTTTTTCTATTTTTGGTGTGCACAATAGAGTTTCTATATAGGTATCTATCTATAATTATATAGGTGTCTGACATTCAAATTAATTAAATTATAATTTAATTCATACTAGCGACCCGCCCCGGCTTCACACGGGTAGTAAGAATGGGTATAGTAAGCTATCCTTAAAAGGTAGATATATGCCACCTCGGAATTTTTTGTAGATCTATAAAAGAGGAATATTCCATCATGCATTGTTTTGTTATATCTCAAAGGGATTAATTAGGCAGCGTGTTCGATGAAAGCTCCCAGATGGCTTGACTTTTTCCGACACTTCCAACAATTATCATCATATTTCAACCAATTTACACAAAACTATAGCAAACTATATACCTAAACCTTCCTCGTGAATCACTCTATCTTTTGGCGAAACTCGCATGATAATCCGCTTAGTAGTTTTTAAGTTTAAAGCGAATAGACAGACTGACAGACAGACGTGACGGACGGCTTTGTTTTATAATATGTAGTGACTAGCTGAATTCCCGGTTCTTCGCAGTAGGTTTATTAGAGCACGGCCTTTGCCCCTGCATATATGCATATAAAACGCATTAAAAGTTTAACGACCATTTTATAAATTTAGCCGTTCTCAAGTTATGCACTTACCGAATAAAATAATTTGGTTTTTATAAATATTTATTCTTATGTTATATTTCTAATGATTGCGTTAATTACGTAAATTTTCTGTAGATATTACAATTATATTACACTTACACTAGGTATATAAGCCTACCTAAGTAAGTGTAAGTGTAAGTGGTGTGCCGTGGTGGTGCCGGCGTAAGAATAGTACCCCACCCTCTCTACCCGTGGTCGCCGTAAGAGTCGGCTAAGGGATGTAATCCGGAAGATGGGCAGCAGTGCTAACGTCCTATGGCTGATGATGTGAGTAGTTGCTAGCCAACCAAATGTTTTAAAGTAAATACGTTTTCTTTGATTTTTTTAATCATCATCATAAACATCATCAGCCGTATGACGTCCACTGCTGGACATAGGCCTCCCCCATTGATTTCCATAAAGACCGGTTGCTAGCGGCTCGCATCCAGCGCGTTCCTGCGGTCTTTATGAGGTCGTCTGTCCACCTTGTGGGTGGACGTCCTACGCTTGCCGGTCCGTGGTCTCCACTCCAGAACTTTGCAGCCCCATCGGCCATCAGTTCTGCGTGCTATGTGCCCTACCCACTGCAACTTCAACTTGCTAATCCTCTGGGCTATGTCGGCTACTTTAGTTCGTCTACGGATCACATCATTTCTGATTCGATCTCGTAGGGAAACTCCGAGTGATTTTTATTATAAGACAATTTATTTCAGTTTAATCGACGAATGGCCCAATACTTACACATTTACGAAGGCAGTTGCTGAGGGGATAGTCCAAGAAGAGAGCGGAAACCTCCCAGTGTGTATCGTCAGACCTTCTATAGGTACGTAAACGCCCAACCTTCGGCAAGCTTGGGCGAACTAAGCCAAAAAGGGGCCAATTTTAACCGACTTCAAAAAAGGTGGAAGTTCTCAATCCAATGGTTACTTTTGTTACCTCAGAACTTGAAATTTGAAAGGATTAAAATTAGTTAGAAACAGTAGTTTGATTTTTAAATCAAAGTAAGTAGCAGTAATTACGTGTTTTACTTTCCTTTGAATTTCCATAGGTATTATACTCATCTGATGATGAAACCGGGGAGTAGTAGGACGGTAGGCATCTGAACTTTGTCATAAAACAATGTAACCTAGCCGTGTTTGGGATTAGTGATGTAATTTTTTTTTTGATAGCGCCTAGTAAAATTAAAGCGATATAGAATGTATTACATTTACCTATTGCTTTGTTCGACTTTTAAAAGTGGAGCCATAAGAAAGTATTACATTTACCTATTGCTTTGTTCCACTTTTAAAAGTGGAGCCATAAGAAAGTATTACATTTACCTATTGCTTTGTTCGACTTTTAAAAGTGGAGCCATGAGAAAGTATTACATTTACCTATTGCTTTGTTCCACTTTTAAAAATAGAGGCATAAGAATGTATTACATTTACCTATTGCTTTGTTCCACTTTTAAAAGTAGAGCCATAAGAATGTATTACATTTACCTATTGCTTTGTTCGACTTTTAAAAGTAGAGGCATAAGAATGTATTACATTTACCTATTGCTTTGTTCGACTTTTAAAAGTGGAGCCATAAGAAAGTATTACATTTACCTATTGCTTTGTTCCACTTTTAAAAGTGGAGCCATAAGAAAGTATTACATTTACCTATTGCTTTGTTCCACTTTTAAAAGTAGAGGCATAAGAATGTATTACATTTACCTATTGCTTTGTTCCACTTTTAAAAGTAGAGCCATAAGAATGTATCACATTTACCTAATGACTTGTTCCAGTTTTAAATAGTTATCGGGAGCCAGTACCTGGGTGGCTTGATATGAGCTGTATCTTTGGACCGAGTGGGGTAAGTTAATTATTTATTTAGACGTTTATTAATGGTTTCAAATTCTAAAGAAATATAACAAATTTATTACTATCAAGTGTACGTGTGTGCGTGCAATACGAAATGCAAAACGAATCACGACTGACTTCACGTTGTACAACGCGCTGCGAAGTGAATTTGCGGAAGGGTGGCAAATTTTAATGAATTTGCGAGATTTGATGATGTTGCGGGATCCCACAATTCCTAAAATTAATCTGGATTGCGGTATCCCGCTTTGCTGGATTGCAATCCCACTTCCAGGCAACCTTGGTATGGATAGGACTCGGTAAAACGACGAAGTGTGTTAAAATCCGTACTAAATCCGTAACTAATGCCGTTGTGGTGCCGGCGTAAGAATAGTACCCCACCCTCTCTACCCGTGGTTGCCGTAAGAGTCGGCTAAGGGATGTAATCCGGAAGACGGGCAGCAGCGTCTTCCTTGAACAATCACACCTAACTGCGCTGGGCAAAACCCCCCCAGGAGGAGGCCTATGTCCAGCAGTGGACGTCCTATGGCTGATGATGTGTGTTAACTAATCATCACTTTTTAGATAATCGTTGGCGTTGGATTGGGCGTTCTCAGAGTGTTGCGTGTCAACAATTCTTTAAAGCTATCCTTCGTGCCGGTGGACTTTGTCAACAATGCCACGATTGCAGCTGGCTGGCAAACGGGGATCAGAGGCCTACAGGCGCCTTTGATATACAACATCAGTAGCACGGGCTCCGGCGTTACTTTTAGTGAGTTTCATTTTTAATTATTCCAAAAAAACTGATTCCTTTAAACGTGGCTACAATGTACCTATCTACAGGACTGTAATATTTCTAAATGACTGTAATAATTAATGTGTAATAATTTGTAGCGATGATGGTTCAGTGGTTAGCGCGGTAGGTTCGTAAGCCGAAGGGCGTGGGTTCAAGCCCCAACAATGAGCTTGTGGCGGTGAAGGAAAACATCGTGAGAAAACCGTAGCGTGGTGGTAGGGTACTTTCTAGTACTCGGCTGGCTAGCTACCTACCACCCTCAAGTTAAAAAATCTGCCGGTGTGTTCCGGCAGCCTCACTTGAGAGCCAGTTCCATTCCAGGCTAGGTGTGCTTTACCATCTTCGACCACACCGTCACTTAACATCAGGTGAGCTGTGGACAAACACCTAGACTGTCAGCCACAAAAAAAAAGGTTTTGGATTCAGTATTGTATTTTTTTATACATACCGAATTGGGACATTTTTTAATGCTAAATTAAAATAAATATTTGTAGATCAACGTGCTTTATCCTTGGCCGTACTGTCGTTTTCCATCAGGCGGATTGGTGGTCAAATGATCTATTTTAAAATTTAAAAAAAAAGTTTACCTTTTCACAATTAAGTGCTTCTATCTAAGGAATATATATATTTTTTATGTGGTCGATAGGCTGGGTGTTTGACCACAGCCCACGTGATATTATTTAAAGGTGTGGAGGAAGTTGGAAAACACACTTAACCTTGAAATTCAAAATTCAAAATCTTTTGTTTGAACTGACTCTCAAGTGAGGCTGTCGGAACAAACTTAAATGCTTGGCGACAGATTTTCAACTTGAGGGTGGTAGCTAGCCAGCCGAGTACTAGAAAGTATCCTACCTCTACGCTATGTTTTCCTTCACCGGCAGCTCAAGCTCATAGTTGGGGTTTGAACCCACGCCTGTCAGCGTGTGAACCGACCACGCTAACCACTGGATTTCCGCTACCATCGGAATCTAATTCTAACAGCGTTATCTTATTTTCAGGGCACGTGTCCAAACCCATAGCAAGTGCTTGCCGTCCACTGGTGTCTCCAATTTGCCTCTGGTACTGCTACCTGATTGAGACCAACAACCCACTAGCCCTGTGGGTCCTCTCATGGACCTTGCACTACATTCCAGCGTACATTTTGGACTCAATTATACATGTATTCAAGATAAAGAAGCCAAAACAATTGAAGTCGTAAGTCATTAAAAATATCTGGTTATAATAATAAATAAATATTGAAGGGCATTTCACACAGCGCCATCTAGCCGTAAATAAAACAAAGCTGGTACTATGGAAACCAGATAACTGATAGAATATTTATATAATTTTTATTTGTAAATACATATACTTAAGATACACAGACCCAGAAACAGAATTAACTTTTATGCTCGTCACACAAATGTTTATCCTAAATGGGAATCGAACCCACGCCCTACAGCTCTTCAAGCAGATACACTTCAAAATGAGCCAACGGGGCAGTCAAAAAATTTAATAGCAAAAAGACTTTCTGTAATTGCTCTATAGTTTTTGTAAGTTGCATTGCTCTATAGTTTTTGTAAGTTGCATTGCTCTATAGTTTTTGTAAGTTGCATTGCTCTTTAGTTTTTGTAAGTTGCATTGCTCTATAGTTTTTGTAAGTTGCATTGCTCTATAGTTTTTGTAAGTTGCATTGCTCTTTAGTTTTTGTAACTTGCAATGCTCTATAGTTTTTGTAAGTTGCATTGCTCTATAGTCAGGCGCGTAGTTACCGCCGTATCAATGTTACGGGGCTACAAGGGCCCCAACATGTGTAAGCAAGTATTCGGAAGCCTCTTAGGCCGCGGTAACAATGGACGTCCAGTGTTAGACTTGTACGATTATAATTATGTTCGTTAACATCAAGCACCTAACGGTGTGTTCCGGCAGCCTCTCTTGAGAGCCAGTTGGATTCCAGGTTAGGTGTGTTTACCATCTTCTGTAACACTGACACTTAACATCAGATGATATGAGGCCAAACACCAAGCCCAAAAAAAAGAATGCAAGTCTATTTATCAATAGTTAAAAAAAAGTAAATATTTTGATCATTTTTACCATCAGCACCAAATATAATAGATCAGTTCACGATGTGAAATTAAATATCTTTTTTTTTAAATGTAAAAGTAATGAGAGGAACGAGGCACCTTCCTTATGGTAAGAGATAACGCCTGTCCATGATCATTGCAGCGATGCACAGAACTTTGTGTAGCAAAATAAAGTCCAGGGCATCGCTGCTTTGGCGCTCATTACTTTGAGACTAGATGGTTAGTCTCAACAGCCCAGTAATTTCGCTAGCTGCAGTAAGTACCCTTCAAACCGGAAGACAGTATTTTTTACACACTACTGCTTGGCGGTAGAATATCTGGTACTGCGGCAGAATATCTGGTATAATTAAAACTCTTCAACGAGTTCCTTAACTCGCTTAAAGGAATTCAAAATGAAAATTCTTTTATTGAAAAAAAAAAAACCGGAACACAGTAAATTACACATTATTGCTTGGCGGTACTGCGGTGGTAACTACCTAGATGACCTCCAGCTATGGAGACATACCACTAAGTATATCTATCTTATTGATTTCATGCGAATCGAAAGTTGGACTACAGGTTTTTGAGACCTTTATATTTAGAGTAAATTTGAAAGTTGAACAGTTTTACGTAGATTTAAGCTTTAAGTATAAAGAGAAAGTGCGTAGAAATGAATGGATGTACATTTAAGTTTCATATAGCACCCAAGTTCAGCCCCGGATTTTTGGGGCAAACCGTGGCGTCTGCCCCGGGCGGCAGCTTCACGTTAGAATCATAATATAGGCACCTAATTTGCTTGAACAGAAAGCTTTACAACGCGCCTAGCATCTAATGCACGTTGTTCTACCGATTATTCATTTGAGGGATCGATAATTCAACCGGGGCGCCACTATCAAATTTCTGCCCTGGTTGGAAAACATGGTGTCCACCATTTTTTCCCGGGCTTCCTAAACTATATTTAATCGAACCCACCCCCATAGTTATTAAAGCACATACACCACCAAAGAGCCAACAGGGTTGTCAATCGAAAAAAAAACTATGATGGCATAGCGCAGTTAGGTGTAATTGTTAAAGGAAGACGCTGCTGCCCATCTTCAGGATGACATCCCTTAGCCGACTCTTACAACCACGGGTAGAGAGGGTGGGGTACTATTCTTACGCCACGGCATATTTGACAATAGTATGATGATAATTTTAACATTTCTCGTTTACAGGTTTACACAAATCTACAAAAAGTACGACAGACTCTGCGGCATATTCTCGTACTTTCTCACGAACGAATGGCATTTCGACGACACGAACCTACAAAACCTCTGGCAGAAACTTTCCAGTACTGATAAAGCAATTTATAATTTCGAAATAAACACTATTGATTGGACACACAACAGTATCATGTGGGTTATTGGAGTTAGGAAATATATAATTAAGGATGGTCTGATAGGAACCGAGAATGCTGTGGCAAAGCAGAAATGGTTTAAAATAGGTAATGCTCTCATCTTGGTCACCTATTTAGTTATATTCTGGATGATCTTGAGTTGGTTGTGGTATTTTGTTCGGATGATGTTCTAAGATCAGGACCTCTTGCCTTTTTATTTCTTTTGAGAGATACACTGTAGAGTAGAGACTCATCTATACGGACTAATTTTTAAAATTAATACTACTTACACATATTTTTTAATTTGGTGCTGAAACATGGTCTCTGGCTATGTGCCTTCTTGGTAAGCTCAAAGTCGCACAACGAGCTATGGAGAGGGCTATGCTCGGAGTTTCCCTACGAGATCGAATCAGAAATGAGGAGATCCGTAGACAAACTAAAGTAGCCGACATAGCCCAGCGGATTAGCAAGTTGAAGTGGCAGTTGGCAGGGCATATAGCACGTAGAACTGATGGCCGATAGGGTTGCAAAGTTCTGAAGTGGAGACCACGGACCGGCAAGCGCAGCGTAGGACGTCCACCCACAAGGTGGACAGACGACCTCGTAAAGACCGCAGGAACGCGCTGGATGCGAGCCGTTTCCAACCAGTCTTTATGGAAGTCAATGGGGAAGGCCTATGTACAGCAGTGGACGTCCTACGGCTGCGATGATAATGATAATGATATTTTTTTTTATAAGATATACTCTTGTGACCGCCATCTCATCCAATGCTAAGTGATGATGAGGTCTAAGATGCCTAGAAGATACCGATTTACTCTCGACTTGAAGACACCCAGATTATATCCAACGGGGAACACCCACTCGGGCAGCGCATTCCACTGTCTAGCAGTCCACACAATGAACGTGGAATCAAATCGTTTCGTTCGAGTTTTTAGAACGTCGACCATAAAACGATGTCGGTATAAACTATATTATGATAGACCGTGAGCCGGTCTTCACGGAACTAAAGTTTCAACCCCAAAAGACACAAACAAGTATATTCTGTCTAAATAACTATATTTGTGTCGTTTGAGATTTTCGGCTTTAGATGCGACCAGCTTGTCCTGAAGTCACGGAAAGATGTGACGGCATGTAACGAAACATGTAAATAAATAAATATTGTAGGACACATTGAGAAAATTGATAAATCTATTAAGTAGCTCAATCAGAGAAGTCAAAAGACTTCTGGAAGAATGGCTTCTCGGTCTTGACTATACACAAACAGAAAACATTTTACCAAACTCTTTAACTTTTTAGCAAGCTCAACGTACTCACGCACATACATACATACCCACACATACACACACGCACACACACACACACACACACACACACATACACACACACACACACACACATTCACATACACACACACGCACGCATGATGCTTGTGATATATATTTTATAGACAATTATATTATTCTTAGCCCATGAGTCAAACCGTTGTTAACATGTGTATGGCCTCCTGCGATACAAGCTTTAGCTTAGTGCAGGGACCACTGTGAATTTTAGTACTTATGCATTATGGTCAATAAAGATTATTATTATTATCACATTACACGCAGCGCCATCTGATCCCAAACTAAGCAGAGCTTGTGTGATGGAAGTCAGATAACTGATAGAATACATAAATACTTTTTTTTTGTAAATACATACTTATAATACACACAGAACACAGAACAAACATTTGTTTATACCATAAAGTGTTTTGTCCTTGGCGGGAATCGAACCCACGCCCTACAGCTCACATACTCCCAATGAGCCAACAGGGCTGTCAAATGTCCCGTCCAACACCAGAGGCCGTCCCATCTTCCATGGGATAAGGGTCATACCGTCGGGTCTCCCGCACCAGTTCGTTCAGTTCTAAAACTGATGGGACGCCGACACTGAGAAAGACAAAACAGCGATGACCTGGCAAAGAGCTCTTAACCTTCGCGATAAGACCAATCGGAAAATGTTATTTTTTTTTTATGGCTGACAGGCTAGGTTTTTGACCACAACTCACCTGAAGTTAAGTGACGGTGTGGTCGAAGATGGTAAAGCACACCTGGCCTGGAATGGTACTAGCTCTCAAGTGAGGCTGCCGGAACACACCGTTAGATGGCGGCAGATTTTCAACTTGTGGGTGGTAGCTAGCCAGCCGAGTACTAGAAAGTACCCTACCACCACGCTATGGTTTCCTCACGATGTTTTCCTTCACCGGCAGCTCAAGCTCATTGTTGGGGTTTGAACCCACGCCCTTCGGCATGCGAACCAACCGCGCTAACCACTGAACTATCATCGCTACAAAATCTAAATCGTTATCTAAAAGGTTGTCAACGTTTTAGACTTATTTATTTTTCAACTAATTTATTTTTAATTTTTTAAGTTTACGATATGAGTGGACTATATAAGTTGTGTAGTGTTTAATTTAATTACGAAAATAAATATGTTTTTAAAGAAAAAAGTTGTTTTTTATTTTATCGAGGATGGGTAACGTTTTTCTATTGAATACCTGTTTTTTAAAACAGTTTTATATAGCTTGCCCTGTTTGTTGTTTTGTTGTTTTTTGGTTAAATTTAGTAATTGAAATTTCACCCCCTTCCTGTTGACAGATTGATTTGATATTTTGCATACGCCTTTATTTCTGATGACAATACAATTTAATATATTCAGTATTATTGAAAATCCAGGATGGCGGTCGCCACAAAATGGCGGATTACATATTTTTTCACAACCCCCTAAATACGGGTATCATATGAAAGGGTCGTAGAATACTGTACACTATAATATAATAGTAAAGCATAAATATAATAATGATGAAAAAACCATTCAAGTTGAGGACCTCCTCCTCTTTGTAGTCGGTTAAAAACAAAGTCGTCCGCCGCGTCTGTCTGTCTGTCTGTTCGCGATAAACTTAAAAATCGTTAGATGCTTGGCGGCAGAATTTCAACTTGAGGGTGGTAGCTAGCCAGCTGAGTAGGTACTAGAAAGTACCCTACCACCACGGTATGATTTCCATCACTGAATATTTGAATTTGACATTGTTTCTAGATTTTGACATTATATTTGTATTTGACATTGCAGTTAAATTTAAATTTGACATTGTATTTGAGCCTGATATTTCATTTCTATTTGGTATTGTATTTAAGTTTGACATAATATTTGAATTTGACATTTTATATGATTTTAAACTTGACATGCTTTCTTTTTTCTTATTAATTAATGCATAAGTCTGTGACATAAATGTAACTGTGTAACGTTGTTACGTCAATAAATAAATAATAATAATAATAATAATCACCGGCAGCTCAAGCTCATTGTTGGGGTTTGAACTCAACACAATACGTGACATGAGACGATACAATTTTTTTTTGTTTTTATACTTGAATTTATCCGCAAAAATACTTTTTTTTTTAATCGTCGAGATCATAAAACTTTACAAGGCCAAATCAAAACATTGTACAAATAAAAAGAATTTCGCCTTTGATAAATAACAATAGTGATTTAGCGTCTTTGCCGACGCCTTTTTAAATCTGTTCTTTTTGGATTTCGATTTTTTTTTGTAAAGGCTGCCTTTTTAGGGTTCTGGACCTAAGTTTATAGACAATAGACAATAGACAATATTTTATTATGACATAAAACAAATTTCTTAGACATTAACAAAATAGGTATAACGAAACAAAAGAAATAACAAACAAAGATAAAACAAAACTAAATTACACACAAAGAACAAAGAGAAAGAAATACATTTTATGCCACAAACTGGCCTCAACTCAGCATAATGCCGACTGCAACCAGCCGGCGCTGGTCTTCCGTCGAGGCCGGCAGGTGACGTTACGCACGAGAGTGACAGGCGGTAATAAAAAAAGAAAAAAATATGCAGAAATATACACAACAAAAACAATATTTAGACAAACAGATAAATAACACTAAATATAAACATTATCTATATAAATAATATGAGGAAAGGAAGTGACATATACAAGGACATACATTATATACATAGAAGTAAGTAAATAAATTACAACAATTTTAAAGCCTACCTATATAGTTCTAGTTTCTCTAAGTTCTAAATATGTACACGAGTTCACGTACACACGGCCGTGTCCATTTAACTCTGTACCTATTAACGTACACCCGGCTTTGAGTTTCGGGACACCTGTATAATCACAAACAATTATTTGAGTAAACAATTGCCAGAACAATCACAATTCATATATACAATAATTATATCGCCAGTCTATCGGTTTCTAACCGGATAAACCTTGGAGATTACACTTTAACTCTGCATGATTTGTAGCGATGATAGTTCAGTGGTTAGCGCGGTCGGTTCGCATGCCGAAGGGCGTGGGTTCAAACCCCAACGATGAGCTTGAGCTGCCGGTGAAGGAAAACACCGTGAGGAAACCATAGCGTGGTGGTAGGGTACTTTCTAGTACTCGGCTGGCTAGCTACCACCCTCAAGTTGAAAATCTGCCGCCAAGCATCTAATGGTGTGTTCCAGCAGCCTCACTTGAGAGCCAGTACCATTCCAGGCTAGGTGAGTTTACCGTCTTCGACCATACCGTCACTTAACATCAGGTGAGTTGTGGTCAACACCTAGACTGTCATCGTTAAAAAAAAGTCGGTTATAAAAAATAAAGTAGTATAAGACATGTTACATAACAAGCATTCACCAGTTAGTCATTTAATCGGACGATAATGAAATGTAGTCGCAGGAGCTTGGGAGCTAATCAACTAGTTAGCAATAACAGGTAACAGGTGATTAGGAAGTTAGGTGAGTGGGGCTCGACCGATTTATTAAAACAGAAGATAGTGATGAGGTAATCTATAAGTTTTGTACTTGTCGATGTAAGTTTTAATAAAAGCGTAAATGAAAGGCAAAAAAAATTATAAGTCTAAGTATTTTTGTTATTTATAGAATGAACACTACAAATGTACAAATTCACTTCAACTGTATTGCGATTCTTTAGTCATTTATTCCTACTATTTCTTCCTTTTTAAAGTTTTCACTAGTCAAACACATAAAGATATCTGACCTTTTCCACACCACCCACGGCCCGGCAACCACGCGATGTACTAGTAGCGATGTACATATAAATTTAATAAGAAATTTTGGAATGAATAATAATTATCTACACTAACATTGAATTTAAAACGTGATCCTAAGACGTTGATCTCGGATATATGCAAAATTATAAGGTTGAATTGAACTTCAATGTCGACCGCCTAATATAGAAACTTGCTTTAATCGGAAATAATGAAATTACCATAATTTTTTGACCTTAATCAAATTTTTATTGAAAAGACAAAACGTATATTTATTATTATCCGAAATACCACTTGCGAAATTTCGTGTAATTTTTCGAGATCGGTTTAGATAGGTTAGAGTCACTCATAAAGAAAGATGAATCTATATGAGTGTGGAGGAACAAGAAGTAGTTTTTTACTCACACTGGTGCCAACCAGTGTTGAATCAGAGAGAGCATATTCAGCTGCTGGGTACACAACACATGACATAAGATGCCGTTTGTCACACAGCACCCTCAACGCTTATTGTTATTTAAGAAGCTATTTCCAAAATCACCAAGAACAAGACTTGTTCCGCATTTGACTGACAGTGTTCTTTCGTTGGTTTTGTTGTTTAAAAAAAAAAAATACGTGTAATTAGTGAGTTATGTTATATTATATTAAAGAATTAAGTTTTTTCTTTCAATTGTTTAATAATAATCATAAGTTCAGAATCAAGCATTTTTCATCGCTCTTTAGTCATCCGAAATGAGCAATATTTTTTTGAAAACTATTCAAAATTGCGTAAATGTCGAATTTGCGATTTCGAGTTGAGGTTGTATTCTCTAATTATTACTATTTTTGATTGACTTTATTTATTTATTAACAATTTGAATTTGACTTGATTTTATTTATAATTTTTAATTACATAAAATAATTAGTTGTTTTTGTTAGTTTGCCGTGTTGGTGCCGGCGTAAGAATAGTAAGTACCCCACCCTCTCTACCCGTGGTTGCCGTAAGAGTCGGCTAAGGGATGTAATCCGGAAGATGGGCAGCAGCGTCTTCCTTGAACAATCACACCTAACTGCGCTCGCCAACCCGCCTGCCAAGCGTGGCGAGTATTGGCAAAACCCCCCCAGGAGGAGGCCTATGTCCAGCAGTGGACGTCCTATGGCTGATGATGATGTGATGTTAGTTTGCTTTAATTTTTCTTTTGATACGATTTTCGCTATCATTTAGATAGTTGTCATCACATCTGGTCGATGCTACACGTAAACAACACTCTGGCCTTCATTTGGCCCAACGTTTGAGTATGGCCATACGCGGCAATAAGGCCAGCGTTTTGGGAACTATTCCCATTTTGGCCTTTTACATTAGTTCCGTTGAGTTTATGAATAATATGTCTGAACAGCCCTTGCAGTAACCTTCAAATCGTAACATAGTTTTCACCTCAGAGGAATCACAATAACAAAAAGTAATCACAAAATTCGAAAACACGGGCTGTCACCAGCTGGTCACTTTGACAAATGAAACGTGGCTTCACATCGTTTAAGACGATGTTGCTGTATGATTACGTCTCTTTCTATCTGACGTCAAACTTTCGTAAGATAAAGCAGTAGCAACTATATGTTTGATGGTTCAAATTAATAATGCTTGTGCTTGGTTTACACCAGTGTTGCCAACTTAGTGGTTTTAGCACTAGATCTGGTGGTTTGGGACCCCCTGCTGGTGGGCATAATTTGTATCTGGTGGCTAGTGGTTTTTTTAGTGGGCAATTTTTAGGTTGATACTTATATGTCTCCGACTGAAAACGATAGCGATAAGTCATTTTCTGAAGAATACATCTCTGCTGCACGAGACGTATTATTCAGAAGATGACTCTTTAAGTTATTCATAATTTTATACTAAATTTTATTACCAAAATAATTATTTTTTCATAATTTCTTGTTTTTACAAAATTTACTATCATTGAATATTGACTCAATTCTCCTTTACTTTTGCATTAAAACTTGATTTTTATACAAATTCATAATTTAGTGGTTTCATTTTTATTTCACTTATACGTCAAAAATTCTGGTGGGTTTTTTGGTGGTTTTAGGACCTCCATCTAGTGGTCTTGCAAAAAGTTTGTTGGCAACACTGGTTTACACACTACTGCTGTAGAGTTTATTCGATGCTGCGGTAATATGTACATAGTCGACTTTTAACAAATGAGTTCTACTCGGTGTAAAATAAATACGGAAAATTTTAAGGCAATATTCGTAGAAAAAACAAGGTCCAAGACAGTATCTGTTGACGTCATAAAGTGTGGGCGCTTTAATATTTTAATATGTACTATCAAGGTAATAAGGAAGTGGTTATAATTTGCATGATTTACGATGTTTTTTTTAGGGTTTCGTACCCAAAGGGTAAAAACGGGACCCTATTACTAAGACTTCGGTGTCTGTCTGTCCGTCCGTCTGTTTGTCACCAGCCGCGATAGCTAGACAGTTGAAATTTTCACAAATTATGTATTGCTGTTGCTGCTATAACAACAAATACTAAAAACAAAATAAAATCAGTATTGATGGGGGGCTCCCATACAACAAACGCGATTTTTTGCCTTTTTCATTGATAATGGTACCCTTCGTGCGCGAGTCCGACTCGCATTTGGCTGGTTTTTTATTACAATAATATCTATTGTTATTTATTTAGCTTGCCCTGATTTTTATTATTAATTTGTAGTAATGATAGCTCAGTGGTTAGCGCGGGCGGATCGCATGCCGAAGGGCGTGGGTTCAAACCCCAACAATGAGCTTGAAAACATCGTGAGGAAACCATAGCGTGATGGTAGGGTACTTCTAGTACTCGGCTGGCTAGCTACCACCCTTTCAAGTTGAAAATCTGCCGCCAAGCGTATAACGGTGTGTTCCGGCAGCCTCAGTTGAGAGCCAGTACCATTTCCGGCTAGGTGTGCTTTACCATCTTCGACCACACCGTCACTTAATATCAGGTGAGCTATGGTCAAATACCTAGCCTGTCAACCATAAAAAATGTAGATATAGAAGAGCGGGTGCTCTGCCTCAGGTAATTTTAACACTTACCAGAAGGTCCCAACACTCCCAACCTATGTCATTTGGATTACGGATGTAGGTGTAATTGTAGTAAGCATAATGTATTAATATTTATAACTGTAAACTGTAACCTAATATGAAAAGAAAGATCCACAAAAAAATGCCTTGCTGAGTGTCTTGCCGGAGTCTTCTCAGTTGAAGTGTAATTACGAGCCGGTGGTAGATTCAAACATGTAACTTAACGTTCATAAGTGCCTTACCAGGGCCTAAACTGAATAAATGACTTTTTGAATTTGTTTTTTGATGTTATTGTACTAAGAAAAACTGGTCACAGAAAATAAACATTCCATATAGGTACACAATCTTCATTTCTATACGCTAATGGTTAGTTTAATTTATACTAATTTAATGTATAGGCAGATCGATACCGGTGGAAAATCCTAAATTAAACCACAAAATTCATTTAGGTGACGTAAAATAACAGAACTTTCCTCGAAATAATAATCTAATATGTACCTATTATTAGTTTTATGTGATTGTGAACGAAATCACTCGCAGCAACAACGTCAGTCTGAACCAATAATATGCACAATACAGAACGATTCACAGTAAGAGATATATCGGGAATGTTAAATTAAACTCCCATAAACCGATGCCGGTGCCGGTGCCGATGCCGATGAGAAAGAGCTAATACATTATTATTACTTATTTATTTAATTACTTAATTTTTATTTTTTTTACATTTAATATATATATATATATATAAAACACATAAATAATATAAAAAACTTAAAAACTAGTGTGCCGCCAGCAGCGAGGCAAGGCTCAAGCTGCCGGTGGTTAGGGCTGCAGAGTGTGGAACCTCCTAACAATGCGCGCCGTGTCAAGGATTTCTGCCTTTTGGATCTGACCCTTGAGATTGATCTTTTGATCTACCCTAATCTTTTATTATTACTATGAAATTTTATTGATTGATTTTACCAATTGTGCATGTATTGTTATTTTTAATGTTCTATTTGAGTTTTAGCTTATCTTACCAAATTTGTGTTTTGTAGTGTATCAGTGTATCTAATTGTAACATTTAATAAAAAAATTATATGGGTCTTGTTGCCTAAAATAAATGTGTTTTTTTTTAATAATCATTGGGCACTCACTAAGTTTATTTTTTTTTGAATGATTAATGCCCTAGATTAATGAGAAGCGTGGTGTGATGGTACCAAAGACTTACCGAATTATTTTTAAGCGTTTATCTATATCATTATTATCTTTATTATTAATGAAACCGTTTAATAAAAAAAAATACGTCGTTAATTTTTTTTATGATTGAATGGAATGGTACTGGCTCACAAATGAGTCTACCGGAACACACCGTTAGATGCTTAGCGGCAGATTTTCAACTTGAAGGTGGTTTTACTTAATGCCAATTGTCTAAGTCAAAATATCATCAAAATATCATATGTACACTTTTTTGTTTTACATGGCAAGGGTATACAATATTCAGCCTACTTTATGACGTCATCGCCATAATTAGTTTTTTTTTTTTAATTTAAAGTTACGCTTCACAGACTCCAAGGTCCGTGACCTTTATCAACTTTGAATTACATACATATTTTATTTTTTTACAATATAGGAAGAGGAAAGTTAGTCAAATTAATTTTCATCTAGGGTAAGGTGGCGCTAATCTAGGCTGCAAAGTTCTGGAGAGGAGACCACGGACCGGCAAGCGCAGCGTAGGACGTCCACCCACAAGGTGGACAGACAACCTCATTAGACCGCAGGAACGCGCTGGATGCGAGCTGCTTCCAACCGATCTTTATGGAAGTCAATGGGGGAGGCCTATGTCCAGCAGTGAACGTTCTACGGCTGAGATGATGACGATGACGATGATGAGGGTAAAGTACTAGTTTATGTGTATATTGCGAGCAGATCAGCGACGCAAGCAGCACCCGATCACGAGTATGACGCGTGTGCCAGCCATCGCCAGCATAGCGTGGTGGTAGGGTACTTTCTAGTACTCGGCTGGCTAGCTACCTTGGTCACCTATTTAGTTATTGAAGGTGAGAGAGAATTGAGAAGGTGGGGTACAATTCTTACGCCGGCACCACCACGGTACTAAATAATTATATAAAATTAATTAAAAAAAACTATATATACCGGATTCGAAACACCCATACTGCCGCAATGTCGTATGGTAAAGATGGAAGGCTTATTTGTAACTAACTGGCTGGACTCAAGTTGAACAACGCGCGCAGTCAGCAATTGCTCGTCGTGTAGTGACACTGTATTGAAGTCACTGAGTTTTTTTTTTCAATTTGTGCTCGTGTTTTGTGTGTGTGATAATTGAATAGTGGTAAGTTATTTTTTAATTTTTTTTTTACCTTAGAACACTGTTTAATTATATTATGTAGTTCAATTAATAGAAACAGCCAATCGAAGTTTTATTTCTTTATTCGTATTGTCTTTTAAATATATGGAATATGACTGTAGGCGATTGTTTATTTAAATTCGTTTACGTGATATAAAAGGCGTTTTGGATTAATAAGCGTTCCAGGGCATCGCTACTTTGGCGGTCATTATACTTTGAGACATTAATTGGTTAAACACAATAACCCCGTAATTTCGCTGTAAACTGGAATACAGTAATGTTTACACACTACTACTTGGCTGCAGAATAGTACTTCAGATCTACCACATAGTAAGTTAAAAAAGTTATACGGTTCTAGCACAAGAAAGGTACAAGTGGAAAAAATTAGGGCAAACATTAGACACGATGTCAGATAAATTAAGAAAACAATTAAGTAATCAGACAAAATACTTTCTTGATGGTAAGTGAAAAGGCATTGTTTATATCTTAAAATATAGTATCCTTAACCTTAAAAAAATCTAAGGTAAGGTAAGGTAAAGTAAGGTAAGGTAAGCGTGCTGTAATCTGACTGCATCGTTGTTTAACATCAATCAGGATATAGCAAAAGCAAACCTATTAAAAAAAAAACTTACTAAACTGACTTTAAACTAAATGGAGATTGTTTAAAAGCATCTAATATAAGCAAAAGAAATATGTACCTATAAAGTTTTTTTTAAATAAAGTATAACTTACTATTAAATTTTTTACCCGAACCTACCTACTTTGACAAAAAATACTCTAAACAATATACCTACATATATCTGAAACTGAATACTTTTACAAAAAACTTAAAATATGCTTTAGGTAAAGGTATACAAGTAGATATATGTACCTATTAAAACATAATTATAATACTTTTTTAATTTATTTTTAGAGCCCCAAATATTTTAATTTAAACATAAAGAATCTATACCTAATTAGAAACGAATAACAAATTAATATCAATATTTTTTTTTTAATTTACAAACTTATTCATCATCATCAGCCATAGGACGTCCACTGCTGGACATAAGACTCCTCTTAGAGGCGTTTTGCCAATACTCGCCACGCTTGGCAGGCGGGTTGGCGAGCGCAGTTAGGTGTGATTGTTCAAGGAAGACGCTGCTGCCCATCTTCCGGATTACATCCCTTAGCCGACTCTTACGGCAACCACGGGTAGAGAGGGTGGGGTACAATTCTTACGCCGGCACCACCACAACTTATTAAAATAACTTAATCAAAAAGTCCGTCAGATGAGGGATATGTGGCCAAAATGCTGGCAGCATTGCCACGCTGGATGGCAATGCTAAGTTTTTGACCAAAGTAATACTTTTTTTAAAATAAAAAGTGTAAAAATAGGGATTCATTTTTATATACGTTCTAGCGACCCGCCCCGGCTTTGCACGGGTGCAATGTAGATAGAAATGTGGTGCATAATGCATGTATTATACATATAAACCTTCCTCTTGAATCACTCTGTCTATTGACGGAAACCGCATTAAAATTCGTTGCGTAGTTTAAAAGATCTAAGCGTATAGAAGCGGGAAGCGACTTAGTTTTATACTATATAGAAAAAACACACGATTGAAACATATATCCTTACTTTCGTCATAAAAAAAGTACTTAATTTCAAACTCCAAATTAACTATTGTTGTAGTCCTTAAACTTTAAAGTAAATATTTAAATTATGTATTGTTATTTATATTGAAACGGAATTTAAATTTAAATTATGTATTGTCATTTATATTAAGACGGAATTTAAATTTAAATTATGTATTGTCATTTATATTGAAACAGAATTTACATTTTTAATAATGGTTGACCACTAGTCATTAAGTACAGCTGCTGTACTTAATGACTAGTGGTCAACCATTATACAAAAAAATCTCGTGTGTTGTATGGGAGCCCCTTAAATATTTATTTTATTCTGTTTTTTAGTATTTGTTGTTATAGCGGCGACAGAAATACATCATCTGTAAAATTCTAATTCTAAAATTCAACTGTCTTACTATCACGATTCATGAGATACAGCCTGGTGACAGACGGACGGACAGCGGAGTCTTAGTAATGGGGTCCCGTTTTACCCTTTGGGTACGGAACCCTAAAAAAAGAATGTCAGAGTTTCTAGATTTTTCTATGGATCAGAGAAAGCATCACTTATCAATATGTAAGACAGATAACACACCTTGACCTAAAAGTTTGGCATACAAAACAAATTGTTGCGTAATCTACGAGCGGAATTACTCGAATCTAGTTTTAAAAACCATTTCATAATTGATTGTGTAAAATATGCCAATAAAAAAACGTAATTAAAAACTTGCTATATTAAAATTTTAATCAAAACTTGATTTATTGTAAATTGTTTCAATATATACTTTGATTTTAGATATTATAAAAAACTAGCGACCCGTCCCGGCTTCGCACGGGTGCAATGTAAATACTAATGTGGTGCATATGCATGTATTATACATAGTACCTGGTTGAACGAGCTTTGCTCGGTTGAAAACACAGATAAAACGACGTTTTCTATAAATGAAACTATAGATCGATTTATCGCCCCCGAAACATATGCATACTAAATTTGATGAAAATCGTTGGAGCCGTTTCCGAGATTCAGATTATATATGTATACATATATACAAGAATTGCTCGTTTATAGGTATTAGATTAGATAAACCTCCTCTTGGATCACTCTTTTGATGGAAACCGCATTAAAATTCATTGCGTAGTTTTAAAGATCTAAGCGTACAGACGGCGGGAAGCGACTTTGTTTTATACTATGTAGAGACTAGCGACCTGCTCCGGCTTCGCTCAGGTGCATTGTAGATACTAATGTGGTGTATGTGCATGTATTATACATATAAATCTTTCTCTTGAATCACTCTGTCTATTGATAAAAAAATTAAAAATCTTTAAATCATTAAAATCCGTTGCGTAGTTTAAAAGATCTAAGCGTACAGACGGCGGGAAGCAACTTAGTATAATACTAAGTACCTACTTATGTAGGGATTTAAGGCCAACAAAAGTTAACTAAATAAGTAGCATCAAGTATCTGTCTGTTCTCACCTCTAATCTGTGAAGTACCTTTATCTTAAATTATTCTAATTTAAATTTGTAATTTAAACAAGATATACTTGATATGATCGTTAATATTTATAAATTAATGTTTTACCCAGTCCCAGTTCTTTATAGTCTTAAGGCAACGTGGTTGCAGCGCACGGCCCCGAGTAAGTAGAACATCTTCCCTGCTAGCGTTGCTTCACGCAGGTTTAGCGCGCGGCGCGTGCAGGGATGTCGCCATCGCATCCACGAACAAATCTTACATCGATCTTTTTTGTTCATAGCTTCGCTAACATTAAATCTATAAGACACACGTAAACTTTTGTGACCTTTTAATACCTTTTTTATTACAAAGTCATTAACCTATTAAATTTGAACATGAGCTCCTACCTACACGACAGAAAACAATGACATTTACGTGCTAACCCCGCCTGCTCGGCCGGCACTCGCGTAGTGATCGCCGGCAAGCGTCCTCCGCCCCCACCGCGCCGCCTCTTCCCACTTGTGTCGCCTATTTATCTTTGCCTAATGCCTGGAAGAGATTATTTTTTTAATTAGTCAATAAACCATTGGGTTTTCCAGGATATATTTTACATATTTTTTAGATTTAAATTGTGACTTTACTTCGTCTTTAAATTTATGAATGTATAATGTGTGCGAGCAACAACTTTATGCAAATGCAATTACATATTTGCATTTGTGTTTGATAAATTGAAGTTGTTGCTCATAAATACCAATGTTATCTGCTACAAAGTATAATTATAACAAAGTTTACACATACTTTTAAGCACAAACTTAAAAGTTGGCTTCAAAAAAATACCATTCTATGACGAATATTTAAATTTGTATTTCGATGTATATTTGACATTTAATATTTAACATGGAAAAGAATGTGCAATATTATACTGGTTATGCAAAGTCTAAATAGTTCTCACATAAGGAATTAAGTAAGAATTGTCGTGATGCAATAATAAGATTAGATAGACGATTGTACCTAATTATAAAATTTATTATCAAACACGGTTCAAGGCCACACATGTATCTAATACCTTTAAACAAGCAATTTTTGTATACATATAATCTGAATCTCGGAAACGGCTCTAACGATTTTCATTAAATTTAGTATGCAGGGGGTTTCGGGGGCGATAAATCGATCTACCTAGGTTTCATTTTTAGAAACCGTCGTTTTATCTGTATTTTCAGGCAATGAAAAACCGAGTAAAGCTCGGTCATCCAGGTACTATAATCTGAATCTCGGAAACGGCTCCAACGATTTTCATTAAATTTAGTATGCAGGGGGTTTCGGGGGCGATAAATCGATCTACCTAGGTTTCATTTTTAGAAACCGTCGTTTTATCTGTATTTTCAGGCAATGAAAAACCGAGCAAAGCTCGGTCATCCAGGTACTATAATCTGAATCTCGGAAACGGCTCTAACGATTTTCATTAAATTTAGTATGCAGGGGGTTTCGGGGGCGATAAATCGATCTACCTAGTTTTCATTTTTAGAAACCGTCGTTTTATCTGTATTTTCAGGCAATGAAAAACCGAGCAAAGCTCGGTCATCCAGGTACTATAATCTGAATCTCGGAAACGGCTCCAACGATTATCATGAAATTTAGTATGCAGAGGGTTTCGGGGGCGATAAATCGATCTAGCTAGGTTTCATTTTTAGAAAACGTCGTTTTATCCGTGTTTTCAACCGATCAAAGCTCGGTCATCCGGGTACTAATTATTATGAATGTATCAGAAAGTTATTTTAATTGTATGTTGGAATAAAGGAAACCCACGTACATACATATAAGAAATCTGAAAACATTAGAATGAATTTTTTGGGTAATCGTGTATCTTCTATAGAAAATCACTTAGTTATATGAGCTGTAGTCAAACACCTAGCCTGTCTCCAGTAAAAAAATATAGCATATATATATATAATATATCTTTTTATATTGACCGTAATGTTTTATTTTTATTTTTATTATAATTTTTTGTACCAATGACTAAATATTTATGAATGTAATGTAATTTTATTAATGATTAATTAATGTAACTGGCTCTAGCCGTTTTAATTAAATAAATAAATAAATAAATAGCTAGTATCATCGCGATGGATTCTAACGATATTTTATACATACAAATTTGTTAAGGCATTTAAAAGTTATGATGGAATAAAGAAACTTATATACATACATACAAACATAGGTACATGAATCCTGAAAACATTACCTATCCTACTTTTTTGGTAGTCGTGTAAAAAGTCCAAAAACAATACAAAAAGTGTTGCATCTTACTTATAAGAGGTTAAGTTTGCAAGGTTAACCACAATGCAGTTATCTATTTATAGAAAAACTGTAAAAACAATTACATATAAACACTTGATTTATATAAAAAACCGGCCAAGTGCGAGTCAGACTCGCGCACCGAGGGTTCTGTGCAAACCTGTAGGTATATAAGTAAAAGTTATGGGTATATATTTTTTTAAGTGTATTTTATGCGTTTCGCTATTTTTCCTTTATCTGTGCTATAAGACGTTGCTTCGTACGAAATTTCAAGATTTTGAGTTCACGGGAAGTACCCTGTAGGTTTTGATTCCCTTGCGAGTGTCGAACATTTGCAGCATAAACGGCTGTATCTTTTGATTGCGTTGGCTTAGAAGTTTGATTTTTTCACAGCTCCAAGGGACAGTAGACCTGAGTATTTGATATGAATTTCAGCTTGATACCTCCACGCGTTCCTGAGAAATAGGGTCTTGACAGACAGACACACGGACAACAAAGTGATCCTATAAGGGTTCCGTTTTTTTCCTTTTGAGGTACGGAACCCTAAAAAGTCAATTTAAAAACGGGAACGCGGAAAGAGTCCTGTCGCCCTTTTTTTTTGTAGCTGACAGGCTAGGTGTTTGACCACAACTCACCTGATGTTAAGTGACGGCGTGGTCGAAGATGGTAAAGCACACCTAGCCTGGAATGGAACTGGCACTCAAGTGAGGCTACCGGAACACACCGTTAGATGCTTGGCGGCAGATTTTCAACTTGAGGGTGGTAGCTAGCCAGCCGAGTACTAGAAAGTACTCTACCACCACGCTATGGTTTCTTCACGATGTTTTCCTTCACCGACAGCTCAAGCTCATTGTTGGGGCTTGAACCCACGCCCTTCGGCATGCGAACCGACCACGCTAACCACTGAGCTATCATCGCTATAAATTGTATTTGTATTGTATTTTTCACCAAAACTAGTGTTTTTTCGAGTTAAACACTTAGTTTAAAAATAGTGATGTTTTATTCATAAAGTGCCGAATTACAAGCGCGAGTGTGGGAAAGTGATATAATGCGGTGAAACATGACTTTTTGTGTTGCTTCCAAAACTCCATCGAATCGACGCCACTAAGGCATGACTGGACTTGACCAAGACTGAACTTTGACTATAAAGATAAAGGAGCTAAAAACTGAAGACTGTACACAAAATACAGAAACATTGAAACTGGCAAAATGCACAGAGTGCGAAGCCAAGAAGAAAAAAAAATAAAACATATAAAAACCCGCTAAACTGTACGAAGTACAAAACTAAAGCACGTGTCTCGGAGTGAAGCGAATGAATGTTATTTGTGCTCTAAAGATATAAAAAAACTTGTTTGTGCCTCTAATTTATGTGAGGTCATAAATTTTCATGTATGTTTTTTTTTGCTATTAATCTATTAATATACCAAGTTCATAGACTTTTATCTAGTAATTCCTTTATTGGAAATCTGTACTGTGGGCAAAGTTTTGCCGTAAATACGTCTTTAAATTAAATTCAGAAAACGAATGATAACAAAATTAGGGAATACAATTTGGTATATATTATTGGTATTATAAAAATCCGTAGTGTTCAAAAATGTACACGTGCTCACGTATACACAGTCGAGTCCACGTGTGTACTTGTGTTCATTATCATCATCAACAGCCATAAGACGTCCACTGCTGGACACAGGCCTCCTCCTGGGGGGGTTTTGCCAATACTCGCCACGCTTGGCAGGCGGGTTGGCGAGCGCAGTTAGGTGTGATTGTTCAAGGAAGACGCTGCTGCCCATCTTCCGGATTACATCCCTTAGCCGACTCTTACGGCAACCACGGGTAGAGAGGGTGGGGTACTATTCTTACGCCGGCACCACCACGGCATCTTACATACATTACATATACTTGTGTTGGTATCGTAATACCTACCCATATTTATTTTTTTACTTTATCGTTGGCATAACACTTGTGTATTTTACCAATGTCAAGTAATCCAATATTTATATTTTAAGTGAACACTTTAAAATTTCAAATGTTTCATATTAAAATCAAGTAAAATAAGTTATAGTTAAATTCTCAGTCACGGTTAAGTTCAGCCCATGTCCTAGTATTGGTGACATTATTAGAAGCTTCTACGCGTATTTATTTGTTACTATGACAGCCTTGTTGGATCGTAGGTAGTTTATCGGCTTTAGGTGTTCTAGGGCGTGAGTTTGATTCCCACTCGGGACAAATATTTTGTAATAGTCATGGTCATGGCCATGGCCACGGCCACGGCTATGGTCATGGCCATGGTTATGTCATGGCCATGGTCATAGCCATAGTTATAAACAAATGTTTGTTCTGTGCCTGGTGGTAACAAATCATAGCATGGTAGTAGGGTACTTTCTACTACTCATTTGCCTAGCTACTAACTAAAGTTAAAAATCAGCCGCCAAGCACCTACCGGTGTTTCGGCAGCTTCATTTGAGAGCCAGTTCCATTCTAGGCTAGGTGTGCTTATCATCTTCGTCCACACCGTCACTTAATATCAGGTGAGCTGTGGTCATAAAAAACTATAAGTAGGTATTAAATATTCAAGAAACGAAACTAATTTATTTTAACGATTCCCGCTTTGTCTGTAATGAATAAGTAATGAAATAAATATTTATTTCTTGGACTTACTTTGACAAAACTTATTTCACTTGAATATTAGAATACATCAAATTACTTGACACTGACAAATGCAGATAGAGAGATCACAAAAACAAATAAAAAGATGACGAATCAACTAATCAAAGTACTACATAATAATGCATAGAATAATCTAACTGCAGTAATAAAATTTTATTTTAAACAGAACATATAATAAAAACATCATTTCATTGTAGTGTATTGTAATGTATTATTGAACAAAACGTAGCAAAGACATAAACAGTTCTAGCATCTTTATGGACAATTGTCATGTCCATAAACTAACTTACAAATATTTTATTATCTATGACCGAGTCTATGGTTGACGCTCTATATTCTGACGTTTCGAACCCGTTTGTACAGTCGATCATCAGTCAAATTATCTGGTTTGGTTGGCTAGTTTGCATAACTTACTAACTTAGCGGAGCAAAGCGGTTATGCAAACTAGTTCATGAATTTATGTTATTTGTCTTGAAGTAAAGAATTAGAGCTTTGGCAGCAATGCGGAAAGGTCGTGTCACTACATTGTATTATTTTCCAAAATTTTTTTTCGAGTATTTATTTATATCAGCACTAAAAAGAGAAAAATAAACTTACTTTACAAAGTATTTATACCTGCTAGGTACCTACTGATCTGTTTGAAGTCGGTGCTTAGCCTAGGTGCCGGTGCTTGGCACCGACTTCAAACAGATCAATAGGTACCTAGCAGGTATAATAATACTTACAGACAGACGTTAATTTTTACCACCGAGAGAGCGTTTCGTTCGTCTCATAATTTTTACAAATAAAAATTTGTATTAAACGCTATTTAGTCCCTATTCAGTCAAATAAGCATTTTTTTTTTATGGCTGACAGGCTTGTTGTTTGACCACAGCTCACCTGATGTTAAGTGACGGTGTGGTCGAAGATGGTAAAGCACACCTAGCCTGGAATGGAACTGGCTCTCAAGTGAGGCTGCCGGAACACACCGTTAGATGCTTGGCGACAGATTTTCAACTTGAGGGTGGTAGTTAGCCAGCCGAGTACTAGAAAGTACCCTACCACCACGCTATGGTTTCCTCACGATGTTTTCCTTCACCGGCAGCTCAAGCTCATTGTTGGGGTTTGAACCCACGCCCTAATAATGCATAATGTGTTGTGACGATAGTAAGTACATATATTATGGAAAACTGGCACGCGATACTAAAAAAGGATGTGTAGAAAGTATCTTCCTTTAGTTTCGTGCCACAATCTTTCTCTCGCTCACTCTCCGCTAATGTTGTATACATTCATCCTACTTACACAAGTATATTATAAGCAACTGGTATTATAAAATATACGTAGTCCAGATTATTGTCTGTTCTGTGGCAGTCAAGGCAAGTTCTGTATTTCAAGTGTGAATTTCTAGAAAGATTCTGTTGTTTGTCTGCTACAACATTATAAATTATAATTAATATGTTATTTTAAGGTGTCCTTCGATTTGAACACTATTTTAGTTAACTGTTACCTTTGTGTTTGATATTTATAGCTCATTAAAGTAATATAAATAACACTTGAGCAAATATTAGTCACAGTGACGTAGTCGTGACTCGAAGTAGACGTAGCTTGTGCGTTTTGTTTTTCACTACATATTTTAACAATAGAATGTAGTCTATGTTTTCAAGAGTCTTAATATTAAGTAAAGTAAATCTTAGTCATAGTCAAAGTCACGTGAAGCAAGTCGAGATGTAGTATCGTTATGCCCTGCATGTATTATCGTTTGCCGTGGTGGTGCCGGCGTAAGCATAGTACCCCACCCTCTCTACCCGTGGTTGCCGTAAGAGTCGGCTAAGGGATGTAATCCGGAAGATGGACAGCAGCGTCTTCCTTGAACAATCACACCTAACTGCGCTCGCCAACCCACCTGCCAAGCGTGGCGAGTATTGGCAAACCCCCCCCCCAGGAGGAGGCCTATGTCCAGCAGTGGACGTCTTATGGTTGATGATGATGTGATGTATGCCCTGCAAGTGGTAGTTTGTAGTAAATCTGCTTTAAGATTTCGTTGTGCGACTTTGAGCTTATCAAAAATGCACACAGTCAGAGACCACGTTTCGGCGCCATAAGTCATTAAAAAAAATTGAAGAGGTGATTCTTTGTTCTCAATTTCTGAGTTGTGTTCTGATAGCTCAGTGGTTAGCGCGGTTGGTTCACACGCCGAAGAGTGTGTGTTCAAACCCCAAAAATGAGCTTGAGCTGCCGGTGAAGGAAAACATCGTGAGGAAACCATAGCGTGGTGGTAGGTTACTTTTTAGTACTCGGCTGGTTAGCTACCGCCCTCAAGTTGAAAATCTGCCGCCAAGCATCTATCGGCGTGTTTCAATAGCCTCTAGAGCCCCTTCCATTGCAGGCTAGGGTACTGCAGCTAGCGAAATTACAGAGCTGTTGAGACTAACCATCGAAAGTCTCAAAGTAATGAGCGCCAAAGCAGCAATTAGACTTTGTTTTGCTACTCAAAGTTCTGTGTATCGCTGCAATGATCATGGATAGACGTTATCAAATCAAATCAAAAATCAAATCAAAATATATTTATTTGCAAAGTATAGGTGTCGAGAAGTTGGTACATAAATTAATAAGTCACTTTGACCATACTTGACCCAGAACTGGGTGTGCAAAACTGGATGAAATGGAATTATTACATACTTGTTAAATAATGTCATTAGATTAATTAATAGATTTAGATAAGTCATAAGGTCATTAGGTCACCATACAGTGCAAATCAAATTAATAATGTCAGAAATAAGAATTGAAATTTAAATTTACAAATTACAATCAAAATTAAAATAATAATAATAATAATAATAGTAACAATAATTCAATAGATCAACAAACATAAGTATATTTAAAAAGAAAACAGTTATGGCAGAATCAAATATTGCCTTGTGCGTTAAAAGGCTTTCTATATGTAAGATATTCTGAGGCCTTGTAAAAGCAATGATCCAGCAGGTATTCAGACAACTTTAGTTTGAGCCTACAATGTGGTAGTTCCTTTATATCTTTAGGCAACTTATTAAAAATTTTAATTGCCATACAATATGCGTTTCGTTGACAAAACTTCTAGCCTGACTTTTTTGGGGAATATCTTTTACCATCAGGAGAGCGTTTCGTTTGTCTCATTACTTTTACAATGTTTACCATCTTAGACTACATCGTCACTTAACATCAGGTGAGTCGTCGAACAAAAACTGTCAACCATTGAAAGAAATTCGTCTTATTAAAAACCTTTAAGACGGGTTTTGCATTACGCAAAAGGGTCACTCCATGTCGAAACAACGACAAACTTACTTGTCCATATGAAGTGTGGGTAACTCTGCAATACTTTAGCTACCATTGCAATACTCGACTGCCAAAGAAGGGTTATGTTTTTCGCGCGTAATGGTTGTATATAAATTTCTTTATTACCTCGTATCTTCCAAACAGCCGAATGGATTACAACAATTAATGTATTAGATTCATCTCAATAACCAAAGTGTCCTTAGACGGTGGTTTTAAAAAAAGATCAAGATGTTGGATTTTTGGCGCGAATTAGTAATACGTTAATTTAAAATAAAAACCTATCTAAATAAAGGCAATTAAAAGAGGATTTCAAATTTATATTATCTATATCTTTAAACGAGCAATTCTTGTATATACATATATATATATATATATATATATTCTGAATCTCGGAAACGGCTCCAACGTTTTTCATGAAATTTAGTATGCAGGGGGTTTCGGGGGCGATAAATCGATCTAGCTAGGTTTCATTTTTAAAAAACGTCGTTTTATACGTGTTTTCAGCCGAGCAATGCTCGGTCAACCAGGTAGGTACTATATATGTTATATGTTTAAATTCAATTAGTAATAATATTTAATCGCAATCGGGTTGTAGATTTTTTAACTCTTCAGTTTGTTCCTTTTTTCCTGGCATAGCACTCTGTCATCATCATCAGCCATAGGACGTCCACTGCTGGACATAGGCCTCCTCCTGGGGAGGTTTTGCCAATACTCGCCACGCTTGGCAGGCGGGTTGGCGAGCGCAGTTAGGTGTGATTGTTCAAGGAAGACGCTGCTGCCCATCTTCCGGATTACATCCCTTAGCCGACTCTTACGGCAACCACGGGTAGAGAGGGTGGGGTACAATTCTTACGCCGGCACCACCACGGTAATAGCACTCTGTGCATTCTGCCAATTTTAATGTTTCTGTATTTGGTGTGTAGTGTTCAGTCTGCAGCTTCTTGTTGTTCTTGCAGTTTTGCAATTTATGTCTAACATCTTTAGTTACCAGTCCATGCCAGACGAATTCAGTCATGTCTTAGTAAAGTAGTGGTGACTTTACTATAAGCTTCAATGGAGTTTTGGAAGCAACACGAAAAGTCATGCTTCACCACATTATATCACTTTCCCACACTCGCGCTTGTAATTCAGCACTTTATGAATAAAACATCACTATTTTTATATACAGCGAGGCGCTACTGCGACGACATTAAATGAAAACACATATCCAGTTCCACGTTCTCATACATTCAGTATGCTTTAATTTCATTAATTGTTATTATTTCCTGAATTATTCACAATTTTCAAAAATACCGTTTGGAGCAACCTGTATCTAAAAAACTGCAGCGCAAATGTCATTAGCCGGAGACAAAAACGTATTATCAATTAAAAAAGAAATACTATTAAATTAAGATAGTCCTGTATTTTAACAGCGAACAGCGCACAGAACCGTGCAAAGACACGCGTGTGCGCGTTTCTTAAATGCAAACGATAAAGAAATACTTACTGAATGAGCTGAAAGCTCGCACAAACTTGACCGCGCTTCCTATTTTCTTTTCCTCATAAATAACTTTGCTATCAGACGGTGCGGTAGAGCTAGGATGATGAAGCTAGGAGATGGTGGTAGTACTCTGATTTTTATTCATGAACCATTATTAATTCACAAAGAATTTTGATTCTTGTAAACAAACAATAAATAACAAACTCTGACAATGTCAGTACCTAATAGACTAGTTCTTACAAAGAGATGAGTTTGCAAAAAGTTTACTTATAAAAACTTTTTTTCAATTAAAACTTATTGTTACTTTGTGTTGATAAGATCGTGTTTTGTATGTGACTGTGTAACATAAGTAGTTATTTTGCCATTGATGATGTCAAATTCACAGCATTACACCATCATTTAAAATATTATTAAACCATGCATTATACTGCAAATGCACGAGTTACTATAAAATAAGTTTAAAAAGGTTTTAACAAACTTATACAAACTGTTTGAAACATTGATCTATTTGTATGAACCAATCTATTTACTGACATTGGCAGAATCATTGTTGACGTTTGTCTGTCATGCTTTATTTACAAAAGTGTGTGCTTAATATATTTAAAGAGTTCCCTCGATTTCTCCTGGATTCCATCATCAGATCCAGACCTGATACCGATGAGACCACATGGGAAGTACACCCTTTCAAACAAGAAAATAATTTCCGAATCGAACCAGTGGTTTTCAAGTAATCGGTGAACATACATAAAAATAAAATAAAATAAGAAGATTCCGACGAATTGATAACGTCCTCCTGAAGTCGGTTAAAAACGAGAAAGTAATAATTGTGATTGTGAATGCGATGTACATCATACCTAGTGCTCTGAGCGCACCGCAATGCGGCTTGCACTGTGCAGTTTCGTTTGAATCAATTGATACCTACGTTGTCAAAGAATCGCCGCGCCCTCTAGCGCACACAGCTGTAGTTGTATGAACGAGTCACAGGATGATTCTAATTCGGGTACTTGATTTATTATTTAGTTTGTTTGAAAATTGATTTCTTTTAAATTTGCGAATATATTTTTTTTACATTGCTTATACGATTAGTGACCATTAACCCTACCCGTGTGTGAATTTAATGTCGATACAAAGTATCCATGTCGTATAAACACTTGAAAAACACAGTTATGAACAAAAAAATACCCCACTGTATTTTTTTTTTCACGACTTCAATCTGCGTATGACACAAAACTATTTCAACGTTCCCGCCAAAACTTCGAGCTTTTACTCATTTGCAATTCAAAATAAGCCATTCTATATTAGTCAACAACTCAGATCAAGTCAACAACATTGTTTTTTTTTTAATTTTTGGCTTCTGCCTTTTTTTATATACCTAATTCATATTGTCAAATGCTATACAAGTTTTAGTTAAGTAAGGCTTAGTTCATTTTCATAGTTGACAGGCTAAGTGTAAGTTTTGCCAGTAGCTCAAAAAAGGCACATCGTTTCATGGTCGACGTTCCAAAAACTCGAACGCAATGATTTAATTCCACGTTCATTCTGCGGACTGCTAGACAGTGGAATGCGCTGCCTGAGTGGGTCTTCCCCGTTGGATATAATCTGGGTGTCTTCAAATCGGGAGTGAATCGGTATCTTCTAGGCATGCCCTTAGATCGCATCATCACTTAACATCGGGTGAAATGGCGGTCAAACGTAAGCCTATAAAAAAAAAAGCTCACCTGATGTCATGTAGCGTTAATGATGGTGTGGTCGAAGATGGTAAATACATTTAGAATGGAATGGAAATGGCTCTCAAATGAGGCTGCCCGTAACACAACGTTGATGGTAACTAGCCAGCCATGTCCTAGACCCTACCACCACACTATGGTTTCCTCACGATGTTTTCCTTCACCGGCAACTAAATCTCATTGTTGGGATTTGAATCTTCGGCATGTGAACCCACCACACTAACTGCTGAGCTATTATCGCTATAAAATCATGTATAACCAAATTTGATATGTTCTACCAATGTTGTTTGTTTTTGTTGTTGGTCCGAGCTTACAGAACCCTCAAATCACGAATGAGTCCCACACTTGTCCAATTTTTTATGCTTTACCATATAAAGATGTATTAAAAACCATTCGAGGTCAAAAAAAAGTTATTACCGTTCTGGACTTCCCAAACAAAATGATCGCGAAGGTCAACGACCAAATTGCGTCGAACTATAGATGCTGTACAGCCAAAAGTTATTTTAATGTAAAAGTAATGACACGAACGTGGCGCTCTCCTGATGGTAAGAGATACTCAATACTCAATACTCAATTGTTTATTGCATTATATGTACAGGTGCAGGACTTATATATATATTACATTGCTATGCCAACATATGACAACATTAGGGTAGGGCAAAAAAAAAAAATTAAATTACAGGATGTCTTAATTTATTAAATCGAATTAGAATATTAATTAGTCACTATTTATAAATAATATCATCATTGAAAAAAATTACAACAATAAACTAACGACAAAAATTACAATTATAAAACTGTTTATAAATAACATCATCATTGAAAAAATCGTCAAGAGTATTAGTAACATTTGGCTATTAGGATATATTTCAACTGATAAATAAAAAGATGTTCCTCTTCTATGTCCTTAAGTGAATTAGGCAGCTTGTTATAGATTTTTACAGATATCGAGTTAGGGCCAGAACTATACATGGCGAGGTGTGCCTTGGGCTCAATGAGCTTATGCCTGTATTGGGTTCTCGAGTTAGGCTGACGGTCGGTAACTTTATTAAAGAAAGCGGGATACTTTTTTACGATTTTACATTAGATTTGCCGTGGTGGTGCCGGCGTAAGAATAGTACCCCACCCTCTCTACCCGTGGTTGCCGTTAGAGTCGGCTAAGGGATGTAATCCGGAAGATGGGCAGCAGCGTCTTCCTCGAACAATCACACCTAACTGCGCTCGCCAACCAGCCTGCCAAGCGTGGCGAGTATTGGCAAAACCCCCCAGGAGGAAGCCTATGTCCAGCAGTGGACGTCCTATGGCTTATTATGTGTGTGTGTGATTAGATATGCACGTCCATGACCGTTGCAGCGACAGAACTTTGAATAATGAGCGTATGATGGAATCTCAAAACTTGAATCGATCCCGAAGGTAATACGGGACAGAAAGGTTATCAAGGTGAAGAGTTTAAACAATCTATAACCCGATTGCGACTAAAATAGCAAAAACTTTTTAAACAAATGTATTATTAGTGTTCTAGGTATATATTTCCACTTAACAATCGGAAATAAACTAAATATATGTGAACACTCAAAATGGACTTCCGCAGAGTAAAATCTGATTCAATCAATTAATTAAATGTATTATTTATTTTTAATTAATGTTTTGTTAAATTTGTTTTAGCTATTAAATTTATGTCAAATAAAATTTGACATAAACTTAAGATGCTAAGTTTCGGATAAGTTTTTTAAATTGTTGTCAAGTTTTAAATTTAAATCTTAGTCACTGTTGACTGTTAAGCGGAAATAAATTAAATATATACCTTGACATTCAAATTTATTATTCCTACTTAAATTTAATAACTTTTTTGTAGTTCTCTTTTAATTTCCTTTATTTTGATACAGTACTCAATAGGTTTTGGTTATTTTTTTTAATTAACGTATTATATTTCGCGCCAAAAATCCGCCATTTTGTTTTTTTTCAAACACCAACACACTTTTTAAGATGAATCAAACGATACTTTAACTGTCGAAATCCATCCAGTCGTGCGTGAAAAACATACCCCTTCCTTGGCAGTCGGGTAAAAAGAGTTGAAAAGAGCTGTGAAAGATGGACAGAATGTGAGCATTTTGTGCCGGACACAATTAGAAGTAGGTTAAAATTTGCTTCCAAGATTTGATTACATTGTTGATGTTGGTGATTTGTTGTAATTACAAGTGAGAGAATAAAAACGTTTTTAAAAACAACAAAATCTTAAATAACTTATAACTTTTAAGATTCAATTTTTTACTATGGGAACTGACGTGGTTTTGACAGATTTTTGTTTCACTTATAGAATAGAATAGCATATAACTTTATTATACACCAAACATATACACATTATAACATACAAAACTTTAAAAGAGATAAAGACTAAAGATAATTATAAAACAAAAACAAAACAACATCAATATGGGGGTTGTACAACGGCGGGCTTATCGCATAGAGCGATCTCTTCCAGACAACCTCCGGTTGGACAGAAACGATGGACACAACAAAAATTATGGTTGGCGGTGTAAAAAATACAGAAAAAAAGTTAATAAAATATATGTAAATATATGTTAATAAAATATAGGTTGTCTGGAAGAAATCGCTCTAGGCGATAAGGCCGCCCTTGTACACCGTTTATTTGTTGTTTCTATGTATTTTATGTTTTGTTACTTTCTTTCTCTTTTTTTTAATTTTTGTATGTATTTTTATAATGTTTGGTGTATAACAAAGTTGTATTGTATTGTATGTACATACATAATAACAAAAGCATGATATAAATTTAAAAATAAACTACTATATTGCCTCCATGATGAAGGCCACCGGATGTGGTTGAAACTATAGTCGAAGTATCCGATATAGTTAAACATGAGCAAGTAAAACAATTTTTTTTAATTTACTTTAAATCAACGAGTAATATGGGATAAGTTTAATTTTTTTAAATGAAATAACGTTGGTAACCGCCATAATATAGCTCCACTTTGTAAAACCTTACGATTTACAATTTTATGCTAATAATCGACTGTAGTGTTAAAGCATGAATTATACACCACACTTGTATAATCAAAGTCGTTTACCACGTTCAACATCGAATACTGGACATGACAAATATTTGCTATGCACTATTCGGTTGTACATATATGACATCATCTTACTTTGTTCAGAATCAGAGATAAATTTAATCTACCATCTGTATATGCGACTCAAACACGCTTTGTTCACGTTATATAAGAGACGTGATATTGCGTTTATTCTATAGACAAGTTGATGCATTTATAAATCTAGGTATAACCCGACTGCAATTAAAATAGATAATAGATAATAAATTCGCCGAGGTGGTGCCGGCGTAAGAATTGTAGCCCATCCTCTCTACCCGTGGTTGCCGTAAGAGTCGGTTAAGGGATGTAATCCGGAAGATGGGCAGCAGCGTCTTCCTTGAACAATCACACTTAACTACGCTCGCCAACCCGCCTGCCAAGCGTGGCGAGTATTGGCAACGTAGTAGGTCCAAAAATTACACATAAACATATTGTGAACAAATTACCAACAATAAAAAACAAACATAATAAAATAAAACAAAACAAATGAGGCATGGTTCATTGGACTAATCCAGCCAGACGGTAAATGCCAAATGTTTTTTTTTTACAAATGTGTTGTGGCTGTCAATGCTAAAACTGACAAAAATAACGCCCATTATTATTATTATTATTATTAAATTAAGATCCAATCCATTCCATCAATTTTGTATTTTTGTATACATATATTTTATTTACCTTTTTATGAGTATTTTTTTGCACCGTCTACCTAAATATATAATCTGAATCTCGGAAACGGCTTCAACGATTTTCATGAAATTTAGTATGCAGGGGGTTTCGGGGGCGATAAACCGATCTAGCTAGGTTTCATTTTCAGAAAACGTCGTTTTAAGCAAAAGCAAATAGCAAAGCTCGGTCATCCAGGTACTTTTTATTAACATAGAGCAGTCGTAAAATTTACTAACAATGTAATTTATGATCTAGACTAGGGATGTCGGAAATGCAATAAAGTATCGATACATATCGATATCGATATTTTTGAAAATATAAATATCGATATATCGACATATCGGCACGATATGAAAAAAAAAATGATCTAATCTACTTCAGTCACCTGAGGTACATTACTAGATAAATACTAACCAATAGACATAATTTTTAATAAATCAAGAAATTATTTATTAACTCATGAATATTAATTATTTATTAACTAAACCAATATTTATCTGATACAGACATAAGAAAAACTCTTTGATTTATGTGCTCGGTTGTAAACCAACTTCAGTTAATGGGTACTGCAAGATTTACAGCAGAATCGGGCGACTCGACCTTTACCGCGTTCCCGCCAAAACTCCACTTGTGTCATTGACCTAAAGACAGAGTTGCCAACTTAAAAACCAAATTAAAAAGCAGTTAAGCAGCGAATTGAGTCGACCAAATAAAAACAAAAGGAAATATCGTTTTTGATACAATTTCGATATTTGATATCGATATATCGCCCAAAAATATCGATATATTTATGTATCGATATTTATTCGACAAGCCTAATCTAGAGTAGAATCACAAGGCCAAATCTAGTCTCGAGAACAAGTCGTTCATGTCAAAGTTGAATCCTGATTATATGTCCATTAAGCAGAGATCTGTGGTAATTTTGCTGCCAGACTAGAACGTCATAGAAAATTACGGAAAGATACCAAATATATCCATATACGTACCTACATAAAAATGTCGTGTCACGGTGTTTGTGGTCGGACTCATCAGGGACGGCTCGACCGGTTTTTATAAAAAAAAAAGTAGGTTTTTTAGGTATGAAAAAAGGGTAAAGTATATTTCATACCGCTAACTTACGTAGCGATGACAGCTCAGTGGTTAGCGCGGTGGGTTCGCAAGCCGAAGGGCGTGGGTTCAAACCCCAACAATAAGCTTGAGTTGCCGGTGAAGGAAAAACATCGTGGGGAAACCATAGCGTGGTGGTAAGGTACTTTCTAGTACTCGGCTGGCTAGCCACCACCCTCAAATTGAAAATCTGCCGCCAAGCATCTAACGGTGTGTTCCGGCAGCCTCACTTGAGAGCCAGTTCCATTCCAGGATAGGTGTGCTTTAACATCTTCGACCACACCGTCACTTAACATCAGGTGAGTTGTGGTCAAAAACCTAGCATGGCAGCCTTAAAAAAAAAAACCTTTTTTTCCGAAAAAATGTAGTGAGTAACACCGCGGGGCACAGCTAGTATGTATTATAATATTTTTGTTATTATGCTTTACGATACCCATGCAATTATGTTGGTATTTATTGTTAACTAGCTGACCTACGCTCAACTTTGTATGCGTCACATCAAAGTAGTATTCACTACTGAAAAGCACGTTTTTGTCGAGCGTTTGAAAAAAAGGTGTCCGAGAAATAAAGTTTTCAGGTGTTGCGAACGAAGTCGCGGGTACAGCTAGTCCATAAATAATTTCGGTAAAAAATTACTGCCATCTCGAAATGATTGGAATACGATAGCTAAAATTCTCTCGAACCAACTACGTTATTCACGAATATTTAGTACTACTTACGCCACCTGTTAGCGGATAGCGGATTTATTTTAGATTTTACTATTCACCACCAGATGTCGTCGAAACCGTTCAACCATTTTTGCGTGGTTAGGTAATAAACATTCAAATAAATATACAAACTTTCACATTTATAATACTGTAAATATTAAATTAAATAGTAGGCTAGATTGTTGTACTTTGTGTTCATTTAATCTTCCAAACACGGTTTTACAAACTACGGCTAACAAACATTTTAGCGAAATGAACCAAAGCACGTTTCTAAAATACCGCGCATTACATTTATTAACGTAACTTTTTTGTTTGTGAACCGATTGGAATAAAACAAACACTAAATGTTATAAGAAAATTGCCACAATATATCAGTGAAAACCGCACTCAAATCGGTGTAGCCGTTTCTGAGATTAGCGCGCACAAACGCACAGACAAACAGACAAACAGACAAACAGACACACAGACAAACAGACAAACAGACAAAAATTCTAAAAACTATATTTTTGGACTCTGTTACATAAATACAAAGTGTATAAATTGTTTTTTTGAAAAAATATTTAATGTACAGAAACGACTCGGCTACGATTTTATTATAATTATGTATAGATAGAATAGAAGATGTATAGATGTATAGATAGATTTATTGCAACCTGAGAAGTCCCTTTGAAACAAAAAAAAATATTCCAAATCGGTTCAAGTGACTTCGAGTAATCGGTAAACATGGACATAAAAAACCGGCCAAGTGCGAGTGGGACTCGCGCATCGAGGGTTCCGTACAAACATGTAGGTATATAAGTAAAATTTATGTTTTTTTAAATGGTAATTATTGCTTTTCCCTATTTTTCCTTTATCTGTGCTATAAGACGTAGCTTTGTACCAAATTTCAAGATTCTGAGGTCACGGGAAGTACCCTGTAGGTTTTGATTCCCTTGCGAGTGTCGAAAATTTGCAGCATAAACGGCTGTATCTTTTGATTGCGTTGGCTTAGAAGTTTGATTTTTTCACAGCTCCAAGGGACAGTAGACCTGAGTATTTGATATGCACCTTTTCATTACCGGATGGCTAGGAAGGACGGCTTACATGGTGGACATTCCCCACGTACGGACTAAACGCTTCGATTCCACATTCTTAATACGTACAGCGAGGATGTGGAACTCTCTGCCGGCGTCTGTTTTTCCCGCGAAGTACAACTTAGGTGTCTTCAAATTCAAAGTAAACAGGTTTTTTTCTAGGTAAGCGTGCTTCATCTTAGACTACATCCTGCTTAACATCAGGCAGGGCGTGTTCAAACGCAAACCTCACATCGTCAGCCATAGGACGTCCATTGCTGGACATAGGCCTCCTTCTGGGGGGAATATTCGCCACGAGAGGGTGGGGTACTATTCTTACGCCGGCACCACCACGGCAAATAAATATTCATATACATATAGAGATTTTTTTAACGATTGACTGACTATGTGTTTGACTACAGCTCACCTGATGATAAGTGACGGTGTGATCGAAGATGGTAAAGCACACCTAGCCTGGAATGGAACTGGCTCTCAAGTGAGGCTGCCGGAACACACTTTTAAATACTTTGCGTCAGATTTTCAACATGAAGGTGGTAGATAGATAACGCAAACCTATTTAGTATAAAAAAACCCCGTAGCGGGAAACTTTTATCTATTATAATTAATAGGTTTGCGTTTGACCACATCCTGTCTGACGTAAAGCAACGATGCGAACTGGGATGACGCACGGTCACCTAGAAAGAACCGGTTTACTCTAGGTTTGGAAACACCCATATTATAGTACTGTACATTCCACGTTGTCCAACTGTGGAACGTGTTACCATTGACAAGCTCCATTGAGCGTCATTAAAAAACCTTTTTACCTTTTAGAGCTATGATCACGTTGATGCTGCTTATTCTTGTCTATTTTTAACCAACTTCAAAAAAAGATGAGGTTCTCAATTCGTCGGAATCTTTTTTAAGTGTTCCGTACCTACCGTCTACCGTACTACCGTCTGTCTGTCTGTCTGTCAAGACCCTTTTTCTCAGGAACGCGTGGAGGTATCAAGCTGAAATTCATATCAAATACTCAGGTCTACTGTCCCTGGGAGCTGTGAAAAAATCAAACTTCTAAGTCAACGCAATCAAAAGATACAGCCGTTTATGCTGCAAACTTTCGACACTCGCAAGGGAATCAAAACCTACAGGGTACTTCCCGTGGACTCAGAATCTTGAAATTTGGTACGAAGCTACGTCTTATAGCACAGATAAAGGAAAAATAGGGAAAAGCAAAAATTACCATTTAAAAAAACATAACTTTTACTTATATACCTACATGTTTGTACGGAACCCTCGATGCGCGAGTCCCACTCGCACTTGGCCGGTTTTTTATAGTGAAAAAAATCAAGTGATATATCAATATTCAAACAATCAAGCCTCAAGTTATATAGAGTTAATGAATCCATCATATTGTAATAACCAATGTTCTGTTCTCGGGCCTTTCTCCGGGGCCCCGCCGCGCCGGCCGGAGGCCCGTGGCATTTTCCATGTATACCACCCAATTCTTACGTCACTGATTAGGTACAACGCGTATTGTTACACTTAGTTTGCGTCATAATGGAAAGATAATTGTATTGCACGAGTTAATCAAGATACTGTTACCTAACTTACAAACTGAGATTTCTCCAAGATTAATTAATTAACTAGCTTTGATTCAACATACATCATTATCTAATTATATATACAACTAGCCGTGGTGGTGCCGGCGTAAGAATAGTACCCCACCCTCTCTACCCATGGTTGCCGTAAGAGTCGGCTAAGTGATGTAATCCGGAAGATGGGCAGCAGCGTCTTCCTTGAACAATCACACCTAACTGCGCTCGCCAACCCACCTGCCAAGCGTGGCGAGTACTGGTAAACCCCCCCAGGAGGAGGCCTATGTCCAGCAGTGGACGACCTATGGCTTCCCGCCATGGACAAACATTTTATGGTATAAACAAATGTTTGTTCTGTGTCTGGGTGTTCCGTATGTATTATAAGTATGTATTTACAACAAAAAAAACTATTTATGTATTCTATCAGTTATCTGACTTCCAACACACAAGCTCTGCTTAGTTTGGGGTCAGATGGCGCTGTGTGTAATGTGTCCTACAATATTTATTTATTTATTTTATGGTAAGCTACTTCACTGGTTTGAACCCATGTCCTTCGGCATGCGAACTAAGCTATCATCACAAAGTTTGTGGTACCACTGCAGTATCTGTATATGAAGTGTGGTATTTTTTTTTTTTAACTATATTTTATTTATTTTCAGAACATGGTAGAACTTCAAACTAAGGCTGCAGAGCCGAAGCAAGGCGGTGACATAACTTATATGGACATGAAAGACGAGAGAGAAGCCCTAGGTGACTCCGACATTCAGAAGTTCTTTAGTGGAGCCACCGTGCTCTTGACTGGGGGGACTGGCTTCCTAGGAAAACTTATGGTGGAAAAGTTGCTGAGGTAAGTTTTTTTTAAATTTAATAGTTATGAGACTGCTTGGCGGCAGCGTCTGTTACTGCGGTGGAACCTAGACGATACCCTGTGTCTTCCACAAAAAACGAGTAGAAATTTAGGGATTTAAAATTTTAATATTTTTGGGGTTCCGTACCTCAAAAATAAAAAGCGGAACCCTTATAGGATCACTTTGTTGTCTGTCTGTCTATCAAGACCCTTTTTCTCAGGAACATTATATAGGAATAAATCTTTTTATTTCATTATTACTGTACTTTTTAGGGTTGTATTCTTTATTAAAAATGTTATAGAGTCGTGGTGCAATGGTGCTTTATGATACTTCTATTTCTAATTACCATGTTACTTGCGTATACTTGACTCACGTTAGAGTCGCAGCCTTGTTGGTCTTGCGCAAGAAAGCGCATGATGTTTGTCAAGTGAACTAACTTGGGGCCGTACTGTGAGCTGTTATTTCCATACATTTTGGACTGCCCTATTTGGTAGTAGCTACTACTTTATCATTTTCTCAGCCGTAGGACGTCCACTGCTGGACATAGGCCTCCCCCATTGACTTCCATAAAGACCTGTTGGAAGCGGCTCTCGTCCAGCGCGTTCCTGTATCTTTATTAGGTCGCCTGTCCACTCGTGGGCGTCCTACGCTGCGCTTGCCGGTCCGTGGTCTCCACTCCAGAACTTTGCAGCCCCATCGGCCATCAGTTCTGCGTGCTATGTGCCCTGCCCACTGCCACTTCAACTTGCTTATCCGCTGAACTATGTCGGTTACTTTAGTTCGTCTACGGATCTCCTCATTTCTGATTCGATCTCGTAGGGAAACTCCGAGCATAGCCCTCTCCATAGCTCGTTGTGCTACTTTGAGCTTAGATAGTAGCAATTTACTTGGTGTTATTGGTCTTGTTGTTGCTAGTTTTCTTAGTCTCAACAAACCCTAGATATGATACCCAAAAATGCACTTTAAAACAAAGCAATAAGTAACACTTCTCAATAGTTTAATTAACAAACATATTTGTTTTACTTATGCGGGATTACTCACGTATTGATATCGGATACCCCGACTATAGTTTCGGCCACATACGGTGGCCTTTTTCACGGATACAAAGCTGAGTACAATGCGCGCGCGGGGTCGCTTAGAGCCCACGCAGAAAGAGAGCGGTCTGGAGTTCAGAGTTCTGCGTTCTTTATAATGTACAGAGGCCTAACAATAACGCATACAGCTGTCGCGTCTGCGCAGCTGGAACGTCGCGTTCTAGAGTTATTTTCTCGAGTCACGTCGCGATCGCCAAGATGTCTGAGGTGGCGAATACGGAAAAACTAATAGAATTTGTTAGAGAAAGGAATTTATAAAAAAAATCAGTCAGTCTCGGTCTAGCTCTCGAAGGGTCAACACGTCCTGAGGATGCCTCGTGTAGAGGCGACACACGTTTCAGTGGTTACTGCAAGATAAATACTTGTGGTTTTTGTTTTTATTTTAATTGGTGTTTTGTTTTAAGCTTTTAAGTTTATGTCAAATTTAGTTTTATATATTAGGTAAAGTTTCGGATAAGTGTTTTAAATTATTGTTGTTTAAGTAATTTAGTAAAAGGTACCAAAGTTTGTTAATAGATGGAAACTGATAAACAAGCCGAGATTCTTACATCGCGCAAGCTTTTGTCGCACCAACATTAAGGCCCTTTTGGACTTTCGTTATTAAAATTGCGAACCTAGAGGTATCCGAAGAGGAACCCTAAACTGAGCAAATAAACCAGTGTTTATTTCTCGAAAAGTGTTTTAATCGGTTTGTAGCCTAAACATCCCTCGGGGGTTTGAGCGAGATAGCTAGCTTGTTCAATTGACAAGTTTTTTAAATTGTTGTCAAGTTTTTGAAATTGTTGTCAAGTTTTTGAAATTGTTGTCAAGTTTTTGAAATTGTTGTCAAGTAAGTTAAATTTAAATCCTCATTACTGTTGTAATTGAAACGACTGTTAAGCGTTAAACTAAATACGTACCTTAAACACTCAAATAAAATTAAAAAATGCTAAAAAATATCACGTGATTACTGGACGGCCCCTTGTGTGTGTGGACTCGCGACCGGACAACGGTCGCTAGAACGCGGAGCTCAACCCGAACTCTGACCGTTTTCTCTCTGAGCGGGCTCTTAATCCAATACGCTAGTTTCCATAGTACAGTAACAAATATTCCTTAAACCTTTTTACTAGTAGGTAGGTTCGAGCGGGCTATCTGCTTAACCAATGTTTGTTCTGTGTCTGGGTGTTCTGTATGTATTTACAACAAAAAAAGTATTTATGTATTCTATCAGTTAAATAACTTCCATCACACAAGCTCTGCTTAGTTTGGGGTTAGATGGCGCTGTGTGTAACGTGAGCTACGATAAAAAAAAAATGAAGCATTGGTTTGTATTCATATTGACTCCGCTGGCATTTAAAATATTGCATAATTAAATTATAAATCCAGTTTTGTCCATCCACGTTTCAACGACCCCTTTAGTATCAATTCGAATTTGTGGCTTTAAAAAATGTTTTTTGTTTTTTGACTGAATATGATTATAATGCATTCCGTTTTTAGGGTTCCGTTCCCAAATTACTAAGACTCCGCTGTCCGTCCGTCTGTCACCAGGCTGTATATCATAAACCGTGATATTTAGACAATATTTTTACTAAAAACAGAATAAAATTAATATTAAGGGGGCTTCCATACAACAGACATGATTTTTTTGTTGTTTTAATAGATAATGGTACGGAACCCTTCGTGCTCGAGTCCGACTCGCACTTAACCGGTTTATTATATACTAGCTGTGCCCCGCGGTTTCGCTAGATGCCTACGTCATAGTAGCTTTATGCATGCAAAGTTTCAGCCCGATCGGTTTAAAATTGACAGAGTTTCATACAAACTTTCAACCCCTATTTTATCCCCTTGGGGGTAGAATTAATCAAAATCCTTTCTTAGCGGATGCCTACGTCATAACATCTACCTGCATGCTAAATTTCAGCCCGATCCGTCCAGTGGTTTGGGCTGTGCGTTGATAGATCACTATGTCAGTCAGTCAGTGAGTCAGTCAGTCAGTCAGTCACCTTTGAGTTATATATATTTAATTTAGAAGAAAGAAGAAGATAGATAGATATGTAATTTTTTTCTGTCTGAGTTTTTTTTTTATACTGGACTTTTTTCTTCTTTTTAAAATTATTAAAATTATATCCATTATTTCCAAACCAAAATACTGTAAAATTTAATATATAAAACTTTTGTTAAAAATGACGTCCATTGTCTCTTGAAGCTTTTGATAAGTATGCTGTCTGCCGTAATACAGGAGTTAATCCTAGCTCGGTAGCAGCGATTCATTTGTATATGAAAAGTGCCAAAAATTTTATGTAAGTCAATATGTATACTAATTATAAAAGTTTTTATGAATAAATTTATGAATTTTATGAATAAAATTTACATAGGCTCACGCTTGACCGCCATCTCACTTGATGTTTAATGATGATGCGGTCTACGATGGACCACCTAAAGACACCCAGTACGTTAATAAAAAATAACAACCAAACCTATTGAATATGGTATTAAAATAAAATAAAAGGGGATTTCAAAAATATATATAGGTTGATTAATTTTATTTAGGAATAATTAATTCGTTAAAAAGTTTTTATTACTTCTTACTTGGTGGTAGATTTCCTTAGCAGGAGGTCGTCTAGGTAGGTACCACCGCAGTACTAGATATTCTGCCGCTAAGCAGTAGTGTGGAAACATTACTGTGTTCCGGTTTGAAGGGTACTGCAGCTAGCAAAATTACAGGGATATTGAGACTAACCATCTAGTCTCAAACTAATGATCGCCAAAGCAGCGATGTCCTGGACTTTGTTTTACTACTCAAAGTTCTGTGTATCGCTGCAATGGTCATGGACAGGCGTTAACTCTTAATATCAGAAGAGCGTCTCGTTATAGTTACATAAAAAATAAAAATCGCCTTCGTGTTGTAGATTTTTAGCTTGTTCTATTTGTTAGCTTTCATTTTGATTTCGCGGGCAAATGAAATAGTTGACGTTGTCTGTGGATTACTACCAGAGCGAGAAGACGGGGGGCGCTCGCGGGTTGGAGTGAACGACGCGGGAGTTGTCGATGTCAACGGAAGGCCAGAAAAAAAACAGAAGAAAAAAGGCCGGAAAGACTGAGAGATATAAGTTAATAAATAATGGAAAAAGAAGCGTTGATACAAGAGTTGGACAGTATTGTAATATATTAAATATCGATGACGATATAACATGCAAGGTCGAGATTACTTAACGCGACGGAATTAGAATTGTATTCGCGTAATATGGCGCTATGTACCAAAGTCGAATTTAATAATGACTTGCTCGTTTTGAACTACCAAAATATACTTTGTCTTCCATCGGATACATTTCGGAGAGTGTGCTTTGAAAGTAGAATTTGTTTATAAGAACTTGAAGACCTTATTTACCGTTCAAATATTACGTAAGCACCAAAAGGGGGTGGGGGAGTCTTTAGTCTTTTTTTCTTTTTGTAGCGATGATGGCTCAGTGGTTAGTGTGGTAGGTTCGCATGCCGAAGGGCGTGGGTTCAAACCCCAACAATGAGCTTGAGCTGTCGGTGAAGGAAAACATCGTGAGGAAACCATAGCGTGGTGGTAGGGTACTTTCTAGTACTCGGCTGGCTAGCTACCACCCTCAAGTTGAAAATCTGCCGACAAGTATCTAACGGTGTGATCCGGCAGCCTCACTTGAGAGCCAGTTCCAATTACATTATGCTTACTACAATTGTCACTTAGCCAAGGGGATGCAAATGCAGAGAGAAGCTACTACAACCATAAATTCCTGAAACCGCGGGGCACAGCTAGTTAAACCAATATTTACTTAAGCATAGGAGAGGGAAGAGCTTTGCTTACTTTTGCTGACAAGGGGCAGGGAGGGGTTATTAATTACTAAAATTCTGCTTATGTAATACTTGAATGGTCCCTTACTGTACCATGGGAAACAAATATCCTTAAGCTAAATGGACATTATGACCTTACGAATGAGTTAACCAAATATGGTTGCATGGTCAATTTATGTGTAGTGAAAATGGGAGGGAGTGGTATTCGAAACAAAATAACACTATAATCTACTAAAAGACCTCGGCCTGCCAAGAATAACCATAAATTCTTTGCTTGAAATATCCAACGCAGTGTTATTAGGATCATAACAAATTTGGTTAGACAAGGATGGTAGCACGGGCAATGAAGGTAAGCGTTGATAAGTGTGTATTAAAAATATTTTATTGGCAATATGTTACAGGTAATTTTTCCATATTTAAAAATAACATAAATATGAAAATCATAACACATGTCAATGTTTTTTTTTTATCACTGGCAGGCTAGGTGTTTGACCACAACTCACCTGATGTTAAGTGACGGTGTGGTCGAAGATGGTAAAGCACACCTAGCCTGGAATAGAACTGGCTCTCAAGTGAGGCTGCCGGAACACACCGTTAGACGCTTGGCGGCAGATTTTCAACTTGAGGGTGGTTTTTAGCCAGCCGAGTACTAGAAAGTACCCTACCACCACGCTATGGTTTCCTCACGATGTTTTCCTTCACCGGCAGCTCAAGCTCATTGTTGGGGTTTGAACCCACGCCCTTCGGCATGCGAACCGACCGCGCTAACCACTGAGCTATCATCGCTACAAAATGTAATGAATATGTCAATATGATTAAATGTCAATATTTTTTTTTTTACTAATAATTCAATAATCTCTTATCACTTCACTACATATTATAAAACAAAGTCGTCCGCCGCGTCTGTCTGTCTGTTCGCGATAAACTTAAAAACTACTGAGCGTATTATCATGCGAGTTTCACCAATAGATAGAGTGATTCATGAGGAAGATTTAGGTAGGTATATTATTTGCTAATTAGGAAAGTTAAGAATCAGGCCATTTAATCAAACCATCTATCCAAACTTTGAATTCTATTATATCTAAGCCTACTATAAGGTGGCTCATTACGTGGAAGACAGGAATATATGATTGTAGTAGCTTCTCTCTGCACTTGCATCCCCCTGGCTAAGTGACAATTGTAGTAAGCATAATGTATTAATATTTATAACTGTAAACTGTAACCTAATATGAAAAGAAAGATCCACAAAAAAATGCCTTGCTGAGTTTCTTGCCGGAGTCTTCTCAGTTGAAGTGTAATTACGAGCCGGTGGTAGATTCAAACATGTAACTTAACGTTCATAAGTGCCTCACCAGGGCCTAAACTGAATAAATGACTTTGATTTTGATTTCTACGAATGCGGATGTTATCAAAATTTAAAAAAAACTTTACTATATTTGTCTCTAATTATCACATATAAGTTATTGTTTGTTTAAAAATTCACGTTTCCCACGATATTTGTCGTATATATTTCGGAATACGGATTTAATTATGTTAATTATGTACGCATTTGTGGACTATGCACGTGTTTGAGTTTTAAAATATATTATGGTACTAGCAGCGCCCCGCGGTTTTACCCGCGTGGTGATGGATGATGATGATGAAAAGTATCCTATGTTTTATTCCAGGGCCTAAAGTATCTACATGCAAAATTTGATTAAGATCCGTTCAGCCGTTCTGGCGTGATTGAGTTACAATCATTCATCCATCCAAACTTTTACATTTATGATATTAGTGGGATTCTCGAGTTATATATTTAGTGTAATTACCCGACTGCCAAGGAAGGGTTATGTTTTTCGCGCGTATCTTGTATGTATGTATGTAAATTTCTTTATAATCTCGTATTTTCCAAGCGGCCGAATGTATTATAATAATTAAAGTATCGTTAGATTCGTCTCAATAAACCAAGCGTCAATAGAGGGCATTTTAAAAAAAAAGTTGGTGGGTTTTTGGTGCGAAATAATAATACATTATTAAAAATATAACCAAACCTATCAAGTAGTAAATAAAAGAAATTACAAATATATATATATATATAGCTCAGTGGTTAGCGCGGTTGGTTCGCATGTCGAAAGGCTTGGGTTCAAATCCTATATATATATATATATATCATCGCTACAAGTGTCATCAGATGTAAACAGTGTGTTCTGATAGCCTCACTTGAGAGCGTATTTTCATTCCAGGCTAGGTGTGTTTACTGATAGCCTCCAGCTTCTTGGCGTCTCTCTCTCTGCGACTCTAAATTTTGACTCGTATATAGAGACTAAAGCTCAAATGGCAGCTAAAAAGCTTGGCATCCTCTCTAGGGTGAGGCGGTACTTCACACCAGATCAGCTGCTTAGTTTGTACAAAGCGCAAGTAAGGTCGTGTATGGAGTACTGCTCTCACCTATGGGACGGCTCTGCTAAGTATCAACTTGAAGCTCTGGAGTCCATCGAGAGGCGTGCTAGGAGGCTTATAGGTGACGACACTCTGGCCACGTCTCAGTTGCAAAGCCTTGAGCATCGTCGCAAAGTCGCTGGTATGTATGTCTTCTATCGGATACATTTCGGAGAGTGTGCCTTAGACTTACATAATTTGGTTCCACCTGCCCCTTTTTATTACCGAACGGCGAGGCAGACACGGCCAAAGCGCCATCCTTACATGGTGGATATTCCCCACATACGGACTAAACGCTTCGATTCCACATTCTTAATACGTACAGCGAGGATGTGGAACTCTCTGCCGGCGTCTGTTTTTCCTGCTAAGTACAACTTGGGTGTCTTTAAATCTAGAGTAAACAGGTTTTTTCTAGGTAAGCGTGCTTCATCGTAGACTGAATCCTGCTTAACATCAGGCAGGGCATGGTCAAACGCAAACCTATTTAGTATAAAAAAAAAAAAAAAAAAAACTAATTTCGACATCTTTACTTAACATCAAGTGAGCTGAGGTGTAAATAACTAGCAAGGCAAACATTAAAAAAAAAAAACAATGACCTCCTTTTAGCTCTATACAGCCCATGCTTACAACCCTGAATATGTTAGCCAAACAGTATACATACATTTAAACGAAAAGCCATACTAAATGACAAAGTAAATAATGTTGAAGGAAAACATGGGCAAATATTATGTATACGGCTTGACCGTGAATTCATAAGTGTCTCACGCAAGGTTTTATCTGTAATAATCATTAGATAATAAACCTAGCATAATTAATTGTAGGTTAGCATATCGTCCACTTGCGACGACAGTGTGACATCTCGAATTATATGATTTTTCGTTTTACTGATATTCCAGTACCAGATATTCTGCCGTCAAGCAGTAGTGTGTAAACATTACTGTGTTCCGGTTTGAAGGGTACTGCAGCTAGCGAAATTACAGGGCTATTGAGACTAACCATCTAGTCTCAAAGTAATGAGCGCCAAGGCAGCGAAGCCCTGGACTTTGTATTGCTACTCAAAGTTCTGTGTATAGCTGCAATGGTCATCGACATGCGTTATCTCTTAACATCAGGAGAGCGTCTGGTACGTCTCATTACTGTTACATAAAAAAAAAAAAAGCTGTATCGCGATCTCGCGTTCTATGTATTAGCAACCTAGCAACCGCTGTATCAGCTGTATCCGTAATTCGGGGCCCCTGTGCTACAGGGGCACCAACAGAAGAATAATAAACATAACCTCCGTGGGACCATGAAATGAAAGTCAGGTAGAAGGGCCCCCGACGAAATTTGATACAGGGCCCGTCAATGGCAAGCTACTTCACTGGTATTATCTCTAAAAACGAGATATCTTTCTACAACTAGCTGAGCTGTATGAGGGCTCGCGTAGTTTTTCTAACGGGTAATAATTTATAAGACAGTTTTTTTAAATTGAATTTATTTCTCTTGCAGTGATGTTAACTCTTTGGTTTTCTAACAGATGGCGTTAGTAGTACCATAACATTCTATCCAATGAATACAAATTTGTTAATGTTAATAATTTTTTGATAGATAACACATCTAGATATGAAGTTAAATTACTATGTTAAAGCACAAATCTATAGGCGTGATAGTTTTTCAGTAAAGTGTACCACAATAATGCTCAGGTTGTGAGATAGTGATATATGACAAAGAAAAGAGAGAAAAGACAAAATATCACGATATAGCGCTGTCTCGTTTGGTAATCTAGATGGCTTCACAATGACAGTTCAGTTGTCACCTAAGCTTCGAGATGTGAAGTGCTCTCGGTTTCATAAAAAAAAAAAACGTGCCATCACGAGGATACCACGTGTTAAATGTCAATTTCCACATCATCTTCAACGTGACAGCTAACCACCTTGTAAACTTATTTTTTTTTCGCAAACTCTATAACAAAATTAATTTATTTCCAAACGGGTTTTTTTTTTATATTTCATTTCAATATTAGTTGTCTAATCAGTTGATACATATTAAATTTATCTTGACAACAATTTAAGAGTTATGCTCATTCAAAAGTTTAAAAGCCATTTTCTGTAAAATTGTGGTTTTTGATATATTACACTGTCGTCGCAAATGGACGATATGTGTTTAAGTTTATATGTGCATAATTTTAGCTCACAGTAGATAAAATAGTAGGAATTAGATTGGCCTTTGACATTAGAACAAGGTTGTGCAAACTACTGTTCTAAGTCAAAGCAATATGAAATCTTCTTATCCTTAATTAAGCGTGCACCGTGCGGTCCATCGCGTTTCAAAAAAAATCAAAATCAAAATGTCATTTATTCAGTTTAGGCCCTGGTAAGGCACTTATGAACGTTAAGTTACATGTTTGAATCTACCACCGGCTCGTAATTACACTTCAACTGAGAAGACTCCGGCAAGAAACTCAGCAAGGCATTTTTTTGTGGATCTTTCTTTTCATATTAGGTTACAGTTTACAGTTATAAATATTAATACATTATGCTTACTACAATTGTCACTTAGCCAGGGGGATGCAAGTGCAGAGAGAAGCTACTACAACCATATATTCCTTTCTTCCACGTAATGAGCCACCTTATAGTTAGACTTCAAGTCGGGAGTGACTGGTATATTCTAGGTGAGCGTGCACCATCTTAAACCGCATCATCATTTAACATCAGAACGTTTGTAAAAAAGTCATTTATTCAGTATAAATGACTTTTTTACAAACGTTTTGACTCTACGTTTCTCATCCGTACGGCTAAGGAATGGAACAAGCTGCCGGCTTCCTTGTTTTCTGAGAGACATAATCTAGATCTTGTCAAGGCCAGAGTGAACAGGTATCTTCTACCACTTCAGTTTTCATAGTAAAATTTGAATATCCCAGTATAGATTTATAATTTACGTACAAAACTTGAATATCAGGCCTTTGATTATTTATTATTCTATTAAGAAACATTAAGCATGTAAATCGTTCATATATAAATTAATAATTCAAAATACAAGTAATTGCGTGTTAGAATGAATGTTAAGTTTAAAAAAATCGACGAGTTAACATACGTAGTAATGATTTTTTAAATATTTTCTTCGTACTTTATGATTTTATCTAAATACTAGCTGTGCCCCGCGGTTTCACGGATGCCTACGTCATAGCAGCTTTATGCATGCAAAGTCTCAGTCCGATCGGTTTAAAATTAACAAAGTTTCATACAAACTTTCATCCCCTATTTTATCCCCTTTGGGGTAGAATTAATCAAAATCCTTTCTTAGCGGATGCCTACGTTATAACATCTACCTGCATACCAAATTTCAGCCCGATCCGTCCAGTGGTTTGGGCTGTGCGTTGATAGATCACTATGTCAGTCAGTCATTCAGTCACCTTTGAGTTATTTATATTTATATATATAGAAGATGAAAGACTAAATAAAAAAGACAAGCCTGACAACGAGTTAATCACCACTTCTGCCTGTACCTGGTGCAAAAATGCCTATCTCTCCTGATGGTAAGTGATAACACATATCCATGATTACAACAGCGATATACAGAACTTTTAGCAACAAACCAAAGTCCATGGCATCGCTACTTTGGCACTCATTACTTTGATACTTTGAATGGTTTTGAATACTTTAATTTGACATTTTATTTTAATTATTTAATTTTATATTAATCACCAATGACATTTATATTTTTTTACATTTGTATTATGATTTCTGACATTCTGTATTACTTGACATATTAAAAATATTAAATAATTGTTGTTGTTGTTGACGTAAATAAGTGTACGTTACATTTATGTACCAATATTTAAGAAAATAAATTGAAATTGAAATTGTTGGTTAGTCTCAACAGCCCTGTAATTTCGCTAGCCGCTAGTACCCTTCAAATCGAAATACAGTAATGTTTACGCACTATTGCTTGGCGGCAGAATATCTGATAAAGCGGTCATAGACCTAGACGACCGCCTGCTAAGGCGATCTACCACCTACTTACTATACGGGCTGACAGTTTGAACATTAGCAATATTTAAAGACATGTCAGTTAGTGGTCCCATGGAAAGTATAAAGAAATAAAATGGAAAAAACTAAACCTTGGTTGACGTTTCTCCCAAGACTCCAGAATGTATGGACAGCGCGCAGCCTCACGCGCCGAGCTAGCGCAAGACATAACTACCATACGTAGACTGCGTAGTAACTGTTATCCAATCTGGGACCGCGCGCGACTAACATGTCATGTTCGGTGCGCGTGATTTGAGTGTCCGTATTTTTGTGTTTGCTCAGGATAATTAGGTCAAATATTAACCACCTATTTTTTTAATTATTTGTAACGACAATCGAGTACTGAACCTCCTGTATCAATATTTCTGATGTTCAAACTTTCACGGTGTATAGGTTTGGGGTTAGATGGTGCTATGTGAAATATAACTAGGACATTTATTTATTTTAATGCTCACAATAAATCAACACCTTTAATAATCGAGCAAACTTCAACACAGAAAGTCAGAGGGTAAAACAATATTGGATTATTAATGAAGTAGACACCTAACAATGGGAATTCTCATTAAAATTCCAGTGGCGCACGTTATAGATACATATTGATATCGGATAAGAATGGTTATTGCCTTATCTTGTGCAATTAATTTACAAAATGGTTGGTGGTCAATCTAGGAGGTCACAAATTTGAATACAGTAGAATATGTATAGGCTAGGTGTTTGTCCACCGCTCACCTGATTTTACGTGACGGTAGTGGACACACATCTAGCTTGGAAATGGTACTGGATTGTGGTGGTAGTGATACTCGAGGAATGTTTATGTATATAATTTTCAAGGTTTTGTGTTAATTAGTTGAAATATGAAGATAAATGTTGAAAGTGTCGGAAAAAGTCAAGCCACCTGGGAACTTTCATCGAAAACGCTGCCTAATCCCTTTGAGATATAACAAAACAATGCATGGTGGGATATTCCTCATTTATAGATCTACAAAAAAAGTCCGCGGTGGCTTTAAGGATAGCTTACTATACCTATTCTTACTACCCGTGCGAAGCCGGGGCGAATCGCTAGAAGGAAGATAAATTATGAATCACGTTATTCACGTATCGTATAATATGACAAAGGAAGCAGGCTAGGGTTTCCAAGTTTATTTATTTTATTTATTTGGATCCCCAACACAATACACATCACAACATTTATAAAGGAAATCAACATTAAAAAAAACTAGATGTTATAGCAATTATAGGTGACGACAACATGAATAAAATTATAAAGTTAACAACTATTATTAAAAATTTCAAAATGCCAATATTAAGTAATTGATAAATAGATATAATGTCAAGTTTATTTTTAAATCTAAACTAAATAATATAAAATATGAAATAACAACATTAAAATTATATTACATAATTTTAAATTTAAATTTAGATTAAATTTGAAAATGTCACGGAGTTAATGAATATTTCAAGTTTATTTTTAAGTCAAATTACGCCGGCCATTTTATCAGTGTTGCAATTTCTTAAAAAATAATGCTACCGATAAATATATTTAACAAGTTACTAAAAGTACTTATATTTCGAATTTGAAGTTTAAAAATGTGTAAACCTAGCTTTTTCATATTGTTTACATTATTTGAACGCTTATTCAAATTCATAATTAACCATCGGTTTAAAAAAACCTACTAAAGTGGTAGGTTTTTCCCAGGCGGGCAGGCATAAAGAATCATACACATTTCTCTTTCTTTTCTAGAGCGCTATCTTTGTTGTAGCTATTCTGCCACATGCTAGCATTGGTCTATTCCAGGGATTCCCAAACTTATTTTGTCTACTGCCCACTTTGAGAATAAAATATTTTTTAGCGCCCCCATTTTTTCACCTACGTCTAAGAGGCCTCCTAGCTAAATGAAATTACAAATCATCCAAGCCTCTACACAACGCCCCCATTTTTTTTCTGGGTCTCTTACCCCCCTTTAGGCCTGCAGCGCCCACAAGGGGGCGTTATCGCCCACTTTGGGAAAGGCTGGTCTATGCGATAGCTGACCCCGCTGCCCAAATTAGAGCGGGAGTTCGAAGTGCAGAATAAACTAAAACGCTGTGAAGACCAACCTGCGCGGTATGTTAAAGCCCAACTCAATCAACAAGTCAGACGTGTCTAGCATTCCATTAGCAAGTTTGAACAAAAATAAATTGTCGAGTGTGTGCTTGCGATGTACTAAGGATTCCGTTTTAAAGTATTTCAGTCTAGCGTCATAACTATTCAGAGTCTTTGCAACGAAGAAGAAATAGTTTTTTTTTTTAATGTAACATTAATGAGACTAACGAGACGCCCTCCTGATGGTAAGAGATAACGCCTGTCCATGACCATTGCAGCGATACACAGAACTTTGAGTAGTAAAACAAAGTCCAGGGCATCGCTGCCTTGGCGCTCATTACTTTGAAACTAGATGGTTAGTCTCAACAGCCCAGTAATTTCGCTAGCTGCAGTACCCTTCAAACCGGAACACAGTAATGTTTACACACTACTGCTTAGCGGCAGAATATCTGGTACTGCGGTGGTACCTACCTTGACGACCTCCTGCTAAGGAAATCTACCACCAAGTGAAAAGGTCAAGTGCCATATACTCTTCTGCACTCTTTCCAACTTCTTTTTGTAAACATCGTAGAAAGGGTTCCACACAACGCTGCAGTACTCCAACCCGCTTCTTACTAGAGAGTTGTACAGCATGATTTTAACGCTGGGCGACTTAAAGTCTTTGCTGTTGCGCAAGACGAAACCGAGAGTTTTGAGAGTTTTGTCGGGAACGCGCTGAGCGTCGTGTCGCCCCATTGTATTTTTTTCTAAAACTAGTGTTTTTTCGAGTTTTTATGCATAAAAATAGTGGCGTTTTATTTATAAAGTGCCGAATTACAAGCGCGAGTGTGGGAGAATGATATAATGTGGTTAAACATGACTTTTCGTGTTGCTTCCAAAACTCCATCCAGAATCTTATAGTAAAGTCGCCACTACTTTACTAAGGCATGACTTGATTTGACTGGGACCGACTGGACTTGATCAAGACTAGACTTTGACTGTAACTATAGATGATAAAGAAGCTGAAAAATGAAGACTACTCACAAAATATAGAAACATTGAAACTGGCAGAATGCACAGAGTGCGATGCCAAGAAGAAAGAGAAAAAAAAAACGAGAGTTTTAAAACCCCTTTGACACAATGTTGTCTATGTGAATATGAAAACAGAGTTTGCTATCCAGCATCATACACAAATCTCTAATTTGGTTCACATTAGAAATCATTACCATTGATAGTGAAAAGAGGGTTAATTTTTTTTTCACAATTGTTGTGTTCGTGTTCCAACACGCATTTTGCGGGATTTCGTAACCTATTTAACAAATATCGTAGGAAGTTTAACACAGCGCTATCTAGCCCCAAACTAAATACTACTACTTAACTTGGATTACGTCCTAAGGTTTCTACCAATACAACTATTTGTATATCAATTTACAACTTATCAACCCTACTAAAATCTCATACGTCATTGCATGTGCATTATAAAGTCAAATGTAATCGCACGATGTTTCGAGCATTCTAGATCAAATGTATTGTCTCTTATTACTGCAGCCACACTATCGCGATAACGCGAAGATTTTATAACCTCTAATGTATTTCTGGTAAAAAAAAAAATTTTTTTTTTTTTTATTTATTTCTTCGTATCGCGAACACAAACGCCCTTCGCGCCGCTGTGGGTACATACGACCGTAGCAATTAACATAATCATTGTCGGATCTACATTTTTGTTATTTTTTATTTTATTGTATTAAAGGTCTTAGAATCCCTCTCCGTTCCACCACAGGACGAGCAGAAGAGCGGCATAATCATCCGTTCCTCGTGGGCGTTCCCAGCATTCGTACACAGCGATTCCGCTCTACTTTCTTGATACGTCCAGCCCATGAATGGAACTCATTGCCAGCTGATCTGTTTCCTTTAAACTATAATTTGGACGTTTTTAAGGCTAGAGTGAATAGATTTCTTCTAGATTGGCGTGCTCCATCCTCGGCCACACCGTCGCTTTCCATCGGGCTAGTTGGTGGCCAAACGTAGATCTATTTAAAATAAAAAAAAGTCTAAAAATGCCCTTGCAAATTATAAAATTTCTAAAATCAACCAATTTTCTTTTTCCAAGTGGAAAGAGTTCAGTGCACACTATTAATATTGTCGTATAGTACGTTGAGACGGTAACTGCGCGGCGCAGGAGCAGAGAAGACGCGCGGGTCTGCCACTTCGGACAATGTTAGCTGGAGGAGCGCACTCGTTGGTTTTGTTGATGTGCACTTCTATGTAACTCAACATTGTATTACCTAAGTCTCCGAAATAATTTAAGGTGTCTACATCATATTTTTTTTATTTTTTTTTATAGCTGACAGGCTTGGTGTTTGACCACAACTCACCTGATGTTAAGTGACGGTGTGGTCGAAGATGGTAAAGCACACCTAGCCTAGAATGGAACTGACTGTCAAGTGAGTCTGCCGGAACACACTGTTAGATGCTTGGCGGCAGATTTTCAACTTGAGGGTGGTAGCAAGCCAGCCGAGTACTAGAAAGTACTCTACCACCACGCTATGGTTTCCTCACGATGTTTTCCTTCATCAACAGCTCAAGCTCATTGTTGGGGTTTGAACCCACGCCTTTCGGCATGCGAACCGACCACGCTAACCACTGGGCTATCATCGCTATAAAAAATATTATTATATCTTTATTATATCTTACGGGAAATATCGTATTAAATGGTACATCCAACATAAATAAGATTTCAAAGTCCAGGGAATATTGGGTAGTACCACATCCGACCAAATTTAGAAATTGGCTAATAATAATGATGGATCTGCCATTTCCGACAAAATAATTGCATGATTTAGCGGTTAACAATGTTGCATGTGCAGTTTCTCATATTTTCGTTATCAAATTTGGTTACTGTACATTGTTTTTTTTTTTTTTTTTTTTTTTTTTTATGTAACAGTAATGAGACGAACGAGACGCTCTCCTGATGTTAAGAGATAACGCCTGTCCATAATCATTGCAGCGATACACAGAACTTTGAGTAGTAAAACAAAGTCCAGGGCATCGCTGCCTTGGCGCTCATTACTTTGAGACTAGATGGTTAGTCTCAATAGCCCTGTAATTTCGCTAGCTGCAGTACCCTTCAAACCGGAACACAGTAATGTTTACACACTACTGCTTAGCGGCAGAATATCTGGTACTGCGGTGGTACCTACCTAGACGACCTCCTGCTAAGGAAATCTACCACCAAGTAAAATGAATAATAAATGAATAACTCTTTATTGTACACACTTAAAATTACATAATACAGTAGAAATAAACTAGTTAATAGGTGTAACAACTGGCGACCTTATCGCTAAAAGCGATCTCTTCCAGGCAACCTTAGGATGGAAAGGATTAGAGGAAGAAAAAAAACGGGGTGTGTCAATAACGAGGATATGCATATAAGAGAATACAAAACTATGACATATATCTACATTCTAATAATAATATATCCTAATACATAGATTAATTAGAATAACTAAAAATACACTAAAATCTAAATATTTGTATAAAGAGGATATATACACAAATAAGCGACAGATAGTTATAATTATAACTGCAAGAGATAGAAAAGTTTGACGTGTTCTTTAAAGACAACTTTTTGTTTTTATTGATTATTGTTCAGTTTATACAAATTTGAAACTTTGGACGGCCGTACCCTAAAGTAGTGATTTTTCACATACGACTATGTTAATGGCCATGGTCGTATTGCTACGCTTCAAAAGGTTTTGTCGCGACAATGTTCGTGCGGTTGGCCTTTGGTAACATAAACACAGGTTACATTTCGCGCGCTTTGTTGACAGCGAAATATTATAGTTTATAGCGATGATAGCTCAGTTGTTAGCGTGGTCGGTTCGCATGCCGAAGGACGTGGGTTCAAACCCCAACAATGAGCTTGAGCTGTTGATGAAGGAAAACATCGTGAGGAAACCATAGCGTGGTGGTAGAGTACTTTCTAGTACTCGGCTGGCTAGCTACCACCCTCAAGTTGAAAATCTGCCGCCAAGCATCTAACGGTGTGTTCCGGCAGCTTCACTTGAGAGCCAGTTCCATTGCAGGCTAGGTGTGCTTTACCATCTTCGACCACACCATCACTTAACATCAGGTGGCTGTGGTCAAACACCTAGCCTGTCAGCTTTAAAAAAAAAACGATTAACGACAGCGCTTTATAAGCTGTTGATGGCACGTAGGCACCTTATACCGTACATTATTAGACTTTTCTTGTAGCGATATCGAATGTTTTTTTATCTAGGCTCTCAGTACAATGACCTCCAGCTTTGTTTTATAATAAATAGGTTTGCGTTTGACTGCCATCTCGTCTGATGATAAGCGGAGAGCGAGCACGCTCACCTAGAAGAAACCGATTCACTCGCGACTTGAAGGCACCCAGATTGTATTTATCAGGGAACACCCACTCGGGCAGGAAGTTCCAATGTAGCGGTTCGTACGAAGAAGGTGGAATTTTTGGAATATCAACCATGTATTGTGTCACTTTTTAGAACTCCTGGCTGTCCTATAGTAGAATGGGTTGGGTGGAATTACTGCGCAAAGTGTATCCAGTAGAAAACCGACAGAAAAGCAACTTTAGGTTGATGTTCAAAGTTGAAAAATTCTATTGTGTTTTCGCTTAACTTCGTTTTGACTGTGCTTTGCTCCGGCCAGTGGCGGATTTACCAGCAGGCTGTGTAGGCTGGAGCCTAGGGCGGCAAATTTTAGGGAGGCGGCAAATTTAGGCTTACAGTTTTTTTTATTTATTGGATATACGGAGAAAAGAAGTCTCGAAAAATTACAATATTTTCGTACAATACAGTACACTGAATATTCCAACGACTGTACATGAAAAATTACTAAACACTTTGTAAAGTATACTTTTGTGTTTATTAATTTTTTAAATATTCCAATAGTGTTTAATTACCTACAATTTAAATTTAGTAATTTTATTTATTTATTTATTTCAAAACACACAAAACAGAATGCAATAACAATTAAATACAACTCAAAATTCAATTTACAGATCTGTATTACATTCCAAACTATGTATGTCTAGGCGCATTTATAATTATATATTTAGAAAGTCAAGTATATATATTTAGAATTAATATAAACGTTAATTTTGACCTATTTTTTTTTTATCTGTGTCCCTAATTATTATTATGTCCACTCACACAATTCGCTAACGCGCTAAGGTATGCTATTAGCGAAATATTCTAGGAACTGACACAACGATCCCTTAATTCACAATCAAACTATTAACGGGAAATTTAATTAATATGATTGTAAACTAGGGTATTGAATTGCAGGTTAGTAGGGGCGGCAAAAATTGAATAGCCTACTGGCGGCAAATATGTAAATACGGCACTGGCTCCGGCATTGATTCGAGTGCAATGTACATCTACCAATGCCTTAATTTATTAAAAGTAAACACATAAAAATTTCATAATATAGGCATTGCAAGTTGTCGTAATGATATAAAATGTAGTTATAGCATCAAAGACGCTCAGGTGGACTAACCTAGTTTGCATATAACATCTAATAACTATCCAGTAACTAAGTATTTACACAGATACCTATTGCAGCTTGCTTTATGATCTATTTAGCCTTGACAGGCCTATTTAGACATTATCGTAGATCAGAGCTGCCCAACTTCAGGGCCGCTGGCCAATTGACTGGCCATTGTCCTCTGACAGAGCAAGAGGATTGGTCCATTAACGTTGGCTTAAAAAATCAATCACAGAGAGCAGTCAAATTTTAGTTATATACCTACATAAAATATAATATGTACGATACTATATGATATTAGAGAGATACAAAGTTTATGTTATTTTGACATCACATTGCTTAAGTTAGATTGACATATTATTAGATGTAATCATATACTTTATTATTTTGACATTTAATTTTTATGTTTTTGTTTTATTTCTGCGGGATTATATATTTTTATATAATTTTTAAAAATATAAAATTATATAATAAAATTGATAACTCCGACTGCGTGGCGGTTCGCAGTGCGAAGCACGACGAGGCCGCGCGCGCGTTGTCTCAGCTCTGTCCCCATGATGAAGGCCACCGGACGTGGCCGAAACTATAGTCGGAGTTTCCGATAAAATTATACGTGAGTAATCCCGCATAAATAAAACGAAAATGTGTCAAGACCACGTCAGTTTCCATAATATCATTTTTATGTTATTATTACTTCTTTATAATTTTGGATCATGGGTCTAGGAACGCGGATCCGCAATCTCGTAAAAATAAGTAATTAACTTTTTTCCACGCAAAAACGCCTCAAAACTTTTCGTTGCCGCTTTGTTGCGCGTTGTGAGAGCTGGATAATTATAATACTCGTAACTATTACTTACTATTAGAGTACTTAACTAACACTAAAAATTGTTATAACTAAAAAAGAAAAAAGTAAAAGTAAGTAGTTAGAAATGAAGGTTTTTTATTACTGACAGGCTTTGTGTTTGACTACAACTCACCTGATGTCAAGTGACGGTGTGGTCGAAGATGGTAAAGCACACCTAGCCTGGAATGGAACTGGCTCTTAATTGAGGCTGCCGGAACACACCGTTAGATGCTTGGCAGCAGAATTTCAACTTGAGGGTAGCTAGCCAGCCGAGTACTAGAAAGTACCCTACCACTGCGGAACGGTTTCCTCACGATGTTTTTCTTCAGCGGCAGCTCAAGCTCATTATTGGGGTTTGAACCCACGCCCTTCGGCATGCGAATCGACCGCGCTAACCACTGAGCTATCATCGCTACAAAAGTAAATTTGTCCCGTTGTCGATTTCACTTTACCCACTTTTGCTTTAAGATTATAACGAAATTGATTCTAATGGTAAGAGATACCTTTGCAGCGGTATACAGAACTTTATCCAATAAAACAAAGTCCAGGGCATCGTTTTGGCGTCGATATCTTCGATGGTTAGTCTCAATAGCCCTGTAATTTCACTGATAGGTATCAGCTAATTTTAAACACTTCGGCTTGACGGTAGATTATTTAATACGTTTAAAAGGGAATCAAAATTATGGCCCATCCGCAAAATTGGTTGGCTAGCATTGTTTTAGATTCAGAGATCAGTTATTCTAACAGATAGCTGGTATTTCTATCTACTGGCAAAACCGGTAAAGTACATAAGTACATAAATTTATGACAAATTTGTACATATTATTACTTTAGAAGTATTGCTCACACCTTATGCAAAGTAAGTAACAGACAGTCCTATAGGCTAAGGTTAGGTGTTCGATCAAATGTCGTCTTTTTTTAATGGAAACTAGCGACCCGCCCCGGCTTCGCACGGGTAGTAAGAATGGGTATAGTAAGCTATTCTTAAAAGGCAAGTACCTATAATATGTCACCGCGGACTTTTTAGTAGTACTATAAAAGAGGTATATCCCACCATGCATTGTTTTGTTATGTCTACGTTTGTATTTTTAACGTAGCGCCATCTATTGGATACTTACTGAATCCAGTTAATAAATTACCTTACACCGCCATCTATTAGAATTTTATGGAACTCACAGATAATTAGAAGTTTTTGGCGTATAATAAACAAATAAATAATCTGCATAATATGCATATAAATCTTAATATTCTCTTTTTTGTATAGTTTTTCCATTATTGGTTGCCTGGAAGAGATCGCTCTTAGCGATAAGGGTGTCACTTATGGCACTAGCTCATAAGATTCTTTTGTTTTCTGTACTCTTTTTCTTTTTCAGTGTGCACAATAAAGAGTTTCTATTTATCTATCTAATCTGCAATAAAAATATTGTGTTTATAAATTGAGATATAAACTTTCCTATCTCTCAAGTTGGATCAAACTGCACACAGTGTGCAAGCTTTAGTTAAAATCGGTTCAGTAGTTGAGAAGTTCATCGCGGACAAACAACGTGACACGAATTTTGTATACATAAAGATGTAGGTAATGAGACGATCGAGGCGTTCTCCTGATGGTAAGAGATAACTGTCTATGACCATTGCAGCGATACACAGAACTTTGAGTAGCAAAACAAAGCCTAGGGCATCGCTGCTTTGACACTCATTATTTAAGACTTTCGATGGTTAGTCTCAACAGCCCTGTAATTTCGCAAAAACGGTTGCTGGTCAACCACACCGTCAGGTACTTGGTAGATTTTTAACTCTCGTGTGGTATATGAATTACATAATTATATACTGCACTATAATTTGACTGCCCTATTGGCTAATTGGTAGTATGGCTTTTTCAAGAGCCGTAGGGCGTGGGTTCGATTCCCACTCAGGACAAGCATTTTGTGATATAATCATAAATGTCTGTTCTATGTCTAGGAGTTCTGTATATAATAATAAATATATATGTAAGTATTTACAACAACAAAAAAAGTATTTAAGTATTCTATCAGTTATCTGACTTCCATTTCCAGCACAAGCCTAGCTTAATTTAAGGTCAGATGGCGCTGTGTTTAATGTTGTACAATATTTATTTCAATAATTTGGTGTAAGAGGTTTAAAAAAAGATAGTTAACAGGTAAACATTGAACCTAAGCACGAGGCTTGTGTCCTGGGGACAGAGTGCATTTTTATCAGAATATTTTGTGACTTTAATCTATGAAGTTTACTTAAAATAGCACAAAAGTTAAGCTCTGCGTTTTAGCATTTAAAGTGTATGTTTAAGTAAAGTGTAATATTTCCGTCTCCCCATGTACCTTTCTAAAATAATAATTTTCTATATGTAGAAAGGAACTAAAGTTAATTAAAATAATGAATTAGTCATTAAGAAAAGGCATTAAAGAAACAAGAGTTTCAATATTTTACTGGCAAAAAGTGCCTTGCCGTGCCGTATGCCGTGGTGGTGCCGGCGTAAAAATAATACCCCCCCACCCTCTCTACCCGCGGTTGCCGTAAGAGTCGGCTAAGGGATGTAACCCGGAAAATGGGCAGCAGCGTCTTCCTTGAACAATCACACCTAACTGCGCTCGCCAACACGCCTGCCAAGCGTGACGAATATTGGCAAAAGTCCAGCAGTGGACGTTCTGTGGCTGATGATGATGACTAGGAAAAATACCAAGGATTGTAAATTTTCGATACGAATAAGTTTCTATGAGAATTTAATGTATTAGCATAAAAAACCATGAGACAACCGGTGAACTTGTTTGACTTTTATCCTCTGAAATTAAGTGAGCTTCCTCTAAAATCTGCCGCCCCTAGGACGCTGCCGCCCCTAGGCCGCGGCCTATATGGCCTATTGATAAATCCAGGACTGGTTTGAAGTGTTTGTTAATCCGATGCGTGAGACTACGCGAGTACGGTAGCGCAACGTCATGTGCTGTACGTGAGCGGCATAGATATAGTTCTGATTGTACAACCCACTGGTATGTGGTAATGTTGACCACTATTTATTTGCATAATGTTTGTTGTCAGTACATTCACCGATAGATAAAAATAAAACGCAAAATACACGCGATGTAGTAGTTAGCGTGGTCGGTCGGGACCCTATTACTAAGACTCCGCTGTCTGTCCGTCTGTCTGTCTGTCCGTCGGTCACCAGGCTGTATCTCATGAACCGTGATAGTAAGACAGTTGAAATTTTCACAGATGAGCTATTTCTGTTGCCGCTCTTACAACAAATATAAATAAATATAAATGTGGGCTCCCATACAACAAACGTGATGCTTTTTTTGCTCGTTTTTGCTCGATATTTATAACGGCAACAGGTAGACGCTTGAAATATTCACAGAATATTAAATTATATATTCACTTTAAAAATAAATAATTAAATTAAAATACAACAAACGTGATTTATTGTTTTATTTTTTTGGATGATTATGCTTTTCTACCTCTTTCTTCTAGATTATGTCACACAGGTTTATGTTAACATCATGTGAGATGTGGTCAAACATCTTGCTTGGCAATGATTTAAAAAAAAACAGAAGCAATTTTTTTATGGTAATGCGGTCCTAGATTAGATAACAGTTTCTTCTAGTTTACGGATGGTAGTTATGTCTTGCGCTGGCTCGGCGCGTAAGGTTGCGCGCTGTCCATACATTCTGGAGTCTTAGAAATACATTAATTGAGGTTTTCTTAGATATTTCTTTATACGTTTCATATGACCACTAACTAACATGTCTTTGAATATTGCTAATGTTCAAACTGTCAACCCGTATACTAAATTACAGTATGTTTGTTTCAGAACATGTCCCGATCTGAAGACGCTTTACCTTCTAGCAAGACCTAAAAAGAATAAAGATACAGCTAAACGGCTGCAGGAACAATTCGATGATGTCGTAAGTAAAAAAGATTGATAAACTATAACCGGAGCATAGAAGTAATATAGTTTATTTTTGACAAATTTATTGAGAAAATAAAATATTTTAAATGAATAGAAATACCTACATATGTATTTCTTACTACTTTAATATATCATGACATTTTATATTATGGCTGCGAATCTTACTCACTAGATAAGGTTAAAAAAAACGATGAATACACTAAGACCCACCCTCTCTACCCATGGTTGCCGTAAGAGTCGGCTAAGGGATGTGATCCGGAAGATGGGCAGCAGCGTCTTCCTTGAACAATCACACCTAACTGCGCTCGCCAACCCGCCTGCCAAGCGTGGCGAGTATTGGCAAACCGTCGTTAATCTATCACCGGTAAATCGCTCACAAAATACAATGAAATTAGTAAAAATATTATACAACTAATTTTTTTTTAATAATTAGTAGTTTTTTTTATGACTTACAGGCTTGGTGTTTTTACCACAACTCATATGATGTTAAGTGACGGTGTGGTCGAAGATGGTAAAGCACACCTAGCCTGGAATGGAACTGGTTCTCAAGTGAGGCTGCTGGAACACACCGTTAGATGCTTGGCGGCAGATTTTCAACTTGAGGATGGTAGCTAGCCAGCCGAGTACTAGAAAGTACCCTACCACCACGCTGTGGTGTCATCACGATGTTTTCCTTCATTTTAAGCTCATTGTTGGGGCTTGAACCCACGCCCTTCGGCATGCGACCCACCTCGCTAACCACTGAGCTATCATCGCTACAAAGTCGAATAATGGTTTTTTTTTTTTTTTTTTTCAGTTATACGAAAAGCTACGGAAAGAACACCCGGACTTTCTGGAGAAGATAAGAATCATAGAAGGTGACGTTGGCCAGATAGAACTCGGGATGACTCCTATCGACAGAGCTAAAGTTATCAATGAGGTTAGTATGATATTCTGCCGCGAGTAGTAGTGTGTTAACATTACTGTGTTTAGGATGAAAGGATACTTGGTGGTTCTGGTACCACCGCAGTACCAGATATTTAACCACCAAGCAGTAGTGTGTCAACATTACTGTGTTTCGGTTTGAAGGGTACTACAGCTAGCGTATATACAGTGAGACTAACCATCGAAAGATCGATCGATGACTTTGTGCTTTCTTGATAAGCTCAAAGTCACACAATAAGCTATGGAGAGGGCTATGCTCGGAGTTTCCCTACGAGATCGAATCAGAAATAAGGAGATCCGTAGACGAACTAAAGTAGCCGACATAGCCCAGCGGATTAGCAAGTTGAAGTGGCAGTGGGCAGGGCACATAGCACGCAGAACTGATAACCGTTGGGGCCGCAAAGTTCTGGAGTGGAGAACACGGACCGGCAAGCGCAGCGTAGGACGTCCACCCACAAGGTGGACAGACGACCTCATAAAGACCGCAGGAACGCGCTGGATGCGAGCCGCTTCCAACCGGTCTTTATGGAAGTCAATGGGAGAGGCCTATGTCTAGCAGTGGATGTCCTACGACTGAGATGATGACGATGATGAACCATCGAAAGTCTCAAAGTAATGAGCGCCAAAGCACCGATGCCCTGCACTTTGTTTTGCTACTCAAAGCTCTGTGTATCGCTGCATTGGTCATGGACAGGCGTTATGTCTTACCATCTGCAGAGTGTCTTACTTTTACATCATAGCTGCAGCGACATTACAGTAGCTCTAATTACGTTAGTGCGTACGTACTATTCAGGGTTGCGCGGAACGGGGAATGGTTATTGATGTAAATGAAAGCAATTTGTAGAATTTAAGAGGAAAGCAGTCAACTGAGACATTTGAAAATTAGGAATTTCACCAAGCTATTTCTGTCGCGCCGCACGCAGCACCCGCGTACATACTGAGCGAAAGGGACAACTGCACCTCGGGCTCATTAACCCGAAATAAAATGAGCAAAATCGAGGTTTCGTATTCCTCTGTTTCCTCCTCCAAATTTAGACCGATTTTAGTATTTCTTTTAACAAGTAAATAAGAAGGATGTGTTCTTTTTTAAGATTATGTCTATGAGATTGGGAATTTGGACGTTTAACAGCGTTGAAACTAGTTAAATTTTAAGATTTTTGAAGATTCCTAGCTCTTATAAAAAAAACATATATCAAAAAATCAAAACAGAGGGGCATGAAACTAGCAAGTATCTACTTCCTATCTAAAAATTATTGCTCTAGTATTAAAATCCTGGAAGGAAAATAGGGAAAACGTTTGTATGAAGAAAATGACGACTTGTTTTCTCTTAATGACTCTTCGTGACAAGATGGCTTGCAAAAGAGAGTTACATAAAAATTCCGCGAGAGGCGCGCTTATCATGAAATATCATATCATTGTCTATGTGTATATTCCAATAATTAACTTATACGAAAGTCAGAGTTTTAGCGGGAACGCGGTAAGCGTCGTGTCGCCCCATTGTATTTTTTTCCAAATTTAGTGTTTTTTCGAGTGTTTATGTATAAAAATAGTGGTGTTTTATTCATAAAGTGCCAAATTACAAGCACGAGTGTGGGAAAGTGATATAATGCGGTGAAACATGACTTTTCGTGTTGCTTCCAAAACTCCATCGAAGCTTATAGTAAAGACGCCACTACTTTACTAAAGCATGACTAGATTTAAGACATGAATTGCAAAAACGGAAGACAAGGCAGTATGGCTTTAAAGCTTTAGCCTCTCATAAACAGCAAATTGATAAAATAGACGTAAGTCAATTAAGAGATGTAATCTAGTGTTTGATCTGAGCGTAATCTAAAATCTCTAAAAAAAACTGTTCCACACATTTTGTCGATGTTATTTTTTACAAAACTCCTTTGCTTTCTGAGTTCTAATTATCTTCTGCTTATCTATAATTTGTATAGTAACCGGAAGAGTTCATAAAATCTATAACCCGACTGCAATTAAAATAGCTATAATTAAAGGAAAAAACTTTTTAAACAAATTAATTATTCCTAATTAAATTTAAACATATAACTTATATAGGTATATATATTTGTAATTCTCTTTTAATTATCTTTGTTTATTTACCATACTTGATAGGATTGTTTTTTTTTTAATTAACGACACGTAACGTTTGTATTTCGCGCCAAAAATCCACCAACTTGTTTTTTTTTTAATCTATGGGTTTTGTCTTATGTTTTACACTTGGGTTATTGAGACGAATCGAACGTAATCCATTCGGCCGTTTAGAAGAAATGAGGTAATAAAGAAATTTACATACATACAAGATATGCGCAGAAACCTAATCCTTCCTTGGCAGTCAAGTAAAAAGAGCAAAAATCAAAGGTCATTTTAGTTAGGTAAAAAAACTCTTGTTTTATTTTGCTGTTTTATAATTACATTAGTTTGATCAACTCAAAGAGTCGTTTTATGCTTAAAATGGCAAGGACGTCAAAGTTATTTCACAAAAAGTTGTTTATTTGAAATATAATAGGACAAACACTTGAAAAATGACTAAGCAATTATAAAAATATATGACAAGGGTTCAGTAGTATTTCATTGAGGTGAAATAATCAAGTTACAAACCGAAAAGAATAAGCTCGCAAATTTAAAAAAAATCACCAGCTGTCCTACGTTTATCGTCATTCTATCGAGACTCAGGGCGTCTTACGTTATGCTTGCGAATTCGCGGTCTCGCTCTAGAACACGTCTACCTCAGCGGTTATCGGTTCTGCGACAGATATGTCCAGCCCATCGCCACTTCAGCTTGCTAATACGCTGAGCTATGTCTGTGACTTTAGTTCTCTGGCGAATTACTTCGTTCCGGATACGATCCCTCAGAGAGATGCCAAGCATAGCTCTTTCCATAGCTCGCTGAGCGACTTTGAAGTTACGGACCATTCCCGCTGTGAGTGTCCACGTTGTGGCTCCGTAGGTCACGACAGTATTTTTTTTTATGGCTGACATGCTATGTGTTTGACCACAACTCACGATGTTAAGTAATGGTGTGGTCGAAAATAGTAAAGCACACCTAGCCAGAAATGGAACTGGCTCTCAAGTGAGGCTGCCGGAACGCGCCGTTAGATGCTTGGCGGCAGATTTTCAACTTGAGGGTAGTAGCTAGCCAGCCGGGTACTAGAAAGTACCCTACCACCATGATATGGTTTCCTCACGATGTTTACCGGCAGCTCAAGCTCAGTGTTGGGGTTTGAACCCACGCCCTTCGGCATGCGAACCGACCGCGCTAACCACTGAGCTATCATCGCTACAAAATATCATTAATATAATGAAATATCAATATAATAATAATATATCAGGAGAGCTGTGGTCAAACACCTAGCCTGTCATAAAAAAGGCAAATCACTCGACCACGGAAGTGAAGCAACGGAAAGCAGCTATAGGTAGCTATGAGGTTTCTTTGTCTGACCCCGGAACCCTAATTACATGTGTTAGCTAATGATTAGTTAAGCTTTTTTTCTCGTGTATAAACACGTGATCCGTGTTTCTAATTGCACCGATTGACGTCAATATTATAAACACAAAAACTATTCTAGATGTTAAACGTCTTACGTTATGCCAGCGTAGTCTATAGTAATTCGGAATGTAAAGAAAAAAGAAAAAAAAATGCAGTAAAAAATTTACTGCATATAAAACCATTTCGTTTTTTTTTTTTATTGCTGACAGGCTAGGTTGACCACAGCTCACCTGATATTAAGTAACGGTGTGGTCGAAGATGATAAAACACACTTAGCCTGGAATGAAACTGGCTCTCAAGTGAGGCTGCCGGAACGCACCGTTAAATGCTTGGCGGCAGATTTTCAACTTGAGGGTGGTAGCTAGCCAGCCGAGTACTAGAAAGTACCCTTTTTTTTTTTTTTTTTTTTTTTTTTTATGTAACAGTAGTGAGACGAACGAGACGCTCTCCTGATGTTAAGAGATAACGCCTGTCCATGACCATTGTAGCGATACACAGAACTTTGAGTAGTAAAACAAAGTCCAGGGCATCGCTGCCTTGGCGCTCATTACTTTGAGACTAGATGGTTAGTCTCAACAGCCCTGTAATTTCGCTAGCTGCAGTACCCTTCAAACCGGAACACAGTAATGTTTACACACTACTGCTTGGCGGCAGAATATCTGGTGCTGCGGTGGTACCTACCTAGACGACCTCCTGCTAAGGAAATCTACCACCAAGTGGTACCCTACCACCACGCTATGGTTTCCTCACGATGTTTTCCTTCACCGGCAGCTCAAGCTCATTGTTGGGGTTTGAACCCACGCCCTTCGGCATGCGAACCTACCGCGCTAACCACTGAGCCATCATCGCTACAAATTATTACCTGGTGTACGCCTGTACGGACATACACTCCTGTACGTAATTTTTACGTTTAAAACTCTTTAAACTATAACTCTTTACTCCATTGTTCAGGTTAAATTACAAAGCCTAGAACATCGTCGCAAAGTTGCTAAGTTGTCGATTCTTTATCGGATTCATTTCGAAGAGTGTGCTTCAGAACTACATGGTCTAATTCCTCCATTTCCATTTTTCTATCGGACAGCCAGAAGCTCAAAAAAGCGACATCGTTTCATGGCAGATGTTCCAAAAACTCGAACGAAACGATTTGATTCCACGTTCATTGTGCGGACTGCTAGACAGTGGAATGCGCTGCCCGAGTGGGTGTTCCCCGATGGATATAATCTGGGTGTCTTCAAGTCGAGAGTGCATCGGTATCTTCTAGGCAAGCGTGCTCCATCTTAGACCGCATCATCACTTAACATCAGGTGAGATGGCGGTCAAACGTAAGCCAATCTCTAATTAAAAAAAAAGATTAGTTATGGAATTTTTATTTTATTTTTATGATAAAAACGCAATTTTTCCTTTATATGTGCTATAAGACGTTGCTTCGTACCAAATTTCAAGATTCTGAGTTCACGGGAAGTACCCTGTAGGTTTTGATTCCCTTGCGAGTGTCGAAAATTTGCAGCATAAACGGCTGTATCTTTTGATCGCGTTGGCTTAGAAGTTTGGGTTTTTCACAGCTCCAAGGGACAGTAGACCTGAGTATTTGATATGAATTTCAGCTTGATACCTTCATGCGTTCATGAGAAAAAGGGTCTTGACAGACAGACGGACAATAAAGTGATCCTATAAGAGTTCAGTTTTTTTCCTTTTGAGGTACGGAACCCTAAAAACGTAAGCAACTAACCAATTATGCTTTTTACAGGTGGAGATTATTTTCCATGGAGCAGCAACGGTGAGGTTTGACGAGCCGCTTAAGACAGCGGTTGAAATCAACGTGCGTGGCACGAGAGAAATGTGTCATCTCGCTCGCGCTTGCACCAAGCTAAAGGCTCTGGTGCATGTATCCACAGCGTACAGGTGAGTTCTATCTCTTTCTTTCTTTCAACACTGATTAAATATTGTTTTAACGTAATCATCTATATTTGGTAGGCACTGAATCTCATGAGTCAGGGTCCTCAATTAAATCATAACTTCCAAGTAATATTTAAATTGTGAAAGTTTGTGCCGTAGTGGTGCCAACGTAAGAATAGTACCCCACCCTCTCTACCCGTGGTTGCCGTAAGAGTTGGCTAAGGGATGTAATACGGAAGATGGGCAGCAGCGTCTTCCTTGAACAATCACACCTAACTGCGCTCGCCAACCCGCCTGCCAAGCGTGGCGAGTATTGGCAAAACCCCTCAGGAAGAGACCTATGTCCAGCAGTGGACGTCCTATGGCTGATGATGTGATGTGATGTCAAAAAAAAAATCTAAATCAAAAGTCATTTATCCAGTTTAGGCCCTGGTAAAGCACTTATGAACGTTAAGTTACATGTTTGAATCTATCACCGGCTCGTAATTACACTTCAACTGAGAAGACTCCGGCAAGAAACTCAGCAAGGTCTACTTGTGTGAGATCTACTTAACAGGAGTTCGTCTAGATAGATACCAGCGCAGTACCAGATATTCTACCGCCAAGCAGTAGTGTGAAAACATTACTGTGTTTATAAAGTAATGCAGCTAGCAAATTACAGGGCTGTTGAGACTAACCATAGAAAGTCTCAAAGTAATGAGCGCCAAAGCAGCGATGACCTGGACTTTGTTTTGCTACTCAAATTTCTGTGTATCGCTGCAATGGTCATGGACTGGTGTTATCTCTTACCATCAGAAGAGCGTTTCGTTTCATTACCTTTACATTTAAAATCATGAAATATTAGCAAGCAACAACGTACAGCACAAGTATAGGAAAAAAAATCAAAATCTGTAATTGTATCACATAAAATATTTTTTGCGATCACTTATTTCATATCGAAAGTTGGCTAAATGATTTAATGAGGTCATTTTCACGTTTGTTTTTAGATAATGTTTTTGGCGATGATAGCTCAATGGTTAGCGCGGTCGGTTTAGACGCCGAAGAGCGTGGGTTCAAACCTGAACAATGAGCTTGAACTGTCGGTGAAGGAAAACATCGTGAGGAAACCATAGCATGGTGGTAGGGTATTTTCTAGTACTCGGCTGGTTAGCTACCACCCTCAAGTTGAAATTCTGTCGCCAAGCATCTAACGGTGTGTTAAAGCTTGACTTGAGAGCCCGTTTTATTCCAGGCAAGCTATGCTTTACCATCTTTGTCTACACCGTCATAGCGAAATCGAAAGTCTCAAAGTAATGAGCGGGAAAGCAGCGACGTTGTTTTGTTACTCAAAGTACTATGTATTACTGCAATGGTCATGGACATGCGTTGTTTTATACCATATCGAGAGCATATCATTCTTCTCATAAATTTTATATTTAAAAAAAAAACTTTGATATTTGTTTGGATAACTCGGCACGCGAGTCATCTTACACTTGGCTGGTTTTTACCTGAGTAAGGCAATATCTAAAGGATGGGTCATGTTTTGATAGCGCCTGTATTTTTCCGTTAGTGGAATACAATTTATATTGGATTTTATTAAGATGTGGTTCATATGGATGAGACCATATGTGCTTTGTTTTGTCCTTAAGTTTAAATTGTATCAACTTTAATTACATTTGGTGTAATTAAATTAAATTTCGTTCTAGAAACGTCTACTTAGAGGCTACTTTTAATGAGTAAACCGTTTTAAAAATCAGTTTTGAGCATGTGTGTAGGTGAAATACTTTTTAGGGTACCGTTACGTAGTAAAACAAAAATCCATTTTATTTACGACGGACATTGTATACATTTTAATTGAAAGATAAAAAAATATCTATATATTATAAGTAAATTGACTTGTAACGTTGGTGTTCAATAAAATATTTGTATTTGTAAATAAATTGGATGTTGTGTAATCAACACTTCAAAGAAAACGCATGTCCATGACCATTGCAGCGATGTATAGAACTTTGAATAACAAAACAAAGTCTAAGGCACTGTTGCATTGGAGCTTATTGCTTTGACTTTCGACAGTTAGTCTCGACAACCCTGTAATTTCGCTAGCTGCAGTACTCTTCAAACCGGAAAACAATAGTATTTACACATTACTGTTTGGTGGTATTTACACAATACCTTACCACCGTGCTATGGTTTCCTCGCGATGTTTTCCTTCACCGGCAGCTCAAGGTTATTGTTGGGGTTTGAACCCACATCCTTTGGCGTCCATGAACCATCCGCGCTTGTGTGATGAAAGTCAGATTACTGATAGAATACTTTTTTTAAAATACATCCTTATAATACATACAGAACGCCCCGACACAGAACAAACATATGTTTATAACATAATTTTTTTGTCCTGGGCGGGAGTCGAACCCATACCCTACAGCTCTTAAGGCAGATATACAACCAATAATCCAACAGGGCTGTCAAAAACGGATTCAAGTACCTTTTTAAATTTGCTAAACATATTTTATTTGACAAAAGATCAGAAGGCCGCCGTTTAACTAAGACATTTGTCTACGGAACCCTGCACCGTAGACGTGACACGACACGCACTTAACACATTTCCAAATAACATTGTAATCAAGCACTATACATGTATATATGTATACGTAACTATGTAAATAAAATGATTTAATTCCACGCGCATTTGTCTGGCCAGAAGAAAGGTTTTTGTAATTTAAAATTATTTTCAATCCATTTACTTACATTATAAACTTGAAACCTCTAAAAATACAAAGCAAGTATACAATTATACATCATCATCTTTTTGTTTGTTTTTAATGACGTAATTTGTTCATTTTCTAAATCCCTAACAATTATTCGGACCATTTTTTTTTAAATTTATTTTGTCCTTTTGGGGAGGCTAAAGCTTTCAAGCCATACTGCCTTGTCTTTCGTTTTTGCAATTCATGTCTTACATCTATAGTAACAGTCAAAGTACAGTCTTGGTCAAGCCCAGATCGTGCCAGTCAAATCTAGTCATGCTTGAGTAAAGTAGTGGCGTCTTTACTAAAGCTTCGGTGGAGTTTTGGAAGCAGCACGAAAAGTCATGTTTCACCACATTATATCACTTTCCCACACTCGCGCTTGTGATTCGGCACTTTATGAATAAAACACCACTATTTGGAAAAAAATACAATGGGGCGACACGACGCTTACCGCGTTCCCGCCAAAACTCTTATTCGGACCAGAAACCTTCCCGTGCAAAATCGGGGTCTATCTATCTATATCTTTAAACGAGCAATTTTTGTATATATATTCTGAATCTCGGAAACGGCTCCAACGATTTTCATGAAATTTTGTATCCAGGGGGTTTCGGGGGCGAAAAATCGATCTAGCTAGGTTTCATTTTCAGAAAACGTCGTTTTATCCATGTTTTCAGCCGAGCAATGCTCGGTCAACCAGGTACTATCTATAAAAGAAGGAACTGATAGATTCTCTGACTGATCTATCAACTCACAGCTGAAACCTCTGAAATGTTGCACGAATGTTCCTTAGGTAACGTAAGTGTGCACACATCATCAGCTATAGGACGTCCACTGCTGGACATAGGCCTCCTCCTGGGAGGGTTTTGTCAATACTCGCCACGCTTGGCAGGCGGGTTGGCGAGCGCAGTTAGGTGTGATTGTTCAAGGAAGACGCTGCTGCCCGTCTTCCGGATTACATCCCTTAGCCGACTCCTACGGCAACCACGGGTAGAGAGCGTGGGGTACAGTTCTTACGCCGGCACCGCCACGGCATAATACGGCATAAAACGATTATTCTAAGCGAACTGACCTACTAAGCCGTTCAAACGCTCCTAAGTATCCTCCTAAGTAGTAGTAGTAAGTATAAGTAGGTATTGACCATGAGAAATTGCATTGATTCTTCATGACAAACAGAATATTATTGTCTTGGCCAAATATTTAATTGGCTTGCAGATTGGATGGCATTGGTGAGTTCATCTCAGAATAATTATGTATACAAAACAGTTTCCTGGTTCTTTAAATTGAATTACGAGATTTATTTAGCTTTTATCTGTGTTTTCGTTTGCGTGGCACTTTCGATTCATTAATATTATTAATATTAATGAATGAAATTAATGAATATTATTTCTGTGGTGGACGTTGTGTTCGCGGCGCGGGAACAAAACGCACTAGACCCGCATATTACTGATTACTGTAAGGTACTATCTACTTTCGTAGCGATGATAGCTCAGTGCTTAGCGCGGTCGGTTCGCATGCCGAAGGGCTTGGGTTCAAACCCCAACAATGAGCTTGAGCTGCCGGTGAAGGAAAAACATCGTGAGGAAACCATACCGTGGTGGTAGGGTACTTTCTATTACCAGCCTACTCAGCCTGCTGGTAAATCCGCCACTGGCTACTATTAATGGTAAAAAGGTAACAAACAGAAAGACAGAGAAACAAAATTACTATTACTTAAAATACTAAAAAAGTTTGGAATGTTTAACTTGATGTACAATTTTGAGACTTGTAAAAAACGAAGCAAGAAACCATAGGAGGATAATGCATATATACAAGATCCTTATCAGGCCTGTTTACCATACCCTTCTACTGCTATATAAAGACCTGTTTTTACTGATATAAGGCCATAATCCACCAAGCTGGCTTCACACTTTTTTTTATGTTTGACTGGCTTTGTGTTTGACCACAGCTCACCTGATGTTAAGTGATGGTGTGGTCACAGATGATAAAGCACACCTAGCCCGATATGGTAGCTCTCAAGTGAGGCTGCCGGAACACACCGTTAGATGCTTGGCGGCAGATTTTCAACTTGAGGGTGGTAGCTGGCCAGCCTTGTACTAGGAAGTACCCTACCACCATGCTATGGTTTCCTCATGATATTACACATCTTCGTAAACGACCGGATTACAGACGACGTTTTCAAACACCGTTTGAAAACCGGCCAAGTGCGAGTCGGACTCGCGCACAAAGAGTTCTCTACCATTATCTATAAAACGGCAAAAAAATCATGTCAGTTGCATGGGATTAATGCCCTTAAATATTTGTTTTATTTTAATTTAATTACATATTTATTTTTATAGTGAATATATAACTAAATATTCTGTGAAGTAAAGTATTTCAAGCGTTGCCGTTAACAATATCGAGCAAAAACAAGCAAAAAAATCACGTTTGTTGTATGGGAGCCCCTTCAAATATTTATTTTATTCTATTTTTTAGTATTTGTTGTTATAGCGGCAACAGAAATACATCATCTGTGAAAATTTTAACTGTCCAACTATCACGGTTCATGAGATACAGCCTGGTGACAGACAGACAGACATACAGACAGACGGACAGTGGAGTGTTAGTAAAAGGGTCCCATTTTACCCTTTGGTTACGGAACCCTAAAAAAGACAGGCTGGATAGATCACTGGATTGCAAGACCATAGAAAAAAAATATTACACATGATTAATTGCATGGAGAAGGTTTTGGCGATTAATTGTTGGTTCTATAGTAAAAATTATTCATAATATTTTTTAGCGATGATAGCTCAGTGTTTAGCGTGGTCGTTTGACACACCAGACGAACTGGGTTCAAATACTAATAAGTTTTGAGCTGCTTGAACTGCCGGTGAAGGAAAACATCGTTAGGAAAGCATAGCGTGGCACGCAAGAGTTGAAATGTGTCTCTAAGGAACTAACGGTGTGTTCTGGAAACCTCGCATTAGAGTCAGTTTCCATACCAGGATAGAAATGTTTACCATCTTCGACCACTTAAAATGAAGTTGACAAAGCCTACTGTAAGGTGGCTCATTACGTGGAAGACAGGAATATTTATGTTTGTAGTAGCTTCTCTCTGCACTTGCATCCCCCTGGCTAAGTGACAATTGTAGTAAGCATAATGTATTAATATCTATAACTGTAAACTGTAACCTAATATGAAAAGAAAGATCCACAAAAAAAGCCTTGCTGAGTTTCTTGCCGGAGTCTTCTCAGTTGAAGTGTAATTACGAGCCGGTGGTAGATTCAAAAATATAACTTAACGTTCATAAGTGCCTTACCAGGGCCTAAACTGAATAAATTACTTTTTGATTTTGATTTTGATTGAAGTGAGCTGTTCAAACACCTACCAATAAAAAAAGTACAATAACAACCTTTCAACTCTTCATAGTGAATCTGTAATTAATGTAAGAATGGTTTGTTTTCAGTAACTGCATCCTAAATGAAATTGAAGAGAAATTCTACGAGAGTTCACTTCCTGGAGACAAGCTGATCGACTTGGTGGAAACCATGGACGAGAAGATCGTCAATAATATCACTAACGGGTGAGTAGGAGTTTTCATAAAACAGCAATGGATTTAGAAGTTATCTTTGCAAGAGGTCGCCTAGATAAAGACCACTTTGTACCAATCTGACGCCGAGGCAATATATTCAAACATCGGTATACCTTACCTGCAGTAAGAACCGGCTGAAAAGGGACTAGGCTTTGAATTATAGGAGTCAGGACTCCAACCATCAAGTTGTAGAGTCCGGAATGGATGGCCAAGTTGGGTGGTTCCACGGTCTTGAGTACGCTCCTCTTGGGATAGCATGCTGCTGTTTGTCAGAAGCAAATTGCTGAGGGTGCGTTCTGGTGGAAAGCGCTTGGTCAAGCGCCAAGGAAGGCCACCAGAAGGGTTTTTGTGGATACCATGGAGGATGGTTTCTCATCTCATGTCTCACGATGTTTTTCTTCAAGCTCAATCTCATTGTTGGGGTTTAAACAGACGCCCGTTGGCGTGTGAACCGAACGCAATTACCACTTATTTCAATTTTATGTCAAAGTAATGAGATTAATGAGACGCTTTCCCGATGGTAAGATATAACGCCTATCCATGAACTTTTTTTATGGGTGACAGGCTAGGTCTTTGTCCACAGCTCACCTGATGTTAAGTGACGGTATGGTAAACACACCTAGCCTGGAATGGAACTGTCTCTCATTGCGGCGATCCACAAAACTTGGAGCAAATCATAGTCCAGGCATCGCTGCTTTAGCACTTCGATGGTTAATCTCAAAAGCCCTGTAATTTCGCTAGCTGCGGAACACAGTAATGTTTACACACTACTGCTTGGTTTAGACAATCTCTTGCTAAGGAGCTCTCCCATCAAGCCGAGCTATCATCGCTAAATATATATATATATATATATATATATATATATATATATATATATATATATATATATATATATATATATATATATATATATATATATATATTTTTAATTCGGATAAGTCCGCTTTTGACCACCAACTTGCCTGATGGTAAGCGATGATGTGGCCGAAGATAAAGCACGCAGACTTAGAAAATACCTATTCACTCTGGCCTTGAAAAGATCAATATATATAACTATATGAAATTCTAACTATATGCTAATTAGCTTCTTTCGAAATTTCAGGTTACTTGGTGACTACCCCAACACTTATGCTTACACGAAGGCGGCAGGCGAAGACATTGTTCAGAAGTACTGCAAAGGCTTACCCGTGGCGTTATTCAGGCCTTCTATAGGTAAACTACCGTAACTACTTACCCACCAAATTGCTCATTAGTTATTTGTTTTAAAACATGTTAGCGTTAAGCGTTGGTCGTCCAGCTGCAAGATGGGTCGACGTTATTGTCACCATCGCGGGTCGAACCTGGACCAGATTGGCACAGAATCGAGGCAGATGGCATAACAAGAGATAAGCATATACCCAGCAGTGGGATAAAGAAGAATGTAGATGATGATGTTGATGATGGTAGGTAGGTATCATCGCACTCTGTCAATCATAAAAAATTTAACATCTAATGCTTATTTTTTATGGTTGACAAGCTAAGTGTTGACCACAGCTCACCTGTTGTTAGTGACGGTGTGGTTGAAGATGGTAAACACACCTAGTCTGGTATAGACAGGCTCTCAAGCGAGGCTTCAAACAGGTTTTCAACTTGAGGGTGGTAGCAAGCCAGCCGAGTACTAAAAAAGTACTGTACCATCATGATATGGTTTCCTCACGATGCTTTCCTTCACCGACAGCTGAAGCTTATTATTGGCGTTTGAACCCATGCCCTTCGGCGTGCAAACCGACTGCACTATCCACTGGGCTATCGTCGCTACTAATATAATAGATAGTTTATTTTTTATTTTTTACATAAATAAAGTTTTTGCGTAGTGGTTGGGTACTTTCTAGTACTTGACTGGCTAGCTACCATCCTCAAGTTGAAAATCTGTCGCCAAGCACTTAACGATGTATTCCGACAGCCTCACTTGAGAGCCAGTTTCATTCCAGGCTAGCTGTTTTTACCATCTGCGACCACACCATCACTTAACATGTGTAATTTGGAAACATTAGTAATACAATTTAGAACACAACAGAATAATAAATATCTGCATACTAATCAATCTTTTGTTTGTCACATAACTTCTAAACGGTTGGACCAATTTGGATGAAATTTGGTGTGTAAATTTCAAAGGCTTCCAGGATTATTTGGAAATACAATTGGACCCGGTAGGTGGCGCTGCAGTCGGTATGTCTGTTGACTACTAGGCGATACGAAATTCGCCGGGTCACCTAGTCAATTATAAAAATTATATTATTGAACGAGTGGATAACAAATTGTTTGGGAATTTACATTAACGCGCATAAAATATCTCATCGAAGAACAATATTGACACAGTCTGCTTGAAGCTAAATAGATTCGTTTTAGCTCTATATAGATTACTGTCTTTGCCCACCTATACAAATGTTTGCTCTGTGCGCTACAAGATTAAAGTTTGGGGTAATGTCTCTGAATATATTATAAAAACTCTTTTATAACATAGAAGATGTCTTGTTCTTATATTTTTACATCGGACTAGACATGCGTTGTGCCGTGGTGGTGCCGGCGTAAGAATAGTACCCCACCCTCTCTACCCGTGGTTACCGTAAGAGTCGGCTAAGGGATGTCATCCGGAAGATGGGCAGCGGCGTCTTCCTTGAACAATCACGCCTAACTGCGCTCGCCAACCCGCCTGCCAAACGTGGCGAGTATTGGCAAACCCAGAGATCCCCCCAAGAAGAAGGAGGCCTATGTCCAGCAGTGGACGTCCTAGGGCTGGTGATGATGATGATGATGAGACATGCGTTTAGCCACGATCCCACCTAATGAAAAGCGACGATGTGGCCAAAGATGGAGCACGCTTACCTAGAAAATACCCATTCACGTTTTTTTTGAACAACCCCGGGTTTACCTCCATCTCACCCACTGGAGCTATCTCCATCTCATCCCATGAAGCTACTATGCCAGCAGTCCAGAGCCTTGCTCCGGTATTTCAAGGAGCTTGGTTGGTTCTGGTTGCTGGTCCCGCGGAAGAGTGCCAAAGCGTGTCTGTAGCCTCGACACAAAACGCCGAGGTGGAAAATTTCAGGGCTTTAGTGGGTATCCGTCATTAGGACGAAGAGTCCCACATAACGACTGCCCGCACCACGGCCGGCGTTATTCACAACACAAAAAAGACCCTGGAAAAAAGGGTAGATGTTGGTAGGGGGAATTGCACAATACATTCCAAACAGGACGTCAATGTAGGACTCATCATCCCCATTTCGAATAAAAGCATAAGTTTAGTTGGAATTGGAAACTCAAACGTTGATGCCGAGTTTCATACATCAGCAGTTCAACGCTTAGAACGTTTAAAGGGAATTTTCACTGTAAAATCATTCCACGCGAGATTGGGTCGTGTAGTTTTTGAGCACACTTACCATAGCGTATACGATAAAAAACTTATAGCCACTGGCCTGGCGCCAGTCTCTGAAGCTTCAAATTCACCATTGAATCGTCATTTATGAGCCTCTTAGCCATCCTTTCAATAGAATCCAAAACCTCGAGCTGGTACTTGCCAGAACCGTGCCAAAGATGGCAGCAGAACACATATTCAAGCTACACCATAAGCGTTACAATTTAATGGGTATCCATACAATAGTTCCCATTTTTTTACAGTTATCGGAACTGCTAAGGAGCCTGTATCCGGTTGGATCGACAACGTCTATGGACCTACTGGAGTAAGTACATTCATACACACATGCACACAAACACTAGCCATGTAGTCTCTAAGTATGGGTCTTATTGGTAAGCTCAAAGTGGCACAACAAGCTATGTAAAGGGCTGTGCTTAGGGTTTTTCTACGAGAACGAATCGGGAATGAGGAGATCCGTAGACGAACTAAAGTTGCCGACATGGCCCAGCAGATCAGCAAGTTGAAGTGGCAGTAAACACATAGCATGCAGGTTTGATCGCCGATGGGGCTGCAAAATTCTGGAGTGAAGACCACAAGACCAGGCGTAGCGTAGAACGTCTACCTACAAGATGAATAGACGACTCATTGAAGACCGGGATGCACTGGATGGGAGCCGATTCCAACCGGTCTTCATGGAAATTACTGGGGGAGGTCTATATCCAACAGTGGACGAGATGATGAAACATCTCAATTAAGAGAGAAATGATTTTTACCGAATCGGAATTTAATAAGTAACTTCAAAGATGCTGGAATGATTTATGGACTGGCGGATTCTTTCCTCCAGACAACATTAGACCTCCAGACTACATGTCCGAGAGTTCATAAAAAAGTTTTAGAATACGTGTGAAGTTTACCAACCCGCACTTGACCAGCGTGGTGGAATATGGCCATACCCTTCTTATAATAAGAAGAGACCCACTACCAGCAGTGGGACAGTTTATAAAAACAAGTTGACGAGGCTCCATCCCAGGCTAGATGTGTATACCAGCTTCGACCACGCCGTCACTTAACGTCGTCTACAATATATACAGTAAAAGCTCTTTATTCGCGGGGAATACGTTCCATAAATCTACCGCGAATACAGAATCCGTAGATATGGAATGGTAATTAGTATGGAATCATATGGGATACGTTCTAATGTTCCAAAATAAAACCAATAAGTATCAAAATAAAATCAATTTAAAGAGAAATTTACAATTAAAATTAAGCGTTATTACCAGCTTTAGGCAAGGGTGTTTTTTTCTGGTTTTGCCGCTTTTAAAAGGTCTTTAAGTTCAGATGATATTAGGCTGTAGCATTAATAATTCTCTGTTTAAAAATAAGGCTACTCTCCATAGATGGATCAATATTCATGAAGAAATCACAAAGTACATTTGCCATACGTAAAACTTCACTTTTAGTTTGGAACTAGTCTACTCGGTTACATCTTTTATAAAAGCCGCCTCGGCACGTACCCATAGTACATAGGTATACATATGTACGTTAATAAATGGCTCCGAATCCTTTTCTGTTTACCGATTGCAGCCGCGTATAATGATTTTTTTTGCCGCGAATACAGGAACTGGGTTACAATTTTTTCACCCGCGAATAATGAAAACGCGAATAAGGAAACCGTGAATAAGGAACTTTTACTGTATATTATTGATGATAAGCTAGGTGTTTAATCACAGCTCACTTGATGTTACGTGACGATCTGGTCAAGGAATGGATCTGGCTCTCAAGTGAGCTTGCCGGAACACACCGTTAGGTGCTTGTTATATAACTAAATATTTGTTTACAGGTAGTGGTAGGTGCATCAGTGGGCCTTCTCCATGTTCTGCATTGCAATCCTAAGGCGCTTGCTGATTTGGTACCGGGAGACATGGTTGTCAACGCTTGCATAGCCACAGCGTGGAAGACTGCTAAGGTACACCATTTATTTATACGAAATTACACCATAGAGCTAATAATTTACTGTTCTATGTCTGGGTGTTCTGTATGTATTATAAGTATGTATTTACAAAAAAAAAAGTATTTATGTATTCTATCGGTTATCTGACTTCCATCACACAAGCTCTGCTTAGTTTGGGGTCAGATGGCGCTGTGTGTAATGTGTCCTACAATATTTATTAATATTTATATATTTTATTCTATGGTGTAATGAACTTGATGTCTTTAAGAAAAACCTATTCATTGGATAACGGAGGCATTATATTTACTTCAGTACCTGTTCTATGGTAACCTGACATTTGCCATTCGTAGGAGTACCCTGGAAACCACGAGGATGCCCCACCCCCAGACCTACCCCCACCAGTCTACAACTACGTTTCATCTGAACAGAGACCTTTGACATGGGGTAAGTCACCCAGCTTCATCTTTTTTTTTTATGTATGTACACCGATTACGCTGAAATTTATGATCCGATTTACGTGATTCTTCTTTATTTTGATGCGGAATAGTTGCCATTTGGTCCCATAAAAATTTAACATAGTTTGGCCTAGTTGTTTTTTATGAAGCTTTAATTGAATAACCTTCATTTGACCTTAGTACGACGTCACCCGTGGCGGAATGGAAAAAATCTGAGCCTACAAACAAAAAAAAACCAAATGTTATTAAGTTGTCTAATGTCAAAGTATGGAAACATAACAAAATTATCACTCATTGCGAATGTTTGGTCAGCAAGGATTTATCACGGTTGAGTTTTATTCAAAAATCACCAACAATGCAATAATTATTGTATCAGTCGCTCAAGTCAAGTTGCAAAATGCAAAGAATAGTTTTTTTTTAAGTTAGGTTATAGGTTATAATAATGACATTGACACATCTGTGGACTTTTTTTAATACAGGCAACGGCCTCAATCTGATAAAGCCAATGATGAAGTCATCATCCGAAATATACTAAAAAAAATATGGGGCAAATCCAAAAACAATCTAATTACTTTCTTAAATTGCTCTATATTTTCACAATCTAAAATAAAAATGGCGCATCGGCGGCGCCCGGCCGAATCGGTCAGTTCTCGACATCTTTATTATTATTATTTTTTTATATCGTAGGAAATCTTACTGCTGGGAACACAGACAAATAAAATAAATAAGAATGAAAAGCCAATTAAAAATTTCACAAGTAATTAAAGAAGAATATGGTAGGAGACGTCGGATTCACACAAAAATACGCAACATAATAAATATATAAATAGGTACACAACATCTAGAACAACACACTTAAATAGAAACAGGTTGAAAATATTTTATACTACACAGATGTTTAAATTTAAAAAGATCGACATCTAGTAAATTATCAAGATGATTGTAGCACCTGCATGCCCTTATAAAAAAGCTGTTTCGCCTTTAAGTGCTATGCACGGACGGAACATAGAGGAGACTAGGGTTAGAACTACTACTTACTAGGTTAGGGTTACTTTATAAAGGCAGCTTCACATTAGTACAAGATATTGAAGTAGTATTTTTGTAAAACTCTCTTTAAAATGCGTATTGTAGTTTCTATTTTATCATCGCTACAAAAACCTTCTAACTTTATTTCCACAGAGAAGTTCATGAAGTACAACGAAATATACGGCTTAGAAGTGCCTACAGTACAAGCAGTATATTTCTACCTACTGCGGCTTACCACCTCCCGCTTCATGACGGCATTCTACGTGTTCTTCCTTCACTGGGTACCTGCTTATATCATCGATGGAATCGCGGTACTCATTGGAAAGAAACCTATGTAAGTATTCAATTATGCCGAAGCGAAATCTGTTTGGATAACAATTTTTTTTTAAATGTCTGACAGGCTTTGTATTTGACCACAACTCACCTGATGTTAAGTGACGGTGTGGTCGAAGATGGTAAAGCACACCTAGCCTGGAATGGAACTGTCTCTCAAGTGAGGCTGCCGGAACGCACCGTTAGATGCTTGGCGGCAGGTTTTCAACTTGAGGGTGGTAGCTAGCCAGCCGAGTACTAGAAAGTACCCTACCACCACGTTATGGTTTCCTCACGATGTTTTTCTTCACCGGCAGCTCAAGCTCATTGTTGGGGTTTCAACTCACACCCTTCGGCATGCGAACCGACCGCGCTAACCACTGAGCTATCATCGCTACAAAATAATATCAGTTATCTGGTTTCCATAGTATATGATTTGCTTAGTTTGGAGTCAGATGGCGCTGTGTATAATGTTCAAGGGTATTTATGATTTATGATAGAGCAGAAAAGGTGTTTGCGTTTGAGGGTTTGAAATAACATTAACAATGTCATTATAATGATAAGAACAATATCAACATACTACTTACATGTCATTATAATGATAAGAACAATATCAACATACTACTCACATGTCATTATAATTGTAAAGACAATATAACAATATCAATATACTACTTACATGTTATTATAATGATAAGAACAATATTAAAATACTACTCACATGTCATTATAATTGTAAAGACAATATAACAATATCAATATACTACTTACATAATATTATAATGATAAGAACAATATTAAAATACTACTTACGTGTCATTATAATTGTAAAGACAATATAACAATATCAATATACTACTTACATGTTATTATAATGATAAGAACAATATTAAAATACTACTCACATGTCATTATAATTGTAAAGACAATATAACAACATCAATATACTACTTACATGTTATTATTTTGATAAGAACAATATTAAAATACTACTCACATGTCATTATAATTGTAAAGACAATATAACAATATCAATATACTACTTACATGTTATTATAATGATAAGAACAATATTAAAATACTACTCACATGTCATTATAATTGTAAAGACAATATAACAACATCAATATACTACTTACATGTTATTATTTTGATAAGAACAATATTAAAATACTACTCACATGTCATTATAATTGTAAAGACAATATAACAATATCAATATACTACTTACATGTTATTATAATGATAAGAACAATATTAAAATACTACTCACATGTCATTATAATTGTAAAGACAATATAACAACATCAATATACTACTTACATGTTATTATTTTGATAAGAACAATATTAAAATACTACTCACATGTCATTATAATTGTAAAGACAATATAACAATATCAATATACTACTTACATAATATTATAATGATAAGAACAATATTAAAATACTACTTACATGTCATTATAATTGTAAGAACAATACCAAAATACTACTTAAATGCCATTATAATGATAAGAACAATTCCAAAGTATTACTTACATGTCATTATAATGATAATCAGATATCAATACAATACGATGGACTCCAATTCAATTTTTTTTACAGGTTAAGAAAAGCATATACGAAGATCAACAAATTCTCCGAAGTTATTGGTTATTTCGCGACGAGACAGTGGAAATTCACCAACAAAAACGTTCAAAATCTGTTTGAAGAATTATCGGAAGCTGACAAACATCTGTTTGACTTTGACATGAAAAGCGTAGACTGGGCTGATTATTTTTACTGCTATGTTAGAGGGATCCGTGTGTATCTTTTAAAAGATCCCGTCGAGACCATACCCGCTGGGCGTAGAAAGCACTCCATACTGAGATACTTACACTACTTCTTAACGTCTGTCTTAGTTTTTGTACTTGCTAAATTATTCTGGAGTCTATTCAAGTTAATATTTAGTTTTTAAATTATTTTTTAAGTTAGATTACGATATTTATATCTAAGTTAAGACTGGGTATCTAGCGAAGGTATTATAAAGCTTCCAGTGTAATAGCGGTTGCTTTTTCTTTGTGGTAAGAATTAATGTGACAATCAAGACGCTCTCATGATAGTAAGATGTGATGGGCAGCGTAGATTTATATAAAATTGACATTTGGATTTCGATTGACACTCTTCGGGTAGCTCTAAAATAAACAAACATAAATGACATATCTGACAATGTAATAGCATTTTTTTTTAATTTGGGCCCTTCGGACAGGCTAAAGCTGTAGAGCCAACGTCTTCGGTTTTTGCAATTCGTGTCTAACATCTATAGTTACAGTCAAAGTACAGTCTTGGTCACGTCCAATACGTGCCAGTCATGCCTTAGTAAAGTAGTGGCGACTTTAGCTTCGGTGGAGTTTTGGAAGCAACACGAAATAATTTCACCACATTATATCACTTTCCCACACTCGCGCTTGTTCTGTTCTGTTTGTAAATCTACATTTAGTCTAAATCTACAAGTCGTCCATATAAAAAAAACAAAACTTCTATTTTTGAACGTAACTCCGAAATTCAGCTGTTCCTTACTTTTGGTCAGCAATGTGGGTTCCGTACCTCAAAAGGAAAAAACGGAACCCTTATAGGATCACTTTGTTGTCCGTCTGTCTGTCGAAACCCTTTTTCTCACGAACGCGTGGAGGTATCAAGCTGAAATTCATATCAAATACTCAGGTCTACTGTCCCTTGGAGCTGTGAAAAAATCAAACTTCTAAGCCAACGCAATCAAAAGATACAGCCGTTTATGCTGCAAATTTTCGACACTCGCAAGGGAATCAAACCTACAGGGTACTTCCCGTGAACTCAGAATCTTGAAATTTGGTACGTAGCAACGTCTTATAGCACAGATAAAGGAAAAATTGCAAAAAAACATAAATTACTATAAAAAAAATACCATAACTTTTACTTATATACCTACAGGTTTGTACAGAACCCTCAGTGCGCGAGTCCGACTCGCACTTAGCCGGTTTTTTCTATGCGAGTGTGCTCCACCGTAGACCGTATCTTCGCTTAACAGGCTAGTCGGTCAAGCGCAAGCCTATTTGTAATTAAAAAAAACTAGATTAATATTATTTACAATAAGAATGTGATAAAAGTCATAGGACCTATTTTGGAATCTTGTTAATGAGTTTTTAGTTTATTTGTTTACGAACGGTCATGTTCGTATATGACATATTTTGTTCGCGAACACTCGTATGAATAATTTTAAAATAGTGTGCCAGATTGAATAAATTAATTAAATAATTATCTGTGTTTTTTTTTTGCTCTTCTCAGGAAAAATTATGTATTTATTTTAAATTAAAAAAAAAGAATTTATTTACTAAATAATTGGATTAACGAGTGCTTATAATTAATAATATATATATATTATAGCGATGATAGCTCAGTGGTTACCGTGGTCGGTTCGCATGCCGGAGAGCGTGGGTTCAAACCCCAACAATGAGCTTGAGCTGTCGGTGAAGAAAAACATCGTGAGGAAACCATAGTGTGGTGGTAGAGTACTCTCTAGTACTCGGCTGGCTAGCTACCACCCTCAAGTTAAAAATCTGCCGCCAATCATCTAACGGTGTGTTCCGGCAGCCTCACTTGAGAGTCAGTTCCATTCCAGACTAGGTGTGCCTTACCATCTTCGACCACACCGTCACTTAACATCAGGTGAGTTGTGGTCAAACACCAAGCGTGTCAGCTATAAAAAAAAACCGTTAATCAGTCAGCATACTTTTAAGGGCATATTTTGTACATTTGTTTTAGAACATTTGGCAAAACACAAAACATATCCCAAAAAAAAAACTTTCTGTGGTACTTGTAACTTCTAACACTCTTTAGTTATATACTGCGAAGATGATTCGTTCATCGTAGTATCTTATCGAGTAAATGGACTCGTTGGAGAAGTCTGCCAAGTTAACACACGTCATGGCCCCGACGGTCTATAATCATCTGCCGATGGAAGTTACTGCAGCCGTCGGACTGCACGCGTTTAAAAGAAGATTAAAAAATTGGCTTATCGAGCAATCTTTCTATAGATTTCAGGAATTTTGTAAAATCGACATTTAATTGACATGTTATGTAATTTATGTGCAATTATGTTATTATTATTAACTATTATTATTAATTATTATTATTGATTATTTATTAATTTGATATAGAATTATTATGATTAGTGTTACTGTATGTACACAATAGTATCAATATTGACTTGTAAATGACATTTATCAATAAATATGAATATGAATATGAATAGCACCCCCAAATAGACGACATGGTTTTAGAGCTCTGCCTCTTTAAGACGCCATAGCGACGTCGCCGGCTACGTATCCAAGCTGTTAATATTGAAATGTATGGTACCTAACCTACGATTTGGCAACGATACATTTCAATATTAACTGCTTGGATACGTAGCCGGCGACGTCGCCATGGCGTCTTAATGAGGCAGAGCTCTTAGTCGGAGGTTTTAAAATCCAGGTTTAGTTAAAAAAAATACAGAAACAGATCTTCAATTCAAAGAGGATGTAATAAATTAGGTACGCAAGAATACGATCTATTTCATCCAAATTTTGAAATAAATTAAGAAAAATACCGCGAGGAGGAAAAGAAAAAAAATTTTGACAGAAAAATTACATTTCATAATTGGCATTTCACCAAAAATGAACGTAGATATCAATAATGAACACGAAATCATCTTCAGATGAATTTACAGTATCTTTTATACTATATAAGTTTTTTAACCATTTATTTTTCATTCTCAGCTAGCATTAGAAATAAAGAGCTGATTACTATCAAAAGTGGCTTAGCCGATATTTCACCATGTTCAATAGGACTCCAGTTTTATGCTGAACTCAATAATACAGCCAATAAAGATTATATTGTTGAGCTAAAATCCGATGAATGCTGCATAATTTCTGATGAAGATACCGATTGTGATAGTATAGAAATTATTGGGGAAAGTTCTAAAGTTATAGTAAAAGGTAATGATTTTTATAATAATGTAACAAGAAGCTTTTGTGATGGTAAAAGATAACACATGTTCATGACCATTGCAGCGGTAATCAGAACTTTAGAACTTCAGAACTAGATAAAGTCCAGGGCATCGCTGTTTTGGCGCTCATTACTTTAGGACATTCAATGGTATCTCGTTAGCTTTGTGTGTTAAACAAAAAAAATTGGACACCGGACAAATCAGATAGCGCCATCTAACCTCAAATCAAGCTTATACTAATTGAACCTTGAAATTTTATTGAGAGGATCACATTCCGAAAAGCGTGGACTCAAATCTCACAATGAGCTTGAACTTTCGGTAAAGGAAAATATTGCGAGGAAGCATAATGATAGGTTACTCTCTGGTATTAGTCAGGCTAGCTAAATTTAAAATCTGCCACATAGCGCCCAACGGTATATTCCGGCAGCTTCATTTGGGACCCAATTCTATTATAGGTCAGATGTGTTTATCATCCAATCATATCATCATAAAATCAGGTGAGCTGTGTTCAAACACCAAGCCAACCAAGCAAACCTTTAAAAAACAAAAGCGAAAAGCCAAAGATCGGGCTGAGATTTGTGTCTTAGAAGAGGCCTGTATCAAGCAGTGGACAATGATAGGCTGATCGTAATGATGATTGTAATGAATCTTATGTTACAGGAAACACTAATACATTTAAAATGGTAGCTCCAGTAGTAAACCCCTACGAAAGAAACGGATATTGTATTATACATGTTGACTCTAGACCCATTGATAAAAGAAACGATGTTATGCGAGATACAATCACTATTGACTTTGATACAGCAATTAAAGATAGTGATAACATTTATTCGGGAACCATCAGCAAATGTAAAAACATTGACGAAGATCCACTAAACGATTGCAAACCTGTTAATTGTGACATATATTACAATGGCAAAAAGCCTATATACGATGAAAACACTAAAAGATGTAGAGAAATACCGAGATGTAGAAGCAAAAAGTCTGAAGCCAGTAATGTTTATGATCCAAACACAGATAGATGTATGGTTGTAGATCCTATTGTTGAAGATGATATAGATTTCATTAAAAATTTAAATAAAGATAGACAACCTAAAGATGTTATTATAGTTGAATCGCCAGAAGACAGTATGAAAACTTGCATAATAGATTCCAAAACTATACTGAAAGATACCACGAAACAGAAATATAAAGCGGACGTAAAGCGAAAGTACATATGCAGTAGTATTTTACAATACTTGGTAACGAATAAATACACGTTGTTGGTACTGGGAATTGTAATATTTGTGCAATGTGGTCTAATATGTACAATGATTTATTGTTTGACAAAAAGATCGATTCGATGCAACAATAAGAAAATAGAGCGAAAATACTTCAACTATAGACAAGATGTATCAGTCACTACACCACTGATTGATACCAGCAACATAGATACAGAAACAGCGTTAGATTACATAAGTGAATCAAGTAATATCGAAAAGAAGATTAAATGTTACAAATCCTGTCAAAAAGAGAGAAAAAATGATGCCAAAATCAGCATGTCTGATGATATTCTAACAAAATGCATAAACAGACGCATCTGGGATACTAAACCTAAATCCGATACAGTTAAAGACGCAAATGATTCGTACATCAACAATTTCAGTGCAGAGTGGAAAGCTCTACAAACGAAAGTGAATGAAACTAAAACCGAAATCCCTGTCAATGAAAAAGAAGAGAAAGGAACAGAAATTGAAACAAAGAGTCAAGAGAATCAAACACGTATAATGAGAAACAGCAGAGAAGAATTTACTGATAGCGATGCTTCTGAAAAGTTTATCAAATGTCATAATTATAATTTCGTCCAATCGATCAAACTCGGAACAGACGATTACAATAAAAAACCACCTTCTATGTCGACAGAGAAAGGAGCGCAGGCATCCTTTTCAAACGATTCTATAGACGACTTCCTTTCAGAACGAGGTATGATTTTCTTAGCAGGTGATAGACTGTCAAAATACTCATTCACATCAAATTCCACAACTAACAGAACCGATAGTTCAAGTAAAACATCAAAAAATCGCAATATGGTAAAGAATGTGATGTCATATTTGTCGAGAAAGTCGAAAAAATACACGTCTTCTGATCCGGGCGTGAAGAAAGATAGTGGAAAGGAATTGGAGTTGATTCATATGTCGAGGGCGTCTATGTATTCGTCGTCCGCTTCGGAATATAGGAATATTCATGGAGCAAAACTTGCTAAAGATTCTAGGAGTACATTTTAGGTTTTATTTTAATAGGATTTGATAGAGTAAAGATATATTTTTTAAGGAATCTGTTGTTTCATTTCTCGTGTTTGGAATATAGGCATATTCATGAAGCAAAATTTGCTAAAGATTTTAGATTTTATTTCATAGGATGTGGTAAAAATATATATATTTGTTGTTTTATTTCTCCTGTTCTGGTGTAACGTCTACCCCAGACGGATGCAGTCAAACCCATAGTTAGGACTGCTTATACTTCTGCTTCTTGATTCCTGCCCTTTACAGACACGGCATCCAGTAGTGGCCGAATTCACGGCCACTGTCGCAGGCCAAGTAAGTTTAAAACTATTGTATTTGACATTCTTGATTATTGTTATTATTAATTTTTGTAAATGTATAGTTTTTTAATTTTTATAAGTGTATTAATTGAGTCTAAAGTTACATGGAAATGAAAAAATAAATTAAAATTAAAATTAAATTATCCTACTATAATTTTTATTATAAATGTGAAGGTTTGTAATTGGTAATGTTTGTTAATAAATCACGCAAAAACTGTCGAATGGATTTGGATGAAATTTGGCGCACATATAGTTTATGACCTGGATACTACTCTATACTACTTCTCGTATCACAAAAAGGTTAAATTCCTGTGGGATTATCAAAAATCGACCTGCTGATGTATCTACTTGAAATTAGATATATGTGCGTCTTACGGAACATTATTGCACTTAACATCAGGTGAGATGTGGTCAACATATCATAGTTATATATCGTTAAAAAAAAAGGGATGTTGTCAAAAGCGATAAATAAATTGGCAATTATTGTAGAGTAGACATTTATTAACGAATCAACATTTACAGATACAAGGTGGGCAAATGGTCGAAGATGCTTCTGTAGGAATAGTGACGTAGCTTGGAGGCACTACCTGAAATAAAAATAAAATAAGATACATTTTTTCTGATACTGTTAACAAAAAAAAAATCAAAATTGAATGAATCGGCCTCGTGATGAAAATTGGTAGTTAATAAAACGTAAGAAACGCTCAAGCGCGCTCTCTGGTGGTAATAGATAACGTCTGTCCATGATGTTAGTGATGATTTGGTCTAAGATGGAGCACGCTTGTCTCGAATATACAATATATCTGGGTAGATTGTATCCACCGGGAAACACCCACATTTAGGCAGCATTCCACTGCCTAGCGGTCCGCACAATGAACGTGTTTTTTATGGCTTACAGGCTTGGTGTTTGACCACAGCTCACCTGATGTGATGTGTAGTCGAAGATGGTAAAGCACACCTAGCCTGGAATGAAACTGGCTCTCAAGTGAGGCTGCCCGATCACACCGTTACTCGTCGCAGATGGGCCTCTTGGCCTCTAACCAGAGCTCTACAAACATAAGTAGTTACGTAGTAGTTAGCATAGTAGTTTTGTAGCGATGATGGCTCAGCGGTTAGCGCGGTAAGTTCGCATGCCGAAGGGCGTGGGTTCAAACCCCAACAATGAGCTTGAGCTGCCGGTGAAGGAAAACATCGTGAGGAAACCATAGCGTGGTGGTAGGGTACTTTCTAGTACTCGGCTGGCTAGCTACCACCCTCAAGTTGATAATCTGCCGCCAAGCATCTAACGGTGTGTTCCGGCAGCCCCACTTGAGAGCCAGTTCCATTCCAGGCTAGGTGTGCTTTACTATCTTCGACCACACCGTCACTTAACATCAGGTGAGCTGTTTTCAAACACCTGTCAGCCATAATAAAAAAAAAGTTCATTGCTTTATTTAAGTATAGTTAAGTTCAATAAAAGATTGTAATTGAAAATCGATGTAGATATTTTTGGTGACAATATTAACAGTTTTAGGAGATCTTTGCGATCACTCTCTGACAAAAATTGACATGTAAATTGAATAATTCTATTTTTATTTTTGATTTTATTATTTAACACTTTATTTTATTTAATTAATTTATTATTAAACTTTGACATTTAATTATGTATTGATTATGAATTAATTATAGTTTTTATTGAATGCTGTCTGCACCTATAATTGTTGTGGCATTTACTGTGTAATTGTTTTGTACTTACTTTTTGTCATGAGATAATGTACACAATGTTGGTGTTCATAATATAAATAAATAAATAAATGTGTACCTTTATTTTCTTGAAGTGTATATTTCCATAGAGTTTTAATTTAGGTAATGGAGCCCGAGTGACACATTGACACTGCAAGATAAATGAACAACATTCAGATTTTATATAACTTACATAAGTAAGTATAAATAACAAAGTTGTAATAAAAGTACGTCAAGTCGGGTAACTTAAATAAAACTGCTGTACTAGATGCTCTTCTGATGATAAGACATAGCGCCTTTCCATGACCATTGCAGCGGTTCACAGAACTTTAATTAACAAACCAAAGTCCAGGGCATCGCTGCTTTGGCGCTCATTACTTTGAGACTAGATGGTTAGTCTCAACAGCCCTGTAATTTCGCTAGCTGTTCAAACCGAAACACAGTAATGTTTACACACTACTGCTTGGCGGCAGAATATACTGGTACTGTGCTGATGGTACCAGATATTCTGCCAAAAAAGATAGTTATATATAAATATAAGTTATCTTACCCCCGGCTATAATAATAAACGTAAAGTATTAAAACAAACAAAAAAAACTAAGTTGATATAACGATAGCCTTTCTGGTTTCCAATCTGGAGGTTCTGGGTTCGAGTTCCACGGCACGCGCCTATTTTTGTTGTCTTTTAAGTTTTAAGTTATATGCGTAAAACATGTATTTTCAATATTTTTTTTTTTTTGTTTTAATTTTAAAAATCCGCCGTATCTTGTAGTAAAGTAACTACAAGAAAAAAGGCTAAAATCTACCAGTGGGAATGTTTTTTATAGATCCAGGAATCCTATATACATTGAAAAGTATATGCTTGAAATTCATTAATGAAATTAGCTTCAATCCGATTTGTTACCCGCTGTTCCCAGGTAATTACTACATTCTTACGGGATGAGAAACCTATGTGTTAATCCAGAGTGCCAGCTACCTCTATACCAAATTTCATTAAAATTGATCCAGTTAAAGCGAGAAGAAATAACAAACATACATTTCACGTTTATAACATTAGTCTGATAAAAATACTTACTTTCTGAAAGTACAAAGAGGAAAGAGATATAAAAAAATAATAATTTTGTTATTACTTAGGGTCATTACAATATTACGTTGACAGAATTTTATTTATTCTAAGCCTCTATCAGTAATAGTAAGCAAAGCCCTCCTCCCCATGCTCACGTAAGCACTGCTCAAATAGCAAGTGAGCAGAAGTTAAAGTAAAAAATTGCCGGCTTCCTTGTTTCTAAAGAGATATAATCTGGATATATTTCAAAGTCATGGTGAATAGTTATCTTCCAAGACTACGTGCTTCATCTTTGACCACATCTTCGCTTACCATCAGGCGAGTTAGTGGTGAAACGCGAATATCTATGTTTTTTAAAAGCAGAATTTTAGTTTTTCAGCCTGCCCCCTCCGTCCCTCTCTTATTAGTGAAAACTAGCAAAGCATTTCATTTAAGCATAAGCTTGCTTATTTAAGCATTGATGTAAAACAATCGCTGTGTATCACTGCAATGGTCATAAACAGGCGTTATCTCTTACCATCAGGAGAGCGTCCCGTTCGTCTTATTACTTTTACATTAAAAAAAAAATAAGAAAAGTAAATTAATAGATATAGCTTATGTAATCACCATTCAAACCCTCCTTTCCCCATGTCATAAAAATAAGCATGACATCCACCCCCTATTAGTGCTTACGTGATACTTAAAAGGCCCCATAATTTAAGATCCATTTGTACAAAGATTATTTTTATTTCGAATTTAATTAGACTAAACTTACCGTTGCAGGCTGTTTAACAAAATGAATAATTGATTTAAGTAAAATAAATATTATACTTAAGTATTTAAGTCATTATTTAATGTAATACTATATACTTCTAGATATACTAACCTTTGTCTGTAATATATAAAAGATTTTTAGTAGGTAGTAGCAATGTCTTAGAAGTAAGGATCTCAACAAATTAGTGAAGTAAGCCAAAGATAAAAAGGCAGTAGGTAATCGTCGTTTAAACTCAATAATATATTATTGTTCTCTGACATTGTGCGTAAATATTAATTGAATAACCTACTGACATTATTATATAAAATAACCAATTTGATTTATTAATTCATTTATATTATTACGCTGGGGTTTAATTGTATTTAATTTTTTGATATTTGTTATATTGTTTTGAAATGTATTTTTTTACTTTTAAGCACATTTTACATTACAGGCATTATATTACGTATCTTATTTTGTTTGGTGTTTTTTTTTTATGTTGTATAGGCTTGCGTTTGTTCGCCATCTCACCTGATGTTAAGTGAAGATGCGATCTACGATGGAGCACGCTCGTCTAGAAAATACCGATTCACTTTCGACTTAAAGACACCCAGATTGTATCCATCAGGGAACACCCACTCAGGCAATGCATTCCATGTTTTAGCCGTTCGAACAAAGAAAGTAGATTCAAATCGTTTCGTACGGGTTCTTGGAATGTCAACCATGAAACGATGTCGCTTCTTCGAGCTTCTGGCCGTCCGATAGAAAAATGGGCATGGCGGAATTAGAGCATGCAGATCCGAAGCACACTCCCCGAAATGAATCCGATAAACTAGCAACCTATGATGTACCTATGTCAATATTGTATGTGCCTACACCTCAGGCCTCTCGCCCCTCAGGCCTACACGATTGATTTTGCATATCGCAAGGCAGAATATGCCGCTCTTTTTTTTCCTTTCTTTTTGGCATCGCACTCTGTGCATTCTGCCAGTTTCAATGTTTCTATATTTTGTGAGTAGTCTTAATTTTCAGCTTCTTTATCATCTATAGTTACAGTCAAAGTCTAGTCTTGATCAAGTCCTGTCGGTCCCAGTCAAATCAAGTCATGCCTTAGTAAAGTAGTGACGACTTTACTATAAGCTTCTGGATGGAGTTTAGGAAGCAACACGAAAAGTCATGTTTAACCACATTATATCATTCTCCCACACTCGCGCTTGTAATTCGGCACTTTATAAATAAAACACCACTATTTTTATGTATAAAAACTCGAAAAAACACTAGTTTTAGAAAAAAATACAATGGGGCGACACGACGCTCACCGCGTTCCCGCCAAAAACTCTATGCCGCTCTTTGTCTTTACTGAATATCCATTGTACCCATATACGCAATAAATGAATTATGAATTATTGTTTATGGGTTATAGTTTATTATTGCTTATGGATTATGGATTACGGATTAAGGATTGTGGATTAAGGATTATGAGTTGTGGATTATAGCTTATGGAATATGGATTATGAAGTACGTAGTCTTATGTAACTATTAATATATATTTTTATACATTGTAATATGTATTTGTATTTTTGGGTCGCTGTGCTAACAGACACGGCTTGTGTACGATTTTATTATGTGCAAGTAGAAAATTAATAAACTTTGCTCATAATAATAAAATTATTCACTTACATAAAACTGTAAAGAAACAATGATTTATTAATAATAAATCTTATATTATTCTATTACATTTAAAAATAAACTTTATTATAGTATTTAGGTATACATATTGTAGCGATACCTATAGGTACATACATATGTATTTGTAGCGTTGATAGCTCAGTGGTTAGCAAGGTCGGTTCAGACGTCGTAGAGCATGGGTACTAATTCCAACAACGAGCTTGAGCTGCCGGTGAAGGAAAACATCGCGAGGAAACCATAGCGAGGTGGTAGAGTACTTTTTGGTACTCAGCTGGCAAGATACCACCTTCAAGTTTAAAATCTGCCGCTAAGCATCTAACGCTGTGTTCCGGCAGCCTAACTTGAGAGCCAGTTCCATTTCGACCACACCGTCACTTAACACTATGTGAGCTGTTGTCAAACACCTAGACTATTAACAAAAAAATAACTAATATTTTCGGATTTACTCACTGTTTTCTGTAATTCAAATTAGTATGAAATTAAGCGTAATTTTTTAATTAATTTCATAAATAACAAAAGATTTATTTGTAATTGATACTTTACCCATAGCTGGAAAGAAATTAAAAAAAGAAATAAAAATAAGGTTGAAAGCATTTAGATGATACTTCTTCGTCTGCGTGGAATTTAACAAAAAGTTTGTTCAGTTTGCTGTATAAAAAGTATCTTATATGTTGATCCAGACCATAAACTATATGTGTGCTAAGTTTTATCCAAATCCGTTCAGTGGTTTTTGCGTGAAAGAGTAACAAACATACTTCCATCCTCACAAATTTTCACTTTATAGTATTTCTAGCTGCGCCCCGCGGTTTTACCCACGTGGTGATGGATGATTATGATGAAAAGTATCCTATGTCTTATTCCAGGGCTTAAAGTACCTACATGCAAAATTTCATCTAGATCAGTTGAGTAGTTTACGCGTGAAAGTGTGACAAACATCACATCATCAGCCATAGGACGTCCACTGCTGGACAAAGGCCTCCTCCTGGGGGGGTTTTGCCAATACTCGCCACGCTTGGCAGGCGGGTTGGCGAGCGCAGTTAGGTGTGATTGTTCAAGGAAGACGCTGCTGCCCATCTTCCGGATTACATCCCTTAGCCGACTCTTACGGCAACCACGGGTAGAGAGGGTGGGGTACTATTCTTACGCCGGCACCACCACGGCAACTGACAAACATACAAACTCGCATTCGCATTTATAATATTCATAGTAATATTAATAGATTAATAGTATCATAAGATTTAATATTTAAAAAAATCATACAACACTTATTAAGCCCGCACTTGACAAGTGTAGTGGACTATGGTCTTAACGTCACAATGAGAAGAGTTCCACCCGCAGCGGTGGGAAAGTTTATAAAAACACTAGCTGCGCCCCGCGGTTTTACCCGCGTGGTGATGGATGATGATGATGATAATTATCCTATGTTTTATTCCAGGGCCTAAAGTATCTACACGCATAATTTCATCCAGATCCGTTCAGCTGTTCTGGCGTGATTGAGTAACAAACATCCATCCATCCAAACTTTTACATTTATAATATTAGTGGGAAGGCTGATCTGGACGTTGAATTACTTACGTATCAATAAGGTCTATTTTTAGACCTTTAATAGTTTTAATTGTCTGTCTTGATTTTATGTAAACGACGACGAACAAAACGATATCCTGATGGTAAGAGATAACCCATGTCCATGACCATTGCATCGATACACAAAACTTTGAGTATCAACAGAAAGTCCAGGGCATCGCTGCTTTGGCGCTTATTACTTTAAAACTTTTGATGGTTGGTCTTAACATCCCTGTAATTTCGTCCCTTCAAACCGGAACACAGTAATGTTTACACACTACTACATGGCGGTAGAATATCTGATACTACGGTGGTATTTACATCTATTCGAAAACATTTGATTGATGATCGACAGCAGTAATAAAAATGTTTTAAACGATGGAATATAGGGCTTGCGGCTTAAAAAAATAAGTTATTGAGTAAAATAAAAAATAACTTTTCGTTATTTTGCAAACCTTACCTCAGACTGTAAGAAAAAAAATTATAAGTTTTCAATAAAGGTATTTAGTAAAATGTCAATAAAATCCTTGAAATTGACTTTTTCTTGGTTTTATCAAAGTACACTGAGAAAAGTAGTTCATCTTAGGCCGGTCGCCGAGTTAATACTCTTGCGTCGACGCTTAGGGCACTTTTATTTTTAGCTAAATATTATTTGCGTATTATGAGCAGCACTATAAAACTGCGCTAAATAAAATGGCCGGTAAAGTGTAAATAATAAAGTGGTCGGTGAGAGCAGGCGTGTGCGAGCGGGCGTGCAGCGTACTGGAACGCACGCGATCAAACTCACGGCCCTGACTGCCGGCACCCGAGTCTCCCCGAGATTATGCTAATGTGTGCGTGGAGTGTACTTACATGGCGCCCGGTACACACGCACACATTCAAACCGGCAGTGGCCATAATAGATGACCTACTACTATTCTTAGTGTACTGTGGTTTTATCGATAAGGCCGCCACTTGCTAATAACAAAACAAAATTGCAAACACGTTTCTTTTTTTGGTTGACAAGCTACTGGCTCTCAAGTGAGGCTGCCGGAACACACCATTAGATGATTGGCGGCAGATTTTCAACTTGAGGGTGGTAGCTAGCCAGCCGAGTACTAGAGAGTACCCTACCACCACGCTATGGTTTCCTCTCGATGTTTTTACTTCACCGGCGCAACCCAAGCTCATTGTTGAGGTTTGAACCCTTACCCATCGACGTATAAACCGACCAACCTAATCTAAATGTGTGACTGGTGTGCTTTACCATCTTCGAGCACACCGTCACTTAACATCAGGTGAGCTGTGGTCAAACACATACATTGTCAATAATTTAAAAAAATACTTACATAAACTTTCTGCATGAAAAGGAAAAAAATACACATAGGTATATTAGATAAAATACGTAATAATAAATGGTAATAAATTAGCATTTTTAATAATTAATAATCTTCTAAATATATATAGGTAACTCAAAGATGACTGACTGACTGACTGACTCACTGACTGACTGACATAGTGATCTATCAACGCACAGCACGAACAACTGGACGGATCGGGCTGAAATTTGGCATGCAGGTAGATGTTATGACGTAGGCATCCGCTAAGAAAGGATTTTGATTAATTCTACCCCCAAGGGGATAAAATAGGGGATGAAAGTTTGTATGAAACTCTGTCAATTTTAAACCGATCGGGCTGAGACTCTGCATACATAAAGCTACTATGACGTAGGCATCTAACGCGGGTGAAACCGCGTGGCACAGCTAGTGAATATATATTTTTAATTTTACTTACCACCATCTAAAATATACAAATTATATATATAAGTCTTTTCTATTATAATACTACAAGTTTTCAACACTACGCAAAGGCACATAGAACCAGATAACTAATAAAATACTTTTTTATAAATCCTTACTTATAATACATACTCAGAACATTAAGATACAAAACAAACATCTATGTTTGTCTGGGCGGGAAACGAATCCACGCCCTATATCACATAAGCTACTACCAAATAACATAACAGTTACGAAATCTTTCGTAAAAATGGATTAGATATTTCACCGCTAAGCAGTAGTGTGTTTGAAAGACAGCGACATTATACGGCTGTTAAAACTAACCATCGAATGTCTTAAAGTAATCGGCGCAAAAGCAGCGATGCCGTGGACTTTGTTTTGTTATTGCAATGGTCATGGACAGATGTTATCTCTTACCATCAGGCGAACGTCTTGTACGTCTAAATACTTTCACATAAAAAACCGATTTGAGAAATTATTTTTATGTGAAACGAAACATTATTATTTTTTAACCGATTTTAAAAATAGTAGAAGGTTCTCAATTCGGTTGTATTGTTTTAAAAGTCAGAACTCCGACGATTTGGAACATTTTTTATGACATTAGCTACTTTAACATAAAAATATTAATAATAATAAAATAATGTTACTTACTGCTCCACCCTAATCAAAACAAATAACAAATTGAAATAATATATATTTTATATTTATATAATATTAATTTTATATATTAGTATATTTTTAGTCATACTAGCTAATCTATGTATGAGGATATATATTATTATTGGATTGCAGATATATTTATGTCATAGTTATGTATTCCCCTATATGTACCTACATACATATATCCTCTTTATTAACACACACCGTCTTTTTCTTCCTCTAATCCATATATGGGCAACAACCGGCCCGCGGGCCGGATCCGGCCCGCCTCGGCATTTCACCCGGCCTGCGAGACATTTTGAAATTTCGCGCGAAAAGAAATACACAGAACTGAGGGAGTTCGCGAGAAGAATTGTTTGCGTTTTTGGAAGTACATATAAATGCGAACAATTTTTCCCGATGATGAAGACTAATAAATCGAAATGCCGTAAGAGAGTCACAGATGAAAATCTGGAAAACTCGTTACGCCTCTGTACAAGGGGATTTTGAACAAACTTGTTTCTGAAGTTCAAACACAAATATCACATTAATCGTTACTTAAAAACACGTAAATTTACTTCACCAATAACCTAATAAAATTAGCTTTTTTATTTTGTGTTATGGCCCGCGACTGCATTAATATAGTACATTTGGCACGCAACTAGACAAAGGTTGCCCATACCTGCTCCAATCCTTTCCATCCTAAGGTTGCCTGGAGCAGTCGCTTATAGCGATAAGGTTGCCAGTTGTTACACTGTTTAGTTAATTTCTTTTACTTCTGCATTGTATAATTTTTGGTGGACGTCAATTAACTATACTAACATACATAGAGTGCATAACCCTTTCGTTTTTCTTTGCTGATCGGATAAAAATATTAAACTGAGATGTTTTAACTAAAAATTACGAACCGGCAACTGAAAATTTAAAAAATATTTGTTAGTATTACTTTATTCAATTATGCTTACATTTTAAAACTAGAATTAGAATTCGGTATGTAACGTTTTATTTTTGTGTTTATTTTATATTTTTTTAATGATAGGAAACTTTATTTTATGTAATTTGAATATTATAGCTTTCTATGCGGTAGTTGGATATTACGTTTTCAAACTTTTTATAGCCTCACCGCTGTCATAAAGTTGGCTGAATATGTAACTGTTGCCATGTAAAAAAAAAACTATATACTTATAGCTATTTTAACACATTTGATTGACTTTGACAATTGACATGAAGTAATCAAATCTTATATCATAGCCTCATAAAGGCGATATCAGAGTCCGAGTAAAGTTTAAAGTAAAATAATCCAGATATTTATATCAATTAAGCGATAAACAACTCGACGTTCGTGTATGGAAGAGGTTATTATGGCTGCCGTTGACTTGACATTGACAGATTTTGATTTGGTTTGTCATTGCTTTTTTTAGGCACTGAAAGTAGTCCTATACAGCCAACTATGTGATGTCACTAGAGGCCAATAGAAAGTCAAGTTTATTTTAAGTATTTTATTAAAATAAACCCCATCTCATAGCTTAAAGAGTTTTAAGCGTAGAAATAATCTACAGGAATGTAATATTTTGGAATGGTTTTCTAATCAGTAAAGTATTTTTTTTCTTTACATACCGAATTGAGTATTAAATAAAAAAAATAGCATAAAAAATAAGTTTTTTTTTATTGGCAAGGTTATCAAGGCATGTTGGTTTTAGCACCCCGGTATACCGCAGTATCATTGATACGGCTGATACGGTGGCCCCTGTTTTTGAAATAATCACAAAATTTAAAAAAAACAAACCACTGTAGCTTTTCTATTAATATTATAAATGTAATATTTGATTGTATAATATTATTTACCGTAAACTGAAAACAGAAATAACTATTTTTGTTAAATGATATAAAAATTGTGCCGTGGTGGTGCTGGCGTACGAATAGTACCCCACCCTCTCTTAAGAGTCGGCTAAGGGATGTAATCCGGAAGATAGGCAGCAGCGTCTTCCTTGAGCAATCACACCTAACTGCGCTCGCCAACCCGCCTGCCAAGCGTGGCGAGTATTGGCAAACCCCCCCAAGGACGAGGCCTATGTCCAGCAGTGGACAAAAATGACATTAATTTAACACGTCTATGTCAATAATTTAGAAAAAATTAAATATAAATTAAATAAATTGAACAACACGCCACTCAGCTGAAGATCGGGCTATGTGGCGTGTCTTGAGAGACTGATGTCCAGCAGTGGGCAAGGTTGTTGATGATGATGATAATGATAAAATAAAATAAATATCGTCGCACATTTCACAGCGCCATCTGGCCCGCAACTAAGCAAAGCTTGTACTATATGAACCAGATAACTGATGGAATACTTATACTTTTTTTTTGTTGTAAATACTTTTTTTACTTACAGAACACCCAGACACAGAACAAACATTACCTCAACACTAATAGGGCTGTCAAATAACTTGCATCCGTGCAAAGTCGGGTCGGTCTCTAGTATAAATAATAATTAATATCGACTCACATTCATCTGCGGAAAGTAAAAATAATAAATTCATAATACTTAAAAAAAAGTAAGTAGGTATAAACCGGCAAGCGCAGCGTAGGACGTCCACCCACAAGGTGGACAGACGACCTTATAAAGACCGCAGGAACGCGCTGGATGCGAGCCGCTTCCAACCGGTCTTTATGGAAGTCAATTGGGGAGGCCTATGTCCAGCAGTGGACGTCCTACGGCTGAGATGATGATGATGAAGTATAAACATTGTAGACGTGGTGAAAGCTTGATGGTTAGTGTGTTTTGTTCAGCTTAAACAGGGTTCATATCTATAGTGGCGCCCTCTCCTCTAGCGTTTGAGAGAAATAATTTCTTATACAAACAATTTTCTACTAAGTTTTTTGAAGGTTCAGATAAATAGGTAACTTCCAAGGCTGCGTGGTATTCATCTTCGACCACATCATCGCTCACCATCAAGCAAGTTAGTGGCTAAACGAGGACTTAAATGTATTTAAAAAAATCAGCCAAGTGCGAGTCGGATTCGCGCACTGAGGGTTCCGTACAAAGCTGTAAGTATATAAGTAAAAGTTATGATATTATTTTTATTGGTAATTTATGCTTTTCGCAATTTTTCCTTTCTCTGTGCTATAAGACGTTGCTTAGTACCAAATTTCAAGATTCTGAGTTCACGGGAAGTACCCTATTATAGGTTTTGATTCCCTTGCAAATGTCCAACATTTGCAGCATAAACGGCTGTATCTTTTGATTGCGTTGGCTTAGAAGTTTGATTTTTTCACAGCTCCAAGGGACAGTAGTCCTGAGTATTTGATATGAATTTAGCTTGATACCTCCACGCATTTCTGAGAAAAAGGGTCTTGTAGACAGACAGAAGGACAACAAAGTGATCCTATAAGGGTCCCGTACATTCCTTTTGAGGTACGGAACCCTAAAAATGGGATTTTAATATTTCAAACATGATTATGGCGCATTGCCGCTCTGGCAGATAATCCGGTTGCCCTTAAATCCGTTGCTGTTCAAACCCCAACAATGAGCTTGAGCTGCCGGTGAAGGAAACCATAGTTTGATGGCACTCTCTATTACTCGACTGGCAAGCTACCACACGAGAGTTGAAAATCTACCGCCAAGGATCTAACAGTGTCTTCCGTCAGCCTCACATGAGAGCCGTTATTCCAGGCTAGTTGTGTGCACCATCTTCGACCACAAAGGCATGGCACCTAGCCTATTAGCAACAGAAAATGCAATACTTACGAGCTCCTAAAAAAATAATTGTTACTGAATTATTATTTTGCTTACTTTACAAAAATACTTGCTAAAATCTAATATATAATATATGTATACATATACAAATATATTTAGATATTTATATATATGTATATATATCTCCGTATATATTTAGTTATATCTAAAGGTATACGTATATATCTATAGATTTATATTTAAGAAAACATACCGTTGTCTGCATATGAAATATAAACAGAGTTTTATAGGTTAATGATTTATGAAAAGTATATCAGATACGATCTTAATAATATAAAAAAAGTAATACAGAAAATAAGTTAACTTAAGTTTGGGATGTATACTGTAAAAAACAAAGTGTTATTGTACCCAATTTTATGAACAATTCTTACTATAGCTATAACATTCCATTTCATTCCATTCCACTCCATTCCACTCCATTCCATGACATTCCATTCCATACGTTTTCCTTCACCGTTTGTCAACATCCCAAACTTAAAACTATATACATTTCATCGTTTTAACACTTACCATCAATGGATTCTGGAAACATACAAATGATTAATATTCATTATAATATTTTGTAGCGATGATGGCTCAGTGGTTAGCGCGGTAGGTTCGCATGCCGAAGGGCGTGGGTTCAAACCCCAACAATGAGCTTGAGCTGCCGGTGAAGGAAAACATCGTGAGGAAACCATAGCGTGGTGGTAGGGTACTTTCTAGTACTCGGCTGGCTAGCTACCACCCTCAAGTTGAAAATCTGCCGCCAAGCATCTAACGGTGTGTTCCGACAGCCTCACTTGAGAGCCAGTTCCATTCTAGGCTAGGTGTGCTTTACCATCTTCGACCACACCGTCACTTAACATCAGGTGAGCTGTGGTCAAACAACTAGCCTGTAAGCCACAAAAAAAAAAAAAATTACTCTTTCTTATAAACTTACTGTTGGATTCAAGATTTTAAAACCGAACTCGTCTAGACTGCCGAACAAACATGTGGATGTATCAAGAGAGAGAGAGAGAGAGAGAGAGAGAGAGAGAGAGAGTATTTGACAGTCTTGGTGTTTGACAACAGCTCACAACACAACACTTTGTTTTACTACTTAAAGTTCTGTGTATCGCTTCAATGGTCATGGACATGCTTTATCTCTTACCATCGGGAGAGTGTCTCGTTCGTCTCATTATTTTTACATTAAAAATCTTATGTTATGTGACGGTATGGTCAATAATGGGAAACACACTTAGCCTCGAACGGAACTGGCTTTTAAGTGAGGCTGCCGGAACACACCGTTAGCTGCTTGGCGGCAGATTTCCTACTTGAGGGTGGTAGCCAGCTGAGTACTAGAAAGTACCCCAACACAGCTTGAGCTGCCGGTGAAGGAAAACATCGTGAGGAAACCATAGCGTGGTTGTAGGGTGCTTTCTAAAACTCGCCAAGCACCTGTAACTGTTAACGATTTATTCCGGCAGCCTTAAGAACCAGTTCCATTCCAACCTAGGCATGTTAACAATCTTCGACGACACCGCCACTTAACATCCGGTGAGCTGTGGTCAAACACCTAGCCTATAAATCGTAAAAAAAAAGATGAGATGTGGTCAAACACCTAGCCTGTTACACATTAAAAGGGCGGTTGAATCCGCGGGCGCAGCTACTTGAAGCATTAGTGATTTAAAATGACATTTTAAGGAAGATACTTACGCCCTGCGCCTAAAAAAAAAAAAAAAAATTTAATGTATTAGTTGTGTAATAAATAAGATAAATAATTTATCAAGTTGTTATATAAGATATGGAAATTATAATAAAGCGCTTTTATTAGAACCGATAACCGCTGGGGTAGACGTGTTCTGGAGTGGACCGCGAATTGGCAAACGTAGCGTAGGACGCCCTGAGACTCGATGGAGTGACGATATACGTAGGACAGCTGGCGGTGGATGGAAGCGAAAAGCCGAAGATCGGCCTGAGTGGCGTGTCTTGGGAGAGGCCTATGTCCAGCAGTGGACTTCGATAGGCTGATGATGATGATGATGATTAGAACTTTTTATGTAAAAGTAATGAATGAAATCATCAAATACTATTTTATTATTATTTTATTAAATAATAATTTTATTGATAACATCAAAATTACAGGTCATTTTTCCATTCATATTTAAAAATATCAAAATATATAATAACACATGTCATTATAATAATACGTCAATATGATAAAATGCAATACACAGAACTTAGAGTAGCAAAACAAAGATCAGGGCGTCGCTGCTTTGGCGCTCATTACTTTGAGACATTCGATGGTTAGTCTCAACAGCCCAGTTATTTTGCTAGCTGCAGTGCCCTACAAACCGAAATATAGTATATTTACTCATTACTGCTTGGCGGCAGAATATTTGGTATGTATTATAAGTATCTATTTACAAAAAAGAACCTTCATCCATTTAATTAATATGTCGTGATATAGATTCAAAGAAAACTAATTACAATATTATTTGGAGGCCACTTTGTGATTTTTTGTTTTCAGAGAATTTATCGAAATCTTGTAGCTAATCTGCCATTTAAGGAATTAAAAAGCTAACTTACCGTTTAATTAGAGTGGTCATGAAAAAAAAAATTAAAAAAAAAATTGTTAATAAAAGTGAAAACTGTTAGAAAAGTATCATTTATAAAATAAACGAAATTGTAATTGGAATTAAATATAACTTAAATTAAAGATAATAATATAATTTTAATGTTGTGCTTACATAATGATCCTGTAAAATATTTAAATTATAATTAATTGTAAGATATAATTAAGTATTTTGATAGATAATTTTTACTCTTTTTATTTTTATTTTTATTAAAAGTATACAGACCGTTACCTGAAACATAGTTAAAATGTGATTAGTATTTTATGAGAATTTAATTTTAATAGTTTTAATTATTAAAGGTAATTTTAATTAACCGGCCAACGTAAACAGCATCATAACAAAATAAATATATATGTATATTTTTCTCATTTATGTTTTATAAAACAAAAATATTTATGTTTTATAATTTAATTCTATATTTAAATTTTATAACTTAAGTTTAAATATTTACAATTTAAGTTTGTTTTCGTTTCTAACTTAATGACTTTAGTTATCGGCGATGCTTAAAGCTTTTTTTTTACAGCTAACATGCTATGTGTTTGACCACAACTCACCTGATGTTAAGTGACGGTGTGGTCGAAGATGGTAAAGCACACCTAGCTTGGAATAGAACTGGCTAGCTAATTAATGCTCAACATGCTCTGTTAATTTTTCGCTGACATGGAATGTCACGCGTAAAAACGAGACACACACACATACACATCATCAGCCATAGGACGTCCACTGCTGGACATAGGCCTCCTCCTGGGGCGGTTTTGCCAATACTCGCCACGCTTGGCAGGCGGGTTGGCGAGCGCAGTTAGGTGTGATTGTTCAAGGAAGACGCAGCTGCCCATCTTCCGGATTACATCCCTTAGCCGACTCTTACGGCAACCACGGGTAGAGAGGGTGGGGTACTATTCTTACGCCAGCACCACCACGGCACAATGACGGCACAAAAACGAGACAATGGATGGAAATAAACTTTAAGTATAATTTATAATAAAATATAAACTTAATTATTTCTTAAACGCAAAGGAAAGTTGGCACTCTAAAACTGAACTCTTGTTGGATGAACTCTAGTTGGCATTTTTAAAATGCTTGCCAAGAAAATGTTCCATACAAAGAAAATTACAAGATAATTTTTTTTTTAATTATAATTTTTCAATTGCCTGCTAACCGTTGCCGGTTGGTTAAAACAGCCCTGTATACATACATATATTATTTAAACTTACGACATTCTGAAATTTAAAAAAAAAAACAAATATATTTAAAAGTTACTACAAAAATTAAGTATAAAGACAATAATGTATCAATAACTTTTTAAATTATACCTCTGGCTGAAATCAGAATTGTTAATAAATCAAAAGTTGTTTAATTTAATATTAAAAATAGGAATTTTATTTAACAAAAAATTAAAATTAATTGAAAAACATAAATTGTACTTACTGTTGTCTGTGATACAAAAATTTATAGTTAATATAGGCAAATAAATAAAAATTAAATAATGTTTGTTGAAAAGCGTATAACTTGAGAAAGGCCATTTCGCTGATTCTTTTTTTGAAATAGTCGTAATATTTCGAATGAGGTTGATATATACACGAGAGCAAAGGCCGTGCTTGATTTGAAATGACGGTGTGGTCGAAGATGGTACCTAACATGGTGGTAGGGTATTTTCTAGTAGGTAGGTACTCGGCTGGCTAGCTACCACCAAGTTGAAAATATGCCGCCAAGCACCTAACGGTGTATTCCGGCAGCCTCACTTGAGAACCAGTTCCATTCCAGGTTAGGTATGCTTTACTATCATTGACCACACCATTACTTAGCATCTGAGCTATGGTTAAACACCTAGCTTGTCAATCATAAAAATCGGCTAAATGCGAGTCGGACTCGCGCACCGACGGTTCCGTACAAACCTGTAGGTATATAAGTAAAAGTAACTTTTTTTAAAATGGTAATTTATGCTTTTCGCAATTTTTATTTTATCTGTGCTTAGTACTAAATTCCAAGATTCTGAGTTCACGGGAAGTACCCTGTAGGTTTTGATTCCCTTGCGAGTGTCGAAAATTTGCAGCATAAACGGCTGTATCTTTTGATTGCGTTGGCTTAGAAGTTTGATTTTTTCACAGCTTCAAGGGGCAGTAGACTATTTGATATGAATTTCAGCTTGATACCTCCACGCGTTCCTGAGAAAAAGGGCCTTGACAGACAGACAAACGGACAACAAAGTGATCCTATAGGAGTTCCATTTTTTTCCTTTTGAGGTACAGAACCCTAAAAGTTGTTTAAAACTAGTAGCATGCAAATAAACATCCAGACACTGAGCAAACGTCTATGTTCGTCATATAAATGTTTATCTTGGAAGGGAATCGAACTCATGCCAAACAAATTATGAGCCCGAGCTACTAACTAAGCTAACGGTCGAAATTATCTATAAAATAAACCCCACGAATAATTTAAACTTGAAACTTACCATATCCGTCTAAAAATTAATGTAGACGATAGACAACACTTTATTTATGACATAAAACAAATTTCAAATACATTCAACAATACATACAAAAAGAAAAAAATATTATAATTATTCATTTTAATTAACTCTTTAAAATAAAAATTTCGAAAATATCTGCAATTGTTGAAATAACTCACCCCTAACTGTAAAGTAAGAATATCAATATTAAGTAATTATATATTTTTATAAAAATTAAATACAATTAACGAATGAGTTATTATATTTAAAATTAACATACCGTAAGCTAAAATAAAAAATAAATAAATTAAAATGAGTAAATATGTATTAACGCATATAAATATATATGTGAATAACAATAACTTACTCTAGCTTCATCCACGTTCTAGAAAAAAGTTTATTTGTAAATTATTCATATTTAAATTCACATTTATTAGTTGCCTGGAAGAGATCGCTCTTAGCGATAAGGCCGCCACTTGTGGCACTAGCTCATAAGATTCTTTTGTTTTCTGTACTCTTTTTCTTTTTCTGTGTGCACAATAAAGAGTTTCTATCTATCTATCTATTTATCTTTAAGTAAATCGTATTATTTTTTTAGCTCAAATTTAGGTATACTCTCAATTTGCTTTACCACAAAAGTTATTATGTTCTGGGATGCGAACCCACGCCCTCAATACAGCAGAGCTTTATCCGAATAAGAAATATAAGAATAACAGGGTGGTCAAAAACTTGTTCGTAATTAAAAGTACAATGACCCCCTTTCGGATTAACACGCAAACTTATAAAGGGGAAAGTGTTAATCAATAACTTACTCCATCTCCTTCATTTTCATTTCCCCCCTAAAATACATATATTTTAAATATAATTACATTTACATAGAATTCAATAATTTTTATTTTTTTCCTGATAATCTTTCTTAAAATTAATTTATTTTAACTCTTATTAGTTTATTCGATTTAATATGCAATTATTTATTCCAGCGCTGAATATGTTTTAATATATTTAATTATAACATCTTGTTGACTAGTTAAAATCTTTTTGATATATTTAAACAACGGGAGCCTTTTTTATTGGGGATTCAATTAATTATATTTAAATTCACATTTATCTTTAAGTAAAAAGTATATTTTTTTTAACTCGAATTTAGGTATACGCTCAATTTGCTTTACCACAAAGTTATTATGTTCTAAGTGAACCCACGCCCTCAATAAAGCAGAGCTTTATTCGAATAAGAGATTTAAGAATAACAGGGTGGTCAAAAACTTGTTCGTAATTAAAAGTACGATGACCCCCTTTAGGGTTAACACGCAAACTTATAATGGGAAAAGTATTAATCAATAACTTACTCCATCTCCTTCATTTTGATCTCCCCCCTAAAATACATATATTTTAAATATATTTATTACAACATAGAATTCAATATTTTTTATTCTTTTCCTGTTAATATTTCTTAAAATTAACTGTTATTAATTTATTCAATTTAATATGCAATTATTTATTCCAGCGCTGAAAATGTTATAATATATTTAATTATAACATCTTGTTGACTAGCTAAAATCTTTGAGCCTTTTTTTATCAGGGATTCAATTAATAATATTAAAATTCACATTTCATTTTCATTCATTAAATCGTATACAAACTTAGGTATAAAGGGGAAAGTATTAATCAATAACTTACTCCATTTCCTTCATTTTCATCTCCCCCGTTAAATACATATAATTATTTTAAATATAATTGTATTAATTCTAGGCTTATATTATAATTTATTTATCTATATTTTTCATCCTGATAATAATTCTTACAATCAATCATTTGGACTCTTATTAATTTATTCGATTTAATATGCAATTGTTTATTCCAGCACAGAAAATGTTATAATATATTTAATTATAACTTCTTGTTGACTAGTTAAAATTTATATATTTAAACAATAGGAGCCTTTTTTTTACTAGGGATTTGTTGTCTACTATTATAATTTCAGCGGATGGGACATTGCATGCCGACAAACATGTTCGCGCACCAACTGTGCTCCGCGCATTCCTATTGCTCTGATGGAGACGGTACGCGTATCAAGAACACAGTTTACTTCCGAACATTGAGCGAACATGTCTTCACACACATCACACATCATCAGCCATAGAACGTCCACTGCTGGACATAGGCCTCCTCCTGGGGGGGTTTTGCCAATACTCGCCACGCTTGGCAGGCGTGTTGGCGAGCGCAGCTAAGTGTGATTGTTCAAGGAAGACGTTGCTGCCCATCTTCCGGATTACATCCCTTAGCCGACTCTTACGGCAACCACGGGTAGAGAGGGTGGGGTACAATTCTTGCGCCGGCACCACCACGGCAACATGTCGTCAAGTGCAGCATAATTATTTTGTTCTCGAAGACTATAGAATGTCCTCGCTTTTGGCAATCTAACATTTACAAGAAAAGGCGTCCGGATTCATTGCTGATGGAAATTAAATCTCAGAAATTAAGTGGCCGTTATAAAAAATCGTATTATTTATTCCTATTCTGGAAGTTCTGGGTTCGAATTACACCGCACGCACCTCTGTTTTTTCTAAGTTATGTTCGTATTGTAGATGACTTCAAACGGTAAAGGAAAACATCGTGAAGAAACATACATGTCAGATAGTTCATATTTTTTAAAATCGAAGATTTGAAGTCTTCCAACCCACACTTGTCCAGCGTGGTGGTAGCTTTACCCTTCTCACAATGAGAAAAGATCCGAGAGTGAATCGGTATGTACTCCATTACATTTACATGTAGATGTGGTTTCCATTTTTGACCGCATCATCACTTAACATCAGGTGAGATGGCGGCCAAACATAAGCCTAATAATTTTTTTTTTAAATGCAAACGAATCCGCGGAGTATAGTTAGTTAATAAATTTATCAACGCTTACCGCAAGGGTAGTTTCACCTTCCTATTAAAAATAAATAAATTAATATTAAATATATCAGCTGTAGGACGTCCACTGCTGGACATAGGCCTCCCCCATTGATGTCCATAAAGACCGGTTGAAAGCGGTTCGCATCCAACGCGTTCCTTCGGTCTTTATTAGGTCGTCTGTGCAGCTTGTGGGTGGACGTCCTACGCTGCGCTTGCCGGTCCGTGGTTTCCACTCCTGAACTTTGCAGCCCCATCATCAGTTCTGCGTGCTATGTGCCCTGCCCACTGCCACTTCAACTTGCTAATCCGCTGGGCTATATCAGTAACTTGGATTTTCCTCATTTCTGAATCGATCTCGTAGGGAAACTCCGAGCATAACCTTCTCCATAGCTTGTTGTGCTACTTAGAGCGTACCAAGAAGGCACATTGCATTCACTTACACCAAACATTTACACAATTTTTTAACTGATAAGTTATTAAAAAGGTGTTAGTCTGCATTTAGTTTCCGTTTGTCAAACGAAATTGGACCAAGGAGTCTTCCAACGCAAAATTAACTATATATAATCTGTAAATTTTAATAAGTGGTAAGTATTAAAAAAAACTCACCTCGCCCGCTTTTTCCCCGGCCTCCTAGATTTTAATAATTTATTTTAATTAATTAAATAACTGTTTGTTAATGGTTCTCAAGCTAAAACACATCAAAAATCCTTTCCGTACTAAGGTTGCCTGTAAGAAATCACTTTAAGCGATAAAGCCGCCAGTTGTTATACACTATTATTTCACTGTTTCTATTATCAATATTTATTTATGATGTATCCTATCTTATCATATCTTCAAAAAAGGAGGAGGTTCTATGTTCGACTGTATGTATGCCTAAATACAAGAATGATCAAATGAAGGAAATGGGTTCGAATCTTGGTCTTTGATTGTGATTCTTTTTTTATTTGAAAGCTGGTGCTTCCCGTGTGGTCCCATTTCAATGAGGTCCAGTTCTGACAATGGCATGCATGAGAAAACCATATAAAGTCGGTTTTTTTTTTTTAAATTTGACTTGTTACAAATTGTATATAGTCCACCAAGTTGGCCAAGAGCGGGTTGGCGTATTTTTTCTATCTCGTATATGTTGGTTTCTTCGCGATGTTTTCCTTTACCGTTTGAAGTTATAAGCATACGCACATAGAAAAGACAGAGGTGCCTGCCATGGATTCGAACCCAGAACCTCCAGATTGGAAGTCAGACTGCCTCCTAACTAGCCTGCTGCTTCATTATGAATAATATAGGCTATAAAATATTGTTATGGTTTTACCTCTCCGGCTACCTAAAAAAAATATTTATTATCGAAAATATTTTGTAGCGTTGATAGCACAGTGCAATCGCAATTTTTCCTTCATCTGTGCTATAAGACGTTGCTTCGTACCAAATTTCAAGATTCTGAGTTCACGGGAAGTACCCTGTAGGTTTTGATTCCCTTGCGAGTGTCGAAAATTTGCAGCATAAACGACTGTATCTTTTGATTGCGTTGGCTTAGAAGTTTGATTTTTTCACAGCTCCAAGGGACAGTAGACCTGAGTATTTGATATGAATTTCAGCTTGATACCTCCACGCGTTCTTGAGAAAAAGGGTCTTGACAGACAGACAGACGGACAACAAAGTGATCCTATAAGGGTTCCGTTTTTTCCTTTTGAGGTACGGAACCCTAAAAAAATACCATACCACCAGGCTATGGTCTCATGATGTTTTCCTTCACTCAAGCTCTTTGTTGGGGTTTGAAGACACGCCCTTCGGCGTGTGAACCGACCGCGCTAACCACTGAGCTATCACTATCATCGCTACAATTAGTAATATAGTGTAAATATTATTAATGTTACTACTTACGGTAGTTGCCTGTAATGAAATATAAATTGAAAATGTATGTTTACAATGTCATTACAAATATTATAAAACAAAGATGTCCGCCATATCTGTCTGTCTGTCTGTCTGTTCGCGATAAACTTAAATACTACCGAGTTTCACCAATAGATGGAGTGTTTCATGAGGAAGGTTTAGTTATATAATTTGTCAAGGGATTTTTTTATTTTTTTTTATCGCTGACAGTCTAGGTGTTTGACCACAGCTCACCTGATGTTAAGTGACGATGTGATCGAAGATGGTAAAGCACACTTAGCCTGGAATGGAACTGGCTCTCAAGTGAGGCTGCCGGAACACACCGTTAGATGCTTGGCGGCAGATTTTCAACTTGAGGGTGGTAGATAGCCAGCCGAGTACTAAAAAGTAGTCTACCACCACGCTATGGTTTTCCTCACCGGCAGCTCAAGCTCATTGTTGGGGTTTAAACCCACGCCCTTCGGCATGCGAACCGATCGCGCTAACCACTGAGCTATCATCGCTAAAAATCGTCCGTTTAAAAACACTCGCAGTTTTGAAATATGCCGAAGGCAAATTGACAACTTGTTCAATATTATAATTTCAACATTGATTGTTATTGTAGAATGGCTATCATAAAACACAGGCCAGACTTAATTCTAGCAATAAGATACCAAGACTGAAAATAAAAGTAAATTAATACGTGCTTAGGTCCTCCTCAAACTCGAACTAAGCTGTTTAGTTCCACCTTCTTCGTACGAACCACTAAACAATGGAATTTGCTCACCGAGTGGGTGTTCCCCGATATATAAGTACAATCTAGGTGTCTTCATTCGCATGAACATGCGTCACCGTAGACCGCATCTTCGCTTAACATCAGGCGAGATGGTGGTCAAACGCAAGCTTATATGTCACAAAAAATTACAGTTTAATTAAAAAATAATTGTTTGTAAGTACTTACTGCTGGAGCCTTAAATAAAGAGAAAAACAGTTAGTACCTAAACAGATTGGATTACATTATATTCTCTTTTCATTAGATCTACTAAACTCCTTAGCAAGAGGTCGTCTATGTAGGTACAACCGCAGTATCGGATAATCATGCACCAAGCAGTAGTGTGTAACTATTACTGAGGGTAATACAGCTAGCGATATTAAAGGGCTGTCGAGACTAACCTTTGAATGTCTAAAAGGAATGAACGCCAAAGCAGCGATGCCCTGGACTTTGTTTTACTACTCAAAGTTCTGTGTATCGCTGCAATGGTCATGGACAGGCGTTATCTCTTACCATCAGAAGAGCGCCTCTTTTCTCGTTTTTAGGGTTCCGTACTCAAAGAGTAAAAACGGGACCCTATTACTAAGACTTCGCTGTCTGTCTGTCCGTCCGTCTGTATCTCAAGAACCGCGTTAGATAGACAGTTGAAATTTTCACAAATTATGTATTTCTGTTGCCGCTATAAGAAATACTAAAAACAAAATAAAATAAATATTTGAGGGGGGCTCCCATACAACAAACGCGATTTTTTTTGGCTATTTCATAGATAATGGTACGGAACCCTTCGTGCTCGAGTCCTACTCGCACTTGGACGGTTTTTAATCGTAATTGAAATCGCACGCGTGTGAATGAAACACGTTATTTTAATAGCGATGATAGCTCAGTGGTTAGCGTGGTCGGTTCGCATGCCGAAGGGCGTGGGTTCAAACCCCAACAATGAGCTTGAGCTGTCGGTGAAGGAAAACATCGTGAGGAAACCATAGCGTGGTGGTAGAGTACTTTCTAGTACTCGGCTGGCTAGCTACCACCATCAAGTTGAAAATCTGCCGCCAAGCATCTAACGGTGTGTTCCGGCAACCTCACTTGAGAGCCAGTTCCATTCCAGGCTAGGTGTGCTTTACCATCTTCGACCACACCGTCACTTAAAATCAGGTGAGTTGTGGTCAAACACCAAGCCTGTCAGCTACAAAAAAAAAAAAAAAACACAGATTATCTTCAAGCGATTTTTATAATTACTCAAATATGAGTTATAATCAAAATTTCAATTGAACTAGGGCACGCCTCTATTAAAGTCTAAAAACTTTATTGGAAGTACATACCTCACCGTCCTGTTAGAAGAAAACGACACATTAAATTTTGATTTTGGTAAAAAAATCTTTTGTGTATTAGCTTAAGGGAACATCAGTCATTTCAGAACATACCTAATGTTCGTTCAGATAAAGTCGGCTAAGGGAGCGAGAGAGATATAGTTAATGCGTCACTACTATACTCGCTCGGTGACTTTTACATAAGACAGTTTTCACTTCTGTCGTGTGGTTTAAGACTTTACCCTGGTTTCTAATAAGAGAATAGATAAACTAGATATAAAAACTTACTGCAGGCTCCTTAAAAATTAAAATAAATAAAGAAATAAAAAGTGTGAATTAATATTAATTAATTTTCTTTAAATGTTTTCAATACTTAGGTTAAAGTAAGAGCGCTGCCTCATTAAGACGCCATAGCGACGTCGCCGGCTACGTATCCAAGCTGTTAATATTGAAATGTATGGTACCTAACTCACTTGGCTACGGTTTGGCAACGATACATTTCAATATTAACTGCTTGGATACGTAGCCGGCGACGTCGCCATGGCGTCTTAATGAGGCAGAGCTCTAACCATCAAAAATCTTAAAGTAATGAGCGCCAAAGCAGCGATGTCCTGGACTTTGTATTGCTACTCAAAATTCTGTCACATTACTTTCCAGTTGATACCTACAACTCAAGCAATCGTAACAAAAAAAACTACAATAATGGGTTAGAAAATTTAATCGATTAGTAGGTACTTACATCAGGCTGTAGAAGCGGAAATAAAAAATATCTTAATGTAATCAGAATTTATATGATTTAAAAAAAAAGGTAAAAAAATTATATCATATTATCTTATAGTATATTTTGCCACGAAAATTTGTTCAATTTTCATGGCATTTCTACGACGACGCCATGGCCATGCATGGCATTGGTAGAATGCATAAAGTGCGACGCCAGAAACAAAGAAGAAGTAAGTGTAGAAAAAGTTTTGGCGGGAACGCGGATAGTTCGCGTACATTTTTTATCATACATTTGATTTTTTCGATGGTTATTCATAAACTATGAACTTATTTAAATAAAATTTTAATATTATTACAATTTATTTACCGTCACTAATGTAGCCAGACATGTGATAATTATAATTAAGAAAGCTTTCATGTTGAAATCTGTAACAAATTATAATATTATAGAAAAACAAAATAAAGACTTATACAGGCCAGGAGAGTGCGTTTCAGATATGTAGGACTTCCCATTCCCCATTCTTTTATCGGACGCCAGCTGAGCTCTAAAAACGACAGAATTACATGTTTTTTTTTAAATTCTGAACTTGACAGCATTCGCATTTGACCACTCACTCCCTGCCTGATGTTAAAAAGTAGTGCGGTCTAAAACTGAGCACGCTTACCTAGAAGAAACCTATTTACTCTAGATTTGAAGACACCTATATTTTACTTATTGCAGATATGATAGCTCAGTGGTTACCACGGATGGTTCACACGCTCCCAATAATGAGCGTGCGCTGCCGGTGAAGGAAAACATCATGAAGAAACTATAGTACGGTGGTACTTTCTTATACACAACTGACTAGCTACCACCCTCAAGTTGAAAATCTGCCGTCAAACATCAAACGGTGTGTTCCGACAGCCTAACTTAATAGTTAGTTCCATTCCAAGCTAGGTGTGCTTTACGACCACACCGTCACTTAACATCAGGTAAGCTGTGATCAACACCTAGCTTGTCAACCATAAAAAAATATGTCAAATCGATAAAAAATATAGGTTTGATGTTCCAAAAACTTGAACTTTCACCAGCTGTCAATTTAAAATGATCCCGCAGGATGAGTTGAATAAGGACTTTTAAATTCGAAGCTCTAGTTGTATGATTTCTATATTCTAAGGTTGTATGTAAGTAGGTATTTTAATTTAGGTCGAAAACCCCAGCATTAAAATTAGTTTCCATACATACCTGTACAGAACTGCTATGAATTTTAAAACTGTATGGAAAAGAATTAAATTTTACATAAAAAAATTATTGCGTGATATGCTACAACTATAATATTTTAAAGTATTTCAATCGATAAACCATATATAAACGGTGCTATGAAATTGAAAGCCATAAAAAAAATTATATTTTATGGCTGACAGGCTTGATGTTTGACCACAGCCCACCTGATGTTAAGTGACGGTGTGGTCAAAGATGGTAAGGCACACCTAGCCTGGAATGGAACTGGCTCTCAAGTGAGGCTGCCAGAACACACCGTTAGATGCTTGGCGGCAGATTTTCAACTTGAGGGTGGTAGCTAGCCAGCCGAGTACTAGAAAGTACTCTACCACCACGCTATGGTTTCCTTCACCGGCAGCTCAAGCTCATTGTTGGGGTTTGAACCCACGCCCTTCGGCATGCGAACCGACCGCGCTAACCACTGAGCCATCATGGCTACATCCTATATGTTACTCCAGGTAAAAAATTATATATGCTTCAAGAGACCTCGTCTTATGACTTTGACGATTTATTTAAAAATAAGAGATTATTGAATTACTAGCAGCGGAACACACCGTTATGTGCTTGGCGGCAGATTTCACCTTGGTAGCTAGCCAGCTGAATAGGTACTAGAAAGTACCCATCATGCTATGGTCGTTGTGGTCGAAGATTGTAAACACACCTAGCCTACAATGGAACTGGCTGTCAAGTGAGGCTGTCGGAACGCACTGTAATAAATTACCCAAACTTAGTTTTAAAAACATTTTTTGTAAAGTACATTGTAGAAATAAAGGACACAGTGAAAGCACTTTTCTAAATGTCTTCCAGTACATATAGGAACGCCCTATATAAGGACCGTAACAATAAATGCATATTAACTGATAAAAATATTTCATTCGGTAGTATGTTGCAGGTCGTCTAGCAACCACAACAATATCAGATGTACTGCCAAGCAGTAGTGTGTAAACATTACTCTGTTCAGTTTTATAGTGCTATTGATACTATTGAATGTCTCAAAGTAATGAGCGCTAAAGCAGTGATGCCTTAGACCCTGTTTTATTACTCAAAGTTCTGAGTAATGTCAGTGGACAAGCGTTCATCTTGTTTGTCACAAAAACAATATATTAAAAAAGATAAATTTTATTGTATTCATAAACATTATTGTATATACAAAATTAATATACATTGTAGATAATTCATCTTTGTCATCACTTTGCTTCTTCTGATTTCTCTTGATAAGTGATTACTCCCTTTTCTATTAGATCCGGAATTTCTACAGCCAACCACGGACCCAACTGTAAAAAAGATAAAAGTCAAATGAACTGAATACTTTTTTAAAAATTACAAATAGGTTTGTGTTTGATCGCCAACTCGAATGAAGTTAAGCAAAGATGCTGTCTACGGTCTTTACTATTATTGCAATGTCTGTTAGTTGGTTTGGTTTACCTGATGTTTAGTGATGGTGTGGTTGAAGATGGTAAAGCACACATAGCCTAATAGAACTGGCTCTCAAGTTAGGCTGACGGAACACACTGTTAAGTGCTCGGTGGCAGATTTTCAATTTGAGGGTGGAAGCTATCCAGCCGAGTACTAGAAGATACCCTACCACCATGCTATGGTTTCCTCATGATGTTTCCCTTCACCGGCAGCTCAAGCCCGCGCTAATCACTGAGCTATTCTTAAACATCTTTCTTTTCTTCATCATTCATCATCATTCTTTCTTTTTTGCTACATCTTAAACTGTTTAAGAGTTATAATGCCACAGATACACACATTATATACATATGTATAATGTTATAGGTTGCCTGGAAGAGATCGCTTTTAGCGATAAGGTCGCCATTTGTTACACCTATTAACAAGTTAATTTCTTCTGTATTATGTAATTTTAAGTGTGTACAATAAAGAGTCATTCATTCATTCATTCATAGCTTGTCTCTTACCCCAAGAGCCATGGCATGTGCTATCCCGAACCTTGGCACATTCCTTGCCCACAGAGGTTTGAAATGGTCCGTAAGACATATCTTGCCTCCACGGTACATCTTTGCCGTTTTGCCATCCAGACCAGGTAATGCTAGCTCTGGTGCTGTTGTAGGATAAGTTACTGGAATCTGAAACAATTGCCACATGTTTTAGGTTCTGTTCCGTAAAAGGAAAAATTAAATCTTTATCAGGGTGAGCAAAGCGAGCCCTAACACTATTCCACAACATGAGCACTTTTGTGGTACACTTTACTGAAAAACTATCACACCTATAGATTTGTGCTTTAACATTGTAATTTAACTTCATATCTAGATGTGTTATTTGTAAAAAAATATATATATATAATTTAATAACCATTAAAAAAATTAACATTAACAATTTTGTATTCAAAGGATTGAATGTTATTGTACTACTAACACCATCTGTTAGAAATCCAATGAGTTAACATTGCTGCAACAAAACTAAACTCAATACTCAGATATATCTTAGTTAATCTACTTAATACTAGATGACACCAACACCACTAGAATCAGGTTCTTATTCGAGATGGGGGAACATTAATAGGTATTTATAATTATATAAATTGATGTGTAAAATTGAAAGAGTGGTGTCCTATGACACAGGCAATTCATGCCTAAAAGAGAACACCAACCTAAATTCATAATGTGTAAACTTTTAAAAGAAAATCACTATCACTACATAGTATAAAACAAAGTAGCTTTCTCTGTCCCTATATCCCTATGTATGCTTAAATCTTTAAAACTACGCAACGGATTTTGATGCGGTTTTTTTTAAATAGATAGAGTGATCGAAGAGGAAGGTTTATGTGTATAATAACATCCATTAAATAGTGGAGAAATACTGTTATTTTTGTTTATACCCGTGTGAAACCAGAGCGAGCCGCTAGTAAAGAATAAAGAAAGAAAGAATGTAGGTATAAACTAACTTAGGTAAACTGTAAACTTACATCAAATTCCAGATCAAACTCGTATTTCAGGAGATTGTGGACATACCAGCATTTGCCGAACCATCTTGTTCCCGTTTTGTCAGATTCCAATCGGAACCAATCATTGTCAGCTGCTTTGTTGTTTTGTACATACTGAAATAACACATTAACAATAATCTTTTACTTGGTGGTAGATTTCCTTACCAGGTTGATTAGGTAAGTACCATCACAGTAGAAGATATTCTGCCACAGTTTAAACATTACTGTATTCCAGTTTGAAGCGTACCACTAAGCGTGAAGCATTCAACTAGTGAAATTATAGGGCTGTTGAGACTAACATTTAATGTCTCAAAAGAGTAAAGAGCGCTAAAGTGGATTCCCAAGGGGATTGACATAAACAAAAACTGATTTTAGGGGTCAACAAGGTCTAAAAATCAACCCCTATTAATTAACACAAGTTCTTATTTGAAACTTTCAAGATACAAAAGTTGTGTTACATGTACCAACTTGTTATAAGAATGACTAATATTTTATTAATTTAGGTACTCACTTAACCGACCACAAAGTTTTTAAATTGGTATTTTGTATCAATAGGAAAAAACTTGAGACTTTTAAAGTAATTTGGCTATGGGGGTCTGAGGTATAGTTTATAAATAAATTACTTTAACAAAAAAAAATAACCTCAATTCATGTCGAATAGAGAAATTAATAAAGTGAAAATGTATAATTAAATATTTCCTGATTACGTATACGTACCCGGAACCCGGAAGTAGTTACCTTTATTAGTCCCTGGTATTCTTCTTTTAATCTATTCACCCATAGTTCTTTATCTCTTGGTCCCGCTTTTGTTTGCATAAGCGGAATGCTGCTGAGAGTCTTCCTAGTGCTTTCGTCTACCATATTGATGGTATCAAGTGACTTCAATTCATTGCGACTATTCAATAATTAGAAAAACTGAAAGAAAACAAGTTTTTGTTTTCGTAATTTTTGCTCGAAATAATACAATGTCAATGTGATGTGGACGTCAACGACGTGTCACTCCACAGATAATAAATCTTGTTCGAATACATGCTTATAACAGGTCAATCTAAATGTACTAATTGTATATAACCTGTGTCAATCGTCAAGTTTTGGCGGGAACGCGGTAAGCGTCGTGTCGCCCCATTGTATTTTATTCGAAAACTAGTGTTTTTCGAGTGTTTATGTATAAAAATAGTGGTGTTTTATTCATAAAGTGCCGAATTACAAGCACGAGTGTGGGAAAGTGATATAATTCGGTGAAACATGACTTTTCGTGTTGCTTCCAAAACTCCATCGAAGCTTATAGTAAAGACGCCACTACTTTACTAAAGCATGACTAGATTTAAGACATGAATTGCAAAATCGGAAGACAAGGCAATATGGCTTTAAAGCTTTAGCCTCCCCAAAAGGGCAAATTGAATTTTAAAAAAATATTTTGTATCTGTGGACATTGTTTACGTGCAAATTGCGATTTGTCCCGTTTATCGATCGGTTAGAATAATTTACTCGAAAAAACTAAAATTACCCTAGTAAAGGATCCTGGAAAACGATACGTACAGTTAGATGAGATGTGAAAGTAACTCTTAATGCAGAAGGACAGTTTTTGTTAGTCCCACAGCACCGCTGTTAAGGTAAAGAAGAACAGGACTATATTTTTTTTACTAATCCTCACTGAATCCTGAGCTTTAATTACTTGTATTAAATATTTTTATGGTGTTTTATAATTGTTACATAAGTTCAGCTTAAACGCCATATTTGATAGTTAAAGAACCACCGCAATTAAATATTTTTTCAATATTAGATGGGGTCTGAACAATCATCCCAGGCGCAGAGAAAACAGCCTCAAAGAACGCCTATGAGACGCGGGCACACTATTGCTGTCCCTAACGCACCAGGTAATACCAAGAGAATAACAATCAGTATTTTTTTCAGCCTCTAGTATCCCACTGCCGGGCAAAAGCCTACCTTTCCTCCTGCCAGACTGCCCTGTCTTCGGCTCTGGTGGTCCAGACTGTTGTGACAATTTATTTCGTCACACCAACATCTGTGTCATTTGTATAACTATCAATTCTTTTCAGAGGCAGGCCGAAGCACTGACCCACCACCGAGTGGCCGGTCTTCTCCTGGTGCCAGTGTGTGTTCGGACTCTGAGCTGCCCTACATATCATACACCGTTGACCGTCCTATAGGAGGTAACCCTCCCCACATGAGTAAGATTCGTTTTTGTTTGTTTTTTGATTTTTTTTTACTTATCCCAATCTAGGAATGCTATTTCCCTAATTTTTTCTGCATTGCTCAGAAACATATAGAATTTTTTTAAATTTAAAAATTCTCTTGTGATCCTAAAACATAATGCTTATCCGTGACCATTGCAAAGATACTAAGAACTTTGAGGAACAAGTCATTACTAAAAAAAAAATTGGCTTTAATTTTAATATAAACCCAAACTAGTGTTAACTGTATTTCGAAAACCAATGGCTTCTCCCAATATCTTATTATAGGACAAAATGCCGTAAACAGACAAAGCAAAACAATTTCTTAAGTAATTACATGTATTAACTGATTTGTATATATAAACATGCTATATGTGTATATAAGCATGCCATATGAGTATATAAACATGCTATATGTGTGCATGCATGTGTGTTTATGTGTTTGTGCGTGCGTGGAAGCTTAGGGTATTGCTCATTACTTTGAGAATTTCATTGATTAGTCTCAATAGCCTTTTGATGTCACTGCAATTCCTTTCAATCTGAAATACATGGTAACCGAATGGTGAAACCAAAATGGTAAACATGATATTGCTTGACCAAATCAAACTTAAACTTTGCGTGGTGGTAGGGTACTTTCTAGTACTCGGCTGGCTAGCTACCACCCTCAAGTTGAAAATCTGCCGCCAAGCATCTAACGGTGTGTTCCGGCAGCCTCACTTGAGAGCCAGTTCTATTCCAGGCTAGGTGTGCTTTACCATCTTCGACCACACCGTCACTTAACATCAGGTGAGTTGTGGTCAAACACCTAGCCTGTCAGCTATTAAAAAAAAAAAAAAAAAAAAAAAAACAATTTTAGTTTAATTATAATGTATACGCTGGTTTTTTAATTTATAAAAAAGTAAAACAATAATTTTCGTTTTATTAGAGAAAGAAATAATTTTAGTACCCTAAGTAAAGCAACCATTTAGTTACAAAAATAATAAAAACAAAATGACACAGCTACAAAAAAGTCAACAAAAGAACCAGGTGGATTTAAAAAAAAAAAAAATTTGCCCTTTTTGGGAGGCTAAAGCTTTCAAGCCATACTGCCTTGTCTTCCGTTTTTGCAATTCATGTCTTGAATCTAGTCATGCTTTAGTCAAGTAGTGGCGTCTTTACTATAAGCTTTGATGGAGTTTTGGAAGCAACACAAAAATTCATGTTTTACCGCATTATATCACTTTCCCACACTCGTGCTTGTAATTCGGCACTTTATGAATAAAACATCACTATTTTTATACATAAACACTTAAAAAAACACTAGTTTTGGAAAACAATACAATGGGGCGACACGACGCTTACCGTGTTCCCACCAAAACTCTCGGACTAGGTGGATATTTTTCTCTACCCATAGACAAATTTTATTTTATTTTGAATCTTCACACACTGAACAAATATCAATGTTCACAATATCTTTCAAAGCTACTAACGAATGAGTTTACAAGCCAGTCTAAAATTGATTTCAGATTCACCTAAGACCTCGTCAAAAAGTCAGCAACCAGCTACCAAAAAGTCCATATTACAAAGGAGACAGCTCAGCCTGCAAGCGAGGAAAAACAAACGGACCAGAGATATAATAGTCGTGAAACAAGCAACAGATACTCAGCTCGATGAAGATATACGAAGGTTGCAGGTAATTATCAAGACAACTAACCGTCAACTTTATAACTTTGCGTGGTGGTAGAGTACTTTCTAGTACTCGGCTGGCTAGCTTACCACCCTCAAGTTGAAAATCTGCCGCCAAGCATCTAACGGTGTGTTCCGGCAGCCTCACTTGAGAGCCAGTTCCTTTCCAGGCTAGGTGTGCTTTAACTCCTTCGACCACACCGTCACTTAACATCAGGTGAGTTGTGGTCAAACAGCAAGCCTGTCAGCAATAAAAATAAAAAAAACCTGTTTAATTACAAATTATTGATCTTTAATTGATAATTTTTTCCTGTACTTGATGATGTGACAAATTATTAACAAAAAAAAATATGGTTGACTAACTAGTGTTTACCACAGCTCACCTGATGGTATGTGACAGTGTGATCGAAGACGGTAATAAAAATAAAGGGAATCTATCTCTAAATAAAGGGAAAGTAAGTATGTACCCTGTTTTTTCATTTATTTGGTCTTGTCTATAAGTTGAAAGCTAGTCCTTTTTTCGTTTTGAGGTAAGGATTCCTAAAATTGTACATATTTTCTATAATCTTATTTCCTTTTTTGCAGAAAATTTGTCGAATCACAACTCGTCGAAAACACAATTTGTAGTTGCAACTATAGCAAGAAATACTCAGTTATTTTTAACTATATCGGGCAATTATTAAGATTTTCAACTATAGCGGGATATAGTTAAGATTTTCAACTATAGCGGGATATAGTTAAGATTTTCAACTATAGCGGGAAATAGTTATCAAGATTTTCAATTATAGCGGGTATTATTCTTAGAGAGTTTTGACGTATTGTGATTGGACGAATTGTGTTTTCGAGGAATTGTGATTCGACAAATTGTTTTCGACGAATTTTCCGCAGACGTATTCCCGAGATCTTATACTTTGTATGTTACAGGATATACCGACTTTTCTCCCGATCATGAGAGGTACGATAGGATTACCTGGAGCCCGTGATCCTGAGGTTCTGGAAGGTATGAACGGTGTCATTTAGGGCCTATGTTTTTTTCTTATACTAGGCAGGCTAACAGCCCATCTGACGTTAACTGATTTGTGTGGTTTTTTTTTTCTCTTTCTTCTTGGCATCGCACTCTGTGCATTCTGCCAGTTTCAATGTTTCTATATTTTGTGAGTAGTCTTCATTTTTCAGCTTCTTTATCATCTATAGTTACAGTCAAAGTCTTGATCAATTCCAGTCAGTCCCAGTCAAATCAAGTCATGCCTTAGTAAAGTAGTGGCGACTTTACTATAAGCTTCTGGATGGAGTTTTGGAAGCAACACGAAAAGTCATGTTTAACCACATTATATCATTCTCCCACACTCGCGCTTGTAATTCGGCACTTTATAAATAAAACACCACTATTTTTATGCATAAAAACTCGAAAAAACATTAGTTTTGGAAAAAAATACAATGGGGCGACACGACGCTCACCGCGTTCCCGCCAAAACTCTTTGTGTGGTTAGAGATGTACAGTACACTTGAAAAAAACAAAAAAGTATACATAGCTATTTTGACACATTTGATTGACTTTGACAATTGACATGAAGTTAGCAAGTCTTATATCATAGCCTCATAAAAGCGATATCAGAGTCCGAATAACGTTCAAAGTAAAATAATCCAGATATTTGTATCAATTAATCGAAAAACAACTCGACGTACGTGTATGGAAGAGGTTATTATGGTTGCCGTTTATTTGACATTTACAGATTTTGTTTTGGTTTGCCATTGCTTTTTAGGCACTAAAAGTAGCTCTATACAGCCTGCCATGTGACTTCATTAGAAGTCAATTGAAAGTCAAGTTTATTTTATGTATTTTGAAAATAAACCCCATATCATTGTCTAAACAGTTTTAAGCATACCATAATGTACAGGAATGTAATACAGAAGAACGCCGATTATCCGAATTAATTAGGACCGGGGTCGATTCGGATAATCAAAAATTCGGATAATCGGACATAGACTGCTAATAAAGAAAAACGAAGAGTCACACATAGATAAACTTTATTAAGAGGAAACAAGGCGTCATTTTCTTCATACAAACGTTTTCCCCATTTTCCTTCCAGGATTTTAATACTAGAGCAATAATTTTTAGATAGGAATTAGATACTTGCTAGTTTCATGCCTCTCTGTTTTGATTTTTTTATGGTTTTTTTTATAAGAGCTAGGAATCTTCAAAAATCTTAAAATTTACCTAGTTTCTACGCTGTGTTTCAACGTCCAAATTCCCAATCTCATAAACATAATCTTAAAAAATAAAACGCACAGGCAAAGAACACATCCTTTTTATTTACTTGTTAAAAAAAATACTAAAATCGGTCTAAATTTGGAGGAGGAAACAGAGGAATACAAAACCTCGATTTTGCTCATTTTATTTCGGGTTAATGAGCCCGAGGTGCAGTTGTCCCTTTCGCTCAGTATGTACGCGGGTGCTGCGTGCGGCGCGACAGAAATAGCTTGGTGAAATACCTAATTTTCAAATGTCTCAGCCAACTGCTTTCCTCTTAAGTTTAACAAACACAGTTCTACAATAACTCTCACTTGAACATCTCGATCAGAGTAAGTTGCCTCGGCTTTGAAGCTCGTTTCCGTACGAAAATTCGGTATGTAAAGTTTTTTTTTGATATTTATTTTATATTTTTTTCTGATAGTAAACTTTATTTCATGAAACTAATTTGAATATTTTGGCTTTTTATGCGGTAGTTGATTTTTAATGCGTTTTCAAACTTTTGATAGCGATGACGTCATGAGGTTGGCTGAATATCCATAGTAGGCCTTTGCCATGTAAAACAAAAAAAAATATTTTGACACATTTGATTGACTTTGACAACTGACATGAAGTAAAGAATTTTGTTTATCAAAGCTTCTTAATGTTGCTAATCTATTACTTTTTTGTATGGATTATTACGCTATTACGCCGCTGGCAAATCTATTAAGATTTAAAAAAATAGATGGATCTATTACAGCTGTTTTACAGAAACATTAGAACTGTCAGAATGCACAGAGTATGATGCCAAAAAGAAAAAGGACAAACCCAATGAACTTCTTTTTTACGTGATTTGGCAATGCACGATTGTTATATTTACCTATTTTGGTATTTTATAAGTGAAGTAACGAAATTATAGTATTTTTCCGTACTATCCTTAGATATGGATAGTATCTAGTACGGAGCATGAAATAGTTGTTCAAATACTGTAATTATAGTACGAAATCCAACGCTGCGTTGACTTGACATTGACAGTTTTTGTTTAGGTTCGCCATTGCTTTTGCACAGCGAACTACATGACGTCATTATGGGATTCATTGAAAGTCAAGTTTATCTTGTGTATTTTATTGAAATATACCCCATCTCATAGTTTAGAGAGTTTTAAACGTCAAAATAATGTACAGGAATGTAATATTTCGAAATGGTTTTGGAATCAGCAAAGTATTTATTTTTTCTTTACATACCGAATTACTTGGTTTTAATCTTTTATATTACGCTTAGGACCGATTCGGATAATTGGCGATTCGGTTACTCGGCGTTCGGATAAATAATCGGCGTTCTACTGTATTTCGATATGGCTTTGGAAACAGTAACGTTTTTTTTTCTTAACATACCTTACTACCAAGAAGTGATGCCGACATAAAACTTAAATAGTCCGAAACACACACAAAAAGTGGCGCCATCTAATAATAATAATAATAATAATATAACTCTTTATTATTCACACCAATTACAAACAATTATTACAACATAAACTAGACATGATATGACATTAGACAATTTTTCAAAATATGTATAACACGATTCAGCTTAGAATCTTTTTTTGTATGGGATGCTGATCTATACTATATGTAGTTATATTATTTATGACTAGTTATATTACCTACATTTTCTAGCGATGATAGCTCAGTGGTTAGCGCGGTCGGTTCGCATGCCGAAGGGCGTGGGTTCAAACCCCAACAATGAGCTTGAGCTGCCGGTGAAGGAAAACATCGTGAGGAAACCATAGCGTGGTGGTAGGGTACTTTCTAGTGCTCGGCTGGCTAGCTACCACCCTCAAGTTGAAAATCTGCCGCCAAGCATCTAACGGTGTGTTCCGGCAGCCTCACTTGAGAGCCAGTTCCTTTCCAGGCTAGGTGTGCTTTACCATCTTCGACCACACCGTCACTTAACATCAGGTGAGTTGTGGTCAAACACCTAGCCTGTCAGTCATTAAAAAAAAATGATTTAGGTCTAGACTACCGACCGTGGGTGCGGCTGACGACGCGGCTACAGGCGCATTTGTCTGCGTGTGCGCAACCTTTAGCAGCTGACGAAATCAACCTCGCCAGCAAAATTAGAGAGGTAAGTAGTTTGTAGTGTTTCATACCCAAAGGGTTTCGGAAGTGTGTTAGTAACACATCCACATATATTTACTATTCGGGTACCTTACCACCAGGTACCTTATTTATTTATTATTTATTTATTCTCACTAACAATAATTACTATCACTATTTATTAACATTAACGCTAATCAATATAATTAATCATTATCATTAATCATTCTTATTAATACTAATAATTCTAATTAATGCTACCCATTATTACTAACGCTAATCACTATCAGTAATCATTCACATTCTCAATATCATTAATCATTATCACTATAATGATTATCACTAATCGTTCTTATCAATACTAATCATTCTCATTAATGCTACACATTATCACTAACGGTAATCACTATCAGTAATCATTCACATTCTCTATATCATTAATGCTACCCATTATCACTAACGCTAATCACTATCACTTTTCACCACCACTAAGCACTTTCACAAATCATATAACTAAATAGTATTAATCGAAGTCACTTTTCTCGTGCATCTGTTTATTTGCTTAGTTCTTTTAAACTACGCAACTGCGTATGATTTTTCCAGATGGACGCGGAGATATCCCGTCTGTACGGCCAGATGGTGGACCGCCAGCGGAGCAACGCTCGCCACGCAGAGCGGCTCGCCCGTGTCCACGAAATGTCGCACCAACTCGTGCGATGTAACTCTATACTTAATCAGGTATAAATAAATATCGTTGCACATTCCTGTATTTCATCTTTATGCACTGCCATGTTAGCTAATTTGTTAGAATTTCTTCTTTTCAGGGTTCCGTGCCTCAACAGTTGAAATTCTCTATAAATGTACAAAACATTTCCAGTCCATGTTCCTTTTAAGAACTGCTGATGTCTCTGAACTCGTTTGTCGTCTGTGTTTCCAACTAAGTTACAACTTTTGTAGCGATGATAGCTCAGTGGTTAGCGCGGTCGGTTCGCATGCCGAAGGGCGTGGGTTCAAACCCCAACAATAAGCTTGAGCTGCCGGTGAAGGAAACCATAGCGTGGTGGTAGGATTTTCTACTCAGTTGGCTAGAAAATTTGCCGCCAAGCATCTAACTGTGTGTTCCAGAAGCCTCACTAGAGAGCCAGTACCAATCCAGGCTAGCTGTGTGTTGGCACATTGGTAGTATACTAAAGTACTGCTTTAAGAGCTGTAGGGCGTGGGTTCAATTCCAACCAGGAAAAACGTTTTGTAGTATAACGCCAATACTCGCCACGCTTGGCAGGCGGGTTGGCGAGCGCAGTTGGTGCCGTGTTGGTGCCGGCGTAATAATAGTACCCCACCCTCTCTACCCGTGGTTGCCGTAAGAGTCGGCTAAGGGATGTAATCCGGAAGATGGGCAGCAGCGTCTTCCTTGAACAATCACACCCAACTGCGCTCGCCAACCCGCCTGCCAAGCGTGGCGAGTATTGGCAAAACCCCCCAGGAGGAGGCCTGCGTCCAGCAGTAGACGTCGTACCTTCTACCTACTGCAGTACCCTCAGCGTCGCTATATAGAGTATAACACTGAATATACCAAAAAAATAAAATAAGTATTCTGTCAGTTTCATAGTACAAGCTTTACTTAGTTTGGGGCTAAATGGCGCCGTGTGTCCTAAATCAAATCAAATCAAAAAGTCATTTATTCAGTTTAGGCCCTGGTAAGGCACTTATGAACGTTAAGTTACATGTTTGAATCTACCACCGGCTCGTAATTACACTTCAACTGAGAAGACTCCGGCAAGAAACTCAGCAAGGCATTTTTTTTTTTTGTGGATCTTTCTTTTCATATTAGGTTACAGTTTACAGTTATAAATATTAATACAGTATGCTTACTACAATTGTCACTTAGCCAGGGGGATGCAAGTGCAGAGAGAAGCTACTACAACCATATATTCCTGTCTTCCACGTAATGAGCCACCTTATAGTATGCTTTGTCAATTAACCTCTGCTTTATAAAATCTTTGAATTTATTATAGGACATTTTAGTTACCTACCTACGATATTTATTTATAAATGTACTATTGATTTTATTTAATATTTCAGACCCTACAAGATGTAGAAGAGTTAAATCAAATGCTACCCGAGGACAAACGATTACAACCTTTCGTATGGAAAGATGAACAATAGTGAAATCAAAACTAAATATAATTATCAAATACAAACACAAGTATTTTATTGATAACACCAAGTCATCAAGTCATCAAATCATCGACCAACACTGTTTTTGACCAACCTGTCTTTTATAAATTACTAGCTGCGCCGCGCTGTTTTACCCACGTGGTGATGGATGATGATGATGATGAAAAATATCCTATATTTTATTTCAGAGCCTAAAGTATCTACATGCAAAATTTAATCCAGATCCGTTCAGCCGTTCTGGCGTGATTGAGTAACAAACATCCATCCATCCAAACTTTAACATTTATAATATTAGTAGGATGTGTGTATTGCCGATTACTTTGTAGCGATGTGTGGTTAAAGCGTCGATCCAAAGGGCGTGGGTTCAAACCTCAACAATGAGCTTGAGCTACCGGTAAAGGAAAACATCGTGAAGAAACCATAGCGTGGTGGTAGGGTACTTTCTAGTACTCGGCTGGTTAGCTACCACCCTCAAGTTGAAAATCTACCGCAAAGCATCTAACGGTGTGTTTCGCTAGCCTCACTTTAGAGACAATTCCATTCCAGGCTAGGTGCTTTATTATATTCGACCACACCGTCACTTAACATCAAGTGAGCTGTGGTCAAACGACTAGCTTGTCAACCAAAAAAAAAAAAACAACGGCGAAAGAAAACATCATGAGGAAATATACATGTTTTAGCTGTTATTAAAAAAAATTATCAATGATATGTGAAGTCTCGACCTTCCCATAATAAGAGGTCCACGCCCAGCTGTGGGACTTCTTAAAACAGGGTTTATCTGTTTGAACCGATACAGAGCAAAGATTAACAAAGTCACGAACTTTCACATATATGTACAAGTACCTGGATGACCGAGCTTTGCTCGGTTTTTCATTGCCTAAAAAACACGAATAAAATGACGTTTTCTAAAAATGAAACCTGGCTAGATCGATTTATCGCCCCCGAAGCCCCCTGCATACTAAATTTCATGAAAATCGTTGGAGCCGTTTCCGAGATTCAGATTATATATATATATTTATCTATATATAGAAGAATTGCTCGTTTAAAGGTATTAGATATATCTATAGGTATATACATATAAGTATACAAGAATTGCTCGTTTAAAGGTATTAGATAGATATCGGTGACGTGTGATGTACAATCGAATTGCTTTGCGTATTATGGGCTTTACTTATAAACATTGCTTAGTCAAAAACTTAAAGTATTTCCTTTTTACGTCAGCGAGAATTTGAAGCATAGGTTAACATTAATCGACTTATAAGTAAATCCCTATGATGAATAAATTTATTTGAAACTGTTTTATTTCTTTTTTTTTCTCCTATCACTATTATGGCGTTGCACGTTCTCCATTTGCCCGTGTTTATTTTAATTGGTGGTAGATTTCCTTAGCAGATCGTCTAGGTACCACCGCAGTACCATATATTCCGATGTTAAGTAGTAGTGTGTAAACATTACTGTATTCCGGTTTGAAGGGTACTGCAGCTAGCGAAATTACAGGACTGTTGAGACTAACCATCGAAAGCGTCAAAGCTCGATACTCTGGACTTTGTTTTGCTATTCATGTTCTCTGTAGCTAGTATTATGCTCTAATAGGTACCTTATCAACTAAGTAACTTACGACTACTCAAATTAATATTACCTCTGCTTTACGCCATTAGCAGTAAAATCAAAGTTACCACACGAACCGCTCGAATGCAATACTATACAAACATGTCATTAATTAATTGGTCAATAAAAAAGAAATATGCTAGATGTGATCGTAGCTACGTCTTTCCGCTACGAAAGCAAGTGTTCTTTTTTACGTAAAACTAATGAGGAGAACGAGACGCATTTCATGACGCGTTTTTTGACATCAAGTAAATTCAATATAGCACGTGTTCACTAAAAAAATATGGTCAGGCGGAGGTGGGCGGGTTTGGATACGCGGGTCCTTTTTGTGCGGGGCCCGTAGCAATTGCTACTCTTGCTATTGGTTAATCCGGCACTGTTACACATAAAGGAGGATTCCGAGAACCTCGTCATTGTGGTTTCACTTAATTTGTAAAAAGGATTGCTTTTAATAGTGTTTTTAAATTCGGTAGGATTTAATTCTGCAATATACCTAGTTCATGGCACGAATAGGTTTTTTTTTATGGCTCACAGACTAGTTGTTTGACCACAGCTCACCTGATGTTAAGTGACGGTGTGGTCGAAGATGGTAAAGCACACCTAACCTGGAATGGAACTGGCTCTCAAGTGAGGCTGCCGGAACACACCGTTAGATGCTTGGCGGCAGATTTTCAACTTGAGGGTGGTTGCTAGCCAGTCGAGTACTAGAAAGTACCCTACCACCACGCTATGGTTTCCTCACGATGTTTTTCTTCACCGGCAGCTCAAGCTCATTGTTGGGGTTTGAACCCACGCCCTTCGGCGTGCGAACCACTAAGCCGTCATCGCTACAAAAACTACAACTTGTTTCGCAAGTTATATTGATGCTTCATTCACTCTACCGCCATGCTGTTTTCCTTCACCGGCAGCTCAAGTTTATTATTGGGATTTGAAACCACCAAAAACAAACAAATAGGTAATCAACAAACTTAAGGGTAGGTACATAAACGCGTAATGTCAGATGAGTGTACATGGGCTCGCTTGTACACACAAATACAAATAAAGCAAACTTAAACACTAACAAAGGCCGAAAAGCAAGCAATTACAAATGGAGAAACTGAAGATTTGGTTATGCTAATGGTGTTTGCCATGTCCGGATGGTATTCTTGCATCATTAGTTGTGAAAGAGACTGTAAAATTTAGTATCAAGAAGTTAGAGAGCACATAGTTATGAAGGGTATTTTTTAGAGGTATACAAATTCAAAATGAAATAAAACACATAAAAATAATGTTAATGTCTATTATATTGGCTTTATTTAATAGATAAGTACCTGGATGACCGAGCTTTGCTCGGCAGAAAACACGGATAAAATGACGTTTTCTAAAAATGAAACCTAGCTAGATCGATTTATTGCTCCCGAATCCCCCTCCATAAATTCCATGAACATCGTTGAAGCCGTTTCCGTGATTCAGATTATAGTACCTGGATGACCGAGCTTTGCTCGGTTTTTCATTGCCTGAAAACACGGATAAAACGACGTTTTCTAAAAATTAAACATACCTAGATCGATTTATCGCCCCGAAACCCCCTGTGTACTAAATTTCATGAAAATCGTTGGAGCCGCTTCCGAGATTCAGAATATATATATATATATATATGTCGAAAATCGGAAAAGCGGGTATTTAAAAAAAAGGAAATAGAACATCTGACCCATCATCAGGTCATCAGTTCTATTCAATTCAAACATCTAAAAGGCTATTTATTTCAAAACATAATTTATTTTCATACTCAGTAGTGTTACTGGAGTAACACCAATTATCAGACTGGATTTAATTTATAAAAAGCTATTTCAATAAAGAAAAACAGGTTAAAATACACAGGTAGTAATTTTATTCCAACAATAATTTAGCTCTTACTTACATGCGCTCTCTTCGAGAATCGCCACCGGACTGAGCAGTCTACACTAATCCGTTCGCCCCTTCATTTGGGGAGTTTTTACCGGAAGTCGACAGATGGCGTTAAAATAGTCAAATGATAATTTACACTAAAGAAACAAACAACAATTTTAACAGTTAAATAAACCAATAAATGTTATAAGTATTTACATAGATTCTTAAACATTTTTTAACAATAATTGATAGTGTTTAATATTGAAATAATTTAGTCATAATCAACATTTGAATAATATTCCATGCAGCATTTACAATTGAGATACTTATTAACAATTTTGTGGCGATAGAACACAGTAATCCTTACTATAATTCTTTACATAAATTATCAATTATAATTAACATAGTTAGATCTCAAAATATTTGATCTATAAATTTGTCTGAATAATCATCGCGGCGACATATATATATATATATATACATATATACAAGAATTGCTCGTTTAAAAGTATTAGCTAGATTAGATTATCGCCCCTGAACCCCCTGTGTACTAAATTTCATGAAAATCGGAGCCGTTTCCGAGATTCAAATTATATATACCTACAAACTACATATACTTATACAAGAATTGCTCGTTTAAAGGCATTATTAGATTTTATGCCATAATAATATGATCCCGTGCATATGAGCGGCACGGCTAGCTCCAATGAAGCGCAATCGTGAAGTCCGATTTTCGACAACTTTATCGAACAACTGCGGCCATATATCAGCAATAACACGGTAAATGTTGACTTCCAAATGGTTCAACGTCTTTGGTTTATCATAATAGACTAGTGACTTAAATACCCCCAAAGAAAGTAATCGTAAGGCTTGAGATCATACGATCGTGGAGGCCAGTTCACAGGTTCATTACGCGAAATCATCACTTCACTACATAGTATAAAACAAAGTCGCTTTCTCTGTCCCTATATCCCTATGTATGCTTAAATATTTAAAACTACGCAACGGATTTTGATGCGGTTTTTTTAAATAGATAGAGTGATTGAAAAGGGAGGTTTATATGTATAATACATGCATATGCACCACATTAATATCTACATTGCACCCGTGCGAAGCGGAGGCGGGTCGCTAGTTATGAATATATGAAATGTAATGAGCGCCAAAACATGTTGTTGATATGCCTTGAGCTTTGTTTTGTTACTTAAAGTTTTGGGTATTGCAGCAATGGTCATGGACAGGCGTTATCTCTTTATCTCGTTCACCTCAGTCCTAGGTATATCTAGTCATTAATCGCAACCATGAGAATATCAAACCGTAGCAAAGAAATCAATTCCCTCACCTCATGGAATCAAATTCTTACACTCCGAGCAACAGGTCGCAATGCTTGCATTGTTTACTGTTTGCGGTTTTTCTATCCTTGCCAACCTTTTACAATCTTATCAGTCTTTCACTCAAAACCGTGACCTAGCGAATCATTATGACTCCGTCTTCTCTCTGACAGATATTGTTTCTAATTCCTATTCGAAAACCCTGTTGGTTCATTGGTGGTAGCTTTAGGAGTGGAAGGACGTGGGTTCGATTCCCACCCAAGACAAAAAATTTGTGGTATTTGCAAATAAATGTGGGTTCTGTGCCTGGATGTGCTGTATACTATATAGTATATCAGATATCCGATTCCCATAGTACAAGCTTTGATTAGTTTGGGATCAGAAGGCGCTTGAGTAGTTAGATGTAAAAAACTTAATTTACAAGATTCAAGGAATATTTGTACTTATCATTATAATTAACTTACCATGCTATGGGCTCAGAGGAAAAAAACTCTCTACCCCAGCTGTTATCGGTCCTGTGACAGATATGTCCAGCCCATCGCCACTCCTGCTTGCTAATACGCTGAGCTATGTCTGTGACTTTAGTTCTCTGGCGAATTACTTGTTCCGGATACAATCCCTCAAAATCATTTAATTTATAAACTACTAGCGGCCCGCTCCGGCCTCAAAAATAACAGTATTTCTCCACTATTTAATGGATGTTATTATACATATAAACCTTCCTCTTCAATCACTCTATCTATTTAAAAAACCCCCATCAAAATCCGTTGCGTAGTTTTAAAGATTTAAGTATACATAGGGATATAGGGACAGAGAAAGCGACTTTATTTTATACTATGTAGTGATAGTGATAGTGATTATAGTGATAGTGATAGTGATGTCACTGTCTAAAATACTATAAAAATTACAAAATATTAATTACATGAAAAAAAAGTTTGTTTTAAGTTGAAAGATTTCCCTTCGAACTTTTAATAAGTTAGGTGACACAGATACAAGACGATGGTGTAGAGATGCATTTTCACAACGATTGCACTAAAAGTATATAAAGTGAAATATCCCCTTCACCGTCCCAGTGAGACAATGACTTATGGCTGGCCCATCATTTAGTCAGTTGACATTTACGGTTCATAGAACATAGTGTCACCGCGAATTTGTGTGGACTGTGGACATTTTAATAAAACCTTGAACTTTATCGTCAAAAAAAAAGTTTCGAACCAGGTTAAGAGTTTTGGCGGGAAATCTATCATACCCCGTATTGTGTGGTCTGTGAACATTTTAATAAAACCTTTTTAAACTTTTCTGTCAGAAAAAAGTTTCAAACAAGGTTAAGACTTTTGGCGGGAACGCTATTATAGCCCCGCATAGTTTTACTTATTTTTGAAAATATTTTTTATTCATAAAATGCGTATGTACGTGTGGAAAAGGATATACATAATATGGTGAAACATGACTTCGTGTTGCTTTCAAGGCTCCGTGGAAGCTTATAGTCAAGTCACCACTACTTTAATTTATTTAAATTGATTCATTACATTTTTTATTTTACCACTTGTAGGGATTTGTTGGTGGCTGTTCCATGTTGCATTTTTTCATGTAAAATTACAATCAAAATGGCAAGTGCACAAAATAATATGTTTTGTTCATGTTAGTGCCGATTTATAATACGTCTCTAGAAACATTTAATTTCGTGATGCTTCTAAGACTAAAGCAGATATAAGCTTATAGTAATGTCACCACTAATTGACTAGAGCATGGAATAGACTTGGCTTACTTTTAGTGACTTTTTCAATTAATTTTTCATGAAAAACTTGACAATATCGAAATACTTGGCGCTGGCAGAATGTATAATATACGATTGAGGAAAAATTAAGCACACTTGAATACTTTGGTAGAAATTAAAGGCTATCTTAATTAATTGATAAGGCATTGAATTTCACAAAGTAATTATTGTAATGGTATTCTGAACAACTATTGAAAAATACTTCCATTGTATGTTTGCAATAGATTTTTGACGTAATTCTAATTATACGTGTTTAAATTAGCTTCTATAGCGAGAGGCAATTCAGAAAACTGATGATAACAAACCCGGGGGGTACAGTCTGGCGTTGCAGCTGCATATCTACCGTCTACATCCGACATGTGATTACACCACTTGATAGCTGAAAGTTCAGAGACTAGGTACCATCGCAGTACCAGATATTCTGCCGCCAAGCAGTAGTGTGTAAACATTACTGTGTTCCGGTGTGAAGGGTACTGCAGCGACATTACAGGGCTGTTGAGTCTAACCATCGAAAGTCTCAAATTAATGAGCGCCGAAGCAGCGATGCCCTAGACTAGACCTTGTTTTGTTCAAAGTACTGTGTATCGCTGCAATGGTCATAAAAAGTCGTTATCTCTAACCATCAGGAGAGCGTCTCGTTCGACTCATTAGTTTTGCATAAAAAAAAAATTGAAACATGGATACAGCTATATCTCGATTTGTTTTTAATTTTGTGATGAACCTGCGTTTGACAGCTCCACTGAGGTTTAAAATGACGAACACAAATAAAAAAAAACGGCCAAGTGTGAGTCGGACTTGCGCACGAAGGGTTCCGTACCATTATCTATGAAAATGGCAAAAAAATCGCGTTTATTTTATGTTGTTTTTAGTATTTGTTGTTATAGCGGCAACAGAAATACATAATTTGTGAAAATTTCAACTGTCTAGCTATCGCGGTTCTTGAGATACAGCCTGGTGACAGACAGACAGCGAAGTCTTAGTAATAGGGTCCCGTTTTTACCCTTTGGGTACGGAACCCTAAAAACGAAGAGGCTAGCATATTCATTTGTGGTAACCGCTGGGGTAGACTTGTTTTAGGGTAGCGTAATATGGACTCCATGGAGTGACGATATAAGTAGAACAGCTGGCGGTGGATGGAAAAAAAGTTTGTTTAGTTTGAAATATTAAGTAATGTTTCCGATAAGTTTTTAAAACTGTCGTCAAGCCAAATTTTAATTTAAATCCTCTTTATTGTTTTAATTGAAACGACTGTTGAGCAGAAATGAACAAAATATATACTTTGAACACTCAATAAAAAAAAAATTGACAGCCGCGGGAGGAAATGGAAAATATTTTAAACAGGTTTTTTTATAATTTTGGCTTACACACCGAAAACTGGTGCCGTGGTGGTGCAGGCGTAAGAATAGTACCCCGCCCTCTCTACCCGTGGTTGCCGTAAGAGTCGGCTAAGGGATGTAATCCGGAAGATGGGCAGCAGCGTCTTCCTTGAACAATCACACCTAACTGCGCTCGCCAACCCGCCTGCCAAGCGTGGCGAGTATTGGCAAAACCCTCCCAGGAGGAGGCCTATGTCCAGCAGTGGACATTCTATGGCTGATGATGTGTGATGTGATGTGACACTAAAAATTCTAGCAATGTTTAGTTTATTTAAAAGTAATGAGACGCTCTCCTGATAGTTTGAAATAGCATATGTCCATGACCATTGCAGCGATACTCAGAATTTTGAATAGCAAAACACAGTTCAGGACATCGTTACTTTAGCGCTCAGTACTTTGAGACATTCGATGGTTAGACTTAACAGCCCTGCAATTTCGCTAGCTGGATTACCCTTCAAGCCGGAACACACTACTGCTTGGTGGCAGAATATTTGGTACTGCGTTGGTACCTATGTACCTAGTCGACTAAGCAAATCTACCGCCAAGTAAAATTTGATAGAAAATCAATTTGCATAAGTCAAAGTTACAAAAAGTAAGTCAGAATCAAGTCTTTTTTTTTAATGGTTGACTACAACTCACCTGATGTTAAGTGACGCTGTGGTCAAAGATGGTAAAGCACACCTAGCCTGGAATGGAACTGGCTCTCAAGTGAGGCTGCTGGAACACACCGTTGGATGCTTGGCGACAGATTTTCAATTTGAGGGTGGTAGCTAGCCAGCCGAGTACTAGAAAGTACCCTACCACCACGCTATGGTTTTCTTACGATGTTTACCTTCACCGGCAGCCCAAGCTCATTGTCGGGGTTTGAATCCACACCCTTCGGCATGCGAACCAACCGCGCTAACCACTGAACTATCATCGCTACTAAAGTCTGGTCATGTCCTAGATGTCATAGATGCACTAGCTACACCTCGTGGTTTTTAATTGCATTTTTAGAAATAAAAGGTAGCCTATGTTCTAATCCAGGGAAGCATAAGGTACTTTTTCAAATTTCATAAAAAAACGATGAACTTTATAACTACTGAACAGATTATCTTTGCGAGTTTCACCAATAGATAGAGTAATTCATGAGAAAGGTTTAGGTATATAATTTGTCAAGGTATTGTGTAAATTGGTTGAAATATGATGATAATTGTTGGAAGTGTCGGAAAAAGTCAAGCCACCTGGGAGCTTTCATCGAAAACGCTGCCTAATCCCTTTGAGATATAGCAAAACAATGCATGGCGGGATATTCCTCTTTCATAGATGTACAAAAAAGTCCGCGGTGGCATATATCTACATTTTAAGGATAGTTTACTATACCCATTCTTACTATCCGTGCGAAGCCGGGGCGGGTCGCTAGTGCTAATATTTTTTTTTTATGAAATACGCAATTAAGGAAAAATCAGTTTGTTTTCCTATTTTGCCGTCATAACAAATCAATAATCTTGAAATATTAAATTAGCATTAGAACAATACTCAGTGACGTGGAAAATATATTAACTCGGACATACTTAAACGAAGACAAATCAATTGGAAGTGGTATTCAAATAAAAAGCTTGTGAAGTGATTAACTAATTTAAATAAAATCATGGGAGGACATGAGAGGTAAGTTAATTGAAGTATTTTTTTTACATTATAAGGAGAATAAGATGCTCCTAAATTGCTAAATTTATAATCGACATATTTTATTATTCCAATTTAATTTATTTATTACAATAATATACATTGCATAAGTGTATTAAAGGACTACATACGAGTATATTTCTATTAGTATAATACAAAGTCGCTTCCCGCCGTCTGTACGCTTAGATCTTTTAAACTACGCAACGGATTTTAATGCGGTTTCCATCAATACACAGAGTGATTCAAGAGAAAGGTTTATATGTATAATACATACATATGCACCACATTAGGATCTACATTGAACCCGTGTGAAGCCGGGGCGAGTCGCTAGTGTATAATAAATTTAAATGATATCATGTACTTCTATCCATACATATTCTAAGGATTGACGTTGCTGCCATATTTTCAGTCGGTTCAATGACACACGATTGATTGATTGATTGATAGGAGCTTTGACGTAATATCCAAGTTAGATTTTTTTTATTCACAAAATGATTTCTATAAAATTTACAGTGTACAAAGAAGTTATCCAGCACGAAAAATCGATGAAGGTAGTACACAGCAAAAACTACTTTCCGTCGTAAATGGAAATCGAATGCCCAGGTATTTAAATTGAAACAGATACTCATTCACATACCCATGGGTTATGCAGAACGGTACACGTAAGCTGAAAGGATCTGATTTAAAAAAAAAAAACACGAAAAAAAATCCTTCCGGATTTTTAAGGAATTATTGTGGGGATCTATGTCCAGCAATGGACGTCCTACGGCTGAGGTGATGATGATGTAATTCAAATTAAACGCTCTCCTGTTAGTAAGAGGTAACGCATGTCCATGACCATTGCAGCGATACACAGAACTTTGAGTAACAAAACAAAGTCCAAGGCATCGCTGCTTTGGCGCTCATTACTTTGAGACACTAGATACTCTCAACAGCCCAGTAATTCCGCTAGCTTCATTACACTTCAAACCAGAACACAGTACTCAGCTGGTTAGTTCAAAATCTGCCGCCAAGCGCCTAACGGTTCCGGCAGCCTCACTTGAAAGCCAGTTCCTTTCCAGATTAGGTGTACTTTACCATCTTCGATCGTCACTTAATATCAGGTGAGCTGTAGTCAAAACACACAGCTTTACAAACATAAAAATGAGGTCATAATATCTACCGAGTTTTATGTTTTAATGTGTAGTTTTTAGGGTTATTTTTATCCCTTGGTACAAGTAAGGTTTACTTGAGAAATGTAGGTAATACTTATGTCGCAAGAGTCAACTCGTCAGGAATTTTCTAGTGTGTTCTGTATGTCCATCATAAATGTGTAGTGGTCAGTACTGAAGATTGAGTAGTGCTTGTTTAATTGAGCTCTCTTTGAAATACAAACTAATCTATGGAAATATCCCTTTTGATTTTTTCTGAGCAATATAATTTTACATGTTCTAGGCGCCGAAAAAACAAATACAAAAAAATAATACAAAATAATTTATTTCTTAAACTGTACAGATTACATTATTGCTTGTAGTCCCTGCACTAGGTGAGGATCTGTTTCGCGGGGACTACCTACACTTGCGATTATAAACTATAAGTATTAGTGCGGTGTGGGCGGTGTGTACGTATATGCGTGTGTGTTAGTGTGTCTGTGTGTGTGTGTGTTTTAGTGTGTATGTGTGTGTGTGTGTATGAGCTCAAAGCAATTTAAAAAATGTTATTTTATTATTTTTAGTAATTTCTCCGTATCTAAATGTGTTAGTGTTTGCAAATATTTGAAGACTATTATTTTACATTCTCTTGCAGATTTGTGTCGTATGTCGCATAATTTACTAATTTTTTTAAAAAAGTTCGCGGATTCTCGCGATTTATTAGTAGTCCGTGCAAACAAACATGTTGATCCCAAACCTCAATATTACTCTACACACTACTACATACACTAACTACTACACAAACCTATTTCATTGTTGGTCTACCAAAAAATTCGAACTAGACGAATTGATTCCAATTTCAATTTACGAACCGTTTTAACAGTGGAATTCGCTACCCCGGTCTCCGAGTAAAACTATCTGGGTGTCTTCAAGTCGCGAGTGAATCGGTTTCTTCTAAGCGACCGTGCTCCATCGTAGACTGTAATATTTCCTAATAATAATAAATAAATATCGTAGGACATCACACAGGACCAAGAAAAATATAATAAAATAATAAATAATAAAATAAAGACGAGAAAAAACGGAACCCATTTAGGATCGCTTTGTTGTCCGTCTGTCTGTCTGTCAAGACCCTTTTTCTCAGGAACGCGTGGAGGTATCAAGCTAAAATTCATATCAAATACTCAGGTCTACTGTCCCTTGGAGCTGTGAAAAAAATCAAACTTCTAAGCCAACGCAATCAAAAGATACAGCCGTTTATGCTGCAAATTTTCGACATAAAAACCTACAGGGTACTTTCCCGTGAACTCAGAATCTTGAAATTTGGTACGAAGCAACGTCTTATAGCGCAGATAAAGGAAAAATTGCGAAAAGCATAAATTACCATGACAAAAAAAATACCATAACTTTTACTTATATACCTACAGGTTTGTACGGAACCCTCGTTGCGCGAGTCCGACTCGCACTTGGTCGGTTTTTATTGTTGAAATGAAATGAAATGAAAAAATTATTATTTTATTACATTAAAATATAATAATAATAATAATAATAATAAAATTTACTGACAACAATTAAAAACAGGAAAAAAAATATACATAATATCTAACTATCTACTGTTACTGACTATATAATGTTGTTTAATACATAAATATGTTGTGTATATTGTAATTGAACCTTAGGTTCAATGTGATATGTTAATTCTACTTATATACTATACTAAGTAACCTATTGTCTGTAACTGTATTCAATAAAATAAAAATAAAATAACTTGTACTAAGGAAACCAGAGAACTGATAGAATACTTACATATTTAGTTTATTGTTGTAAATATATATCTACTTATTATACAAACGAAACGCTCAGTGGTTAACGAAGTCGGATCGCACTTCAATGGGCGTGGGTTCAAATTCCAATCTGAGCCGCCAGTGAAGAAAAACATCGTGAGGAAACCATAGCGTAGTAATCTCCATCCATTCCAGGCTAGCTGTGTCTACCATTCTTCGACCACACCGTCACTTAACATCAGGTGAGCTGTGGTCAAACACCTAGCTTATCAGCAATAAAAAAAACTCTACAACTCATCTAGCACCATCACTTAGTTGAATATCTAGCGCTAAGCACTGTACAGTGTGTTTTTGGCAGCCTCATTTGAGAGCGAGTCCCCATTCCAAGCAAGTTTTTTTTGCTATCTTTGATTACAATATTAATATAGATGAGCTGTGGTCAATCAAACCCGTTTAAAAAAAACTCTTTATATATCATCCGATTTTTATTTCGCAGTTTCAGAGCTATTTTTGTAGTAATACTTCTTAGAATATGTACACTTAGGGATGCCCCAAGATTGCAAACACTGTAACACGGTTAAAAATGTGGTCAAGTTACAAGGTCTGTGGCTAAAAGGTAGTTTGCTGACTTTTTAATGTACTTACACTTCAATGTCAATACTAACAGAAACATCAAATCTACATTGTAAGTGTAATCATTAATTGCACATCAAAATAGTTTAACTCACATCAAAATATTTTACATAATTTTTTTACGCGATTGCTCAAAAAAGTATGACGAACATTTTGTGGTAAGTAAAATGTTTGTTCTGTGCCTGGAAGTTCTATTCTATTAGTTATTTAACTTGTAAGAATTGTCCTACGATATTTATTTATTTATGTAAGTGAGTTTCTTTGATAATAATATTCATAATATAACTCCTTATTGTTCATACCAATTATAATTTTTATATCTATATAACTTAACACTAGGGAAATAATTGCCAGCCTTATCGTTAAGAGCGATCTGTTCCAGGCAACCTTTATATGGAGAGTATTCTTCTAAGTTAAGGACGGAGTGTATTGAGAAGATAATTATAATAAAACCGGCCAAATGCGAGTCGGACTCGCGCACGAAGGGTTCCGTACAATTTTCTATAAAAATAGCAAAAAGTCACCTTTGTTGTATGGGAGCCCCCCTTAAATATTTATTTTATTTTGTTTTTTACTTGTAGCTGTGAAAAAATCAAACTTCTAAGCCAACGCATCAAAAGATACAGCCGCTTATGCTGCAAATTTTCGACACTCGCAAGGGAATCAAAACCTACAGGGTACTTAGAATCTTGAAATTTGGTACGAAGCAACGTCTTATAGCACAGATAAAGGAAAAACTGCGAAAAGCATAAATTACCGTTAAAACAAAAAATACCATAACTTTTACTTATATACCTACAGGTTTGTACGGAACCCTCGGTGCGCGAGTCCGACTCGCACTTGGTGATTTTTTATTTGTTACCTCAGAACTTTTGACTTGGTGAACCGATTTTGATGATTCTTTTTTTTATTTGAAAGCTGATGCTTCCCGTGTGGTCCCCATGGCCCAGTTCTGACAATGGCATCCATGAGAAAACCATATGAAGTCGGTTTTTTTTGTTAAAATTTTATTGTTTAATTCAGAATAAGTTCGTGTTTGACCACACTCTGCTTGATGTGTGGTATAAGAAGGAGCAAGCTTGCGTAAAAAAAAACCTATTCACTCTAGATTTAAAGACATATACAACCCATATTGTGAGGTAACTAAAATGTCCTATAATAAATTCAAAGATTTTATAAAGCAGAGGTTAATTGACAAAGCCTACTATAAGGTGGCTCATTACGTGGAAGACAGGAATATATGGTTGTAGTAGCTTCTCTCTGCACTTGCATCCCCCTGGCTAAGTGACAATTGTAGTAAGCATAATGTATTAATATTTATAACTGTAAACTGTAATTAATACGAAAAGAAAGATCCACAAAAAAAAATGCCTTGCTGAGTTTCTTGCCGGAGTCTTCTCAGTTGAAGTGTAATTACGAGTCGGTGGTAGATTCAAACATGTAACTTAACGTTCATAAGTACCTTACCAGGGCCTAAACTGAATAAATGACTTTTTTAATTTTGATTTTTGTACCTAAAAGGGAACACAGACTCCGATAGAGTTACACGACCTCGCTGTGAGAATAAAAAATGTGGAAAAAGTAAGTACCTATATAAAATTCGTTCATAAAAGCTATGTTTTTTGATCTACGATTAAATGCAACGCATTTCTCAATACGCCACCTATTGTATGTACCTGCTCTAATGCAACTATTCCGAAAGAGGTAGTTTTGCAACGCGCCTAGCCGCATTTCAAGTTTGGTTCACCTCAGTCCTAAGTTATACTTCTGCACGGTGAAACGTATTAATTGTGATTAACTTGGAATTATATTAAAGTAAGTAATTCAACTTTATTATGTGCTTTATTCTAGAAATCATTTTAAAGGACGTGTGGCGGGAATTTTGGGTATTTTTCTTGACTTTGTTTTATGTATATAATCTTATGGTGATAACGTGATCATTGCAACGATTCTCAGAATTTTAAGTGAGTAAACAAAGTCCAGGGCGTCGCTGCTTTGGCGCTCATTACTTTGAGACATAAGATGTCAATAGTCCTTGAAAAACGGAACACTAATGTTTGCACACTACCGTTTGGCGGAAGAATAGAATTGTTACACTTACAAAGAACGCAAAATATAAAAAAACTTACTAATTATTTATTTATCTGAACTGGAACTAAAAATATACATATATTTGCTTACGCCGGCGACTTCTTTCGCGTTGAGTTAAGAATTGTCCCTAATCAAGCGGTATGAAATATACATTGTAGCGATGATAGCTCAGTGGTTAGCGCGGTCGGTTCGCATGCCAAAGGGCGTGGGCTCAAACACCAACAATGAGCTTGAGCTGCCGGTGAAGGAAAACGTCGCGTCGTGAGGAAACCATAGCGTGGTGGTAAGGTACTTTCTAGTACTCGGCTGGTTAGCTACCACCCTTAAGTTGAAAATTTGCCGCCAAGCATCTAACGGTGTGTTCCGGCAGCCTCACTTGAGAGCCAGTTCCATTCCAGGCTAGATGTGCTATACCATCTTCGACCTCACCATCACTTAACATCAGGTGAGCTGTGGTCAAACACCTAGCCTGTCAGCGAAAAAAAAAACATTACGACCTATTCTCATACCTACCAAATATACATACAAAATTTCATAAAAATCGGTCGAGCCGTTTCGGAGGAGTGCGACCATAAACATCGTGACACGTAGATATATAAAAAAAATTATGTTTCTGTATTTTGTGTGCAATCTTCAGTTTTCAGCTTCTTGTATCTTTATAGTCCAGTCTTAGTCAAGTCCAGTCCGTGCCAGTCAAATCTAGTCATGCTTTAGTAAAGTAGTGGCGACTTTACTATAAGCTTCGGTGGAGTTTTGGGAGTAACACGAAAAGTCATGTTTCACCACATAATCACATTCCCACACTCGTGCTTGTAATTCGACAATTAATGAATAAAACACAACTATTTTTTGAGATAAACACTCGAAAAAACAATAGTTTTGGAAAAAATACAATACTCGACAAGACTCTTTCCGCGTTTCCGCCAAAACTCCAAAGATGATAATGTCTCACAATACAGTACGCAATGTTGACAGCCAGGATTCCTTTTGGAATAAAAAAAAAAACAGATAAAGTCAAGTGCTTGATATAAGAGATGAATATGAACTTCAAGACAAGACGATGACTACACGACTTTTGTAGCGATGATAGCTCAGTGGTTAGCGCGTTTGGTTCGCATGCCGAAGGGTGTGGGTTCAAACCCCAACAATGAGCTTGAGCTCAAGGAAGGAAAACATCGTGAGGAAACCATAGCGTGGTGGTAGAGTAATTTCTAGTACACGGCTGGCTAGCTACCACCCTCAAGTTGAAAATCTGCCGCCAAGCATCTAACGGTGTGTTCCGGTAGCCTCACTTGAGAGCCAGTTCTATTCCAGGCTAGGTGTGCTTTACCATTTTCGACCACACCGTCACTTAACATTAGGTGAGTTGTGGTCAAACACCTAGCCTGTCAGATATAAAAAAAAAAGAGGCTAAAAATCGATTGTGTAATTAATGAATAAACGGATCGAATTGTACTACCGCACTCAAGTACCGTAGTATTTTATATTTCACTTCACAATTTAGTAAACGCATCTACATGGCCCCCGCGATATTTATTTATTTACTTAACTTAAATGAATAAATTAAAAAAAAAAAAAAGTATACCGACTTCAAGAAAAAACAATAGCACTAAAAACAGAAAAATAAACTTACTTTACAAAGTATTATTATACCTGCTAGGTACCTACTGATCTGTTTGAAGGCATCTAGGCTAGGCTAAGCACCGACTTCAAACAGATCAGTAGGTACCTAGCAGGTATAATAATACTTTGTAAAATATGTATATTTATCGCTTTTCAGTGCTGATGATTTTTTTGAAGTCAGTTTTTTTTTTTTTTAAAGTTTGTTTATTTTAAAAATTTTAGTCAATTTATGTTCACGCCAAGAAACACTTGAAACTAGGTAGACTCGCTAAGATTCAAAAACGTCTTGCCAAAGACAATTACATCGTCCACGTAAACGAAAATTTTCATAATAAAATGTTCATAAAATGAAAACAAATGGGCCAAACAATGTAAATTTTTTATGGGACCAAATGGCAACTATTCCGCATCAAACTGAAGAAGAATCACGTAAATCGGATCATAAATCTCAGGGTAATCGGTGTACATAAAAAAAAAAACAATCAAGTTGAGAACCTCCTCCTTCTTGAGGTGGTTAAAAAGACAAAGCATGCCGTGGTATTCCAACCCAGGATCTATAGATTAAAGACAAACGGTCTCGAAACTTGGCATATGATTTTATTTGAATATCAATATTTAAAATTAAGTTACATTCCACGCGTCTCCTTAGTTCTTTTATGGTTAGAAGAACCTTCAAGCGGAAGGTTCTTCTAACCATAAAAGATAGGTTGACCACTTGATAGGTTTTTACAATAATCTCACGGGCGCTAATTGTTCAGAAATTTCTGTATGAAGGCGTCATTGTTCCAAGAAATCACTCTTGCGTCAAATTTACTTGAGAACAATAACATACGTATTGTTCTTGGTAGAGGGCGTCGAACATTTAATGTAATCACTACATATTATAAAACAAAGTCTACCGCCAGTCTGTCTGTTTGCGATAAACCTGAAAACTACAGAATAGATTGTAATGCCAGTTTCACCAATAGATAGAGTGATTCATGAGGAAGGTTTAGGTATACAATTTGTCAAGGGTTTGTGTAAATTGGTTCAAACATGATGATGATTGTTGGAAGTGTCGGAAAAGTCAAGTCACCTGGGAGCTTTCATCGAAAACGCTGCCTAATCCCTTTGAGATATAACAAAACAATGCATGGCGGGATATTCCTCTTTTATAGATCTACAAAAAGTCCGCGGTGGCATATAGGTATCTGTCGCAGGCAAATTGTATGATTCCGCGTTTTACAAACGGTGATAAAATATGCCGAAGGTAAATTGTAAATTGCCTTGTCACTATATAACTTTATAACTCTTATTTTAAGTCTTGATAGGTACCTAATTGCAAGAATAAAGTCTGACCTGTGTTTAATGATAGCCATTCTACAAAAACAAGCAATGTTGAAATCATAAGATTGAAAAAGTTGTCAATTTACTTTACGCATATTTCAATCATACAAATTGCCTGCGACGTATCTACTTACTATATTCGACGATACTATATAACGATTCGCTTCCTGCCGTCTGTACGCTTAAATCTTTTAAACTACGCAACGGATTTTAATGTGATTTCCATCAATAGACAGAGGAAGATTTATATGTATAATACATGCATATTATTATGCACCACATTAGTGGCCACATTGCCGTGGTGGTGCCGCCGTAAGAATTGTGTTCAAGGAAGACGCTGCTGCCCATCTTCCGGATTACATCCCTTAGCCGACTCTTACGGCAACCACGGGTAGAGAGGGTGGGGTACTATTCTTACGCCGGCACCACCACGGCACTTCACACACAGCACAGCTACGGCACACTACGGCACAGCTTTTACTATACTCGCTAAATATTACGACATCTGCGAACTGGCATATTTACCGGCCAATATTTACTCATGTAACGTTACATAGGTTAACCTTACCTAAATACGCACGCAAATACGCTGTGTTGATTATGTAAAGTGACTTTGAAAAGGGAAATCGCATCGTACTTTTCAACATGAATGCGTTTTTATAGTTTGATAGCGACATGTCTATCATCACATCAGACATGTAATTAGACCACTCGATAGTTAAAAGATCAAAGAATTCGTTACGAATTGATGAAATACGAAATATATTGACAAAGCCTACTATAAGGTGGCTCATTACGTGGAAGACAGGAATATATGGTTGTAGTAGCTTCTCTCTGCACTTGCATCCCCCTGGCTAAGTGACAATTGTAGTAAGCATAATGTATTAATATATATAACTGTAAACTGTAACCTAATATGAAAAGAAAGATCCATAAAAAAAAATGCCTTGCTGAGTTTCTTGCCGGAGTCTTCTCAGTTGAAGTGTAATTACGAGCCGGTGGTAGATTCAAACATGTAACTTAACGTTCATAAGTGCCTTACCAGGGCCTAAACTGAATAAATGACTTTTGATTTTGGTTTTGATTTTTTGAAAGATTTTTTAGAATAGGTTAGGTGTTTGACCACGGCTCACCTGATATTAAGTGATGGTGTAGTCGAAGATGATAAAGCACGCCTAGCATGGAATCCTAGCCGCCAAGCAGTAGTGTGTAACTGTCTTCCGGTTTAAAAGGCACTGCTTACAGGGCTGTTGGGACTAACCATCGAAAGTCTCAAAATAATGAACGCCAAAGCAGCGATGCCATGGATTTTATTTTGCTGTTCTAAGTTTCGTTTATCACTGCAATAATCATGGACAGGCTTTGTTTTTAAGTCTGTTTATGGGATTTTGTTTTTGAATAATATACTTATTGGGAGACGCCATTGGTGTTCAAATTTTTTTTTTCTTGACAGTCTAGATGTTTTACCACAGCTCACCTGATGTTAAGTGACGGTGTGGTCGAAGATGGTAAAGCCTGGAATGGTACTGGCTCTCAAGTGAGGCTGCCGGAACACACAGTTAGATGCTTGGCGGCAGATTTTCAACTTGATGGTGGTAGCTAGCCAGCCGAGTACTAGAAAGTACCCTACCACCACGCTATGGTTTCCTCACGATGTTTTTCTTCACCGGCAGCTCAAGCTCATTGTTGGGGTTTGAACCCACACCCGACCGCGCTAAAATCATCGCTACAAAAAATACAGTTCGGAGCCAATGGGTTTATATGAATGTGCCCAAAATATATGGCAAATAAATTTAGTTGATTTGTAAACTTTTAGCGATTGAACTATGAGTCGGTTAGTGGCTTAACCCAAGCCACAGTACAACAGCAGTTGCCACAGTAAGTTTAGTAGGGCAAGGCCAGTCAACGACTTGTTGTGCAACCCGAAGCAACAGTGGCCAACCTCCGCAAGCTAGAAAGTAATAGAAATAGGATATAGAACAATGTTGGTTGATAAGTTATTTTAACCCATTAGTGGCCAAAGCCTAATTAAAATCATTATCCACTAAAAATATTTATTTTTATAATGATGTCTCTACATAGTCAAAAATCAAAATCAAAAAGTATTATTTTCAGTTTAGGCTCTGGTAAGGCACTTATGAACGTTAAGTTACATGTTTGAATCTACCATCGGCTCGTAATTACACTTCAACTGAGAAGACTCCGGCAAGAAACTCAGAAAGGCATTTTTTATTCTGGATCTCTCTTTTCATATTAGGTTACAGTTTACAGTTATAAATATTAATACATTATGCTTACTACAATTGTTACTTAGCCAGGGGGATGCAAGTGCAGAGAGAAGCTACTACAACCATAATTATATTCCTGTCTTCCACGTGATGAGCCACCTTATAGTACTTTGTCTAAAACAAAGTCGCATTAGATCTTTTACACTACACAACTGTAATACGGTCTGTACGCTTAGATCTTTTAAACTACGCAACGGATTTTAATGCGGTTTCCATCAATAGATAGAGTGATTCAAGAGGAAGGTTTATATGTATAATAAATGCATATGTACCACGTTAGTATCTACATTGCATAGGGCGGGTCGCTAGTAGAGTATAATACACAAAATACCTAGTTTATTTTTATGGATTTTATAGGGATATATACTCGTTTACTTAAATGTGAAATTTTATAAAGCACTATTTTTCAACGCAAACTCAAATTATTTAACGACATAAAAACGGTTGATTTTTATGACATAAAATTATATATTAACTAACTGCGTCCCGCGGTGTTACTAGCTATCTTTTCTCGAGATAAAAAGTAGCATATGTGTTAATTCAGGGTGTCAGCTACCAAATTTCATCAAAATTAGCGTTAGGGCGTGATTATTAGTGTGATTAATGAGAAAACAAAATATCATGTCAAAGTCAAATTAAAAAGGAAGGTTATATATTAAAACATCTAGAGAAAACTAAACTAACTTAAAGTTAAATAAAAAGGCCGTCAGATGAGGGATATGTGGCCAGAATGCTGGCAGCATTGCCACGTTGGATGGCAATGAAAAAGGAATGAAAATTTTAAATACAATTGCAAATTTAAATACAATGCCAGATTAAAATATAATGAGAAAATGCAATAAGTTTTCAGTCATTTATTGTCCTAAGTGTTGTTTTTAGAACAGTAACTTTGAGTGAATCAAAAACAAATAAGAGTGAAAAACAAAGTTGTAAATTAAATAGGAAATTCAAATTGCTGCTTTGTTTATCAACGCAAAAACGACAACTTTGCATATTTTTTTATCAATTTACGCGAAGTTGATGCAAATTTGGGAAGCGACGGTCAAGGTTAAGCCAATTAAAATTTATTGACGATTATATTTTGTAATCACAGACGTGTCGACGCCTAGAGGTTTTTTTTTAAATGTAAATGTAATGAGACGAACGAGACGCTGATGGTAAGAGATAAATGATCCATGATCATTGCAGTGAACTTTGAGTAGTAAATTCAAAGATTTTATAAAGCAGAGGTTAATTAACAAACACTACTTATAAGGTGGCTCATTACGTGGAAGACAGGAATATATGGTTGTAGTAGCTTCTCTCTGCACTTGCCCCTGGCTAAGTGACAATTGTAGTAAGCATAATGTATTAATATTTATAACTGTAAATTGTATAAGCTGTAACGTAATATGAAAAGAAGGATCCACAAAAAAATGCCTTGCTGAGTTTTTTGCCGGAGTCTTCTCAGTTGAAGTGTAATTACGAGCCGGTGGTAGATTCAAACATGTAACTTAACGTTCATAAGTGCCTTACCAGAGCCTAAACTGAATAAATGACTTTTTGATTTTGATTTTTGATTTAGCAAAACAAAGCCCAGAGCATCGTTGCTTTGACACTCATTACGAGACTTTCGATGGTTACCCTCAATAGCCCTGTAATTTCGCTAGCTGGATTACCCTTCAAACCGGAATAGAGTAATGTTTACACTCTACTGCTTGACGGTAGAATATCTGGTACTGCGGTGGTACCTAGTTTAACGACTTCCTGCTAAGGAATACTCGAAATTCTTGATTTGTACCCTACTAATATATATGTAAAAGTTTGTATGTTTGTCACTCAATCACGCATAAACGTCTGAACAGATTTAGATGATATTTGGCACACATACGCTTTATTACCTTGATTAACATATAGAATACTTTTACATGAATCACATTTTAGGTTCTGTGAGATTATCAAAAAACGAACTACTGTACGTTTACGATTATATCTCAATTTATAATCGCAATATTTTATTATACGACAAAGAGGTATAATTTTCTGCGAGTTCCATAAAGTTCCAATAGATGGCGGTGTAATGTAATTTATTAACTGGATTGAGTAAGTATCCAATAGATGGCGCTGCTAAAAGTCCAAACGTGCGCTACAATTTATTTCACGTTACACGCGTGTGTTCAATTTGACCACAGCAACGCGTGGCCGGGTCTGCTAGTAGTATCCCACTGCTGGGCAAAGGTCTCTCTATTTGCTGCTATAGATGTTCAATTCTTATAAAATAGCATCAAACTCATCTTCTTACCGTCTTCTAGGCTAGCCTTGCGGTTTGACCTTCGGGATCCAGTCGTTGATGGTTAGTTATTGTTGTGATGTCCATGAAACCATTGTGTGCGAGACAACAACTAAATATAGGTATTTAACTACCTTCATATATACAATGATATTAAACTACCTTACACTATGACATCTTCCCCTTAAAATTACCCAACACCTACTATCTAAATATATATAACTCAAAGGTGACTGACTGACTGACTGACATAGTGATCTATCAACGCACAGCCCAAACCACTAGACGGATCGAGCTGAAATTTGGCATGCAGATAGATGTTATGACGTAGGCATCTGCTAAGAAAGGATTTTGATTAATTCTACCCCCAAGCGGATAAAATAGGGGATGAAAGTTTGTATGAAACTTTGTCAATTTTAAACCGATCAGGCTGAGACTTTGCATGCATAAAGCTACTATGACGTAGGCATCAAGCGCGGGTGAAACCGCGGGGCACAGCTAGTACTATATAATACTATTCCTACTTTTTTACCTGTATTCTGTATCTCGTATAACATTCTCACTTCTATTAGTTACTTCTATTTAAAACTAGGTATAAATGTTCATACTTGAGTACCTCTAGATTTTATATTTTTAACACAATTATAATGACTGCTTAATTTTTAAGTTACATAAATATAAATAAAAACTATGATATTATTTTTCTGCCAGTTTCTGCTGAGCTAGGATTTTAGCTTTACGTTCCGCTTTTGCTAGAGGTGGGGTGTTGGATCTGCTTAGAGTAGTAGAAAACACCACTCGCGGTAGCTGACATCTATTTTTCTTATTTTCGACACAAATTACGCAGTTTTAACTCCACAAACTAATTAGACCGCTGGCACCATGACACAACACAACATTGTCACAACATTGTGATGTCAATGAAACCATTGTGTGCGAGACAACAACTAAATCCACTTTAGACATATTCTAAGACCTTTAATGGAATAAAATGAAAATAGCAAAAATGTAGATCAGACAATGTTAATTGCTACGGTCGAAATATATTTAACTACCTTCATATATACAATGATATTAAACTACCTTACACTATGACAGTTATAAAGCCAAAAAAGTATTCTATTCTACTTAAAGCGTCTTTAGAAATAGGTTTTAAAAGATCTTTAAAATGAAGCGGTTTATTGCAACCGGTCCCGGAACAACAACTTTATTAAAGATGACCTTAGCGTGTTATATATATATATATATATATATATATATATATATATATTCTGAATCTCAGAAACGGCTCAAACGATTTTCATGAAATTTAGTATGCAGGGGGTTTCGGGGGCGATAAATCGATCTAGCTAGGTTTCATTTTCAGAAAACGTCGTTTTATCCGTGTTTTCAGCCGAGCAAAGCTCGGTCATCCAGATACTCTATCTTTAAACGATAGTTTACTCTACCCGTTCTTACTACCCGTGCGAAGACGGGGCGGGTCACTAGTTACGAAAACGAGTTTTGTTTATTATCTTGTTTGGTGCAAAGTTGGTATTGAGCCAATGTGTGGTGCAGTAGTTTGGTTCAATATTGGCCATTCCAAATTAAAGCCAAGCTTGGATGCAAAGTTGATTCCAATGCGTGGCCGCTGCATAAAGATGTAGAATGTTTTTTTTTTTATCTGACAGGCTTGGTGTTTGACCACAACTCACCTGATGTTAAGTGACGGTGTGGTCGAAGATGGTAAAGCACACCTAGCCTGGAATGGAATTGGCTCTCAAGTGAGGCTGCCGGAACACACTGTTAGATGCTTGGCGGCAGATTTTCAACTTGAGGGTGGTAGCTAGCCAGCCGAGTAATAGAAAGTACTCTACCACCACGCTATGGTTTCCTCACGATGTTTTCCTTCACCGACAGCTCAAGCTCGTTGTTGGGGTTTGAACCCACGCCCTTCGGCATGCAAACCGACCTTGCTAACCACTGAGCTATCATCGCTATAAAAACGTACCTCCAGTGCGTACGTGCCAGTCTAAGCTTACCTTTATTTCCACAGCACGATGTCAGCAGAAGGCTTATCAGCAGCTGAGGTGGACGCCCTGCCGGACCGTATCTCAGAAACCTTCCAGGGAATGCACGTCCTAATTACAGGAGGGACTGGTTTCATGGGGAAGGTGCTGGTTGAGAAACTGCTCAGGTAAGTCTTTAGATTAGAGGTTCTCAAACTTATTTCACCTTTTTTATGGCTGACAGGCTAGGTGTTTTTGACCACAACTCACTTGATGTTAAGTGACGGTGTGGTCGAAGATGGTGAAGCACACCTATCCTGGAATGTAACTGGCTCTCAAGTGAGGCTGCCGGAACACACCGTTAGATGCTTGGCGGCAGATTTTCAACTTGAGGGTGGTAGCTAGCCAGCTGAGTACTAGAAAGTACCCTACCACCACGCTATGGTTTCCTCACGATGTTTTTCCTTCACCGGCAGCTCAAGCACATTGTTGGGGTTTGGACCCACGCCGTTCGGCATGCGAACCGACCGCGCTAACCACTGGGCTATCATCGCTACGAAAACCTACCGCCCACTTTGAAAATCAGTTATTTTTCAGCGACCCCCAATTTTTCTACTTTACCACATCTTCAAAACTACAATGACATTCAATACTTTAATTAATTTCTGGACCTCTTTCCGCCCCCCCTCTAGGCCCCCAACGTCCACAAGTTATCGTTACTTGGTGGTAGGTCTTCTTCAGGAGGTCGTCTTGGTACCACCGTAGTACCAGATATTCTGCCGCCAAGCAGTAGTGTAAACATTACTGTGTTTGAAGGATATTGCAGCGAAATTACAAGGCTGTTGAGACTAACCATCGAAAGTCTCAAAGTAATGAGCGCGAAATTAGCGATGCCGTGGACTTAATCTATCTATATCTTTAAACGAGCAATTCTTGTATATATATATATATATTCTGAATCTCGGAAACGGCTCCAACGATTTTCATTAAATTTTGTATCCAGGGCGTTTCGGGGGCGAAAAATCGATCTAGCTAGGTTTCATTTTCAGAAAACGTCGTTTTATCCATGTTTTCAGCTGAGCAATGCTCGGTCAAGCAGGTACTTCTCTTTATATCATTAATATATCGCTGTAATGGTCATGGACAGGCTTACCATCAGGAGAGCGTCTAGTTCATTTCATTGCTTTTACATTAAAAAATCTTAATTTCAGAAAATATCTTTTTTTTTTGCAATACCATTGATGCTTCTCACGGCGCCTTAACTTAATTGTCGTAGTCAGATAAAAAATTGTAATATATGAACGAATGATTTTGAAATAAGCATTTAGGACTAAATCAGCTATATACTTGCATATGCGATGTTTCATTGTGTTGAGTGAAGGAATTCATTGCTAAAGAACATGTAACTTACTGTAGAGTCGGCAAAAAAAGGAACTAAAAATGTCCAATGGCACTTCTTAATTCGACTTTGTAAATGCGATAGCTGCGCTTTCAATGTACGTTCAGATCAGTTGGTTTCAGATTAGGCAATATTTTTGGAGTGAATGTACGTTTATGTGAAGGTTTAATGGTTGTCAGTTGTCACATCTTGCAAGTTTATAGCTCTGCGATATTGCAATAGGGTATGTCCTTTTTAATGGACATTTGACATCATGAAATGTTCTTTTGAAAGGACATCTTTCAAAGTCTGTTTTACCTGCTATTTTTATTGGTTTATTTATTATATACTTTCATTTAAGTCTCTTAAGATGTGCATTAATATGATCAATTGGTAGCGATGATAGCTCAGTAGTTTGCGCGGTCGGTTCAGACGCCAAAGGGCGTGGGTTAAAACCCCAATAATGAGCTTGAGGTGCCAGTGAAGGAAAACATCCCGAGGAAACCATAACATGGTGGTAGGGCATTTTCTTGTACTCGGCTGGCTGTGATACAAGCAATCAGGTACCATTGAATAAATTTCATTGTTATTGAATAATGTGCGATATTGCAATAAGATAGATTGTCCTTTTAAATGGACAATATGCTTCACTATACAAATACAAATATTATATAGATAACACCAAAGTTACAGGTTACCATTCATATTTAAAAATATAATGGAATGTCAATATAATAATATGTCAACATAATAAAATGTCAATAAAAAATATAATTACTTACTAGTAATTCAACAATCTCTTATTATTTATACGTTTTACGTTTTCAGAAAATGTCCAGATGTTGGTCAAATTTATCTTTTAGTTCGCGAGAAGAAAGGAAAGATTGCGAAACAGCGTCTTGAAGAAATCTTCAATGGCGATGTAAGTATACCTATTTTAAGTTTTTTTTTTATTTCCTGTATTCTATAAAGGGTTATCACATCACATATCACATCACATCATCAGCCATAGGACGTCCACTGCTGGACATAGGCCTCCTCCTGGGGGAGTTTTGCCAATACTCGCCACGCTTGGCAGGCGGGTTGGCGAGCGCAGTTAGGTGTGATTGTTCAAGGAAGACGCTGCTGCCCATCTTCCAGATTACATCCCTTAGCCGACTCTTACGGCAACCACGGGTAGAGAGGGTGGGGTTCTTTTGTTATTACAAAATGTAGTTACATCTTGGTAATATGACCCAATGTACTAGATTCGCTTGCTTCACTATGTCGGAACAACTCCTTAGTAACTCCTTTTAACTGATAAAAATACATAATTAATTATTAAAACGATTGACTTTGTAGCGATGATGGTTCAGTGGTTAGCGCGGTAGGTTCGCATGCCGAAGGGCGTGGGCTTAAACCCAACAATGAGCTTGAGCTGCCGGTGAAAGAAAACATCACGAGGAAACCATAGCGTGGTGGTAGGGTACTTTCTAGTACTCGGCTGGCTAGCTACCACCCTCAAGTTGAGAATCTGACGCCAAGCATCTAACGGTGTATTCCGGCAGCCTCACTTGAGACCCAGTTCCATTCCAGGCTAGGTGTGCTTTACCATCTTCGACCGCACCATCACTTAACATCAGATGAGCTGTGGTCAAACACCTAGCCTGTCAGCCTAAAAAAAAAGACTTCATAGCTTTACATTTATTTTATTTGTACTAGAATTACATTGCTCTGCTCTTTTTATTATATTTTTATGTAGTTATAGTAAATAATACTTTTTTAAATTGTAAGTCGAACTAGACGCTCTCCTGATGGTAAGAGATAACGTATGTCCATGACCATTGCAACGATACGCAGAACTTTGAGTAGTAAAGAAATCCAAGGCATCGCAATTTTGACGTCTCATTACTTTTAAATAAATAAAAAAAAAAAACAATATAAATATATTTATTAACCATTTAAAATCTCATCAATTTCATGATAGACACGTCTTTATCATCAAACAACAAACAACTGTCCGCCAAGTAATAGGAATGCGTCAGCAACGAAAACGTCATTTTTATATCTTAGATCTAATCTAGGAAATGTCACTTACCAAATAGAATTACCCAAATAATGCACACAAAAAAATGGCATTGACATAAACATGCCACGCTGTGTAGCCTAAACGAGGTCAAGGTACAAAAATCATCTTTGCGTAAGGTAAAATTTCAAATAAAGTACAATATATGTACGTAGTTACATAACGCTCTAGCTAGACGTGCAATTTCAAGTCACTAGTGCGTGGCGTTAGCGCGATGTTTTTCAACTTATTGCAATTCTAGTTTGCTTTTTTTAATGTTTGACTACAACTCACCTAATGTTAAGTGACGATGTGGTCGAAGATTGTAAAGCACACTAAGAGCTCTGCCTCATTAAGACGCCATGGCGACATCGCTAGCGGCGCAAGCCTGGCTACTTCTGGCATCCGAAGGTTGCCAAGTCGAGAGGCCATGGCGTCTTGACAGTCAGTTCGTTTACGTCGTCAGGAATGGTGTTAAAGAAATCGCACTTCTTTTTTATCTAAGTCGCAAGAAAAATAGAAAACGAAAAGAAGAAAAAAATAATCTATGGGTTCATCCTTTTATATGAGATCGAAGCCGAAATGGTATTTTTTTTACTGGCGACTGAGTGAGCGAGATGCAGTTTACTGTGTACATTATAGTGGCAACGTCGCCAGGCCGTCAGAGTATCCAGACGCCAAGTAGGGAGCTGTAGCTCGTGGCCACGCTTCCAACTTGGCGACATTGCCAAACCGTCGCCAAGTAAGTTAGGTACCATACATTTCAATATTAACTGCTTGGATACGTAGCCGGCGACGTCGCCACGGCGTCTTAATGAGGCAGAGCTCTTAGTCTAGAATAGAACTGGCCTTCAAGTGAGGCAGGAGGTCGTCTAGGTAGGTACCACCGCATTACCAGATAATCTGCCGCCAAGCAGTACTGTGCATTACTGTTATATATATATTCGACCTTAACAATTAACATTGTCGGATCTACATTTTTGCTATTTTCATTTTATTGCATTAAAGGTCTTAGAATAAGTCTAAAATTGCCCCCGCAAATTATTAAATTACTAAAATCAACCTATCTTTATTTTTCCAAGTGGAAAAAGTTGTATGTGTTCAGTGCGCACGATTAATATTGTCGTATAGTACGTTGAGACGGTAACTGAGCGGCGCAGGAGCAGAGAAGACGCGCGGATCTGCCACTTCGGACAATGTTACCGGGAGGAGCGCACTCGTTGGTTTTGTTGATGTGCACTTCTACGTAACTCAACATTGTATTACCTAAGTGCCCGAAATAATTTAAGCATAAAACAATTATATCTTACGGGCAATATAACGTATTAAGTGGTACATCCAATACAAAAAAGAATTCAAAGTCCTGGGAATACTGTGGGTTGTACCACATCCGACCAAATTCAGAAATTGTTCGCCTAACAATAATGATGGATCTGCCATTTCCGACAAAAAAAATTGCATGATTTAGCGGTTAACAATGTTGCATGTGCAGTTTCTTATATTTTCGATACATTTTTAATAAATTTGCATATACTAATATATCAGGTAATTAATATTTATATGACATTCCAAATTTGGTTACGGTACATTGACTATTGTTCAGTTTATACACATTTGAAACTTTGAACGGCCGTACCCTAAAGTAGCGATTTTTCACATACGACTATGTTAATTGCTACGGTCGATATATTCTGAATCTCGGAAACGGCTCCAACGATTTTCATGAAATTTAGTATGCAGGGGGTTTCGGGGGCGAAAAATCGATCTAGATAGGTTTCATTATTAAAAACCTCGTTTTATCCGTATTTTCAGACAATGAAAACAGACCAAAGTCACATAGAATATTTCCATTCATATATAAAAATAACATTAAAAATATCAAAATCATAACATACTTATACCGATATAATGAAAATGTCAATATAACAATATGTCAAAGATAAAATATGTCACTAAATTAAATGGAAATAAAAAAATATGGTTACTAGTAATTCAATAATCTCTTATTTTTAAATAATCTTCAAAGTCATAAAAGAAGGTCTCTTGAAGCTAAAATCTCAGCTTGCTTCTGAAGCACATGGTGGAATGTCCCACCCCCATGTTTTCCTTCACCGGCATCTCAAGCTCATTGTTGGGGTTTGAATCCACGCCCTTCGGCATCCGAACTGACCGCGCTAACCACTGAGCTATCATCGCTACAAAATCAGTACCATCGGTACCGTCCTATCATCAGGAGAGCGTCTCGTTCCTCTTATAAATTTTACACAAAAAAAAAATAATGTAACAAGTCTGGTTTTTCCATTTGCATCATAATAAAACTATTATAAAAACTTAGCTTGAGTTAATAAAATATGTATTAAACCTAAAAAAATATAACCTTGAACTCTCAAATGCCAAAATCATTTTATAAAGATTGCACGTTTCCGCTAATTAATTAAACACTTTGTATTAATTCTCATGACATTTTAAGATTAGATTCTATTGACAAAGCCTACTATAAGATGGCTCATTACGTGGAAGACAAGAATATATGGTTGTAGTAGCTTCTCTCTGCACTTGCATCCCCCTGGCTAAGTGCCAATTGTAGTAAGCATAATGTATTAATATTTATAACTGTAAACTGTAACCTAAAATGAAAAGAGAGATCCACAAAAAAATGCCTTGCTGAGTTTCTTGCCGGAGTCTTCTCAGTTGAAGTGTAATTACGAGCCGGTGGTAGATTCAAACATGTAACTTAACGTTCATAAGTGCCTTACCAGGGCCTAAACTGAGTAAATTACTTTTTGATTTTGATTTTGATCATGTTAAGTAATATTACATTGTGTTACAAGTAGTGTTGGCAAACCTATGATATGGGAACAAGTATTTTATAATAAAAACAATGGTGAAGACTTTAAAAAATCTATAACCCAAATGCGATTAAAATAAGGAATTGTAGCTATAGTATTCGTAGCGATGATAGCTCAGTGGTTAGCGCGGTCGGTTCGCATGCCGAAGGGCGTGGGTTCAAACCCCAACAATGAGCTTGAGCTGTCGGTGAAGGAAAACATAGTGAGGAAACCATAGTGTGGTGGTAGGGTACTTTCTAGTACTCGGTTGGCTAGCTACCACCCTCAAGTTGAAAATGTGCCGCCAAGCATCTAACGGTGTGTTCCGGCAGCCTCACTTGAGAGCCAGTTCTATTCCAGGCTAGGTGTGTTAACCATCTTCGACCACACCGTCACTTAACATCAGGTGAGCTGTGGTCAAACACCTAGCTTGTCAGCCATAAAAAAAAAGGAAAAAATATATTTTTAAACGAATTTATTATTCTTAATTAATATTAAACCTATAACTTCAATATATTTTTGTAATCCTCTTTAATTGCCTTTATTTATAACTTACTTGATAGGTTCGGTTTAAAAAAAAAAACTATTTCGAGCCAAAAATCCGCCATTCTTTTTTTTTTCAAATACGGTAGATTTTGGTGACCACTTGGGTTTTTAAGACGAACATATCAAAATCCATCCAGCCGTTTGGAAGATACGAAGTTATAAAGAAATTTACATACATACAAGATACGCGCGAAAAACATAACCCTTCCTTGGCAGTCGGGTAAACTTAAAATCACATCTGTTGCCATAATAAACCCAAACATGAAGAGGAACAACATTCAAACACGGAAAAATAATTATTTATACAAAGTTATTGAGGTTTTTCAATTAGGTGCTTTGTATGAATTAAGTTGATACTAAAAAATCTATTTTGATTCTTTTTAGATAGCTACATAAGTAAATATACAATACAAAAGATATTCTGACACTAATTGACTGGAGGCGAGTTATTATAAAAGTACATCATTAAACTAGAAGGTTACAAACTAAGTAACTATGAATTATCTACGGCTATAGTTATCAAAAATAGGATAAGATGCGACTATATAGATTTAGGATTTTATAGCGATGATAGCTCAGTGGTTAGCGTGGTCGGTTCGCATGCCGAAGGGCGTGGGTTCAAACCCCAACAATGAGCTTAAGCTGTCGGTGAAAGAAAACATCGTGAGGAAACCATAGCGTGATGGTAGAGTACTTTTTAGTACTCGGCTGGCTAGCTACCACCCTCAAGTTGAAAATCTGCCGCCAAGCATCTAACGGTGTGTTCAAGCAGCCTCACTTGAGAGCCAGTTCCATTCCAGGCTAGGTGAGCTTTACCATCTTCGACCATCAGGTGAGTTGTGATCAAGCACTTAGACAGTCAGCTATAAAAAATAAAAATAAAAACTTTGCTCGCGTAGTCAATAATTTCGAAGGGTACTTTTCAACAAGTCACAAAATTAGAAATTTTGAAAAAACCCACGACCCCTGCTGGGGAATTTAAGAAATTTTTAACATTACCCGTCTACATTTCAGCTGTTCACAAAACTCCGCGAGTCCCAAGGTGGCATCACCAAGATGCTGGAGAAGTGTACTATCGTATCTGGAGACGTGAGCGAGCCCGATCTTGGTATCTCGCAGCAAGACAGACAGACCGTTATAGAAAAGGTGGACATCATAATACACGCGGCTGCCACAATCAGGTAAGAGAAAATAAATTAACGGATTTTTTCTCTTATTTTGTTTTTACTAGCTACGCCCCGCGGATTCATGATGGATGATGATGATGATGTAAAGTATCCTATGTTTTATTCCAGGGCCTAAAGTACCTACATGCTAAATTTCACCCAGATTCGTTGAGTAGTTTACGCGTTTACAAACAAATTCAATTTATCAATACTCGAAAAATCTCTATCTATATAGCCGAAACTATAGTCGGAGTATCACACACACATATCAGCCATAGGACGTCCACTGCTGGACATAGGCCTCCTCCTGGAGGGTTTTGCCAATACTCGCCACGCTTGGCAGGCGGGTTGGCGAGCGCAGTTAGGTGTGATTGTCCAAGGAAGACGCTGCTGCCCATCTTCCGGATTACATCCCTTAGCCGACTCTTACGGCAACCACGGGTAGAGAGGGTGGGGCACAATTCTTACCACCACCACGGCATTTTAGGGCTTGATGAATATTTATTATTTATTTATGTCCTTTTCAGGTTCGATGAAGAGCTGAAGAAGGCTGTTCTTCTGAACGTAAGAGGCACAAAGCTGATGGTGCAACTCGCCAAGGAGTGCGAAAACCTTAAGGTATTTGTGGATTTATATATCCTACTAAAAAGTTACCTTCTATCTGTGTTCGGTTGGCACATTAACTCTGATACTAGGAGTTGCAAACAAAGAAATTTACTTATGGTAAATTTATTTCCGTCCGTAATGGTCCGTAAGTTCAAAGTCGCTCAGCGAGCTATAGATAGAGCTATGCTTGGCATTTATCTGAGGGATCGTATCCGGAACGAAGTAATTCGCCAGAGAACAAAAGTCACAGACATAGCTCAGCGTATTAGCAAGCTGAAGTGGCAATGAGCTGGACATATCTGTCGCAGAACCGATAACCGCTGGGGTAGACGTGTTCTGGAGTGGAGACCGCGAATTGGCAAACGTAGCGTAGGATGCCCTGAGACTCGATGGAGTGACGATATACGTAGGACAGCTGGCGGTGGATGGAAGCGAAAAGCCGAAGATCGGGCTGAGTGGCTTGTCTTGGGAGAGGCCTATGTCCAGCAGTGGATTTCGATAGACTGATGATGATAATGATGAAATTTGTTTACGCTGAGTAAACGAATTTACTGATTTTTAGGGTTCCGTACCTCAAAAGGTTAAAAAGGGAACCCTTATAAGATCTCTTGCCCGTCTGTCCGTCTGTCTGTCCGTGTGTCACCACCGATTTTCTCAGGAACGGATAAACCTAGCAAGTTGAAATTTTTACCAGATACTGAGGTCTATAGTCCCTATTAGTTGTATAAAAATTAAGAGTACTTAGTAGTAGTCGGTGCTTAGCCTAGCCTAGGTGCCGGTGCTTGGCACCGACTTCAAACAGATCAGTAGGTACCTAGCAGGTTTAATAATACTTTGTAAAGTAAGTTCATTTTTCGCTTTTTAGTGCTGATGTTTTTTTTCTTGAAGTCAGTTTTACTTTTTTTTTAAGTTTATTTATTTTAAATTTTTAGTTAATTTATGTTCACGCCAAGAAACACTTGAACAGTATGAGTCTAGCTAGACTCGCTAAGATTCAAAAACGTCTTGCCAAAGACAATTACATCGTCCACGTAAACAAAAATTCATAAAAAAATTATCATACAATGAAAACAACTGGGCCAAACTATGTTTAATTTGTATGGGACCAAATGGCAACTATTCCGGATCAAACTAAAGAAGAATCACTTAAATCGGATCATAAATCTCAGCGTAATCGTAACACAAATTAAAAAAAATATCAATCAAGTTGAGAACATCTTCCTTTTTGAAGTCGGTTAGTTAAAAAAATGACAATTAAATGAAAATTATTACTCACAATTTAATAAACTTTTGTTGGCGGTAGATCTCCTTAACAGGAGTTCTTCTAGGTACTAGGTACCACCGCAGTACTAGATATTCTGCCGCTAAGTAGTAGTGTATGAACATTACTGTGTTCCGGTTTGACAGCCCTGTTGGCTCATTGGGAGTATGTCTGCCTGAGCTGTAGGGCGTGGGTTCGATTCCCGCCAAGGACAAATGTTTGTTTGGTATAAACAAACGTTTGTTCTGTGTCTGGGTGTTCTGTATGTATTATAAGTATGTATTTACAAAAAAAAAAAGTATTTATGTATCCTGTCAGTTATCTGACTTCCATCACACAAGCTCTGCTTAGTTTGGGGTCAGATGGCGCTGTGTGTAATGTGTACTACAATATTTATTTATTTATTTTATTTATTTAAACTACTAGCGGAATTACAAGGCTTTTGAGACTAACCATCAAGTCTCAAAGTAATGAGCGCCAAAACAGCGATGCTCTGAACTTTATTTTGTTATTAAAGAAATAATAATAATATAACTCTTTATTGTTCACACCAATTATTACTAAAAACAATTTTACAGTATAAACTTAACACTAGTTGAACAATTGGCGGCCTTATCGCTAAGAGCGATCTCTTCCAGGCAACCTAAGTGTAAAGTGTAAAAACATGTCAATAAAAAAAAAACATTTTTCATCTTATTTTCCAGCTGTTCATCCACATATCGACGTCTTACTGCCACCTGCACGAGAAGCTTCTGGAAGAGAAGCCGTACCCCCCTCCCGCAGACCCGCACCAGATCATCTCGACTATGGAGTGGATGGATGACGACGCTATCGCGGCTTTAACACCCAAGTATGTACATACCCGATGGACACAATCTGGATAACTTCTTGGCAAGAATACTCCACCTTAAACCAGACGACTGCTTAACATCAGATAGGGCGACGTGAAATGCAAAGACTGAAGACTAGAATTAAAAAAAACACTAATGTTAACAACTAAATAAAATTATATATTTCTAATTAAATTTAAACATATTATTATAATTAAAATGATAAATATAAAACTACTAAAATATATTATTAAAAGGAGTCCCTTTAGGCAAGGTTCCGAAGATACTGGCAGCGTTCCCCCTTTGAATAGCTAGACTAATTCTTTGTCCGAGGTAGCTGCCAGCTCTTCGGTCTCCTGTGATGTCGACTAACCTTTTTGCTATTTCTTTAAAAAGCCTTATAGCGCTAGGACCCCACGGACCAAGGGTCTCCACACCGAATGGGACAAAATCATATTCGGAGCCTAGACCCCTGTATTTGCATGTTTTAGATTTTTAAGCCGCTTCACAAGCTGCACCAGCTCTGTTGTTGGTTCCATGTAGATGGGAAGGGGCCAGCGTGTCTGAACAGGTTGCATCCCATACTAGCACCCGACCCATCTTCCAAGGAATCAAACTCATACCGTCCGGTCTCTTGCCATCGTCTCTTGCAATACCAGTTGGCTCAAGTAAACTTGGCACGTTGACGGTGGCTAAATAAAATATTTAAAAAAAAAACTTGCCAAGTGCGTGTCGGACTCGCACATGAAGGGTTCCTTTAATTATAGCTATTTTAATCGGTCGGGTTATAGATTATTTTTAACTCTAGCTTGTTATGTATAACGATATTTATCCTCCTCTTCGCGTCGTTTTCCTCATTACTGAAGGTCGTGACTCCGCCGCTGCATCAGTTTCTCCCGTACGATGTCCCTCCATCTGCTGCGATCCTTAGCTTCATGAAGGGCATTGTGGAAGTTGATGTTTAGAGAAGATCGTATTTGGTCCGACCATCTCGTGGGGCTGCGTCCTCTAGGCGTTTGCCATCTACCTTGCCTGTCACCGTCAGCTGTTCAAGATTGTGACCCTCTTTACGAGCAATATGTCCGAAGAATTCCAGCACCCTCCGACGGCATTTAGTGGAAAGTCGAGTTTTGAGAACAATATTTATAAACCATCATTTATTTCTGTGAGTCTTTGTCATATGTTGATGTTGTATGTTGATGGATCCAGCGGCGCGGAGATACCACTCAATGCCAAGATTTCCTCTCAAATTAATATGTATTTCAGATTGCTAGACAAGCTTCCTAACTCGTACGCGTTCACAAAGGCACTCGGAGAAGCATTGGTGGTGGAGGCGATGGAACATATTCCAGCTATGGTACTCAGGCCTTCCATTGGTAAGAATCATTCTTCTATTCTATTTTATAAGCAAACATTTCGCTTATATTTTTTTTTTTTTTAACTGTCTCAATGCTTGTCTTGCGTCTCTTCTCATTACGAGAAGGGTAAAAAAAATGTTAAAATCTTAATAGTAATAATAATAAATGTAGCTAAACACAAACATTTTCCAAAGAACAATTACAACAATCATTTTCTAAATAAAAAAGCTATTTTTGTAAAGCCACAGTCCACCGTACTGGCCAAGTGTGAGTTGGCAGACTTCATTTTAGAGGATTACTTTTTTAAGAACTTATACATGTTTCCTCCTCACCGTTTGAAGTATTTTTTTTTTTTATGTAACTGTAATGAGGCGAACGAGCCGCTCTCCTGATGTTAAGAGATAATGCCTGTCCATGACCATTGCAGCGACACACAGAACTTTGTGTAGTAAAACAAAGTCCAGGGCATCGCTGCCTTGGCGCTCATTACTTTGAGACTAGATGGTTAGTCTCAACAGCTATCCATAACAGCTATCCTCACAGCTATCCATAACAGTTATCGGCAAAAGCACAAAACTTAGAAAAGACAGAGATGCGTGCCGTGGGATTCGAATCCAATACCTCCAAATTGGAAGCCAGACGGCCTCCCAGCAAGGCTGCCAAAACTTTAATAAAAGAAAAATATTACGATATTTAATTGATACTTTTTAGTATTCAATGGCACCATAGCGCGGTTAGTGCTTAGGGCCATTCATTTATTACGTAATACAATTTAGGGAGGAAGGGGGTCGACAATGTCTTATTTTTTCTTAGGGGGTGAGACGCAAGGTTAAGATTATACCACAGAAAAGTTAATAGTGCAAGCATTATACTTTGAAAGCGTGGGCATCCGCGCGAGGGCCCAGGCGATAAAAAGAAAACTTTAAAACAAAACCAAAGTTGATTATAATTATGTATTTTTCTTACATAAAGGGGGAGAGGGTCAAACCCTGTCAAAAATCGTCTTACATAATAAATGAATGGAATTTACGTGAGGCAAAGGATTTTTTCAATTAAAAAAATAATATGATTACTAAATTAATTAAAATAAACACAAATACATTGATTAGAATTTATTTATTGTGCACACAAGAAATAGGAAAACGTACAATAAACAAAAGAATCTTTGAGATCTCGCGATCTCTTCCAGGCAACCAAGAATAGAAAACACGTTACTGATTAAGAACAAACGGGAGACGTTGTAACACTATTCTTCTTCCGTCCCTGATCCCGTTATTTGGGGTTGGGTTTTCTCACTTTACTGCGCCAAGACAAGCGATCTTGGGTTGTCGCGTCAGGCAACTGGGCTTTCTTGAGGTCCCTTGCGATGCTGGGCAATCAGGTCATTGGCGGGCGGCCTCTACCTCTTTTTTTGTTGTAACACTATTATTTATATGTATATATTTTTTGTTTTTGTATTATTAGATAGTACTTGAGTGACCGTTTTTTTTTTCGTGTTCTAGCAATGAAAGCTAGCTAGATCGTTTTATCGCCCCCGAAACCCCCTGCATACTAAATTTCATGAAAATCGTTAGAGCCGTTTCCGAGATTCATACATATATACAAGAATTGCTCGCTTAGATTATTTATCTATCTAATACTAGGTATTAGATAGATTCGACTTGACAGCCCCGTGTCAAGCACCGGCTAGGCTAGGCTAAACGCCGACTTCAAACAGATCAGTAGGTACCTAGCAGGTATAATAATACTTTGTATAGTAAGTTTATTTTTCGCTTTTTAGTGCTGATGTTTTTTTCTTGAAGTCGGTTTTACTTTTTTTTTAAGTTGGTTTTTGACCATTATTGTAATATGTATATTTTATTACAGTTATACCTATTTGGCAAGAGCCCGTGCCTGGATGGACTGACAATATCAACGGACCCACAGGACTTTTAATAGGTATTTTCTTTTTCAAATTTAAATCAGTTTTGCACTTCATCACATCCTACTTGATTTTAAGTAATGGCTCAGGATGGACACTGTTATCTAGAACTAACACCGGATCTACCATTTTTTCTAACCAGGGCAGAAACTTGATAGTCCCTAATCTAGCATCCAAATAAATAGTTTAAAAATGTCACAATATGTATAATCACATAGGACATCCACTGCTGGATATAGGCCTCCTCCTGGGGAGGTTTTGCCAATACTCGCCACGCTTGGCAGGCGGGTTGGCGAGCGCAGTTAGGTGTGATTGTTCAAGGAAGACGCTGCTGCCCATCTTCCGGATTACATCACTTAGCCGACTCTTACGGCAACCACGGGTAGAGAGGGTGGGGTTCTTTTGTTATTACAAAATGTAGTTACATCTTGGTAATATGACCCAATGTACTAGATTCGCTTGCTTCACTAAGTCGGAACAACTCCTTAGTAACTCCTTTTAACTGATAAAAATACATAATTATTAATTAAAACGATTGACTTTGTAGCGATGATGGTTCAGTGGTTAGCGCGGTAGGTTCGCATGCCGAAGGGCGTGGGCTTAAACGAGCGAGGGTGGGGTACTATTCTTACGCCGGCACCACCACGGCACCATGCACGACACATAATATGTATAATAAGTGGATGTTTTTTTTTTATAACTGGCAGGCTAATTTTTTTACTACAACACACCTGATGTTAAGTGACGGTGTGGTCGAAGATGGTAAACACAGCTAGCCTGGAATGGTACTGGCTCTCAAGTGAGGCTGCCGGAACACACCGTTAGATGCTTGACGACAGATTTTCAACTTGAGTAGCTAGCCAGTCGAGAACTAGAAAGTACCCTACCACCATGCTATGCATACCATGTGGAAGTAATGAGACGAACAAGACGCTCTCCTGGTGGTAAGAGATAACGCCTGTCCATGACCATTGCAGCGATACACAGAACTTTAATTAACAAACCAAAGTCCAGGGCATCACTGCTTTTGCGTTCATTACTTAAAGACATTTGAGTCTCATAAACCTTCTGTAGCGTGATAGTCCAGTGCTTAGCGTAGTCGATTCGCACACCGGAAGGGAGGGTTCAAACCCCAACAATGAGCTTTAGCTGCCGGCGAAGGAAAACATCGTGAGGAAACCATAGCGTGGTGGTAGGGTACTTTCTAGAACTCGGCTGGCTAGCTACCACCCTAAACTTGAAAATCCGTCGCCAAGCACCTTAGGGTGTGTTCCGGCAGCCTCACTTGAGAGACAGTTCTATTCCGGGCTAAGTGTGTTTACCATCTTCGACCACACCGTCACTCAACATCAGGTGAGTGTCATCAAACACTTAGGCATAAAAAAAAAACCTCTAATTTTTTTTTATCGACAGGCGCCGGCAAAGGTGTCATTCGTACAATGTACTGCAAAAGTAACAGTTACGCAGACTACTTGCCTGTGGATGTCTTCATTAATGGTATTATGATCGTCGCTTGGAACTATTTGAAATACGGGTAAGTTGTAGTTATATATAGAACTACTACTAACCGCGGTTAAGTTTTTTGGGATCAAAAGTATGTGTTAATCCAGGGTGTCAGCTCCCTCCATACCAAATTTCATCAAAATTGGTCCAGCCGTTTGAGCGTAAAGAAGGAACAAAAATACAAACACACTTACAAACTTTCACCTTTATAATATTAGTGTGATTTTAGTCCTAATGACAACAATTCAAAAATCCAATGATGTGTTCTTTTGAACGCTTGTCTATGATAGGCTAATGATGATAATTATTATTAGAAAACGAGAATTTGCCCAAAAAACTGTTTGTTCAGTTCGCAGAATTTACGAAATTAAATTAAAAATTCTATAATCCTCGCAAGAAATGGCTTAATCTTTAGTAAACTAACATTTTCCGGTATAAAAAGTATTCTATATGTTAATCCAAGTAATAAATTTTCATCCAAATTCGTTCTTTTCATTAAGTAACAAACATACAAACGTACAAGCGTACAAGCGTACACGCATACAAGCATACAAGCATAGAAGCCAGCGTTGCCAGATATTTTTTTACCAAGTCGGGATTTTGATTCTTTTTGAGTGAAAAAAGCCGGATTCATTCGTCGAAAGCGGGACATAGTAAAAAAATGTATATAATCAGAAGTTTTTAAATATTTATCTTTTTATTTGAGTTCAAATTACGTTTACGTGACAATAGATAGCAAAAATAGCCATAGAAAATGTATTTTAATAAAAATATGATATTTTAAATCAGATTTACCCTATTGAACCCCTCTGTCTCCCGCGCGCTTATCTTCATGACGCGCCGGGCGGGCGGCCAGTCCACGCTGGTCTGTGCCCCCGCCCGCGCTGCCTCAGCACGCTGCACGCACGGACGAGTTATTCCCGAAAAGCGGGACTGAGCCTGTCCCGTGCGGGACATTTAATTTCGAATTAAAAATCGGGACGTCCCGCCAAAATCGTGACGTCTGGCAACGCTGATACAAGCATCCAAGCATACAATCATACAAACTTTCACATTTATAATATTAGTGAGATTAATGCCAAGTTTGTGACAAAGCCATTACAGTTCTGTTAATTAATTATTTTCCAGCGATAAAAAGTCAAACGTGATCAACTTCACGTCGTCAGCGGAGATCAAGGTCACGTGGTCGGAGATGATCGACGCGGGACGAGAGATCATTATGAACAGGGTTCCGCTTAATGGAGTCGTATGGTAAATTAGTTATTGATCAAAAGTACCTATTAAAACCAATTTGAAATGTGTTTTTTCTTTTTTGACATTACTGTTTAATTTTACCATTGGTACATTTAAATATGTCATGTTAAGTATCACAATAGCGATGTTGGCTCAGTAGCGTTGGTTAGCACAGTATGTTCGCATGCCGAAGGGCGTGGGTTCAAACCCCAACAATGAGCTTGAGCTGCCGGTGAAGGAAAACATCGTGAGGAAACCATAGCGTGGTGACAGGGTACTTTATAGTACTCGGCTGGCTAGCTACCACCCTCAAGTTGAAAATCTGCCGCCAAGCATCTAACGGTGTGTTCCGGCAGCCTCACTTGAGAGCCAGTTTCATTCCAGGCTAGGTGTGCTTTACCATCTTCGACCATAAAGTCCGGTCCAGGCAATTTTATAAGCATTTAATGCATTTTTTGGAGCAACACAAAAATACATCTCAATTTTCTACATATAGGCAGAAAACTTTAGAGCAAAGAAGTGTGTGCAAAATTACCAACAAATCTGAGTGATTGTTTTATAAATGACTTTGACATAAGTGTCGTTTATGACTGCAAAAAGAATGTACCATCAGCTGTTCTAAACATTTTCTTAGGGATGAACGAACTTTTTAATGTTTGACAGCCTAGGTGTTTGACTACAGCTTATCTGATGTTAAAATGACGATGTGTTCGAAGATGGTAAATACAGCTAAGCTGGAATGGAACTGGCTCTCAAGTGAGGCTGCCGGAATACACCATTAGATGTAGTTAGTAATGATTTAGTAATTATTAACCCCTCCCTCCACCTTGTAAGCAAAAGTAATCAAAGATTTTACTTCCTTCTCCTATGCGTGCTGTGCAAGGCTAATACTCCCCCAATTTGGTGCTTACGTAATACTTGAACGGCGCCTGGTAGCTAGCCAGCTACCAGGCTACTACAAAATACCCTACTACTATATTATGGTACACCAGCAGTTCAAGATCATTGCTGGGGTTTAAACCCATGTTCATCTACGTGGGAACCGACCCCGCTAACCACTGAGCTATTATCTCTACAACGTTTTTTATATGGAACATCTATTTTAATGATAAGTATCTAAAATGACCTCCTTTCGGCTTAATACCCTTCGTTATAACCCTATTTACAGAAAAAAATCTGATTCCAGGTATCCCGGAGGTTCTATGAAACACTCTCGTCTTTACCACAACATCTGCGTTTTCTTCTTCCACCTTCTGCCTGCCATGTTTATCGACACGCTGCTGTTCTGCCTCGGATATAAGCCCATGTAAGTACGGGAATATTTACCAAGCATGTCATCATCATCATCATCTCAGCTGTAGGACGTCCACTGTTGGACACAGTGCTCTCCCAATGATTTCCATAAAGGTTGAAAGCGGCTTGCAGCCAGCGCATACCTGTGTTCTTTATTAGGTCGTCTGTCCACCTTGTGGGTAGACGACCTACGCTGCGCTTACCGGTCCGTGGTCCACTCCAGAACTTTGCAGTCCCATTGGCCATCAGTTCTGCGTGCTATGTGCCCTGCCCACTGCCACTTCAACTTGCTAATTCGCTGGGCTATGTCGGTAGCTTGGATCTCCTCATTCCTGATTTTTGATCAAAAGAAACTTCTAGCATAGCCCTCTCCATAGCTTGTCGTGCTACTTTGCTCGATTGTTTGTGTGTTGAGTAATGCCAAGGTGCTTTTCCGAATTGTATCACAAGCACTTCTAGTGCAACGGTTAAAGCTTATGACAGTATAAGCTATATTACAAATGACAAATTCTAATTCTAGTCTAATTAATGATATGACTGTTGTTTTAAGTCAACTAAATGAAAAAAAAATCCAATTTAACCTTAAATTTCCAATTTAACAAAATTTCCGTAGCCAACATTTTTTCACAGCTCTAAGGGACACGCGTTCCTGAGAAAAAAGGGTCTTGACAGACAGACAGACGGACAACAATGTGATCCTATAAGGGTTCCGTTTTATCCCTTTGAGGTACGGAACCCTAAAAATTAATAATTTCATGTCAATGTCATGACTATTCCTATTGTTTCTCTTCCACAGATTGATGCGAGTCCAGCGCCGTATTAACAAAGGTTTCGAAGTATTCGAGTATTACACTAACAACCAATGGGACTTCAAGTCTGACATCGCACAAACTGTGAGACAGAGACTCAATGCTAAAGAAAGAAGGGACTATAAGGTCGATGCTGTTGGTAAGTTTACATGGCCTTTCTACCGTTTCATAGGTCTTCTGGTACACAGTATACTAAGAACAGTAAGTCATCTTCATATCAATTGGCCGCTGCCGGTTCGAATGTGTGCGTGCGTACCGGGCGCCGTGTACGTACACACTGCCACGCACACATTAGCATAATCTCGTGGAGAGTCGGGTGCTAAAGACTTTCATCAAAAAAGGCTGTCTAATCCCTTTGAGATATAACAAAACAATGCATGGTGGCATATTCCTCTTCTATCATTATCACTATCCCACAACCTGAGCATTTTTGTGGTACACTTTACTGAAAAACTATCACGCTTTTAGATTTGTGCTTTAACATAGTGATTTAACTTCATATCTAGATGTGTTATATGTCAAAAAAATTACATTAACATTGGATAGAATGTTATTGTACTACTAAGGCCATCTGTTAGAAAACCAAAGAGTTAACATCACAGCAACAGAACTAATCTCAATTTTAAAAATAAACTGTCTTAAAAATTATTACCCGTTAGAAAAACTACGCGAGCCCACACAAAGCTCGGCTTTTGGCTAATATATCCACAAAAAAGTCCGCGGTGGCATATATCTACCTTGGATAGCTAGCTAGATATTATAAATGTGAAAGTTTGTTGTTTGTTTGGTTGAGGATGTATGGATGGATTTCATCTCATTATTAAATATTGATAAAAACAAGCTTTAATCTAAAAAACACTTGAATTGAAATTAAAAGCTGGCTGGCTAGCTACCACCCTCAAGTTGAAAATCTGCCGCCAAGCATCTAACGGTGTGTTCCGGCAGCCTCACTTGAGAGCCAGTTCCATTCCAGGCTGTGTGCTTTACCATCTCCGACCACATCGTTACTTAACATCGGCCATAGAAAAACAATCTAGTATTTGGCGTGTAGGTTATCTATATCCTTAAAAGATTGAAGCACTACCCATTAAAGGTTACAGGTTAGGTACTTAATATACTTCTGTACCTCAAGCTTTTAAGAATATAAGTAAGTACCTACACGCCAAATACTTACTAGAATTTATTTTTAAATTTTTAGTTTTTTGTCCCAAATAAAAGCTTTGACGCTCATTACTTTTAGATATTCGATGGTGTCTTACTTTTTCTTCCCCAGGTCTGGACATCTCCAAGTATTTCGAGGACTGCATTCTGGCTGCTCGCATCTTCATCTTAAAGGAGAGCAACGAGACCTTACCAGCTGCAAGAAGGCACATGAAAGTGTAAGTTTATCGATGTCAGCTCAGTTGGTGATGGCAAAATTTTAACAAATAAGCTTCAGATTCCTGTGAAGTAAATTAAATGCCGAGTGTTGCCGGCGTTAGAATTGTACCCTACCTTCTCTACCTGTGGTTGCCGTAAGAGTTGGTTTAGGGGATGTAATCCGGAAGATGGGCAGCAGCGTCTTCCTTGAACAATCACACCTAACTGCGCTCGCCAACCCGCCTGCCAAGCATGGCGAGTATTGGCAAATCCCCTCCCCAGGAGAAGGCCTATACCTAGCAGTGGACGTCCAATGGCTGATGATGTAATATGAAATTAAAATCAGCCCTGTTTTGTTGAAAATTGTCCCAATGCTGGGTGCGGGTCTTATTGTGAGAAGAGTAAAGTAATCGTCCACAACCATTACTTGGTTGTCCATTAACCAAGTGCGACTTGGCAGACTTCATACATCTTCGAGAACTTTAACATCTCTCTGACATGCAGGGTTCCTCGCGGTGTTTTCCTTTACCATTAAAAGCTAGCGCTAATACGTATATACCTGTTTAGTTTGTAGCGATGATAGCTCAGTGGTTAGCGCGATCGTTTCATCCGCCAAAGGGTGTCGGTCCCCAACAATGAGCTTAAGCTGCCGGTGAAGGAAAACATCGTGAGAAAACCATAGCATGGCGCTAGGATACTTTCTAGTACTCAGCTGGCTAGCTACTAGCCTCAGGTTGAAAATCTGCCGCCAAGCACCTAACGGTGTTCCAGCAGCCTCACTAGCCAGTTCCATTCCAAACTAGGTGTGCTTTACCATCTTAAACCACACCGTCACTTAACATCAAGTGAACTGTGGTCAAACACCAAGCTTGTCCATATTTTTTTTTTAGCGGAAACCCGGCAAAATTATTTCGGCATTATATCATTTTTCAATACTGCGTTTATAGGACAAAAGTGGGGGTTAATTCATACTTTTACATGTTATAAAACAAATCAAATCAAATCAAAATAAAAAAAAAACAGAATCAGTTTATTTGTAAGAATATTGTCTTAAATTACAGGTCTTATTGTTAAAATTATAAGTTTCAAATATTCTACCTTAGTAGGTGTACAAATATTTTAGATACATAAACAATTATTTAAGCGTGTCATTTAAAAAGTCATTAATATCATAATAACACTTGTCCATAAGAAATCCAAAGTCGTTCGCCACGTCTGTCTGTCTGTCTGACGGATTATCATGCGAGTTTCACCAAAAAATAGATTCATGAGGAAGGTATATAATTTGTCAAGGTTTTGTGTAAATTGGTTAAAATATGTTGATAATTGTTGGAAGTGTCGGAAAAAGTCAAGCCACCTGGGAGCTTTCATCGAAAACGCTGCCTAATCCCTTTGAGATATAACAAAACAATGCATGGTGGGATATTCCTCTTTTATAGATCTACAAAAAAGTCCGCGGTGGCATTTATCTACCTTGGATAGCTGGATATTATAAATGTGAAAGTTTTGTGACGATGGATGGATAGATAGATGTTTGTTACTTAATTTCGCAAAAACGGCTATATAAATTTGGATGAAATTTGGCACACATACAGCTTATGGTCTGGATTAACATATATGATCCTTTTTATACTACAAACTGAACTTTCTTTTTGTTAAATTTCACGCGGACGAAGAAAGAGAAGTCAAAACAGCTTTGAGACTTACTATCAAATGTCACAAAGTAATGAGCGCCAAAGCAGCGTTACCTTAGACTTAAACTTGTTACTCAAAGTTTTGGGTACTTCTGCAATGGTCAGAAGCGCGTTTCGTTCGTCTCATAACTTTTACAGATATATAAAAGAGTTTATTTTCTTCTAGGATGTGGTGGGTTGATCTTATAACACGAGCGCTGTTCTGGTGCCTGATGCTATACTGGATCAGCGGATGGGTGTCTTCCTTCTACTCGGTTGCTGCTCCTGAGACTCCTGCTGTTATTGCCATGGACGCTTAACTACTTTGTAGTGTGCATCAAGTTATTAATAGAATGCGACTTTTTCTTCCACGCACCTGTCTTATGTGGAATGAAATCTTCAGTTTTTCCACCGAATTTTGGTTTGCTTTGCTTCAAACAAGTGAATAGGATCCTTAAAGGCAACACACTGACTATGCCCCGTGTATTGTAGGTGTCCTTAGGTGGTGGTAACCACTTACCATCAGGTGGCCCGTAGCTTATTTGCCACTTTTTCACATATAAAAAAAAAGAAACAGAATTTCACACCCCTTAAGTAGCCCTGTTTTTAAACTGTTCCACTGCTAGGCGGGTATTCTCGTAAGAATTAGGTTATCTACCACACTGGAAAAGTGCGGGTTGGCTACACACATTACTACATATTCATTTTTTATTATTACATATTCACTTGGTGGTAGATCTCCTTAGTAAAAGTCGTCTAGGTAGGTGCCACCGCAGTACCAGATATTCTGCTGCCAAGCAGTAGTGTGTAAGCATTACTGTGTTCCGCTTTGAAGGGTACTGCAGTGACATTACAGGGATGTTGAGACTAACCATCGAAAGCCTCAAAGTAATGAGCGCCAAAGCAGCGATGCCTTGGACTTTGTTTTGCTACTCAAAGTTGTGTGTATCGCTGCAATGGTTAAAGACAGACGTTATCTCTTACCATCAAGAGAGCGTCTCGTTCGTCTTATTACAGTTACATAAAAAAAAACATCTTCAAGAACATTAACAGCCAATACATGAAAGTTTTTTCACGATGTTTTCGTTCATCGTTTGAAGCAAACGACAACACATACGTTACTTAGAAAGTAGGTGTTTGTCCCACTACCATTAAATTGACTTAAAAGTACACATATCTTTTTAGGTGTTCCATACAAAAAGTATGTAAGCCCTGACACTAAAAAGTACACTGAGAAAAGTAGTTCATCTTAGGCCGGTCGGCGAGTTAATACTCTTGCGTCGACGCTTAGGGTTGTCACTTTTATTTTTAGGTAAATATTACTTGCGTATAAGCAGCACTTTAAAACTGTACTAAATAAAATGGCCGGTAAAGTGTAAATAATAAAGTGGTCGGTGAGAGCAGGCGAATGCGAGCGGGCGTGCAGCGTACTGGAACGCGCGCGACCAAACTCACGGCCCTGACTGCCGGCACCCGAGTCTCCCCGAGATTATGCTAATGTGTGCGTGGCAGTGTGTACGTACACGGCGCCCGGTACGCACGCACACATTCAAACCGGCAACAGCCAATTTCTATGAAGATGACTTACTGTTCTTAGTGTACTGTGCCAAATATATAAACGCCTTCATGTGATTGGAGAAGTGTATATTAGTTTAAATAAAGTACCCAAATAGAAATTAGCTCAATTAGTTCATAAGACCTTTTTTCAGACTGTATTAGATATATATACCTAAGTTTAATTATGGTTTTGTGCTCTATGTTTATAAGAATAGAGATTTAATTTGATTTTATCCTGTTTCTTATTTAAAAAAATCATTATGATGATTTTATAACGGTTTTGGAATAAATATTATATAGCAAAGATGTAATTTTTTTTATCGATAGTTATTTTTAACGACTTTGTAAAAAAAGAATTTAATGTTTAAGTAATCCCCGACACTTAAAAAAAAAAACTCTTTCAATGTTCCTCTTTAGGCATTTTAACTTGACTAAAAATAAAAATAAATATTGGAAATTACACACATCTGACCCCAAAATAAGCAAAGCTTGTGTACTTTGGAAGTCAAATGACTGATGAATACTTAATTTTTTCTTCTTCTAAATTCGTATAGAACACCCAGACACAGAACAAATATTTGTACCACAAAATGTTGCTCTAGGTCAATATTTCTTAGAAACATTATCAAGGTTAACATGCGGCCTTGATCCTTATCCATCTAATACCTTCTCATTAGGGCTATTCTTCAGAGCCCAAACACGCCATATCTGCTGTAAGTTTCTTAACAGTCGGATATCCCGCAGACTATCAGATGCTACAGCATCAACTCAAGGTTAAATACCACCGAAGTAACAGCACACCAAATTTAAAATCAATCGGATCTGTGAGAGTAAGACGGTCATCAAACCCCTGAACAGATCTCCAAAATAAGCTAAGAACCATCTCGATCAAGTCAGCTTTCAAACAAAAAAAACCGCGTCATAATCGGTCCATCCGTTTATGAGTTACGACGCCACAGACAAACACACATACAGACACGTCAAATAATCAAATTTATAACAGCGTCGGGGGTCAAAAAGTATATTTACCAAAGGTGTTGTCACACTGACAATCAGTTACTTTTGTTTTGTGTTTCTTTTGTTATATATTACTTTAGACACAAAACAAATAATTATTGTGTTGAATGTGCTCTAAGCCTTTAAAAGAGATGATATCCTACATAGAGAGGCGCAAAGGTTTAAATCAATCTTGCATATATTTTAGTATGCAGTCTCTATATAGTCCCAACTGTACTGTGGTAATGGAGTCCCCGAATTAGTCCTGCTTTTTTTAACTTTTCCCTGCTGAATGTATGCCTCTTCTCATTGTGAGAATAGCTAAATCCACGCTGACCAAGAGCGGGTTGGTAGTCTTCATGTGTCTTTGAAAACATTAATAACTCTGACATGCAAGTTACCTCACGATGTTTTCCTTCACCGTTTGAAGCTAGCGACAATACAGATATAACTTAGAAAAGACAGTGCGTGACATGAACCTAGCATCTTCATATTCGTAGTCACGACTGTCTGGCAACTAAATTGCTTATGAAGCGCAAGCATGTGATCAAATTTTACTAAAATGTAGACATTCTTCGATGGTTGTGTTTAAAAATAAATGTCAAAGCATAAAACAAACCAAACATATAACGATGTGTTCCAGCCGCTTGATTGCCCATTCGTTAGATGTGCTTATTTATATACGACCGCACCGGCACTTAACAGGTGAGCTGAGGTCATACACTTAGCCTGTCAACCGTAAAAACATATGATGTATGTATTTCGTTGCATAGCTAAATTGTTAAGCTAAATTTAGTTCATTGCACATATTGGCTTCGCTAAGATAATAATTTTCCAAGTCTTTGGGCACCTCTCTACATTTAGGCATATCTCTGTGACTAATATTTAAAAAATAAGTTTTCTTTTAAGTAATAGAATTACTTTTTTATACCGTAATGGTGTAGGCATGTTAAATAATATAGAAATAATTGTTATAAAGATATTTTTAATAAAGTAAACGTCGTAGACACACTTTTGTACCAATATGATGTGTATATGATAATAATTATTTTATAAGAAATATAGTATTGTTTTTTAGAAATAATTTGTATTATTATTCCTCATATCAACTACATATTAAAAAATACCATACATTTAAATATAGTTTCATCTACTTATTACGAAAACCAAAACACCCACACACACTTACTAACTCTCACACCAGCGCAGCGAGTACAGCTGAGGCCATGGTGACCGTTCGCCTCAACTCTCGCCCCACAAATGCAGATGTGCGGTTCGGAAACCGCACATCCGAGCCGAAGAGCCACTGCCACTCTTAATGAATCATCATCCAGAAGCGTGCCCATGTGTGGAGAAGGCAGAGCATGGAGCCAGGCGCCGGACTCAGGCCTTGCGGATGCGTTTATTCGGGCTAGCTCAAGTCCCGAACTTTCATCTCGGAATTTCGAGATGAGCTGCACGCACGCCACATCGTCCCATCTTCTTTGCCATTTTGGTGTTTTCGGTAGCTCAGCTTGCAGAAAAGGGAGGACCAAATGTTAAAGGCTTCCTCGGCATAAGGGACGCGGATAAAGTTACCATCACTGGGTAAAATCCTAGTAACAAGCTCCGCAACCCCATGTGACGAGGCCAGGAAAGCAATAGGTCCGGTTTCCTGCAGTCGACGCACCCTCAAACCACCGTGCCGGATAGGCAAGCTGGCTTGACACCACTGCCGTTCGTTAAGCTGGACGTTAAGCGTCTCCTCTAGCACATCCTTAAGGGCATTGTCAAACTGTAGCACTTCCTCAGGAAACTTCCAACTAGGAGCCGTCCTGATAACGTATGTTATCTTTGGCATCGCAAAACAGTTCTTTAGAAGCGCTACAGAAACATGTGCCGGAAGGCGCCTGAAATGAACGCTGAGTGAAGTCACGGTCTCAGTTTTGCAAACAGTCTCTAACGCCCTCAGAGAAAATAGGGGCTCCCAAGATTTCCATTTAAATGGCACTTTTAAACACAGCACTCACGACTTTCCCCGAAATTTTTAGGCACAATAACACATCACTCATCTATTCGAAGGTCAAGCTGCGAGCGTCGATGAGACCGCGGGGATGACAAACTAGTTTATATCGTTTCACGTTCCCAGTCTCAGGTAGGGCATGAAGATAACATCTCACACAGGACAATTGGAGTATAATTAGCCAAAATAATATCGCTAATAACCAGAAATCACCAGAAAAATAATTATAACTCAAAATAAATACGGAGGTTAAATCTTCGTTTGCGTACTTCCTACCTCCTTTTTTATAAATTCATTCTCCTCGTTGAAATAAATTGTATTGAATATATGCACGTAACAGATTAGTCACTTATATTCATGATTTTGATTCGATTTGATTCGATTTAAGTAGTGTTTATCTTCAGGCCTATATTGTTCCCTTATCGATTCAGGAAGTTTCATGATATTTTTCAGACGATATTAGGTCTAAAATCACCAGCAGCCAATATTGCACCGGCAAATATTGCTTCAGTTTCATTTTCAGCTGAAATTTTAGGCCTGATGTGATTACTGGACCACTTTGATTGTACTATATTTTAATAGCTACATATACTGGCTTTCTTATGAAAGTTGAAATTTTAAATATTTTACAAGTTTTCAGGTGTTATCAAATCTATTTCACGCGACGCCAATGGTAAAAAAATACTTATACGATTTACATGATCATTTCAGTATTCCAAATGTACCTAGCCAGATTTTGACTACTATTTTTGGATAGGACATATACCGGTGAATGTTATGAAGTTGATTTGTTTCATGATATAAGAACTTTACAGGTCGCAGTACGGCGTGCTAAGTTTGTCTGTTCGAAATCGGCACTCACATTTTTTTTTTGATGTGTCCATTTTAGGGTTGCGTGACTTTCAGAGTCAACTGAAATAGTTTCATTTAGAAGCCTTAGCCTTTCACTTCAAGTTTCAGTCAGTTTTGCTGCGTAAATAAAAGTAGTGTATGACGTAATTTTGTTTTAACTGTAGTCCTCATGACTCATTTTTCTAGGGTTTTTTCAGTATGTTATTTCATTATTATATAGTGTATTCATTTCAGAAGCCGCCTGTAAAAAAATCATAGATGTTTTTAGAGAATCAGAGGACACATCGGCGTTGGCCGCTAACTTCACAAAAAGTCATCTTAATTTGGTCGGATTATAGGCAGCAAAATTTGGCTGCCAAGTTCACACCGGTTCTTGGTACTTCATGACTACTACTTGGTGGTAGATCTCCTTAGCAGGAGATCGTCTAGGTAGGGATACCACCGCAGTACCAAATATTCTGCCGCCAAGCAGAAGTGTGTAAACATTACTGTGTTCCGGTTTGAATGATAATGCAGCTAGCGGAATAATAGAGCTGTAGACTAACCAACGAAAGTCTCAAAGTAATGAGCGCCAAAGCAGAGATGCCCTGGACTGAGTTTTGCTACTCAAAGTTCTGTATACCGCTACAATGGTCATGGACAGGTCTCTTAACGTAACGTTTGACTCGTAACTTCTACACTAAAAAAAAACCTTTTTTTTTTGAAGTCGGTTAAAATCAAACACGATAATAATTGCATTTCATTTATTCTTAATCAAGACATTTTATAGGTATATCTAGTATTTAGGTACTTACAAGATATTTTTACATCAATAATTTTTAATTATCCTCAAATGTGGTGCAACCATATACATAAGAAAAAAAAACTGCCAATTATATAGCACGAACAATACAAGTGCAGTGTAGTGAGTCTCTCGTTTCAAGCTAATCTTACAATACTAGCTAATCTTATCTTAATCACTAGCTACTTTGCTAGCTAGCTAGTTTATCGGATTCATTACAGATCTGCATGCTCTAATTCCCCTACGCCCTATATATCTATATGTAGAACATCTTCGCGATAAATAGGCGACACGAGTGGGAAGAGGCGGCGCGGCGGGGGCGGGGGACGCTTGCCGGCGATCACTACGCGAGTGCCGGCCGAGCGGGCGGGGTTGGCACGTAAATGTCATTGTTTTCTGTTGTGTAGGTAGGAGCTCATGTTCGAATTTAATAGGCTAATGACTTTTTAATAAAAACGTATTATAAAGTCACAGAAGTTTACGTGTGTCCTATAGATTTGATGTTAGCGAAGCTACGAACAAAATAGATCGATGTAAGATTTGTTCGCAGATGCGATGTCGACGTCCCTGCACGCGCCGCGCGCTAAACCTGCGTGAATCAACGCTAGCAGGAAAGATGTTCTACTTACTCGGGGCCGCGCGCTCCAAGTACTTTGCTTAAACTATTATGTATACGTGTTTATTTTATGCTTGATAGGCTAAATATTTGACCACACACATCATCACATCATCAGCCATAGGACGTCCACTGCTGGACATAGGCCTCCTCCTGAGGGGCGGGTTGGCGAGTGCAATTAGGTGTGATTGTTCAAGGAAGACGCTGCTGCCCATCTTCCGGATTACATCCCTTAGCCGACTCTTACGGCAACCACGGGTAGAGAGGGTGGGGTACTATTCTTACGCCGGCACCACCACAACAAATCCACAGCTCATCTGATATTAAGTGACGATGTGACCGAAGATGGTAAACATCTTGTATGGGAACTTGTTCTCTAGTGAGGCTATAGCAAGGTACATTTTCAATTTTAAGGTGGTAGCTAGCCAGCCGAGTAAGAACTAGAAAGTACACCTACCATGCTTCCTCGCTCAAGTTTCTCGTTGGAATTCGAATCCCTGCTGACCGGTGTTCGATCCGACCGCATCGTCGCTCAACATTAGACGAGATGGAAGTCAAACGTAAGTGTATTTTTTTAAATCTTTCTTTTAACTGCTAGCATAAATATATCATATAATAACTGCCTAATATATACAAACAATTATAATATGTTGACTTTGATAAGTAGATTTAGTACTATATTTTTTTTTATATTTGACAATCTAGTTGACCACAGCTGTTTTTAAGTGATCGTAGGTGGTACAGCACACCTAGCCTGGAATGTAACTGGCTCTCAAGTGAGCCAGAACACACCGTTAAGTGATTGGCGGCAGATTTTCAACTTGAGGGTGGTAGCTAGCCAGCCGTGTACTACAATGCTATGGTTTTCTTATGATGTTTTACATCACCGGCAGCTCAAGCTCATTGTTGGGGTTTGAACTCACGCCCTTCGTATGAACCGACCACGCTAACCACTGAGCTATTATCGCTACTAAATTGGGGGGCAATATCAATGTAATTATGTCACTCTATTTCGTAGACCGCATCTTCGCTTAACATCAGACAACGGTAGAACGTGTAATTTAAAAAAAAAACTATGTAATCCTAGATTACTTGCTACAATATTAATAATTTCCTATATTGAAAGTATTATTTGGTACTTTTTAGTAAAATTGACTTGCTGAATATTCGTAGTTATTTATGGCTAATCAATTATTCTGATTATGACCTTTATACTGGGTTATAAGCATTAGGTGTACTAACCCGATATTATCATTATGAACAACAATTAGTTGCAACACAACTACAACTTGTATAACATCTAGTTGTTCATCGCGAAAAAAATCTGCTTCAAATATTTGGACAAGGGTATCAACTTTTTCTATAGACTTCAGAGTTGTGTCCATAGTAAAAGTATACAAAAACCCAAAAGTAAGTATGCATTTTTGGTATAAGTATACCAAAAATTATTATATTTTTACTCGCGATTTCAAAGTTACATTCTTAACTTGAGCATAATTATGAGTTACATAATATGTATTAGCTTAAAGGGCGTCATTGCAGTTATCATAATAAACAACTTAAATTATGGTCACAACTCTGAAATTGTTAAAAAAAGTTGTTCCTGGACCATAAGTATGGATCAGCTTATATTCAATCGCGATTTCAAAGTCACGATTAGCTTATGCATAATTTATTATAATAAGTATAATAGTTTCAGTTTAGTACATCAATCCTATATAAAAAAGAAAAACTAACAATTGCTCTTTTCATAATTCCTAAATTATAACTAAAACCAAGCATGGACAGAATTGTTTGTGGTTCTAGTAAAACAGATTTCTAGGTTAGGTCTTAAAGAATTTCTACATACTTAAAGAAATTTTAAAAACATCCTAGTTGCTTTAACAGGTACATACAGTCCATTTTACCGCAAGCGTCCAGCCAGAAGTCTAAATATGTAGTAACCCGTAGCTGCTTGGAATAGCCTATGTACCCAATACAACCTGGAAAAAAAAACCACAATATTACTCAAAATTTGTTTTATAGTAGAGTAGTGAAACATAAATTGTTAAAAGGCCAATCATATAAATACGTCGTTTTATTAATCATAATTTTTAGGGTTCCGTGCCCAAAGTGTAGAACGGGACCCTATTACTATACTAGACTCCGCTGTCCGTCCGTCTGTCTGTCTGTCCGTCTGTATCTCATGAACCGTGATAGACAGTTGAAATTTTCACAGATGATGTATTTCTGTTGCCGCTATAACAACAAATACTAAAAAACAGAATAAAATAAATATTTAATGGGGCTCCCATATAACTAAAGTGATTTTTTGCTGTTTTTATAGATAATGGTTCGGAACCCTTTGTGGCCGGTTTTTTTACTGATGATAGCGTTTGACCACCAACTCGTCTGATGTTAAGCAATAGCGATCAAACAGCTCATCATTAAAAAACACCTGTCTTGTTCGGTAGGTTATTTATCTTACCTGTTTAATTTAGTTCTAGCGGTGGGCAGTGAGTCGGTGGTGTCCTTCAAGATGTACCGTCGAATGCCAAGCATATACGCACCGATGTACGCATCCCAAGAGAAGGTAGGCCAGTGGAAGAACGAGCTACCATCGCATGTAGTGGCGACCTAGGTATAAGTTAAGTTGAGTTTAATTAAGTCACAGTTAATATAACACTAATAACTAAAACCACAGTAGTAACTAGGATTGCTACAAGATTGCATAGGCAGCTTCATCTTCATCCATGTCACCGCGAAGTGCTGAAATGCGCTGGATGAACAGTTTCATCTCAAATACTGGAGCTACTATGGCAGTGAAAAAATCAAACTTCTAAGCCAACGCAATCAAAACTTATTATGCTGCAAATTTTCGACACTCGCAAAGGAATCAAATCCTGCAGGGTACTTCCCGTGAACTCAGAATCTTGAAATTTGGTACGAAGCAACGTCTTATAGCACAGATAAAGGAAACATTGCGAAAAGCATAAATTACCATAAAAAAAAATTAAAAAAAATAACATAACTTTTACTTATATACCTACAGGTTTGTACGGAACCCTCGGTGTGCGAGTCCAACTCGCACTTGACCGGTTTTTTTTTTTTTTGCTTGATAGGCTAGGTGTTTGACCACAGCTCACCTGATGTTAAGTGACGGTGTGGTCGAAGATGGTAAAGCACACCTAGCCTGGAATGGTACTGGCTCTCAAGTGAGGCTACCAGAACACACCGTTAGATGGTAGTTTTTCTGGTAGCTAACCAGCCGAGTACTAGAAAGTACCCTACCACCACGCTATGGTTTCCTCACGATGTTTTCCTTCACCGGCAGCTCAAGCTCATTGTTGGAGTTTGAACCGACGCCATTCAGCATGCGAACCGACCGCGCTAACCACTGAGCTATCATCGGTACAATAAAAAACTTGAATCTTGAAGAAGGCTGTCTTTTTTCTAAAGACCTTTCTCAGCAACTTTGCAAGACACATCGCCCCCATTCAGAATAAGAATAAGAACTCTAATATAATCAAACAATGAGGTACTTTTTATGGGTGATAAACTAGATGTTTGAAGGAGATTATGAAGAAAAATCGTTTTACCTCGTCATGGAGAGCTGTCAGCGACGACACTTCGAACTGCCACTCGTGGTTGGCGAAATACTCGCCTGTAGCAGCCGCCATCTTGAACCGACGTGCCAGCTTCATCATGCTGTAAAAGTATATATTTTTAGGGTTCCGTACCCAAAGTCTGTCTGTCCGTCCGTCCGTCTGTCACCAGGCTGTATCTCAAGAACCGCGATAGCTAGACAGTTGAAATTTTAACAAATCATGTATTTCTGTTGCCGCTATAACAACAAATAACTAATATTTGAGGGGTGCTCCCATACAAAAAACGCGATTTTTTTGCCTTTTGCATAGATTTACGGAACGCTTCGTGCGTGAGTCCGACTCGCACTTGGCCGGTTTTTTTACTTATTTTAGGTTTGCGTTTCACTCCCATCTCGTCTGATGTTAAACGAAGATGCGGTCTACAATTGAGCACGCTTGCCTAAAAGAAATCGATTCAAAGACAATTTGAAGACACTTAGAAAAAAAAAAACATCACTAAATAAAGAAAAGTAGGTACACATGATTTTAACATTATGTAGTTAACAGATTACAGTGTTTGACCACATCTCACCGGCTGTTAAGTGATGGTGTGGTCAAAGATGCTAAGTACACCTTTTTAGAATTGTAAGTTGAGGCACCGGTAAAGTTACTGCTATGCTATGGTTTCCTTGCGATGTTTTCTCTCATCTCAAGGTTATTTATGGGATTTGAACTTATACGCTCCAGCCAGTGATCCGACCGCGCTAACAACTGAGCTATAATTGCTACGACTACTGGTATTGTTTGATATCATGAATTGTCTGTTTTATCGACTTTTAAGTAATATATTTTTTTAGAAAATAAAATTTAATTCTTTTTTACTTAAAAGATAATAAATAATTGTAGATGTAATTGTATATTATCGAGAAAATTCGGAAATTGAGCTAATCTTTGAGTTATTTTCTTATGGCGCTAGATGGCACCACTCTTTGAGCGTGTGTCAAGCTATTTAGGCAACTCCGAAGTAGTGAAGGATCAAACCGATAGATGGGGCTTTTTAAGTGAATTTTCCTTTCTTCTAGTTGATACCCCGTTACTTAAGAATCAAATAGATACTCACATAGCTTTTCTTCCCTGCGCACGTAGGAGCAAGTCATAGAGGAAAGCGGGGAGAAAATGGCAGGTTACTTCCCAAAATGTGTTCATGAACCTGGATTCCGTGAAAGCGAAATTTGGATACCACATCACGTATCTGAAAGTATTCAAAAGGTTTTGTTAAGTTTTCAAGATTCAAGATTTTATTGTTAAATGTAGGTGGTAAAGATCTTATACAAAAATATATATACATTTACCTCTTTCAGAGGTGTACAATAATGTCATTTATATTTTACATATTTTTATCGTTTAAATATTCTGGTATTGTGTAATAACATTTGCTCAACAATCAAGAATTTAGTTTATGTTTAAATTTTCTATTAGGTAGCTTTTTTATTTCGACCGGAAGTTTATTATAAACTGTAATTGCCATTATGTAAGAGTTTCTCTTATAGATGTTATAATGTATTTTTCTTTCTGAACTGAATCCCGCTGTGGAAGGCAAAAAGACGTACTGACGTCATCATCATCATCATCATCATCTCAGCCGTAGGACGTCCACTGCTGGACATAGGCCTCCCCCATTGACTTCCACAAAGACCGGTTAGAAGCGGCTCGCATCCAGCGCGTTCCTGCGGTCTTTATGAGGTCGTCTGTCCACCTTGTGGGTGGACGTCCTACGCTGCGCTTGCCGGTCCGTGGTCTCCACTCCAGAACTTTGCACACTGCTGCTTTGCGTACTGACGTGTAGTAAAATTATTATTTAGTAATTGATTGAATCAGGCGTTAGTTTGCGGAAGTCCATTTTGAGTGTTCTAGGTAAGTATATATAGTTTATTTCCGCTTAACAAATATAAGCTTAAGTATTTGTTAAGTGAATTTGTTATACCTAGAACACTCAAAATATTATTTAGTATCTTACTTGGTTGGGTTTTCTCTTGCCCATTTGACACACAGTCTGGTGAATTCCCCCCATTGTAGGGGGTTGATGGAGCCAGAAGTGACGTTGTACACAGGGCAACGGCCCGGCCTGAAAAAACGAAATGAAAATATTTAGTAATTAATTTAAAAACCTCGCAATATTTTACCTATTTATGCCGTGCATAGAATACATTATTTTCAATTATTTTTTTTTTAACTTTTTTATTGTTTTTAACTACTATTTATGACTGTATATTATACTAAGCCCCTAAGATCATTTATTTTAATAATTATTATCTAGTTTTTTTAAATATTTATATTGTAATAATTGTGATTGTATTTTGAAATTATGGTTACAAATTATAGCAATGATAGCTCAGTGTTTAGCATGATCGGCTCACACGCCGAAGAGCGTGGGTTCAAACCCCAGCAATGAGCTTGAGCTGCCGGTAACGGAAAACATCGTAAAGAATTCATAGCGTGCTGGTAGGATACTTTCTAGTACTCGGCTGGCTAGCTACCACCCTTAAAAACTGCCGCCAAGAATCTTACAGTGTATTCCGGCAACCTCACTTAAGAGCCAGTTCCATTCCAGGCTAAGTGTGTTTACCATCTTCAACCACTGCATCACTTAACATCAGGTGAGCTGAGGTCAAACAACCCAGCTTGTCAAGCATAAAAAAATAGAATACTAATTACTACCAATAGCACCAAAAAATTGAATAATATAATCTTCGGTGGGATTCAAACCGACACCCTTCAGCTCATAAAGCAGGTCTATTATCAAATGAGCTAATATAATCAATCAATAAATATTGTAGGACACATTACACACAGCGCCATCTGACCCCAAACTAAGCAGAGCTTGTATGATGGAAGTCAGATAACTGATAGAATACATAAATACTTTTTTTTTTGTAAATACATACTTATAATACATACAGAACACTCAGACACAGAACAAACATTTGTTTATACCAAACAATCATTTGTCCTTGGCGAGAATCGAACCCACACCCTACAGCTCAGGCAGGCATACTCCCAATGACCCAACAGGGCTGTCAAGCTAAAAGTACAGTTATATATTAAACCAAAACAAGTGTTTAAAAAGTCTTACTTCTTCACCCCCTGTCTCCATGCAGCCAGGATGCAAGAGCTGACCACCATATCAACCGGCACCAGATCCACCACGTACCGCTCGCGGCAGTACCCCGAGCGGTACGTACCCCGGGAGATCTCCATAATAATACCTGGGAAAGACGACTTTATTAGCATTTTATTATATGTGGCTTGCCTGAAGCTTGCCGTGGTGGTGCCGGCGTAAGAATTGTACTCCACCCATTCTACCCGTGGTTGCCGTAAGAGTCGGCTAAGGGATGTAATCCGGAAGATGGGCAGCAGCGTCTTCCTTGAACAATCACACCTAACTGCGCTCGCCAACCCGCCTGCCAAGCGTGGCGAGTATTGGCAAACCCCCCCAGGAGGAGGCCTATGTCCAGCAGTTGACGACCTATGGCTGATGATGTGATGATTTTGTCATTTTTAATATTATCACTACATATTATAAAACAAAGTCGTCCGCCGCGTCTGTCTATCTGTCGCTATAAACTTAAAAACTACTGAACGGATTATCATGCGAATATAATAAACTAATAGATAGAGTGATTCATGAGAAAGGCTAAAGTATATTAATTTGTCAAAATTTTGTGTAAATTGGTTGAAATATGATGATAATTGTTGGCGTTAGTTATTTTACTAAAGAATTGAGGATGCTTTATTAAACTAGTTACACTAATAATATTATAAAGGCGAAAGTCTATGAGTGTGTTTATTACTTCTTCACGCTTAAACGGCTTGACCAATTTTGATGAAGTATAGTGTGCGTTTTCTACCGCATATACAACGGGGAGTGTTCTGAAGAATTATTCGATCTTATGCCGGCGCCACGGTTCCATCCCCGCACTAGCCGCCATCGTTTAAAAGCTCATCCACATATAATTGATTCATGGAAATCGCACACTGTGCGATTCAAGCGATCCTTTTTGCCATACACTTGCAAATTGTGGAATGATCTTCCTTCTTCCGTATTCCCGCGGAGTTACAACATTGGGCTCTTCAAAGGGCGTGTAAACAGAATCTTAAAAGGTCGGCAACGTATTTGTAGTTCCCCTGGTATTGCAGGTATCCATAGGCGACGGTGATTGCTTACTATCAGGCAACCCGTAAGCTTGATTGCCATCTATGGCATAAAAAAATATGGAGGTAGCTGATACCCTGGATTAACACGTAGGCTACTTTGTATCCCGAAAAAATGTAGCGAGTAACACCGCGGGGCGCAGCAAATTATTGATTTCATTTAAAAAAAAAATACGTTACCAGTAACTCCATATACGTTGTCAATCCAGCCGGGGAAAGGTTCTTGCAAAGCGGCGGTCACTGGAATAGAAACAAAAAACTAAGAACATAACAAATGTAAGGAGTTTTTTGGCGGGAACGCGGTGAGCGTCGTGTCGCCCCATTGTATTTTTTTCCAAAAACTAGTGTTTTTTTCAAGTTTTTATACATAAAAATAGTGGTGTTTTATTTATAAAGTGCCGAATTACAAGCGCGAGTGTGGGAGAATGATATAATGTGGTTAAACATGACTTTTCGTGTTGCTTCCAAAACTCCATCCAGAAGCTTATAGTAAAGTCGCCACTACTTCACTAAGGCATGACTTGATTTGACTGGGACCGACTGGACTTGATCAATACTAGACTTTGACTGTAACTATAGATGGTAAAGAAGCTGAAAAATGAAGACTACTCACAAAATATAGATACATTGAAACTGGCAGAATGCACAGAGTGCGATGCCAAGAAGAGAAAAAAAAACAAATGTAAGCTGTACTTTTTCGTACTGCGTGAAATGTAACGTAAGGTAGCGAGAATGAGAAAGAATGAATGAGCAATTAATATGTTTGAAAGAGCGAAAGGATATGAAGCTATGAATGGAACTTAACGTCAATATGAAAGAGATGCCTAAATGCAAGATAATTGTAAGTATGAAAGAGAAAGATAATTTAGATAACGTGTGAAAGGGATAGTGTTAATAGTTTTAGTTATGTGTGAAAGAGGAAGAATAGCGATGATAAATCAGTTGTTAGCGCGGTCGGTTCAAACCCCAACAATGAGCTTGAGCTGTCGGTGAAGGAAAACATCGTGAGGAAACCATAGCATGGTGGTAGGGAACTTTCTAGTACTCGGCTGGCTAGCTACCACCCTCAAGTTGAAAATCTACCGCCAAGCATCTAACGGTGTGTTCCGGCAGCCTCACTTGAGAGCCAGTTCCATTCCAGGCTAGGTGTGCTTTTCCATCTTCGACCACATCGTCACTTAACATCAGGTGAGTTGTGGTCAAACAACTAACAACTTTTTTGGAAAAACATACTTTCAATACATATACCAAACTCCTAGACACTGAATGAACATTTAGATATATCACAAAATATTTGTCCCGGGTGGGAATCGAACCCACGCCCTACAGCTCTTAAAGCAGATAAACTACCAATGAGCCAATAAAGCTTTGTAAATGAATTATAAATTGTATTCTAAAATTCTTTTCTATGTACATATAATTTCTTGCCAACCCATACCAGACATTTAACCCACCCAAAAATAACTCTATATAGGTCTACATCGAGTAGTCACAGATAATTAACCGTCTGTGCCCCTCGCTCCACTTCACATGGCATTCATAAAATAGTCATTGCTACCATATCGATCACCACCACACATGTGCTTTCCCAGGCCAGCTGTCTCTGTGAAAACCCCTCTGTATAGTAAAATCAAAATCGAAGGCCCAATGTACAATTATAACTATATTTTCTGGGGTGGTATTTTCTTCGGGTGTCAAAAGAGGAACATTAAAAGGGGGTCATTGTACTTTTCATTAATATGGCTACAACTATAAAATTTGCAATGAAAAATCAGTTAATCACTTGAAACTGGCATATGTACAGGAAGCGCGACGTCAAACTAAAAAAAAAACAGCTTTTTTATTATTAAAATAGGCTCGCGTTTTCCCGCCAACTCCGTGATGTTGAGCGAAGTGATGTAGTGATAATATAATGTTTTTTTTTAGATTTCAATAAACTAGGGGACAGTGGCGTAACTATACCTATGCATTAGATGCCAGACCAGACAGCCCTGTTGGCTCATTGGGAGTATGTCTGCCTGAGCTGTAGGGCGTGGGTTCGATTCCCGCCAAGGACAAATATTTGTTTAGTATAAACAAATGTTTGTTCTGTGTCTGGGTGTTCTGTATGTATTATAAGTATTTTTTATGTAAATCCAAAAAAAAAAAATGTCAGTTATCTGACTTCCATCACACAAGCTATGCTTAGTTTGGGGTCAGATGGCGCTGTGTGTAATGTGTCCTGCAATATTAAAAAAAAAAAAAAAAAAAAATATCGTCGCGTTGTCGTGATTTCCGCATCGCGGTGACGAGATTCGCGGCAACGTACACAACTTGTTTATGTTTGATTATTAAAAAAACCATTAGCTGGGGTATAAAAGTAATAGTGTTTTACTGGATCCCAGCACAAAACCCACCCTTAGGGCTCTTGATTTGTTCAAGTACATAGAATTCGTTCGTTGATCCGTTCCATGATATATAATGCTAATAACTCACCGATGGAAGGTCTGACGATGCAGACGGGTAAGTCTTCATGGCTGTAGACGATGGATTCAGCCAAAGACTTCGTCAGGGTATACGGGTTTGGATGATCACCCTGGAACAGTGGTAAATGAAAATGTTTGGACCCAGTTTTTGTATATTCGTTAAAAGGTATATTGAATGCATCTTAAAAATATTACTGATCTTTCCCGAAGTCTCAACAACGACACACGAAATCAAACTCCAGTCATAATCACAATTAGTGCACCCTAAATGAGACAAAGTCATTGTTTATTGCAAAACATACCTGTAAAGAAGGGGCGATGGCTTCCAAGGTCTCTAAAGGTAGCATCTTTGTGCATCTGATGATGGAATCAGGGTCGTATGGGGGAGGGTACACGCGCTCCTCGATGTGGGGTCGGGGGGCGTTGCTATATGCCGTCGACACATGAACTAGAGCCTGTTAAGCAAAATATATTTTTTTCTTCTTGTTTGGCAACACACTTTGTGCATTACGTTGGTGTCAAGTTTACTATTATATGTAGGTAAATACAATGAAATGCACGAATCACAATTCTTATTATATATATATTTTTAATAACTTATCTTTTCGGTAACACAACATTTAAAAAACATCCAAGATCATACAAAGAAAGACAAAAACATAATGTTGAATCATCATTTAAACGCAATTTAGTCGGGTCCTGCATTTTTCTGTAGATCGGAAACATAATATTATCTGTTGTACCGTTCCGTTCGTTGACTTTTGATAATTTATAAACTAAATTTATTGAAAATTTATAAAACTCATAGCCCAAAACATAGGTATCGTTGTGATAAATACTTCAAATGAAGTTTGTAATATTATAAGTACCTATGTATTATACCGCACCAGATACAAAGTGTCGGGCATTAAGATAGTTTCAAATAAAGTAAAATCATAAGGTTAATCCTTTTTTAGGGTTCCCAAAGGATAAATGGGGCCCTATTACTAAGACTCCGCTGTCCGTCTGACTGTCTGTCTGTCCGTCTGTCACCAGGTTGTATCTCATGAACCGTGATAGTTAGACAGTTGAAATTTTTACAGATAATGTATTGCAACAAATACTAAAAAAAAAAACAGAATAAAATAAATATTTAAGGGGGCTCCCATACAACAGGCATGTTTTTTTTTTTTGCTGTTTTTATAGATAATGGTACAGAACCCTTCGTGCGTATAATCTATGCAATACAAACCCTTAAATGAGGCATTTCCTGGGCCAGGTTTAGAACTGCGGCGGTCCCTTGAACATTTAGTGCAGCAGCTGCTTGAAGAGGCTCCGTGAACCTGGCGACAGAAAAATATTTTAATACTGAACAACCTATAAAAAAAAAGTTATATTTGTTCTTATATTTTAGTTCACAAATCAAACTATTAGGGTTTCCTGTATATTTTGTTCTAGTAAAGAGTGTTCATGTAAAAGTTTGCCGTGGTGGTGCCGGCGTAAGAATAGTAGAGAGGGTGAGGCCTCTCTACCCGTGGTTGCCGTAAGAGTCGGCTAAGGGGTGTAATCCGGAAGATGGGCAGCAGCGTCTTCCTTGAACAATCACACCTAACTGCGCTCGCAAACCTACCTGCCAAGCGTGGCGAGTATTGGCAAAACCCCCTCAGGAGGAGGCCTATGTCCAGCAGTGGACGTCCTATGGCTGGTGATATGATAATAATCCCGCATAAATAAAAACAATAGAATTTGCTGTCCGAGTGGGTGTTCCCTGATAGATACAATCTGGGTGCCCTCAAGTCGCGAGTGAATCTGTTTCTTCTAGGCGAGCGTGCTCCACCGTAGACCGCATCTTCATCAAGCGAGTTGACGGTCAAATGCAAACCTATTTGTATTAAAAAAATTATAGACGCCTTTGATAGTAAAGTGAGACAGTCAATAATTGGCCATAAGGTCTCCTGTCTATCGGCTTTCTACCGGATACATTTCGGGGATTATGCCTTGGAGTTGCACGACTTGGTTCCTCCGCCCCTTTTTACTACCGGACGGCCAGACAAACGCGACCAAAGCGCCACCCGTACATGGTGGACGTTGTTATTCTTTATTCGCACAGCGAGGATGTGGAACTCTTTGCCCGAGTCTGTGTTTCCCGAAAAGTACAATATGGGTGTCTTCAAATCAAAAGTAAACAGGTTCTAGGTATTTCGTTGCTTCAGGCAGGATGTGGTCAAACACGAACCTATACCGTATTTAAAGAAAAACCGATGTATCGATGATAGCTCAGTGGTTAGCGCGGTCGGTTCGCATGCCGATGGGCGTGGGTTCAAATCCCAACAATGAGCTTGAGCTGCCGGTGAAGGAAAACATCGTGAGGAAACCATAGCGTGGTGGTAGGGTATTTTCTAGTACTCGGCTGGCTAGCTACCACCCTCAAGTTGAAAAATGTGCCGCCAAGCATCTAACGGTGTGTTCCGGCAGCCTCACTTGAGAGCCATTTCCATTCCAGGCTAGGTGTGCTTTACCATCTTCGACCACACCGTCACTTAACATCAGGTGAGTTGTGGTCAAATACCTAGCATGTCAGCCATAAAAAAATAAATTAAAAAAACCCTTACCTGACCGTAGCTGCTGAATGGAATAGCGCTGTGACCCTCTTCAGAAGCTGGCGCTGCTCGCTGCTGACACCCAGAGCTGGTGCTGATACGTCGCCGGTTATAGGAAATAGTTTCCCAAGCCGTTCGGGCCAGTTGGCCCGTATACGGTCGAATACCTGGATAGCCAAGTGATTAATAGACTTTCTGAGGGCATGGACAATGTATGCCATATGTAGCGTAGGCATAAGTATACTGAGGATAGAGATAATAGCTCAGTGGTTAGTACAGTTGGTTCACACGCCGAATGGTCAAACCCCAACAATGGGCTTGAGGTACCAGTGCAAGAAAACATCGCGAGGAAACCGTAGCATAACGGCAGGGTACTTTCTAGTACTCGGTTGGCTAGCTACCACAAGAGTTGAAAATCTACCGCCAAGCACCTAACGGTCTGTTCTGGCAGCTTTACTTAAGAACCAGTTCCAATTCAGGCTAGATGTGTTTGCTATCTTCGATCACACCATTAGGTGAGCTGTAGTCGAACACAAAGCTTGTCAAACATAAAAAAGGAAACGGTCACTGTACAGGCTTTATATCTTATTATCAGAAAAGTATCTTCTAAATATAGTGTGCTTTATCGATATCACGAAACTACTTAGACAAAAAAATTTAATCTATTTGCATGACAATGGTATTATCCGGACGTTGTTTAATAATGATTTTGAAGTACAAGCATAAGTATTGCAGACCTGGTTCTTGAGGAGTTCCTTATAACGTTGGTCCACACTGAGCCCTCTCTTTGGCCTCATCAGCAGGTAGATGGTGTCGATCCCGGGACAGCTGCGAAGAAGTTTCTCTAAGAGAGCTTTACCTGCGGAAGAGGAACTCTTTCTAACACTTCGATTTTAAGCTTTACTTGATGGAAATTTCCTTTGCAAGAGGTCATCTAGGTATGTACCACCGTATTGCCAGATATTCTGTCGCCAAGCAGTAGTGTGTAAACATTACTGTGTTCCGGTTTGAAGGATACGATGAAATTACGAAGCTGTTGAGACTTACCATCGAAAGTTTCAAAGTATTGAGTGCTAAAGCAGCGATGCCCCCGACTGTTTGGAAAGCATCTTGTTCTTTTTTACTTTCGCGAATTGAATTTAAAAAATTAAAGTGTTATTTTATGTCAAATGCCAAAATCATAGAAGACTTCATCTATGTTTCAGATTCTATCTTTCCTATCTTCTATGTTTCTATCTTTTTTTTTTATGTAACAGTAATTAGACGTATGAGACTGTCCATGACCATTGCAGCGATACACAGAACTTTGAGTAGTAAAACAAAGTCCAGAGCATCGCTGCCTTGGCGCTCATTACTTTGAGACTAGATGGTCAGTCTCAATAGGCCTGTAATTTCGCCAGCTGCAGTACCCTTCAAACGGGAACACAGTAATGTTTATACACTACTGCCTAGCGACAAAATATCTGGTACTGCGGTGGTACCTACTTAGACGACCTCCTGCTAAGGAAATCTACCATCAAGTAAAATTATATTTTCTATCTTTCTAATTCTGTTTTCTAAGTTTCTGATTCTATATTCTATGTTTCTGATTCTGTTTTATATGTATCTGATTTTATATTATATGTTTCTGATTCTATTTTCTATGTTTCTGATTCTTTATTCTATGTTTCTGATTCTATTTTCTATCTTTCTAATTCTGTTTTCTATGTTTCTGATTCTATTTTCTATGTTTCAATCTTCTGATCCTTACCTACAAACCCTGTTCCTCCTGTTACCATCAGCACAGCTCCGTCATAGAAATCTGCGATGGCTTCGCAGGAATCCGCCCGCTCGCTGTTTAAGTGGTTATGATTTACAGCTGAAGGATCATTCCCGTTCAGACACTCCATGTTGTTGCTGTAAAGATAATCAGTGTCTACAACATATAATTTAGTAGATTTAGCTAAACAATAAAAAAAAAATGTACAGTGAGATAGCGCCTCTTGTTCTAATAGATGAGTCTTCTAAGTAAGAGTGCTCCATCTTGTACCGCACTACTGCTTAGCATCAGGCAGGGCGTGCTCAAACGCGAATTAAGTTTAACTTTACGTGTCCACTTTGACGGAGTTTTTCAAAGATTTTATAAAGCAGAGGTTAATTGACAAAGCCTACTAAGATAAGGTGGCTCATTACGTGGAAGATAGGAATATATGGTTGTAGTAGCTTCTCTCTGCACTTGCATCCCCCTGGCTAAGTGACAATTGTAGTAAGCATAATGTATTAATATTTATAACTGTAAACTGTAACCTAATATGAAAAGAAAGATCCACAAAAAAATGCCTTGCTGAGTTTGTTGCCGGAGTCTTCTCAGTTGAAGTGTAATTACGAGCCGGTGGTAGATTCAAACATGTAACTTAACGTTCATAAGAGCCTTACCAGGGCCTAAACTGAATAAATTACTTTTGATTTTGATTTTTGATTATGATTTTGAGACATCAGGGATTCCCAAAGCGGTCGATATCGACCACTTTAGGAAATCTAAATTTGAGACTTTTCCCAGGAGTCGACATAAACTAAACCTGATTTTGGGGGTAGACGAGGTCTAAAAAAGTTAACTAAAAAACTACCCAAGTTAAGTCTAAAAAAACTACCCAAGTAAGGTCTAAAAAACTACTCAACTTAGGTCTAAAAAACTACCCAAGTAAGGTCTAAAAAACTACTCAACTTAGGTCTAAAAACTGCCCAAGTTAGGTCTTAAAACTACCCAAGTCACATCTAAAAAACTACCAAAAGTCAGGTCTAAAAACTACCTAAGTTAGGTCTAAGAACTACCCAAGTTAGGTCTAAAAACTACCCAAGTTAGGTCTAAAAAACTACCCAAGTTTGGTATTCGGGGATCGTTCTTACCTGGGTTGGGGGTACGTGACAAAACTTTCGGCACTTATAAAATAACGAAGGTTTGGCAGCCGCACGCTCTTGGGCTATTAAGTCTATAATAAATCTAAATCAACTATCCCATAATACTTTGTTACCATAAGAGTTGCTAGACCTAAATCAGGCTGACATTTGAATGAAAATTTACATACAATGACTGGTGTAAGCTGTTGTCTTGACAAAAGTCTTTCCATTATTAGATTAATATATTCTATGATGATTTTTATCAGTCTAGAATATTAATTTTTGTAGCGATGATAGCTCATTGGTTAGAGCGCTTGGTTCACACGTCGAAGGGCGTGGGTTCAAACTCTAACAATGATCTTGAGCTGCCGGTGAAGGAAATCATCGTGAGGAAACCATAGCATAGTTCTAGAATACTTTCTAGTACTCGACTGGCTAGCTCAAGAATTAAGTCTCCCGCCAAGCATCTTACGGTGTGTTCTGGCAGCATCACTTGAGAATCAGTTCCATTCCAAGGATGAGTTGTAGTCAAACACCTAGCTTGTCAAACATAAAAAAGCCGTATTAATGATTTAGCTATAGATTTCATGATTAATTTATATGAAGTATTAGAAGTAAGAGCAAAAGGTATTCCAGCAAAATCTCTCTGTAATCTACTAAAACTTGACTTGACTCAACTGTTAGGTCATTTGGTAGAATATTGGCTTCAAAAGCTGCAGGATGTGGGTTTGATTCCCACCAGGACATCTTTGTGACGACAAAATTTAGTCCTGTGCCTGAGTGTTCTATATGTATTACAAGAGAGTATTTAAAAAAAAAATATGTATGTATTCTATTAGTTATATGTTTTTTTTTATGGTTGACAGACTAAGTGTTTGCTAAGTGACGATGTAGTCGAAGATGGTAATCACACCTAGCCTGGAATGGAACTGGCTCTTAAGTGAGGCTGCCAGAAAACACCGTTAGATGCTTTTCAACTTGAGGGTGGTAGCTAGCCAGCCGAGTACTAGAAAGTACCCTACCATCATGCTATGGTTTCATCACGATGTCTTTCATCATCCGCAGCTCAAGCTCATTGTTGGGGTTCGATCCCACGCCACCCGACCGCGCCAACCACTGAGCTATCATCATAACAAAACACAGATTTTACTTACTGATTAACGTCCATTTTTTCAGTGTTAATTTTCTTGAAATCCGTTTCCATTTTTGGATTTTGATTTTGCTTCCACAATATTGAGATCTGTAACAAAATTAATTTACTTTTAATGACATTTGAAAACTAGTTGGTCTAGATGTTAATGTATTTCATATATTGACTGTGAGCCGGCAGTAGCTATCCCTATGGCATCAAGTTTAACTTAAACGAAATTACAGTGCAACCTCGATATAACAAAGCTGAAGGGAATTGCCGTGGTGGTGCCGGCGTAAGAATAGTACCCCACCCTCTCTACCCGTGGTTGCCGTAAGAGTCGGCTAAGGAATGTAATCCGGAAGATGGGCAGCAGCGTCTTCCTTGAACAATCACACCTAACCGCGCTCGCCAACCCGCCTGCCAAGCGTGGCGAGTATTGGCAAAACCCCCCCAGGAGGATGCCTATGTCCAGCAGTGGACGTCCTATCGCTGATGATGTGATGATGGTGATGTAAAGGGAATGAGGAAATTTTCGTCATCATCACATATTATAAAACAAAGTCGTTCGCTGCGTCTGACTGTGTGTTCGCGATAAATTTAAAAACTACTTAACGGATTATCGTGTAAGTTTCACCAATAGATAGAGTGATTCAAGAGGAAGGTTTATATGTATAATACATGCATATGCACCACATTAGTATCTACATTGCACCCGTGCGAAGCCGGGGCGGGTCGCTATAGTACCAAATAATTTGTTACAATTAAGTTTGTTATAGAGGTTAGATAGTTCTATGAGTACTTAAGTTTCGTTTTAACAAGTTAAGAAAACTTTTTTTATTGAGATTCAAGATTTTATTGTCGAATGTAGGTAGTGGAGATCTTAAAAACATTACGTGCATGGACAGCCGTTATCTCTTACCATCAGGAGAAACTCGTCTGTTTTTTTTTTACTTAAAAAAAATACATGTTTGGATGTTTGTTACGCAATTACGCAAAAACGGCTGAACGGATTTGAATGAAATTTGGCACACACTTAGCTTTTTTTGTGTAAAAATAATGAGCCGAACGAAACGCTCTTCGCTGTCACGCACACATTAGCATAATCTCGGGGAGACTCGGGTGCCGGCAGTCTGGGCCTTGTCGCGAGTTTGATCGCGCGCGTGCCACTACGCTGCACGCCCGCTCGCATCCGCCTGCTCTCACCGGACACTTTATTATTAACACTTTACCGGCCATTTTATTTAACGCAGTTTTATAGTGCTGCTCATAATACGCAAATAGTATTTAACTAAAAATAAAAATGACAACCCTAAGCGTCAACACAAGAGTAGGCTATTAACTCGCCGACCGGCCTAAGATGAACTAATCTCAGTGTACTTTGGCTTAACAAACCTCTAATCAGGGACACGCCTGTCTGAAGCAGGCTTAATTCCCAACAGTACTATAGCAATGTAGAAACTGGATATAGGAATACGTGCAAGAAGAGTTCACTATCTACTAATCATGATGAACTATCCAGTTATTGCGTAGTCACGAGAATACTCGCGCGACTTTCTTAACACTTTCGATTTAGTGTTGGGACTTGATTCGGCTTCTTTGGCCGAAATTCAGAAAAAAACCCACTGTGGATTTCCTTGAAGGATGTGTAATGACTTCCTTGTTCTAAACAGATATTGAATGTCTATGCAGTTTTTTACGGACAAGACGTTCTCACGTCTGTTTTTAGGGTTCCGTACCCATAAGGGTAAAACGGGACCCTATTACTAAGACTCCGCTATCCGTCCGTCTGTCTGTCTGTCCGTCTGTCACCAGGCTGTATCTCACGAACTGTTATAGTTAGACAGTCGAAATTTTCACAGATGATGTATTTCTGTTGCCGCTATAACGACAAATACTAAAACACAGAATAAAATAAATATTTAAGGGGGCTCCGATACAACAAACGTGATATTTTTGCTCGATATTGATAACGGCAACAGGTAGAAGCTTAAAATATTGGAAAACAAAAGAAGAATTTTCCAAATCAGTTCAAGCATCTTTGAGTAATGAGTATGTCCACATACATAAAACAAAAGAATTCAATTGAGAACCTTTTTTGAAGTCGGTTAAAACATTGTAATTATAAAAGAGAAATACTACTTAGTGTGTTCCTATTGTAGGCAGAGACATTATAGGACCAGCCAGCTTAAATTTTACCGAAATTTTCGGGTAAGTTTCGGCTTTCGACCCTTATCAAACACCCAACACTACCTCTCGACCATATCCGCGTCAAATGGACTTGCGTAACAATTTCAATATAAAATCTTGCCCAATGTCAACAAAGTGGGATTCTGTGTCGACTCAACGTTGACATTAACACACTTCGAACAAACTTGACTTCGATTGTGACGAAATGGTTGAAATCACACTTTATTCTAATCATTTAATAACTTGCTTGACAAACCCCGCTTACCAAGCCAGCCTCAAAAAAAAAATGGTCAACTGACAAACCTATTCCTTTTTACTTGCAGTAATCAGGTTAAAAATAACCCTTCGTTTTGGAGTTGTCGTAGTGAGGTTAAAAAAAAACCCTTTCCTCTTCACTTTACCTATCGGGTAAAAACAAACTCCTTCCTTTTTGCATTGCCGTAGTCGGGTAAAAAGAAACCCCTGTCTCTTCACTTTACCGTATTCGGATATAAACATCCCTCTTACTCTTCACTTTGCCGTAGTCATGTAAAAACAACCCCCTTCCTCTTCACTTTGCCGTAGTCGGGTAAAACAACCCACTCCCTCTTCACTTTGCCATAATTGGGTAAAAACAACCCCTTCCTCTTCACTTTACCGTAGTCGTGTAAAAACAACCTCTTTCCTCTTCACTTTGCCGTAGTCCGGTAAAAACAACCCCCTTCCTCTTCACTTTTCCGTATTCGGATATAAACAACTTTCTTCCTCTTCACTTTGCCGTATTCGGATATAAACAACCGTCTTCCTCTTCACTTTGTCGTAGTCTGGTAAAAACAACCACCTTCCTCTTCACTTTGCCGTAGTCCGGTAAAAACAACCCCCTTCCTCTTCACTTTGCCGTAGTTGCGTAAAAACAACCCCCTTCCTCTTCACTTTGCCGAAGTCGTGTGAAAACAACCCCCTTCCTCTTCACTTTGCCGTATTCGGATATAAACAACCCCCTTCCTCTTCACTTTGCCGTATTCGGATATATACAACCCTCTTCCTACTCATTTTGCCATAGTCGGGTAAAGAAGCGGGGTACATCTTGGTACATTGCACGGTTTGTAACGTTACAGAAGTAGTAACACGGGCCGGTTACGACACCACTTACGTTTCTACGAACACGAGGAAAATGCAATGGTTTTGTAATACAACGCACTATTAAACAAATAGGCAAATATGCTGGCCATTAAGTAAAATTGTTTGTGTCACCTCGTTTTTCGTTTTTTTTTTTTAAATACTAACTTTGTTTATTTACATATACAAGGTTTTTTTTCTCTTTCTTCTTGGCACTCTGTGCATTCTGCCAGAACCAATGTTTCTATATTTTGTGAGTAGTCTTCATTTTTCAGCTTCTTTATCATCTAAAGTTACAGTCAAAGTCTAGTCTTGATCAAGTCCAGTCGGTCCCAGTCAAATCAAGTTATGCCTTAGTAAAGTAGTGGCAACTTTACTATAAGCTTCTGGATGGAATTTTGGAAGCAACACGAAATGTCATGTTTAACCACATTATATCATTCTCCCACACTCGCGCTTGTAATTCGGCACTTTATAAATAAAACACCACTATTTTTATGCATAAAAACTCGAAAAAACACACTATTTTTATACATAAACACTCGAAAAAACACTAGTTTAGGAAAAAAATACAATGGGGCGACACGACTCTTTCCGCATTCCCGCCAAAACTCATATACAAGGTTATAAGCTTAGGACGTACTTCGCCAAAAAAATGTTAACTATATTTACAATTATAAAGCTTTAAAGCATTGAACATCGACGCAAAGTTGCTTGTCTGTCTGTTGTCTACCGGATACACTTTGGAAAGAGCGCTTAATATATGCATGGCCTAATTTCACCCTACCCATTCTACTATTGGACAGCCAAGAGCTCTAAAAAGCGTCACCGCTTAATGGTTGGTATTCCAAAAATTCGAACTTAGCGGTTTGATTCCACCTTCTTTGTACGAACCGCTTGACATTAGAATTCCCTGCCCGGGTGGGCGTTCCCTGATAGATACAATCTGGGTGTCTTCAAGTCGCGAGTGAATCGATTTCTTCTAGACGAGCGTGCTCCACTGTAGACCGCATCTTCGCTTAACATCAGGCGAGATGGCGGTCAAACGCAAGCCTATACGTTATTTAAAAAAACAAAAGGCATAAATGAAATTGCGAAAGAAATATATGACTCGCTTTAAACGTTCGGTCAATGGTCAACTATTTCAAATACATTTATTTTTTACTTGGTGGTAGATTTAATTATAGCAGGTGGTCATCTAGGTAGATACCACCGCAGTACCTAATATTCTGCCACCAAGCAGTAATGTGTAAACATTGAGCTGTTGAGACTAACCATCTAAAGTCTTGAAGTAATGAGCGCCAAAGCAGCGATGCCCTGGACTTTGTTTTACTACTTAAAGTTCTGTGTATCGCTGCAATAGAACTGCACATGCATGCATGCAACTGCAGCAGCGGTACATAGAACTATAAGTAGTAAAACAAAGTCCAGGGCATCGCCGCTTTGGGGCTCATTACTTTGATACTTTCGACGGTTAGTCGCTAAGCAGTGTCAAAAAAACTCAAATATGTCAATTTAGCAATACGTATATATCTCAATAAAAATCTCTTAGTTTGAAAAAAATGTCCAATGATATTACGTGTTCATTGTGATCAAATTATTTACCCGACTGCCAAAGAAGAGTTATATTTTTCGCGCGTATTCTGTTTGTACCTATGTAAATTTCTTTATTACCTCGTATCTTCTAAACGGCCGAATGGATTACTATTATACAATTAAGATATCTTTAGATTTGTCTCAATAACCCAAGTGTCCTAAAGGGTTTTAAAAAAATCAAGATGGTGGATTTTTGGCGCAAAATTTTAATACATTTAAAACAATAACTAAAACCTATCAAGGATATCTAAATAAAAGAGGAGTACAAATATATATATAAGTTATATATGTTTAAATTTAATTAGAAATAATAAATTTGTTTAAAAAGTTTTTTCCTTTAATTATAGATATTTTAATTGCAGTCGGGTTATAGATATTTTAAACTCTTCAGCTTGTTGAATGATTGAGTAACAAACATCCAAACTTTCCCAACATTTATAAACAAACATTTATAATTAACATTTATAATATTACGAGGAGTAATGACTAATCGCGTATCGTGTTCTTTCGGGTTTCCCGGCATGTTTCCCAAATACCTTAATCTGTGTGGCCATATCTGGGTGAAGAAATAAAATATACAAACATCTAGACAAACTTTTGCATCATCATCATCATCGTTTCAGCCGTAGGATGTCCACTGCTGGAGTTAGGCCTCCCCCATTGAATTCCTTAATGACCGGTGCGCATCCAGCGCGTTCCTGCGGTCTTTATGAGGTCGTCTGTCCACCTTTTGGGTGGACGTCCTACGCTGCGCTTGCCGGTCCGTGGTCTCCACTCCAGAACTTTGCAGCCCCATCGGCCATCAGTTCTGCGTGCTATGTGCCCTACCCACTGCCACTTAAACTTGCTAATCCGTTGGGCTATGTCGGTTACCTTGGTTCGTCTATGGACCTCATCATTTCTGATTCGATCTCATAGGGAAACTCCGAGCATAGTCCTCTCCATAGCTCGTTGTGTGACTTTGAGCTTATCAAGAAAGCACATAGTCAGAGAACATGTTCCATCACTGGTAACACACACTGGTTGAAGACTTTCGACTTGAGGCACTGAGGTAATTCAGACGAAAAAACGTTGCGCAGTTTTCTGAACGCTGCCCAGCCGAGTTGGATTCGACGACTGACCACTTTCTTGAAGTTGGACTTTTGCATAATGTGTAATGTCTGATATACAAAACAAAATTAAGTCTATGGAAACAAAATCGCTAGTATACAACGAAGTCATTGTCCGTGTCCGTCTGTTAGGCCATAACCCACCACGCTGGTCAAGTGCGAGTTGGCAAATTTCACACATCATCGAAAACTTTTTTTTCGGTTTTCATAATATCCGCTAATAACGCTCCCAACCGGTCTTTATGGAAGTAAACGGGGGAGGCCTATGCCCAGCAGTGGACGTCCTACGGCTGAAATGATGATGATGATGCAAAAGTTTGTCTAGATGTTTGTATATTTTATTTCTTCACGCAGATATGGCCACACAGATTAAGGTATTTGGGAAACATGCCGGGAAACCCGAAAGAACACGATACGCGATTAGTCATTACTCCTCGTAATATTATAAATGGGAAAGTTTGGATGTTTGTTACTCAATCATGCAATAAGCAATTAAAAAATCTATAACCCGACTGCAATTAAAATAGCTATATTTAAAAGAAAAAAACTTTTTAAACAAATTTATTATTCCTAATTCAATTTAAACATATAACTTATATATATTATTGTAATCCTCTTTTAATTGCCTTTATTTAGAAACCCTACTTGATAGGTTTGGTTATTTTTTTTTAATTAACTTATTTCGCGCCAAAAATCCTCCTTATTTTTTTAAAACCAAGGACTCTTGGTTTATTGAGACGAATCTAACGATACCTTAAAATGTCGTAATCCATTCGGCTATTTGGAAGATACGAGGTAATAAAGAAATTGACATACATACAAGATACGCGCGAAAAACATAACCCTTCCTTGGCAGTCGGGTAAAAACGGCTAAACGAATTTGGATAAAATTTGGCACACATATAGTTTATAGTTTATTAACATATAGGATTAAGTATGTTAAGTTAATATGGGATTATCCAAAAACTAACTACAGGACGTATTCACTTGAAATTTCGTATAGATGTGATGTTTTGGAACATTGTTTAAAAAAATCTAGGTAATTAAGTAGCGCAAGTTTCATGATGAAATAATCCTTTTTTTAAGGTTCCGTACCCAAAGGGTAAAAACGGGATTATTACTAAGACTTCGCTGTCTGTCCGTCCGTCTGTCTGTCACCAGACTGTATCTCAAGAACCGCGATAGCTACACAGTTGAAATTTTCACAAATTATGTATTTCTATTGCCGCTATAACAATAAATACTAAAAACAAAATAAAATAAATATAAGGGGGGCTCCCATACAATAAACGCTATTTTTTTTCCTTTTTCATAGATAATGGAACGGAACCCTTCGTGCGTGAGTCCGACTCGCACTTGGCCGGTTTTTTTATGTTACTTACACATGTTACATTTCTCTCTGAACACAATTATTAAGTCAACGCTGACAAAATCACGGGCGCAACTGAAAACTTGCGTAAATTTAAAATTATCGTTATATCTTACTAGGAGAACATTTTGTTTTACAACAAAATCTAGTAAGCATAAATCATTTGTTGCCATAAAAGAAAAACTTACCCAAAATATCGGGAAGCGTCTAATCCGAAAAAAGATCACTTGTTATTTTTTATTCATTTTTTTCCCGAGCGGTACGACGCGCACCGCGTCTTGCCTTTCACTGGACTCGGACACACGTAATAGTACGCCTGTAATAGTGTGCAAACACACGGGCTAGTAAAACGTGCGTGAACGCTCCGGTTATTTCGCTACAACAAAGCAAATGTCTAATCTCATATAGCACAAATATCTATCTAATACCTTTAAACGAGCAATCCTTGTATATATACATATATAAAGTATATTTTTTTTTTCATATATGTCATAGGACACGTTACACACAGCGCCATCTGACCCCAAACTAAGCAGAGCTTGTGTGATGGAACTCAGATAACTGATAGAATACATAAATACTTTTTTTTTGTAAATACATACTTATAATACATACAGAACACCCAGACACAGAACAAACATTTGTTTATAACATAAAATGTTTGTCCTTGGCGGGAATCGAACCCACGCCCTACAGCTCAGGCTGACATACTACCAATGAGCCAACAGGGCTGTCCAATATATATATGTATGTATGTATATAATCTGAATCTCGGATACGGCTCCAACGATTTTCATGAAATTTAGTATGCAGGGGGTTTCGGGGGCGATAAATCGATCTAGCTAGGTTTCATTTTTAGAAAGCGTCGTTTAATCCTTATTTTCAGCCGAGCAAAGCTCGGTCATTCAGGTACTAATTATTTAAAATACAATTGTTGAATAGTTTTATGTTGATATCGTTCAATATTATTTAGTTAGTTAAAATTTACCTAGATCGCGTTGATCGCCTTTAAAACTCGCTATCGTTTGTTTTACGTAATTCTAAGCCTTCTTTAGTCTATTTCTAAATAGTGTGATCGAATAAACGATATTCACTATCTCGCTCTATTTTAATCCACGATATCTTGGGTTTGTACAACAATATTTCCTTGATAGCTACGGCCAAGAATGAATTGAAAACTTACTTTAACCTATTTTTTTTTACAAGACCTAATCACATGTCATACCATATCGTATCATAGGACACATTACACACAGCGCCATCTGACCACAAACTAAGCAGAGCTTGTGTGATGGAAGTCAGATAACTGAAAACACTTAACATTTTTTTTGACATAAATACATTTTTCAAGTAAAAACCTACCTACCGTACTGTCTTATAATGGTATTATTTTAAATTCCCGATATCGCGTTCTCAAGCTTATGTAAAAATCCTGCTTTGTGACGGGCGTTCGCGATCAATTTTCCGCCCGTATGTTTACAGAGCTTGCGCGTAAGTTACGGCTATCAATTCATTATGGAATCGCTAGGGCTTTTCTTGACCATTGACGAGTGATGGGCTATTGCGAGTGAAAATAATCGATTTATTTAATACGAAACACATTGTGGTTTTTCCCACGTTTTTCCCCATGTCTTAGAACAGAAAGGCTAGCATAAATATAAGCAAAAAAGACGAATAGAAATTTACGAAGTTAGCGCTGGGCTTGTAGAGTTAGGAAGTATAGAATTACGAGTAGAAGCTTGGCTCTATATGAGATCTGATAACTTTTTGACAGTGCATTATGGTCTCGTCTTGGCAACATTTTACATGAAAATGTTCTTCTAGGTAAATGTGCTTCGTCTTAGACCGCAATCAGACGAGATGGCGGTAAAAAACAACACTACTTTTAAATTTTTTTTTTTTTAATGTAACACTAATGAGACGAACGAGACGCTCTCCTGATGTTAAGGGATAACGCCTGTCCATGACCATTGCAGCGATACACAGAACTTTGAGTAGTAAAACAAAGTCCAGGGCATCGCTGCCTTGGCGCTCATTACTTTGAGACTAGGTGGTTAGTCTTAACAGCCCTGTAATTTCCCTAGCTGCAGTACCCTTTAACCGGAACACAGTAATGTTTACACACTACTGCTTGACGGCAGAATATCTGGTACTGCGGTGGTACCTACCTAGACGACCTCCTGCTAAGGAAATCTACCACCAAGTAAGTAAGTAAGAATTAAGTACACATCACAAATTCACAACATTTAAAGATTCGTTTAACAATCAGCGAGAACTTTTATACCATTTGCATTATAATATGTATCTAATGTGTATTCATCATCATCAGCCTGTTATCGCCCACTGCTGAGCATAGGCCTCTCTTCTTGTACGCCACTCGTCCCGGTCCTGTGCCAGTCTTGTCCAGGTTCGACCCGCGATTTTTGTTATATCGTCTACCCAACGAGCTGGTGGACGACCAACGCTCCGTTTACCAGTTCGCGGCCACCAATCCGTCAACACCTTAGTCCACCTGCCATCACCCTGTCTGGCGACATTAGAATTGCTAAAACCGTTGCTATTTATTTATAAAAACTTTTATTTTACTTGCAATGTACGTATTTATGTTTGTTCGAGTGAAATCTTGCAAGTTGAATTTGACATGTTCGATTGCACTCTTTAGTGTACTTATGTACCTTCGGTGACAATACAATTATATGATACCATGGAGCTAGTCTGATGATGGAGACGGAAGATTGCCATAGGAACTTCTGAACTAAAAAAGAGAAACCCATCGAGTTTGGGCTCGATTGATTCGTCTTGAGGAGCACTTTATACGTAGACGATATCCAGGGTCTGATGATGAAGCTAGAAGGTGGCCACGGCATCTCTGTGATAAAACAACATAAATTACTAAAAATTTAAAAATAAATTCTAGTAAGTATTTGGCGTGTACTAGAAAGTACCCTACCACCACGCAAACATATTCTCATATTCATCCGAAAACACAATTGGTCGAAAACACAATTTATCGAATCACAATTTGTCAAGTTATATTTCCCGCTATAGTTCAAAATGTTGATAACAATTTCCTGCTCATCATAATCTCTATAAATATTCCCCGGAAAAACTTGGAATATTTCCCGTTATAGTCAAAAAAACTTTAAGTATCTTCAGTTTTTCTATGAATCGCTGTAGGTGGGGTCTTTGTTTGTCGTGGTGGTGCCGGCGTAAGAATAGTACCCCACCCTACCTACCCGTGGTCGCCGTAAGAGTCGGCAAGGGATGTAATCCGGAAGATGGGCAGCAGCGTCTTCCTTGAACAATCACCTAACTGCGCTCGCAAACCCACCTGCCAAGCATGGCGAGTATTGGTATTAATTGGATCAATTGGACGAATTGTTGTTGTTTGACGTAATTATTCACGTCATAAATTTAAAACTACTTGTCAGATTCGTTTTCCTCAAGAATAAAATAATGAGTAATAACTCATATAGTTAAAGAAACATTAAATAGTTTTTTTTTTGCTATGCATTGTTAATTTAATCACATGGCAATAGAATAGCACCAAAACAAGTATATCAGTGGGTCAGTAACTGCCAAAGTAATCAAACCTGATTGTACCGTAGCACATATTACATAATGTGTATTATGTTTTGTAGTTGTCGCTTGGAACCGGTTTCAAAACCGTCACGCTTATGCCGGTTGAACCGAAACTAACAAAGCTCGCAAAATGACGCAGTTTTTACCCGACTGCTAAGAAAGGGTTATATTTTTCGCGCGTAACTTGTATGTATGTAAATTTCTTTATTACCTCGTATCTTCCAAACGGCCGAATGAATTAGGTCAATTATAAAAAAATAATTAATTAGATTCGTCTCGATAACCTCAAAAAAGTCCTTAGAGGGATTTAAAAAAACATCCAGATGGTTTTTTTTTTGCTCGATATAGTAATACGTTAATAAAATAAAAATAAAATTTATCAAGTAAGGCATCTAAATAAAGCAAATTTAAAGAGGTGTGGGTTCAATTCCCGCTACGGACAAACATTTAGTGGTATAAACAAATGTTTGTTCTGTGTCTGGGTGTTCTGTATGTATTATAAGTATGTATTTACAAAAAAAAAGTATTTATGTATCCTATCAGTTATCTGACTTCCAACACACAAGCTTTGCTTAGTTTGGGGTCAGATGGCGCTGACCCCAAACTAAGCAGAGATATTTATTTATTTACAAAGAAACTTTATAACTCATTCTGTATTTAATCCAAAATTAGTTACAAATGTTTCTTCTAGAAGGATTTTTTTTAAGTCATCCAGATTGAGTTATAATGGGAAACTTCTTCACAGAGAGAAACTTTGTAACTCATCCTAAATTAAATCCTTTCTTGTAGAAGAAAACTTTTTAACTCATCCTGAATTCTATACAGAATGAATAAATTAATTAAAGAATTTATATGATGAGATGGATTAGTAATAAATTTAAGAATAGTTAAAATACATCTGATTACCCAAAATTACTCCGTCCTAGACGGTATCGTTGCTTAACACCAAGCAGGATGTGATCAAACAAGAATCTGAAATTATAATTCATCATCCATCACCGTACAAATTCAAGCTGATGATGAAAGTACCTTTAGGAATAAGATTATGGTATTTAATGGGAGGCAGGGGCATCTCATGACATAACCCACAACATTACAGCACGAGACCGGTTATTCATCGGTGTTAGTGATGGGACATGACTGTCGATAAATTCAACTTTATTTTAATTTCATCCCATGGTTTCACTTGCGTTTCCCGGCGGTATTAATAGAAAAACCGGCCAAATGCGAGTCAGACTCGCGCACCGAGGGTTCCGTACAAACCTGTAGGTATATAAGTAAAAGTTTTTTTTTTTTTATGGTAATATATGGTGTAACGATGTAAACGTTACTTACAAAATAATAAATACTTAAATCTTACTAACCGTAATATCATATTAAAATACAAATTAAAAATAATCAACATAAATAAATACCAATTTAAACTAACAACTATAGTCCCTCCTAGTCCTTCCACCTTATTCCACAAGTTCTGCGGACGGCCCTGAGCGTTGTGCAAGCGCTGCCGTCGCGCCGAACGAGCGAGTCAACCGCCCGATTCTCCAGCCGTCAGACACTTTTTGTTCTCAAGGCAGACGCACGCTCGTCGCTACGATTGTTTTATCGGTTTATATTCACGCGTGGCGTCGCCATCTTATATACGTGAAGCTAATTAAATATTTTAAAAAATCACTAGAATCGGTGAACCCCGTATTGGGTAAGTGTTGAACAATATATTATTTATTCTTGCCACGCAAAACAATAGATAAACCGTTGGATGTTATCATTTTGTTAGTAAAAATACTATTTTCTTGTTATGTGCATTTTAACTGCATTGCTGTCGCCCATGTTATTATTAGCTGATTTCACTACATTTGCCATTCTTTTAATAAACTCCGTCTGATTGCTTTCATACACACTGCTTGAAATTGCCTAAGTACTTGTTACCTTTTTCCGGCAAAAGATACAATCAGAGGAGTCGCTGGAAGGCCTTATTTTAATGGACCGGACGGTCAATTCCAGGGTCCAAAATACCGGGACGACACTTTCGACTCGTTCCGCTTCCGCCACATCACGCTACGGTTTCCGGCTCCTCTCCGTGGTGCTGAGGCAATTGCAGGGAGGTACTTGGGCCGGCTACTCAAGTGGAATGTAAATCACATGGACCAGGCCTTATTGAACCACTTGAATAAAAATTAGTAATTTGTATCACCTGGTTTTATTGAACCACTTGAGTAAAAATTAGTAACTTGTATCAATGGTTTTCGCAATTTTTCCTTTATCTGTGCTATAAGACGTTGCTTCGTACCAAATTTCAAGATTCTGAGTTCACGGGAAGTACCCTGTAGGTTTTGATTCCCTTGCGAGTGTTGAAAATTTGCAGCATAAACGGCTGTATCTTTTGATTGCGTTGGCTTAGAAGTTTGATTTGTTCACAGCTCCAAGGGACAGTAGACCTGTATTTGATATGAATTTCAGCTTGATACCTTCACGCGCTCCTGAGAAAAAGGGTCTTGACAGACAGACATACGTACAACAAAGTGATCCTATAAGGGTTCCGTTTCTTCCTTTTGAGGTACGGAACCCTAAAAATATACTTATACGTACTTTCTTATTGTTTATTATATAGCATCGATAGGTATTTGCCAGCACTATTTTAGATACAATGAAATCGAATTTGAATTTGCAAAAAAATAAGTTTGTCATAATATATTTTGTTGGGTTCGTTCGAATTGACATGATTTTTGATGACATTTTCTGAGTTATAGCCGTAGTAAAATAAGTATAAGTAAGTACAATAACTTCATTTCGGCTTAATACTTCCACGTACCAAGAACGGCGTGGAACAAAAATAATTTTAAACAACAATCGATATATCGATAAATTTGCGTCCTTTTAGCTTGCCATCACTAAGCTAAACCACTTTCACTAACTTCGTTTTCCTAGGTTCTTATTAATAGGTAAGTAAACCAGCTAATATTGTGAGATCGAGATAAGTTTTGCAATGTCGTAATACTTAACAAAGTTATATACTTTACATAGATTACTTACATAAATATGTATATTACTCTAATTAAACCATTTAGACTAAAAATGTGATAGCAATAATTTGAAGTAACATAATAACTGAAGAACTAGTCGGAACATAAATTTTTCAATAATAATGGCGTCTTAATACGTTTTTCTTTTTGGTATTTACAATCAATTCTTATTAATTAGCTGTTAGAAATAAATTATTACCGATTTAATATTCACGCCATCTAGCGACACACAGCATAACTAGCTTCATATGTAGTTAGGAATAATTTGACGTAACATAATAAATAATTACTGAAGAATTAACCGTAAAACAATAAAAATGACATCCTAATCCATTTTTAGTTTGATCAATTTGTGTTAAAAATAATTTATTACAGATTTAAAATTAGCTCCATCTAGCGACATATAGCAAAACTAGCTTCTTTTAACGGGCACGTGTAAAATTCAAAAGCTTCTCGTGTTCAACACTAGGTGGCGCTAAAACTAATTCCTCGGCACAATGTTGTTGCGAAACGCACTTGCATGTTTTTGCAACTCCGTAATATTGTTTTCGTTGCAAAACAACATGATCGCTGCTTACATCACTCAGATTTTTTGAACATAATTTTTCAGCAATTATGGCTTCCATTTTTAGTATTTTTGATCAATTTGCGTTAAAAATAATTTACTATAGATTTAATACTAACGCCATCTAGCGACATATAGCAAAACTAGCTTCATTATCACGGGCACGTGTAGTATTCAAAAGCTTCTCGTGTTCAACACTAGGTGGCGCTAAAACTAATTCCTCGGACAACGTTGTTGCGAAACGCTCTTGCATGTTTTTGCAACTCCGTAATATTGTTTTCGTTGCAAAACAATATGATCGCTGCTTACATCACTCAGATTTTTTGAACATAATTTTTCAGCAATTATGGCTTCCATTTTTAGTATTTTTGATCAATTTGCGTTAAAAATAATTTACTATAGATTTAATACTAACGCCATCTAGCGACATATAGCAAAACTAGCTTCATTATCACGGGCACGTGTAGTATTCAAAAGCTTCTCGTGTTCAACACTAGGTGGCGCTAAAACTAATTCCTCGGACAACGTTGTTGCGAAACGCTCTTGCATGTTTTTGCAACTCCGTAATATTGTTTTCGTTGCAAAACAATATGATCGCTGCTTACATCACTCAGATTTTTTGAACATAATTTTTCAGCAATTATGGCTTCCATTTTTAGTATTTTTGATCAATTTGCGTTAAAAATAATTTACTATAGATTTAATACTAACGCCATCTAGCGACATATAGCAAAACTAGCTTCATTATCACGGGCACGTGTAGTATTCAAAAGCTTCTCGTGTTCAACACTAGGTGGCGCTAAAACTAATTCCTCGGACAACGTTGTTGCGAAACGCTCTTGCATGTTTTTGCAACTCCGTAATATTGTTTTCGTTGCAAAACAATATGATCGCTGCTTACATCACTCAGATTTTTTGAACATAATTTTTCAGCAATTATGGCTTCCATTTTTAGTATTTTTGATCAATTTGCGTTAAAAATAATTTACTATAGATTTAATACTAACGCCATCTAGCGACATATAGCAAAACTAGCTTCATTATCACGGGCACGTGTAGTATTCAAAAGCTTCTCGTGTTCAACACTAGGTGGCGCTAAAACTAATTCCTCGGACAACGTTGTTGCGAAACGCTCTTGCATGTTTTTGCAACTCCGTAATATTGTTTTCGTTGCAAAACAATATGATCGCTGCTTACATCACTCAGATTTTTTGAACATAATTTTTCAGCAATTATGGCTTCCATTTTTAGTATTTTTGATCAATTTGCGTTAAAAATAATTTACTATAGATTTAATACTAACGCCATCTAGCGACATATAGCAAAACTAGCTTCATTATCACGGGCACGTGTAGTATTCAAAAGCTTCTTGTGTTCAACACTAGGTGGCGCTAAAACTAATTGCTTGGCACAATGTTGTTGCGAAACGCACTTGCACGTTTTTGCAACTCCGTAATATTGTTTTCGTTGCAAAACAACATGATCGCCGCTTACATCACTCGGATTTTTTGATATATCGGGTGTGGTTTGACCAAATATTTGTAGAAAACTATTTGACATTGGCCTAGGTACCAGCGCACGCAGGTTTGCCAAATGCATTAGATACGGGTATTTAGGTGTGTTGTATTTAGCTACAAAGGTATACTTAACATATAATTATTTACGGTAAAACCAACTTGAATTAACTGTTATTAGAATTTCCGCTAGTTTAACCAAAGTTATGTTGTATATCTACAAATTTAATGTACCTACGAAATCAAAATTTGGCATTATTAGATCTACATATTTGTTTTTTGTTTAACAGTAAAAGCTTCAGGCAGAATGTGAAATGTGTTTTTTTTATGTAACTAGCGGTTCGCCCCGGCTTCGCACGAATGCAATGTAAATACTAGTTTAGTAGGTACATTATTCTGATAGATCAGAATTACCAAACCAACCAGACCAAACCTTACAAGATAGATCTATCTTGTAAGGTTTGGACAGCGTTTGTAATGTAAGCGTTCAAAAACTTGTTTTTTACAACATTATATTACAAATCTTTGAAAATTTCGTTCTTTCTCTATTATAATATGCATGTACTAGCTGCGCCCCGCGGTTTTACCCGCGTGGTGATGGATGATGATGATGAAAAGTTACTAATCTTATATAGCCTGCATCTCAAAATCCTTTCTTAGGGGATGCCTACGTCATTGTAGCTTTATGCATGCAGTCTCAGCCCGATCGGTTTAAAATTGACAAAGTTTCATACAAACTTTCATCCCCTATTTTATCCCCTTGGGGGTAGAATTAATCAATATTCTTTCTTAGCGGATGCCTACGTCATAACATCTACCTGCATGGCAAATTTCAGCCCGATCCGTCCAGTGGTTTGGGCTGTGCGTTGATAGATCACTATGTCAGTCAGTCAGTCACCTTTGAGTTATATATATTTAGAAGAAGATAGAAAGAAAGAAGAAGATTATACAATATACATAAAAATACTATTGATAGAAACAGCATTAAAATCCGTTGCGTAGTTTAAAAGATCTAAGCGTACAGACGGCGGGCTTGCATACAGCGATTTTGTTTTAGGTATACTATGTAGAGAAGTAATGAGATAGTATTATAGAAATATCGAATTTACTTTGTGTCAGTAAATCGTATGAAAAAAAAATTAGGGTGCAGTGTACCCTTTTTATCTTCGACGGAATGTTGTTTGCGTTTTTTTACTGTTGAAGTACCTAATTAGTCGAATAAGGCGCTCTCCTGATGGTAAGAGATAACGCCTGTCCATGACCATTGCAGCGATATACTGAACATTGAGTAACAAAGCAAAGTTCATGGCATCGCTGCTTTGGCGCTTATTACTGGATGTGAGCTTTAACAGGTCTGATTGAGTAGAAATTTACTAAGTATTCATTTGAAGGTTTTCTAAATTTTATTTTAAACTTCTTAAATGGCTCCATGTTAAAACCCTGCGCAAAGACCTTACTCGTTTATAGCAGCTTATGTATAGGTACAAGACTTATAAAAATATAGGTAACATGCTATGCCTTAACCTTTGCCATACCCTAATGGGGTCATATCTAATGACCCCATTATTATAATTACTATTAATTAATACTATTTTTTTATTAATTAGTTATTACCTAGGACAAGCAGTCCAACTAGGTAGGTCCAACTTCGAGAAAGAGGTCAATCGTCGAATCCAACTCGGCTGGACAGCGTTCGGAAAACTGCGCAGTGTTTTCTCGTCCGAATTACCTCAGTGCCTCAAGTCGAAAGTCTTCGACCAGTGTGTGTTACCAGTGATGACTTATGGCGCCGAAACGTGGTCTCTGACTTTGTGCCTTCTTAGTAAGCTTAAAGTAGCACAACGAGCTGTGGAGAGGGCTATGCTCGGAGTTTCCCTACGAGATCGAATCAGAAATGAGGAGATCCGTAGACGAACTAAAATAGCCGACATAGCCCAGCGGATTAGCAAGTTGGAGTAGCAGTGGGCAGGGCACATAGCACGCAGAACTGATGGCCGATGGGGCTGCAAAGTTCTGAAGTGGAGACCACGGACCGGCAAGCGCAGCGTAGAACGTCCACCCACAAGGTGGACAGACGACCTCATAAAGACCGCAGGAACGCGCTGGATGCGAGCTGCTTCCAACCGGTCTTTATGGAAATCAATGGGAGAGGCCTACGTCCAGCAGTGGACGTCATGCGGCTGATGATGATGATGATGATGATGACATAGTCATTAGGTTTTTTTTTATGGCTGACTGGCTAGGCGTTTGATCTCAGCTCACCTGATGTTAAGTGACGGTGTGGTCGAAGATGGTGGTTTTTGATGATAAATGAGTTTATATGCATGTATTGAAATCTAGAGTTTGACTGTCGGTCTGTAACTTTATTAAAGACAGCGGGATACTTTTTTAGGAACTTACATTCTAGTACATAAATAGAAATCAAAGATAATATTTTAAAATGGGGAGGATTTCATGGTCTTCGCAAGATATTTCACATTCTATATTATATAAGCTTATAGGCGTGGGGCATACTGACTCGAAAAGAGGTAATTGTAATTTTATTATGGGACCAGCACATCATCGCGAAAAAAATCAGCAAATCCATAAAAAACTGGTGTTTTTTTGCATAAAATGTGTTTTTTTTTTATGGCTTACAGGCTAGGTGTTTGATCTTATGTGACGGTGTTGTCGAAGATGGTAAAGCACACCTAGCCTGGAATGGAACCTAGCTCTCAAATGAGGCTGCCGGAACACCGTTAGATGATGGCGGCAGATTTTCAACTTGAGGGTGGTAGCTAGCCAGCCGAGTACCCTACCACCACGCTATGGTTTCCTTCGCCGGCAGCTCAAGCTCATTGTTGGGGTTTGAACCCACATCCTCCGGCATGCGAACCGACCGCGCTAACCACTGAGCTATCATCGCTACGTGTTTATATTTGTTTGACTGCCCCGTTAAAACTCATTTGGTTGAATATCTGCTTCTAGAGCTGTAGAGCATGGGTTTGATTCCCACCAGGACAAACATTTATGTGACGATAAATGTTTGTTCTGTGTGGCTGTTTTGGATGTATCATAAGTATGAATTTACAACAAAAAAAAAGAGTGTAAGTATTATATCAGTTATCTGGTTCCCGTAGTACAAGCTTTATTTAGTTTGGGGCTAGATGGCGCTGTGTATAAAGTCTTACGACATATAGTAAATAGTTTTTTTTTTTTTTTTTTAATGCAACTTTTTCTCGTACTCGTAGCCGTCTAAAAACACAATATACTGAGAGGAGGAGAGAAAAAAAATCAATGAGGATCCATACTGATTTTATTTGTAAATTAAAATAGTTTTTACTAAGATATTATTAATAATAAATTTGGTGTTATTGTAATGTTACTTCTTGGTAGATCTACTTAGCAAGTGTTGTAGGTAGGTACCACCACAGCACCAGATATTCTATTACCAAGCAGTAGTGTGTCAACATTACTGTGTTCCAGTTTGCTGCAGCTAGGCTGTTGAGACTAACCAAGTAAATTGCGCCAAAGCAGCGATGCCCTGGACTTTGTTTTGCTACTCAAAGTTCTGTGCCTCGCTGCAATCGATTTGGTGAAACATTATTTTTTATGTTGCTTCCAAAACTCCGTAGAAACATGTAGTAGTTGGACTTTACTAGGCCATGACCGGACTAGACCTTGACTTACTTTGTGTGACTTAGATTGATTTCATTTGATTTATTTATAATATCGAAATATTTGTAGTTGGCAAATGTACGGAGTGCGATACCAAAACAGAAGATAAGAAAAAGTTTCCACTCACAATTGATATCGATAATTACAAGGGTGAGTTTTGGCGGGAACGCGGTGAGCGTCGTGTCGCCCCATTGTGTTTTTTTCTAAAACTAGTGTTTTTTCGAGTTTTTATGCATAAAAATAGTGGTGTTTTATTTATAAAGTGCCGAATTACAAGCGCGAGTGTGGGAGAATGATATAATGTGGTTAAACATGACTTTTCGTGTTGCTTCCAAAACTCCATCCAGAAGCTTATAGTAAAGTCGCCACTACTTTACTAAGGCATGACTTGATTTGACTGGGACCGACTGGACTTGATCAAGACTAGACTTTGACTGTAACTATAGATGATAAAGAAGCTGAAAAATGAAGACTACTCACAAAATATAGAAACATTGAAACTGGCAGAATGCACAGAGTGCGATGCCAAGAAGAAAGAGAAAAAAAAATTACAAGGGTACTGCAGCGACATTACAGAACTATTTGAGACTAACCATCGAATGTCTCAAAGCAGCGATGCCCTGGACTTTGTTTTGTTACTCAAAGTTCTGTGTATCGCTGTAATGGTCATGGACAGGCGTTATCTCTTACCATCAGGAGAGCGTTTCGTTCGTTTCATTATATATTTAAAAAAAACTTATTATGCAATAAATTTAATATCATATACATAGATATGAAATAATGTATGTCTACTGGAATGTGGAAATTATTTTTTTACCGGAAAAAAATAGAAATCTGACAAGGTCTTATCTACTTTTGCAAACCTTGGTACCAGGATGTCAGATTCAAGATCCTTGAAAAAACATTTATTTCTTTTTGATCTTAAATAAATAAGGTGTAATAATGAGAAATGTGTTTAAAACGATTTTTTAGGGTTCCGTACCTCAAAAGGAAAAAACGGAACCCTTATAGGATCACTTTGTTGTCCGTCTGTCTGTCAAGACCCTTTTTCTCAGGAACACGTGAAGGTATCAAGCTGAAATTCATATCAAATACTCAGGTCTACTGTCCCTTGGAGCTGTGAAAACATCAAACTTCTAAGCCAACGCAATCAAAAGATACAGCCGTTTATGCTGCAAATTTTCGACACTCGCAAGGGAATCAAAACCTACAGGGTACTTCCCGTGAACTCAGAATCTTGAAATACGAAGCAACGTCTTATAGCACAGATAAAGGAAAAATTGCGAAAAGCATAAATTACCATTAAAAAAAAAGTACTATAACTTTTACTTAATTTTACTTTTACTTTCTACCTACAGGTTTGTACGGAACCCTCGGTGCGCGAGTCCGACTCGCACTTGAGCGGTTTTTTTGTTGTGAACAATCGACTCTTGCTCTGTAAGGATTTTTACGATAGTACCCATTGACAAACGTCCCCTTAAAAACTCAAACCTATTGTTAAAGCCAAACAACAAGTCAATAGTTAAAAAATAGTTTATAGTTAGTTAAGTTATAGTTAGTTAATAGTTAGTTGTTGATTTGTTTGTTTTTGTTTTGTTGTTTGTTTTGTTAAGTTTTTGGTAAAACCTTTTGTTATATGAAATAGGTTTGGGTTGGACCACACCCTGATGTTAAGCAGGATGTAGGTTAAGATGAAAAACGCTTACCTAGAAAAACCTATTTACTATAGATTTGAAGATACCCAAGCTGTACTTCGCGGTAAAAACAGACGCCGGCAGAGAGTTCCACATCCTCGCTGTACGTATTAAGAATGTGGAATCGAAGCGTTTAGTCCGAACGTGGGGAATGTCCACCATGCAGTGATGGCGCTTTGGCCTCGTCAAGAAAGAATAGAAAGAAGCAGGCGCAGAAAAAAAATGTCAATCAAATATAGTAACTCAATAATAATCTTAAATATATAATTTAAAATAGAAATTAAAAGATTGATATCAATATGTCATTATTTGTAAACACTTAATTGCCTTTTTTGAGGTTGTCTGACAGTATTTGAGGCAATCGGCCATTATAAATATCCACTCGCACGCAAACAGGTCTACTGGCCATTACTATATCAATCACTCTAACTATGATATTTTTATTCCACGTACAGCTGTTGATTATTTAAGGACCAAGGACGCAAGGCTCGTATATAGTCCAGTGATCTTGCATACCGTTTAACCCTGCTGTAGTCGACGCATGGCATGGAATAACCGAATTGAAATTGTAGCTGTTGTTTATTAATGTTGTTAATTGTTGTTGTTAAGTACCTGGTTGACCGAGCATTGCTCGGCTGAAAAACGACGTTTTCTGAAAATGAAACCTAGCTAGATCGATTTTTCGCATCCGAAACCCCCTGGATACAAAATTTCATGAAAATCGTTGGAGGTGTTTCCGAAATTCAGAATATATATATATACAAGAATTGCTCGTTTAAAGATATAGATTTAATGGTACAAAAAATTAAATACAAAAACAAAACTTTAAAATAAAGTAAAACCGACTTCAAGAAAAAAACATCAGCACTAAAAAGCGAAAAATAAACTTACTTTACAAAGTAATATTATACCTGCTAGGTACCTACTGATCTGTTTGAAGTCGGTGCTTAGCCTAGCCTAGGTACCGGTGCTTGGTACCGACTTCAAACAGATCAGTAGGTACCTAGCAGGTATAATAGTACTTTGTAAAGTATGTTTATTTTTCGTCGCTTTTTAGTGTTTCAATTAAATAGCCTTTTTAATATTTGTACAAGTTAACGAACCGCCCTGGCTTACACACATACAGGCACAGGCTGGGCTTTTGGGGCAGATTTTTCAATGAAAGCTCTCAGGTGGCATGACTTTTTCCGATACTTCCAACAATTATCATCATATTTCAACCAATTTACACGATCGTAGCGTTGTAGCGATGATGGCTCAGTGGTTAGCGCGGTACGTTCGCATGCCGAAGGGCGTGGGTTCAAACCCCAACAATGAGCTTGAGCTGCCGGTGAAGGAAAACATCGTGAGGAAACCATAGCGTGGTGGTAGGGTACTTTCTAGTACTCGGCTGGCTAGCTACCACCCTCAAGTTGAAAATCTGCCGCCAAGCAACTAACGGTGTGTTCCGGCAGCCTCACTTGAGAGCCAGTTCTATTCCAGGCTAGGTGTGCTTTACCATCTTCGACCACACCGTCACTTAACATCAGGTGAGTTGTGGTCAAACACCTAGCCTGTCAGCGTTAAAAAAAAAAAACAATTTACGCAAAACCTTGACAAACTATATACCTAAATCTTTCTCATGAAGAACTCTATATATTTGCCGTGGTGGTGCCGGCGTGAGAATAGTACCCCACCCTCTCTACCCGCGGTTGCCGTAAGAGTCGGCTAAGGGATGTAATCCGGAAGATAGGCAGCAGCGTCTTCCTTGAAAAACCACACCTAATTGCGCTCGCCAACCCGCCTGCCAAGCGTGGCGAGTATTGGCAAAACCCCCCCAGGAGGAGGCATATGTTCAGCAGTGGACGTCCCATGGCTGATGATGTGACTCTATATATTGGTGAAACTTGCATGATAATCCGTTCAGTAGTTTTTAAACAGACAGACGCGGCGAACGACTTTGTTTTGAAATATGTAGTGATATCAAAATATCGGAATACTTAACAATGACAAATGCACAAAGTGCGATTCCCAAAAGAGAAAAAGAAAAAACAAAAAAAAAGTGTTCTACTCTTTGTCACTATCTGGCCCCAATTCAGCATAATGCAGGCCAATGTGAGTTTGTGATTTCTTCTTATTTTATAAAATGTAGACTTGCAAATTTATACCTGCTCTGAATTAACACATAACGATTTTTTATCCTAGCAAACAAAGGCGAAATCGCGAGATGCATTTCATATTTATTGAGTTTCAAGTTCAGTTTTTTAGGTTTTTAAACAAAATCAATATCAAAGACCCCAAAAAATTTAAAAGTTATTGGCATAAAAAGACATCAACGCCTTTTTAATGTTCGTTGATATCTTTTAAACTAAAGCTTGTTCAAGTGCTTGTTCTGTGTTGTATCGATTAAACTAACTTCCATATGCGATCTTTGCCGAGGTGGTGCCGGCGTAGGAATAGTACCCCACCCTCTCTACCCGTGGTTGCCGTACGAGTCGGCTAAGGGATGTAATCCGGAAGATGGGCAGCAGCGCCTTCCTTGAACAATCACACCTAACTGCGCTCGCCAACCCACCTGCTAAGCGTGGCGAGTATTGGCAAAACCCCCCCATGACGAGGTTTATGTCCAGCAGTGGACATAACTTTCTTATTGTTTAATTATAATATACACTCCACAGACATCGGGGTCCATAACCTTTGTCAACATTGAATTACAATATTTTTTTATTATTTTTATAATATAGTAAGAGGAATTTTGGTTAAATTAATCTTAGTCTAGAACTAACTAGTTTATATGTATACCGCGAGCAGAGCAGCGACCCGCAAACAGCACCCGAGCAAGAGTATGGCGCATGTGCCAGCCCTCCTCAACCATATCTGAAGGAAGAGAACGCCCCGACACACGAAACGAATTATGTTAAAACAGATATAATTTAATAATTATAATAGGCCATTTACAAGTCAATCAGATATACAATACAATTATAATAAGAATTAAACCATGCAAAATTAAAATACACTTAATAAATTAATGTCACATCCTAATCATAATTGTAAATGTTCTAAATAAGAAACATTATTATTTTTCTAAATAAGAAACGTCAAGCATTAATATAAGTACCTGGATGGCTGAGCTTTGCTCGGTTTTTCATTGCCTGAAAACACAGATAAAACGACGTTTTATAAAAATGAAACCTAGCTAGATCGATTAATCGTCCCCGAAACCCCCTGCATACCTAATTTCATGAAAATCGTTGAAGCCGTTTCTTAGATTCAGATTATAAATATACATATTATACATATATACAAGAATTGCTCGTTTAAAGGTCTTAGATAAAAGAAGTTTTATAAAAATATGTCAATTTAAAAAATATTACAAACGCAATTAAAATTTAATCGATGAATTTATTATGGCTGTAGAATGTTAATTGGTCCTTTGTACCAACGTTGCCGTTTTGGGGTTAAATTTTTATCAAAGCATGCCACTGCGATCGTCAGACCAATCGTACAACCTCATTCCCACACGTGAGCTCGCGAAATAAGGTTCTTCATTTAAATTGCGAATGTAGTGAAGTGGCAGAGTTATACGTATCATATTCAAATAGTTTTCATAAAAAATTGTTTTCAGCCAGTGTTGTGTTTGGTGTTATTTTAAAGAAGGTAAGTTTTTTTTTTATATTTTTTTTCTTTTTGGAGATACAGTTCTTTTTTCAAAAAGTTTTATTTCTTTTTTATGGAAATTTGTTTGTTTAGTGTTTTTTTTTTTTGGAATCTTAAAAATGTTTATGTTGTTTTCTTTTTAATAGATGCAACGTTGAAATTAAATAAAATACAATATAAATAAATAAAATATAGTATAATTAATATATGTACATAATGTAGGTCAGTATTTTATGATTTATTGAAAAAAATATAGGTCACGTCATTTATTACCATTTTGCTTGAAAAGACTTCGAGCTTCGAGTTAATATAAAGTAAGTACAAATGATTAATTTGAAAAAAAAAAAATACAATTGTCATGGTAAATATAGTGACAAATTACAGGTTTAATCTAGAAAGTAAATTATGTGATATTTATTAGGACTTAGTACATATACATAAATACATAATTGCAACAATGATTTTATATGTATGCTTACACAATATAATAAGTTGCCATCTATTAATAAACGGAAATCAGTTATTCAAAATCTTTTTTTTTTTTTTAATGTAAAATTAAATAGAGTTTTTATTGTGGACATGCGAGTTTTTGTTAATTGTCAATCTTTGTGTTTTACCACAGCTCATCTGATGTTAAGTGATGATGTGGTCGAAGATAGTAGACACCTAGTCTAAAATGGAACTGGCTTTCAAGTAAGGCTGCCAAAACACACATTTAGGTGCAGATTTTTAGCTGTAGCTAGCCAGCCGAGTACTAGAAAGTACCCTACCACCACGCTATGGTTTCCTCACGATGTTTTCCTTCACCGACAGCTCAAGCTCATTGTTGGGGTTTGAACCTACGCCCTTCGGCGTGTCAACCGGCCGCGCTACAAACTTTTTTTTTTTCTTATTAACCTTGTTTCTACAGTACATTTTATACAAACATTTATAATATGATTTTGTTTTGCGTGTCTTGTACGTCCCAAAAGGTTAGTTCTAAAAACCAGCGAGAAAGCGGCGCCCTAATGCTGAGACCTAACCTTTTTTGTCGCACTGTACACCACAGCGACAACCTTTTACTATAATTGTTATTATTTATATCGTCTTTTTATATGTAGTGTATTGTTGTGTGAGATAAAATTCATGTTATTTTCTATATTTTTGAATAAAAAAATTCTTATAAAGTTTCCCTACTTATTGATGCTAACAATAAATAATTATTCCATCTATATATCTAATCTTTATCTTTAAACGAGCAATTCTTGTATATATATATATATATATATATATATATATATATATATTCTGAATCACGGAAACGGCTCCAACGATTTTCATGAAATTTAGTATCCAGGGGGTTTCGGGGGCAAAAAATCGATCTAGCTAGGTTTCATTTTTAAAAAACGTCGTTTTATCTGAGTTTTCAGGCAATGAAAAACCGAGCAAAGCTCGGTCATCCAGGTACTAGATATATATAAACAACAGCCCTTGATGAATGTATCAAATTTATTAGACAGCCAATATTCCGAAACAACCATGTCTATGTTTCGTAACATAAAAATTTGCAATCCGTGGTATAATTTATACATATATACATTATGTTTACGCAATATTATCATTAAAATAATTCTGCTTTCAAGGATTAAACTACAAGGTCATTTCTTACTTTCATAATAAGTTGTAGGATCTTACATTTGGACACTTTTACTAAAAACAATTACTGAATTACGAGTTCAAAAAGTAAAAGGAGGGAATACCAAATTTCGGCTCGATCAGAGCTGTGGAAGGTCACAACTCACATCCATTCATCTACTAGACAAGAGCTGAGAAGGGCGTGGATTCAAACCCCGACAATGAGCTTGAGCTGTCGGTGAAGGAAAATATCGTGAGGAAACCATAGCGTGGTGGTAGAGTACTTTCTAGTACGCGGCTGGCTAGCTACCACCCTCAATTTGAAAATCTACCGCCAAGCATCTAACGATGTGTTCCGGCAGCCTCACTTGAGAGCCAGTTCCATTCCAGGCTAGGTGTGCTTTACCATCTTCGACCACAACGTCACTTAACATCAGGTGAGTTGTGGTCAAACACGTAGACTGTCAGCCATAAAAAAAACTCGGTCAGCTATAGAATACAAGCAAAGAAAGAAAACAAATGCTAACAATTTTTTTTTAAAGTTTTAGTCATTGTCAGTAACATAAGTATTCTAACGATACTTGATACATCCAAATCTGTTCAGAGATTTGAATGAATGAATGAATGAATGAATAACTCTTTATTGTACACACTTAAAATTACATAATACAGAAGAAATTAACTAGTTAATAGGTGTAACAACTGGCGACCTTATCGCTAAAAGCGATCTCTTCCAGGCAACCTTAGGATGGAAAGGATTAGAGGAAGAAAAAAAAACGGGGTGTGTCAATAACGAGGATATGCATATAGGAGAATACAACATATATAATTATATTATTATTATTGAGATTTATATGTTATGGTGGAATAAAGAAACACATATACATGCATAAACCCAGACAAGTAATAAAATTAATTTTTTTGAAGAAGCCCACGACCCCTAGCAGCGCCCCCTGGTGAGTTGTTACAGTAACACCATCTAAGAATATGCACCAATCAAACCCGAACCCAGCGGGTCGCTGGTCTGCTCGCGGTATACACATAAACTAGTACTTTAACCCTATTTAAGACTTAAGTTTCCTCTTCCCATATTGTAGAAAAATAATAATAATAATAATAATATTGTATAAATTCAAGGTAATAAAGGTCACGGACCCCAGTGTCTGTGGAGTGTAATTTTCTAAATAAAAAAAAAAAAAAACCCGAACCCATAACTGAAAACTGCATCATAATCGGACTAGTAGTTTTGCAGAAAAATGGCAACATGGCTTTGCACAAACATCCTCTCACCCCAAACGCATACACCGTCTCCGTTCCGTCGTGGGTAAAAACATTACACTCGTTTTTATGTAGTCGTGTAAAAATAAGAAGAATTCCAAAATAAGTAAAACATTAAAGTAGTAAATACCAAAATAAGTAGTATCGAACTTGTATTCCTTCCGGAATACAAGTCTATAATAATAATTCCGGAAATAAAAAAAAAAACTTATTGAAAAAATCAATTTACATAATTTGTATATTTTCAATTGGTAGATAGATACCTACCGATTACAAGGGTAGATCTCCTTAACAAGAAGTCGTTTATGTAGGTACCACCGTAGTATCAGATAAAGCAAGCAATAGTGTGCAAATATTATATTATTCCGGCTTGGAATACACTGCAGCGACATTACAGGGCTGTTGAGACTAACCATCAAAAGTCTCAAAGTAATGAGCGCCAAAGCAGCGATGTCCTGGATTTTGTTTTAATACTCAAAGTTCTGTATATCGCTGCAATAGTCATGGACAAGTGTTGTCCTTTACCATCAGAAGAGCGTTCCGATCGTCTCATTACTTTAAATGCAAAACAAAACGTGGAAATGTTTTTTTTTTAAACACGAAAAAAAATATGTTCTGTCTTAGAAAACAAATTTACTGCCTGTTTACTTTAGGTTTTTTTTTTCTCTTTCTTCTTGGCATCGCACTCTGTGCATTCTGCCAGTTTCAATGTTTCTATATTTTGTGAGTAGTCTTCATTTTTCAGCTTCTTTATTATCTATAGTTACAGTCAAAGTCTAGTCTTGATCAAGTCCAGTCGGTCCCAGTCAAATCAAGTCATGCCTTAGTAAAGTAGTGGCGACTTTACTATAAGCTTCTGGGTCGAGTTTTGGAAGCAACACGAAAAGTCATATTTAACCACATTATATCATTCTCCCACACTCGCGCTTGTAATTCGGCACTTTATGAATAAAACACCACTATTATTATACATAAACACTCCAAATAAACACTCGTTTTGGAAAAAAAATACAATAAGGCGACACGACTCTTACCGCGTTCCCGCCAAAACTCACTACTACTACAACTTTACGCTGCGTTGTTTTTTTATCAGTTTTTTTTTTAATTGTTTAACTTTGTTTAACCAGGTTTTTTCTACGCAGTGTTATTTTTTTTATCGGTATTTACACATTATATCACTTTCCCACACTCGCGTTTGTAATTGAACACTTTATGAATAAAACACCGCTATTTTTATACATTAATACTCGACATGAGTTTTTCCGCGTTCCCGCCAAAACTACTAAACAGCTGCTGGTAAAGTATTTACATTAATGTCTTTTTTCTTTGTTTGGCATAGCACTTTGTGCATTTTCCAGATTTTACTATTTGTATATCTTCATAAGTTTCATGTTAAGGCTGTCGTAAAGTTAGAATTCGCTGAGAGCCAGGACCCAATGCAAGATAGATTTGTTTAACTTCTACACTTTCAGTGAGCTATGCGAATAGATGATTTAAGAAAAAGATATATATACTCGTACATACATATGCACCACATATCTACATTACACCCGTGCGAAGCCGGGGCGGGTCGCTAGTATATTATAAAATGTTTACCTATATTTTTAATTATCTTTAAAATTGTTGCTGTGTCCAAACCATTTAGTTATTGTTTATTTTTAATATATGGTTTGATATCGTGAAATTTTATATTGACATGTACTTAATTTAAACTTTAACACTCGTTTTAGGTCTCGTAACCGCAATTATAATATCTTTAGTTTACAAGTATTTTCCAACAACACATCTTATCATAACCCTATTGTCAGAATGAGCCGCACATACAATGAAATCCTCGTCTCTAACAGAAACATCGATATCTTCCACCTAAAACTATACCAGTTTCAAAGACAGATTAAGATTATTTTAGATTTTAATTTTAAAATATAATTGACATTTTTCTTTTAATTATTTTGACTGTATAACTTATCTATTATTATTGTTTAATTTAATATATAATTCTAATCCTAATTAACCAATGACATAATTAACTTTTATGTTAATTCTCTAGTGACTTTCTAAATATATAATTATAAATGCGCCTAGACATACATAGTTTTGGAATGTAATACAGATCTGTAAATTGAATTTTGAGTTGTAATTAATTGTTATTGCATTCTGTTTTGTGTGTTTTGATATAAATAAATAAATAAATTTATATTTTGACATTTTAAATTCTTATTTGACATATTATACACATTTTTTAGTCTTGAAATATATTTCAATATGTAAATAAATGTATGCAGTTTTTCACACCAGTAGCAAATATGTGCACATACATTTAAATTTCGCATTTATAAAACTACTAGATTTTCAAATAAGTATTTACATATATTACGGTTTCGAAAACTATTAAATATAACTACGTATTCAACTAGAAGGTTATATATTAAAACATCTAGAGAAAACTAAACTATTATAACATTTTTTAGTTATATTGATCGATAATATACAGACTCCATAGACCCAGAATAGACGATAGTACTCCGTAATCGAGGTTAAATTCTATCGATATTATTGCAAATCATCGATAATGTTACAACATTTCATACCACACATACTATCGATAGTTATATTGTCAACTATCGGTATGAGTTTCGGAGCGGATACATCACATTGTTTGTGAAAACTTGCGTTTGTCGACTGTTTGTTTTTTGGAAGTTTTTGTAGCGATAATAGAACTACCAACAATTGCGTTAGATTCTATAATAAAATCCCACTTGAGGTAACTAAAATGTCCTATAATAAATTCAAAGATTTTATAAAGTAGAGGTTAATTGACAAAGCCAGGAATATATGGTTGTAGTAGCTTCTCTCTGCACTTGCATCCCCCTGGCTAAGTGACAATTGTAGTAAGCATAATGTATTAATATCTATAACTATAAACTGTAACCTAATATGAAAAGAAAGATCCACAAAAAAAATGCCTTGCTGAGTTTCTTGCCGGAGTCTTCTCAGTTGAAGTGTAATTACGAGCCGGTGGTAGATTCAAACATGTAAGTTAACGTTCATAAGTGCCTTACCAGGGCCTAAACTGAATAAATGACTTTTTGATTTTGAACCTAATAATCTCAAAAGCTGCTTGGCGCTTTGTGTGCCAATACAAAATCTATAATCGGTATAAATATTATAATTTATCCGAATGGAATGATAGCTTATTGGTCATCGCAGTCGTTTTTTTTTTTTATGTTTGTAACCTCAGTACTTTCGACTTGGTGAACCGATTTTGATGATATTTTTTTTATTTGAAAGCTGGCGCTTCCCGTGTGTTCCCATTTCAATGGTCCAGTTTTAGCAATGGCATCCATGAGAAAAACATGAAGTCGGTTTTTATTCTTAATTTTTTTTATGGGCCTCTTCTCATTGTGAGTAGGGTAAGGCCGTAGTCCACCACGCTGGCCGAGTGCAGGTTGGCCGACTTCACATCGAGAACTTTTTTTTAATGGAAACATGTAGACCGCACGGTGAAGACCATTTGAAGTTATACGTTCATAACTTAGAAAATACAGAGGTGCGTGCCGTGGGATTCGAACTCAGGACCTCCAGATTGGAAGTCAGACGGTCCCCCAACTAGGCTGCCATAACATACAATCCCATCCCACTAATATTATAAATGTTTTGATGGTATAGTGATAAAGTTTGGATGGATGAATGTTTGTTACTCAATCACGACAGAACGGCTGAACGGATTTGGATGAAATTGTGCATGTAGATACTTTAGGCCTTGGAATAAAACATAGGATATTTTTCATCATCATCATCATCATCCATCACCACGCGGGTAAAACTGCGGAGTGCAGCTAGTATACAATGCAATACAATTTTATTATAAAAAAGAAAAAGAAAATAACAAAACAACAACATAGGATAACAAATAAATGGTGTACTTATTTGGCTTTATCGCCAAAAGCGATTTCTTCCAGACAACCCTAGGATAGAAAGTAACAATTAAAACAACAACAACAACAATTATGTTTTTTACCTATGACTAGATATGTTTTTAACTGTTCTGAGGGGAAGACCTCGTTTCGTGTTTTTTTTTTCGTGTTTCGTTCGTTGTGTTTTTTCCTGAACAAGTAATTAACAGTTTCAAAGCTTATCGTATCGGAACAAATGGGGTTTTGTACTTTATGTATATCTACACTAACTCGCGTGGTCAACACGGATGAGTTACGAGTATATTGCAAAAATTAGTATTTTCCAGAGTCATCATAGAACCAGGGCTATCCAAAACAGTTTTTTTTTTATGTAACAGTAATGAGACGAACGAGACGCTCTCCTGATGTTAAGAGATAACGCCTGCCCATGACCATTACAGCGATATACTGAACTTCGAGTAGCAAAACAAAGTCCAGGGCATCGCTGCCTTGGCGCTCATTACTTTGAGACTAGATGGTTAGTCTCAACAGGCCTGTAATTTCGCTAGCTGCAGTATCCTTCAAACCGGAACACAGTAATGTTTACACACTACTGTCTACACACTAATATCTGGTACTGCGGTGGTACCTACCAAGACGACCTCCTGCTAAGGAAATCTACCACCAAGTAATATAATCCCGGGCCAATTTAAAACCTATCCCGACTACATATTATAAAACAAAGTCGTCCGCCGCGTCTGTCTGTCTGTCCGCGATAAACTTAAAAATTACTAAACGGATTATCATGAGAGTTTCACCATTAGATAGAGTGATTCATGAGGAAAGTTTAGGTATATAATTTGTCAAGTTTTTGTGTAAATTGCTTGAAATATGATGATAATTGTTGGAAGTGTCGGAAAAAGTCAAGCCACCTGGGAGCTTTCATCGAAAACGCTGCCTAATCCCTTTGAGATATAACAAAACAATGCATGGTGGGATATTCCTCTTTTATAGATCTACAAAAATGTCCGCGGTGGCATATATCTAATTGTTAAGGATAGCGTACTATACCCATTTTTACTATCCGTGCAAAACCGGGTCGCTACTAGTATTATAAAGGATGGATAGATGTTTGTTAATCACTCACGCAAAAACAGCTGAAAGGATTTGAATGAAATTTGGCACACATATAGTTTACTACCTGGATTAACATATACGGCACATTTTATCCCGGAAAATTTTAAGTTCCTGTGAGATTATGATAAGAATAACAGGACATATCTACTTGAAATTTGGTATAGATGTGCCTTACGGAACATTATTCTGGAATAAACGGTATCCTTTATATTAATCTAGCTAATTAAGTAACTAAGTTTCATGGATGAAATTAATGTTCTGATGATACTTACACATATTTCATTTCTCTCTGAACCTCTCTGAACTTGGTGGTAGATCTCCTTAGCAGAAAGTCGTATAGATAAATACCACCGCAGTACCAGATATTCTGCCGCTAAGCAGTAGTGTGTAAACATTACTGCGTTCCGGTTTTAAGGGTACTGCAGTGAAATTACAGGGCTGTTAAGACTGACCATCAAGTCTTTTTTTTTTAATGTCTGACAGGCTAGTTGTTTGACCACTACTCACCTGATGTTAAGTGACGGTGTGGACTAAGATGGTAAAGCACACCTGGAATAGAACTGACTCTCAAGTGAGGCTGCCGGAACACACCGTTAGATGCTTGGCGGCAGATTTTCAACTTGAGGGTGGTAGCTAGCCAGCCGAGTACTAGAATGTACCCTACCACCACGCTATAGTTTCCTCACGATGTTTTCCTTCACCGGCATCTCAAGCTTATTGTTGAGGTTTGAACCCAAGCCAATGCGAATCGACCGAGCTAACCACTGAGCTATCATCGCTACAAAAGTCTTAAAGTAATGAGCGTTAAAGCAGCGATGCCCTGGACTTTGTTTTACTACTCCAAATTCTGTGTATCGCTGCAATGGTCATGGACAGGCGTTATCTCTTACCATTAGGAGAGCGTCTCGTTCGTCTCATTACTTTTTACACAAAAAATTAGTAATAAGTTAACGCGAAGGAAGTTGCGGGCGCATGCTAGTTGGCTATATGAAATGACAAATAACTCAGGTACTACTCGAACAATAAACGATCTTTTAATTCTTGTGCAATGAATCGGCATGTCGATTGACGACATGTTGAACCTGTCGACTCCTCTTCAATGGAACGATATATGTACTTGTGTACATGATTTGGTTGCTTTATACTCACGAGATGACGTGATCCGCGAGGCTTCGGTCAACCGCAGAGCAGTGTACATTACGGATATTGTTAGAATATATAAATAAGCTACCGCTGAAGGAAAAACATCGTGAGGAAACCATAGCGTGGTGGTAGGGTACTTTCTAGTACTCGGCTGGCTACCACCCTCAAGTTGAAAATCTGCCGCAAAGCATCTAACGGTGTGTTCAGGCAGCCTCACTTGAGAGCCAGTTCCATTCCAGGCTAGGTGTGCTTTACCATATTCTACCACACCGTCACTTGACATCAGGTGATGGGCTTATTTTGTTTAGTTCAGAAGTTTCTATGGCCATCTTCCGTCTCCATCATCAGACCAGCTCCATGGTACTATATAATTGTATTGTCACCGAATGTCAATCGGACATCGGGAATTGGGTCAAATTCATTTTGCAAGATTTCACCCGAACAAACATACATACATAAAAGATACCAGAATTGAAATAAAATAAAAAATATGTTAATCAGTGCATTTAGTTAAAATCTTACTTCCTACAGTCTAAGTCAGTCTTACACATCTTGCAATGAAATGTATATGCTAATGTATGAATATAAACTTGTTGATGCTTTCGAAAACACTAACATTGCATCAAAAACACAATTGATAATAGAATGTGTGTTCAATGTTTTTTTTTTGCCAAATAAATGATTTGATTTGATTTGAAAATTGCTATAACATCTTAAGACAGGTCTAAGGCTGATTTTAGCTCTAATGGATTAGTTATTTATATTGATTAAAAGTTGTACGCCTTCTTTCCATCTTCCGGTGGCAGATAGTTACTCCCTCTTCGTCTTTTCTCCTCAATAACAATAATTTGCATGCATAAGTAAGTATATCGACAAATAAAGACAGCTAGAGCTTACTTGTAAATATTGCTTAAGTTTAATCAGCGTACCGTCAATCCGACGTGAAATATCAAGCGTTACAATAAGACAGGTTATTTTAACCAGCTTCAAAAAAGGAGGAGGTTCTCAATTCGATTGTTTTTTTAATGTCGTTGTTTCAGAACTTTCGACTGGGTGAACCTGGGTGATTTTGATGATTTTTTTATTATTTGAAAGCTGGTGCTTCCCGTGTGGTTTTGTCAGTTCTGACAATGGCATCCATAAGAAAACAAACATCTAAAAATTGTATACTTCGATTATATTTTCGTTTACTGCGAATCCGCTGTTTCGTTGGAGCAGTGCGTTTAGTTGGCCTAATCGGTTTTTTAAATTGTAAATGTTTACGTGTATAAATTAACTTTAAGCAATGTTTAAAAGAAAGCCCCACGTATTCTAATTCTATTTTAGTTAAATCATTATTTTTGTTTTATGATAAAGATAAATTAAAAGGCTTAACACAATCCGCGATTTGATATGAATTGGGGCCAATGCCGGACGACCAATTTATCTATAAACGCGGCTTAATATTGAACTAAGCATTTCTCACGGAAGACGAAAAGTTTGTTTCAGAAAACACTATGGTGGCTCCACGCTTGAATCAGAAATTTATTGGTAAATTTTGGCAGTCGGAGATTTCGGAGTCAAGGGGATATTGCAAAAGAAAGCGAACACTTGTTCAACTAGTTTTAGACGCTTAGCAAAGTGGGTGTGTTTGACTTTTGATTCATAGTTCAAGCGAAAAGATTAATGTGGTTGCTTATGTAAAGCGGTAAAATTGAGTTAAGTAACGTATAATATAAGTAAGCACTTGAAAGTTGTAAGTTTTAACTCAAATATTCGTGCTTAGAATTTTGTTTAGTTAAGTATACTAAGCGACTAAATTCTAATTAATCTTTTATTAAAAATATGTGCGCGTTTGACCCTTTGTCTGATATTAAGCAGTAGTGTGGTCTAAGATGGAGCACGCTTGCCTAGAAGAAACCTAATTACTCTAGATTTGAAGAAACCCATATCTAGATACGCGGGAGCGTGTCAAGCCAAGTTCAATCTATAACAGAACTGGCGAGCATTTGAAGCCACTTTTGACCCCCACATAACTCAAAAACTGTTTCACATAGACATGTCAAATTTGGCTCGTATATTAAGACTTGCGAGATACACATGTGCTCCAAATTTCATAAACACACCTCAAAAAGTTATTCAGATATTAACGTCCAAACATCGTCATTTTTATCACAGACTTACCTATAGATCAAAATTCTAACCCAGTTCCAGATTACCTATGAAAACTAGCCAAGAGACATTAGGCTTCAATATATTTATCCTAAGTTATAAGAATAAATGATATTTTAAGTTAAAATAAAATATTTACCATTGACCATTGAACTTGGCGCCCATTTAGATCTCACTTCTTTTGTCGTTATTGACAAAGCCTACAAGGTGGCTCATTACGTGGAAGACAGGAATATATGGTTGTAGTAGCTTCTCTCTGCACTTGCATCCCCCTGGCTAAGTGACCAATTGTAGTAAGCATAATGTATTAATATCTATAACTGTAAACTGTATGAACTGTAACCTAATAGGAAAAGAAAGATCCACAAAAAAAATGCCTTGCTGAGTTTCTTGCCGAAGTCTTCTCAGTTGAAGTATAATTACGAGCCGGTGGTAGATTCAAAAATGTAACTTAACGTTCATAAGTGCCTTACCAGGGCCTGAACTGAATAAATTACTTTTTGATTTTGATTTTGTTAAAGCAACCAAGGCACTCTGAACTTGGCTCTCATTTCACATTTATATTTTTGATAGGAATGTTTGATTGGATTGAAGCTAACAGGGAACACAGACTCCGGCAGAGTTCCACAACCTCGCTGTGCGAATAAAAAGAGTGGAATCAAAACGCTTTGTGCGTACATGGGGAACATCCACCATGTACGGATGACGTTTTGGTCGCGTTTGTCTAGCCGTAATAGTAGAAAGGTGCAGGGAGACCAAATTGTGCAGTTCAAGTGCACACTCTGCGAAATGCATCCGGTAGAAAACCGACAAGCTAGCAACTACTACGATGCTCAAGGCTCTGAAGCTGAGACTTCAGTAAAGTGTCGTTGCCAATTAGTCTCCTGACTCCTCTCTCTCTCTGACGTCTCCTCTCTCGACTGACTCCAGTTGGCACTTGGCAGAGCCGTCCCATAGGTGCGAACGGTACTCAACACACGACCTTACTTGTGCATTGTAGCTGTTCTGGTGTGAAGTACTGTCTTACCCTAGAGAGGATGCTAACAAAATTTATATTAAAGCGATACAGTTTTAGTTTACATTTTTTCTAGGTTGTAAGTAATAATGCAATGTTGCCAGTATTCTGGTTAAGTTTGTTTTTTCACAGCTCTAAGGGACAGTAGACCTGAGTATTTGATATGAATTTCAGCTTGATACCTCCACGCATTCCTGAGAAAAGGGGCCTTGACAGACAGACGGACAACAAAGTGATCCAATAAGGGTTTCGTTTTTTAATTTCGAGGTACGGAACCCTAAAAGGAAATCCACAAATAACTTAGAATAGAATTTAGAAGTATCGGCATCTTAGTGAAGTTTCGGATGCCTAATTAGGTGATCGTCTGGCGTCCAGTCTGGAGGTCTTAGGTTCGAATCCCACGGCGCGCACCTCTGTCAAGTAACAGTAAAACAAAAAGACCTTGTGTTGAATAAGTAGGTATTTATTTTAGAGTTCATTGTACTCTTGTAAGTTTATTATAATTTTTGCCTAGTTAGGAAGTAGCTCAGTTATTTTTAATTCAAAGTAAAAGCAAGGCAAAGATAGCCTTGCCTTGCCAGTCTTAACTGTACTTTTATATCAGTGTTTTTCAATCTTTTTGAATACCCCCTTGGGCCATAGACAGAAAAAAGTTAGTAATTTAAAACACTATGATTATGAGTTTCTCTATTTTGGTACCTATATTATTATTAAAACCTACAGCAGTAAGCCGCGGTAGCTTTTGATGCCAGTTTGTGTGGGCCTAACTTTGCGCACAGATCGTCCACAGCTGGACATAGGCCTCCTCCTGGTTTTGCCAATACTCGCCACGCTTGGCAGGCGGGTTGGCGAGCGCAGTTAGGTGTGATTGTTCAAGGAAGACGCTGCTGCCCATCTTCCGGATTACATCCCTTAGCCGACTCTTACGGCAACCACGGGTAGAGAAGGCTTAGAAAATCTACCGCTTATTATTTTATACTACAAACTGAACTTTTTCTTTAAATGTAAGTATAACACACACGACCTTCAATCAAATAGGAACTACATACTACCAAAAGAGATACCCGGAATTCAATGGTATTGATATCTATTCGTAATTTGCACTTTGCTCTTTTGGATATTGGATCGACGCGCGTGGGTTCAAACTACTGTTCTTTTTTGTGAATCTATAAATTAACCTCCGAAAATAAGGAAAATCATATTTAACAATAAGGTAACCTTACCTATAACCTTATACCTTATGTTATAATATGTAACCATCTAGATTTATCTAGATGGTTACATATTTGGAATTTACTCGTGGATCATGCTATTTTACAGCCCTGTTGGCTCATTGGTTGTGTATCTTCTTTAAGAGCTGTAGGTTCGATTCCCAATTTCTCACCTAGGACAAATATTTTGTGGTATAAAAAAAAATTCTGTTCTGTATGTATTATAAGTATGTATTTTAAAGAATTTAAGTATTCTATCAGCAGTGTTGGGAATAATTTATTTGAAGAAACAACTAAGTAATCTGTATACAATATTTTTCTAAAAAATTAAAGTGGCCATTGTGTGATTGTGATGCATGTTATTAAAATACGCGTGTCATCATCAACATCTCAGCCGTAGGACGTCCACTGCTGGGCATAGGCCTCCCCCATTGACTTCCATAAAGACTGATTGGAAGCGGCTCACATCCAGGGCGTTCCTGCGGTCTTTATGAGGACGTTGTGGACCTTGTGGGTGGACGTCCTATGCTGCGCTTGCCGGTCCGTGGTCTCCACTCCAGAACTTTGCAGCCCCATCAGCCATCAGTTCTGCGTGCAAAAGTATTGTTGCAAAGGAAAAGGGACGAAGCGCGAAGAAGTGGGAGCGAGAGACGAGAATATTGTGCGCGGTCTAATAAAGAAACACGTCGTGACTTGCACCTTTTCGTAATAACAACTATCTATCTACCTAACCCAAACAACAATGTTGATTTCGTTCATTAAATAATATTGAATTTCATTAATGTAGATGAAATCATCCAAATCTTGTGGTAAAGTAAATATTTCGATATTCAATTGTTTCATAGTAAAATTAAAAAAGCTAATTGCAATTATTTTAATTGCAAGTACAATTATTAACATACATTAATCAAAATAAATTAATTGTAATGTGTTACTAATACATTAATTGCAATTAAATTAAACATAATTAAATTAATTGCAATTGATTTTTTAGTTGTTAACAACATAATTAATATAATAATTGATTGACGCCCAACACTGTCTAGGTATCAGTTATTTGACTTCCATAGTACAGCTTTGCTTAGTTTGGGGACAGATGGCGCTGTGTGTAATGTTCTACGATATTTATTATTGTTATTTTTGAACACTACTTATCTAAACGATTTAAAAATATATTTTTTTTTGTAGCGATTCCCATTACTTTGAGACATTCGATGGTTAGTCTCAACAGTCCTGTAATTTCGCTACAGTACCCTGCAAACCAGAACACAGTAATGCTTACACACTACTGCTTGGCGGTAGAATATCTGGTACTGCGTGGTACCTACCGAGACGACCTCCTGCTAAGGAAATTTACCACCAAGTAATAAATTACCTCCCACTACAGAAGCAAAATTAAAGACTTATCCACGTCAACTTATGAGAAAACACAAGTTTTAGAAAACAATCAATATTAAGACCTCATATTACCGCTTTCCGACCTAAACACAGTTTTTGTTTTGATGCAATACTTTTTATTGTACTCTATTACTTGCATGTGATTACGTAAGTAGTTATGACTGCAATCAATCTGACATGGTTTTGAAAAATACTAATTTGTGTCTCACGTTTTTTGTTATATCACCGTGTCGTGAGAAGTATCTGTGTTAACGGAAATGTATGTAATCCGTCATTGTATATAATTCCTAGGAAATGTATGTAATCCGTCATTGTATATAATTCCTAGGAAATGTATGTAATCCGTCATTGTATATAATTCCTAGGAAATGTATGTAATCCGTCATTGTATATAATTCCTAGGAAATGTATGTAATCCGTCATTGTATATAATTCCTAGGAAATGTATGTAATCCGTCATTGTATATAATTCCTAGGAAATGTATGTAATCCGTCATTGTATATAATTCCTAGGAAATGTATGTAATCCGTCATTGTATATAATTCCTAGGAAATGTATGTAATCCGTCATTGTATATAATTCCTAGGAAATGTATGTAATCCGTCATTGTATATAATTCCTAGGAAATGTATGTAATCCGTCATTGTATATAATTCCTAGGAAATGTATGTAATCCGTCATTGTATATAATTCCTAGGAAATGTATGTAATCCGTCATTGTATATAATTCCTAGGAAATGTATGTAATCCTAAAATCGCCAGGACATGTCTGAAACCGGGTAGAGAGGGCGGCAAAATGTCGTATATTGAAAACAAATACATATAAACAACAACGTCAAACTATTGAAATCGTTTATCAGTTCTTTTCGCAAATTGTGATTTAACAGAGGACTTACAATGTGATGAGCAAATAAAAGAATTTGCGGAGCAAAAACGCAAAAATATTGCTTTATAATTAACTAGCGACAATGTAGATACTAATGTGGTGCTTAAGCATGTATATTATACATATAAACCTTCCTATTGAATCACTCTGTCTATTGATGTAAGCCGCATTAAAATCCATTGCGTACTTTAAAAGATCTAAGCGTACAGACGGCGGGAAGCGACTTTATTTTATACTATGTAGAGAAGTGACCCACTCCGGCTTCGCACGGATGCAATGTAGATACTTATGTGGTGCATATGCATGTATTATACATATAAACGTTCCTCTTGAATCACTCTGTCTATTGATGGAAACCGCATTAAAATCCGTTGCGTAGTTTAAAAGATCTAAGCGTACAGAAGGCGGGAAGCGACTTTGTTTTATACTAGGTAGATAAATTTGACAATGACAGCATGCATAAAGTGCGATGCCAAAAAAAACTCAGCGACAACCTACTTTTAATACAGACAGTCGAAAGTAAACAATTAAATCATAAAAACATATTTAACAACCACACGTAAGCATTAAAATTACAACACTAAGTCACTAATTAGACACTTTATAATCAATGCTTCAACTATAATATAATGTTGAACGACAATGAGTATTATGAAATGTGTATATCCAGGGTTATTCCTAAAGGGTATGCTGTCGAAAGAAGCCCATTAATCATTAAAGACTTTAGGAAATCGTGCTATTTTATCGCAATGAGATTTTTAATATTGACATCATTATTTTACATTGATAATATTTTTATATTGACATAATTATAATATTGACATATTTTATATTTATATAATTATTTTACATTGACAATATTTTTTACATTGACATAATTTATTTTGACATATTGTTTTAAATGTTTATTATTATTTATTCATTAACATTTAATAAGTGTTTTAAAACTCTTTTAATGATATATTTGAAATGATATTACGGAATTGACTTGTAAAATTGGTGGTATCAATAAAATACTTGTATTTGATTAGACCAAAATTATAAGCAAGGAATCAAATACGAAGACCTCAAGACGAAGCAATGGAGCCCCAACTCGATGGGTTTATTTTGTTTAGTTCAAAAGTTCCTACGGCCATCTTCCGTCTCCATCATCAGACCAGCTCCATGGTACCATAATTCAATTCAATTTCAATTTCAATTTCAAAAGATCTTTATTTAGCATAAGTTAACAATAAGTACAAGCACTAGTGTACATTTTTTTATCCTAGTGGTACAGCATTTGGTTATTTAAAATATTTTATCAAGCACTCAGGCTTATATAAAACTTGTAACAATAATCATAAAATTTATAATAGTAAAAAGATTAAATTAAGATACAACTATGAGAAGTTTTATATATAGACTTTGAACAGTACTATATTTTATGATATGATATTAAATAAAATAAATCACCCAATTAGAGGGTAGTTGTAATAAAATTAATTGATCACTTGGTAAATACAAGAAACAACAAGAACTCGTCGCGAAGTATTCACACACACAAGCGCGCACGAGCCGCGACCAACATCCGCCGTGCGCTCCTCCCACTCGGTACCTGCTGGTAATAGGGTCGGGAATGGCGCGCACGGCGGCGGCAGGCGGGCCGAGCGCGCTCGCTTGTGTGACGGGCCTATTCATAGCAGTCATAGAAATAGATGGTGAGGTAATTTATATCGATTATAGCTATCGATAAAGGGTAAATTATTTTTACGTGTTAGACATAAGTTAGAGATAAGTTTATTTTTATTACGGATATTTTTAACCAAGTAAAATTTTTCAGCAAGCTTATAAATATAGACATCAATTGGTGGAAGGCCAATTTTGAGATGAAGGTTTTGAAGGTTGGTTCGGAAAGGGGTATTATAAGCTAGTTTGATTGCCTTATTTTGGACCACCTGTAGCTTATTCAGATTGGTTTTACATGTGCTGCTCCAGACAGGACAAGCGTACGTAATGCAAGGTCGAACTAGGGTACAGTATGTGCGTAATTTGGTATTAACGCTGAGGCACGAATGTTTATTCAGAATAGGACTTAGTGCGTTTAGAGCTTTTATTCCTTTTAAATGTAATTTTGTTATATTATTGGTCCAATTGAGCTTAGAATCCAGAGTAACGCCTAGGTATTTTACTGTTTTACTCCAGGGTATAGGAAAACCATCAATTTTTAAGGTTCTGCTCGGTATTTTACGTTGCCTGGTGAAAAGGATGGCCTCTGTTTTGGAAGCATTAATTTTCAGTTTCCATTTGCTGAAATAAGCGACTAATAGTTCAATGGACAGTTGAAGTCGACCAATAACGAGATCGATATCGTTAGACGATGTGAATGAAGCTGTGTCATCCGCGAAACATGCAATCTCGGTTCGGGGCTGGACCGGTATATCGTTTAAATATAGTAAGAATAAGTACGGACCAAGGACGGACCCCTGTGGAACACCTGCTGGTACTGGTTTGGACGCAGAAAAGTATTTTTTAATATGCACCTTGAAACTACGATTTGTAAGATAAGAATCTATCATTTTAATCAAAGAGAGAGGAAGATTTAATTGTGTAAGCTTGTATAGAAGAGCTTTGTGCCAAACCGTGTCAAATGCTTTTTCAATGTCAAGATGACCATTCCTGTGGACTGCTTGAGATTGAGGTTATTTGTCACGGCTTCAGCAACTCTGGCTAGTTGTTGGACAGTAGAATGACCTTGTCGAAACCCGAACTGCTCATTGATCAAATGAATATGTGATACTCGGTGCAGACGGGTGTAAATTATCTTTTCAAATAACTTGCCAAGACATGGAAGGAGACTAATCGGGCGGTACGAAATTGGGTCAGTAGTGTCTTTGCCAGGCTTGTGGATCGCAATAACTTTTGCTATTTTCCATGGCATGGGAAAGTAATTAAGCATGAAACAAGAGTTGAAGATTTTCGTAAGTAAGACGATGGCTTTTTGGGGTAAGTTTATCAGAAGCTTGTTATTTATAAGATCAGGGCCAGGGGCTTTGCGTAATTTCAAGTTAGATATATTCTTTTTTACCTCAAAAGGCCTTACTAGTATATTTAAGTTGTTTTGAACTGGTTCTTTCGGCACGGCTACAGAGCAGTCAATGTTTGGTAGTTCGTCACTGGGCCAGTCATGGGTTAGCAACATGTTGCCAAGGAAAGCATTAGCAAGGACGTCACATTGAGCTTGCTGGCTAGTAGCAAGTGAGCCATCTTTTAATTTAAGTGCAGGAATGTTAGTCCCATCGGATGGATGTAAACTTTTAACCAAACGCCAGAGATCATTGCCCGGATTGTTAACTCTTTTAAGCTTTTGGTTCCATTGTTTGTCTTTATGTAATTTCAAGGCATTACTAATCTGCAGTTTCAAAATATTGATTTTGTCTAGAAATAATTGGCGGAGAGCTTTGTCTCTTTCTTTAGTTGCAAATCTACGTAAACGGTTTTTGTTACTTATCATGTGCTTAATACGTCGAGGTAATGCAGGTGAATTCCAAGGTTTTATTATAGAACTTGGTACACAGGCATCTCTAGCCTCTAGTACTGTATTCTGGAAGTTTATGATTGCATTATCAACTTCATTATTAGAATTATATGTAGTGGAAGTTAAAATTGTCTTGCTATTTAGTAGATGTCGGTACCTAACCCAATCAGCTCTACTGTAGTCAGATTTTAAGATAGGGTCACGTTTCAGGTTGTTCATAAATTTTACATAAACAGGGAAGTGATTGGAAGATAATGCAGGAATTGTACGAATATCGTAGGGAGGGTCAAAATTTTTGCACAAGAGAACGTCTGGTATAGAAGGGGCATAATTGGCACAATAATGAACCAGCGTGGTATCCTGCGGAGCATAAATGACATAATCATTTTCAAGCATATGCTCATAGAGGCGGTTGCCACGAACATTACCAGGTCCTGGCGACCACAGAGGGTGCTTAGAATTGAGGTCACCCATCGCTAGTACCTTTGATCTACCCGACATGATTGAGTCCAAGTCACTGGAGAGCAATGGTAAATTTGGGGATTGGTACATGGAATAAATGTTGATATTACCATTAGTCAAAGTCACCGAGATGCCAATTACTTCAATATTTTGAGTGCTTGGAGATGGGATAATGTTATGACATATATCAGATCGTACAATTAGTGCTACACCTTGGGCAACGCCGTCGCGAAGCTTGTCCCTTCTGAAGCACACGTACCCGGGGATGTTAAGTTTAAGACGGTCAGTTAGACGAGTTTCACAGACTGCTATGATGTCAATATTACTACTCACCGCAAGGTCAACAAGTTCCTGCTGCTTCCTGTGAATGCCATCAGCATTCCAATAAAGTAAACGTAACTCATGACTACACATAATGACCAAGGTGGGTTAAAATTAATATTACTTTTTCCATGAAGGTCTTGCATTTGGAGAATTCTTGCTTCATGGCCTGAATAGTTCCAAGAATTTCTAGCATTTCCATGGTGTCATAGTCATGAGAGTTCTTCGCAGAAGTTGCTCCAGCATACGTGGATGGCTGGGCTTGAGGCTTGTTTGTAGTCAACTTGATTTGCTGTGTAGGCTTGGTAAGCCACACAGGCGCGTTGTTCGTTGGAATAGTTGTAGGGGCAAGATTAGGCACCTGGTCATATTTTTTGTTAGTACCAGCGATTGTAACCTGTGACCAAGTTTTCGGGGTACTCGGTTTGTCTTGCAATGACTGAGAAACCAGTGATTTACGTGTAGTCTCACGCTTAGATACCATGCGATTGATGTATTTGAGTCGTTCGCCGCACTGGGAAAAATTTGCGGGATGATTTTGTTGGCAATTGCAACAAAGCGCAGGTTCAACACGGTCTTTCTTGGAGCATTCTGAGGTGAGATGAGGCTGTGCACATTTTACGCAACGAGGTGGTCGGTTGCAGTTGCGCGACGCGTGGCCAAAGCCCTGGCATCTAAAGCACTGAGTGCCTGATTTCTTGCTTGGCTTGTATCGTTCTACGCTTATCACACAGTTTGACAGATATTTGATTTGTTTGAACTTCGCCATATTAGTACCAGTTGGTAGCAGTACAAGTACTGGCGGGCATTCGGTAGGATGAAGTGTTTTGATTTCAGATACTGTAGCTCCAGAAAAGCCCATCGAGGCTAGTTCTTTCGGGATGTTGCAGTGAACGAATTTAGGCAACCCCTTAATTACCACTTTAGGGTACTTTTCATCATTCCTTGTAAAAGTGTGGAAAGCCATGTTTTCTTTAATAAGCCCTTCTTTAAGCTGTTGATGGGTATTAGCAGAATAGCACTGCACTTTCATGATCTTGCGGCCTCTGTGTTGTACATGGAAGTACTTAACATATTTTTCAAGAGTGTTTCTAGCTTTTTCGTGAGTCCACTCACCGTCTAGCTCAATTAGTATAGGAGGGGTGTTATTCACAGACTTCTTCTTGGATGCGTTTTGGAAGAGATCCGATAAATCCTCTTCAACTGGAAGGGCGCTAAAGCTATTACTTGTAGACGTGCGGAAGTCCTCAGCTGCATTTTTTAAGTTCAGCTTTGAGTTTTTTGGTTGCTTCCGTTGGTCAGGAGAAGTAGTATCTTCTCGTGGTCTTTTGTTGACCAAACTGGGAAATGATTCTGATCTGGTGAGATATTTATCCATGTTGGGCTAAGGTGCAAACTATCGACAAGATTTCGATAGCACCTTAGCCCATCACTAGTTGACTTAACAAATCGCGAGTGCAGAGCAGATTAACTCAGGCGTGCGGACACAGCAAGTGCCGAACGTTGAATGATACCATACCATTATATTGTCACAGAAGATACAAAGTACTCCAAATTTGAGTGCAATCAGACATCGGAAAGTGTGGGTCAAATTTAACTTAATACATTACATACATTGCAAGTTAAATAAAAGCTTGTAAAATATATTTACACATCACATCATCAGCCATAGGTCGTCCACTGCTGGACATAGGCCTCCTCCTGGGGGGGTTTTGCCAATACTCGCCACGCTTGGCAGGCGGGTTGGCGAGCACAGTTAGGTGTGATTGTTCAAGGAAGACGCTGCTGCCCGTCTTCCGGATTACATCCCTTAGCCGACTCTTACGGCAACCACGGGTAGAGAGGGTGGGGTACTATTCTTACGCCGGCACCTCCACGGCAAAATATATTTAAAATCATTAAAATTTTCGTAAAAATCCATTGGATCCGTTCAGTTAGTCGTGAAAAGGAAACAAAACAAAGTTACTTTCGCTTTTATAACATTAGTCACGAGTAGGAAGCAGATCTATACTAACGTCCTATTTGATTTATGATATTATAAGTCATTTTATTACCACGCATCAGTGCAGGTGTAAACAGAATGCAAATTGAATTTTAATGCTTCATTTATATCTATTAATATGTATCGTAGGTTCACAAAGGTGTCAGATACTTGCCTTCCCTTTACATATATGAGGTTTGTCTGTTTGTTCGACGACATTGTAATCTATTCCCAGTGAATTGTGACGTTCCTGGAAGGGACAGACAGACACGACATAAACATAAGTTGCTTGTCCCAGGTCAGAGAACAAATGTGTATAGTGGAAATGTATACTGTATGGCCATCACTGTATATAACAAATTGCCAGATTATTTTAAAGAATTAAACACCAATAGCTTTAAATGTAAATTATTTGAATTTCTTATGGACAAGTGTTATTATGATATTAATGACTTTTTAAATGACACGCTTAAATAATTGTTTATTTATCTAAAAATATTTGTACACCTACTAAGGTAGAATATTTGAAACTTATAATTTTAATTATAAGACCTGCAATGTATGACAATATTCTTACAAATAAACTGATTTTGATTTTTGATTTGATTTTGATACCTATAGTTTTGAGTGTAATCTGTTGTCTGTTCTCATTCTCGGCCTAGCGCTCGTAGAATCAACACGTCCTGAGCATGCCTCATGTAGAAGCGAAACACGTGTCCAACTGGTTACTGCAGTGAAAAGAGGATATAAAGACTTGTGGTTATTTTAATTACTTTATTTGGATTTTAGCTTTAAATATTACTAGCGACCCGCCCCGGTTTCGCACGGGTGCAATGTAGATACTAATGGGTGCTTAAGCATGTATTATACTCAAAAACTTTTCTCTTGAATCACTCTGTCTATTGATGGAAACTGCATTAAACCCGTTGCGTAGTTTAAAAGATCTAAGCGTACAGACGGCGGGAAGTGACTTTGTTTTATACTATGTGGAGACTAGCGACCCGCCCCGGCTACGCACGGTTGCAATGTAGATACTAATGTGGAGCATATAGATGTATTATACATATAATACTTCCTCTTGAATCACTCTGTCTATAGATGGGAACCGCATTAAATTCGTTGCGTAGTTTAAAAGATCTAAGCGTACAGACGGCGGGAAACGACTTTGTTTTACAAAATAATAGAGAAGTAATATTTCGAATAGATATTTTTAAATTGTTGTCAATTTTTTTTTTATCCTTATCACTTAAGATGACTTTTAAGCGGAAATAGACTTAATATATACCTTGAACACTCAAAATGAACTTCCGCAAAGTAACGCCTGAATCGATCAAAATTGTCTATCGTTTTCGTGGGTATACAATTTGAGTAGATTTGACGATAGTTTGCTAAAGAATAAAACTTTCAATAATCCTTCAAAATTAGACTTGTTGGGAGTCAAAGTTACACTTAAGCCAAAAAATGATATATTAATTATAATAATATTATTTAAATTTATTATTATGATAAAGATATATTTTGTAGCGATGATAGCTCAGTGGTTAGCGCGGTCGGTTCGCATGCCGAAGGGCGTGGGTTCAAACCCCAACAATGTGCTTGAGCTGCCGTGGAAGGAAACCATAGCGTGGTGGTAGGGTACTTTCTAGTACTCGGCTGGCTAGCTACCACCCATAAGTTGAAAATCTGCCGCCAAGCATCTAACGGTGTGTTCCGGCAGCCTCACTTGAGAGCCAGTTCCATTCCAGGCTAGGTGTGCTTTACCATCTTCGACCACACCGTCACTTAACATCAGGTGAGCTGTGGTCAAACATATAGCCTGTCAACCATAAAAAAATAAAAAAATTAAGAATAACGTTTACAAAGGTATGGTAAAGGTTTACAACTTATTATATGCAAAAACAACTTCAGCAATTGATAAAGTATTGCCAGGAAAAAAATTAGCGTATCGTATACTAACACTTTGTAGCAAATATAGCTCAGTGGTTATTCGGTTCGCATGTCAAATGACGTGGGTTCAAACCCTAACAATGTGGGTTCAAACTTTACCAGAGGCGGCGTAAGGCGTGGGCGACGTGGGCCACTGCCTACGGCCTCGCGGTCCGAGGGGCCTCGAGCCTCGAAGACTTATACATTACCAAGCCGTGAACGTGACGAAAAAATTTTACTCGCCATAAAACGATAAATATTATTATTGACAATTTTATTTTTAACACATGCTGGCGTTGCTTCCGTTTTGCGGGGAATCCTGCCAGAGCTGGAGACTCCGATGCTGTTTGTTTACGTTACTGTCACGTTACTCAACGGCAACTTTTGATAGCTACTCCTCCATTCCCTGTTCGCTGTACGTTACTTGCTCATACCAGCACATAGTCAAGATGATTACAAAATAAAAGCAATGGACAGCAAACAATGAATGGAATGTAGTAACACATGTTCGAAGAAGAGAAGAGGGCTTCGCGAAATTTTCCCTGCCCACACAGGGCCGAATTTGGAGGTCAGGAGGCCCTGGGGCAACGAAGGAGCGGAGGCCCCTAATTAAATTATTAATAAATCTAAATAAATAAATAAATTTAAAATCCGAATAAAAATTCAAAATCAAAATCGTTTATTACGAGTATGGGTTATATTATACAGTTGTTATAACAATGTTAAACACTCTTCTATATTCTACTATCTGGTATGCAAATTAGTAGTCAACAATTATAAACTATGAAGGTCCTAATAAATACACAATATATTGATAATTATATCTAAATTTATTTTTATTTACTTATTTTCCGTCAAGTCTTTCAAACAATTATTGCTAACAAATAAAATTATTTCAACAAAGAATTAGTTACAATTGTGGGGGCCCCTCTCTTGCGGAGGCCCCAGGGCAATAGCCCCGCCTGCCCTGCCCCAAATCCGGCCCTGTGCCCACATCAAATTAAGGTATTGCCCCGCCACTGAACTCTACCTCTTTGAGTTACAATGCGGCCGCAGTTATTTATAAACTTAATAAAAACTTCATTTTCTTTACAGAGAGCGTGCGTCCAAAATGGCGCCATCTATAAGCGTGGCGGAGTACTACGCCGACAAGTCAATTTTTATCACAGGAGCCACGGGCTTCATGGGGAAAGTGCTCGTGGAAAAACTATTAAGAACATGCCCGGATATAAAGAAGATATACTTGCTCATGCGAGGAAAGAAAGGTCATAACAGTAAAGAGAGATTGGACGATTTTCTTAATGTGCGGGTAAGTAAAGCTAACACTCTCCACACTCTACACTCTACACTCCACACACACACTCAATCTCAGACACAAACTTACACACATACCTACGCGCAGACACACATACAAGCATACACACATATACACGTACTCACAATGACACACAGTTTTTTTTTTAGCTGAGAGGCTTGGTTTTTGATCACAGCTCACCTGATGTTAAGTGACGGTGTGGTCGAAGATGGTAAAGCACACCTAGCCTGGAATGGAACTGGCTCTCAAGTGAGGCAGTGTGTTCCGCCGTTAGATGCTTGACGGCAGATTTTCAACTTGAGGGTGGTAGCTAGCCAGCCGAGTACTAGAAAGTACCCTACCACCACGCTATGGTTTCCTCACGATGTTTTCCTTCGCCGGCAGCTCAAGCTCATTGTTGGGGTTTGAACCCACGCCCTTCGGCATGCGAACCGACCGCGCTAACCACTGAGCCATCATCGCTACAAAATACACACACTACATACACACATATATACGCACTCATAAACTCACACACAGCCACTCACACACAGCCATACGCACACACACTGACACACGGATACTCACACATATGCGCACTCACACTGACACACACACACATACACGCACACACACACATACACGCACACACACACATACACGCACTCTCACATATACATCTGATGCATACTTACTGCTCCAATTTTGATTATTTTACTATATTGCAAGCATTTACATAAACAATACATAAATAAATAAATTATTTCTTGGTATATACCTAATTTAGCGGAGGGCTCTGGCACCCGTAACACAGTTTATTTACTAGCAGTCCCACAAATAAAATAAAAGAAAAACTATATTAGAATTAGGATCAATTGTGTTTCATAAATGTCATAAATGAAATTGATGTCATAGTAAATCAAATGTCAAAGTTATTTTTTTATGATATTTCCATGCCAAATTTTATACAAATCAGGTAAACAATAGTAATTAGATATAGTATATAAATAAATATTTCATCAGTTATCTGATTCCCATAGTACAACTTTTGCTTAGTTTGGGACCAGATGGCGCTGTGTGAAATGTCCTACGATATTTATTCATAAATTTATAGTAATTTTGTAAAAGTTAAGTTGCCAATCCTAGTGTCAGAGCTTATTTAAATATCTGAAACTTCGTAAATAATATTCAACAAAGTTTACAATGATGTTTCTGACTTTTCCAGGTTTTCGATCGCCTTCAAAAAGAATCTCCCAAAAAGCTGGACAAGCTCCAGGTTATACCTGGGGACATACTGTCAGAAGACCTCGGGATGTCCATAGAAGACCGAGAAGAATTGCAGAGGGAGTGCAGCATTATATTCCATTGTGCTGCTTGTGTGAGGTATATGCCAGTTTTTTTTAAGACTTAAATAATGCAAGAAGTTTATCAATTGCATCTGGTTTTATTTCTATAGACATCTCAAAGGATTGTCTTTATCAAAAGCTTTTTTTAGGGTTCCGTACCTCAAAAGGAAAAAACGGAACCCTTATAGGATCACTTTGTTGTCCGTCTGTCTGTCTGTCAAGACCCTTTTTCTCAGGAACGCGTGGAGCTATCAAGCTGAAATTCATATCAAATACTCAGGTCTACTGTCCTTTAGAGCTGTGAAAAAATCAAACTTCTAAGCCAACGCAATAAAAAGATACAGCCGTTTATGCTGCAAATTTTCGACACTCGCAAGGGAATCAAAACCTACAGGGTACTTCCCGTGAACTCAGAATATTGAAATTTGGTACGAAGCAACGTCTTATAGCACAGATAAAGGAAAAATTGCGAAAAGCATAAAATACCATTAAAAAAAAACATAACTTTTACTTATATACCTACAGGTTTGTACGGACCCTCGGTGCGTGAGTCCGACTCAAACATGGCCTGTTTTTTTAAATGTGTTTTTCAAAAAAGAGTGTTATGTTTTTCGGATTAATCTATGTATGTAGGTATGTGAATTTATACAATTATACAATACAATTTATACAATATTATGTATGTAGGTATGTAACGCCTGATCAAATTTGGTTGTATGGGGGGTACCGTTGGAATCCTTTTATTATCCCGAGTAACACTGTTCAATTTTTTTTCATGAAATCATGTTTTTTTTAAAACTGTGGTGTCTAATCTCACCTAGAAGACCTCTTGTCTGACCAATAGTCGCTCAGCAAGTCCCATTTCATTATTTTGGCTATTCATACAAATACATATAAAGCCCAAATAGATAAATAAAATTGTCATTGCACCCACGATTGCAGGTCACAAACAAGTAGCAATTTTGTAGCGATGATAGTTCAGTGGTTACCGCGGTCGGTTAACACACCAAATGACGTGGGTTCAAACTCCAACAATGAGCTTGAACTGCTGGTGAAGGAAAACATCGTAAGGAAACCATAGCGTGGTGGTAGTACTCTCTAGTACTCAACTGGCTAGTTACCACCCTAAATGTTCCAACAGCCTCAATTGAGAGCCAATTCTATGGAATTGCCAGGCTAGATTTGTTTATGATCTTCGACCACACTATAACTTAGCATCAGCTAAAATGTGGTCAAACACCTAGCCTGTCAACAAAAAATTACAATTTCATTTATCTTTTTAATCAGCGAGTAAATGATTGACTTTTCGCTTGTATACTTTTCAGCGTGGTATACCTTCCTTTTAAGTGTATATAACCCTTTATATATATTCTAGTTCTACCATTTGTTATAGGTTTGACATGTTCATCCGAGATGCTGTCAAAATGAATACAGAAGGAACGAAAAAGGTTTTGGAATTGGCTGAAGGAGTCAAAAATCTTGAGGTGTGTTCTAAAACATTTTTTTTAATGTGACAGGAATAAAACAATCGAGACGTTCTCCTGATGGTAAGAGATACACCTGTCCATGACCATTGCAGCAATACACAGAATCTATAGTAACAGAATTAAGTCCAGGGCATCCCCATTTTTACTTTAAAACTGACGTAGTTTTGACAACGCGCGCGCGTGCTTGCTTTGCGTATACGAAACAAGAAGAGGCCGCACGCGTGCTGTATTCAGCTTTGTCTCCATGAAAAAGGCCACCCGAATATGGCCGAAACTATAGTCTGAGTATCCGATATAATTAAACGTGAATAAGTAGTAAACCGTAAGTATGCCGTGGTGGTGCCGGCGTAAGAATAGTACCCCACCCTCTCTACCCGTGGTTGCCGTAAGAGTCGGCTAAGGGATGTAATCCGGAAGATGGGCAGCAGCGTCTTCCTTGAACAATCACACCTAATTGCGCTCGCCAACCCGCCTGCCAAGCGTGGCGAGTATTGGCAAAACCCCCCCAGGAGGAGGCCTATGTCCAGCAGTGGACGTCCTCTGGTTGATGATGTGAAGTAGTAAAACAAAGTCTTTGGCCATTTTTCAGGTGTTTGCCCATGTCTCCACTTCATACTGCCGCTGTGAAGTACCAGTTCTGGAAGAACGGTTGTACCCAGCCAAGCACAGACCAGAGCACGTAATGCATTGCACCACCTGGATGGATGACGAACTTCTGGAACATCTGCAGCCAAAGTAAATCTGTTTTTTAGCATAGCATACCGTAACAAAGTAGATAAGAAACTTTTTTTTTTTGCTGACAGGCTTGGTTTTTGACCACAACTCACCTGATGTTAAGTGACGGTGTGGTCGAAGATGGTAAAGTAAACCTAGCCTGGAATGGAACTGGCTCTCAAGTGAGGCTGCCGGAAGACACCGTTAGATACTTGGCGGCAGATTTTCATCTTGAGGGTGTTAGCTAGCCAGCCGAGTACTAGAAAGTACTCTACCACCACGCTATGGTTTCCTCACGATGTTTTCCTTCACCGACAGCTCAAGCTCATTGTTAGGGCTTGAACCCACGCCCTTCGGCATGCGAACCGACCACGCTAACCACTGAGCTATCATCGCTATAAAAATTAAACTAAGCTTTCGCTAACTACCCTGTTAGCTGATTTGGTAGAATATCTGCTTTTTCAAACATTTATGCGACGATAAATGTTTGTTCTAGATGTTCTATATGTATTAGGTGCAATCATTTATTACGATTTAAGATAGGTTCAAGCTAAATATTAATTTATTTTCTAAGTCTGTAGGTTTATTATTGCAAATAGTAACAAAAAGGTTGATGTACCACTGGAACATTTGATTTACAACCTATTTATAGCCTTATTCGAAGTACACTAAGTTTATTATCGTATAGTTCTTAAACAAATCATAAGGAAGAATTATTTATTAATTTTATTGTTTTCAGGATAATCGAGCCACAACCTAACACATACGCTTACACAAAAAACCTTACAGAAGATCTGGTTTCTCAATACCAAGGAAAATTTCCCATTGTCATAGCGCGGCCATCTATCGGTGAGTAGCGAAACTTACATCAGTCCTTCCATGCATTTAAGAAAATTGGAATCGGGTTTTTGGCGGGAACGCTTTTTTTCGACCAGCACGTCCAATCTTCAGTCGTTCGTGCATTGCGCTACGTCTCAAGTTTTGGGGGGGGGGAAACATTTTGCTGCATTGTATTCTTTATTTGTTCCAAATATCTTGATTAGAAGTTATGCTATTTTAAACATTACGTGGGCAAGTGACTCTGTAATAAAACACATTTCTTCGTATTCTTTCCATTATTCTTAAGATTCTAGTAAAAATAACACAAACTGCGAAACCAAAAACGAAGAAAAAAAAATTGAGGGAATACGAAATAACAAAGTCGCCACTTTAGACTCTATCTTAGAAAATTTGTGTTTTTACTAATCTAATGTTTATGTGGCTATTTATATGTAAATTGTCACATTACGTGCGTATGACTAAATAATATAATGTGGTTGAACACGACTTTTCGTATGGCTTCCAACACTACATTGAAACTTGTAACTGATAAAATGACCACTGTTTTACTAGGGCATGACCGAGCTTGACCTTGAATTATTATCGGTGAACTTTATTTAAGTAATGACACTTGAAATATTGCATCACTTGACACTGGCAAATACACGAAGTGCGAGCCAAAAACCAAGAAAAAGAAAATCAGAAATAGAGTTTTGGCGGGAATGGGAAAAAAATTATGTCACAGCATTGTACTGGAATGCGTAAAAATCATGTCACGGCATTGTATTCTTTTCCAAAATGTGTTTTGTATAATTATAATTAAAAATGTGTTATATAATAACTGTAACTAACTATATTAACTGAAATGTGGGCAAATAAAAATGAAGATGTCTTTTCGTGCTATATCAAAGCTCTGTTGAAGCTTTTAGGAAAATTACATAAATTGCGATGCCAATAACACAGAAAAAAAGTAACGTGGTCATCTTCAGGGGGAGGAATTCCAAACCAACAGTAAAAAAAAAATGACGTGATTGTTTCAGTAACCGCTGCGTTTAAAGAACCAATGCCAGGATGGGTGGACAATCTAAATGGACCCACAGGTCTTCTCGTTGGTGCTGGCAAAGGTAACTATTAATACGAATGGTTTTTTTACTGGCTAGGTTTTTTAAACACCACATCTCATCTCAGATATGTGTAGTCGAAAATGGTAAACACACCGACTCGGAAATGGGAAGTTAATTGAGGCTGTCGGAATAGACAGGGCTAGGAAAAATTTCAATATGAAAGTTATTTAGATAAATAAATAAATCCTCGCATTGTTGTAAACGGAAACAAAAAAAATGCTGTTATAGCTCACAAATGTGATTAAAAATCAAGCTTACTTTTAATGCTATTATAGCATACAAATGTAATTAAAGAACAAGCTTACTTTCAATGCTATTATAGCATACAAATGTAATTAAAGAACAGGCTTACTTTCAATGTTGTTATAGCACAAATGTAGTTACAGAACAAGCTTACTTTCAATGCTATTATAGCATACAAATGTAATTAAAGAACAAGCTTATTTTCAATGCTGTTATAGCATAATTTTTTTTTTAACTTCTGACGCAAAAACGACGATGTGTTATAAGTTTGACGTGTCTGTGTGTGGCATCGTAGCTCCCGAACGATTGAACCGATTTGGATTTTGTTTTTTTTTTGTTTGAAAGTTGAATTAGTCGGGAGCGTTCTTAGCTGTGTTTGCTTTAATGTCGGGGGATTTTAATAATTTATTTCAACATGAAAAACTCTCACCTTTGTTTCCAGAAACTAGTGTTTCGTAAATGTTAATACCATATAGGTACGGGCCACCCCAAATTAATAAGAATATTTTTTGTTGGGCAGTAACAATATTAGTTCTTGCATTAAATTATATCTTCTCTGTGGTTTCCAGGAGTGATTCGTACAATGCATTGCAATGAAGAGTACTTGGCCGACGTCGTTCCAGTAGACTTGGCGGTCAACGCGTGCATACTACTTGCCTACACTACTGGAATGGACAAGTAAGCTATAATGACCACTCAATCACTGTAACAGACATATTGCTTTTCGCTATTATGCATAACTCCATATCATCACCACCACCACCATTCATCATCATCACCATCGGAGGATGCCAGCGGCCCATTGGCTTGGGTAAGATGCTGGTAAGGGGAAATGCACAATACAACCCAAGCGGGACGTCAGTGCATGACTTATCAACCCCATTCCGAATAACATTAATAATAGGAATCCTTAAACCAGTTTCCCCCACTAAATATTAGTGTAACTAAGCACAATTATATGTTCCAGAACGCAAGTATCAGAAATAAATAAAACTATATGTCATGTGTTCTATATGTCATTTTACAATAGAAGCTGGCATGGTTTTGACACATTTTTGTTTCAGTTATGCGATATTACTCACGTTTAATTATATCGGAAACTCCGACTATTACTAGTCACAAAACGAAGCCGCGCGCGTGTTGTTCTCTGCTTTGACTCCTTAAAGAAGGCCACCGGTGAAACTATAGGTAGAGAATCCGATATAATTAAACATGCGTAATTCCCGCATAAGTACTTAAAACAAAAACAATATGTTTTGTTTCCAATATTTTTATACAATAATCTATCATATATTCTATGTTTTCAACAACTTTATGTCATGTATTATATGTTTGTATATAAGTGATGTGTGCTATGTTTTTCCTATCGCATTTTGTACATTTGCCGTTTTTAACTATTTGGATATTATCAACAATTTCAAGATGAAATATCTTGTAGTCTAAGTCAAAGTCAAATAAAGTAAGTTACAGTCAAGTTTAGTCTATAATAGTATAATAATGGTTAGTTTACTAGTAGATTTTTTTATCCAAAACTATGCAATATCAGATTAAGTACTCTTTTTAATGTAAAATTTATGAGAAGAACGAGACGCTCTCCTGATGGTAAGAGAAAAATCCTGTCCATGACCATTTGCAATACAAAGAATTTTGAGCAGCAAAACAAAGTCTAGGGCATCACTGCTTTGATACTCATTACCTTGAGAGTTTCGATGGAATCAGAAAACAGTAATGTTTACACACTACTGCTTGGCGGCAGAATGTCTAGTACTGCGGTGGTACCTACCTAGACGTCTTCCTGCTAAGGAGATCTACCGTCAAGTATTTGGTACTAGGAGAACAATACACCGCTTAATGGTAATTAATTTACGTCGACAGTGACCATTGATTTAAAAAAATGGGTATTTTTGCATTTGTGTTTTTGGTGTGTCTCTTAAATATATTTTATTTATTTTCAGGCCAAAAGAGATCCGTTTTTGCAACGTCACCCAATCCGGAATTAACCCATTAAGTTGGGGTGATGCTCTGGATATGGGTAAAGTTGTTTCAAATATCTATTTGAATGCTCGTTCCAGGTCCACGCGATTGGACGTCAAACGCTTCAACTAAATCTTATATCTTTAAACGAGCAATTCTTGTATATATAAAAATAAATATTGTAGGACACATTACACACAGCGCCATCTGACCCCAAACTAAGCAGAGCTTGTGTGATGGAAGTCAGATAACTGATAGAATACATAAATACTTTTTTTTTTGTAAATACATACTTATAATACATACATTAACACCCAGACACAGAACAAACATTTGTTTATACCATAAAATGTTTTTCCTTGGCGGGAATCGAACCCACGCCCTACAGCTCAGGTAGACACATTCCCAATGAGAGACATTAAAGAAAGAAAGAAAGAAAGAAAGATACATTTATTTTGACACACACAACACTACAACAACAAAACACTTCTTATAAATAATGACAAAAATAATAATAATAATGAACAGTTGTAATAGTTGTCGCTGTAGTGTCCAGTGCGACAAAAAAGGTTGGTTCTCAGCATTAATGCTGCCGATTTCTCAGCAGCGCTGGTTTTCAGAACCAACCTTTAGGGACGCACAAGACTGAATAAAATAAATAACATACATACGTGAATATACAATAGAATAGAGAAATTATAAATATACATATAGTGAAGAAATTGCGTAAAGAGAAAAGTATATCTAAGTACATACATTAAGAAATATAGTTTATAGTAAATGTAAAACAAGACAAGGATAAAAAATTGTAGGGGCTGGCGTGAACATATCAAAACTCAAAGTGCTTTATTTCCTTTAGACCTTACAGGACTCTTGGACACGTCACACGTCACAAATTATAAACATACTTAAAACTAGGAAATAAAGTGATCACTTTGATCTTTCGTTCACTTCAATCTTTTTAAGGTAAAGTAAAGAAGCGAACAAGAAACCTTTACCTTGTTAGATTGTTAGTTTTCGAGTCATATACTACATAAAGCTGGAGAGGAAAGGAAAGAAAATAATACAATATTACATATAGAGTTTATACGAAGATCAAGAAGCATTATTATATATATATTCTGAATCTCGGAAACGGCTCCAACGATTTTCATGAAATTTAGTATGCAGGGGGTTTCGGGGGCGATAAATCGATCTAGCTAGGTTTCATTTTTAGAAAACGTCGTTTTATCCATGTTTTCAGCCGAGCAAAGCTCGGTCAACCAGGTACTGTTCATAATTGGTCATGAAGAACCATATCTTAGATTTTATGTTTTTTTTTAAATATAATTTTAATGAGACGAACACGATGCTTTACTGATGGCAAATCACCGTGAACATGTCCATGACCATTGTAGCGATACACAGAATTTTGAGTAACAAAACAAAGTCCAGGGCATCACTGCTTTGGCGATCATTATTTTGAGACTTTCTATGGTTAGTCTAACGTCAGTAGCGATGATAGCTCAGTGGTTAGCGCGGTCGAAAGGCGTGGCTTCAAACCCCAACAATGAGCTTGAGCTGCCGGTGAAGGAAAACATCGTGACGAAACCATAGCGTGGTGGTAGGGTACTTTTTAGTACTCGGCTGGCTAGCTACCACCTTCGACATATTTCAAAAGTGCGAGTGTTTTTAAAAGGACGACACCATTTCTATTCATTTCCAAAATTTCTTTATTTAACCATAATAAAATTATAGTTGTACATTCCCAGTGTTCATTGTATCCTAGAAATAACAAAAAGTACTTAAATTAAGTTTATGTCTTACAAGCTGTATGCACGCTTATATTAAAACTTATAAATTAAATATTAATAAAAAAAATTATATAACCATAAAACTTGGAAAGACATTATTTTGAGATAACCTATTATTTATCATTTAACACAAGCTTTAGGAGGCAGCATTATGTTTTTTTTTTTTAATATAATGCTCCATTATGTTTTACGACGCCATTTGTAATTTTTTTTTTTTTTATGGCTGACAGGCTAGGTGTTTGACCACAGCTCACCTGATGTTAAGTGACGGTGTGGTCGAAGATGGTAAAGCACACCTAGCCTGGAATGGAACTGGCGGAATCATACAATTTGCCTGCGACATGTATATTTCAATGGGTTGCTGGATGGTTTGAGAACACAATTGGACCCGGTAGGTGACGCTGCTGTTGGTATATCTGTTGATTGTTAGGCAATACGAAGTTCGCCGAATCAGCTAGTATATTTATATATTTTTTTATATATTTAGGCCGCATCCATGTGCACGAGTTTCCATTCTCCGTATGCCTGTGGTACCCTGGAGGTTCCGCGAAGAGTTCGTGGTTCCAGCATCAGATTGCGGTGCTGTTAACCCACCTGCTGCCAGCTTACTTCGTAGACCTCCTCATGTATTTAATGGGCAAGAAAACTTTGTAAGTACCACTACCAGATATTCAAAAGAAATGGGAAAAATTACCCGAATTATTGGGAGATCTACCGATTTTCGCTATTGTCTACCGATATTTTGCATTTCAAATTACAGTAACACTGTCTGCCTGGAACAGCGATATGTCACTAGATTTTAGAGAATAGAATACAACTTCATTGTACACCAACAATTAACAATAAATTGATAAATTTTAATTGGTGGTAGATCATCTAGATAGGTACCACCGTAGTACCAGATATTCTGTCGCCTTTTTAAATCTATCTCTAAGGGATGGCAGCGTTTTCAATGAAAGCTCCCAGGTGGCTTGACTTTTTCCGACACTGCCAACAATTATCATAATATTTCAACTGATTTACACAAACCTTGACAAATTATATACCTAAACCTTCCTTGTGAATTACTCTATCTATTGGTGAAACTCGCATGATAATCTGTTCAGTAGTTTTTAAGTTAATCGCGAACAGACAGACAGAAAGACGCGGCGGACGACTTTATTTTATAATATGTAATGTTTTTTTTATGTAACGGTAATGAGATTAATGAGACGCTCTCCTGATGTTAAGAGATAACGCCTGTCCATGACCATTGCAGCGATACACAGAACTTTTAGTAGTAAAACAAAGTCCAGGGCATCGCTGCTTTGGCGCTCATTACTTTGAGACTAGATGGTTAGTCTTAACAGCCCTGTAATTCCGCTGCAGTACCCTTCAAACCGGAACACAGTAATGTTTACACACTACTGCTTGGCGGCAGAATATCTGGTACTGCGGTGGTACCTAGACGACCTCCTGCTAAGGAAATCTACCACCAAGTATAAATGATACAGAACACCCAGACACAGAACAAACATGTCACATGAATGTTTCTTCTAGTGGAAATCGAATCCACGCCTACAGCTCTTGAAGCAGTTATTCTACCAAATCAGCTAATCAAAATCAAAATCAAAAAGTAATTTATTCAGTTTAGGCCCTGGTAAGGCACTTATGAACGTTAAGTTACATGTTTGAATCTACCACCGGCTCGTAATTACACTTCAACTGAGAAGACTCCGGCAAGAAACTCAGCAAGGCATTTTTTTGTGGATCTTTCTTTTCATATTAGGTTACAGTATACAGTTATAGATATTAATACATTATGCTATAATTATGATATAACAGGGCATGTACTTACATTACAGCATGGTGAAGATGCAAAAGCGTATCAACTATGGGCTGGAAGTGCTTCAGTACTACACGACCAAAGAATGGTATTTTAAAAACGACAACTTCCTCGCTCTACAGACTGCTGTATCTGAAGAGGATAAAAATACTTTTTACACAGATGTAAACGTAAGTATTCTGTGTTCATTTAATGACAATACTTGTTTATGGTTAAATGCCCTGATTCCATATCCAGGGTTGGCTCCAGACGAAAGAACTTTTTTTATTTTTTTATTATAGATTAGACGTTTGACCGCCATCTCACCTGTTAAGTAATGATGCGGTCTCAGATGGAGCACGCTTGCCTAGAACATCGTCGCAAAGTTGCTAGTTTGTCGATTTTTTATCGGATTCATTTCGGAGAGTGTGCTTCAGAACTACATGGTCTGATTCCTCCATGTCCATTTTTCTATCGGACAGCCAGAAGCTCAAAAAAGCGACATCGTTTCATGGTAAATGTTCCAAAAACTCGAACGAAACGATTTGATTCCACGTTCATTGTGCGGACTGCTAGACAGTGGAATGCGCTGCCCGAGTGGGTGTTCCCCGATGGATATAATCTGGGTGTCTTCAAGTCGAGAGTGAATCGGTTTCTTCTAGGCGAGCGTGCTCCATCGTAGACCGCATCTTCGCTTAACATCAGGCGAGATGGCGGTCAAACGCAAGCCTATCTACAACAAACAATACAAAAATATTAGTTAATTAAATTAAGAATTTAAAAAAAACCCTATGCTATTAACCAAACATAGCTCCACGCCGGCTAAGTGTGGGTTAGCAGACTTCAAACATCTTTAAGAACTTCTGATATGTAGGTTCGCTGTGGTGGTGCCGGCGTAAGAATAGTACCCCACCCTCTCTACCCGTGGTTGCCGTAAGAGTCGGCTAAGGGATGTAATCCGGAAGATGGGCAGCAGCGTCTTCCTTGAACAATCACACCTAACTGCGCTCGCCGACCCGCCTGCCAAGCGTGGCGAGTATTGGCAAAACCCCCCCAGGAAGAGGCCTATGTCCAGCAGTGGACGTCCTATGGCTGATGATGTGATGTGTAGGTTTCCTGACGATGTTTTTCTTCACCGTTTGAAGACCGCGTATAACTTAGAAAACATAGAAGTGCGTGCCTTGGAATTCGAACCCAGGACCTCCAGATTGAAAGCCAGACTCTCCCAACTTAGCTGCCGAAACTTCACTAAGCTTCAATTTTTTTTAAATCATAACTTATTATTTTCAGATGATTAAATGGAGTCCTTATATAAGGAATTACATCAAAGGCGCTCGGGAGTATTGCTGCAAGGAAGATCCTTCCACATTACCACAAGCTAGGAGGCTAAATCACCAGTAAGTTACTTTTTTAAGATAAGAGTGTGTTGCCAAAAAAAGACAAACAACGACTAATGTAAATTCTTTTTGTTTCAGATTGTACTACTTAGACAAAATAACGCAAGTGGTTGTTTGTTCCTTGATCGCATATTTCATATATTACTATGTTAGAATCGTATTTCCGATAATTTTCCAACACTCTTAATTTTAAAACTTCAAAAATCAAAAAGGAATCAAACCAGTACACTTACTGTACTCTGATTTGATTCCTTGAAAAAGATCACCGAATATTACTGAAATCATTGTCGAAGTATCCGACTTAATTAAACTAAGTAAAAATATGATATAAAAGTGATGTTACAGCTTGTACTCAGTACAGCGCGCGTAAGGTATTCTATACAATAATAGGTTATTATTATATTACTAGCTGTGCCCCGCGGTTTCACCCGCGCTAGATGCCTACGTCATAGTAGCTTTATGCATGCAAAGTCTCAGCCCGATCGGTTTAAAATTGACAAAATTTCATACAAACTTTCATCCCCTATTTTATCCCCTTGGGGGTAGAATTAATCAAAATCCTTTCTTAGCGGATGCCTACGTCATAACATCTACCTGCATGCAAAATTTCAGCCCGATCCGTCCAGTGGTTTGGGCTGTGCGTTGATAGATCACTATGTCAGTCACTCAGTCAGTCACCTTTGAGTTATATATATTTAGATAATAATAGGTAACTCGTCTTGCTTCCCTCAACGAGCCACGACGCACCTCAAATGTTAAGAAAGAAAAAAAAAAAGTCATAACCACATCAGTGAGTATACTGATGTGTTTTTGACTTAATTTTTTTAAGGTTAATTAGCTAGTTAATCAATTATATTTGTTTTCGAAAGCGTTTCCCTTACACCCTGTATCATCTAATTAAATTCTTAATCTTCTAAAATCTTAATATTATTTTGAACACGCGAAGTTTAATGAAAATAAATGACTGTCTTTTGATATTACAATCAGGATTCAAATAAAACTTTTAGTTGTGAGATTTTTATGTTAAAAAAACGAATTAATAGACGATATTTACAATTTTATTTAAAAAAATGTAGCGATGATAGCACCGTGGTTACCGCGGTCGGTTCGCATGCCGAAGGGCGTGGGTTCAAACCCCAACAATGAGCTTGAGCTGCCGGTGAAGGAAAACATCGTGAGGAAACCATAGCGTGGTGGTAGGGTACTTTCTAGTACTCGGCTGTCTAGCTACCACCCTCAAGTTGAAAATCTGCCGCCAAGCATCTATCGGTGTGTTCCGGCAGCCTCACTTGAGAGCCAGTTTTATTCCGGGCTAGGTGTGCTTTACCATCTTCGACCACACCGTCACTTAACATCAGGTGAGATGTGGTCAAACACCTAGTCTGTCAGCCATAAAAAAAAAAAACTTATACAGGGTTATAACCTTGGGTGTACTAAGCCATAAGGTCATTGTATTCATGATTATGGTCAACAGATTACTTTTACTATGGGTAACTCTATAAAATGTTTAAGAAAATTAGTTGTTCCATAGACCAAGTTCGTTGATAACCAAATGTATGGCAGCTTTTTTAGGATTTATTTTTCGAGATTTATACGGATTCGTCGCAGAATGTTTCGCAAAATCTCACCTGGTAGTAAAAGGTCCTTTTAGCAAAATATATAAAAGTTTTAAATTAAAGTTACGTCATTTTATCAGTCCAAATGTTGTTTCTGTTAAGTACTTAAATATTTTAAATACTTTAGAAGTAATTTATTAAAGAGAGTAAATTTTTCGAAACTCAGTTTGTTGGTATATGCGCGTGCAAATTTTGGTTTGGCAAATATGTCGTTAATTTTTAAATATATTATGTATCTTTAGAAGTACATATTGATTTACTCTTGTTTTAAGTCTTGATATGTACCTGATTGCTAGAATAAAGTCTGATTAGTTCCACATGTGTTTTATGATGGCCACCCTATGAAATTGTAACGTTGGACAAGTTGTCAATATGCCTCCTGCATATTTTTGCAACTGCGAGTGTTTTTAAATGGCAATGTCGTTTGTAAAAAGCTAAATCATACAAGTTGCCTGCCCAATTCTTTCCCAAAGTTTATGGCCAGAGTCACTCTGAATGATCTAATAAATGATGTAAAGATTCTAAATATACCCCAAACATCCAAATTTGTTCAGCCATTTAAAAGTTATGATGGAATAAAGAAACTCACATACATACACACAGACACATATACACACATACGTACATACATACACTCCTTTTTTGGACAGTCGTGTAAAAAGCATTTTTTTTTTGTTTTCGTCAAATATTTAAATGTACATTCTTTTTAGGGTTCCGTACCCAAAGGGTAAAAACGGGACCCTATTTCTAAGACTTCGCTGTCTGTCTGTCCGTCCGTCTGTCTGTCACCAGTCTGTCACCAAGAACCGCGATAGCTAGACAGTTGAAATTTTCACAAATTATTTATTTCTGTTGCCGCTATAACAAAAATACTAAAAACAGAATAAAATAAATATTTAAGGGGGGGCTCCCATACAACAAACGTGATTTTTTTGCCTTTTTCATAGATAATGGTACGGAACGCTTCGTTAGCGAGTCCGACTCGCACTTAACCGGGTTTTTTAAGTCTTGTTTAATGCCGCGTTTGATAACCAACTCACTTGACGGTAAGCGGTGATATGGTCGAAGATCAAACACTCAAACATAGAAGATATTTTTAGACTTGTTTATCGTAATAGATATAGTAAATATATATACTTAAGCTTAAAATGTTTAAAAATTAATTAAGTTTGTTTGTAAAATAATTACGTATTACGTAATTTTTATGTAATTTCTTAGCACTGCATGTAAGCTAAAATCAGTTAATTCAAAAACCAGTTAACTGCATTCTAGCTACCCCACGACACTACATATATATGTACCTACCTTTTAAACATTTGTTAATGTAAATTGAATTAGGATAATAAAAATGAAATTGAGATTATTATGCGTGTTTTATTTATATGTTAAATTTAGACAATATTAAATTGCCGTTGCATTTTTGGTTCCTGTTTTTATAAGCTGTCCCATTGCTGGGCATGGCATATTACACTAAGGACGAGTAGGTCATCTACACAGAAATTGGCCGCTGCCGATTTTAATGTGTGCGTGCGTACCTGGCGCCGTGTACATACACACTGCCACGCACACATTATCATAATCTCGGGGAGACTCGGGTGCCGGCAGTCTGGGCCGTGAGTTTGGTCGCGCGCGTTCCAGTACGCTGCACGCCCGCTCACATTCGCCTGCTCTCACCGGACACTTTATTATTTACCCTTTACCGGCCATTTTATTTAGCGCAGTTTTATAGTGCTCCTTATAATACGATAATAATATTTCACTAAAAATAAAAGTGACAACCCTAAGCGTCAACGCAAGAGTAGGCTATTAACTCGCCGACCGGCCTAAGATGAAATACAGTTCTCAGTGTACTTTGGCGCGGGCCGCTTCTCATTGTGAGAAGAGTAAGTCAAGTTTTACCCTGGTCAAGTTTTTTCTGCGTACAAGTTAGGTGTTTGACCACATCTTATCTGATGTTAAGTGATGGTGGTTTAGCACACCTAGCCTGGAATGGAACTGGATCAGAAGAAAAGCTGCCGGAACACACCGTTAGATGCTTGGCGACGAATTTTTGACTTGATGGTAGCTAGCCAGCCGAGTACTAGAAAATACCCTTGAAAGCCTTGAGCTCTTAGGTTGCTCTTTCTTCGGCCCTCAACTTCGTCTCCGATATCGAATCAAAACCCCAATTGGCTGTCAAAAAGCTGGGTATCCTTTCGAAGGTGCGACGGTGCTTCACGCCGGAACAGTGGCTTTCATTATACAAAGCACAAGTTCGGTCATGCATGGAATACTGTTCTCGCCTTTGGGACGGATCGGCTTAGTACCAGCGTTGGAGTCCATCAAAAAACGCACTAAAAAACTCATTTACAACGACTCGCTGTTTGGAAAAGGTTCCAAAGCCTTGAACATCGTCTAAAAGTCGCTTGTCTGTCGATTTTCTACCGGATACACTTTGGTGAGTGCGCTTCAAATCTGCATGGCCTAATTCCACCATGCCCATACTACTATCAGACAGTCAGGAGCTGCAATAAGCGGCACCACTTTATGGTCGATATTCCAAAAACGGTTGGAATCTGCCTTCATTGTGCGAACCGCTAAACAATGGAATTTGCTGCCCGAGTGGGTCCTGATAGATACAATCTAGGTGCCTTCAAGTCGCGAGTGAATTGGTTTCTTCTAAGCGAGCGTGCTAAACCGCATCTTCGCTTAACATCAGGCGAGATGGCGTTCAAACGCAAGCCTATTTGTAATTAAAACAAGAACATTAATCATTTATTTACTCTTTTCTTTTAACTAAGGTTAAAGCCCTGTATATGAGTGTACCGTGCCGTGCCGTATGAGTGCCGTGGTGGTGCCGGCGTAAGAATAGTACCCCACCCTCTCTACCCGTGGTTGCCGTAAGAGTCGGCTAAGGGATGTAATCCGGAAGATGGGCAGCAGCGTCTTCCTTGAACAATCACACCTAACTGCGCTCGCCAACCCGCCTGCCAAGCGTGGCGAGTATTGGCAAAACCCCCCAGGAGAAGGCCTATGTCCAGCAGTGGACGACCTATGGCTGATGATGTGTGATGCGATATGAGTGTACACTCAATAACTTACCGCGTCCTTTTCATAGTTTTCCTTAATAGGCAATAATTATATTTTCCTTAACAAGTAATGAGTTATTACTCATATTCAAATGATAATATACTTATAGCTAAAAGTGAGTAATGTAGGTCATTCCAGACAAAACTGTACGCGCGCAACTATCAACAAATGTTACTTAATTATTTCACTAAACAAACGTCAAACATTTATAAATGGTATCGAAATTCGTTGTATTCTTTTTAAGTAAATTTACCAGTGAACAGATCGAAATTCGTTGTATTCTTTTTAAGTAAATTTACCAGTGTACAGATCGAAATTCATTGTATTATTTTTAAGTAAAACCAGTGAACAGATCGAAATTCGTTGTATTCTTTTTAAGTAAATTTACCAGTGAACAGATCGAAATTCGTTGTATTCTTTTTAAGTAAATTTACCAGTGAACAGTTTCTGTGGCATGTTTTACGGTTCAATTTTATATTGTGTTTATAGAACTGGAAAACAGTTATGTTTAACAAACAACAATGTAATGTTAACAGATCACAAATAAACTGTAAAATATTTATTTTCTTATGAATGTTTATGTTAAAGTATTATAAAGTGTGTATATAATAATTATACAAATTATAATCTGTTGTAATTTGTAGAATTATTGTGGTTCCTGTAATATTGACAATGTTTCCCGTTAACAACATTATCCCTCTATTTAAACAAAACATTTTACATTGTCACAAACAAGAACAAAATGTGTTGTAAAATTATTAAGTCATTAGTTAAAAAATCCTTCTTCCGATACTAGTTGTGGTTGTGTTTGATTAAAATTACTTTTAATTATGATTAAATTAGTTGTAATATTTTTATTTGTAATTAAAGTGAAAAGTGAACCATTGTTTGATCAAGCGTCACTTGCGGCATATAAAGGGAGAAGCTTTGATCCAAGATCACACCGAAATGGTCAAATACGAGTTCATGATAAGAGCACATCAATCCAAGATCCATGTAGTAAGTCATTTTTTTTTTAATTCCATGCTAATATTATAAATGCGAATGTAAGTTTTTTTTTTATTATGCTTTCACGCCTTCACTACTCAAAATCATCATGAAGTTTTTCATACACGCTGTCAATTGAATCGCAATTTGAATTGTAATTGATTGAAGGACTTTTATAAAACTAAATTGATAGTTGTTCAAATGATTGTAACTGATTCAAGGACTTTATAAAAGTAGTTTTATTAACAACAAGCAAACAATTGTTTCAAACGCAATTTAGAGTACCTACAGTAGATCAAATAGATGTAATTGATTAAACTACTTTATAAAAATAGCTTGGTTTAGTAGTCTGGCTCCTGACTAGGGCATCGAAACTCGGTTCAATTTTGAAAACCCGGGTTTTCGGGTCTAAGTGTAATCAAAACCCGGGTAGACCGGTTTTTTCGAGCATTTTGATCTTCTTATTGTAATTTTTTAAAATACACTAATCTGCTTTCCTACAATGAGTACAAAATATAAAGGATGAGGAAGAATTTAAATAAATGAAACAGTACTTTACAAATTACAAAAACAGTTTTAATGTTTAAAGAAGTGATAAAGTTTTATTTTTTCTATTAGCGCGACGAGCTTCGCTACACCCTCCCCTCTCCACTGCTCCACACTTCACCCCATTCGTGTCCTGAGATGGACGCGCGCGTTCCATTTGACTTGCATGGCTTGTTTTATTGGTAGGAACGTAGCAACGAAGCTACTTATTACGTAATAAATAATAATTTATCAAAGCGTGTTTTCATTCCATTGACTTATTATTGCATTCGAAGTGGCTTAAACTTAATAAATAACAAAAACAAAAGTATTAAAATAAAACCCGAAAAACCCAAGTTTTAAAAATCAAACCCGGGTTTTTTTGTAATCCTCAGAACCGGTAAAACCCGGGTTTTTTCGGTCCGGGTAAACCCGGGCTCGATGCCCTACTCCTGACACACAGTCTTTGACTAGTTCGGGAGCCTATGGAATATTCATAGGTTGCTGACAAACTCCGTTCCGGGCGGGTTCCGGTTTTCGACCGCACCGTCACTTAATATCAGGTGAGCTGTGGTCAAACACCTAACTTGTCAACCATACAAAAAGAGACTGCTTTTATTGCGCTTTCGTGTTTGTTTATATACGTCCCTTTTACAGATACGACGGAGAGAGAATATCAATCCGATTTCTACATAGAAATAAGAAGAATTAATAATATATACTCGAAGACTAATAAAGGTGACTACATGCTTTTGTTTAATTTCATTTGTAATCAGATCTTGCAAGTTAGTTGCCAACACCCGAAATTCGATTGATTTTATTTCGATTTTTAAATTTATGTACTTATTTTTTAATTTTTTTTTTTTAATGTAAAATTTAATGAGACTGCGCTCCTTAATGGTAAGAGATAACGCCTGTCCATGACCATTGCAGCGATACACATAACTTTATTAGCAAAACAAAGTCCAGGGTATCGCTGCTTTGGCGCTCATTACTTTGAGACTAGATGGTTAGTCTCAACAGCCCGGTAACTAAATAATTAACAGTAATTTTTGTATCAATGATAGCCCTAGAGATTAGCGTGGTTTTTCAAACCCCAACAATGAGCTTGAGCTGCCGGTGAAGGAAGACATCGTGAGGAAACCATAGCGTGGTGGTAGAGTACTTTCTAAGGATGTGTCAGCATCCTCACTTGACAGCCAGTTCTATTCCAGGCTAAGTGTGTTTACCATCTTCGAGCACACCGTCATTTTACATCAGGTGAGCTGTGGTTAAACACTTAGCCTGTCAACCATAAAAATAAAATAAAAACTCTATCTGCAGTACCCTTCATACCGGAACACAGTAATGTTTACGCACTGGATGTTGGTGGAATACTGATGATTGATTTATGTAAAGTGTTTGTCAATTTCAGGACCACAGAACTGTTCGAAGTATTGTTCAATTATCTTTGAAGACGATGAGACCATAGAGTTAACCTGCATACAGAAAGGAAATGATTTCATTAAATGGAATGGTAGGATTTAATTCGATCTAATATAATCTAATTTCTATGTCGGTATGTCGGTTCGACTCCCACACAGAACAACCATTTTGTGGCATAAACAAATGTTTGTTCACCAGGCCACGTAGGCCACCACTCTGTTACAACCTTACTTCGCCTAGCAACGAGTCCTGCTCCACTTAAGATTCAGTACCTGGATGACCGAGCTTTGCTCGGTTTATTTTTTTGGGTAAATCGTGTTTTTTGGAAATTATATTTAGAACTACCGGTGAACCACCTCCTATTACCTAAAATTGATTTGAAAATTAAGAAAAAAAATTAAAGCCAGCTGTTACCAGCTGCTTCCTTCGCGTTAAATTTAGCACAATAATTTTGTAAACTAAACTTAACCTCATTCTTCTTCCTTTCATATCTTTTTTTCTCAACTTCTATTGTCCCACTGCTGAGTAAAGGACTCCAGACTGCCCGGTCTTCGGCTTTGGTGGTCCAATGACTGTCGTGACAATTTAGGTCGGCACACCACTTTGGCCTGGATTGACTCTGAGGTTGCTTAAATTTTGGGGTCCAAACTGTGGTGACCTTTACTCAGCGATCGTTGGCCTGCGACAAACGTGGCCAATTCCACTTTAGTCGTCCGGCTTTGCGGCTGACATCAGCGATTTTGGTTTTAGAGCGTAGTAATGTGTTTCTTATATGGCCTGTTAATTTGACTCCCAAGACACTACGTTCCAGTTCCTACGCTTGCTGGTAAACCCCGAGTGCGGCCTTCTGAGCTTTTCTTAAAGATCAAGTCTATACACCGTACGTGAGGATGGGAAGAATGCGTACGTCCATAAGCTTACGTTTTAGGCATAGCGGGAGTCCGCCTATCATGAAGTCTTTTTTGGCCCAATAAGTCATCCAGGTGTTATCGGTACGCCTGGTAATCTCTAAGATTCATAACTGCGATACCGACGTCTCGAAGTTTTGTTCAGCAATATTGATACAGGCAGTTCCGTCGATTGTCGTTCCAAATAATAAAAAATAGGTGGTTAATATTTGACCTAATTATCCTGAGCAAACACAAAAATACGGACACTCAAATCACGCGCACCGAACATGACATGGCAGTCGCGCGCGGACACAGATTAGATAACAGTTACAGCGCAGTCTACGTATGGTAGTTATGTCTCGCGCTAGCTCGGCGCGTGAGGCCGCGCGCTGTCCATACATTCTGGAGTCTTGGGATAAACTTTAACCAAGGTTTTCTTAGCTTTTTTTTATATTTGTTTCGATTTTATTTCTTTATACGTTTCATATGACCACTAACTAACATGTCTTTGAATATTGCTAATGTTCAAACTGTCAGCCCGTATAATACCGACTACCGATATCTAAATACCGATATATTTCTGTAACCAATACTTTATTTCTGGTGTGAACAATAAAAAGTTATCTAATTTTAACTTTTACTTATTTAATCGTTTCAGATCAAAATGGGTTTGCAACGGGCATCGTCGACTCTAGGGCTTTCAAGTTGACGATATCCCCAGATATAGGTGACCTGAAACTGAACTTGACCTGTGAAATGAACACTCATCACAATCCACGATGGATCACAGTATCACTGATCGCGAACACAACTTTAAAACGTGAGTAAATACTTTTTTAATTATACGTAATTTTTCAGACTAATATTATCAAAAGTTTTGTAACTCTATTTGTTTCCTTTTCACGCCTGATCTAACTATAGTTTGAGAAGGAGATACATTTTATACGGTTTACAAGTTAGGTTAGGATAGCTCATTTTCCTTCTGTGAACAGGTTATGTTCCAGAAGGAAACGGCGGAGCGCCAGCGAGAGGTCGCCTCAGACCTCCCAATGCGCCGCCAGAGAGCCGGGCGTCGGAGAAGGATCTTCCACGCCCTCCTCCAACCCCCATAACAGGGGCCTTGGGCGGTGGACTCGGGGGGGTCCATCACCCGACAAGAGTAGCCCCAGAGGCGGCGCGCGCGGTGTTTCCGCGCGCCCCTCAAGGAATGAGGAATGGAGGCTCTCCAGCTCCATCCCTAATAAGAAAGGGTCCCAGGGGACCAGCGCCGTCGGGACCGCGGACGAGTGCGAAAGCGTTCCCGTAGCCCCGGCACATAGGTGCCAGGCAGAAACACCCCAGGGTTTTTAGTGGGTAGGCCGCTACAATGGCGGAGACTCCCACACAACCACCTGCTTCTCCCGAAGCCGGTGGTATCTATAAAAGATTTCCCTGGGAGAAAAAAAAAAGTATAGCTCATTTGATGTTAAGTGATGGTGTGGTCGAAGATGGTAAAGCACATCTAGCCTGGAATAGACATAGCTGTCAAGTGAGGCTGCCGGAATACACTATTAGGTGGTTGGTGGTAGATTTTCAACTAGCCAGCCGAGTACTAGAAAATATCCTACCATCATACTAAAGTCACGATGTTTTCCTTCACCGGCAGAATTCTTTAATATTTTAGGCCAATCAGCCAGGAAGGAAGGCGATAAAGTCGAAAAATTTATCATTATGGAACATGTCGATGGCAAGAGATCACGAAGCCGCAGTCCGATACGTTGGTCCGACCAGATTCGCACTGCACTTGACATCGGTTTATGACTCGCTGCATGTCGCCAGTGATACCGAAAGATAGTTCATCGTGCGTGAACAACTCCTTGAACGTGGAGATCACATCACAACCCTCAGACTTGAGGAACACGACGCTAAGAGGAGAGATGTCCACGCGAGAGACGCCGTGGACAACAGCTTATATACATAAAACACATATTGTGTTACTTACCCCCGATAAATAATCCTCATGATATAAACACGGACATGGTGAGAAGACTAAAAAGGACAAAACCTTTTGAGTTGATGAAGTTAGTTAATGTCAGTGTAGTGAGTACTACATATTATAGAACACATGAACAAAATGTCTTACCCTTAATAGAGACAGTAAGAAAAGTGTTGATGGACGCATTCTTCGATTTACTCAACTTAGCAATTTTAAAAGTAATATTAAAATAACTTATTAGTCTCAATTAGTCTTTTTGTAGCGATGATGGCTCAGTGGTTAGTGCGATAGGTTCGCATGCCGAAGGGCGTGGGTTCAAACCCCAACAATGAGCTTGAGCTGCCGGTGAAGGAAAAAATCGTGAGGAAACCATAGCGTGGTGGTAGGGTACTTTCTAGTACTCGGCTGGCTAGCTACCACCCTCAAGTTGAAAATCTGCCGCCAAGCATCTAACGGTGTGTTCCGGCAGCCTCACTTGAGAGCCAGTTCCATTCCAGGCTAGGTGTGCTTTACCATCTTCGACCACACCATCACTTAACATCAGGTGAGCTGTGGTCAAACACATAGCCTGTGAGCCATAAAAAAAAAAATTAAGCTAGATTGTAATAACGATGAGGTATCTAAAACAAACAGATACATCATTAGAAGAAAAACAAAATGATATAAATGATCTCCTTTTTAAACTATAGTAAAATCAGTTCAGCCGTTTAGACGTGAAAATCTAACAAACAGACAGAGTGACAGAGTTACAAACGTTTTTATAATATTAATCTGAATCTGAATTTAGTGAATACTAACTGTAAACTTTATTCATTATTTTCAGTACCAAAAGCACAGACGGTATATTTAAAGCCAGGACAAGAATGGACTAGCAACGAAAGATGTTATGGTAAGTCTTTATAGTTAGTATTTCCAAACTGCATGGGCTCCGAAATGCATTAGGTTTTCTGGTTACTCGAACTATTTTATTTCTCGAAGCACGAGAATTTTCGAGCAGGATTTTTCGGGTTTATCGAGTTTTTTTTTATTTTAAATAAAAAACATTATTTTCAAATTTTTGCTTTATTACGCATTAGACTAATCACATCACACACATCATTGGCCATAGGACGTCCACTGCTGGACATAGGCCTCCTCCTGTGGGGGTTTTGCTAAACTCGCCACGCTTGGCAGGCGGGTTGGCGAGCGCAGTTAGGTGTGATTGTTCAAGAAAGACGCTGCTGCCCGTCTTTCGGATTACATCCCTTAGCCGACTCTTACGGCAACCACGGGTAGAGAGGGTGGGGTACTATTCTTACGCCAGCACCACCACGGCAAATTAATTAATTAGACAAACTAACAAATTAACTAATATATGGCAATTAGACTTATATATGAGATCAATTAAATCGAATTGTAGACATTAAGTTACCATAAATTGCACTTATTAATTAACAAATCAATAACTAACAGTACCTATACGTATATACACTTGTTTATATAAAAAGTAAGCAGATTTTTTTTAAATTATTTGGTCCCTACCAGTTCCCAAATATACAACAGTATTTAATAAAATAAAAAATATTTCTTAAATTTATCATCATCATTATTAAGACAAATGTAAACATAAAAAAAAAAGAAAACGTCCATAAACGAGTAATCAGACGGACGAGACACTCTCCTGATGGTAAGAGATAACGCTTGTCCATGACCATGGCAGCGATACACAGAACCTTGAGTAGTCCAGAACAAAGCAAAAAATAGATTCTTTCCATAGTTAGTCTCAACAACCCCGTAATTTCACCAGCTGCAGTACGCTTCAAACCGGTACACAGTAATGTTTACACACTACTGCTTAGTGGCAGAACATCTTGTGGAACCGCAGACTGTTGCGGGATCCCGCAGTTTTTTTTTTATAGCTGACAGACTTGGTGTTTGACCACAACTCACCTGATGTTAAGTGACGGTGTGGTCGAAGATGGTAAAGCACACCTAGCCTGGAATGGAACTGGCTCTTGAGTGAGGCTGCCCGAACACACCGTTAGATTTGGCGGCAGATTTTCAACTTGAGGGTGGTAGCTAGCCAGCAGAGTACTAGAAAGTATTCTACCACCAGGCTATGGTTTCCTCACGATGTTTTCCTTCACCGACAGCTCAAGCTCATTGTTGGGGTTTGAACCCACGCCCTTCGGCATGGGAACCGACCACGCTAACCACTGAGCTATCATCGCTATAAAATTGCAGTTTCTGAAATGATGCTGGATCCCGCTGGATTGTGGGATCCTTTGCTAGATTGAAATCCCTAAACGCGCCTGATTCTACCTAGCCATTAATAAATTCTTACTTTTCCAGGGCTCGTACTGTATCCGACTGCCTCAATTTTCCCAGATTATAAGCTAGATAAAAAAAGATTCTCCAAAAAGACATTAGAAGGTAGTGAAGAACATCAAGTGATTCAAAGTTTTAATAAGATGGAAAACAATACTAAGTTTTATTGTATTAAATATAATGACATAACAAATACAGATAAACGTCAAACAAATGTTATTTCGTATGAAAGAGTGAAAACTACATTTATTTTCTACCTCGATCCGCAATATGAAAACAAAGACACAAAAGAATTGCAAGAGAAAACAACTGTAAAGACAGGTGCTGCCATTAAAGCTGGTAAGTGAACTTAAGAAATGCTGCTAAATGGACAACGCTGGACAAGTTAAATTAAAATGTTTTAAGTACCTACTATACAGGGCTTGGAAACCGGAAAAATATTCAAACCGGTTTCGCTTAAAATACCTACGAACTTTATTATTTCGTTCTGTTCGAACTAAACCTCTAAATAAAACGGTTAATGTAAAGAACAATATTCAAAAGGTTTTGCTCGAAAAACCGGTATAGAACGAAAAGGATTCGTTCTTTTCCATTTGACTTACCTATACCTACCACTACTATGAAGAAGGATCTGTCCCGCCGCACCCCGCGCGCCTCTGTCGGCAGACCGCACGAGCTCGCGGAATAAACAGGTTTATAAAGGTTTTTGAAAAGGTTTTCATAACGCTCGCGCTCCGAACGAAATAACCTTAATAACGTTATTAATTGGGTGTTTACCGGTAAATTTGAAACCGGTTTCAAGCCCTGCTACTGTGTACGTAAATAAAGATTTTAATACGTTTTGTAGCGGTAATACCTCAGTGGTTAACACGGTCTAATAGCATTCCGAACTGTGTCAGATCAAACCCACACATTTTGTAGCGATGATAGCTCAGTGGTTAGCGCGGTCGGTTAGCATGCCGAAGGGCGTGGGTTCAAACCCCCAGCAATGAGCTTGAGCTGCCGGTGAAGGAAAACATCGTGAGGAAACCATAGCGTGGTGGTAGGGTACTTTCTAGTACTCAGCTGGCTAGTTGAAAATCTGCCGCCAAGCATCTAACGGTGTGTTCCGGCAGCCTCACTTGAGAGCCAGTTCTATTCACGGCTAGGTGTGCTTTACCAACTTCGACCACACCGTCACTTAACATCAGGTGAATTGTGGTCAAACACATAGCCTGTCAGCCATAAAAAAAAAACAATGAGCTTGAGTGAAAGAAAATCAAACAAAGTGACATATCCCTTATCCCACCCTCTCCGTTCTAATACAGGACAATCATAAGAACGGCACACAATCATCTGTTCCTCGTAGACGTTCCCAGTATTCGTACGAAGCGATTCTCTATTTCTTAATACGTAGGGAGACCAAGGATGAATATAACAATTTTCAATTTTCTCGTAATATCTCACAGAGCTTTTTGAATATCAAGCTTTGTTCTTTCAGCTATCTTCTAATAGCAGTTCAAATGCAATGGATATTACAAATTTTGAGAAAAACGATCAAAAAGATTAAGTGGACTTTGTTACAACCATCCCCAACCCTAGGACCAACCCTAGGGTGTATTGTATAGTACCCACTTTTCACTTGACCTGCTGTTTGCAAAGGATTCCATACTAACTAATCATTTATGTAACAACTTGATACTTTCATCCCTAACTTCAAATTATTCCGAATATGACCTGAAAAACTGTAAAACAACTATAAAAAAACATGCCTATATCCTAAAAAACTGTTTGCAAGGTTCCGTTTCGAACGCCAAAATAGTTAGCCAAATAGTTATAATACTTTACTAGCACTTGACATACAAGCTTTATTTTACCATTATAAAAATAAACAGTTGAAAAAAACGATCAAAACTTACTTTGCAGGTATTTTTACGGCACCGACCGACCTGACAGCACAGCGCCTTGAGCGCAACTGAGGCAAAAGGGGGTTAAAAATGGCGTATATGGATGGTACAACTACCAGTATAGCCAGTATAGTTCACTCAGAAACTAATCTGTTACGTTCATCTCGTGTTACTTTCATACCTGGTCTTCCCTACACTATAGTACAGCCCATAAATGGAACTCTTTGCTGGCTTCTTTGTATTCCATAAACTACAATTCGGACGTTTTTTTATTTTTATTTGGATAAGTCCGCGTTTGACCACCAACTCGCTTGATGGTAAGCGATGATGTGGTCGAAGATAAAGCACGCAGACTTAGAAGATACCTAGTCACTCTGGCCTTGAAAAGGTCTAGATTATATCTCTCAGGAAACAGGGAAGCCGGCAGCTTGTTCCATTCCTTGTTTCATTTTAAGTCTAGAGTGAATAGATTTCTTCCAGATCAGCGTGGTCCATCCTTGCTTGCACCGTCACGCGTCGCTTACCATCAGGCGTGTTGATGGTCAAAGGTAGATCTATTTTAAAAAAAAAGTCATAGTAGAGTCCGCTGATGCCCTAGCAAAGTAGTGATGGCTTTACTGAGCTTTGACGGAGTTTTAGAAGCAAAACGAAGTCATGTTTCAACACATTTTCACTTTATGAATAAAACATCCCCGTTTGTTCTTAATCAGTAACGTGTTTTCCATTATTGGTTAACTGGAGAGATCGCTTTTAGCGATAAGATCGACCTGTAGCACTAGCTCATAAGATTATATTGTTTTCTGTAATTTTTTTAGGGTTTCATACCCAAAGGGTAAAAACGGGAACCTATTACTACGCTGTCTGTCTGTCCATTTACAGATTCTCAAAACAATACGGCTGCAATACTGGGAGGTGTTTTGGGAATCATTATAATTGGTCTACTAGGCGTCATATTGGCTATATGGTACAAGTTTACTAGACAACCTGACGATGTAAGTAGAAGTCATTTGCTTGCTCACCTGCAACAATTGAATATAATATATTAGCCGATAAATTCGGTACATATGAAGTTTCTTTTTGTATTTAAATATGTTGGCTTTCCATGCGGTAATTGATTTTTAATACGTTTTCAAACTTTTTAAAGTGATAAAGTAGGCTGAATATACACCGTGAACGTTTGAACATCAGCAATATTGATACAGGGGGTTCAGTACTCGATTGTCGTTCCAAATATAAATAATAAATAGGTGGTTAATATTTGACCTAATTATCCTGAACAAACATAAAAATACGGACACTCAAATCACGCGCACCGAACATGACATGGTAGTCGCGCACGGTCCCAGATTAGATAACAGTTACTGCGCAGTCTACGTATGGTAGTTGTCTCGCGCTAGCTCGGCGCGTGAGGCTGCGCGCTGTCCACAAATACTAGTCTTGGTAAAAATTGGAATCAATTATGTTTTTGGTCAAATTCAAATTGGTTTTCTTAATATATATTTTTTCGATTTTATTTCTTTATACTTTTCATATGACCACTAACTAACATGTCTTCGAATTTAATAATTTCCAAACTATCAGCCCGTATAAGAGCTTGTTGGGCTGCAGCTCAGGGCCCCGTGGACATAAAGAGTCTCTATTGAAGAAAAAATGGATAATATTGATAATTAAAAATAATCAAATAATTTCTTCATTAATTCTGTACAGGGGGCCGCTCAAGTCATCTATGTGGAGATAGAAGACCAGCCGATGGCGCCGAACCCGCCGCCGCGGAACCCTATCAATTATACCCAAGTCATCGGCTCCCTGGTCCCGAAAGAACAGCCGCCAGAGGAGCCCCATTCTCCTCTCAAATGTCAAACGCAGACAGAAAACTTGTATTGCATACTTGAATAGATGCAATTAGTCTTATGCCGGTACCACATATTCGTCCAACAGTCGAACACTCGAACATGACTCGAGTCTGTCCCAACTCACGATCGATTAAAACAGACCCTCCACACAATATGCACGTTACAACAGTGTTCCCAACTTGGGGGTTTTCCCCTAAATTTAGGGGGAAAATAAGTCAGGTGGGTTTTTTTAGGGGCATGATATTTTTAGGGATTTTTTAACTGCTTATTTTTTACTAAGAAAAATAAAGATATAAAAATATAGGGTCTGAAGTTATTATCTAGCCATAGTAATATTCCAGTCTAGTAATATTTATTTGTTAACCTAGCGGCTTAGCGAGATCCAGTACGGTTCCGGGCTCCTCATTACTAAGTATGCGGAGTTGAATAGAAAACAAATGTCGCCATAGTGCTTACCATAAACATAAGACGCAAGATATTAAAACTACTCTGTGATGACTGTTGGTTACGTTGTCTATGCTTACTGGAAATACGTTGATTTTTATTTACTTGTTTAATTTAATTTCGTTATTGTACTGCTGTGTCGACAACCAATTTGTTAATTATGCCTAAAGAAAAGAAGAAATACAGTCAAAAGTACACAAAGATTTGGGAAACAGATCCAGGTTTAAAAAGAAATGAACTTATATTGGAAGTATTAATAAAGTATAAGTAATAAATATTAAAAAACATTACAGTTTTTTGTATAGTTGATTAACTATCTTTTTTTTAATAATATTATTTTTAGGGGGATTTTCAAGTAATTGTGTTATTGTAGGGGTTTTAGCATAGCTTTAGGGATAAATATTTTTAAGAGTGGGTAACACTGCGTTCCAGCCTCATTCTCTATGGACGGTCTGTGCAACTCCTTTGATCTGTGTACGATTTACCGCCATCGGAGCGATCGCGCGCCAACACGCTCCAACACCGTCAAACACGCACGAACACGTGGACGGTTGGACGAACAGTTCGACTGTTGGACGAATGTGTGGTGCCGGCATTAGTTCGTTACCCGCGTAGGACCGTAGTAAAGCTTGCATTATTATGCATTCGTACCATGTGTGGAGTCCCGGAAGTCGTCTCTTACGTATTTGGGGAGCTAGATGTTCCGTGCGAGTTTATTTACCAGGTACACCAGGGGTTCCCAAACTTATTTTGTCTACTGCCCACTTTGAGAATAAATTATTTTTTAGCGCTCCCATTTTTTCACCTACTTAAAAGCTATGTTTGAGCAATCTCTTAACTAATATTAGTTGATGTTCACAAGTTGTAGTTGAGAGTCGAGAGCTCATGCAGTCGGTGTCTAAGAGGCCTCCTAGCTAAATGAAAGTACAAATCCCCCCCGCCAAGCCTCTACACAACGCCCCCATTTTTTTTCTGGGTCTCTGACTCTTTAGACTTGCAGCGCCCACAAGGGGGCGTTATCGCCCACTTTGGGAAAGGCTAGACACCCATACAAACATAGATAAATTTCAACACCGAGGCGTCCATAGCACGTTGGATCTTCGCAGTAAAAAAGAAAGACCAACTAGTAACGCCGTCGCACCGGCTTTTTTTTAAATACCTATAAGTCCGCGTTTGACCACCAACTCGCCTGATGGTAAGCGATGATGTGGTCGAAGATAAAGCAAGCAAACTTAGAAGATACATAATCTCTCTGGCCTTGAAAAGATCTCGATTATATCTCTCAGGAAACAAGGAAGCCGGCAGCTTGTTCCATTCCTTGGCCGTACGGATGAGAAACGTAGAGTCAAAACGTTTGGTACCAAGGAAATTCCACTATGTACGGTTTGGCAAATCGGAGGTCGGTAGGTATACATGCTAGGTCCGCGGTCTACAACCACGAACCCGCTTCCATTCGGGATGCACCTTTCACCGCGGGCTTCAAAAGCAAGCTGAGATCAGAGCTGAGCTGATGGTACAGCGATGATAGCTCAGTGGTTAGCGTGGTCGGTTCGCATGCCGAAGGGCGTGGGTTCAAACCCCAACAATGAGCTTTAGCTGCCGGTGAAGGAAAACATCGTGAGGAAACCATAGCGTGGTGGTAGAGTACTTTCTAGTGCTCGGCTGGCTAGCTACCACCCTCAAGTTGAAAATTTACCGCCAAGCATCTAACGGTGTGTTCCAGTAGCCTCTCTCGAGAGCCAGTTCCATTCCAGGCTAGGTGTGTTTACCATCTTCGATCACACCTCAACAGATGAGCTGTGGTGAAACACCTCAAGCATAAAAAAGTCAAGGCTAAATTATGAATCATTTATTTTATTATTATTATTATTAATTAAAATAACACGTCGCTTCGGTCACATTATTGATAAATTAAAATTATTCATTACATACAATATTAAATTCCAAATCATTTTAAGCCAAAATATATCTACTAACTTTCAATATGGATCGTGAATTGACTCAATCAGCGATCTGGATCACGATTAGACTCAACGATGACTCGGTCCGTCATCCAAGCGATTTGGATTCAGTAAAAAACATGACGGATTAAGGCGCTCTTTGTAAATATATTTGTGTTAACAATAAAGAGTTCTCTTTGCATTTATCTAATTCTTCTTTAGTTAACAACATTATTAAAGTTAGGTACTTCTGCAAAGTCCAAGCCGCAAGCCCGCAAGGTACTGCATCTAGAAATAACTCGCGCTTATTCGTTGAAAACAACACTTGTCAATTTTGCAAAGATTCCGGACACGATTGCTTATATAATGTACAGTACCTGGATGACCGAGCTTTGCTCGGTTGAAAACACGGATAAAACGACGTTTTCTAAAAATTAAACCTAGCTAGATCGATTTATCGCCCCAGAAACCCCCTGCATATTAAATTTCATCAAAATCGTTGGAGCCGATACAAGAATTGCTCGTTTAAAGATATAGATAGATAGATAGATAGATAGATAGATATAGCTTCTCGTAAATCCAAAGCGCTTAAACATGCGAAAACTATGATATATGTAAATAAATTATCAGCCTGTATCAACTGTTCAAGCTTACAACACAGAACATGTTTATTTCGTGACATTTGTAATTATTATATTTTTTTTGTTATTGTAACTATTTGATATTGTTTTCAAAAATTTCAAATTTTTATATTTTGCTTTCTATTTAAATTTTTATGTAATTTGTTGTGAGTTTTGAATGTAATTGGCTGAACCGTTTTTTTGACTCAATAAATAAAATTTAATTTAATTTAACACAAACGCATTTAAGCCCGTAAATAAATACATTAGTTTTTTTTAAATTGCTTTTCTTTTCTTTTTTTTTTAATATCTTTTTCTACCTCAGTTGATTACAAAACCTATTCAGTAATTCACGATTAGCTCAACAAAATATGACAGTTACACGTTGACGTTGCGAAGCATAAAATTCATTTATTTTGAAATAATTAATTACATTAAAAGTAATGCATTATAGAGATATACAACTATTAAATTATCGTGCGCATGTTGCGTAAAATTAATATATATATATATATATATTGTATACAATTAACACAGAAAATAAAGAAGTTTTACTACTTTTATTTAAAGATTATTTTCTTAACCCAGATAAAATCAATCGAAATCTTATTTCGAAACCAACGGCTCTTTCAAATTTTCTTTCGACATTTTATATTATTCATTGGACATTATTGTAATTATCAGGCAGTCATATTTGTATATTATTTTAATTTTACGTGACAAAATTGTAATTTTGACGTTTTTTTTTTTAATGTAGCAGTAATGAGTTGAACGAGTCGCTCTCCTGATGTTAAGGGATAACGCCTGTCCATGACCATTGCAGCGATACACAGAACTTTGAGTAGTAAAACAAAGTCCAGGGCATCGCTGCCTTGGCGCTCATTACTTTGAGACTAGATGGCTAGTCTCAATAGCCCTGTAATTTCGCTAGCTGCAGTACCCTTCAAACCGGAACACAGTAATGTTTGCACACTACTGCTTGACGGCAGAATATCTGGTACTGCGGTGGTATCTACCTAGACGACCTCCTGCTAAGGAAATCTACCACCAAGTAAATAAATAAAAAGTAAGTAAGTAAATTTTGACGCGTAACATATATAATTATAAGGTCAATATAAATATTCTTTACAAATAATGCAATAATTAAAAGAATAATCTAGATTAATCATGGTTTTTTTCGCTGCTTTTAAAATGTTAACATTTTTTTTAAACAGTTATGACTAAAGCGCCTTAACTACTACAAATCCGCAATCTTTGATCTTGGATTGAGTTCAAACGCGATCCAGATTGAAACATAACAAAGCTCGTAACGATTTCCGTTCTCTCGAAAGCCCACAATATTGAAAATGTGAGTTGTAGTTTAAATACAAATAGACGTATAACTTTTATACTTAAAAAAAATGTGTAAGCGATCAAAAGTGCGGAAATAGTTAAAAAAACACCAAATTTTTAATTTTTATTTAAGTAAAATATTACATGTATTAAAGTAATAAAAATAACTAAATCATTTATAAGTAGTGTATTATATTATTAATAATAAAATCATTATATATTTTTTTGTAATAAAGATCTTTCGTTCGTGGGTTTTATTTTAGTATCAATGTGTGTACAAGGTTATAAATTTAGGTTATCGCATTCATTATAAACAATTTGTACTGTGATTTTCAAACTTTAGCGACTTTAACATTAAATTATGTTTATTAACCTTAAGTTTTTATATGACCAAAATGAGGGTAGGCTATTGAAATACACATTTTTTTTTCATCGAGACGACTCACAGTCTCCAGTCAACTCGTGACCGCGGCCATTGCAACACGGCCGAAACGTCGAGGAAAATAAACACAAGTTTCATAGTATTTTGGCGCTTGAGGTGACTTACCATTTGAATAGACTGGACGTCGGTAGCTACAACAGGCTGCTGTCCGACCCCTGTTTTGAAGCAGCCAGGGAGCTTTTCATTTGTGAGTCGCCTCAAGTGAACTACCTTGATTTTTTAGTGTGTATGCAGGGGAGTGAATGTGTGTATGAGAGAGTGTGTATGTGTTGTGTGTAGGTATTATTTTATTGTTTTTTAACTTGTAAAAAAACATTGTAGAAAATACGACGGGACTGCAATGTGGATGTCACAAAAGTCTCTTAAATAAATTGGAAAAAAAAAAAAAAAAAAACAGTATTTTGTGCGCGATTAAGACCTGTTGATAAACATAATTTTTGCTAAAGTTATTATAAGAAAAATTGGTTTTAAAATTGGCCGTCTTTTTTGTTAAGAAAAAGTTTTTTTTCTTTCGTTGTGCCTTAGGTAAAAGTAATGATGAGCAATGATAACCCCTTATAATTACAACCCTGTACATCCAATTTCGTGAATAAAAATTATTACATGCAAATATCAACTCTAACTACTTAAACATAAGTAGTAATATAGAAATGATCGCCCTGCGACGAAGTTAAGTTTTTTTCAAAACGCAACCGTATTTGCAAATCATTAGGGTTGATATGGACTTGCTTAGTCGGTAGCGCGATTTAATGTTAGCTGCCCAATAAACCCGTGTGATGGAAAGAGGCGCATAATAAAAACTAATATTTAGCCAAACCACTGCCTAAAAACTAACAAAAATATAACCAATGTTTGTCAGATCTGAAAATTATAATATTTGACTTTTTTACAAAATGAATCCATCATCGCATGAAAGGGTCATCATCGCTGTTCGTGCGAAACGGCGGACACTCAGCCAATACAAACTATCATGTTCTAAGAGTGCTGGGCGTATAACGTGGCACTCCAGCTTAAGGAATGTCATCCATCGGGCCTTTGCTTAAATGATGTCAACCGTCAGGCCTTTGCTTAAATGATATCGTCCATCGGATCTTTGCTTAAATGATGACATCCGTCAGGCCTTTACTGAAATGTCATCCATCGGGCCTTTGCTTAAATGATTACACCCTTCAGGCATTTACTTTAATGGTATCCATCGGCCTTTATTTAAATGACATCCATCGGGCCTTTGCTTAATTGATGTCATCCGTCGAGCCATTGCTTTTTTTTATGGCTGACAAGCTATTTGTTTGACCACAACTCACCTGATGTTAAGTGACGGTGTGGTAGAAGATGGTAAAGCACATCTTGCCTGGAAATTATGTCACCCGTCAGGCCTTTGCTTAAATAATATCATCCATCTGGTCTTTGCTTAAATGATAAAATCAAATGGCACAGATATAAATTTTACTGCTTTGTCCCGTTTGGGTTTGAATTTTTAGGTCCGTGGATGCCGCTCACAAACGACATGGGGGACCTGGCCAAACTTATAAATGAGTCGTTGGACGAACGGAATGCTGGCATTTACTTCGGTCAAAAACTTAGCATTGCCATCCAGCGTGGCAATGTTAGCGTTCTGGCCACATTTCCACTTGTTGACTGTGAAATTAAGTTTTATTTTTATTATAAATTTGTAAAAAAATAGGTATGTAGATATAGGTATTGATTTTAAGAAATTTTCTTGATATTTTACAAATTTTTTTGACAAATTTAAATGAAAAATATAGTAGTACAATTTTATGTACTTATTCGGGATTATTCACGTTTAATTTTTGTCACAAACTCGGACTATAGTAGGGGAGAGAGCGCGCTGGCGTATCTCGGTACAATACCCGCCAGCGCAGTAACCGTTATCTTCACGTGCGAGGCGCGCGGCGCCCGCAGTGCGAAGCAAGACGAGGCCGCGCGCGCCTTGTTCGCAACTTTGTCTCCTTGATGAAGGCCACCAGATATGGCTGAAACTATAGTCTGATTTTCCGGTAAACATTGAACATGAATAATCCCGCATAAATAAAACAAAGTACTTTGGTTTTGCTGTTTCATAGTTGGTCATAATATGGTAAGTTGTCCATAATGAACATTAAAATGGCCTAATGGCTTAGCACTGCCGTGCCGCGTATATTCAAATAGTTCATTACACGCAAAAAACGTTATATCAATAAAAACACAAACACAATACATCAAAACTGAACTAAACAATTACCTAATTATACATACATGGTTATAAGTTTGAGGTTCACCCGAAAGGGGGTTACTGCAGTAATCATTGTGAACGACTTTTACTATAGGAACTCGGAAAAAAAAGAAAAAAGTCGCAATTTTTTGTGGCATTTTTTATATCCATCCAAATTCGTCTGGGAGAAATCGCTCCAGACGATAAGGCCGCCGTTATACTACCATAATTGTATTAGTCTATGTTGTTTTGGTTTTGTTTTTTCTTTATACCTTTTTTTAACTTTTGTTTGTTATAATATATGTATGTTTGGTATACAATAACGTTATATTATACGTTTTAGAATTGTGGGTGTGGTAAAAGTTTTTCATAATGATGATTACAAAAACCCCCTTTTAGATTAATACCCTACGCTTATAACCCTGTAGAGGCACGATAACTTAGTATAATCCATTATACAATAAAATAAACGTATTAAGTATACTTAGATGCTTAAAAAAACATATAATTTTCACCCTACCAAATTAGTAAAAAAACAAAAAATTAAAAAAAAAATACAAATAGATAAGTGTGTAGTTAAAAATTCTATTACAACCGCACATTTCATATTAGTTATATACTCGTATATAATATCAAACGATTATAATTATGTGCTAACTATAGTAAGGTCACCGTAAAATGCAAAACATCGCTATTTCATTAAAAAATTCGTGATTTTATAAACACTCGATTTATTACAAAAAAGGAAAATAAATAATTAAATTTAATGCATAACTTTCGATTGTTTATCATTTTATCATAAATAAATTCCGTAAAATTAGTATCTACTATCCTATTAGCCGCTCTATCGACCAATCAGATTTAATTTTGAGAATTGAACATAATTGAATTCTTGCCGGAGTCTTCTCAGTTGAAGTGTAATTACGAGCCGGTGGTAGATTCAAACATGTAACTTAACGTTCATAAGTGCCTTACCAGGGCCTAAACTGCATATATGACTTTTGATTTTGATGATTTTGATCCGTGAAATTCTTAACTTTCTTCTAATTGGTCAACAATGACGGCATGACGCGAGACGAAAGACTGACGATCAATAAACAACACTACGAGAGTTTTGGCGGGAACGCGGAAAGAGTTGTGTCGCCTCATTGTATGTTTTTCCAAAACTAGTGTTTTTTTTTTCGAGTTTTAATGTATAAAATAGTGGTGTTTTATTCATAAAGTGCCGAATTACAAGCGCGAGTGTGGGAAAGTGATATAATGCGGTTAAACATGACTTTTCGTGTTGCTACCAAAACTCAATCGAAGCTTATAGTAAAGTCGCCACTACTTTAATAAAGCTTGATTTGACTGACACGGACTGGACTTGACCAGGACTGGACTTTGACTATAAATATAAAGATGCTGAAAACTAAAGAAAGCACATAATACAGAAGCATTGCAACTGGCAGAATGCACATAGTGCGATGCCAAGAGAGGAAAAAAAACAGTATTTTTCAAATGACATTTTCCAAATTGACGGAACCAATGTCGCATAATTATAAACTATCGAAAAGACGTGTTAAATTGGAGTTTTAGTCTGTTTGTAAGAAATCAAGCGTTTCTAATATCACGTTATTTTTCATGAGACAACTTCGATTATGATTTACGGTGATAATTCATAAGGAATACAAATATATTGTATTGTAATTGTCTCCATCTTTATTCTTTTCTAAGCCATCTGATAACCAAACCTTAAGTTAACTTTCTATTTCGCTAAACAACTTTATGCTTTATTTAGTCAACTTTACATTTCACTTAACAATTTTATGCATCACTTTTGTCAACTTTACGCTTCGCTAAACAACTTTATTCTTTAACAAGTTAACTTTACGTTTTGCTTAACAACTTTTTACTATACTTAGACAACTTTACGCTTAGCTAAACAACGTTATGATTTACTCAATGAAGTATTTGACTGTATCAAAAGAACGTTTTTTTTTTCTTGATTTAACCCTGGAAGATTACGGTTCAAAAATCATATTTAATAATAAATTAATAATTTCCTGTAATTTACGAAATAAAATGCTTATATTTTTAATGTGAACGCATGATGCAAACTCACTGTTATTGGTGAATTTGTTTCACAATGTAACAAGGTATTAAGTTTTTTTTTTGTGTTTCTGTTTGTCAGGCTTTATTGGAAATGTCTACGATTTTAAGTTTATGTTTTTCATTAATTATCATCAAGATGGAAACTAAATTTAGTGAAAGCCGACAGCGGAAATCTTACAAACTCCATATCAACGGAGTTTTTGTAGAATCGTTTGTACATTGTGGCGCTTAAGATCATTTGTAAAAATTTTTTGAGCATGAAAAAAACTAAATAAACTACAAAAAACCGAAAAACTTGAAAAACACGTCTAAATAAAAAAAAGAGTGATTTACCTAATTAGAATTTGTTATTTATGTACCACTAGCCGGAACTAAACGCGTTACTACCCCCAAAGAAACCAATTGTCCTGGGCCTATAACCTTCGCGCAAGTGCAAGCAATAAGTTAACCAAGTTCCATCGCAATCGGATGACCGGTACGGCAACGCATAAAATACGAACAAACAAACATAAATTTCAATATATTACCCTACCAGCATGCTATGGTTTTCACGATGATTTCCTTCGCCGGAGCTTAATTCTTTGTTGGCATTTGAAACAATGTAAAAGATTCAAAGAAATAACGAACTCGCGGTGAAAATGTAGTTATATAGCATAGTAAAACATTAAAAAATAGTTTGATTATCAGGTACATACATATTTAAACCCCTCTTTCAACTGTACACAAAAATAACCAAAAATTTATAAATAGATACTTTAATAGAGTTTTAAATGACACGATTTTTGTTAAAACGGTTGAAAATTAAAATTGGCTCTTATATTATTAGCTCTAAGATTAAAATTCAAAGTATAACTCATTCTAGGATTTAAACCAATCAGATCAATTTACCTGACTACGAAAACGGTCAGGTAAAATGTTCTGATTGGTTGATTTCCAAATGTTACTCTTGTGTCAGCCAATGGGGGTTAACTTCCCTTCAAAATCTCCTGCTTTCTCTTTCGTATGAATGTTCTAAATAATGATCAAGTTTTGATCAAAATTTCAGTCGATCATCATTGATCATGTGATCAAGTATCAACCGACACTTATTATATCCGACACAAAATGCTTTTTGCATTTTGTGCCATGTTAATTTTTTTTTTTTGTTAATCTGTTTTCGCTTGTTTTACAACTTTTGATGCGTCACTCTGCTTTCTTTTAACGCCATGACTTTTCTTCGCGTTTGGAGGCATTTCAATTATTTTCGCAGCGACTGTTGGTACGGTTTCCTGAATTTGGAATGATTTAAGATTTTTCGAACCGACTTTCGATTTAGCGACTTCGCTTTTCCCATCCCTAGTATCCGCGGGTTTGACAATGACATTCTCAACTATGACGAGTTTTTTGTCTGTGCTCGTTTTGACAGATTTGGCGTTTTGTTTTTTGTTCCTTTCGTTTTGCAATTTCTTGCATTGTATATCGCCTCCTTTGCCTAAAACCAACATAACATTGGCTATATCTCTTTCTACGGGTATAGGAACCTTTTTGTTTAAAATCCGTTGATATTTATTACTCGCAATGAGCATAGACAATTCTAGATTGTTAAATTCTTGTAGCAGTGTGGGTACGTTTGTTCCGTAGTTATTCTCTATGGCAGGATCGGCGCCATTTTGGAGTAGAATCTCTATGGTTTTGCGGAAATGGTCGACCACTTTTGATTTGTCGCCGAGTTCTGTGAAAAAAGTGATTGTTTGAAGCAAGGTTGGCATATTTAAAACAAAGTGTTCAAAACATTGTTTTAAACATAGTTTTAAACAGTGTTTAAAAAAGTATTTTAAAAAAAAAGTTTTTTATGAAGTGTTTAAAACATGATTAAAACAATGTTTTAAACTTGTTTAAAACGAAGTTCAATAAAACAAGGTTGAAATACTATTTATATTGTGCTAAATTATATTTATACTCTCTGTTGGTAAAATGCCGCCGGTAATTATTTTTTTTAATCGCTTACAGGCTAGGTGTTTGACCACAGCTCACCTGATGTTAAGTGACGGTGTGGTCGAAGATGGTAAAGCACAGGTGTGCTTTACCATCTTCGACCACACCGTCACCGTAGCCTGGAATGGAACTGGCTCTCAAATGAGGCTGCCGGAACACACCGTTAGATGCTTGGCGGCAGATTTTCAACTTGAGGGTGGTAGCTAGCCAGCCGAGTACTAGAAAGTACCCTACCACCACGCTATGGTTTCCTTCACCGGCAGCTCAAGTTCATTGTTGGGGTTTGAACCCACGCCCTTCGGCATGCGAACCTACCGCGCTAACCACTGAACCATCATCGCTACATTAAAAGTTCCCCAAAAACACTAAAGTTCCCAATATGGGATAGTCCCTTTTTACCGCACGCCGAAACGCGGTCTTAACTCTCCTTGCACTCCGCCATTGCGGGAATTTCCCTAATTTTAACATGGTAAATATCATAGGTATTTTCCCCTATTCTATCTCACGCACAAACACAAGCAAAAGGGAATTCCCCGTGATTACTGTAGTTTCCTCTACTAAACAAATAAGCATTTTAACCTAAATTGTGTAATAAATCAATCATTAATGGTCAATAAAAACTAGTCTATAAGATTTTAGTAAACGTCTTAACATGACAATATTAAGACGGCTTAAAAACTATTTTAACTGGGCCTATTTGATTGAAATTCATGGAAAATTACTTAAAATAGAAAAAAAAAACAAGTGTTTAAAACATTTTGAACTGTTTGTTTTATGAAATTAAAAAAAAACTGTTTTTTGTTCTCCAACTCAACCAGATCAAATGAAAGTATCGACAGATAGTTAAAGTTTCGGCGTAATTGGGCTTGCAATCTGGGCGTTCTGGGTTCTAAACTTTCAAATGGTGAAGTTAAACATGAGGAAACCTGTATTTTAGAGTTCTTAAAAATGTTTTCGACGATGTGTGCCAACCAATCAACTAGCTTGGCCAGCGTTGTGGACTGTAGCTTTACCCTACACATAACGACAAGAAGCTTGCGCCCAACAATAGGTCAGTTCTGAATTAGACAACATCTAACTTACCCAATGAAGAGTTGCAAGCAGCAGCACATGCCAGATATAATGCAGTATTACCACTAGTAGGCATTCTATCGTTCACGTTCGACGAATTTTCCAATAAAATGCGAACATTCTCGTACAAACCGAGTCCACACGCGAGCATTAAAGGGTTGTAACCTGCGAACACAAAAAAAATAATCAGTAAGAAATTGTTCTTATTGTTCGTTACTCAATCACGCCAGAACGGCCGAACGGATCTGGATGAAATTTTGCATATAGATACTTTAGGGTCTGGAATATAACATAGGATACTTTTCATCATCATCATCCATCACCACGCGGGTAAAACCGCGCGGCGCAGCTAGTATGTAGCTAAACACAAAGATTTTATAAATAACCAATCACAACAACAAAAAAAAAAACATAATTTAGTGTGAAGGCAAAAGGCAAAAGTAATATTAAGAATTCGTCATAGTACAAATGTCACATAATTAAAATGTATGTCATATAATAATTTACATTTGCGTGGTGGTAGGATACTTTCTAGTACTCTGCTTCTTATTGTTCGTTACTCAATCACGCCAGAACGGCTGAACGGATCTGGATGAAATTTTGCATATAGATACTTTAGGGTCTGGAATATAACATAGGATACTTTTCATCATCATCATCCATCACCACGCGGGTAAAACCGCGCGGCGCAGCTAGTATGTAGCTAAACACAAAGATTTTATAAATAACCAATCACAACAACAAAAAAAAAACATAATTTAGTGTGAAGGCAAAAGGCAAAAGTAATATTAAGAATTCGTCATAGTAAAAATTCACATAATTTAAATGTATGTCATATAATAATTTACATTTGCGTGGTGGTAGGATACTTTCTAGTACTCGGCTGGCTAGCTACCACCCTCAAGATGAAAATATGCCGCCAAGCATCTAACGGTGTGCTCCGCAGCCTCACTTGAGAGCCAGTTCCATTCCAGGCTAGGTGTGCTTTACCATCTTCAACCACGCCGTCACTTAACATCAGGTGAGTTGTGGTCAAATACCGAGCCTGTAGATAATATTTAAAAAAACAATCATCTTAAATCTAAACTGTGGTTTAAAAACAGCCTTTTCCGTGTGGAGTTTGGACCAATGCTTCATTATAGGGCAGTCAAGGTGGTCAAGGTTACCGCTTGGTGGCAGAATATCTGGTACTGCGGTGGTACCTCCCTGTTAAGGAGATCTACCACCAACTACCAGCTAGCCTGCCAACTTCAAAAGTGGCTGTAAATAGTTGAAACTTACCTTGTCTATTAAACATAGTACATATATGGTTTAACAGATGTTGACCTAATTCTCCGTCGGTCTGTTTATCCATTTCCTCTTTCCATATATCTTCATTTTCATACAAAATTTTTCTGAAAAATAAATTTTGAGTTGATAAAAAAAAACTTACTCATTAATATCATTTTAAATATATCATTAAAAGAGTTTAAAACACTAATTACGTAACAATTATCAAAAAAAAAAAAATGTCACAATAAAGTATATCAATATAAAAAATATTGTCAATATAATGACAAAAATAAATCATAATTACTTACTAGTTATTTTAGTTTTTGGTTTAAAATACTAGATGATTTATCTTACTAGCTGCGCCCCGCGGTTTTTTGGATTTAAAAAGTAGCCTGTGTTAATTCAGGGTGTCAACTACCTCCGTACCAAATTTCATCAAAATTGGTTCAGCCGTTTGACCGTGAAGAAGTAACAAATACACTCACACACTCACAAACTTTCGCCTTTATAATATTGACACGAGACATTCGATGGTTAATCTCAACAGCCCTGTAATTTCGCTAGCTGCAGTACCTTTCAAACTGGAACACAATGTTTACACACTACTGCTTGGCTGCAGAATATCTGGCACTAGACGATTTTCGGCTAAGAAAATCCACCACCAAATAAACCTATGACATCTTTAGAAAAACGAATTAATACCAACTTTTATTAACATGTGATCTTTTAAGAACTCAGTCAAGCAACGAGAAATTGCTGCTAGAGATGGTAAGTTAAAAAGAAAATGTTACTTGAGTGTAAACTCTTTATAACGTCGTTCGTTATAACGAAAAACTTTTATTTTTATTTTTTATAATTAATAGGCTTGCATTTGACCGCCAACTCGCCTGATGATAAGCGAAGATGCGGTCTACGGTGGAGCACGCTCGCCTAGAAGAAACCGATTCACTCGCGACTTGAATGCACCCAGATTGTATCCATCGGGGAACACCCACTCACACAATGAAGGTAGTTTCGAACCGCTTAGTTTGAGCTTTTGGAACATCGACCATGAAGCGGTGCCGCTTCTTAGAGCTCCTGGCTGTCCGATAGTAGAATGGGCAAGCTGGAATTAGGTCATGTAGATCTAAAGCGCACTTTCTGAACTTTCTATAACGTAGAAATTAGTTCAATTCGGTTGGTTTACCACAAAACCCATACATTAATTCACTCTTTATAACGCAACAGCCATTCTCTATTACGAAGAAATATTTTCATATTTAGACGTCACAACAAATTAAAACAAAACGAAACTTATCTTTTGAGGTGCCGATATTTCTAAGAAAGATACCTGAGGTCATAAACAGCCGTCTCGGTTTTTTTTTATTGTTAATTGACTTAACACGTGTGCCATTATTCTTAGATTACACTGTCTATAAAGATAAAGAAGCTGAAAACTGAAGACTGCACACAAAATACAAAAACATTGAAACTGGCAGAATGCACAGAGTTCGATGCCAAAAGAAAGAAAAATGTACCGATTTGTGTCTTCTCAAAACTATCATTGTCAAATCTAAACCAGTTTAAGAGCTTACCCGCCAGAATATCGGGCGTTCAGAATGTAAACTCGATTTAACTAAAACTGCGCTCAGTTTGTCGTGGTGAAATGCACAACAACGATTTTAACTCGTAAGCGGAGTTTAGGGTGCACTGAACGCGTTTGAATTCACTGGTGAAATCGGCCCTTAGGCTACATTGTCTGTAGGAAAATTTGGTCTCGAACTTTTGGCGGGAACGCGGCGAGCTTCATGTCGCCCCATTGTATTTTTTTTCAAAAACTAGCGTTTTTTTGAGTTTTTATGCATAAAAATAGTGGTGTTTTATTTATAAAGTGCCGAATTACAAGCGCGAGTGTGGGAGAATGATATAATGTGGTTAAACATGACTTTTCGTGTTGCTTCCAAAACTCCATCCAGAAGCTTATAGTAAAGTCGCCACTACTTTACTAAGGCATGACTTGATTTGACTGGGACTGGACTTGATCAAGACTTGACTTTGACTGTAATTATAGATGATAAAGAAGCTGAAAAATTAAGACTACTCACATAATATAGAAACATTGAAACTGGCAGACTGCACAGAGTGCGATGCCAAGAAGAAAGAGAAGAAGAAATTTGGTCTCAGTTACTAAACGCACCATCGTCACCTATCGAGTATTATCAGTCGTAAACCTACTTTGAAACTGAAATATTGGCATAGCAAAACACGTCAGGCAAAGTTAACATAATATATGTGCTTAGAATAATTTACCTGTTGTATTGTTAGTAATAGAATTAGAAATTATTGTAATTCGGTATGTAAAGAAAAAAAAATACTTTTCTGATTCCAAAACCATTTCGAAATATTACATTCCTGTACATTATTTTTACGTTTAAAACTCTCTAAACTATGAGATGGTGTATATTTCAATAAAATACATAAAATAAACTTGACTTTCAATGAATCCCCTAATGACGTCATGTAGTTCGCTGTGGAAAAGCAATGGCGAACCTAAACAAAAGCTGTCAATGTCAAGTCAACCCAGCGTTGGATTTCGTACTTTAATTATAGTATTTGTACAACTATTTCATGCTCCGTACTAGATACAATCCATATCTAAGGATAGTACGGAAAAATACTATAATTTCGTTACTTCACTTATAAAATACCAAAATAGGTAAAGATGACACCCGTCCATTGCCAAACCACGTAAAAAAAGTTCATTGGGTTTTTTCCTCTTTCTTTTTGGTATCATAGTCTGTGCATTCTGCCAGTTCCAATATTTCTGTAAAACAGCTGTAATAGATCCATCTATTTTTTTAAATCCTAATAGATTTGCCAGCGGCGTAATAACGTACTAATCCATACAAAAAAGTAATAGATTTTTTTTATCAAAGCTTCTGAATGTTGCTAACATTCAGAAGCTTTGATAAAAAAAATTGTTTACTTCATGTCAATTGTCAAAGTCAATCAAATGTGTCAAAATATTCTTTTTTGTTTTATATGGCAAAGGCCTACTATGGATATTCAGCCAACGTTATGACGTCATCGCTATCAAAAGTTTGAAAACGTATTAAAAATCAACTACCGCATAAAAAGCCAAAATATTCAAATTAGTTTCATAAAATAAAGTTTACTATCAGAAAAAAAAAAGAAAAAAAACACCAAAAACAAACTTTACATACCGAATTGGTTAAATTTGGTTTATTTCTTCTCTTCCCTCTGTATAACGAAAGAAAATGCTCGGTCCTTTGAAATTCGTTATAAAGAGTTTTACTCTGTATTCACCTGGCATTTTCCCGACATACGGTGAGCAATTCCAGCAGTACGTCAGAGTCCTTTTCTGCGGCGTCGTGCATGACCGCGCGGTGGTCCGCGTCGGTACGCAGCGGGCACGCTCCGTGCCGCACCAGACGCGCGACCAGCGGCCCTCGGCCCGAAGCCACAGCTAACTTTAACGCTGTCTGTGAACAAAATCATGTAACGATCGTCTTTGCGAATAGACTGCAGCGCCACTAGTGGTCAGTTTCGACAGTTTTTTTTTTTTTTATGGCTGACAGCGTAGGTGTTTGACCACAGCTCACCTGATGTTAAGTGACGGTGTGGTCGAAGATGGTAAAGCACACCTAGCCTGGAATGGAACTGGCTCTCAAGTGAGGATGCCGGAACACACCGTTAGATGCTTGGCGCCCGATTTTCAACTTGAGGGTGGTAGATAGCCAGCCGAGTACTAGAAAGTACCCAACCACCATGCTATGGTTTCCTCACGATATTTTCCTTCACCGGCAGCTCAAGCCCATTGTTGGAGTTTGAACCCACGCCCTTCGGCATGCGAACCTACCGCGCTAACCACTGAACCATCATCGCTAAAGGTTAAAAAGGTTATAAAGGTATCATCGCTTAGGTTGATTGAAGTTGAAAGTTGAAGGATTATTAAATCACTTCGTGATATAATTGTACTAATTCAACAGATGATATTTATTTCTTTCTAGTAGGTACTCGGCTGGCTACCACCCTCAAGTTGAAAATCTGCCGCCAAGCATCTAACGGTGTGTTCCGGCAGCCTCACTTGAGAGCCAGTTCTAATCCAGGCTAGGTGTGCTTTACCATCTTCGACCACACCGTCACTTAACATCATGTGAGTTGTGGTCAAACACATAGCCTGTCAGCGATAAAAAAAAACCTAAAACAATCATGAAAATTTGTGATAAATATCCACGGAAAAATATGATTGTTTACAATGATAATTTATTAATGTTATAATAAATTGAGTGCCATGTTGGATTGAAAGCGCTACATTCAAAATTTACGCGACAATTCGATTGTTTTGTAAGTCTGTTCTTCACGAACAGCCTTTTGCCGTGGTGGTGCCGGCGTAAGAATAGTACCCCACCCTCTCTACCCGTGGTTGCCGTAAGAGTCGGCTAAGGGATGTAATCCGGAAGATGGGCAGCAGCGTCTTCCTTGAACAATCACACCTAACTGCGCTCGCCAACCCGCCTGCCAAGCGTGGCGAGTATTGGCAAAACTCCCCCAGGAGGAGGCCTATGTTCAGCAGTGGACGACCTATGATGAGGACGGCTGATGATGTGATGATGATCCAAGGGAAAAATTTGATTGTTTACAATGATATAATTTATTAATGTTATAATAAATTGAGTGCCATGTTGGATTGAAAGCGCTACATTCAAAATTGATGCGACTTTTAGATTGTTTTGTAAGTCTGTTCTTCACGAACGTAAGTACGTGAAAGTTTCAATTACTTAAACTAGTGAAACCTACCTCAATTTCAACTTTATATGGTTAGTCAAATTAAGGGGGTCGTCTAGTGTGTCTGGTCAAAAAAATCAATTTTTTTTGGAGCGCTTGAGCGATTTTGCCAGACAAGCCCGAATTTCGAACAGGGAAGAGAAAACGGCCTTGCGTGAGTTCTTTGAAGAAGAGGAAGGTGTGCTCTATGGTCCAGGCATTGCAGATTGTGTGACCATTTTTTTTATTTATTATGAATTATATACAATAACTTTCAAAAGCGTTTTTCTCAAAACACGATTTTTTCAAACTGCTTCCATAATATCTCAAAAACTAGTCAATCGATTTTGCTCAAATTTGTACAGCATCTTTAGTACATATATAACTACAAGTTGATCTAAAATAATTAAGATTTCTTCATTAGTTTTCTTTATATTATTTTTCGTAATTCTCACTTTATTTTAGTTCCATGCAGAGCCTCAAGTCTCGCAATTAAAATGGCGCTTGGTTTTCTTATTTCAGATAAGTAGAACGGCCGGAATCATGGCAGCAGTGGAGCATCTTTTTATTTATTTGTGTCCCTGTTGCCCGGTGTATCTTCGATAGTGTTGAATATATTTAGTTCAAAAAATACACAAAGTTTGTTCAAATAATATTAAGAGGAAAGCAGTCAACTGAGACATTTGAAAATTAGGAATTTCACCAAGCTATTTCTGTCGCGCCGCACGCAGCACCCGCGTACATACTGAGCGAAAGGGACAACTGCACCAAGGGGTCATTAACCCGAAATAAAATGAGCAAAATCGAGGTTTCGTATTCCTCTGTTTCCTCCTCCAAATTTAGACCGATTTTAGTATTTCTTTTAACAAGTAAATAAGAAGGATGTGTTCTTTGCCTGTGCGTTTTATTTTTTTAAGATTATGTCTATGAGATTGGGAATTTGGACGTTGAAACACAGCGTTGAAACTAGGTAAATTTTAAGATTTTTGAAGAATATATAGTCTGTCCTAGCTCTTTTAAAAAAAACATATATCAAAAAATCAAAACAGAGGGGCATGAAACCAGCAAGTATCTACTTCCTATCTAAAAATTATTGCTCTAGTATTAAAATCCTGGAAGGAAAATGGGGAAAGTGTTTGTATGAAGAAAATGACGACTTGTTTCCACTTAAAAATGACATACAATTGAGGGATTTTACATGAAAGATGTAAAAAAAACAGCAGGATCATTTGAAACTGTTTTTTTAAAGTATATCCACTACTTCATTCGCATCAATTTCTATCCCATAGTGAATATTTATGAGAGCCAAGCCATTCAGTCTGATCCAAAATACATATAGGTAATTATTAGTGTAATAATTTAGTACTAAGTTATGCCGCTCGCCTCTCATTATTTTTTATTATTAATGTCAATATCTTAACTTTTCTGGGGGATCTCTTCCAGGCAATCTTAGGATGGAAAGGATCAGAGGAAGAAGACGGGGTGTGTTAATAACGAGAATATGCATATAGGAGAATACAATACCTGCAAGTAAAACAATGGAATAAAATATTATATATAAGCCAAAGGTAGTACTTACCACTCCATCGTCAGGTACATCGACTGAACTGCCTTGCATCTTCAGCACAATGCATTGTCTGACCAGCAGTTCCACATCATCGTTCAGTACGGCAAGATGTATCGGCCTGGAAACCACATTATTATTAATGAGACAAACAAAATACTAGGTTGTGCGGGTTGGCGAGCGCAGTTAGGTGTGATTGTTCAAGGAAGACGCTGCTGCCCATCTTCCGGATTACATCCCTTAGCCGACTCTTACGGCAACCACGGGTAGAGAGGGTGGGGTACTATTCTTACGCCGGCTCCACCACGGCAATCTTAATCTTAATGGTAAGAGATAAAGCCTGTCCATGAACGTTGCAGCGATACCCAAAACTTTGAGTGACAAAACACGACATTGCTCCTTTTTGACAAGCTAGGTGTTTGACAACAGCTCACCTGATGTTAAGTGACAATGTGTTCGAAGATGTTAAAGCATAACTTGGAATGGAACTGGCTCACGGGAACACACCGTTAGTTGCTTGACGGCAGATTTTCAACTTGAGGGTGGTAGCTAGCCAGTAGAGTACTAGAAAGTACTCTACCACCATGCTATGGTTTCCTCGAGATGTTTTCCTTCAACAGCAACTCAAGCTCATTGTTGGAGTTTGAACCCATGCCTTTCGGTGTAAGAACTGACCGTGCTAACCACTGAGCTATCATCGCTACAGACTACTGCTTGGCGGGAGAATATCCGGTAGTGGGATGGTACCTACCTAGACGACCTTATTATTTATTAAGTTATTTTTAGAATTTTATCCATATCTGGATTAACCTTTTGAGCGCCACGCCACAAACGCATTCCCGTGTCCTGTACGCCAAGGCCCAAAGTAAACAAAAACACCTATGAATAAAATAGTGCTGCCAAGAGTCTTTATATTGGTAACACACAGTGTTTTGTTTTTGTAGGTTTTTATGACTATGACTAATGAATTGCGTTAGATTCTATAATAAAATCCTACTTGAGGTAACTAAAATGTCCTATAATAAATTCAATGATTTTATAAAGCAGAGGTTAATTGACCGAGCCTACTATAAGGTGGCTCATTACGTGGAAGACAGGAATATATGGTTGTAGTAGCTTCTCTCTGCACTTGCATTCTACTGGCTAAGTGACAATTGTAGTAAGCATAATGTATTATATCTATAACTATAAACTGTAACCTAATATGAAAAGAAAGATCCACAAAAAATGCCTTGCTGAGTTTCTTGCCGGAGTCTTCTCAGTTGAAGTGTAATTACGAGCTGGTGGTAGATTCAAACATATAACTTAACGTTCATAAGTGCCTTACCAGGGCCTAAACTGAATGACATTTTGATTTTGATAATGACTACTTGTAATTTCCGAGGGTTCCTTACCATTATCTACAAAAACAGCAAAAAAAAAACATGTCTGTTGCATGGGAGCCCTTAAATATTTGTCTTATTTTAATTTAATTACAAATATAGTTTTAAAGTGAATATATAACTAAATATTCTGTGAATATTTCAAGCGTTTTTGGCTTTATCAATATCGAGCAAAAACGAGCAAAAAAAACACGTTTGTTGTATGGGAGCCCACTTATATATTTATTTTATTTTGTTTTATAGTAGGTATTTGTTGTTATAGCGGCAACAGAAATACATCATCTGTGAAAATTTTAACTGTCCAAATATCACGTTCATGAGATACAGCCTGATGACAGACGAACGGACAGCGGAGACTTAGTAATAAGGTCCCATTTTACCCTTTGGGTACGGTAGGGTACTTTCTAGTACTCGGCTGGCTAGCTACCACCCTCAAGTTGAAAATCTGCCGCCAAGCATCTAACGGTGTGTTCCGGCAGCCTCACTTAAGAGAACCATTCCATTCCATTTAGGTGTGCTTTACCATCTTCGACCACACCGTCACTTAACATCAGGTGAGCTGTGGTCAAACACCTAGCCTGTAAGCCATAAAAATAAAAAAAAGATTCACTCTCGACTTAAAGACATTCAGATTGTATTGATCGGAGAACACCCACTCAGACAGCGCATTCCACTGTTAAGCAGTTCGCACAATGAAAGTGAAATCGTTTTGCTCGAGGTTTTGAGAGAGCCCTGTTGTCAATGAGCCATAGTAGTATAGTATCATATCTGCTTTATAAACTGTAGGGCGTGGGTTCGATTCCCACACGGGACAAACATTGTCGTATAAATGTTTGTTCCGTATCTCTACATAGTATAAAACAAAGTCGCTTCCCGCCGTCTGTACGCTTAATCTTTTAAACAACGCAACGGATTTTAATGCGGTTTCCATCAATAGACAGAGTGATTCAAGAGGAAGGTTTATATGAATACATGCATATGCACCACATTAGTATCTACATTGCACCCAGTGGCGGATTTACACATTTGCCGCCAGCAGGCTTTTCAATTTTCGCCGCCCCTACTAACCTCTGCAATTCAATATCCTAGTTTACAATCATATTAATTAAATTTTCTTTGTTAAGGAAATTGCAATTTTATTATTTGTGCTCTATCGTCATAATTACATCAGCTTTTTCCTGTTATTAGTACCCTTGTGAACTATTGTTGTGGCAGTTCTTAGAATATGTATAATAATATTGACAAAGCCTACTATAAGGTGGCTCATTACGTGGAAGACAGGAATATATGGTTGTAGTAGCTTCTCTCTGCACTTGCATCCCCCTGGCTAAGTGACTATTGTAGTAAGCATAATGTATTTATATTTATAACTGTAAACTGTAACCTAAAATGAAAAGAAAGATCCACAAAAAAATGCCTTGCTGAGTTTCTTGCCGGAGTCTTCTCAGTTGAAGTGTAATTACGAGCCGGTGGTAGATTCAAACATGTAACTTAACGTTCATATGTGCCTTACCAGGGCCTAAACTAAATAAATGACATTGATTTGATTTATGCCGCTAATAGCAGACCTTCGCGCGTTAGCTAATTGTATGAGTGGACCTAATAACATTTAGGTACAGAGAAACAATTAGGTAATTTTTTTATTTTTTTTATGTAACAGTAATGAGACGAACGGGACGCTCTCCTGATGTTAAGAGATAACGCCCGTCCATGACCATTGCAGCGATACACAGAACTTTGAGTAGCAAAACAAAGTCCAGGGCATGCACCCGTGCAATCAGTGGCTTTTTTTATGGCTGACAGGCTATGTGTTTGACCACAACTCACCTGATGTTAAGTGACGGTGTGGTCGAAGATGGTAAAGCACACCTAGCCTGAAATGAAACTGGCTCCCAAGTGAGGCTGCCGGAACACACCGTTAGATGCTTGGCGGCAGATTTTCAACTTGAGGGTGGTAGCTAGCCAGCCGAGTACTAGAAAGTACTCTACCACCACACTATGGTTTCCTCACGATGTTTTCCTTCACCGGCAGCTCAAGCTCATGGTTGGGGTTTGAACCCACACCCTTCGACATGCGAACCGACCGCGCTAACCACTGAGCTATCATCGCTACAAAATACGTATTTACAAAAAAAGGGTCGGTTATCTGACTTCCATAGTACACGATTTGCTTAGTTTGGGGTCAGATGGCGCTGTGTGTAATGTGTCCGATATTTATTGATTAGAAAAAAAACTTACAAGTTCCCATCTTCGTCCATCACATTCAAGCAATACTTGTAGTCAATTTGCAGCTGATGCTGAAGTAGTTTCTGCTTGGTGGCATTGTCTAAGTGTTGCAAATTGTCTTTAGTTGCTATATGGAACATGTCTTCTGGCTTGTATGGCACTATTATGTCAGTACCTGAAAAATATTACTTAAGCTATCAATAAAGTTTTGGGGTTTGTGGGATGGTGATGTCGACAAGCACTGCCCGCCGTTGGGTTCGGTCTACCATCACGATGTCGGGCTTATTAGCGACAACAGTCCTGTCCGTGATAATAGACCGGTCCCAATAGAGCAAAGCACGACCATTTTCGAGAACTGGCGCTGAGAACTTATAGCACGGCACCTCATACTCGACAAAGCCGTATTGAAGAGCAAGTTGCTGATGGATGATCCTGGGGCAAGGGCGGGGGGCGGGGGGCGGACGACGACCTCTGTACATACCAACTCGAACGAAACGCACGTGTCGCTGATCAGCTGTTTTTGTGACCATGAGTCTTGCAGTGTTGCGGTACAAAATTTGGACAACAATATCTTTTTAATGCTGACGTAATTTTTATTTTTTTCCGTCTCTTATAAACCTAAATTATAACGTCTTTAAATATGTCCCTCGTTTAGAGAAACATGCTGTATACATATTATTATTTTTTAAATCAGTATGACATATGTTTAATTAAATTATTTAATGCCCGATAAGGGTTAAATGATACCACAATTTTCGCAAAAACACCTAGCATAATATTTCAATGTATCAGTATGCAATAAATATTTCTGGACCTGAATCGGAATCTGAATATATACAAGAATTGCTCATTTAATTAGGTATTTGATAGATATTTATTATGTTATATATTATTTATATTTTACTGTAGTAGCTTTAAGGTTTCATATTAATATTCTATAATTATAAATATTAATATTCAATCCATGTAATACATTTTCCTATTTAATGGGAAAATCCATTACTCTCAACTGACTAGTCACAAACACAATAGATGATGTATATACCACATTATTGAGTGTGCTGGAATGCATCAATCAGAACAACTGTCCCAAACTAACAACTATCAGGACTTGAAGTTGGTTACTGTAAGAGCATGCTGGTCGAGTCTCTCTTACTTAATTATAGAAATTGTATATAGAAGCAATGTTACTAGAGTGGCATATTGGCCTCAGCGAAAACTCTTTAATTAAAAAAAAAACCCATTCTATGCCTCATATTACTAAGGATATATAAATAGGTCTGTACAGATTGTCGGAGAAGTACAGTGCAGAGTATGCTTTTATACTATCCCCTTATCTTGTCCCAAACGGATGTAATACAAGATTGATTTATATGGAATTGAAGTTGGACCTCGTTTGGATTGGAAGCGATAATAGCTCAGTGGTTAGTGTGGTCGGTTCACATGCTAAAGAGTGTAGGTTCAAACCCCAACAATGAGCTTGAGCTGCTGGTGGAAAACATCATGACAAAACCATAGCATGGTGGTAGGGTACTTTCTAGTACTCTGCTGGCTAGCAACCACACTCAAGTTGAAAATTTGTCACCAAGCACCTAACGGTGGGTTCCAGCAGCCTCACTTGAGAGCCAGTGTCATTCCAGGCTTGGTGTGTTTCCCATCTTCAACTACACTGGTACTTGACATCAGGTGAGCTGTGATCAGACAACTAGCCAGCCAATCATAAAAAAAAATTGTATTCTCACCAGGTACTCTGTATCCAGCTTGGGCAATAGAATTTTTAGTATGCTGATCTATATTGCTATACAAAGATGCCGGGTTTGTCAGCAATTCTGGATTTGTTGGTGTATCTGATAAAATTGACAGCTTCCCCGAGCTATCATTAGAGTATTCATCATGTAGGTACCCTAAATCATCCAAGCTACCGTCAGAAGTATTTTTCTCTGTATTTAAATCAGTCAAACTATGTTTTTCAACATCTAAATTGATCAAACTGCCTGTCCGATTATCCATAGTCGAATTTTCAATTTGAATTTCTGAGACACATTTTTGACCTTCAACTTCAGAGACATTGTTCACCGAGTTAGTCTTCTGGATTGTACATAATGGATCAAAGTTTTCCTCACTATACTCTTGTTCGTGTTCTTCATAATGTGTTACCGAAGTTTTGCTTTGGAGAGTGACTTTCTCTAATGTTTCTGGATTTACACGATTCACTTTTCTCACATTGACAATAATTCTTTTCGGAACCTTCTTTTTGCTATCTGCATTCCTTTTTCTATCTATATTCAGATCTGGAACAATATATTGACTTTCATGCTTATTTTCTTCGCTTTCCATTATAACATCTTGAACAATGTACGGACTGACCGGTTTCCTAACTCTCCTCTTCGGTTTTATTTTCTCTATTCTCATTTCATCTGTTTGACATGAATTTTCAACTAATATCTTTACCGGATATTTCAAATCTTCTTTTTTAATATCAATCGGTTCAGTTTTTATTTTGTCAGCAACTTTCAGAGTCAATAACGCTAATATGCTTCTAATTTTTAGCTCTTGGTCCAATATAGAACAGACTGCTGTTAAAATTGTCTTAAAATTTTCTTGCCCGATGACTTCAGTAACTCTATCTGAAGTTTTTTCAGTCACTAAGCCGTCTTTGCCGTAATACTTAGCAACTGTACGACTTTCCTTAGTTACTATATTATGTCGATTGACCAACAAAAGTCTCTGGTATTCCCCCTTAAGAAAATACATGTCTGTGGTGTCATACAAAACATCTTCCTTGTATAACTTTTCAGGTAAAAAGGACCTGTCATTTATCAAACTATGATTCACAATTCGTATGTTACCTTTCTTTATAACGAGCGGCTTCATGCGCAGAGCGGATTTGTTTTCCATGTTTAACGGAATCGTTATTTTAGAAACCAAACTTAACAATCAAATCGAGGTTGTCTCTCACTTACACTTTGTGACACTTATAACAGAGATGCACTGCACTATATTTAGTGAAAAGTTCTAGTCATAACTTTAGCGAAATGATGGTTTGCATTTCTTGCAAACACAATACGTTAGGTGGCTTGAAACCATTGCAAAACAATTTTAAAACTTTAAAATCATTACTCGTGGGATTTCCCCTCTAGAGGAATTTTGACAGATGCGTGGCTGCTGGTGTTGCCAGATTGCTTTCAAATTTTTCGACTTTTACAATGTTGGGAATTCCCGTGTTAAGTATTTAAAAGTGTTTTGTAAACAATGCATGCTTTTATTTTTTATTGTGCTTTGTGAGGTGATTTACAGATTTGAAATACTTTGTAATGGCAATGTACGCTTATGTTGCAAAATACTCATACCTATTAGAAGTTAATTTTAATAGCGAGTCGTTTTTACCTTACTACACAAAACGGAGAACTATGAATGTAGTATATGCATGTATGAATACGAATCAGCCCTGTATATATATACTATTCTGCTGTTCTGCCTCGTCTTATTGTGAGAAGGATTGGGCCATAAACCACCACACTGGCCAAGTGCGGATCGGCAAACTAAGAAACTCGCAGACATGCTAATATTTACTATTAGTTTTTTTTAAATATCGTCAGTAGGCATGCTTGGTCCCGCGGTCTACAACCCTGTACCCGCTGACGATGAATATGCACCTTGAACTGCGTGCTTCCAAACCATATGCCATAAAGTAATGAACGATTAAGCAGCGATGACTTAGACTTTTTTGACTTTGACTTGTTTTCCTATTCAAAGTTCTTTGTATCACTGCAACGGTCATGGACAAGCGTTATCTCTTAACTTTAGGAGAGCGGCTCGTTCGCCTCATGACGTTTACATAAGAAAAAAAAAACTTGGCTACTAGATCCTTAGTTTTATGGCTTAGATGATCATTTAAAACTAAATCGTCATTAATTTACTAGTAAGTAATTATTAACTCTTACTGACATTATGTAATATCGAGATGTTTTAAAACTTTAAATATTATTTTTGCACATGTAAATTTGTAAATTTATTACAATTAAATGTTGTAAGTATTGTATTTAAAAATGTAATTGACGTAAGAAATTGATCGCATTTTATTTTCAATTGATTTACCTCCACGGTACCATGACTACATAAGTATACCAAGAAAGTAAACTGACATCGTATATTTAGTACTCAGTTTTGAATTGTTTGAAAGCTTTTTCACACGGACATATTGTTCAATAGTCGATAAAACTTTGTAGGAAAACATACTTTAAAGATTCTAGTCCAAAAAAACGCCTTTACTATTTCATCGGGTGTTTCCTGATAAATGTAATGAAGATGTATTTATGTAAATAATTTCAGGGGCTCTAGCATATTTATTTACAAGAATTAATTAATTTCCGTCAAGGGCACTGTACATACATTTTCATATAGTTCGTATATATATAGTTTGTTCGTTGGAACGTAGTAATTCAATCTTGCAAATTGATATGCTAGCCCCTCAGCACATAAGTACCACTCATAACTTTATTCCACAATTTGAAATTATGTGCGATAAATGGCAATACACTGGGCTGCATTCAGAAAGTAACAGCATGCCAAGGGCGGCTTTCGGAATCGCACGACAATCATGACTGTGTACGATGTAGGATGATACACTACTATCGTACGCAGATTGTACGATAATTTCCATTATAATGCAAAATTTAAAAATTACACTGACAGTCAATAGCTCAATAACAAATACAACTGTTTTTTGCTGTCAGCGCTATCTTTTCGCTCATTTCTTTCTTAGGAACACATGCTGCCACTTCATATCTCAATAGTTTCATTGGTTACTAGTGTCGCGTCTGCCAATCAGCAATTGATTTACCGAATGACGATATCGATATTTCGGTAATGTGCCGTACCTTGAACATTTAAAAAAATGTAGTAAAAGAAATTTACAGCATTTAAACTATAAAGCATTTGCAACATATTGTTGTCACGTTTTATATGAATTTTTAATGTATTATAGTCATTATCCTGATGGTTACGATAATTTTGATCCATATACGATAATTTGACGGCCCTGGAACGATAGCAGCCTTGCTTCAGGCGGTGAACGCTGGTCAAGGGTTGGAACTTGGAACTAAGCAACTGTCGGAGTCGCCAGTAAATAAAACTCGGGAGTTTTAGTAGGAACTGGGAAAAATCATTTCAGTACGTTATATAAGTTTTAAAAAGGCTTTTTTCTATTGCTTGTTGTACGAAAATCCCGCTAATTGATATGCTATTTCCTTTGGTCGCATTACCTACATACGTAATACATTACTAAGAAACTTTTAGAACTATAAACATCAAAACTTATTGCGTCACTTTGCTCGGCTGAAAACACGGATAAAATGACGTTATATATATATATATATATATAATAAGAAAAAATATGTCCAGAACGCAGCCCAGCTATCTTTAGCTACTTTGTTTTTAGTTTTCAATAAAGGAGCCATTACTGTATTGTTCGAAGAAAACACAATTATCGCTAGTAAAACATTTAGTTCTTATGGCGGTACCACACGTTCGTCCAACCGTCGAACAGTCGCACGTGTGGAGGGGTAGTTCGTGCGTGTTTGACGGTGTTGGAGCGTGTTGGCGCGCGATCGCTCCGATGGCGGTAAATCGTACACAGATCAAAGGAGTTGCACAGACCGTCCATAGAGAATGAGGTTGGAACGCAGTGTTACCAACTCTCAAAAATATTTATCCCTAAAGCTATGCTAAAACCCCTAAAATCACACAATTACTTGAAAATCCCCCTGGGTCTGTTTTCCAAATATTTGTGTACTTTTGACTGTATTTCTTCTTTTCTTTAGGCATAATTAACAAATTGGTTGTCCACACAGCATTACAATAACGAAATTAAATTAAACAAGTATTTAAAAATCAACTTATTTCCAGTAAGCATAGACAACGTAACCACCAGTCATCACAGAGTAGTTTTAATATCACTTGTCTTATGTTTATGGTAAGCACTATGGCGACATTTGTTTTCTATTCAACTCCGCATACTTAGTAATAAGGAACCCGGAACCGTAATGGATCTCGCTAAGCCGCTAGGTCAACAAATAAATATTACTAGACTAGAATATTACTATGGCTAGATTGAATAACTTCAGACCCTATATTTTTATACCTTTATTTTCTTAGTAAAAAATAAGCAGTCATAAATCCCTAAAAATATAACGCCCCTAAAAACCCCACCTATTTTATTTTCCCCCTAATAGGGAGAAAATAAAACAGGTGGGAGCACTGTTGGAACGTGTATACTGTGTGGAGGGTCTGTTTTGATCGAGACAGACTCGAGTCATGTTGGAGTGTTCGACTGTTGGACGAACGTGTGGTACCGGCATTACATTTTACCACCTTTACAGAAAAATTTAAGGTTCAGCTGAGTTGTACACTATTATTGGGGATTCCCCATAACACTGTCAAATTCAATGTAGCCAGCCTTATAGTTATAACTTTAGATCTACGTTTTATGGAAGCCGTCTTACCTTTTATAAAGTATTTTGTTTTACTTCTAAATCTTTAGTTTTTACATCTTTGTGTTCTTTTTTTATTAGCGTTATCTGTATTTTTTCTCCATGTACAGTGCCACCAACTTATCTGTGAAGTGGCAGAAAATAGAACTACAGCCGCCATGTTGAAAACTTCATTCGACTTTTAGTTGCTGTGTAGTTCGTTTATTTTCTGCTTGTTTTTGGATATTGTAAATTTTCTCTTTCAATCATGCCGAAAGCAATTAAAAGTAAAAAGCCTTTTTTGAAGAGGATGCTCACAAACAAGCTCCGATTATTCCATTTAATCAAATATTTAAAAGAGTTTCTGCCGCTACAGGTGTGTGTGACCAGTTTCACATAATTTTTGCCCAAAAAACTTCTTTTTTCTAGCCCTTCGAATGTAATAAACAGGTGTTATAAAGGAGATATATGAAAAAATTTTCTTTTTCAGGTGTCAGTGAAGGTCTGGGGTCAAAAATAGTAAAAGAAGGAAAGGAAACAAAAAAAAACCGGTGCCAAAGTAAGAACGCCCGGAAAATCGAGACAGCGTAGTACTGGTTTTAATGTTGTCAATGACTTCGATGTCTTTATACAACGAAAAGATTTAAATATACATTATGATAAATAAAACGTTCTCGAGTTTAATTATATCGGCGGTCATAATATTTTCCATTCTTTCAGTTATTATTGCAATATAATTTGATTGGCACTACAGGCGGTGGCTGTTCGTGAGACTATTAGTAAAAATATTTCTTCAAAATAAGCCAATTTTAATGCCATTGGTGGGTAATTTTTAAATACTTTACAACAATGTCTGATTAAATATCCATCACAATTAACCATTCTTCATAAAACGGCAGCACCGAAGCGATCGGAGCGACGCTCTTCAATTCACAGATAACTTGGTAGCACTGTACAATGAACTCGGATACATAATTAATACCATAAATTCAAACTACCTACGCAATTCATTGCATGTACTCGTTTGACTTAGTAGAGTGAAATTTTTCTTTATGGTGCGGGGAAATCCCACTTAGCAAAAAACCAAAGAGTATAACCAGAAATGTTTTGATAACAATGCATAAAAGTAATTTGAAACGATAAGTGAAACGATAATGTAAGTTTTTAAACTAGTTTTTATATGTGCAGCAATTAGGTAATGTAGTAATTTAAAATCGGCAATTAAACTTAAATGTTGATAAAAAAAGACTTTTATCTATATTGTTGACTGTTGATTTGATCCCGGCTCCTGCGGACAGAATCACGAATCAGGTCATACCAGCTATAGAAGTGCATTGTCATCGGAACTCAAACGTTTCAAATTTCAACTGCGTAGAATAAGAATTTGTTTCTGTTGCACTATTCGACCTTCGCCTACTTACAAACACATACATTTCAAGTTAGAAAAAGGTTTTTATAGTTTTTAGTCTGATTTTAGTATGTTACTTTGAGAATGAGATTACTATTATTAACCATTTATGATATATGAAAAATAACATTTTAGTTAAAAATAAAGTTGCCGTGACGTCAGGCCGATGTGACACATTTAAACAATACTCAGCTCACAGACAAGGGAATCCAAAGAAGTGACTTGAAGGAGACATAAGACAGCGTCACGCCGTTTGCCGTCACGGCTTATGAATTCAATGTTCACGGTGTGTCAATAAAAGTTTTACATCAAAACTATAGAAAGTTTTACTTGATTGTTGTTTTTCTCTAAGCCCTACCGGCTTGCAACACAGTCTAATGCTACTTTGGGGCAATTCAAGTATTACGTAAGAAGAAATTTAGTAATTATCAACCCCTCCCTCTCCCTTGTCAGCAAAAGTAGGCAAAGTATTACTTCCCCCTCCTATCCTTACGTAAACATTGATTTAACTAGCGGGTTTATCACTTAAAGCGTTCTCTTCCAGGCAGTCTAAGTATCGAGAGGATTCAAGAAGAAGTAGAAAACGAGATGTACCAAGGTAATTATATGACATTGCTGATGTTATCACCATTCAGATCCCTCCATGCCCCATGGCATCAAAAATAAGCAAAGCAGAGACTCCCCCACCCCCCCTTAGGTCCTTACGTAATATTTGAACGGGCCCTTTGTTATCAACATCAGCTTTGTTTAGTTGGACGCAAGTTTCATAAATATTCTCTTAGTTATTTTTATCAAACTTTACGTAGCATAGCAAGATTGCACTGTGTAAAATGTCTTACACAAATATGTTTTTTTAATCAGTTTGTAATCAATTACACAACTTGCGTTTTCGTTGTTTTCACGCATAAAAACATTACATATAAATATATATATCCATAGAGTGCCAAATTACGCGTGTGGGTGTGGGGAAGTGGTATAATGAAACACCCTTTTTCATTTTGCTTCCATAACCCTATCGAAGCCAGTGGTAAAATCGCAACTACTTTACTAGGTTATAATCGGACTCTGTTGTCATATTTTATTTCTATAATTTATGAAAATTAATACTTGATATTATCGAAATGCTGACACTAACAAATACACAAAGTGCGACGCCAAAAAGAAAGAAGAATAGATTGGCAGAATAAATAAAGTATGATGCCAAAAATAAAAGTAAGTAAACGTCACAGCTGTCATACACCAACTAGTATCGCGGAAAAAACGTATAAAAATAAATTTACGCAGTATTATTAATATTATTATCATAGACTAGTTGTTATCCTTGGCTGCGCTCGCGTGAATTTATGTGTATTATAATAAGGCTTGATGTTAAAGGCGATTCAGAGACATCGCATAACACCATCTATTAAGCTTAGATGTAAACTGCCTTATGGAGTTATGGAGTCTTACAATGATATTATTAAGTTTAAGATTAAACGTTTAATGCTACTGAGCAACTAATTACACAAGATGGCGCTGTTTCCTTTAAAGTGTGTTTTTATGTATTTTACATATATTTATACACAATAATCTCAGTGCAAGAAAATATTTTTAAAGTAATAAATTTATGATAATTATATTTAAATATGTTTAAACTTATATTTAACTGGCGACTCGCCCCGGCTTCACACGGTTGCAATGTAAACACTAATGTGGTGCATAATCATGTATTATAGCGGTATATATAGTACATTATTTTGTTCTATCTCGTTATGTTTTTTTTTGCAATATAAGCACACAAAAACATATTTTTTTCGACTTTGTTTTTTTTTTTTTTTATAACGAAACGGCTTGCGTTTGACCGCCATCTCGCTTGATGATAAGCGAAGATGCGGTCTACGATGGAGCACGCTCGCCTAGAAGAAACCGATTTACTCGCGACTTGAAGGCACCCAGATTGTACCTATTGGGGAACATCTACTCGGGCAGCTAATTCCAATGTTTAGCGGTTCGTATTAAGAAGGTGGAACCAAACCGCTTGGTTCGAGTTGTTGGAATATCCAACATGAAGCGGTGCCGCTTCTTAAAGCTTCTGGCTGTCCGATAAAATAATGGGCAAGGTGGAATTAGGTCATGCAGATCTGAAGCGCACTCTCCAAAGTGTATCCGATAGAAAACCGACAGACAAGCAACTTTGCGTCGATGTTCCAGGCTTTGGAGCCTTTTCTGAACAAGCGAATCGTTGCTTATGAGTTTCTTTGCACGCTTCTCAATAGACTCCAACGCCTTAAGCTGGTATTTGGCCGATCCGTTCCAAAGGTGAGAACAGTACTCCATGCATGAACGAACTTGTGCTTGGTATAAAGTGAGCAACTGTTCCGGCATGAAGTACCGTCGCACCTTCGAAAGGATACCCAGCTTTTTGGCAGCCTTTCGAATTGGGCTTTCGACTCAATATAGGAGCCAAAATTGAGGGTTGGAGTCAAAGTAATGCCCAAGAGCTCAAGGCTGTCACAAATTGGAACGGATACACTGTGGAATGTAGGCTTCAGATCAAATGGTCTCTTTTTGGCGGAAAAATTGGCATCGCCCCAGTCGGAGACTGCCGTGAGGGACAAATTCATGCGCTCGACCATAGCCTCTCTAAGAATCTCTCTCTAATTCTCGGATTTTCTCTACTATAATATGCATGTGTCACACTTATTATAACGGTAAAAGTTTGTGAGTGTGTATGTTCGTATATTTGTTTTTTCTTCACGCTTAAACGACTGGACCAATTTGGTACGGAGGTTGACACTGGATTAAACATTATGATACTTTTTATCCACAAAAAAATAGTGTTCACGTCGGAAAGCGGGTAACACTACAGAGCGCAGTTATAAAAAAAAAACCTTCCTCTTGAATCACTCTGCCTATTGATGGAAACCGCATTAAAATCCGTTGCGTAGTTTAAAAGATCTAAGCGTGCAGAAGGCGGGAAGCGACTTTGTCTAAGCTATGTAGAGAAATGTATCTATGTAGAGTATGTACTGTAAACTTGAAGACATTCAGACTTTTACATTACTAACAACTTTGCAATAAGTAATGTTGGCAACACTATAAAAACAACAGAGTGGCTGAAGGACTAAGTAGTGTCCATGCCCAAGAATAAATTAAAAAAAAAAAGAATTTATAGGAATTCCCTAATTATAAGTTTGAATTGCTTTTAACTTTCTCGTGATTATAGCCGTGTTGCATATTTTGTAAGCATTTGTGTTCTGGTTTGAAGGGTAGGTACTGCAGCTAGCAAAACATAACCCTTCCTTGACGGTCGGGTAAAAATTACTTTCTTAAAAAAAAAAAACAGGGAGCTAAAAGTATGTTAATAAAACAACATTTAGACATTACATTTTAATCGTTAAATTACAATTTTAAGTACAAAGAGATCAAAATACACAAAAAATATCCAGTCTTATTCGAAATACTGTATCTATACATTATGCGTATACTACCACATAGAAAACAAGGTCAAAAACATTAGTTGTCTTAAAAAAAACGAGCGGAGAGGCAAAAAAGTCCGCGGTGGCATATATCTACCTTTTAAGGATAGCTTACTGTACCCGTGCGAAGCCGGGGCGGGTCGCTAGTATCATATAAGTCTTATCAAATTCGTTCCACCAAATATAATACTGCAAATTAAAATAAAAAAGGCGTTTTTCCTCTCAGCTTAATGCACTATCGTACAAATGTGGGGGCTATTCCCACTATCCCCACTAACGTTTATATTTTGTTAATAAGTTTTACACAACCTTTAATGGTTTAATTCCAAAATGAGCACTTTTCCTAACGTGATCTTCTCAAAATGAGTCCTTGTCTAATTTGAATACTACCAAAATGCTTTTTTTTTTACTACATGCAAATTAGAAAAAACTGCGCAATTTGCGAAGTACCCTTTTTGAGAATTGCAACTTAGAAATGCTCATTTTAAACCTTGTGCACTTTGCAAAATGTGTTATATTGTAATAACACACGAACGTATCAAAATATCTGTCACTGGCTGAACGCACAAAGCGCAATGCCAGAAAGAGAAATTTAATTCAAAACTTATATTCGAGTGTATAATGTAATCCAGTAAAATAAGTCATAGCCACAGTCAAAGTAAGTCGGAAGCAAGTCCGGTCATGTTTTAAAGTAGTTTACATTACTAGAATCTTACACGAATTTTTGTAAACATCACGAAAAAACATACTTCTACAAATTATCATTTCTATTTTCTCTCTATTATAATGAACTAAACTATACTTAAACAAAAACACTCAGATAAAACATGTTTTTGGAAATGTGGCAATGTAACGTTCATGGATGTCAGTGGGGAAATATTTACATTCCCATCAGTGGGCATATACATATTAGAGATAATGGGAATGACCCCCGTGTCTGGATACGACGACGACATTAATTACAAATCTATACACACTAAGGCACTATTGTTTCTAATTCTAAAAAAAAACTACAATCTACATATATTTTATTACAAAAATAATACTAAGTCTTTTGGGAAAAATTTGTTATGCAATAAATATACAAGTACTGGATAATATATTATTATAAAACAAACACAACTATTGTCATCGAGATGTAGCTATATTAAGACAGGGCTGTCTATAGCATGTGACTCTTAAATTCACATGGTCGATAAGCTTAATTGTTATAATTAAATATCTCCTATAAACAAGTGTTTTCTTCAAATAGTCACAATAGGCCACTTTCTATACTCAACAACACTCAAATTGTAAAAGCGAAAGTTTGTCTGTCTGTATGTATGTTACTCGCCGTGGTGGTGCCGGCGTAAGATTAGTACCCCACCCTCTCTACCCGCGGTTGCCGTAAGAGTCGGCTAAGGGATGTAATCCGGAAGATGGGCAGCAGCGTCTTCCTTGAACAATCACACCTAACTGCGCTCGCCAACCCGCCTGCCAAGCGTGGCGAGTATTGGCAATACGTTTTTGGTTTATACAGCTCTGTTTTAGAATATTGATATACACATCAAAGTGCACACATCTCTAGAACACAAGTTTTATAATTTCGAGAACAAAATAATTGTTTTCGCATACAAAATAATTTCATTTTGTTTGCGGACTCAATTTTTATTCTCACAAAGCAACAACTTTTTCCCAAAAACAATTATTTAATAACAAACCACTAAAAACAGTGGTCTTATACGTAAACAGAAAAAAAAATCGGTGGAAAATACAGTCTTTTATATACATTGTAGACTCTATGGAGACATTAGATTTAACCTCTTGTTTTAAATCGAAACGATGTCCATTTGACATCACTTTCTCGCAAAAGCGAAATATCACGTGTAAAAATCAGAAGAAGAGAGATAGAAAATGTTAGCAAAACAGGCATATTGGACGTTTTATACCCGATTACGGCAAAGTCAAAAGGAAGGGTTATGTTTTGTGCAGTCTATTTATGTGTTTCACCGTAGCGCTGAACTACTTATCCGATTTTGCTATTGGTGTATTCGATTCGTAATTATCACAGTATACTTAGAACAGTGGGTCATCTTTAGAGGAATTGGCCGCTGCCGGTTTGAATGTGTGCGTGCTTACCGGGCGCCGTGCACGTACACATTCCCACGCACATATTAACATAATCTCGGCGAGACTCGGGTGCCAGCGGTCTGGGCTGCGAATTTGAACGCGCGCGTTCCAGTACGCTGCACGCCCGCTCGCATTCGCCTGCTCTCACCGGCTATTTTATTATTAACACTTTACCGGCCATTTTATTTAGCGCAGTTTTATAGTGCTGCTCATAATACTCAAAAAATATTTAACTAAAAATAAAAGTGACAACCCTAAGCGTCGACGCAAGAGTAGGCTATTAACTCGCCGACCGGCCTAAGATGAACTAATTTTCTCAGTGTACTTTATTATTATGCTCCGGTTGATATAGGCTACAAGTAACTATAGTTACTTTTTCCGTAGTCGGGTTATAGTTTTTTTTCAACTGTTTGGCTTGTTGAATTAATTTCACCAAGCTTTCTTTACTTCCTAAATGTTTGATGAATCAAAAGGGCACGAGATGTCTTGCCTTACAAGTGGCGTAGTGATTTCAAGAAGTTAAATAACACTGATTTAGAAGTTTTGGCAGTCTAGTTGGGAGATTATCTGACTTCCAATCTGTAGGTCCTGGGTTCGAAAGAAAACACTAAGTCTAATAGTAGTGGATCTCAAGCAGCGTTGCCAGACGTCCCGATTTTTTATTCAAAATTAAATGTCCCGCGCGGGACAGGCTCAGTCCCGCTTTTCGGAAATAACTCGACCGTGCGTGCAGCGTGCTGAGGCAGCGCGGGCGGGGGCACAGACAAGCGTGGACTGGCCGCCCGCCCGGCGCGTCATGAAGATAAGCGCGCGGGAGAGAGGGGTTCGTCACGATAGGGCAAATCTGATTTAAAATATCATATTTTTATTAAAATACATTTTCTATGGCTATTTTTGTTATCTACTGTCACGTAAACGTAATTTGAACTCAAATAAAAAGATAAATATTTAAAAACTTCTGATTATATACGTTTTTTACTATGTCCCGCTTTCGACGAAAGAATCCCGCTGTTTTCACTCAAAAAGGAACAAAATCCCGACTTGGCAAAAAAAAATTGGCAACGCTGATCTCAAGTTAGGCTATCGGAACACACTGTTAGATGCTTGGAGACAGAATTTCAACTTGATAGCTAGCCAACTGAAAACTAAAAAGTACCCTACCACCATGCTTATGGTTAGACGCTAACATGCATGCATACGGTTATGTTTAGTGATATGTTGTAGCTATTATAGGTTAGTGGTCGATTCAACCCCCTTTTTTTGTCCATGGAAAATAATGTATACCACCGGCCCTGGGGCGGGCACGGTGGCTATGTGGGACTCTCCGTCCTAATGACGGCCTACCCACTAAAACCCTGGAGTGTTCCACCTCAGCGCTTTGTGTCGAGGCTGCGGGCACGTTTTCGCACTCTTCCGCGGCCTCGACAGCGCATTGTCCTCGCGGACCCGCCTCGGGGAGCCCAAGCTCACCCCGCCACGATGACGATGTGTCAGAACACCGGACACACCGTGATCCACCTCGGAGACCTAACCAGCAAATGGGCGTCGGACGGGGTCAATTCAACCCCTAACAATCAACTTGAGCTGCCGGCGAAGGAAAACATCATGAGGAAACCATAGCGTGGTGGTAGAGTACTTTCTAGTACTCGGCTGGTTAGCTACAACCCTCAAGTCAAAAAGTTGCCGCCAAGCACCTAACGGTGTGTTCCGGAAGCCTCACTTGAGAGCCAGTTCCATTCCAGACTAGGTGTGCATTACCATCTTTCACCACACCGTCATTTAACATTAAGTGAGCTGTGGTCAAACACAACAATACAGCATACAATACACAGACTTGTCAAAAACAATCGGCCAAGTGCGAGTCGGACTCGCGCACGAAGGGTTCCGTACCATTATCTATAAAAACGGCAAAAAACCATGTCTGTTGTTAGGGAGCCCCCCTTAAATATTTATTTTATTTTGTTTTTAGTATTTGTTGTTATAGCGGCAACAGAAATACATAATTTGTTAAAATTTCAATTGTCTAGCTATCGCGGTTCTTTAGATACGGCCTGGTGACATACAGACGAACGGACAGACAGACAGCGAAGTCTTAGTAATAGGGTCCCGTTTTTACCCTTTAGATACGGAACCCTAAAAAACAATATTTTGTCTTAAATATCTTGAGAACTGTAAGTTACAGAATTAGTGCTTTAGTACGATCGTCATGATAGTATTGTTGCGATCTATCTATTTGTAAAAGTTTTATCACTAGGCCAAGTGTTCAAAGAAATGTCTCATCCCCTATTATTCTACCGCAAACGACCAGAATATTTTTTTAAGAATTCATAAAAATAGTACAAAAAAATTCTTATATATACTTCGGTTTATACATTTTTAGATATAATCTAAAACACTACTACAAAGTACACTTCGTACAAAAAATATTATGAATTATAATTATTTATAGTTATGAATTAAAAGTCTTCTAAATATTACAAAGGTATAAAAATATACAATTGCTGTAAGCTATTTTATTAACAATTATTGTGGTGGGATAATTATTATGATCGTAAATAATAATAAAGAAATTTAATAAAATTGTTTTTTTTTTTTTACTTGTCAATACAAAACTGTTGCACATACAAATTATTGTATCTTAAAGTGTTTTAGTCGTTTTTTTAAATTAAAAGTAATAACAAAATAAAACAGTTTTGAAGTAACACTGCAACTGCAATAAAAAAAAATGCAGTAATTACCTTAATTTAAATCAAGTTTTATTTTATTCCACATTTAAATTTAGTAAAAAAGATTTAAAGTTATGCTGCAATAAAAAATATTTAATGCAGTGATTACCTTAATTCAAATCAAGTTGTATTTTATTCCATATGTAAATATTATAAAAAAGCTTTAAAGTTACTCTGCAATAAGATATATTGCAGTATTTTTTAAATTCAAATCTAGTTTTATTTTATACCATCTGGAAATATAGTAAAAAAACCTTTAAAGTTACACTGCAATAAAAAATATTTAATGCAGTTATTACCTCAATTAAAACCAAGTTTTGTTTTATACCATCTGTAAATATAGTAAAAGAATTTTAGAGTAATACTGTAACTGCAATAAAAAAATATTTAATGCATTAATTATCTTAATTCAAGTTTTATTGAATTTCAATATTATTATTTCGTTATTTTCTGGATGGATTATTTATTAATACACTTTTTACTGTCATATGTTTGTTCGTAAATATCAAGTTAGTTGAATAATTTACCAAAAAGTAATTTAAGACAATTTACTTGTAAATGCATTGAGGTTTTCTTGTACTGGAAAAATTTAAGCTAAAATATTACAATTATCTATAAAAGCGAGATGATCAAGTCTGATCAAGCTTTTTTTTTAATCAAAAAGTAATGAGGGGAACGAGACGCTCTCCTGATTGTAAGAGATAACGCCTGTCCATGACCATTGCAGCGATACACACAACTTTCAGTAGCAAGACTAAGTCCAGGGCATCGCTGCCTTGGCGCTCATTACTTTGAGACTTTCGATGGTTAGTCTCAACAGCCCTATAATTTATTAAATTATGGCGATCTATTTATATTTTCGTCTTAAAATAGTTGGTATGAGTTTATATGTAAACAATTTTTGACAAATTATTTACTCAACTTGATAGTTATACAAGGTTATGCAAAACATTACAAGCTTGAAAGGAGGTTATTATTTTCTTTATTTTAAATAAATTTTACTACGGGAATAGACATGAAATCATAAAAAATTATTAGCTGTTTTATTTTTATTATTAGTTTATTTTTTCTCGATACTAAATTGTATGTTTTTTAATTAATGTATTTGTTTACTTAGAAACTGGATTTTTGTATTTAGCTACATATGGGTCAGGTCTGGTGGCAACCGGAAATATTTTTTTTATGTAAAAGTAATGAGACGAACGAGACACTCTCCTGTTGGTAGGACGCTTAACTTTAACGCTTGTCCATGACCATTGCAATATACACAACTTTGAGTAGCAAGACTAAGTACAGTGCATCGCTTTGAGACTTTCGATGGTTAGTCTCAACAGCCCTGTAATTTCGCTAGCTGCAGTACTCTTCAAACCGGAACACAGTAGTGTTTTCACACTACTGCTTGGCTGGTGAATATCTGGTACTGCGGTGGTACCTACCTAGACAACCGCCTGCTAAGGACATCCACCACCAAATACCAAAATACTAAATGTGTATTATTTCATTAAAATTCTAAAAAAAAACTGATTTTCTTTACAATTTCACGATCGATCACATTATAAAGGTTATTCAAAATGACCTCCTTTCCACACGACCCCATATTGTTGATATGTATTCAATTGCAAATGACAGAAAAAATCTAGGTTTTAGCTTAGTAGTTTTACTTTTAGCTAGGTCTAGTTTGATTACTGTTATATCAATTAATATTAGTTTCAGTTCATTTTATTTTAATTTATTCCCTCTCCCTCCCTCCCTATACTCTATACTCCCTCATTATTTTCTACCCTTTCAAATCCATATATGTATTATATTAAAAATAGGAAAAAAATCAAAAAGTTTCATCTATTACTAGCTTATTAGAATCGATCGATTCATTTAAATCTTTATCACAGTTTGGCCCATCACTGGAACCTTGAGAATCATCATCACCATCATTTCTGATATGGTCATCATTGTGCCTATCCTGACCTAACATATCCTTAACATATTCTATATTACTCTCTTCTTGATCCATCGTAGGATCCATTTGAGGGGTCCCATTATCAAAAATACCACTGTTATCATTTATCAAATGATCATTACCATCATCAATTAAATTCCTATCATCATCCACAATATCAGAGCTGTTATCATGGTCGTTTTCATAATATCTAACACTCCTATTGTTATCGCAAGAATTGTTTCTAAAGTGTTCTATTATTCTATCATTGATTATATTTTTATCACGATTCATTAGTGTCCTATCATTGTTTATATCACTCTCATTGAAATTTATTACTCCTCTATCACTCTGTAAATTATTGCCCAGAGCGCCTTTTGACGTGTTCTGACAGTCTTGTATAAAGCCTCTATCATGATTATTTTGATGATCATCATCATTGTGATCTATGTGACCTTTTTCATGATTAATAATACCCTTCTCTTCACCATTTTGAAGCGAATTTTCTAATTTACCTGTATCATGATCCAAGTCACCCTCATCTTGATCCATGTTGCCCCTTTCATTACCCTTGACCATGGACGTGAAATTACGCATATACCCTTCCATATTAGCGGCTAAAGCAGTCATTAGGAGACTTTCAACACTAAAATTGGTATCAAAAATATTCGAATTTTCAGTGTTAGTTTTCAATAAATTGGCTAAAATCGGATTTGCTTGAAGGGTTAAGTTGAGATTGAAGTTTTCCTTTTCATTTTTTTCGTGACTCCGTTTATGTAGGATAAAAACGTCGGGGTCTTTGAAGCATTTTGAACATTCGGTGCATTTGTAAGAGTTGCTTTTCGTGTGTGTGTTCATTTGCTTGCCTCTCAGTATATCTGTGTCGGTTGTGGTCGATGTATGGGCGAAGGCTTCGGTTGTGGACGGGACAAATCCTGGAAACAATTTTAGTTGTAGTCAAAAAAGGTTTACTGTACACCCAACATAACTTGGATAATAAAAACGAAAGTTTGCCTGTTTGGATCTTCGTTACTTCTTCACACTTTTTGAATAAAATTTGAAATGCAGGTAGCTTATACCTTAAGGGCTATGTTTCACCGGGACACCATGGCGGCGCAACCAGTCACCGCTACCAACAAAAATGTATACAGCTCTATAGAGAGTTACTCACCTGGTGACCGTTTGGTTGCGCAACCAATTTGGCGGCGCGACCAGCTCGGACGCGTGCACAGAATGTCACTGGTTGCGCTGCCACCACTAATTACTATAGCGCTGTATGGTGTCTAACTCACTCGGCAGCAACGTACATACAGCAGTAGTGATATCTCTTCGAGGTTCATTTTGATACTGTCTCAGTGTGGTGTGGCGACTCTGGTGTCTAGTTTGGTAGCTTACGGACACCACGGTGGCGCGACTGGTTGCGCTGCCATGGTGTCCCGGTGAAATATAGCCCTAAATAGCATTTAGTTTGTTTTATAAGTGACATTATAGGTGTTTGCCTATATTTATGGTAAGCAATGAGACGCTCCCCAATCAAAATCAAAACCAAAAAGTCATTTATTCAGTTTTGGCCCTGGTAAGGCACACACTGAGAAGACTCCGGCAAGAAACTCAGCAAGGCATTTTTTTGTGGATCTTTCTTTTCATATTAGGTTACAGTATGAAATGACGTCTGTCCATTAATATTGCAGTGTTACACAGAACTTTGAGTAACAAAACAAAGTCCAGGGCATCGCTGCTTTGGTGCATAGCCCTGTAATGTCACTGTCCCTTCAATGTTGTATTGTACTTTTAGATATTAAGGAATATTTTGGATATTTAATTTTTTTTTAAATTATATTTAATCTTCACAATGTTGTAACCAAAACTACTTTTAAGTAGTTCAAAGTTCAGCAACTCTTGAATACTTATATACGTGAAAAGGTTTTACTTAAGAAACTTACCGTTCCCATTGTTTAATGTAGGCATTTCAGTAGAACCTGCTGCTTGCATGGCTAACATGGTCTGCATGTATATTGCTTGAGCTACCTGTTGATGAATCTGAAAGGAAATATATAATGGAGTAATATAGTAGTGTGGGCATTGAAATTTATCTAAGTATTTTAGTCTGAACAGGAAACGTTTTTTTTTAAAATACTAATATTTTATTGATAACACCAATGTTACAAGTCAATTTCGTAATATCATTTAAAGTTTTAGAACACTGACTACATAACAGAATGTCAAAGTATTTAAACATGTCAAAAAAAAAACATAATTACTTATTAGTAATTTAATAATTATTTAGTTTGAAATACTCGTCAATGTCATAAAACAAGGTATTTAGCTGCCAAGATCTTAACTTGGTTCTGAAGCATGCAGTGGAAGGTGCATCCACCGTGGGTCCCAGAATGTATACCAACCTCTCAGACTTGACGAGCCGGTGCGACAATATTAAACGGTTTAGTTTATTAAAGTATTAACGGTGTGAATATTAAAGTAATGAGACAAACGAGGTGCTCTCCTGATGGTAAGAGATAACACCTATCCATGATCACCTGATAGTCAGTGATAAAACCTGTCCATGACCATTCCAGCAATACATAGAACTTTGAGTAGCAAAAACAGGGCATCGTTGCTTTGGCACTCATTACTTTGAGACTGAATGGTTAGCCTCAACAGTAATTTCGCTAGCTTCAAATCGGAACAGTAATATTTACACACTACAGCTTGGCGGCAGAATATGTGGTACTGCGGTTTTACCTACCTAGACAACCTCCAGCAAAGGAGATCTACCACCAAATAAAATCAAGTGGTATCGAAGATGTGTGAAGTTTGCTGACCCTTACAAGTGTTATGCGATGGACTATGGTCTTACCCTTTTCACACTGAGAAGAAATCTGTGTTCAGCAATGTTATTATTAATTTATATTTATTAATGTGTTCATAACAAAAAAATATAAACAAAGTCTTACAGTTGGGTCCATGACATTAGGCGGTGGATCTCGTGTCCAAGTGCTCCATTGTTTCCGCTGGTATGGTGTTGGAGACTCTGAGGGAAGGTTTTGGGAAGGTATTGCATCTTTCCTTAGAGTACGCCATTGTCCTGAAACAAATAAGTAGGAATCTAATTCTAATTCCATATTGAGGTGACAAGGTCTTCACTGACATTTTGCTCAGGGTCTCTCCTACCCAAAGCATCCTAGGTCCTTGGGCAGTATTGAAGTCGGAGTATGACTAAGGGCCACTTGTGGCATTGCAAGTTTGATCTGAAGTTCACAATGCCACAACATCTGATGAAATACGAATAACGTATAAATTAAGTTCATAATTTATTTTATTTATTGTACTGTGCTTATAGATTACTCCAAAGCACACAGGGAGTCTACATTAGGTATATAAAAATACAATTCAAAATTATTTATTATTGTCACTATCGACGTGAACACGCTCATGAACAAGTTTGTCGGCGAATATATCTAATTGCGGTTGGGGCAACATGACGTTGAGCAGATGAATGACCTAAGTAGTAGTTATGTACAATGTTCCACACATTGTCACCATTTTTGTAGCTAGCTAAAATTATATCTATACAAGATTATAAGATTGCATATATTAACACTAAGCGCAAGCATATTCATTAATATAAAAACTTATTTTATGGGTGCAGCTCTGAAATCGAAAGAAAAACAATTGCACTCACAAACATTTTCTATGGAACAGCTGATATTTTTACGATTTTAGTGTTGCGCCCATTGCAATAATTGCTCAAAATTATGAGTAATATGACGCTTTTTTAGTTTAGTTTATACCACAACCTCACAACCACGTAAAATAAACCCCCATAACTTTAAAAATCTGCACCGCTCGTTCTCGACAAACTGATTTTTGATGTCACAAAAAAGTGGCAAAAAAGCAAGCATTACACTTATTAAGACGCAAACTTACAACACTAGTGCTGTTGATACAAGTAAGCGCACTATTTTACTAAAAACAGGTCTCCAAAATAGTACAGAACAATGTTAGAAAAAAATACCACATGATTGTATCAAAACAATGTTATGAAAACACTATGATAATATAGCGGGAATTGGAGCAAGTAGCGTATTACGAAATGCAAACAAAACAACACACATTCAGTGTGGACTTAAAATTATCTAATAGAAGTAGGTAACTCAATCGTAGGTACAGTTAGTTGTAGGTATGTACGAAATACCTACCTAATTAAGGAATACGCGCAAGAATTTTACCTTTGTTTTTCCCGACGCTCGTAATGGTATAATCCTCCGGCGTGAAGTGCAAACTACATACTTTTGAGTACTTTGTGTATGGTTTGCCTCGTTTTAAGATGTTGTTCCACAATTTAGCGAGCTCCTCGTCTCTTGGAAACTGATGAAACGAAACATTCTTTGCTTTGCCTGCCATAGAAGTACAACGCGGCACTGTACAATAATAAGGCATCTTGGTAACACCATTAGCGTCTTGGAACACGAATTACCATTTCTCCTAATACTTTAAATAACTAAAACAGCTCGCTAAAGGCGGAATTTTGTAAAAACAAACAAAACTTGGCGCATAAACACCAAGCGCCGACATTTATCAAAACAGAAAAAAAAGTTCCGAAATGCTGCCATTTAGAAAAATATGATGAATTTGTCTATGGGCTCTAGTGATGATTATATTTGGATTATTTGGATACTAAATGTGAAGTAGCAAATGTTACACTGTCGCACTGAATTAAAAATGGGCAATAGCTATAATACACATTCCTCTTGGACAGAGACTTAATCTAAATATTATAAACAATTGAATTACCTTATGGGCCAAAAAGGGACTAGGACTAGAGACTGCCCAAAGCTACATAAATCAACTGCAAGCCACATAAACAACACAAAATTACCATAATAATATGACAGATGGCGCCTAGCCAACTCTAATTTTCAGCATAATCTTATCCCATTCTATATGAGTGGGAGAAACTTGAAAGATTCAGTTCAGATCATCACCGCCGCCGGCCGAGCTCGTACTCGCACGCCTTGTTACAGTCTATTCAGTTTTTATTTGCCAATTACATATTATAAGATCTGCTAATAATAAAATACAATTTATCATTCGTTTTTTTTTTAAAGAAGTGATTTTTTTTTAGTGATAAATATTGTAAAACTAGTCAAATGTTATATCTGTACCCGCCTCCAAGTTACTTTAAATACGACATTGATGAATTTTAAAATTACGTGAACTAAAGAAAAACTTTACAACAACTTGTGTGTTTGTGCTGTGTTTCGAAATAACACAAGTGATTTATATTGACTCGATCAAACATTTTGTAAGTTGACCAAGTCATTGATTACCAAATAAGTGTGAAATTAATCGACTTATACAAAACAGGAAATGAAAGATCTATTTTGTCTATGACGCAGAAGTGGCCATTTTCCGAAAAAAGTGGGAAGGGAAAAAGGTGATACATGTCAAATATTTCAAGGCTACTCTGTGATGATTCCATTTTTTTACCAACGTGATAACGATTGCAACAAATAAAAGTAATCTCCAAAGTTTTTATGTAACGCGGCGAGGAGCAGAAGTTTTGATGTGCGGTGCGTCATTATCGCCTCGGCTTCCGGTGTTGTGAAATACAACAAAAGAGTTGAAGATTCGCAAAGATGGGTTATTATTGCACAGTGCCACAATGTACATCGCTCGCCGGCAAGACGAAGAACGTGAAATTCCACAGGTTTCCACGAGATGTTACGATGGCGGACAAATGGAACTTGATCCTGAAACGCGGCAAACCATACACAAAATACTCCAAAGTATGTAGCCTCCACTTCACTCAAGCTGATTATAACGTCACGACAATGGGTAAGAATAAAGGTATTCGGGTTTTTCCATGTTCATTCTCATATTCAAGTAGTGATGACTCATTTTGCGTTACTTTTTATTATGTTAGTCGTAGCTTGCTTTCGGTTGCAGTTTCTGTGTTTCAAGGCTATGTTTTGAACTCTAGTTTCATGCTGAAGCACTTACCAACGTGTTGCTACTCTATTAAACTGTCCTGCTTAATCATACAAACAAAAACTGATCTAAAATTTTTCTATAATGTGTATTTTGGTAAATTTTACACTATTTAATCTGGATTCTAACAAGATTCTTGCTATAAATACTGTTACCATATCTAGAAATTATTATACTGGTATTTCGGAGCTCTAAAAATGAGCTAGCAGCTAATAAGAACATAAAGAAGCATAATTTTCGCTGTCAACAAAACAAGTATTTTCCCGATACACTTTTTAAACAAGATAGTTTGTGTTTCCACGAGCTGTATATCATAGAATATACACAGAAATAACAACTAAACCCAAAACAGATGTTTAAATAAATTATTTCAAAGAAGTAATTCAGTGAAAACTATACATAATACAAAATATAAACTCGACTTGAAAATTATCAAGTTTGTGTAGTGTTTGAAAGGATAGCTAATTATTATTTTAAGTTCAGACATATATATATATACAGTGCAATGCTTATGAATATTTATTTAATGATAGGCAAATGCTATATGCTAATGTGTCTATATCAAACATCATTTGCTTAGTATCTTGGCTGTTAAGATTATCTTCTCGTTTCTTATCTATCTATCCAGATTGTTTTTTAATGTATGTTTTATTTGTTTGTTGTAATATGTCTCAATTCAGTAAAATAATTACCAGAACTAATAAATATAAGACAAAACAAACTTAATAAAACTTAACATTCAGTGGTATTGCAGTAAGGGTACTAGGTATATCGTAAAAGAATGGGAACTTGTACAGTGTCTAGGACTTTAAATTAGTATCATACGACATTCCATACATCCTGATTTAACCTCGAACTAAGCAAAGTTAGTTCTTCCATATAACTTCAAGAATACTCAGATATTGTTTTGTAAATACATATATATAATACATAGCAAACATCTTCTTTATTTGGTAGAATTGACTGCCCTGTTAGTTCAAGTGTGTGTGGGTGTGGGTTCAAGTCCCACCAGAACAAACATGTAGGTAACAATAAATATTTGTTCAGTGTCTAGGTGTTAAAATGTATGGGTTCTATTAGTTATCTGGTACTCATATTACAAGCTTTATTTAGTTTGGAGCTAGATGGCGCTGTGTGAAATGTCTAATATAAACAATATACAATATTTATATCTATGATCATTATTCGTCATGACCTGGGTGGGAATAGAATTGACCCCCTGTAGCTTTATAAAAGTCACTTGCGACCCAAGCAATGATATCTCAGTGGTTAGTGCGGTTCAGTTTTAAGAAGATAATTGATTGACTAGGCATTACATGTTGTTTTTTCATCACACAAAGTATTAAAATAATATTCCCTGTTATAATTTTTGTCTATACTTTAGAGATGGAAATGTCTTAGCATTCAATAGCATCAACATGCGGACACCGGGTCCATTGTGATCCATTGCGTTGCTGGGACAGGAAATCTAACCAAATTTCATAACAAGCTGAAGAGTTTAAAAAAATCTATAATCTGACTGCGACTAAAATAGCTATAATTAAAGGAAAATAACTTTGTAAACAAATTTATTATTCCTAATTAAATTTAAACATATAACTTGTATATTAATTGATTATATTAGATACCTTTAGATTACTATTTCGCGCCAAAATTCCGTTTTTTTAACTTGGGTTGAGACGAATCTAACTATACCTTAATTGTCATAATCCATTTGGACCCTTGGAAGATACAAGGTAATAAAGGAATTTACATACAAGATGCGCTTGAAAAAAATAACCCTTGGTAGTCGAGTAAAAACAAACCATATTTAAAGTTATGGTGATGGTAGGAGATTGACTTTACCACTATAGCTGTTCTTACAAGACTAAGACTTGGGCATCACTAACGGTAATCATTACTTTGAAACATTTGTTGATAAGTCTCATTAGTTGCAAAGTACTAAAATATCAAATATAAATCTTCTGAATCACTGTTTAAGAATTTGTTTTGTAAATTAAATAACAATCTCACTCTGCTGAGTAAATTTGTAATCAACAGCTACTGGGAATTCCCATGTACCCCACTAAATGTGTCAGAGGTTATGCTGATAAACATGGTAATATTATAACTATTTAATAGACCGTTATAGTCTTGTGAAAATTTCCTTGTAGATAATATGATTTTTTTATAATATTCGTACTTAGGGATGAAAACTTTTTGGCATAGATTGGTGACACCGGGAGAATTACTGAGACAGCTTAAGTTGATGACTGTAAGCTGTAAAATGAACTGAATACAAATATTTTATTGATAACACCAATTAAAAACATGGATTACATCCCTTAGCCGACTCTTACGGCAACCGCGGGTAGAGGGTGGGGTACTATTCTTACGCCGGCACCGCCACGGCTACTAACTAGTAGGTATAATAAATAGTTGGAGAATCGAATGTTGAAGTTTATGGGTGTGACCCTATTTTTGGTAATTTAATAAAAAAGTACCTGGTTGACCGAGCATTGCTCGGCTGAAAACATGGATAAAACGACGTTTTCTGAAAATGAAACCTAGCTAGATCGATTTTTCGCCCCCGAAACCCCCTGGATACAAAATTTCATGAAAATCGTTGGAGCCGTTTCCGAGATTCAGAATATATATAGGTATATATATAAGAATTGCTCGTTTAAAGATATAGATATACAGTTTTTTAGAAATTTTCCTTTATATAAATAAATATTGAAGGACACATTACACACAGCGCCATCTGACCCCAAACTAAGCAAAGCTTGTGTGATGGAAGTCAGATAACTGATAGAATACATAAATACTTTTTTTTTTGTAAATACATACTTATAATACATACAGAACACCCAGACACAGAACAAACATTTGTTTATACCAAGCAAACATTTGTCCTTGGCGGGAATCGAACCCACACCCTACAGCTCAGGCAGGCATACTCCCAATGAGCTAACAGGGCTGTCAATGTATGGGCTGTCAAAATATAGTATATTATAAGACAATGCCTGTTACCAAATTTCATAGTTCTAGATCAACGAGAAGTACCCTATAGGTTTTGATTCCCTTGTTTCGTAACATGCGTTTTTTTGCGATATAAACGGGTGTAATTCTTTTTTTACGATAACTGAGAAGATTTTTTTTTTATTGTGAGGTACGGATCCCTAAAAAAGACGCACAAAAATCAGCCAACCCGTAGCTCCACAATTGACGTTACAAAATCGTATCGAAAACTTGTTCTCCTTTTTGGAATCGGATAATATAAACAAACTTATGTAGAGAAACTAAAAAAAAAAACAAGTAAATCGGTCTATAAATAGCGGAATAATTGGGATAACAAAATACGAATGTACTTCTTTTTAAATCTTTACATAATAATAAAAGATTGACAGAAATCGGTCCACAAATAAATATTGTAGGATATTTCACAAAGCGCCATCTAGCCCCGAACCAAGCAAAATAATATGGGAACTAAATAACTAATAAAATGCTTTTATACTTTTTTTATTGTATTTTTTATAATTTGTCAAGGTTTTGTGTAAATTGTAAATTGTTCGTAGCGATGATAGCTCAGTCGCGGTCAGGGTTAGCGCGGTCGGTTCGCATGCCGAAGGGCGTGGGTTCAAACCCCAACAATGAGCTTGAGCTGCCGGTGAAGGAAAACATCGTGAGGAAACCATAGCGTGGTGGTAGGGTACTTTCTAGTACTCGGCTGGCTAGCTACCACCCTCAAGTTGAAAATCTGCCGCCAAGCATCTAACGGTGTGTTCCGGCAGTCTCACTTATGAGCCAGTTCTGTTCCAGGCTAGGTGTACTTTACCATCTTCGACCACACCGTCACTTAACATCAGGTGAGTTGTGGTCAAACACCTAGCCTGTCAGCGTTAAAAAAAAAATTGGTTGAAATTTGATGATAATTGTTGGAAGTGTCGGAAAAAGTCAAGCCACCTGGGAGCTTTCATCGAAAACGCTGCCTAATAATCCCTTTGAGATATAACAAAACAATGCATGGCGGGATATTCCTCTTTTATAGATGTACAAAAAAGTCAGCGGTGGCATATATCTACCTTTTAAGGTCTACCGTCTGTACGCTTATATCTTTTAAACTACGCAACGTATTTTAATGCGGTTTCCGTTAATAGACAGAGTGATTCAAGAGGAAGGTTTATATGTAAAATACATGCATATGCACCAAATTAGTATCTACATTGTACCCGTGCGAAGCCGGGGCGGGTCGCTATTTATGATATTTAAATATATCAGTTTGATTGATTTCGTTCTGATATGCTATAAAGATCACGAACTTTCATAAGGAAAAATATTTTATATTTAAATACATAAACCGCCAATATCATTGTAATTCATAAGTATTGACCTTTAAACCGTTAATCTGTTGATTTTGTTTAAATTTTAAGCTAGATATAGAAATGTCAAAAAAAAAAACATTAATATTTACCAGCTGCGCCCCGCGGTGTTACCTGCTATTAGCAGCACCCGACCTCCCTCTGATCAGGTACTTACTGATTAAGTACCTACTTGGATAAAAAAAAAATACTAAAAATCATAAGATCGTGAGAAGAGACCAAAAATCCTGAAATCTCAGGACAAATCCTGAGATATGGTAACCCTAACCCCAGCTGTTATCGGTTCTGCCAATACTCGCCATGCTTGGCAAGCGGGTTAGCGAGCGCAGTTAGGTGTGATTGTGCAAGGAAGACGCTGCTGCCCATCTTCCGTATTACATCCCTTAGCCGACTCTTACGGCTCAACCACGGGTAGAGAGGGTGGGGTACTATTCTTACGCCGGCACCACCACTGCATAACCATTTATATTTAATATGCTTATAACCCAACCCAGTAGAATTCCCGAGAAGTAATCGGTACGGTCCCAGGTTCAAACCCATGACTTCACAATTGCGTTGTGTTTTCACAACCACAAGGCGACCACGAATTTATCGATAACACAATTTCACAGAAACATTTAATGTTTCCGAGATTTATAATAGCTTATGTCACTATCCGACCTTTACATTTATTTCCATTTATAAAATAATAAAATGTGTTGTATCGTTTTTGTGTGAAAGAATAATAAAAACATACACCTTAATTCCGACTAATATTATAAATAGCTATAATAAAGGAAAAAACTTTTTAAGCAAATTTATTATTCTTAATTAAATTTAAACATATAACTACAATATATTTATGTAATTCTCTTTTAAAATAATGTACTACGGAACTCGACTATGCGAGCGAAGCCGCAGGTAGCTGTTAGTAATTCCACACTATTCCACACATACAATCTGAGCATTTTTGTGGTACACTTTACTGAAAAACTATCACGCCTATAGATTTGTGCTTTAACATAGTCATTTAACTTCATATCTAGACGTGTTATCTGAAAATGAACATTAACAATTTTGTATTCATTGGATATAATGTTATTGTACTACTAACGCCACCTATTAGAAAACCAAACAGTTAACATCGCTGCAACAGAACTAAACTCAATACTCAAATACATCGTAGTTAATCTACGTAATACTAGATGACACCATTAGAATGAGGTTGTAAAATAACAACTGTTTTAAAAATTATTACCCGTTAGAAAAACTACGCGAGCCCACACAAAGCTCAGCTTTTTGCTAGTAAATATACCGATGGACTATTCACACATCGAACCGAACTAGAGCCGAACCGAACAGAGCTTGCAGTATGGTCAACAAGATAAACACAGCGCGGCTCTTATATCTGGTTCTGAGACTGTCATTTACTTAATGTTTTGAGAGACGTCAAACTGCATAATTTGTGTATGTAATTTATAGGCTAGTAAAAAGAGAATTTTCCCTCGCACTAAATTTCCGATCCAATTTTTTACAAAACAAAATTTTCTAATATTTCAAGAGCTATCGGCCGAGATATAAATATTATTCATTAAATGGGCCATAAATCGCAAACGGTAAGTTTTACAAAAAAAGTTCACAGGAAATAAAAGATGTCAAATTTTATTCTCTACAATAATTGTTACCCGATAAAATAAATATCGTAGGACCATTTCACACAGCGCCATCTAGTCCCTAACTAAGCAAAGCTTTTTACTATAGGAACTACCTATATAATTTATTAAAATACTCCGTTTTCTTATTGTAAATACACATACGGGATAATTATCTATTTATTAAATTCTTTATTGCACACTTACTATGTGAATAAGTAGGACTTAATGCTAAAAGTGAGCTGTGGTCAAACAACTAGCCTGTGACCAATTAAAAAAAAAAACAGTTCGTTTGCTATGATGGATTAAATTGCCAAAATCATGCACCCTGTTTGATGTTGTTGATTTTTGAAGTTAAAAGTTCTTTAGCTGCGTTGAGCGATTTTTCTGGTGGGGGCAAAACGTATGGGTTCGCGTCCCGACATGCTAATGTGACGTCACTTCTGTCGGTAGTAGTTTCAGATTTGCGTTTAATTAAAAAAAATACACTCATAGACACTATAGTATTCCCGCGCGTCTATGAATTGGAACAAACTTGGATATTTTTTAAATAAAATTACTGGCGACCCGTCCCAGCTTCGCACGGGTAGTTAGAATAGATATAGTAAACTATCTTTAAAAGGTAGGTCATATGCCACCGCGGACTTTTTAGCAGATCTATAAAAGAGGAATATCCCACCATTCATTGGTTTTTTCTGGACTTTTAACGTAGCGCCATCTATTGGATAATTACTCAATCCAGTTAATACATTTTATCTTACACCGCCATCTATTAGAATTTTTATGGAACTCACAGATAATTATATTATAAATTGAGATTGAGATGTAAACTATCCTATCTTTCAAGTTGGATCAAACTGCACACAGTGTGCAAGATTTGGTTAAAATCGGTTCAGTAGTTGAAGAGTTCATCGCGGACAAACAACGTGACACGAAATGTTTGTCAGGGAGAGCGAAGCGAGCCCTATCAATATCCCACAACCTGAGCATTTTTGTGGTACACTTTACTGAAAAACTATCACGCCTATAGATTTGTGCTTTAACATAGTAATTTAACTTCATATTTAGATGTGTTATCTGTCAAAAAATAATAATTTTATTATAGAAAAACTACGCGAGCCCGCAAAAAGCTCAGCTTTTGCCTAGTATAGTAGTTTTGTATTACAGATTTGCATCCAATTAAAAAAAAACACGCCTTGACTACACACTAGACTTGATACACTATACTAAAGTTATAAATGCTAAATTTTATTGGGTTCTATTTAAGTATGTTGTTACGTGGAGGAAACAATCGATTCCATAACGAACCATACGAGACTTCACGCATCATGCATTTCTGTTACTTCTTCGTGCTGTAACGGAATTGGATAATTGGTATGCAGATATCTTATAATATAGGACTTCTATACCAGGGTATCACAATTTTTTTATATTAAGGAGAAATGTAATGAGATTATTTAAATTAACACTCAAATCTTGTAGACTTCTTTTTCATCACAAACAATCACACGATCATACGATCATTTCAAACTACTCGTAAAAGATTATTATGTAAATTACTAGTAAGTAATTTTTGACATTTTATTATATTATCAATATTTTTTGTATATTGATATGTTTGCATTTTGAAATTTTGTTTTTAGGGTTCCGTACTCAAAGGTTAAAAACGGGACCCTATTACTAAGACTTGTCTGTCTGTCCGTCGGTCTGTCTGTCACCAGGCTGAATCTCAAGAACCGCGATAGCTAGACAATTGAACTTTACACAAATTATGTATTTCTGTTGCCGCTATAACAACAAATACTAAGAACAAAATAAAATAAATATTTAAGGGTACATACAACAAACGCGATTTTTTTGCCTTTTCATAGATAATGGTACGGAACCCTTCGTGTGCGAGTTCGACTCGCACTTGGCCGGTTTTTTTAAATCATTGACATGTAATCAGTGTTTTAAAACTCTTATAACAAGAGTTAAAAAGAAATTACGGAATTGACTTGTAACATTGGTGTTATCAATAAAATATTTGTATTTATAAAAGAAGGAGTGCAAGTAAAATAGAAAAATACATGTAAATTATAATAATAAATAATGTATGGTATTGCATAATATTTGTAATGATTAAAGCATTTTGATTAAAAAATTATGCCATTGTTTAATAATAATAACATAATATTGGCTCTAATCAATACACCTGATATTATTTATGGTGATAGTATAAAAATTCATGTGAATGATGACTTGCAAGAACCGAATATTAATTCAAGTTTGGCGTATAGCTACCCTTATATAACGTGTACTATCGAAACATATACATATATGTATATGTTTCGATAGTACACGTTTTTGGAGCTATGTATTCTACGAGTGAATTTCTAAAAAGAGCATAAATAATATTTAAAAAGTAAATATCTGCATTTCAAATTTTATCCAATTCCATTACCGTTACTACGCAAAGAAGTAACAAACATACATAATACAAGCAGGCAAACTTTCTCATTCTTTGTATTTATTTAGTAATATAAAAAATCAAATACGAGTAAATGATGATTTGCAATATCTATTATATATATCGATATAATGCAATAAATAATTCAGAACACATATTCTTAGAAATGTTCTAGATTCTTAGAAAAAAAATTACGTTCAACTATTATCACAATATCATCATCAGCCGTAGGACGTCCACTGCTAGGCCTCCTCCTGGGGAGGGTTTTGCCAATACTCGCCACGCTCGGCAGACGGGTTGGCGAGCGCAGTTAGGTGTGATTGTTCAAGGAAGACGCTGCTGCCCATCTTCCGGATTACATCCCTTAGCCGACTTTTACGGCAACCACGAGTAGGGGTACAATTCTTACGCCGGCACCACCACGGCAATAATATCGCAATATAACATTAATTAATTCTGTTCGTTTAAAAATACGATGTCGCCAGTTGTTAAAATAATATACTGTTTCTCTTTTGTCATAAAATAATTAAAGGTTAGTGGGGCTTGAACATAATAATTAATATCAGCGGTTTCTTCTAGGCAAGCGTGCTCAATCACAGACCACAGCTTCGCCTAACATCAGGTAAGCTGTGGTCAAACACCTAGTCAGTCAACCATGGAAAAAAATCTAAGAACAAAACTCAATTTAGTAGTTTCATTAGACACTTGTTCCGTTTCGAAAACGTTTTAAATTGACAAAGGAAAGAAAGAAAGAATTCAAAGGAATGTATGTAGATTCCATACTTTCTGTCTACCCTATGGTCCACATCTAAAATCTGTGTTGGAATAACAAACTAATTTAATGTAAATTCGATTTGACTTGCTGTTTGCCCGCGTCATCAAAATGCATGCTCCAAGGTCAACGAGTGAATAAATTTATTATACAACTCCCAAGAAAACAATGCGTTCTCACATAATAATGATTAATTTTTGAAAATCCTTGTAAGAGAGCGAGGGAAGACGAAATTTTGAATAATAAATTGAATTTAAGCATGCCCTGCGGGTTTACTCGAATTCTACTTGTGTGTAACCAGACATTTTAAGAGCAGTGACACACTTAAAATCGGTAGGTATAGCTAAATTATGTTAGGTACTACGCTACGCAAACTGGATAACGTTTACCAGTTAATCTTCTTTAGCCCTGCAGCCTGGGAATTACAATACGGCTTCGTATCTGTTTAACTCTACTCTACTTTTTAAGCATTAATAAAACCTCTGGGCTTAGATTTGGGGATCTTTCGTTTATTTAATTTAGAGGGAGGAATGAAATGCTCGCAGCATTTCTTAGTTGCCGAAAACAGCCTTTGGGCTTACGGGAAATTCGATTTGGGGATCTTTCGTTTATTTAATTTAGCCCTGAGGAAGGACATGCTCGTAGCATTTCCTAACTGCCGAAAACAGCCTTTGGGCTTACGGGAATTTGGACATGAGAATCTTTCGTTTATTTGATTTAGAGCGAGGAAGGAGATGCTCGCAGCATTTCTTAGTTGCCGAAAACAGCCTTTGGGCTTACGGGAAATTCGATTTGGGGATCTTTCATTTATTTAATTTAGCCCTGAGGAAGGGCATGCTCGCAGCATTTCCTGACTGCCGAAAACAGCTTTAGGGCTTCTGGCTAGGCGTGTTTACCTATGGCGTGGTTAACTATGTTTATTCTTCGACCACATCGTCACTTAACATTAGGTGAGCTGTGGTCAAACACCTAATCTGTAAACAGTAATAAAAATATCATGTACCCTAATACAGTCAGGTATCTTTAGAAGTTTCCCCTATAACAAATAAAAGGTCATTATCTCAGTATAAAGTATTCTGCCGCGAAGCAGTAGTGTGCAAAAATTACTGTGTTCTGAAGGGTACTGCAGCGATATTTCAAGGCTATTGAGACTAACCATCGAAAGTCTCATAATAATGAGCGTCATAGCAGCGATGCCCTGGACTTTGTTTTGTTACTCAAAGTTCTGTGTATCGCTGCAATGGCATATCAAGAGGTTCAAACCCTAACAATGAGCTTGAGCTGCCGGTGAAGGAAAACATCGTGAGGAAACCATAGCGTGGTGGTAGGGTACTTTCTAGTACTCGGCTGGCTACCACACTCAAGTTGAAAATCTGTCGATAAGCACCTATCGGTGTGTTCCGGCAGCATCACTTGAGAGCCAGTTCGTTTCCAGTCTATGCGTGTTTTCATCTCCACTTAACATCAGATGAGTTGTGGTCAACACCAAACCTATAAATAAAAATAAAAAATTCGAATCGTAACTAAGAACACTCGAGTCACCTTCCAAACAATCGGTTCATCTCTTTGAGAGTTAAGATGCCACACAGACACATAGATAACGCGTTAAACTTACAACATCCCTCTTTTTGCATCGGAGGTTAAACAAAAGACCAGTGGCGTAAGATACAGTCAATAAGATGAAGAGTTTAAACAATCTATAACCCGACTGTGATTACTTGGTGGTAGATTTCCTTAGCAGGAGGTCGTCTAGGTAGGTACCACCGCAGTACCAGATATTCTGCCGCTAAGCAGTAGTGTGTAAACTTTACTGTGTTCCGGTTTGAAGGGTACTGCAGCTAGGACTAACCATCTAGTCTCAAAGTAATGAGCGCCAAGGCAGCGTTGGTCATGGACAGGCGTTATCTCTTAACATCAGGAGAGCGTCTCGTTCGTCTCATAACTGTTATATTAAAAAAAATTAAAAAATAGTTATAATTAAAGGAAAAATACTTAAACAAATTTGTTACTCCTAATTAAATTTAAACATATAACTCATATATATTTATGCAATCCTCTTTTAATTGCCTTTATTTAGACACACTGATAGGATTCGTTTTTTTTTTTTAAATTAACTTAATACTATTTCGCGCCAAAAATCCATTATCTTGTTTTTTTTTTTTAAATCTTATTACATTTGTGTTATTGAGACGAATCTAACGATATCTTAATCGTCGTGATCCATTCGGCCGTTTGGAAGATACGAGGTAAAAAATAATTTTATACATACATACAAGATACGCGCGAAAAACATACTCCTTCCTTGGCAGTTGGCTAAAAACACAGCATGACGAACGAAAGAACGTGTTTTAGTTTACCAACTGTTCAAACAACAATCTGTTTTGTATTATATTTGTGTTTTTATATACTAGTTTTGAAAATAAATTACAGACGGATGCATTTGTATGTATGTAATTTTTTTTTTTTCGAAAAATGAAACTCGGTGTGTTGTTTGTTGTGAATAATTTTGTTTATTTCATTACCAGACAATTTATATGAAATATTTAATATTAATCAAATTAAAGTTTTTTCAAAAAAGTCTTTGTATAATGTTTTTATTATAAATGTTTTTTTACCCGACTACATAAAAAAGGGCATTACATTATTACGACAAACCATCGAATGTTTTTTTTTTAAATGTTTTACAGGCTTGGTGTTTGACCACACCTCACCTGATGTTAAGTGACGGTGTGGTCGAAGATGGTAAAGCATACCTAGCCTGGAATGGAACTTGCTCTCAAGTGAGGCTGCCGGAACACACCGTTAGATGCTTGGCGGCAGATTTTCAACTTGAGGGTGGTAGCTAGCCAGCCGAGTACTAGAAAGTATCCTACCACCACGCTATGGTTTCCTCACGATGTTTTCCTTCACCGGCAGCTCAAGCTCATTGTTAGGGTTTGCACTCACGCCCTTCGGCATGCGAACCGACCGCGCTAACCACTGAGCTAGAAAGTACCCTAGTACTTTCTAGTACTCGGCTGGCTAGCTACCACCCTCAAGTTGAAAATCTGCCGCCAAGCATCTAACGGTGTGTTCCGGCAGCCTCACTTGAGAGCCAGTTCCATATCAGGCTAGGTGTGCATTACCATCTTCGACCACACCATCACTTAACATCAGGTGAGTTGTAGTCAAACAAATAGCCTGTCAGCCATAAAAAAAAATTACAAACCAACAAATTAATATTAACCTTAAAGATCTATTAACTTATCTAAGTATTTGCATTAACTTGTTGGGTAAGTGAGTACCTTAGATTTCACGCTAGAGAAACCTGTGTCGCGAAGAACGTGCGAAGAGATTACTCTTCGCTCGTCTAAAAAAAAATTATATTATTTCCTCTCGAATTCCGAATTGGCCAGTATGGCAAGGAAATTTGTATTTATCTCCCATTTTCCTGGTACAATAATAAGTCGTATTGAATCAAACTATGACTCATTCGGATTTACCCCTTGACGTAGTGGCTGTGATAAGGACAAAATGGTGTGTATCGAAACAGCTTTTTAATGGCACTAGTAATTTTTGTAGCGATGATAGCACAGTGGTTAGCGCGGTCGGTTCACACGCCGAATAGCGTGGGTTCAAACCCCAACAATGAGCTTGACCTGCCGGTGAAGGAAACCATAGCGTGTCGGTAGGGTACTTTCTAGTACTCGGCTGGCTAGCTACCACCGTCGAGATGAAAATCTGCCGCCAAGCATCTAACGGTGTGTGCCGGCAGCCTCACTTGAGAGTCAATTCCATTAATAAACAAATAATAAATATTGGAGGACATTTTACACAGCGCCATCTAGCCCCAAATTAAGCAAAGCTTGTACTATGGGAACCAGACAGTTTTTTTTGTAATCACATATTTATTATATATATAGAACACCCAGACAAATATTTATCGTCACACTAGCTGCGCCCCGCGGTTTTACCCGCGTGGTGATGGATGATGATGATGATGATGAAAAGTATCATATGTTTTATTCCAGGGCCTAAAGTATCTACATGCAAAATTTCATCCAGATCCGTTCAGCCGTTCTGGCGTGATTGAGTAACAAACATCCATCCATACATCCAAACTTTCACATTTATAATATTAGTGGGATAAATGTTTGTCCCGGTGGGAATCGAACCCACGCCCTTCAGCTCTCGAAGCAGAAATTACCAGATGAGCTGACAGGTCAGTCAAAGTCATTCCAGGCTAAGTGTGTTTACTATCCTCGACCACACCGTCACTAAATATTTGGTGAATAATGGTCAAATATTTAAAAAAAACCTAGACGCTGTACGGGCTTCCCTGCAATGCGATTGTGCCGTTCCCCGCACGGGGGGCACAATTCAATCAAAATCAAAAAGTCATATTCAGTTTAGGCCCTGGCAGGCACTTATGAACGTTAAGTTACATGTTTGAATCTACCACCGGCTCGTAATTACACTTCAACTGAGAAGACTCCGGCAAGAAACTCAGTAAGGTATTTTTTGTGGATCTTTCTTTTCATATTAGGTTACAATTTACAGTTATAAATATTAATATATACATTATGCTTACTACAATTGTTACTTAGCCAGGGGGATGCAAGTGCAGAGAGAAGCTACTACAACCATATATTCCCGTCTTCCACGTAATGAGCCACCTTATAGTAGGCTTTGTCAATTAACCTCTGCTTTATAAAATCTTTGAATTTATTATAGGACATTTTAGTTACCTCAAGTGGGATTTTATTATAGAATCTAACGCGATTCCCGAGAAAAGACTTATTTATTAGCTTTAGATAATCTGAATCTAGGTGTCACAATTTTATCTTTATTTCTTGTGTTAAGTTATGGCGGCTACTGTTAATTTCAAATGAATTTAAATTTTTCCGTACAACCATAATATTTTCGTAAATGTACTGTGACGGTAACGTTAATATCTTAAAAAATCCTTAAATCGATTTCGTAGTGATTCGCGAGGACCCAAACAATAGATTGCGCGAATTGCACTTTTTTGCAGAATAAAAATAGTTTCAAAGTCTGCAGTTGAGCCCCACAGCAGTAGACTGTAGGACATTAAACTATGGAAATAAGCAAATAATATCAAGAAGTTACCTCTCATAGAATCATAAAATGTTAAATTTTGATAACTTAATATATTTTTATGCAATTTATGAGCTGTGCGACCTTGCATAGCTCTTATCTATTTAAAAAATCATGAAAAAGTCGACAACGTGTTTGTGGTGCCACTGCTATTGCAGATGCACATAGGCAACATATGTATATTGCAAATTTACATCAGGAAATTATTAAATTAAAACTGCAGTTCCGAAATCACGTTTATTTCCATTTTAATTCATCATCATTATCATCATCAGCCGTATGACGTTCACTGCTGGACATAGGCTTCTCCCATTGATTTCCATAAAGACCGGTTTGCAGCGGCTCGCATCCAGCGCGTTCCTGCGGTCTTTATGAGGTCGTCTGTCCACCTTGTGGGCGGACGTCCTACGCTGCGCTTGCCGGTCCGTGGTCTCCACTCCAGAACTTTGCAGCCCCATCGGCCATCAGTTCTGCATGCTATGTGCCCTGCCCACTGCCACTTCAACTTGCTAATGCGCTGGACTATGTCGGCTACTTTAGTTCGTCTACGGATCTCCTCATTTCTGATTTCTGATTTCCATTTAAATTAGTTTTTAATTAATCAACTGAGATCCCATAAAGTCTCAAAACAAAAGTTTTCAACCAGTGCGTTCTACCCGTCATGACATACGGCGCCGAAACGTGGACACACAGCCGGAACGGTTCATAAATTTAAAGTCGCTCAACGAGCTATGGGAAGAGCTATGCTCGGTGTTTCTCTAAGGGATCGTATCCAAAACGAAGTAATTCGCCAGAGAACTAAAGTCACAGACATAGCTTCTCAATTATAGTAAAAAAAAAGTTACAGCCGTTTATGTCGCAAAAAATCGTATATTTCGACACTCACAAGGGAATCAAAACCTATAGGGTACTTCTCGTTGACCTAGAGCTATGAAATTTGACAACAACCATTGTCTTATCCCACTAATATTAAAAATGTGAAAGTTTGGATGGATGAATGGATGTTTGTTACTCAATCACGCCAGAACGGCTGAACAGATCTGGATCAAAAATTTTGCATGTAGATACTCTAGGCCCTAGAATAAAACATAGGATACTTTTCATCGTCATCATCATCCATCACCACGCGGGTAAAACCGCGGGGCGCAGCTAGTAGTATATAAAGGAAAAAATCCGAAAACTGCATTTTTAATTTAATCACAAATAAATAGGATCTCTATGCTACTATTTATCATATTTTCTAGTTTGTACGGAACCCTAGGGGGGCGAGTCTGACTCACACTAGTCTGAGTTTTTTTAAAAGTCGCAATTAGGATTGAGAATTAAAATAAGTAATTAAGTTCCTCATTGAAAATGCATAAAAATGTCAACTAAAATTTTAAAATTTAAAAAAAAACTTTATTTTATTTTGAAACGGGCATAGATAATAAAAGATATCGATGTGTATGTCAGAGACTACATGCTTAACATTTTTGGCTTTAAAGTATTATAGTTGCGCTAAAAGTTACTCTAAATGGTATAAAATAAGTCTCATTCTCGGCCTAGCGTTCCCAGAGTCAACACGTCCTGAGCATGCCTCGTGTAAAGGCGACACACGTGTCGGCAACTGGTTACTGCAGCGAAAAGAGGATATAAAAACTTGTGGTTATTTTAATTAGTTATTTTTAATTTATTTAAATTTATGTCGGATTTTAGTTTTAGATATTAAGTAATATTTCAGATAGATTATTTAAAAGTTGTCGTTTAGTTTTAATTAAATCTTTATCGCTGTTGTAACCTAAATGAATTTTAAGCGGAAATACACTAAATATAAACCTTGAACACTCAAAATGAACTTCCGCAAAGTAACGCCTGGATCAATCAATTATCTAAAATAAGTCTGACTATCAACTGCCTTGCCTGCCTGTTAGATTGTTTGGTAGTAGGTCTGTTTCTCGAACTGTAGGGCATAGGTTTTATGCCACTCAGGACAAACATTTTGTCTGTTTGTTTTGTGTCTGGGTGTTCTGTATGTATTTACAAGTATGTATTTTGTTTGACATTATGTATTTATATACATATAAATAAACTTCTTTATATACATGTATACTTTAAATTGAAATTAATTGTAATTGTTTTTTGATGTGACATTTCAATTTTGTAATAATAATTTGTATGTTGACTTGTGCCGTCGCATTACGAAAACCCTGTAAAGATGGAGAAATGTTGTAAATAAATAAATTAATGAATTAAAGAGATTTAATCTAAAAAAAATAAAAAAATATCAAAAATATACAATTGAAATAAAATTCAACACCCACAATTAGTTTTTTTTAGTTTAGTTAGTTAAAATTGACTTTATTATTCGAATGATTTCAAGTATTTATTTTTTTTAAATCGTAGGACTTTACACGTAGCGACATCTGTCCACAAACTAAGCAAAGCTAGTAAGTACTATAAGAACCAGATAACTGATAAAATAAATTAATACTTTTTTTTTTGGAAATACATACTTATAATACATACAGAACACTTAGAACAAACATTTATCGTCATATAAATGTGTGTGTGTTCCCTTATAGTGGAAATTCCCTATAAACGCACAAAACGTTTCCAGACCACGTTCCTTGTAAGAACTGCTGATCTGTGGAACTCGTTGCCAGCATCCTTGTTTCCAACTAAGTACAACCCGAGGTTGTTCAAGAAAAACGTGAATAGGTCTTCCTAGGCAAGCTTGCTCCATCTTCGGCCACATGGTCGCTTTCCATCAGTTGATATCGTGGTCAAACACATGCCAAGTCCGTTTAAAAAAAAAAAGTTTGGTGGGAATCGAATCCACACCCACAATTGAAAAACATATTCTACCAAAGTAGCTAATGAGGAGTCAAGCAAGTACAATTGTCCCTTATCTACTTCGTGCATCCTAAACATATAACATTGTATAGATGTTTAAAATATATTAAGTTACAATTGAGAAGCACGCTTTGTCTCTTTCCCGCCAACCGATGTATATTTTTATATGACGCACACAGAAATTAGGTCATATCTTGCATAGCGGTTTTGTTTATAAAATTATAATACTTCCTCATTTATGAACATATTTGAATGTATATTATTATTTTATTTCGATAGGAAACGTGATAATTGCATGTTAATACAATAAAATTTAATAATTTAATTCAAAGTATTTGTAGTGCTTCTGGTGTTGCAAATAACTATAGGCGACGGTGATGGCTTACCATCAGGCAACCCGTCAGCTTGATTGCATAAAAAAATACAGTGTCAATGTCACATTATTTAATTACATAATTATGTCATGTCACGTTATGATTATTATTATGCTACCCGTTAGCTTGAATGCCACCTGTGGCATAAAAAATACAATGTCAATGTCAAATATAAAATAAAATACAAAATGTCACATTATTTAATTACATATATATGTCATGTCACGTTATGATTATTGTTATTTCTAAACACCATTTATTTGTTTACGCATTCGAGTCTATATCAATAAATACCTTCATGTAGGTACATAATTATATACATATATAAGCAAGTTAAAAAAAAAAAGGGAATAGACTTAATCTACGAACTAAATATCTTTAATTGATGGAAAAGATAATGAAGGAAGCAATCAAACCAATCTTTAGATGTAATACCGTCATACCACTATATTCTGTCGCCAAGCAGTAGTGTGTAAACATTACTGTGTTCCAATTTGAAGGGTACTGCAGCGAAATTACAAAGCTGTTGAGACTAACCATGAGCTCCAAAGCAATGGCCTTGGACTTTATATTGCTACTCAAAGTTCTGTGTATCGCTGCAATGGAAAACAAAAAACCTCTCCGCCTCTTTTTAAACTTAAATAATACTTGAACACCCTTCAAGTTATAATTTTATTAATTAACTAGCTGTGCCCCGCGGTTTCACCCGCGCTAGATGCCTACGTCGTAGTAGCTTTATGCATGCAAAGTCTCAGCCCGATCGGTTTAAAATTGACAAAGTTTCATACAAACTTTCATCCCCTATTTTATCCCCTTGGGGGTAGAATTAATCAAAATCCTTTCTTAGCGGATGCCTACGTCATAACATCTACCTGCATGCCAAATTTCAGCCCGATCCGTCCAGTGGTTTGGGCTGTGCGTTGGTAGATCACTATGTCAGTCACTCAGTCAGTCACCTTTGAGTTATATATATTTAGATAATATAATTATGTTGACATTTTCAGGGCAATGGAAGACCCTAAGTAAAGAGGCGGTCCCATCCCAAAACTTGCCCAAGCTGAACCCAGATGGCACCGTTATGGTCATCCGCAAAAGCCGCACTGTCAAATACAGGGAGGGCAAGAAAGATGACAGGTAAGTAAGTTAGATAACAAGTACAAGACAATGAATAAGAATATAAAGTAACGAGTAAGAGTATAAGACGATGAGTAAGAATTATAAGATAACGTGTAAGAGTACAAAACAATTAGTAAGAAGTTAAAATTACAAGTAAGAGTATAAAATAATGAGTAAGAATTATAAGATAACGTATAAGAGTATAAGACAATGAGAAATAATATAAAACAATGAGTAAGGCTATAAACTTTAACATATAAATATATATAAAAGATATGAGAAGAACAAAACTTTCTCGTCGTAAAAGACAACTCTTGTCCATGACCATTGCAACAGTGTCCATAACTTTAAGTAACGAAAGTGCTACATCCTAGGCCGCATTCTCGCTTAAAACCAGGCGAGGTCAAAAGCAAGCTTTTAGATTCTTTTTATTTGTTTTGGGAGTATGATATAGTTTTCCTGTCTTTGTCATCTATTATTTTTTGTAAGTAGGTAGTCAATATTTCTCGTGGTCACCGGATGACCAGCGCTGGTTATACCGTATAGTATGACCATCAGGTGTGACTCGTTTTTTTAACTGTGATTTAGATGTTTTGTTTGTGTTATTGACAAAGCCTACTATAAGGTGGCTCATTACGTGGAAGACAGGAATATATGGTTGTAGTAGCTTCTCTCTGCACTTGCATCCCCCTGGCTAAGTGACAATTGTAGTAAGCATAATGTATTTATATTTATAACTGTAAACTGTAACCTAATATGAAAAGAAAGATCCACAAAAAAATGCCTTGCTGAGTTTCTTGCCGGAGTCTTCTCAGTTGAAGTGTAATTACGAGCCGGTGGTAGATTCAAACATGTAACTTAACGTTCATAAGTGCCTTACCAGGGCCTAAACTGAATAAATGACTTTAAGATATTGTTTTTTTTTTTTAATTAAAAATGACCAGGTCATCGTTGCTTTGGCGCTCATTATATTCTTTTTCGATGCTTAGTCTCTTTACAGTTGTTTCCGTGGTTAGCCGAATGTTCTAACTTTTTAAGAGTATATTTATGGGATTTTTATCAGTTTTTTGACGCACGATATAATTACATCCGTTTATAAATTATTTAGTTGTTATTTTTTCTGCGCTTGTCCCGTTACGATTATTTGTTTCACTCTGTGGTTTGGTCATTGTTTCGTTGCTATTGTCGTTATCCTATATACATATCGACGCTTGAAAGGCAATAATTACTAAGCGACATGTTGGCATCTGTACACCAGAGCATTTTAAAAATATTGAAAAAAAATCATAATGTTTAAATGCCAGTTGATTAAGCCTTTAAACTGCATTTAAAATTCGTTGAAATCAAATAGTTATGATTAATAGGCGATTTTATAAGATTTTTTTTCCAAAAAAAGGAAACTAAAATGCTCTAGTGTAAAGTTGCCAACATGTCGCTTAGTAATTATTGCCTTTCAAGCGTCGATATGTACATACATACGTATGTGGTTTTCTCGAAACAACATCCCAGTATACAAATATGCATATCTTATATCTTTAAACGAGTAATTCTTCTACATATGTATTCTGGATCTCGGAAACGGCTCCAACGATTTTCATGAAATAGTATGCAGGGGGTTTTGGGGGCGATGAATCGATCTAGCTAGATTTCATTTCTAGAAAACGTCGTTTTATCTGTGTTTTCAGCCGAGCAAAGCTCGGTCATCCAGGTACTCATAATAATATGAACGCTGAAGTTGCCGTGAACTTTGTTTTGTTACTCAAAGTTCTGCAATGGTCATGTACAGGCGTTATCTGTTACCATCAAGAGAGTGTTTCGTTTGATGAATCTTATATCGGATAAGAGATCGCAATATATATTTTGTAGTAGTGTGCAAACATCGCTGTGTTTCGGTTTGAAAGACACTGCAGTGATATTATAGGGTTATTGAAACTTCGAATGTCTTCAAGTAATGAACACCAAGGCAGCGATGCCCTGGACTTTGTTTTGCTACTCAACGTTCTGTGTATCGCTGCAATGGTCATGGACGGGCGTTATCTCTTATCATCAGGAGAGCGTCTCAGTGATATTTTCTTTGTTTATTGTATCGCTAAGAATCAGTTCCATTCCAGGATAGGCGTGCTTACCATCTTCGATTATACTGTAACTTACGTCACTTAACCTGCGAGCTGTGGTTAAATACCTAGCCAGACAACCACAAAAATACTAAATTTAATATGACCTACATGTAATCTTCCAACATTACAATAAAATATTAAGTAATGTACATCTGACTTTTTGACACGATTTTCAAGATATACCCCTAATAAAAGTTGTTCAGTACACATTTTCAAGGTATAGGCTATAAAAAAAAACTTCCGGCCTTTCCCTTTACAATCGTTGAAATTGAACAAGAAATAGGGGAAACGGTATAGTTATTGGCCACCATACAGTTATTGGCCACTTCTACTTTAATGTTCTAAAACTAGCAACTTTTTGCCGAATGGTTGATAAAATAGAACTACAACGGCAGCACTTTTTAATATCTGTGAAAAAGTATCCATAAAATGCCGCTAGGTGACTTTGTTCTTTTGTGATCTGTAATTTCTTGTAGCTGGTACAAAAACAGGTAAGTTTATTTTAAAAATATTAAGACAGCAGATTTTTTTCATGTGAGATTTTGAAAACTATTTAATGTAGTACAGACATTGAAATCCTATAAAATACACAGCATTTATGCCTAATACGTGAATTTTCGGTACAGATATGATAACATCTTCATATACCCTCAAAATTTTGTTCTGGACAATAACTGTCACGTTATTAAAAAAAAATATAGTAATTGGCCTCCTATGCCAATCACTATGTTTATTATTTATTTCGCAAATAGTATTGTTCGGTTAACAAACTGGTTTCTTTTTTAATATTATGCATCCTATTTAATTCTCATGCATTTTCAAACTTCCTAAATAGTTATTAGCCTAGGCCAATTACTGTGTCATTGAAAATAATAACCAATACAAAAAATAGGCCAATTACTATATTACTACTAAATTAATTTTAAACAAGATCACTGAGATGTTCTTTTTTCTTTTCTATCAGGTCCAAGCGGATAAATAGTTATGCCATAGATACCCCAGTACACAAAAGAAGCCCTAGACGAGGCATTAGATAAAATATACGACAAGACAATGTCTTTGAGAGCAGTTGCAAAAAAATATAATATTCCAAGAGGAACTTTACAGTTCAAACTTAAAAACTTGAGTCATTACGAACCGTCTCAGTCGCAGGCCTTCCGAACAAGCCGGTTTCCGAAAAGTTTACAGTACGATAGACCACATCCACACACATAATTTGCCACTATGTTTAGCGTTTGTAGACTATGAGAAAGCCTTTTATTCGATCGAGACATGGGCGGTGGTTGAGTCTCTCCAACGATGCCATATTGACTATCGGTATATCGGAGTGTTGAAGTGTTTGTATAATAACGCCACAAAATCAGTCCGAGTACAGGAGCAGACTTCGAAGGCGATTCCATGGAAAAGAGGAGTAAGACTGGGAGACGTTATATCTCCGAAACTGTTTACTGCCACAATGGAAGATGCCTTCAAGCTCTTGGGATGGAATGGATTCGGCATCAATATTAATGGCGAATACATCACTCACCTTCGCTTTGCCGATATTGTAGTCATGGCAGAATCGACGGAAGATCTCGGCACGATGCTCGAAGACCTCAACCGAGTTTCCCAACGGGTGGGCCTTAAAATGAACATGGATAAGACAAAGATGATGTCGAATACCCATGTTGAGCCCACCCCAGTATCAGTTGGGAGCTCGGTTCTTGAAGTTGTTGACTCATACATTTACCTAGGACAAGCAGTCCAACTAGGTAAGTCTAACTTCAAGAAAGAGGTCAGTCGTCGAATCCAACTCGGCTGGGCAGCGTTCGGAAAGGTGCGCAACGTTTTTTCGTCGGATATACCTCAGTGCCTCAAGTTAAAAGTCTTTGACCAGTGTGTGTTACGTGATGACTTATGTTGCTGAAACGTGGTCTCTGACTATGTGCCTTCTTGATAAGCTCAAAGTCGCACAACGAGCTATGGAGAGGGCTATGCTCGGAGTTTCTCTACGAGATCGAATCAGAAATGAGGAGATCCGTAGACGAAATAGCCCAGCGGATTAGCAAGTTGAAGTTTGCACACATGTTGTTTGTTTGGGCACATAGCACGCAGAACTGATGGCCGATGAGGCTGCAAAGTTCTGGAGTGGAGAGCACGGACCGGCAAGCGCAGCGTAGGAAGTCCACCCACAAGGTGGACAGACGACCTCATAAAGACCGCAGGAACGCGCTGGATGCGAGCCGCTTCTTTATGAAGTCAATGGGGGAGGCCTATGTCCAGCAGTGGACGTCCTACGGCTGAGATGATGATGATGATGATGAAGTGTTTTTATTAAATGATGATTCTGAACCATCTGAGGGTGAAAATAATAAAAAAAAACATGTTTTAGTCATAATTGATGACAAATAATTATATTTTTGAATATGGCCAATAACTGTCTAATCCCATGGCCAATAACTGCAATAATGTGGCCAATTACTATTAAAATTACATTTTTATTTTTGCGGTAATTTATTTCACATAGTATATTAATAAAAGTATATGTAAACCACCTTGATTAATAAATATACTCATATAGTATACTATAACCTATTTTTTATTTGCATAAAATCATTTTATTTTAATTTGATTCAAATTTACTATCCGCCGGCCGCTTAACTGGCCAATAACTATACTGTTTCCCCTAGTTTTTTTGTATATTTCTGAGCTAAATAGTGTACTATTATAATCAATAGTTACACAAACCACCCAGTTCACAGCCCCAAACCAGTAGTCAAACTTGTATGAATGGGTAGTCGGTATTTTCCGCAATTTCGCTCTCTTTTCACCCATACAAAGTGTGAGCTGAAGTTGATTACGGGTTGGGGGGCGGGGAACTGGCTGTTTGACTATAGAAGTTTGCTGCACCGTTGAATGTACAATTAAAAGGCAGAAGGAAAAGTCTAAACTCAAGATTTCAGGATTAGGTCAAAGCAAAAAAAAAATATTAAAAGAAAAAATATTATTTTTTATTTTTTAACGCTGACAGGCTTGTTGTTTGACCACAACTCACCTGATGTTAAGTGACGGTGTGGTCTAATATGGTAAAGCACACCTAGCCTGGAATAGAACTGGCTCTCAAGTGAGGCTGCCGGAACACACCGTTAGATGCTTGGCGGCAGATTTTCAACTTAAGGGTGGTAGCTAGCCAGCCGAGTACTAGAAAGTATCCTACCACCACGCTATGGTTTCCTCACGATGTTTTCCTTTACCGGCAGCTCAAGCTCATTGTTGGGGTTAGCGCAGGCGGGTTAGCGAGCGCAGTTAGGTGTGATTGTTCAAGGAAGACGCTGCTGCCCGTCTTCCGGATTACATCCCTTAGCCGACTCTTACGGCAACCACGGGTAGAGAGGGTGGGGTACTATTCTTACGCCGGCACCACCACGGCAACCTTATAAAAAATTAAAAAAGTTGTGTTGGAGTATTATCTCTGTAAGACATCAGAAAATCGTCATACATAAACCTGTTTGATTTCAATGAGGTAGCAAATAATAAAAATTCAATTTCTTAATTTGCCCTAGGCCTGTTCAGCTTGCTGGTAAATCCACTCTGGTGCAGTTACATCCTAAGTTTGTAATTGTAATTGTTACAGTGACAAATGGCAAGCCAATATCACACACACTGTCAACCACAGCTCGCTTCTCCCAACCCAGGACACGTCAATGGAGCAAGGCGTACATGATACCAGCTTAGTAAGTATACAACTTGAATATTTCAGAATAAGCGTGGTAGATATAACTTCACTGACAACGCAAAAAGGAGAGTTATTTAGTAATATATACAGTAAAATTAATGATCGCTGAAGCAGTGAAATCGTGGATTTGGTTTAATCACTAAAACTTCTGGGTACCTTTTTAACGGTTATGCACAGATGGTATGTCTTACTTTCAGAACAAAGTATTGTTTGTCTTAGCATATAAAAAAAAAAAAAAAGTGAGTGGGATTAGTCTACACTGTCTACAGAGTCAAATAAAGAGACTTACTACAATACTTACCATCACAAACCAACACCAGAGTTACAAATTTTTGTTGCAGCTCGCATATCGTCTACAAACTCTGGGCGCTATAGCCAACAACATAGCTCCGACTCACGGCGCACCCCACAGCAGCAAGCCTCGTAAACAGGACGCAATTATGCAAACCGACCCAGTTCAGAACGAGGACGACGATACACAGCCCAACAACAGTTATAGCGAGGTAAGAACACAGCACAAGAACAGTTACAGTGAGGTTTACATTTAGCACAACAACAGCTATAGCGAGGTATGCATTCAACATAACAACAGTTACAGCAAGGTATGTATTCAGCACAATAACGGTTACAGTGTGGTATGCATACATCACAATAACAGTTACAGCGAAATACGTATTTAGCATAACAATAGTTACTGCGAGGTAAGAACTCAAGACAACAGCAGTTACAGTGAGGCTTACATTTAGCACAACAACAGTTTAGCGAGGTATGCATTCAACATAATAACAGTTATAGCAAGGTATGCACTCAGCGCAACAACAGTCACAGAGTGGTATGCATACAGCACAATAACAGTTACAGTGGGGTATGCACTCAGCGCAACAACAGCTACGGCCAGGTAAGTACTCAGCAAAACAACAATTATATCAAAGTATGCACTTAGCACAACAACAGTTACAGTAAGGTATGCACTCAGAACAACAACAGTTACAGCAATGTTAAGTACATCAACATTTTTTAATGACGATACGGTTTGTTGCAGCTTCTTTGTAATAAAAAGCTAATCTACTATATTTATTTTCAGGTATCAGATAAGTCATACAGCTCGGAAATGGACCAATACAACCAGAGTTATCCTAAAGAGTACCCCAAAGAGTCATCGCCTTACTTAAAAGATACCTCACAGTATCCTAAGGAAGCCACCCCTTACCCCAGAGAAGCAACCCCGTACAAAGATACATCCTATCCACGCGATACTGTGTATAAAGATTCAAATTACCCCAAAGATGTATTCACTAAGGACGCGTTTAATAAAGATGGATACGGCAAGGATACAACGTATGAATCAAAAAATTATGAGCCAAAAGATTATAGGAAACCTACAGAGGAATATTTGCCGCAAACTAATGAGGAATATAACAAGGAAGCGGAAAAATATGCTCTGGAGAGGAAGTCGCACAACGGATATGATCCGAAAGATTATCAAAAACAGGTATAATATAAAATAATACTTTAATAGCAGGCTCTTTGTTGCGATAATAGGTCAGTGGTGAGCGATGGGCTTGAGCTACCGATGAAGGAAAACATCGTCATCATCATCATCTCAGCCGTAGGACGTCCACTGCTGGACATAGGCCTCCCCCATTGACTCCCATAAAGACCGGTTGGAAGCGGCTCGCATCCAGCGCGTTCCTGCGGTCTTTATGAGGTCGTCTGTCCACCTTGTGGGCGGACGTCCTACGCTGCGCTTGCCGGTTCGTGGTCTCCACTCCAGAACTTTGCAGCCCCATCGGCCATCAGTTCTGCATGCTATGTGCCCTGCCCACTGCCGCTTCTACGTGCTAATCCGCTGGGCTATGTCGTTTACTTTAGTTCGTCTATGGATTTCCTCATTTCTGAGTCAATCTCGTAGTGAAACTCCGAACGTAGCGCAGTTTTTCGAACACTGTCCAGCCGAGTTGGATTCGACGATTGACTTCTTACTTGAAGTAGGACCTACCTAGTTGGACTGCTTGTCCTAGGTAAATGGATGAGTCAACATGCAAACTCGTTGCCAGCGTCTGTGTTTTCAACTAAGTACAACCCAGGGTTGTTCAAGAAAAACTTGAATAGGGTATCTCTTAGGCAAGCGTGCTCTATCTGCGACCACATCGTCGCTTTCCATCAGGTGTGATAGAGGCAAAAAGTATGCCTTGCCCGAAAAAAAAAAAATCGTGATAAAACCATAGCATGGTGGTAGGATACTTTATAGTACTCGACTGGTTAGCTACCATACTCATTTGAGAGCCAGTTCCATTCCAGTGCTTTACCGTCTTTGACCACACCATCATTTGATATCAAGTGAGCTGTGGTTAAACAATTAGATTGACGACTATAAAAAAAATCGTGTTGAAACCATAGCATGGTGGTAGGGTACTTTCTACTACTCGACTGGCTAGCTATCACCCTTAAGTTATAATCTGCCGCGAAGCACCTAACGATGTGTTCCGGCAGCCTCATTTGAGAGCCAGTTCCATTCCAGTGCTTTACCGTCTTTGACTTTTGAGCGGTGGTCAAAAACCTAGATTAACGATCATAAAAAAAAAACGTATGCACTCTCCCTCATCTGATTGTCCGGAAGAAATTGCTTTTAGCAATAAGATCGCCACTAATTGTAAAACTTGTTACACTAATTGTTTATATTTTTTTAAACGATTTTAAAAAAGGAGGAGGTTCTCAATTCGACTGTTTTTTAAAATGTTTGTTACCTCTGAACTTTCGACTGGGTGAACCGATTTTGATGATGCTTTTTTTTATTTGAGAGCTGGTGTTTTCCTTGTGGTCCCATTTTGGTTCAGTTCTGACAATTGCATCCATGAGAAAAACATTTGAAGTCGGTTTTTTTGTTAAAATTTTATGTTTGAACAGTAACTAGTGTTTTACGTATTTGGCAAGAGAGATAGCGTATATGGCAATGACGTCAATATTTAACAACGAAAACAAGGAAATTTAAACGATAAATTATAATTTAGAAATTCCCTTCTTGTTATAAATACATGGTTATACGATTGTAAAAGACGTACGATGTTTTTTGTTTAATTTAAATTTAATTAGACCAGTGTTTTTCAATCTGTGGGTCTTGGTCCCCCTAGGTGGGTCGCGAAGCCTTACTAGAGGGGTCGCCCGCATAAGGAAAAATGCAAGTATCTACACTACAATAAAACATAATTTTAGTGAGAAGGATGGGCAAATGTATTCCGCAAAAATTAGGCCCGCACAAGCTAGCATCCAAGACAAAACCGCACGCAGCCTTACCAATTTACCTTGTGAGCCGCAAGACCATTCAAAGTTCCCGCGGCTTACTGATGTAGGTCTTTATAATGAAACACATCATCAGCCATAGGACGTCCACTGCTGGACAAAGGCCTCCTCCTGGGGGGGTTTTGCCAATACTCGCCACGCTTGGCAGGCGGGTTGGCGAGCGCAGTTAGGTGTGATTGTTCAAGGAAGACGCTGCTGCCCATCTTCCGGATTACATCCCTTAGCCGACTCTTACGGCAACCACGGGTAGAGAGGGTGGGGTACTATCCATACGCCGGCACCACCACGGCACCAAAATTAATTAATAATTAATATAGGTAATATATTACTAACTTTTTTCTGTCTAAGGCCCAAATCACGACAAGTTTTTAACCTATAAAGGGGTCGCGTATTTAAAAAGATTGAGAAACATTGAATTATACGAACGATACGCTCTCCTGATGGTAAGAGATAACGTATGCGTATTGCGTAGGCCGCCAATTGTTCCACTAGTGTTAAGTTTATGTTGTAATAATTGTTTGTAATTGGTGTGAATAATAAAGAGTTATATTATTATTATTATTATTATGTCCATGACCATTGCAGCGATACACAGAACTTTGAGTAACAAAACAGCGCAGCATTGCAGCGATACACAGAACTTTGAGTAACAAAACAAAGTCCAGGGCATCGTTGCTTTGGCGTTCATTACAGCTCTTGAAGCAGATATACTAACTATTGCGGTTATTGAGTTGAAATAATTATATTAATAAAAATAATTATACGTTGAACTTTTCAGATATTGGAAAATGGTTATCAGAAAATGCCAGTACCCGATATGTATTCGTTTGAAAAGTACAACAGGGATCCATACTACCAAAATGGATACGCAGATAGCGCAGAAGTAAGTACATATTCGAATTAAAACTATTTATTTTATTTCATGGGTCACAAATAAAAGTCATAAGTTTAAGATGCTTTAGCATCAAGGCATGCAAAAAATTATTAATAAGTCTACTTTTTTTTTTTTAATGTCATAGGATATACACACGGATTTGCAGAAAATTCGTCAAAAACAATTCTAGAATCACAATTCATCGAAAACACAATACGTCGAAGATACAATTCGTCATAATAATAGAGATTGTTAATTATATCGGAAAATAGTAATAAAGACCCCCAACTGCAGCGGGAAATATTCATAGAAATTGTCAACTATAGCGGGAAATATTCATAGAAATTGTCAACTATAGCGGGAAATATTCATAGAAATTGTCAACTATAGCGGGAAATATTCATAGAAATTGTCAACTATAGCGGGAAATATTCATAGAGATGTTTAACTTTAGCAGAGAATCGTCAGATATTTTCAAATATAGCGGAAAATAATAATAGTTATTGTCAACTATAGCGGACAATAGTAACAAAGACCCCAACTACAGCGGGAAATATTCATAGAAATTGTTAACTACAGCGGGAAATGCTTATAGAGTTTTTTTCGACGAATTGTGATTTGACGAATTTTCCGCAAACGCACAGCGCCATCTGACTCCAAACTAAGCAAAGCTTTTGTACTATGGAAATCAAATAACTGATAGAATACATTTAAATATATGTTTGTTTCCAGGTATTAAGGAATCAACAACATAACCTACAGATATTGCAAGAACAACACAGAATTACTGAAAATCAGAATTTTTTTAACGAAAATCATATTAAACAGGAAATTGACATAAGTGGGGAAGATGACAAGTTTCTATATGAACGTAGTAAGGAACAATTAGGTAAGTTATTGTATTATACACACACACACACACACACACACACACACACACACACAACACACACGTGTGTTTGTATATGTGCTTGTGAAGGAAGATACAATCTTCCTTCGAAGTGTCCGGAACCAATAAGTCGACTGTTCGCCGCGAAAGCCGCGAGCGGACTGCCAAACCCGACAGCGGTGCCCTGCCCCCCCGCCCGCGCTTGTCTCCCCTGCAACATCGGAACGTCACGCCGCCCCACCTACCTCCTCATACCGCGGGCGATCCGTGATTATTTTGGTAGTGCTATAGCAGCAACAATTCAAATTTTCCAGGCTAGGTTTTAGACCACAACTCACCTGATGTTAAGTGACGGTGTGGTCGAAGATGGTAAAGTACATTTAGCCTGGAATAGAACTGGCACTCAAGTGAGGCTGCCGGAACACACCGTTAGATGCTTGGCGGCAGATTTTCAACTTGAGGGTGGAAGCTAGCCAGCCGAGTACTAGAAAGTACCCTACCACCACGCTATGGTTTCCTCACGATGTTTTCCTTCACCGGCAGCTTTGAACCCACGCCCTTCGACATGCGAACCGACCACGCTAACCACTGAGCTATCATCGCTACAGAAGATTTAGAGAACCGTGTAATTAAGTCTGTTTTTTTTTAAACATTAGGGTTATATAGCCTGTGTTTTAACCTTTTGTTATTACAGAGTCATCGCAGTACGTTGCGGAGAGAAGGTTGCAACAGCAACGCATCATCGACCACCTCCAGCATCAGGTCAAACAGGAGCCAGATGCACCTCCAGGTAACTCCACCACACCACTACACACAGATTCACCACTACACACAGATTCACCACTACACACAGATTCTACTTGGTGATTTTATATGCGGAATAGTTGCCATTTGGTCCCATAAAAAATTAACATAGTTTGGCCCAGTTGTTTTCATTGTATGAAAATTGGACGATGTAATTGTCTTCGGTAAGACGTTTTTGAATCTTAGCGAGTCTAGCTTGACTCATACTGTTCAAGTGTTTCTTGGCGTGAACTTAACTAAAAATTTTAAAATAGACAAACTTAAAAAAAAAGTAAAATCGACTTCAAGAAAAAAAACATCAGCACTGAAAAGCGAAAAATAAACTTACTTTACAAAGTATTATCATACCTGTTAGGTACCTTTTGATCTGTTTGAAGTCGGTCGGTCGGCTTCAAACAGATCAGTAGGTACCTAGCAGGTATAATAATACTTTCACTTGAAACACTTGATCTGTTTGAAGTCGGTTTCACAGCTTTGGTTCTGTTTAGAGCGCACTTTTTAATAATATTAATATTTTTTATATAACTTTCTGTATAATACATATTTCTGGTCAAATATTTAAAATTTATGTATAGATTCGGTGATAATGTAGTTTCTTTTTAATTTCAAGCATATTTCTATATATGTTTTTTATAATCAGCTGTCAATCTAAGAAAAAAAACAGTGCCCAAAAAACATAACCCTTCCTTGGCAGTCGGGTAAAAAAATCCGATAGACTATTAACTTTACTTCTGTGTTTTGAGTTGAAATTATATGCATTGTGGTAGTGGAATTTCTAGTACTCGTCTGGCTAGCTACCACCCTCAAGTTGAAAATCTGCCGCCAAGCATCTAACGGCGTGTTCCGGCTGCTTCACTTGAGACCCAGTTCCATTCCAGGCTAGGTGTGCTCTACCATCTTTGACCACAACGTCACTTAACATCACGTGAGCTGTGGTCGAATACCTAGCCTGTCAAACATTTTAAAAAAACTGATCGTTTTGTGTGGTTGTGTGTAGGAGGTGAGGCGTCGATCCAGCCTCAGTCGAGTCCTTACTACAGCGGGGGAGGCGCCGGATATTATGGCGAACTTCCTCGCCCGGGCCCCGAACTGCTCATCGCTAAACAGAACGCTCTGGCTGCTCACACGCAACTCTGTACGTATATGTTGACTAGCTGTGCCCCGCGGTTTCACCCGCGCTAGATGCCTACGTCATAGTAGCTTTATGCATGCAAAGTCTCAGCCCGATCGGTTTAAAATTGATAAAGTTTCATACAAACTTTCATCCCCTATTTTATCCTCTTGGGGGTAGAATTAATCAAAATTCTTTCTTAGCGGATGCCTATGTCATAATATCTACCTGCATGCCAAATTTCAGCCCGATCCGTCCAGTAGTTTGGGCTGTGCGTTGATAGATCACTATGTCAGTCAGTCAGTCAGTCAGTCAGTCACCTTTGAGTTATATATATTTAGATACCAGCGACCCACTTAATTTGGTTCCACCTGCCCCTTTTTATCACCGGTCATCCTTACATGGTTAACATTCCCCGCGTACGGACTAAACGCTTCAATTCCACGTTCTTAACACGTACAGCGAGGATATGAAACTGCCGGCGTCTGTTTTTCCTGCGAAGTACAACTAGGGTGTCTTTAAATACAGAGTAAACAGGATTTTTTCTAAGTAAACGTGCTTCATTGTAGACTGCATCCCGCTTAACATCAGATAAGGTGTGATCAAACGCAAATCAATTTAGTATAAAAAAAATAATTAAAAAACCCCCGGTTTCGCTCCGGTAGTAACAATGGTTACACAAATTGCCTGGTTTAAAAACTGCATTGCCCGTTTAAAACTCAGTTTTGAAATATGCCGAAGGCAAATTGACAACTTGTTCAATTTTATAATTTCATCATTGATTATTATTGTAGGGTGACCATCATAAAACACATGTGGAACTAATCAGACTTTACAGTTTCAGATTATAAAAGACTTAAAATAAGAGTAAATCAATATGTGCTCCTAAAATATTTAAAAATTTTAAGTAGTCAACAGAAACAACGTTTGAACTGATAACATGACATAATAATAATTTAAAACTTTATAAACAATTTGCCGCGGCAATATGCAAGCAGCGTTCGAATTGTTCATCAAATGTTGTGGCATTTTATATAGTGACATGGCAATTTACAATTTGCCTTCTGCATATTTCAAAACTGCGAGTGTTTTGGACGACGCCGTTTGTAAAAAGCGAAATCAAACAAATTGCCTGCGACAGATTATGCCGACTTTTTTGTACATCTATAAAAGTGGAATATCCCACATTGTATTGTTTTGTTATATCTCAAAGGGATTAGGCAGCGTTTTCAAGTAAATAATTAAAAAAAAAAATAGAAAAGCTGTGGTGGTGCCGGCGTAAGAATTGTACCCCACCCTCTCTACCCGTGGTTGCCGTAAGAGTCGGCTAAGGGATGTAATCCGGGCTCGCCAACCCGCCTGCCAAGCGTGGCGAGTATTGGCAAAACCCCCCCAGGAGGAGGCCTATGCTTGCTATGCTATTCTTTATTTGCTTTCTTTTCCTTTTTTTTTTTTTTTTTAAATAATTTTATATAATTTTACTAATTAAATTGTAAATTGACGTGCCTAGTGTAACACATGTAGTTATAAGGCCAATAAAATATTCTATTCTATTCTATATCCAGCAGTGGACGACTTATGGCTGATGATGTGATGTGACGTGAAATACAAAAGAAAAATACATACCGAATTCTCGGTTGGTTGAGATTCGACTTTTCCCCCTAAAAGCTTGAGGTCTGAGGCTAGGGTGTCTTTAAATCTAGAGTAAACAGGTTTTTTCTAGGTAAGCGTGCTTCATCATAGACTGCATCTTGCTTAACATCAGGCAGGGCGTGGTCAAAGGCAAACCTATTTAGTATTAAAAAAAAAAATATGACATACAGGGCTGTCCTAATATAGTGTTTTTCTTGTTTACAGGGCAAAACACAATGAAGAGACCATTTTATTACAGCGAAAGTCCTCACTTTAATGGTCCACAGTTATTGCATAGATATGATGTAAGTATTTTTACACACCGTGAAAGTTTGAACATCAGCAATATTGATACAGGGGGTTCAGTACTCGATTGTCGTTCCAAATAATAATAAATTTGACTTAATTATCCTGAGCAAACACAAAATTACGGACACTCAAATCACGCGCACCGAACATGACATGGTAGTCGCGCGCGGGCACAGATTAGATAACAGTTACTACGCAGTCTACGTATGGTAGTTATGTCTCGCGCTAGCTCGGCGCGTGAGGCCGCGCGCTGTCCATACATTCTGGAGTCTTGGGGAAAACTTTAACCAAAGTTTTCTTATTTTTTTTTTGTATTTGTTTCGATTTTATTTCTTAATACGTTTCATATGACCACTAACTAACATGTCTTTGAATATTGCTAATGTTCAAACTGTCAGCCCGTATATATTTGAATTTCGCGTGGTTACGCTAGGCGTGGTCAAAGGCAAACATATTATCGCAGTATCAAATATTCTACCTCCAAGCAGTAGTGTGCTACGTTAGCTCATTTATTAGTAGCTCCGCTTTATGAGGTGTTGTGGGTTCGATTCCAACCCAGGTCTATCATATATGTAAAGAAAATAGATGTCGCTAGGCGTGGTCAAAGGCAAACATATTATCGCAGTATCAAATATTCTACCTCCAAGCAGTAGTGTGCTACGTTAGCTCATTTATTAGTAGCTCCGCTTTATGAGGTGTTGTGGGTTCGATTCCAACCCAGGTCTATCATATATGTAAAGAAAATAGATGTCGCTAGGCGTGGTCAAAGGCAAACATTATCGCAGTATCAAATATTCTACCTCCAAGCAGTAGTGTGCTACGTTAGCTCATTTATTAGTAGCTCCGCTTTATGAGGTGTTGTGGGTTCGATTCCAACCCAGGTCTATCATATATGTAAAGAAAATAGATGTCGCTAGGCGTGGTCAAAGGCAAACATTATCGCAGTATCAAATATTCTACCTCCAAGCAGTAGTGTGCTATGTTAGCTCATTTATTAGTAGCTCCGCTTTATGAGGTGTTGTGGGTTCGATTCCAACCCAGGTCTATCATATATGTAAAGAAAATAGATGTCGCTAGGCGTGGTCAAAGGCAAACATTATCGCAGTATCAAATATTCTACCTCCAAGCAGTAGTGTGCTACGTTAGCTCATTTATTAGTAGCTCCGCTTTATGAGGTGTTGTGGGTTCGATTCCAACCCAGGTCTATCATATATGTAAAGAAAATAGATGTCGCTAGGCGTGGTCAAAGGCAAACATATTATCGCAGTATCAAATATTCTACCTCCAAGCAGTAGTGTGCTACGTTAGCTCATTTATTAGTAGCTCCGCTTTATGAGGTGTTGTGGGTTCGATTCCAACCCAGGTCTATCATATATGTAAAGAAAATAGATGTCGCTAGGCGTGGTCAAAGGCAAACATATTATCGCAGTATCAAATATTCTACCTCCAAGCAGTAGTGTGCTACGTTAGCTCATTTATTAGTAGCTCTGCTTTATGAGGTGTTGTGGGTTCGATTCCAACCCAGGTCTATCATATATGTAAAGAAAATAGATGTCGCTAGGCGTGGTCAAAGGCAAACATATTATCGCAGTATCAAATATTCTACCTCCAAGCAGTAGTGTGCTACGTTAGCTCATTTATTAGTAGCTCCGCTTTATGAGGTGTTGTGGGTTCGATTCCAACCCAGGTCTATCATATATGTAAAGAAAATAGATGTCGCTAGGCGTGGTCAAAGGCAAACATATTATCGCAGTATCAAATATTCTACCTCCAAGCAGTAGTGTGCTACGTTAGCTCATTTATTAGTAGCTCCGCTTTATGAGGTGTTGTGGGTTCGATTCCAACCCAGGTCTATCATATATGTAAAGAAAATAGATGTATATTCTCTATGTGTTTATATTTATAAAAAAAAATGTTTTCTTTGATCACAGCTCGCTTGATGTTAAGTAAGTGTAGTAGATGATGTACGTACGTGGACAGGGATGGAACTGGCTCTAAAGTGAGGCTGCCGGAAGATGCTTGGCGTTAAATTTTTAACTTGAGGGTGGTAGCTTGTCAGTTGGATACAAAATAATATACCCTACCACTACACTATGTTTTCCTCACGATGTTTTCTTTCACCGGCAATTGAAGCTCATTGTTGGGGTTTGAACCCACGCCCTTCAGAGTGTGAAACTCAAATTTTATTTTTATTTTCAGGACATACAAAGGATTCTACAATGAAGTGACATTCCAAAGTGAATACAATAAAAATAATAAAAGGAAAATTCTCTATGACGAAAATCTCTCAATAATTATATTATTTTTAAAAAGAAAATAAATGATTATATAACTAAAATGCGCAAAATGTACAGACCCCATTTTTTATAGAGATTTTTCTATATATTATTTTTTAATACTAAGCTATTTTTTTTTTGTTTGTTATAAGATTCTCTTTGTTTTATTATATTCTAAAAAGTTCTATCAGAAATGGTACAGGGGTTGTACTGGATACGGTGTGTATTTTGTGATTTGTATTCTGTGGTATATGTTTTTTTTTTGTTAAAAAAAAAGTAATTCGTACAAGCGTCAATCACAGAAACAAGATTTCGCAATCCGTACATACAATAATAATTGTGGTATATACTGGTCTTTTAAATAAATGATAACTTTAAACGGATTGGGTTCAGAATGTTCACTTCCCAAAATGTCTATTTCGCAATTGGTGCACTTCCCAATAATTGCATTTCTCTTAAGGAGCACTTCCAATGGCGAGCACTTTCAAAAATGAGCATGATGCGAAATAAATACAGTTTTTTATGGCTGAATTTTATCATAATTGTCTTATATTATAATAAATCATAATTTACATATATGTACATATATTAAATAAAGAAAAATGAACAACAAATACATTTTAAACATTAACTATTTCATAAGTTCAAGTTATAGTTCTGTCTATATTAACATATTTTGTGTTGAAAAAACAAAATAATGATAATTTTGATACCATAAAAAAAAATAGGTGTCGACAGAAGTGAAAACTTAAAACATGTCACATTAGCATGTCGGTGACGCGTACCCACAAGTTTTGACGCTACCAAAATTAACTCAACGCGTCTAATGAAGATTTCACTTCGAAAATTGTACATATTTTGCATGTGACCACGAAAAAGTGCCCGTTGTTCAAAGTGAACTTTAAGGATTGTTTTTCTTCCTGCTGATGCTCTGGTTTTGGGCCGGACCCCTCTTAGGATTGGGATCAGACGAGTCAGAATCAGGGGAAAGATAAGCATTGGTCACATTAAAGGTATATACACCTTTTTTAGAGACAGTTACCGTTTCAACTCTTCCAGGTATGGACGTAAACTGTTTAATCAAGGACTCAATAAGGGCCTTAGTTCTTTCCCTTGCGGCCTCTGTTTGAATGTAGGTCAGATCAACTTGGACTTTCCTTGCACCTACCACGGTCATATCACTCCGATGGTTTCTCAGAACTGTTCCGACTGTCCGTTTGAGTGATCCGCTCTGAATCTCATCCTCAGTTTCCCCAGCTTCCTCTGATTCATGATCTTCATATTCTCTGGCATAATCCTGATTCTCTTTAAGAGAAATTCACGTTTTGGGAAATGCACCGATTGTAAAATGTACATTCTGGTAATTGTACATTCTGAACTTAACCTCTCTAAACTAAGAGCTTAAAATGCAAAGTGAGTTTTTAGCACAAGCCGAATGAACAGTCGAACGTTGCCGAATACCTGACAAGTTTGCCATACAGACCTGCCGAGTTTTTGATTAGCGCGTTCGAAGGGACGCTGCGAAATTATTTGTTTCTATGATAGAAGCTTACAAACTTTAATTTTCTATTGGCCTACCAAAATGACAATTCTTATAAATACAAATTACAAAATAATTAAAAAATAACACAAATTGTTTTGTACAAAAATAAAATTATATTTTAAAGCTTTTATACAAAGTTATAAGTTTGGGTTGTGTATGAAACGGAAAGGAGGTCTTTGTACTCATTATTATGAACAACTTTTCGTAATCTTGTTTCGTAAGAAAAGTTTTCTTTGTTAATTTCAGAGTTTTACAGTAAAAGTTGTTGATAAAATTATTTGTACAAAAACCCCCTTTCGGCACCCCAAGTTTATATACTATAATAAAATGTACATAAAATCATTCATTTTTAAAAATGGTCAAATCTAGTTTATATGATGTATGAATGGATCATGTTGGAAGAAAAATTATTGTATTGGGGCTAAACCTAATTTAAATATATATATTTTTCAAATATTTCAAACACATTAACTCAATTGAAACATTTATGTGGCTATTTTTTTTTTTATAAGCTTTAAAACGTCGTTTTGATTGACCAGTCATCATTCTATCAAACAATGCGTCTTTCGTATCCGAAACTTGGAATTGTTACACCTCACGAATACAGAAAATCGATGGGATCGTTCGATATATCGTCTACTTGCGGCGACAGTGTAATATCTCGAATTATACGATTTTTTGTTTTACCGATATTCTGAATTATGATCTCACGTTCTATTATCTCTCAAAACGGGATATTTTTTCTGCAATAAACAAGATAGAAAAGGCAAAAACAAGATAGGCAAAATATGACGATATAGCGCTGTCTCGTTTGGTGATCTAGTTGGCTTCGACACAGTGACAGTTCAGTTGTCACCTAAGCTTCGAGGTGTGAAGTGCTCTCGGTTTTCATGAAAAACGTGATATCACGAGGATACCACGTAATAAAAGTGTCAATTTCCACATCATCTTCAACGAGACAACTAAACTTACCACCTTGTAAACTTACTTTTTCGATCGCATTATAAAAACGCATCATTCGATCGGATTATGAAAACGCATCATTCGATCGGATTATGAAAACGCATCATTCGATCGCGGTATGAAAACGCATCATTAGATCGGATTATGAAAACGCATCATTCGATCGCGGTATGAAAACGCATCATTAGATCGGATTATGAAAACGCATCATTCGATCGGATTATGAAAACGCATCATTCGATCAGATTATGAAAACGCATCATTAGATCGGATTATGAAAACGCATCATTCGATCAGATTATGAAAACTCATCGTTCAATCGTACGATGCCTGGTCAATAAGGGCGACGCCAAATTTATTATGCCTTTGAAATTTTGTAATCAAAATCATTGATTTTCAGGATTTTTTTTGAACAGTATTGTCACTATTTGAAACCAAACTTCGGTTTTTAATGTTGTGTGTTAAATAATACCAGTGCTGGGCAAATGGTGCCCACATCACAATACTTTTTATTTATAGTTCTCTTAAAAAAATCTGATGCATACAATAAAATCTTATTAATATTATGTATAAAAAAACTTGAAATGTTTATTTTGCCAAATAAGCTTACTATTATTTTTTAAAATATATTTCGTTGTTTTGATTTTAATTTAAAATAATATTCTTATAACATTCAAAATGTTGTATTTTTGTATATTTTTTTTTTTTAATTTACGTATGACACATTGTTTTTTTCGGAATATACCAAAGTAAAAATTATATTATTGTTAGAAATTTAAAAGTTACTTGTATGTACTTATTTATTCATAAAAAGAATAACATAGAAACGATTTTTTTTGTAATATCGATTTTATCAATATAAGATCTAATGCTTGCCCATTTTAGATGCTGTGAAAGTTAAAATATAAATAACACATTCATACCTTGTATAGACTTAAAAACACGATACCGGATATATTGCTTCATTTATCAAAATGTTTCTGAAAAATTTACAAAATGACTCTGTTTCATCAATCGGAAATCGTCATTTCTGAGGATCGTGGCTTTGGACTTCATTGGACAATTCAAAGTAGTCCTTAACACCTGGTAAATTTTAGAAAAGGTGACTTCTTTCACTTGGTCAGGCCACCGTTTTGGCGACCAGCCTCGTGTTCTCTTGCCTTCAGTATTGCCAACAATTACCAGCTTTTCAAGGCTGATGTATGACAGTAAACGCTGTAGACATATGGTGGACAGTCTGGTCTCAATGCCGAGTTGGGAGAGAATTACATTTGTGCGTTTTGCTGTCCGTGATATTCGTAGCACCACATCTCGAATGCATCTGTCTCACCGAGATTTTCCGAGATTAGATTGATCTAGATCTAGATCTTAGGATTTAGGATCTACGTTCAAGTAATCCGATTTTTTAAATTCTCATCACAGTTGTCATTCCTTTCGTGTGCCTACGTAGGGAATAGTATAAAAACAAGAAAAGTAAATCAAATATTGTTACAGTAATCTAGGGTGTAGACCAGGGATGTCCAACCCGATAAGATCTCGGGCCGATGTAAATTAGTAAATAAATTGGAGGGCCGCGGAATCAAATCATCAGTCGACTGCTGGACATAGGCCTCTCCTAGTGTACGCCTTAGCTAGATGGCTTTTTGCTTCCAGTCATTTCTTTACGTATATCATCACTCCAATGACGTATCAAGGCGTCCTATACTACGTTTGCCAAAACAAATACTTCCTTTATCGGACCAATCATTTGAAACGCTGGCGCAACGGACGTTACATTCCGTCTGACAAACACGCACACAAATATTTAGTTCTGAAATGAAACCTTATTACCATACGAATAAATATCTCATTCATTTATTTTGAGATGTAATAAAATTGTACCAATTTTTTTTTTTTTTAATGAAAATCTTTATTTGCTATAATATCTTAAACAAGTGGCGGGCCACATAAATGCAAACCGCGGCCCGTGCTTTGGAAAGCCCTGGATGGTTTTAAATATAAATAATTTGGTGCTTCTGACGTGGTTTAAACATTTTTGTTTTACTTATGCGGGATTCATCGTCATCTCCATCTTCATACTGAAGTTTAGAGATTCCATGCTGCGGATTTTAGATGCTGGTCTAGTCCACCCCTTGATGTCCTCTAGTCACTTCTGTCTGGGACGTCCTGGGCTTTGCTTCCCCGGAATTCTACCTTGGAGGAGGAACCTTGGAAAGTCATATAGGGATCCTCTTTGTAAGTGTCCGAAGAAGGCGATCTTCCGTCCCATGACTTGACATCAACTGTGCAGTTAGCCATTTCTAGTACCTTGGCGTTTGATGTGAAACTGGTCCAAAGAATTTTGAACATCTTCCGTAGAATCCACATCTCAAATTCATACAAGAGCATGGATCAAACATAGCTTACATAATGCGGTATCTTTTACTAAAACTAATTTTGCGGGACATAAAGGCAGTCTTTGCTTCTCCGATTCTACATTTTACTTCCAGTAGATGACAGACGTCTAATACACGATCAATACATTTAAATGTGTCAACATTGTCAATATGTTTGACTTGCAACTAGCCAAAGTTGGGCTTGACCACATTTATGCGGGATTATTTACGTTTAATTTTATCGGAAACTCCGACTATAGTTTCGGCCACGTCCTGTGGCCTTTATCATGGAGACAAAACTGAGTACAACGCGCGCGCGGCCTCATCTTGATTCTTATCTTTAGATATCGGTGCTTCATGGCTTGTTATTGGCCAGTTGGGGCGTAGCTCTGTCATAATAGTTTAGGGTGGTGTCTTTAACAGCATTGTGTTAATGGAATAACAGAGTTTGTATTCAGAAACATTTTAGTTATATACTACATGATATGATCATTTATTTATGCTTTTTTTTCAATAGTTATTAGGCATTGGTTGTTGGTGCATATTAATAATGATAATTAAAATGCTTTTTTTATATTATTATTTTTTGACCGGTATCGTGATCTCAGCCGATGTAATCCGTTTTCATTTTTCTAAAATAGATGACAGTTTTTTTTTTTCTAAATATTAAGTACATAATTATTAAATAATCTGGTCAAAGTTGTTTATAGATATTTCTTGTCCGATTATGTAATAATTTTACTATGGAAATTGACGTTTTGACACAATTTTGTTTTACTTAAGGGGGATTACTCACGTTTAACTTAGGATAGTCGGAGTTTCCGATAAAATAAAACGTGAGTAATTCCGCATAAGAGAAAAAAAAAATGTAACAATTGTTCTTTTTTAAATTGACAATTGATATTTCGAATTAATTTTAAACTACATTTTCTGTTTTAAATCGTCTGAGAAAATCTTAAATGTTGCCATTTATCATTTTTTTTTTTAAATATAAATATTTCTAATGTTAAGGTAAAACTCGCAATAAGTTCATAAAAATACTTGTTTTTATTTCGACGTAAAAAATCTGATATTTTGTCTGTTGTTTAGTCTATAAATGTGTTTGTTTGTTTTTTTTTTTTTTTTATATATAAAATATTTATCTTAATGCGTGTGGTGGATCGGAGAATAGAACGTGTTCTTATATTATCCGAAGTGGGTGCGATTCCTAAAAAGTGCATTCATATTTTTTTTCAGTATTCAAAATATAATTTGGAAATTGATCGGATATTTTAATTGATCGTGAAAAGTGATTTTCCTGTTTTGAAATTTGTAAACTATTACAAAAGATAAAGGCTTTCACGGTAAATCGTTTGGTTGATATTAAAACTTTGTATCATTAGACATTGTGTCGTATTTACGTGTTACGAGAGTTCAAATTTGAATATAATAACATGCACTTCTGAACACATTCAAGTCATTAAACCTTGTAATTATCCCGAAATCACCACAAATATTTGTAAATAAAAAACAAATAGTTACCATTTCTAAAAATAATTTTGTGTATTGCCAAACTTTTCGATGTGGAATGTGTATTAGGCATGTAGTATCTACCAACGCAGAAATTTAAAACAATCAAAGTTTGATTTTTCTGTTTTGGTAAATGCCCTAAATAAGTTTGAATGATTGACGTGTATTTTCTAACACAAAAAAAAAAAATTGGGCCTGTTTCATTCATTTCATGTATGACATTGTGACACATTTTGGGCGATATTCAATTTTGAAGCACAACAATAATATATTAGCCACATTTTGTAGGAATATTTTAATTATTATTAAAATTTGGGGTAAATTAATAATTTCAGGTTAAACTGACGTGGTTTTAACACGTTTTGTTTTACTTATGCGGGATTACTCACGTTTAATTATATCGCATATTCCGACTAAAGTTTTGGCCATATCCGGTGGCTTTCTTCATGGAGACAAAGCCGAGTACAACGCGCGCGCGGCCTCGTCTTGCTACGCACTGCGGGCCGCTGCGCGCCTCCCACGTGAAAACAGTAATTGATGCGCGGACGGGTAGTGTAAATTGAACGTGAGTAATCCCGCATAAGTAAAACAAAACTTTTACTGGCTGATTTTGGTGCTGAAATTCTTTGTTGGGATTTATACTGGGAATATATTATATGGGGTAACGCGAATAGTACCTACTGAGCCGGAAGGAGCTACATTGTACACATTATAAACAACTTTTAAGTACTATGGGAGTTAACCTAGTAACTAACTAGTAACGTTAATAGCCCAGTTGTTGGGACGGGCGTTGGTTCAAACCCTAATAATGAGCTTGAGCTGCCGGTGAAGGAAAGCATAGCGTGATGGTAGAGTACTTTCTTGTACTTTGCTAGCTACCACCGTCAAGTTTCATGCCAGGCTTGGTGTTTACCATCTCCGACCACACCGTCACTTAACATCAGGTGAGATATGGTCAAACACTTAGCCTGTCAACCATATTAAAAAAAAATCAGCTATTCCATAGAAAAATGTCATTCATAATGGATTAGATTTCATGATTGGTCACAAAAGTTATTTGCAATGAACCTTCATTCAGTCTGGAACCGTTACGTTAGACATAAAATACTTGTTCACTGACTAAAACTTTTATTCTAAATTGTCATGTGTTAGTGACGTGATTCGGATTGCCGTGTTTCAAGTCCTCAGTACCTCCCGCAATGGAAGCGAATTAAACGACGATCAAAATTTTGATCCCAATAGCCCCAAAAATTAATATCGCCCACTTTGTTGTTTCATTCTGGGACCATAGGTACATTAAAAAAAAATCGTAAATCTATGATACAGGCTTTTCAAAACGCGGGTTGATGATAAGAGTGATAAATTGATCGAATTTAATTGGCAATTAAAGTATAACGGGGGGATATGATAGTGAATAAGGAATATCGTAATTTTTTTTTGTTTGTCACAATTTTTTTTTTCTTTCGTTGATTTAAAAAAGAAAAATCTTGCCAAAGTTCTGAATAACAAATTCAAAGTTGATTTATTTAAAATGTGAAAAGAAATTTTAGTTTTTAAGTGGAAGGTGGTAAAGGGGATTACATACATGACTTTTTGGTGCTCGATAGATATTTTCCGAATTTTTTTGCATTTTTTTTTTAAATTAATTATAATAGTTTTTTTTTTCTAAGAGTACAATATAATTGCGATATCGGTGCGCACATTTTTAGTAACGGAACGCTAGATTTTTTTTCCTAGTTAACAAAAATAAATATTTACCATAGACTATAAGTGTAGGGAATGAGGGACAGACGTAAGTAGAAATGATAGAGCGTGCAATTTTTTTTCCAAAAAATATCTTTTATTATTTGTATATTAATATTTTTGATAATAGGGCACTGTTTTTTAAAAAAAAAAAAAGATTGTATTGGTTGACTGACAGCTGATATTTTAAAAAAATTCTGAACAAGTACAAACTTTTGCATGGAGAAGTCAATCATGAAATTAAAAAAAAACTGTGCATTATTACCGAATCTATGCATAAATTTTAAATGTAGATATTTGACCAGAAATATATATCAAAGAGAAAGTTATATAAAAATTATTAATATTATTAAAAAGTGCGCTCTAAACAGAACCAAAGCTGTGAATATTTTGATGTAAAGATTGTTAAGTAAGAAATAAAGTATGCTTTTACATAAACACGTCTTTCACTTGCTTATAACCCTATTTTTACCCGACTGCCAAGGAAGGATTATGTTTTTTGTGCGTATCTTGTATGTATGTATATTCTGTATAACCTCGTTGTATCTTCCAATACTAGCTATATGTAGCTGGATGGATTTCGACAGTTAAGGTATTGATAGTTAAATTCGTCTGAAAACCCCAATGCCCTTAGGTGTCTGAAAAAAAAAAAAAACAATGTGGTGGAATTTTGACGCGTAGTAGTAATAATACGATAATAAAAAAAAAACAAACAATAAAATAAAGGAAATTAAAATTGATAACAAAAATGTGTTTAGATTTGGGAATAATAAATTTGTATAAAAAGTTATTTCTTTGTTATTGTAATTGCAATCGCGGTATAGATTTTTTAAACTATTAAGCTTATTTATACATAACTTTTCCTGGTGGTAAGAGATAACGCCTGTCCATGACCATTGCAGCGATAAGATCTAGGTAAGCGTGCTCCATCGTAGACCGTATCTTCGCTGCAGATCAGGCGAGTTGACGATCTAGCGTAAGCCTATTTAGTAAAGAATGAAATTTCTCTGGCATTTTCCCTTTTAAGTCAAACTTGATACTAGCAAATACATAACGTACGACGCCAAAAAAAGAAGAGATTTTTTTTTCATTTGCCATTTTTTTAATCCACGGATTTGTTTTTAAATTTGGGCTTCTTCTTCGTGCAATATTTCATTGTCTGCACTGCAATCAAGTCGTTAAAATTTTCAAGTCTTTTTTATGGTCGACAAGGTAAGTGTTTAAGCATAGCTACCTGATGTTAAGTGACGATGTGATCGAAATACACACACCTAGCGTGGAGACATCCAGTCTCTCAAGTAAGACTGCCGGAACTCGCCGTTTGGTCCTTGACAGCTGCTTTTCAATTTGTGGGTTGCAGCTAGCTAGCCGACTGTCGAGTACTAGAAAGTACCCTACCACCACGCTATGGTTTCCTCACGATGTTTTCCTTCACTTCAGCTTAAGCTCATATTTTTTACAATACAGGGAGAGGAAAGTTAGTTAAATTAATCTTAATCTAGGGATGAAGTACTAGATTGTGTGTATACCGCGAGCAGAGCAGCGACCCGCAAGCAGCACCCGAGCACGAGTATGACGCATGTGCCAGCCATCGCCCTCCTCAACCATATCTGAGGGAAGAGAGCGCTCGACACACGACGCCGCCGCAAGAAGCCTTCGATGGTGAGCATGAATGCTCCAGGCATACACACAATCTTTAATTCTGTTTACATTTGATTTACGTTTTAATCGTCTCCTCTCGGTCCGGTCCTCCATCACCACCACGTTTTTCATCATTGTTGGAATTTGAATCCACGCCCTTCGGCGTATCAACCGACCGCGCTTACCGCTAAGCTACCATCGTTACAAAATTGATCCTTTTAAAATAAAATAGTTTCCATTGACGTTTGACAGTAGCGTTGCCCTGTCCTGTCAAAGACATATTCAATAACTTTTTTTTTTAAATATAATAGTAATGAGACGAACGACACGCTCTCCTGATGGTAAGAGATAACGTTTGTTCATGACCGTTGCAGCGATACACAGAACTTTAAGTAACAAATCAAAAAGTCCTGGACATCGTTGTTTTGGTGCTCATTAATTTGAGACATTCTATTTTCGGTGGTTAATCTCAACTGCCCTGTAATATCGCTAGCTACAGTACCCTTCGAACCGGAACATAGTAATATTTGCACACTACTGCTTGGCGGCACAATATCTGGTACTGCGGTGGTACCTAGACAAACGACCTCCAGTTAAGGAGATCTAGCACTAAGTAAATTTAATTTAAATAAAATCAGTAATTTTTAGAAAAGTTTAATTCTAAGAAAACCGTTTAGCGTTTGGAGTAGTATTGTAATTATGCGGTTAATTGCATTGTAAGGTAATTAAAACGCTTTTTGTTGCCCTCTTTAATTAAGGACCGAAAAATTTAATCACATTCTTCTGAATGTTGCTCTACACACAAGTAGAAAGCCAAGTCATTATATTTAATTACACAAACTTTCTAACCTCCAAACAGTAGCACACACAGCACATAAAATAATTAGAAGTAATTGTAACTTCCAAAATTACTTAGGCGTGGCCCGATAAACCACTCCCATACAAGTAATTTTCATCCAAAAAAAAGCTAAATAAACTCCGCCCGTCATTTCGGCAATATACAACCTCATTTTAAATTTAATTTGACACTTACATCTGTCAAAATAAGGTGCACATTCGCGCCATTCTTTTTTTTTTAATCGACCAACTTTATTAAGCTTTTAAAAAGGAGGTTCATCTTGTTTCTGTCAGTTTAAGGTTGGTTTTCGCGCCAAAGTTGTTTTTTTAATTGCAGCGGCTGAGGCTTCGAGCCGTGGAGTCGTTCGACGATTGTAATAATTAAAGATAATTTTCTTAGTTGCGTCGGTATTTTGATGTTTTTTGACGAATGTCTTGGCCCAGTTTACTGGGTTTTTATTCCGCAGAAATATTCGGCTGGTTGGTCGGATGTAGGAAGGCTGTCTGTATGCAAGCTCGATACGGATGTGGCATATTTTCTTTCAGATAACTAATTTAACTACAGCAAATAGGTTTTTTATGGGGGGATGAATAGGGTTGGGTATTGTTAAGCTTTAATTATTTACCAACACGTAAGGAAATTGATGGTAAAAAAATATATAGGTATTTATGAACAACTCTTGCTTGTATAACTTTTTAACAATTCACCACTGTTTTCATAATATAATTTAAGCTTGAATAAACGCAAGTTTTGGATAGCTAAGTATGTGTCCACTAAATAATTAATCATAATATGTAGGGTACAAATATTTAGCATACAATATTAAAATTATAATAATTTTTGAAAAATAAATTCAGCAAAAGTATACATTCAGTCACGCAAATCTTGACATTTTCGTGGAATAACTGCAAATAGGATTTTTTAACACGGCGTGACGTCATTAATGAGCCATGACAGTTCTGACCATTTTCGAAAAATACATTACGTAAATTTGCGAATATAAATTTAAAAAAAAAGTACACTTTTAAGTTAACCTAGATACTACGGTACACTGATAATCAATTTTTCAAATTATGTCAACTAACTATAAAATTATATTTACGCGTTCCCTTGAAAACTGAAACAGAATCTGAATAAACCTCCAAGCCTTATCTAATAATTTTCTTTCCTATATCTCCGTTGCCAAACCTACCGTGTATTTAACGGTCTCAAGGATTCCTGGCCGTTTTTAAACGAAACAAGAACCAGCGCGTTTTTAGCGCGAACCACGAAGTTAAGTACATTCTTAACCCTTAAAATGATGGAGCGTCATTTTTATAGGGAGCCCCTATGGGAGCAGTCCGAAATACTTCGACAGCGTTTACTAGGACAAACAAAGAATGACAATCTTCGACCACACCGTGACTTAATATCATGATCTGTGGTCAAACACCTAGCCTGACAACCATGAAAAAAAGAATATCGAAGTATAAAGTAGGATACTTTCTAGTGCTCGCCTGGCTACCTAAAAAGTAAAAAAGTTTAAGTTGAAAATCTGTCGCTAAACACCTAACAGACTTTCCGACCGCCTCACTTGAAAGCCAGTTCCATTCCAGGTTAAGTTTGCTTTTCTTCAACCATACCGTCACTTACATCAGGTGTTCTGTGGTCAAACATCTAGCCTTATTATTAAAAAAAAAACTGTAGCTGTAACAATCATAAACATTACCTGAGAGCCAGTTCCATTCTAGCTTAGGTGTAATTACCATCTTCGGCCACGTCACTTAAAAGGGAGAATAAGATCTTCAAAGGCAGGCAACGCAATGATAATATTTCAGGTATTTTTAGTGTGCATAGGTGGCGGTCACTTACCATAAGGTGACTCGTTTGTTTGTTAATTCGGTATGTAAAGAAAAAAAATACTTTGCTGATTCCAAAACCATTTCGAAATATTACATTCCTGTACATTATTTTGACGTTTAAAACTCTCTAAACTATGAGATGGGGTATATTTCAATAAAATACACAAGATAAACTTGACTTTCAACGAGTCCCATAATGACGTCATGTAGTTCGCTGTGCAAAAGCAATGGCGAACCTAAACAAAAACTGTCAATGTCAAGTCAACGCAGCGTTGGATTTTGTACTATAATTACAGTATTTGTACAACTATTTCATGCTCCGTACTAGATACTATCCATATCTAAGGATAGTACGGAAAAATACTATAATTTCGTTACTTCATTTATAAAATACCAAAATAGGTAAATATAACACCCGTGCATTGCCAAATCACGTAAAAAAAAAGTTCATTGGGTTTGTCCTTTTTCTTTTTGGCATCATACTCTGTGCATTCTGTCAGTTCTAATGTTTCTGTAAAACAGCTGTAATAGATCCATATATTTTTTTAAATCTTAATAGATTTGCCAGCGGCGTAATAGCGTAATAATCCATACAAAAAAGTAATAGATTAGCAACATTAAGAAGCTTTGATTATCAAAATTCTTTACTTCATGTCAGTTGTCAAAGTCAATCAAATGTGTCAAAATATTATTTTTTGTTTTACATGGCAAAGGCCTACTAGGGATATTCAGTCAACCTTATGACGTCATCGCTATCGAAAGTTTGAAAACGTATTAAAAATCAACTACCGCATAAAAAGCTAAAATATTCAAATTAGTTTCATGAAATAAAGTTTACTATCAGAAAAAAATATAAAATAAATACCAAAAAAAAACTTTACATACCGAATTTTACACACATAAAAATATCAGATAAGCTGTGGTCAAACACCTACTATAAAAAAACCGGCCAAGTGCGAGTCGGACTCGCGCACCGAGTGTTCCGTTCAAACTCGCAGGTATATAAGTAAAAGCTACGGTATTTTTTTATAATGGTAATTCATTCTTTTCGCAATTTTTTCTTTATCTGTGCTATAAGACGTTGCTTCGTACCAAATTTCAAGATTCTGAGTTCACGGGAAGTACCCTGTAGGTTTTGATTCCCTTGCGAGTGTCGTAAAATTTGCAGCATAAACGGCTGTATCTTTTGATTACGTTGGCTTAGAAGTTTGATTTTCTTTACAGCTCCAAGGGACAGTAGACCTGAGTATTTGATATGAATTTCAGCTTGATACCTCCACGCGTTCCTGAGTAAAAAGGTCTTGACAGACAGACGGACAACAAAGTGATCCTATTAGGGTTTCGTTTTTTTTTCTTTTGAGGTACGGAACTTTAAAAATACAGAAAAAAAGTGCTTGCAGCTGTTACAATCCTAAACATCACCCGAGGGCCAGTTCCATTCTAGCTTGGGTCTATTTACAATATTCGACAACAACGTCGCCTAAAAAACGTATTCATTCACGTTCAAGCAAAGATCAGTTATTTTATTCACATAAGTCTAGTTTTCTATAACACCTAAAAGTTTCAACGCAAACCTTCACTCGATTTATTCTTGCTATCATTTGTCAATCCCCACATCACACATCTTCATCATTCCCGATTGTATTTTAACAATAATTTATGTGTTATTGATGAAAATCGAGTCCGCTGACGGGCGGCCGGTTATAAATGACGCCATTTTGACTTTAATTATGAAACGTATTAAGGGGATGCGTGTATGTGATACAGCTGTTTTTTTTTTATAAGCTGGCCCACTGCTGGGCGTGCAAAGTCAAAATAAAGTCAATACAAGATTAGATTGTTAAGTTGGTGTAAAAAAAGTATATAATAATAATTATATAAAAAGACAGAATATTTATATATAGACAAACAGAAAAAAATACTTACTATAAATAAAAAATACATACAACAAATATACTTATAAAATATAAAGTTGAAAATCTGCCGCCAAGCATCTAACGGTGTGTTCCGGCAGCCTCACTTGAGAGCCAGTTCCATTCCAGGCTAGGTCGGCTTTACCATCTTCGACCTCACCGTCACTTAACATCAAGTGAGTTGTGGTCAAGCACCTAGACCGTCAGCGATAAAAAAAATACAAAAATATAAATAGTACTTGGCTAGCTACCATAAGTTGAAAATCTGCCGCCAAGCACCGAACGGTGTGTTCCGGCAGCGCTATTGAGAGCCAGCTCCATTCCAGGCTAAGTGTGGATGCTAGAAATATAGGTACATAAAAAACAGATAAGACACGGACGGACGTTTTTACAACGGACTAGGCATACGTCTTATCTCACCTAGTGGAAAACATCGATGTGGTCGAAGATGGAGCACGCTTGCCCAGAAAATACCTATTCAAGTACTTGTGAACATGTGTACCTATTTATGTGTTTGCAGCTGTGATAATTTAAAGCAAAAATGTACTGACGGCATACAGTTGACTCAAAAACTTAGTCATTTGACTTATCTAAAACATTTCTTTGACGCCTAAAACTCCGCGTAACTCTATCAACGATTCTTCGCCTTAACAGAATCGAAGCACAAACCAGTCGCGTCCATTTTATCTCAATGCCTAATTGAGCGCTCATTTTGTTTTGATCCAAGATGTTTACTGTGTTATTTATAAAGTATTCTTCAGACTACGTTATAGATAGATAGAAACTCTTCATATAAGATTGCCGATTTGCCGTGGAGGTGCCGGCGTAAGAATAGTACCCCACCCTCTCTACCCGTGGTTGCCGTAAGAGTCGGCTAAGGGATGTAATCCGGAAGATGGACAGCAGCGTCTTCTTTGAGCAATCACACCTAACTGCGCTCGCCAACCCGCCTGCCAAGCGTGGCGAGTATTGGCAAAATCCCCCCAGGAGGAGGCCTATGTCCAGCAGTGGACGTCTTAAATGATGGCTGATGATGATGATATAAGATTTACTTGGTGGTAGATCTCCTTAGCTAGAATTCGTCTTAGTAAGTACCACCGCATACCAGATATTCTGCCGATAAGCAGTAGTGTGTAAACATTACTGTGTTCCGGTTTGAAGGGTACTACAGCGAAATTACAGGGATATTAAGACAAACCATCGAAAGTCTCAAAGTAATGAGCGCCAAGGCAGCGATGCTTTGGACTTTGTTTAACTACTTACTATGTATCGCTGCAATGGTCATGGACATGCTAAATCTCTTACCATCAGAGCGTGTAGTTCGTCTCATTAATTTTACATTTAAAAAAATGTACATTAAACAAAAGCATCTGATGCGCTAGTGCCACAAGTGGCGGCTTAATCGCTAAAAGCGATCTCTTCCAGGCAACCAACGTTACAAACACAAGTACTACCGAACTGTGATATTTTAAAGTATTTATTTTATATATTTTTATATAATATGATATATTTTTTCTTTATACTCACGTTTTCTTTTTTTTAATATGCTAAGACTTTTCACACAGCGCCACCTAGCTTTAAATTAAGCAAAGCTTGTACTATGGTAACCAGATAACTGATAGAACATATATATTTTTTTTTAGAAAATACATACTTATAATACACACAGAACACCCTGACACAGAAACGTCACACAAATATTTGTCCTAAGTGGTAATCGAACCCACGAACTCTTGAAGCAGATACACTAACAAATGAGCTATAGAGTGAATATATTTCTTCTAGATTAGCGTGCTCCATCTTCGGCCGCATCGTCGCTTTCTATCAGGCGAGTTGGTGGCCAAACGTTGAGCTGTTTCATCATCATCATCATTTCAGCCGTAGGACGTCCACTGCTGGAAATGGGCCTCCGTGGACTTCCATAAAGACCGGTTAGAAGCGACTCAAATCCAGCGCGTTCCTGTGGTCTTTATTAGGTCTTCTGTCCACCTTGTGGGTGGACGTCCTACGCTGCGCTTGCCGGTCCGTGTTCTCCAGAACTTTGCAGCCCCATCGGCCATCAGTTCTGCGTGCTATGTGCCTTGCCATTTGCCACTTCAACTTGCTAATCCGCTGGGCTGTCGGTAACTTTGGTTTGTCTACGGATCTTCTCATTTCTGATTCGATCTCGTAGTGAAACTCCGATCGTAATATGTATTTATTATAAGTAAATCTATACAAGCTTTGTTTAGTTTGCGGTCAGATGGCGCTGTGTGTGATGTCCTACGATGACTTTATTATGAGCTACTTAAACTATGGATTGAAACAACTGAAGCAGCGACAAAATTATAATCAGGGCGTGCGAGCCCTAACACTATTCCACAACCTGAGCATTTTTGTGGTACACTTTACTGAAAAACTATAGATTTGTGCTTTAACATAGTAATTTAACTTCATATCTAGATGTGTTATCTGTCAAAAAAATACACAATTTTGTAACCATTAAAACAAATGAACAATAACAATTCTGTATTCATTGGACAGAATGTTATTGTACTAATAGCGCCATCTGTAAGGAAACTAAAGAGTTAACATCGCTGCAACAGAACTAAACTCAATACTCAAATACATTATAGTTAATCTACTTAATACTAGATGACACCACTAGAACCAGGCGTAATCAGTGTTCCTAACTTGGAGGTTTTATAATAATTTTAAAAAAACTGTGTTAAAAATTATTACCCGTTAGAAAACTGCGCGAGCCCTCACAAAGGTCAGCTTTTTGCTAGTTATTATTGTAGCCCAGTCTGAAAGGTCTCTAATTGACAGTTCCCTTTATTTTCGCCTGTATTGTACATTATTAATTAGATAATAATTGTTATATTATTTATCACAGCTTTCTGGATGCGGATCACCTTTACGGGAATTCAATTACTGCGCAAAAACCTAGAAGTACCTAGAACAGAACTTCAGAACATAGAAGAGTTTGCTAAACGTTATAGTTTTGTAGATGAATTTAGCATCCGTTTTTAAGATCGAAAAAAAAATTGTCTAAATCAACTTTGTATTGTCTTATGTTACGAAATTATTAATTTATTCTCAAAATGAAATTAGTATTAGTTTTTTTATAGCGATGATAGCTCAGTGGTTAACGTGGTCAGTTCGCATGCCGAAGGGCGTGTGTTCAAACCACAACAATGAGCTTGAGCTGTCGGTAAAGGAAAACATCGTGAGGAAACCATAGCGGGGTGGTAGGGTACTTTTTAGTACTCGGCTGGCTAGCTACCACCCTCAAGTTGAAATCTGCCGCCAAGCATCTAACGGTGTGTTCCGGCAGCCTCACTTGAGAACCAGTTCAATTCTAGGCTAGGTGTGCTTTACCATCTTCGACCACACCGTCACTTAGCATCAGGTGAGTTGTGGTCAAATACCAAGCCTGTCAGCTATAAAAAAAAAAAAAGTAGCGACGATAGTTTAGTTTGACAGCCCTGTTGGCTCATTGGGAGTATGTCTGCCTGAGCTGTAGGGCGTGGGTTCGATTCCCGCCAAGGACAAATGTTTGTTTGGTATAAACAAATGTTTGTTCTGTGTCTGGGTGTTCTGTATGTATTATAAGTATGTATTTAAAAAAAAAAAAAAGTATTTATGTATTCTATCAGTTATCTGACTTCCATCACACAAGCTCTGCTTAGCTTGGGGTCAGATGGCGCTGTGTGTAATGTGTCCTACAATATTTATTTATTTATTTATTTAGTGGTTAGCGCGGTCAGTTCCCACACCAAAAGCGTGAGTTCAAATACCAGCAATGAGCTTGAGCTGCCGATGAAGAAAAACATCATGAGGAATCGCTGCTTTGGCGCTCATTGCTTTAAGACTTGATGGTTAGTCTCAATAGCCCTGTAATTTCGCTAGCTGCAGTACCCTTCAAACCGGAACGCAATTATGTTTACACACTACTGCTTGGGCGGCAGAATATCTGGTACTACGGTGGTACTACCACCAACTTAACTTATATTAATTAATTATTTGTATGGAATAAAGATAAGAATTAATTTTTCGAGTGTTTTATATTGATTTAAAAAACGGTATTTTTACAAGCTTTTATTTAACTTCCAATGTATGTATGTACGGGTCAAATCTTGCAAGTTAAATTTGACCCACTTCCCGATGTCAGATTAGATGTAAAATTTGGGTTATGTAACCCAATCTTTACACCTAGATGATATCCAGGGTCTGATGATGAACCTAGAAGGTGGCCAAGGCATCTCTGTGATAAAACAACATAACCCCACCGAGTTCGGGCTCGATTGATTCGTCTTGAGGAGCACTTTATACCTAGATGATATGCAGGGTCTGATGATGAAGCTAGAAGGTTTCCACGGCATCTCTGTGATAAAACAACATAACCCCACCGAGTTTGGGCTCGATTGATTCGTTTTGAAGAGCACTTTCTGCCTAGACGATATCCAGGGTCTGTTGTTGAAGCTAGAAGGTTGCCACGGCATCTCTGTGATAAAACAACATGACCCCACCGAGTTTGGGCTCGATTGATTCGTCTTGAGGAGCACTTTATAACTAGATAATATCCAGGGTCTGATGATGAAGCTAGAAGGTGGCCACGGCATCTCTGTGATAAAACAACATAACCCCACCGAGTTTGGGCTCGATTGATTCGTCTTGAGGAGCACTTTATACCTAGATAATATCCAGGGTCTGATGATGAAGCTAGAAGGTGGCCAAGGCATCTCTGTGATAAAACAACATAACCCCATCGAGTTTGGGCTCGATTGAATCGTCTTGAGGAGTAATCTCTAAAATACTTACCTACTAAACAGTTAAAAGTAAATTAAAAGTAAAAAAAATATTTTTAAGAACAAGCTTTTAGCAACGAACTAAAAAGTTTAATAATAAATTCTAGTAAGTATTTGGCGTGTATGTACTAACCTTTATTCTTAAAGTCTTGAGGGGTAAAAAAATCGTGTGGTAAGCCTGAGAATTTATAAAAAAAAAGCTCTGACGTACTCAGTTGACGTGAATACTTCTTTTAAAAAGTGGAACCTACCTACCAAGGGGCCGAGCAATAGACTTTGTCACAAAAAAAAACACTAATCTATGCATTCTATGACAATCATAAAACAATAAAAAAAAAGTGGAGGTATTAAAGTAAATATTCAAAATATCCAAAGACGTCCCCGTAATATCATTTCTAAATACTTTGGATACTTTATGGTGCTTGAGACGGCTCACATAACCGGGAGAAAAAATAAAACGCATCCTTTTCTAATATCGAACGGAAGGTATGGGAATGTAGTTGGTATAGTTGAAATCTGGAACTATCTGCTTTTGACGTGAATCTAAGCTAACTCTATTTTTATAAACTGGTCCACAGCTGGAGAAGTCTTTTCATTGTGAGAAGGATAAAGCTTGAGTCCACTACGCTGGCCAAGTGCGTGTTACGAGACGAACGAGACGCTCTCCTGTTCCGATACCCAGAACTTTGAGTAGCAAAACAAAGTCTAAGGCATCGTTGCTTTGGTGCTTTGAAACTTTCGATGGTTAGTCTCAACAGCCCTGTAATTTCGCAGTACCCTTAAAACCGGAACACAGTAATGTTTACACACTACTGCTTAGCGGCAGAATATTTGATACTGCGGTGGTTTTTTTTTTAACGCTGACTGGCTAAGTATTTGACCACAACTCACCTGATGTTAAGTGACGGTGTGGTCGAATATGGTAAAGCACACCTAGCCTGGAATAGAACTGGCTCTCAAGTGAGGCTGCCGGAACACACCGTTAGATGCTTGGCAGCAGATTTTCAACTTGAGAACTTGGTATTTACCTAGACGACCTCTAGCTACAGAGACCTTCCACCAAGTTTTTAGTTGGTGGTAGATTTCCTTACAGAAGTTCGAAAAAGCGACATCGTTTCATGGTTGATGTTTCAAAAACTCGAAGGAAACTATTTGATTCCACGTTCACTGTGCGGACCGCTAAACAGAGGAATGCGCTGCGTGAGTGGGTGTCCATTGTATACAATCTGACGTCTTCAAGTCGAGAGTAAATCGGTATCTTCTAGGCAGCGTACTTCATCTTAGAGTGCATCATTACTTAACATCAGGTGAGATGGCGGTCAAACGCAAGCCCATCTTTTTTTTAATGTACAGAAAGTGGGACATCGATTGCCTTTGGTGCGAGTAAAAACAAATATTTTTTTCATAAACTTCCATTTACAATTTTTAAAAGGGTGACTTCTTTATCCGCGTTTAACGGTTTTTTGGTAGGAGTCACCGACATGCTAATATGACTTATTTCAAGTTTTCACTTCTATCATATTTATTTTTTATATGATAAAGTGGCAAACAAGCGACAAGTCACTTCATTGTAAGTCATTGCCACCTACAATACCCAAGGCTTTATTAGTGCGAATGCTAAAATAAAGCTTTAAAATAATTGCATCCGTTATTTTACCAAAAAGCTATCTCTCCAACTGTCCCTGCGACATATCGATCGTTTATCTCCAAGCGCGGCCAAGCGCAACAGAAACAAAACGCAGCCGTCTTTTTTCAAAACAATAAAAAAGAAAAACCCGTGTTCCTTTTTTAAATACAACCGCGGCGTCGCGCAGGGAGACAAATGTGCGCCATTCGTTCTGTGCATGTATTTAGATGTTCGAAATTCGAAATCCTTTAACTTTTTTTTGGGTAGATTTCGGAGTGTGGTATGTCAGGGTTTTCAGGTAGAGTAACTGGACTAAGCTATATCTGCCACAGAATGAATAACCGCTATAGCAGATGTGTTCTAATTAAAAGGCAAGTATGTAGTAGGGTTTCTTGTAATGTTAAAGTAATGAGATGAACGAGACGCTCTCCTGATGGTAAGAGCTAACGTATGTCCATGACCTTTGTAGTGATACACAGAACTTTGAGTAACAAAACAAAGTCCAGGACAGTGCTCATTACTTTGAGAGTTTCTATGGTTAGTCTCAACAGCCCTGTAATATTTCTAGCAGCTCCCAACGCATTGTCGTAGCAAAAAACACATTTGGAAGTAAATTAACTTCATTATAGTTTGAAAAAAAAAAAGGAAAACTTTGACGTTGTTGCAAAAAAAGTAAGCTTACAAGATGTTAAGTTCAGTTGTAACGTTGAAAATGACGTGGAAATTGACATTTAATACGTGGTATCCTCGTGATGTCTCGTTTTTTATGAAAACCGAGAGCACTTCACACCTCAAAGCTTAGGTAACAAGTGAAATATCACTATGTTGAAGCCAACTACATCACCAAACAAGACAGCGCTATATCGTGATATTTTGTCTTTTTTTTGTTGTTTGTTGTAGAAAAAAATATCCCGTTCTTGGAGATAATAGAACGCAAGATCGCGATTCAGAATATCAGTAAAACGAAAAATCGTATAATTCGAGATGTCACACTGTCTTCGCAAGTGGACGGTATGTGATCGCATAGCGTTGTATGGCAAAAAGGGCCCGCGCAGAAATTTGAATTAGTTTATAAGAATTCTGGGCACCACTTACTAAACAACCAAAATAATGTGACCCATTTTTTTTATATTTATGGTCTGGCTACTGAGGACTTTGAACCATGTCTATATTTGGAATTACAGCACTTCACTTGTCTTCCTTTTTTGCAACTTTTGTCTTACATCTATAGTTACAGTCAGTCTAGTCTTGGTCAAGTCCAGTCGGTACCAGTCAAATCAAGTCATGCCTCAGTAAAATAGTGGTGACTTTACTATATGCTTCTGGATGGAGTTTTGGAAGCAACACGAAAACTCATGCTTAACCACATTATATCATTCTCCCACACTCGCGCTTGTAATTCGGCACTTTATGAATAAAACACCACTATTTTTATGCACAAACACTCAAAAAAACACTAGTTTTGGAAAAAAAAATGGGGCGACACGACCTTTAACGCGTTCCCGCCAAAGCTCAAGGTGATCCAAATAATATAATTATTTAATACCAGTTTCATTAGGGAAATCTACCCATCCAACAAGTTAACCACCGACAATATTTTTTTTTCTTTGCTCCTTTTTGACCTACATAGTCGGCGTTTTTAAGCCCGAGCGTATTGTAATGTCGATGTCACAGATAACTACTTTTTTTTGACCGTTGCAAATGAAAATGTCAATTGATTTTTATGATTAATTTGTCCATTGTACACGAGTAAGGGAAAATTAATCATTAAAATTATCTTTGAATGGTTTTCGTTTGGTATTTCATATCGCCCTTTAGCCTCCTTAGCGACATCTCAATGTTGCCTAGAAGAAATCGCTCCAAGCGAAAAGATAGCTGTAATTTAAAAAAAAAAAACTACTTACATAGCAATTTGTACTAAAGTTCAAATATTCATGCGATCTAGAATATAATTATATTACTATCAAAATAATATTTTGTAAGTATTTTTTCTAATACTTACAATATTGTAAGAAATATTTTTCAATATATTTAGTTTAAATTTTTTAATGAAAAAAAATCTATATCACACGTCTTCTTTTCAATTGAGGATCACTTATAAAGTTTTTTTGATCTTTTTTCTGGTTATAAGTATTCTCATAACAGCTACCTTCCTCAACTAATATTACAGGGCTTGTTAACTAGTGCGTCAACTAAGAAATGCTCATTTTGAATAGTTTACTCATATAGCAAAGTGTATATTTTGAACCTAACGGCAAGAGCGCGATGACCTAGTCGCGAAAAAAAAATATTTTCGGTATTTATAGAAAAAAAAACACTTGACCAATTTCGAAATATTACATTCCTGTTCATTATTTTTACGTTTAAAACTCTTTAAACTATGAGATGGGGCTTATTTTAATTATAAAAACTTGACATAGTAGGTTGTATAGAGCTACTTCCAGTGCCTAAAAAAGCAATGCCAAACTAAGAAGGTTTTTGGCGGGAACGCGGTGAGCGTCGTGTCGCCCCATTGTATCTTTTCTAAACCTAGTGATTTTTCGAGTTTTTATGCATAAAAATAGTGGTGTTTTATTTATAAAGTGCCGAATTACAAGCGCGAGTGTGGGAGAATGATATAATGTGGTTAAACATGACTTTTCGTGTTGCTTCCAAAACTCTATCCAGAAGCTTATAATAAAGTCGCCACTACTTTACTAAGGCATGACTTGATTTGACTGGGACCGACTGGACTTGATCAAGACTAGACTTTGACTGTAACTATAGATGATAAAGAAGCTGAAAAATGAAGACTACTTACAAAATATAGAAACATTGAAACTGGCAGAATGCACAGAGTGCGATGCCAAGAAGTAAGAGGAAAAAAAAAAGTGCCAAACTAAAACAAAATCTGTCAATGTCAAGTCAATGGCAGCCGTAATAACCTCTTCCATACACGTACGTCGAGTTGTTTTTCGCTTTATTGATACAAATATCTGGTTTATTTTACTTTTAACGTTATTCAAACCCTGACATCACTTTGGGGCTATGATATAATAAGATTTATTGACTTCATATCAATTGTCAAAATCAATCAAATGTTGTAAATATAGCTATCTATGCTTTTTTGTTTCACATGGCAAGTGCATATATACGTATATCCAACCTACTTTATGACGTCATCGCTATAAAAAACTTTGAAAACGTTAAAAAGCTACCGCATAGAAAGCCAAAAAATTCAAATTAGTTTCATAAAATGACGTTTACTAGCAGTAAAAAACATAAAATTAATAATAATTACATACCGAATTTGCATAAAAAAGCTCGTAAATGAATCTAAAGACAATTAAAACACACTGAAAATTTTCATCTATTGATGGATATTGATTAATGATTTTTTCACAGCCAGTGTTATGCTGGATGATGTATAAGCATTCTAACGATATCCCATACATCCAAATCTATGCAGGCATTTGAAAGTTATGGTAGAATACAAAAATTAATGATGAATGAAAAAATTTACATGAATGTGAAAAAATACTCTCCTTTTTAGGGCAGTCGGGTAAAAGCTGTCCTTCCACGAGAAACTTGATCATTTTCATCTAGCTCGTACAATCGTTTAGCGGTGAAAAGGTGACAAACAGAAAGACAGAGAAACGGAATTACTTTCACTTTTCACGTGGAATAGTGAATAGAGTGCCACACAAAGAGATTGGGTTCAGTGTTGAATGTTATGCACGGTATGGATTTCTTCTGTAACAAACCATTAAATCTAACTACAGACAAACACAGGACGATATAAATATAAAGACAATATATGTATACAAACAAGCAAACGGCCAATCAATTATCATGATTGTTCTGTAGATGACTTTGACATTGGTGACGTTTTTATGTTTTTTTTTTCTTTCGGCCATGTCACTTTCGTTTATTATGCCAATTCTAATGTTTTACTTTTAATTTTAAAACGGGGGAACACAATTTAAACCCCAAATGATAACAAAAAAAATTATAAAGATCTAAAAAGGATCAGACAAGTTTACAAGTTGAAAAATTTATGTTAATCCCACTATAATATTACAATGTGAAAGTTTGGATGGATGGATGGATGGATGTTGGTTACTCAATCACGCCACAACGGCTGAGCGGATCTGGATGAAATTTTGCATGTACATAGATACTTTAGGCCCTGGAATAAAACATGGAATAATCATTACAAATATAATTAACTATGTACAATTTTCTATACCTTGCTAAAATGTTATAGAATTTAAAATTAACAAATGAGACATTGCTAGTATATACCTACATATTGTATGTATTGCCTTCTTCTCAAATGCATGGAGGAAAAAAATTTATAAAAGTTTTTATGATCCAAAAAATAAAATTTTGACGAAAGCAATTTTCGTGTTTTTTAATCGTTTTGGCAACTGCCTTTTTGTTTTGTTACGAAGTTCATTCCTTTCTTTTCCAGAGAAAATTATCTATGTGTAACGTATAGGTATTCATAATTCGTAGCAGGCGGATGACATCCAAGTCCAAGTCATGATCCCTAAACTTCCTTGCTTTGATGCTTTTATTGAGTTTTGGGTGCAGCGTTATACGGTTTATTTTGGTATTATTTACAATAATTTCCCGTTTCAATACTAATCCTGCATAAGTTTTGACATTCACGGCTCAGTTATGAAAATGTTCTCGTAAAATATTAAGTGCAGCCTTTTTGCACAAAAACTCGTTTGCCTTGTGTTGAGGGTCGAAACGGACTTTGCCGAACTTTATTCCGATATCATGGTGTATTGTGAAAATTTTATTTTTTATTTGTCTTTTCTTATTTATTTGCCCCGTTGGGCAAGCTAAAGCTATAATGCCAAACTGCCTTGTCTTCAGTTTTTGCAATTCATGTCTTAAGTCTACATATAGTTACAGTCAAAGTCCAGTCCGCACCAGTCAAATCAAGTCATGCCTTACTATAAGCTTCTGGATGGAGTTTTGGAAGCAACACGAAAAGTCATGTTTTACCGCATTATTTCACTTTCCTACACTCGCGCTTGTAATTCGGCACTTTATGAATAAAACACCACTATTTTTATGCATAAACACTCGAAATAACACTAGTTTTAGAAAAAAATACAATGGGGCGACACGACGCTCACCGCGTTCCCGCCAAAACTCCGTGAAAAAATAAGATTAATAAATTGTTTTTATTTTTGGCATCGCACTTTGTGCTAGGCCAGCATATAGTAATATGTATCTTCAAGTGTCCCAAGTTAAAATTAATTATAATAAGTCGTAGTCACGGTCAAAGTTACTCGTAAGGCATGGTCTCATCCTGGTCATTCTTTATTTTTTTAATGTAAGAGTAATGAGACGAACGAGACGTTCTCCCGATGGTAAGAGATAATGCCTGCCCATGACTATTGCAGCGATAGCGGTACACAGAACTTTGAGTAGCAAAACAAAGTCCAAGGCATCGCTGCTTTGGCGCTCATTACTTTGAGACATTTGATGATTAGTCTCTCAACAGCATGTACTTTCGCTAGCTGCAGTACCCTTCAAACCGGACCTCAGTAACGTTTACACACTACTGCTTGGCGGCAGAATATCTGGTACTGCGGTGGTACCTACCTAGACAACCTCCTGCTAAGGAGTTCTACCACCAAGTCCATGTTCATTAATGGTGATTTTTCTAGAAGTTTCTACGGAGTTTTCGAAACAATACGAAAAGGCATTAATATGCCTTTTCGTATTGTTTATCACCACATTATATCACATGCCCACTGTTTATAATTCAGCTGATTAAAACGTAATTATTTTTAAACTTACACATTCCTTTTGACTGGAACGCGGAAAAAGTTGAAATACAATAGAATGGAACGGAACGGAACAGAACAGAATGGAATAGAATAGATTATAACTTTATTGTACACCAAATATTATAAACAAAAAAAAGTTAAAATTGTGTCGCTGCATAACATGCTGAATGTACTTTCAATAACTTGCGTTTGATCGAGTATTTACTTATATAATTATCGAAGTAGTCATAACGAATTATGTGCATGTTGTGACTAAGTAATAAAATATAGTGAAACATGACTTTTCGTAATGCATCTACAACACCATTATAGCGTGTAGTAACAACTTTTTTTAACTTTAATTTTCGGGGCTTTTAGACTGCAAGTCAACGACGGCCCTATGTTTTTAAATACAATGTTTATGCGTTTTTTTTTGCGTTTAATGCCACAATGTTATTTTCGAATTCACGCCGCGGTGAGCTATGACCCCACTCGAATAAAAAAAGTAATTTTCTTATCACCAGAACGCATCAACTCACGAGTATCAATGGACAGTGATTTCCTGATCCAGATTGCTTACAGAATCGCCGATAAATGACGAAACCGCGCCAATATTTGAAATTATAGACTATTAACCTCAACGCCTGGCTGACTATACGAGTTCCTTTGCCTTGAATGAACTAAAAAAAAAAAAAGTTATTACCGCGCCTTTTTCTCTGTCATTTTCTTTTGCTTCGAATGGAATAAAAATTCGATTTGGCCACATTTGGATTTTTTTCGTCACGAATGTTTCTGACGTAAGTATTGTATTATTTTCCAAAACTTGTGTTTCTGAGTGTTTTTTTTTATGTATATAAGTAAATAGTATTCATGAATTACCGAATCACGTACGTGAATATGGTATTGTGGTGAATCATAACTTTTTGTGTTGCTTTCAAAACTCGTTCAAAGCTACTAGTTAAGTCTTATCTTTACTAGGGGATGACCGGACTCAACAATGACTTACGTTGTATGTAATTGTATGTGAGTTAGACTTCTTTTAGACTTATTGCCGTGGTGGTGCCGGCGTAAGAATAGTACCCCACCCTTTCTACCCGTGGTTGCCGTAAGAGTCGGCTAAGGGATGTTATCCGGAAGATGGGCAGCAGCGTCTTCCTTGAACAATCACACCTAACTGCGCTCGCCAACCCGCCTGCCAAGCGTGGCGAGTATTGGCAAAACCCCCCCGGGAGGAGGCTTATGTCCAGCACTGGATGGATTCCTATGGCTGATGATGTGATGTGGTGTCAGGTATAAAGTTATCCATTCATAACGCCACATTCAGTATCTAAATATACATATTTATGTTTCTTATACATACCATAAGAAACAAACCTGTTGTTATTTAAGAGTTTTTCCTGTTGTTCTTATGCTTTCTCTATAAGTCTTCGTAATATACTGCGTATCTTAGTATTTAGTAATCTATAATTTTGCATACCAACAAAGATCTTAAAGATAAGATTTTGTTTTTCACTTATGTGACGTTATTTAGAAACGAGGATGGATATTTTGTAAATTATTATTTTTACATAAGTAATTTCCTTCTAAGAACTTAAATGATCTGTAAATATTACAGATCATTTAGGCCAACCCGCCTGCCAAGCGTGGCGAGTATTGGCAAAACTCCCCCAGGACTCCTCCTGGACGTCCACTGCTGGACATAGGCGGAGTCCTATGTCCTATGATGATGACAGACTTATTTTACTGGATTTTTCCAAAAATATACAATCTTTTCACACTGGTAATTACAATTAGTGCGGAACATCACGTATGTCAAATAATAATTCATCTACAGAAAATAGAGATGTCAAACAAGCCAAGTCACGGAGATTGTTTGGCCGTTTTTCACGCATAAATTCTTTGATTATGCTTTTATTTTTTATTCACATAGAATTAGTTGGTCCTTCTAGACATATTTATGATTATTCTTAATTCTCAGAACCTTTTCTAAATAAATTGCGGTTCCATTGATATTTTCAAAGGATTAAAGCTGTTATTGTGACAAGGTAACACAAACTCCATATCTGAGAATCCTTTAAATGTCCTTCAAGTTATTTTACTGGAACACGCTGTAGTCATCAATAATATGAGCTATTCGAACTGTTTAGACCAGGGCTGACCAAAGCGCGGCCCGCATCTTTATTTGTGAGGCCCTAAATGTGTTTTTGATCTACTGCAATTACGAAAATTATCCTTTTTTATATAGGTACAGGCAGGTGATTAGGTGTTTGACCACAGTTCATAAATGACGGTCTGGAATGGAACTGGCTCTCAATTAAGGCTTCCGGTACTCACCGTTAGATACTTGGCGGTAGATTTTCGATTTGTGGGTGGTATCTAGCCAGCCTATTAAGTACTGGAGAATACCATACCATCATGCTATGGCTTCCTCGCAATGTTTTCTTGCACGAAGTTAAATTAACGAAGAACTAAAAAAATTAATTTAACTAAGCATTTTTTTTAAATGTTTTCTTGAAAAATTTAAAGTATTTGTTTCTGCGGCCCTTCAATTCAATTATTTGTATTGGTCCGGGATCATATCTAGATTGGACAGCTCTGATTTATATGACACGACAATGAGGACACGACCGCTGAATCGGATTTGACATCCCACTCAGCGTAAGTTAATTTATTTGTCGCATTAGGGTTATTGCACGATATTCTACCAAATATACCCCGAAACGGAGGAATCAATCGTTCTAGTTGTGGAACAGCGTCCATGGCGAGCGTCACTTTTTTTTAAATGTAACAGTAACGAGGCGAACGAGACTCTCTCCTGATGTTAAGAGATAACGCCTGTCCATGACCATTGCAGCGATACACAGAACTTTGAGTAAAACAAAGTCTAGGGCATCGTTGCCTTGGCGCTCATTACTTTGAGACTAGATGGTTAGTCTCCATAGCCCTGTAATTTCGCTAGCTGCAGTACCCTTCAAACCGGAACACAGTAATGTTTACACACTACTGCTTGGCGGCAGAATATCTGGTACTGCGGTGGTACCTACCTAGACGACCTCCTGCTTAGGAAATCTACCACCAAGTGAAAAAGTGATTAAATCTTTTTAACAAATTGAGATGTTAGATTCCAAGAATCTGTGTTTAAAAGCAGGGTCGTTTTTACCTGGGGGTTCAGGGGGTGCTGTGCACCCGACCGCAAAGTCCTAGGAGGCGCAAACCGAGACCGCCATAAATTTCGATAGGTACCTACTACACTAAGATGCCGTGGTGGTGCCGGCGTAAGAATTGTACCCAACCTTCTCTACCCGTGGTTGCCGTAAGAGTCGGCTAAGGGATGTAATCCGGAAGATGGGCAGCAACGTCTTCCTTGAACAATCACACCTAACTGCGCTCGCCAACCCGCCTGCCAAGCGTGGCGAGTATTGGCAAAACCTCTCCCCAGGAGGAGGCCTATGTCTAGCAGTGGACTTCCTATGGCTGATGATGTGATGTGACACTAAGCCCACTCGAGCGGAGCCGCGGGCTCAGTTAGTTCATTCTACATCTCAGATATTGTTTTACTATAAATGCTGTATGCCGCTTTCCGCAGGTGTCATACTTTTCGCGATGTGCAAGTTAATTTTACCAAGAATTTAAATTCATTCAACACGTGCGTAGACTTTTGCACTCCGGCGCCGAATATGCTTAAGACGGCCCTGTTTATAAGTTATTAAAAAATACGTTGTTTAAAAGTTAGCAAAGAACCAGACAGAATTTTATATACGTATAAGGAGTCGTTCAAGTATTACGTAAGCACCAAAGGGGGGTGGGGGAGTCTTTACTTTGCTTATTTTTGACGACATTGGGGATGAGGCGATCTGAATGGTGATAATATCAGCAAAGTCGTATAAATTATGCTGATTGTTTGGTTTCCTTGTTATCGACACACCACGTTTTAGCGAAATGGCTGCTAATTAAACCAATATTTACTTAAGCATAGGAGAGGGAAGTAAGAGCTTTGCTTACTTTTGCTGACAAGGGGGAGGGAGGAGTTAATAATTACTAAAATTCTGCTTATTCTTGAATGGTCCCTAACTGCGCCCCGCAGTGTTGCCCGCTACATGTTTTTGGGATAAAAAGTAGCATATGAGTTTATCCAGGGTGTCTACTAGTTCCATATAATCGATGGTTATTCCATACCAAAATTCATCAAAATTTGTCCAGCTGTTTAAGCGAAGTAACAAACACACAAAAACACTTAAAAGCTTTCACCTTTATAATATTATAATAATATGATGTCAAAATCACAATCAAAGTCATTTATTCAGTTTAGGCCCTGGTAAGGCACTTATGAACGTTAAGTTACATGTTTGAATCTACCACCGGCTCGTAATTACACTTCAACTGAGAAGACTCCGGCAAGAAACTCAGCAAGGCATTTTTTTGTGGATCTTTCTTTTCATATTAGGTTACAGTTTATACAGTTTACAGTTATAGATATTAATACATCATGCTTATAATGTCACTTAGCCAGGGGGATGCAAGTGCAGAGAGAAGCTACTACAACCATTTATATTCCTGTCTTCCACGTAATGTGCGACCTTGGTAGGATTTGTCAATAATGTGATAAAAAATAGAAATAGAAATTGTTATAAATAAAAACAAAAAGTCGTGTCGTGCCATGTAAACGATAATTCTTAAAACGTCAAATTCAGTTAAATATCCCAGTGACTTATGGTGGCAGCTTGTGGGGACCTACCTTTGTCATTTTTTATCTCGTCCCAGAAAAAGGGTAGTCGTGATTCATACGATCATAAAACCATCTTATAGTTCAATAACCCGAGGGCGCCACAGTACTGTCTCTTGTATAACACTGACAGCTCTCCTTGAAAATATTTTAGTTCGTCATTCGCTCACAAGTTGAGTATTTTTGGTCGTAAAAGACAAGAGCGTACTTTTGAAGTTGCTTTTTTTGTTGTTTTTGAATGACCTAGAGATATTGGTATTTTACCGGGTTAAGATGTTATCTTTATTTTTCTGTTTTGTCCAGGTTGAAACATGTTTAATAGTTTGAAAAGGTTTTTATGCTATTTAAGTATATCGATTTGTAAGTTCTTCGTTAGCTATAACGTACTTAGCTTATGACTTTTTTTTAAATTTAAAAGTACTGAGACGTTCGAGACGCTCTCCTGATGTTAAGAGATAACGCCTGTTCATGACCATTGCAGCGATACACAGAACACTCTTGAAAGAGTTTTGTAGAATCAACGTAGGCATACAAATACGTCATGTAAACAGCCTTCTTTAGCAGTAGCTAAAGAGTTTTCTATAACATAACGATTAAAAGCAATACAAACACGTCACCTAATGTTGACAGCTATGAATGATGTTGTTCCACTGCTTACTATGAAAGTTATAGACAGAACTATAATTAGTATCATAATATGAACCTATAGCGTTTCGCTTGGAGTTTAATTCATATTCTATAAACTATTTATTGTTTCATTTGCGATACATTTAATATCATATCATTTAATAGCAGTAAAAATATTATCATTGCCTTGTAGTAAAATAAACAAAAGACGCATCCAAATGTAAATGAGGCGAGGAATAAAAAGGATTATTTAAATAATATTTGATTATGTTTAGTTATACGCGGGGAGCGCGTAGGGGGGCCATTTTGATGTGATATAAACTTATGAGACACGGCATTGAGATTGAGACACATTGAGCAGCACTATAAAAGAAAATACAAAAGGCAGAATTAAACTATCATAACATTTAACGCGCTTTACTTCTTTAGTGTTTTTGGCATCGCAGTGCATGCCAATAAAGTACTTTTTAGGGTTCCGTACCTGAAAAGGAAAAAGGAACCCTTATAGGATCACTTTGTTGTCCGTCTGTCTGTCTGTCAAGACCCTTGTTCGAGGTATCAAGCTGAAATTCATATCAAATACTCAGGCTACTGTCCCTTGGAGCTGTGAAAAAATCAAACTTCTAAGCCAACGCAATCAATAGATACATCCGTATATGCTGCAAATTTTCGACACTCGCAAGGGTATCAAAACCTACAGGTGAACCCGTGAACAGAATTCTGAAATTTGGTACGAAGCAACGTCTTATAGCACAGATATAGGAAAAATTAGGAAACGCATAAATTATCATTAAAAAAAATACCATAACTACTTATATACCTACAGGTTTGTACGGAACCCTCGGTGCGCAAGCCCGAATCGCACTTGATCGGTGTTTATATTTTATAAGATAACATAACATGGCAAGATTTGAGATTGGAAAAGAGTTGAGAATTGGAATTGAGAAAAATAACTCCCTCAGTGTGTCCCCAACTTTTCTCGAGAATGCAAAACAAGTCTCACGATGTAGGTGACTTCCACTGCAGAATTTTATATTTTTTAATGCCATGGATTCTGCGATGACATAATTTCACTAGAATAGACATTGAAGATGTAACTTGTAAAATTATGTTTCAAATTCAGTTGTTTTTACCACCTGTTTAGCGACATAATGTGGTAAACAGTACTTTTCGTGTCGCTTCCAATACTCTTTGGAAGCTTCACATAGCCACCACTACTTTAGTAGACTGGACTAGACTCGTTTACTCGATGATTTTGTGCCTTTGACTGTGACTTCGACTAGTTTAACTTGACAAATTTAATTGACAAAGCCTACTATAAGGTGGTTCATTACGTGGAAGACAGGAATATGTGGCTGTAGTAGCTTCCCTTTGCACTTGCACCCCCCTGGCTAAGTGACAATTGTAGTAAGCATAATGTATTAATATCTATAACTGTAAACTGTATAGACTGTAACCTAATATGAAAAGAAAGATCCACAAAAAAAATGCCTTGCTGAGTTTCTTGCCGGAATCTTCTCAGTTGAAGTGTAATTACAAGCCGGTGGTAGATTCTAACATGTAACTTAACATTCATAAGTGCCTTACCAGGGCCTAAACTAAATAAAAGACTTTGATTTTAATTTTCAATATTTGACACTGTCCAATGCATTTTCGTAGCGATGATAGCTTAGTTCCTAGCGCCGTCACTTTAGGCGCCGACGGACGTAAGTTCGAACCCCAACAATGATCTTGAGCTGTCGGTGAAGGAAAACATCGTGAGGAAACCATAGCGTGGTGGTAGGGCACTCTCTAGTACTCGGCTGACTTGCAACCTCAAGTTGAAAATCTGTTGCCAAGCACCTTATTTTTAAAATGGTTTACAAGCTAGGTGTTTGACCACAGCTTACCTGATGTTGTAAGCACAACAAGTATGAAATGGAACTGGCTCTCAAGTGAGGCTGCCGGAACACACCGTTAGATGCTTGGCGGCAGACTTTCAACTTGAGGGTGGTAGCTAGCCAGCCAAGTACTAGAAAGTACTCTACCACCATGCAAAACGTAAAAATTGAACGGTATGTTCCGGCAGCCTCACTTTAAAGCCAGTTCCATTTTATAATTGTTGTGTTTACCATCTTCGACCACACTGTCAATAAAAATCAGTTGAACTGTGGTCAAACATCTAGCCTGTCAACCATAAAAAAATGCACAAACTACAACGCCAAAACAAAGATGTAGACGCACATATACCTATACAAAATTACTATTTTTTTATTTTTTTTATAGCTGACAGGCTTGGTGTTTGACCACAACTCACCTGATGTTAAGTGACGGTGTGGTCGAAGATGGTAAAGCACACCTAGCCTGGAATGGAACTGGCTCTCAAGTGAGGCTGTCGAAACACACCGTTAGATGCTTGGCGGCAGATTTTCAACTTGAGGGTGGTAGCTAGCCAGCCGAGTACTAGAGTACCCCCACGCTATGGTTTCCTCACGATGTTTTCCTTCACCGACAGCTCAAGCTCATTGTTGGGGTTTGAACCCACGCCCTTCGGCATGCGAACCGACCACGCTAACCACTGAGCTATTATCGCTATAAAAATATTGTCATTTCCATTCATTTTTATGTCCATGACTCTATGTAAGAACATGACTTATGACCCACCGCGCGCTATTTATGAATTTATCCAATTAATTATTTACCATTTGACATTTTACAGACACCAATTGGAAAACTAAATCCGGTACAAGTCATTAATTATTTATCGAAATTATTGTTATTTATACTTACCTACTTTTGCTTCCTAATTAGAGTGATTTTATTTTATTTATTTCGATACACAGAACAGAATACAATTTTTTCACTAACATTATGTAGATGACAGAAAGGATTCGATCTAAATTATATATTCCTTGATAAATGTGTATACAGTTTCAACATTATAAGTAAGAAGTAGCACTAAATATTACTCAGAATCATTTTTTTTAAATAAACTTTTTATAGCGATGACATCACAAAATAGGCTGAATGTAAAACAAAAAAGTATACATAGCTATTTGACACAATTTTTGATTTTGACAATTGACATGAAGGAAACAAATTTTATATGTGTTTGATCTGAGTTTATATCATAGCCTCATAAAAGCGATATCAGAGTCCGAGTAACGTTTAAAGGAAAATAAACCAGATATTTGTATCAATAAAGCGAAAAACAACTCTACTTATGTGTATGAAAGAGGTTATTTTTATTTTCTTTCTTCTTGGCATTGCACTCTGTGTATTCTGCCAGTTTCATTGTTTCTGTATTTTGTGTGCAGTCATCAGTTTTTAGCATCTTTATCTTTATAGTTAAACTCCAGTCTTGGTCACGTCCAGTCTTGATCAAGTCCAGTCCGTGCCAGTCAAATCCAGTCATGCTTTAGTAAAGTAGTGACGACTTTAATATAAGCTTCAATGGAGTTTTGGAAGCAACACGAAAAGTCATGTTTCACCGCATTATATCACTTTCCCACACTTACGCTTGTGATTCGGCACTTTATGAATTAAAAACCACTATTTTTATACATAAACACTCGAAAAACCACTAGTTATGGGAAAAAATACAATGAGGCGACAAGACTCTTTCCGCGTTCCCGCCAAAACTCAAAGAAGTTATTATGGCTGCCGTTGACTTGACATTGACAGATTTTGTTTTGGTTTGCCATTGTTTTTTTAGGCACTGAAAGTAGCCCTATACAGCCTACTATATGACGTCATTAGATGACAACTGAAAATCAAGTTTATTTTATGTATTCTTTTGTATATAATTCCCATCTCATAGTTTAAAGAGTTGTAAACGTAAAAATAATGTACAGAAATATAATATTTCGAAGAGGTTTTAATACGAGAGGTTACATACCGAAGTTTTTCTCAATATGGCAATTCTGGACGGCCCAGACGGTGATGGAGGAACGAACTTGACTCCTGTTTGACTGGACTCAAGTTGCTAAAGATAAAGAAACATGGAAGAAGGGATAGCTTCCCGGCCTTTGTCCTGCATTAGGACAATATAGGCTGATAAATAAATAATAAATCAATATCGGTTCAGCCGTTTAGAACCTACAGCCACACACAAGTTAAACTTATAACATCCTATTGTTTGTATCGGGGTTTTTTGACTCAGGGTTAAAAAGAAATGAATGGAAACCTTTACAATCCTTATTTTTTAAAAGATACAGAGATGTGTCTCTAACTCCCACTTACATATTTTTCTTAATAATTGTTATTATTTGTAAATTTATTGCACAATTTGTACAGCATTGTGTGGATTATGCACTGAATTTATGATTTCTGTATGTAATTTAAAAGAATGCGATATCATTTCACAGAAAATTTGCAGAAGTAAGACGACATTAAAAAATAAATTAAAATAGAGAAATGTATTTAAAACAAAAGAATCTTACGAGCTAGTGCCCCAAGTGGCGACCTTATCGCTAAAAGTGATCTCCTCCAGGCAACCAAAAATGAAAAACACATTACTGAGAATAAACGGGAGATCTTATAACATTTGCCGTGGTGGTGCCGGCGTAAGAACAGTACCCCACCCTCTCTACCCGTGGTTGCCGTAAGAGTCGGCTAAGGGATGTAATCCGGATGATGGGCAGCAGCGTCTTCCTTGAACAATCACACCTAACTGCGTTCGCCAACCTGCCTGCTAAGCGTGGCGAGTATTGGCAAAACCCCACCCAAGAGGAGGCACATGTTCAGCAGTGGACGTCCTATGGCTGATGATGATGATGATGTTATAACATTATTAAGTATCTACAATAAAAATAAAGTACTATAAGCACTTTTAAGTAAAGTTTGTCTTGATAGCTCAGTGGTTAGCGCGGTTGGATCGAGTCGCGGATTCAAACCTCAACCAAAGTAAGTAAAATATCTATAAGTAGAACATCTTCGCGATATATATGCGACACAAGTGGGAAGAGGCGGCGCGGCGGGGGCGGGGGACGCTTGCCGGCGATCACTACGCGAGTGCCGGCCGAGCAGTCGGGGTTAGCACGTAAATGGCATTGATTTCTGTCGTGTAGGTAGGTGTTCATGTTCAAATTGAATAGGTAAGTGATTTTTCTAATAAAAAGGTATTAAAGAGTCACAGAAGTTTACGTGTGTCTTATAGATTTGATGTTAGCGAAGCTACGAACAAAAAAGATCGATGTAAGATTTGTTCGTAGATGCGATGTCGACATCCCTGCACGCGCCGCGCGCTAAACCTGCGTGAATCAACGCTAGCAGGGAAGATGTTCTACTTACTTGGGGCCGCGCGCTTCAAGTGCTTTGCCTCAACAATGAGCTTGAGCTGCCGGTGAAAGAAAACATCGTAAGAAACCATAGCGTAGGGTACTCTCAAGTAAAACATAATTGTGTCAAAACCATCTCAGTTACCATTGTATATTAGACTATATGCTTGCCGGTGTCTTTGAAAGATATTTTCACACAATTAATAAAAGAAGGTAGTCTGAAATGTTTAAACTGTGGCTTTGATTTGTTAAACAAAACCCAACTTGCTGGACGCTGTTAGGATGAAAAATTTTAAATAAATATTAGTGCCATAAATTTGCGCGTGCGGCCCTTTGTAAATCGTCTGCTATAACACAGTGCGATTTAAAATTTAGTCACACTAATACTCGCCACGCTTGGCAGGCGGGTTGGCGAGCGCAATTAGGTGTGATTGTTCAAGGAAGACGCTGCTGCCCATCTTCCGGATTACATCCCTTAGCCGACTCTTACAGCAACCACGGGTAGAGAGGGTGGGGTACAATTCTTACGCCGGCACCACCACGGCAACCACACTATCTTCGACCACTCTATCACTCAATAGCAGGCGAGCTGTCAAATATATATCTAGACTGTCAAAATATTGAAAAAAAAAGACTTTATGTCGCTCCATGGCAAAGCGTATGGCTTCTACAGTGTTATTTATTCAGCCATGGAAACCGATTTCAATTATATCATTCGTTATATCTCGCTTTATTTTAAAGTGAGGATATTCCGAAAGGCTGAAGTTGTTAGTCTTTTAAAAGTATGGTAGTAGTTTGTAAGTTCTTCTTCTTTTTCTGGCAACGCATTTGTGTTTTAGCCAGTGTCAAGTATTTCGATATTTTCAAGTATTTTATGATAGGTCAATTGAAATACAACACAGTCAAAGTTACATTGTATGGCTACGTGCATTATATATGTGCCTAAAAAAAGCAATGGCAAACCAAAACAAAATCTGTCAATGTCAAATCATTCATTCATCTTTTTGGCAACGCATTTGTGTATTAGCCGGTGTCAAGTATTTCGATATTTTCAAGTATTTTAGGATAGGTTAATTGAAATACAACACAGTTAAAGTTACATTGTATAGGGCTACGTTCAGTGCCTAAAAAAAGCAATGGCAAACCAAAACAAAACATGTCAATGTCAAATCAACGGCAGCCATAATAACCTCTTCCTTATTTACAAGTACGTACATCGAGTTGTTTTCGCTTTGATACAAAAATCCGGATTATTTTATTTTAAACGTTACTCAGACTCTGATATCGCTTTTATGAGGCTATGATTTAAAAAAACTCTTTCTTCTTGGCATCGCACTCTGTGTATTTTGCCAGTTTCAATGTATTGTGTGCAGTCTTCAGTTTTCAGGTTTTTTATCTTTATAGTCATACAGTCCAGTCTTGGTCAAGTCCAGTCCGTGCCAATCAAATCCAGTCATGCCTGTAAAGTAGTGGTGACTTTACTATAAGCTTCGATGGAGTTTTGGAAGCAACACGAAAAGTCATGTTTCACCGCATTATATAATTTTCCCACACTCGTGCTTGGCTTTTTATGAATAAAACACCACTGTTTTTATACATAAACACTCGAAAAAGCACTAGTTTTGGAAAAAAATAATATGGTTCGACAAGACTCTCCGCGTTCCCGCCAAAACCTGATATTAGATTTGCTTACTTCATGTCAATTGTCAAAGTCAATCAAATGTGTCAAAATAGCTATGTATACTTTTTTGTTTTACATGGCAAGGGCATACATATTCAGCCTTCTTTAAGACGTCATCGCTATAAAGAGTTTGGAAACTTAAAATCAACTACCGCATAGAAAGCCGAAATATTCAAATTAGTTTCATAAAATAAAGTTTACTATCAGTAAAAATACAAAAAGTCTCAAAGTCCATTACAAAGCAAGCAGATTTTGTTGGCTGGTTTGCACACACTTATTTTGTTCTGAATTACTCTTCTAAGTACATAGAACCTATTGAATATAAACGCCATTTGCGTTTGTGCCTCCAACAAAAACTGGAATCTAACCTTAGAAGTTAGTTTTAACCGTTACCTCTATATAGAGACATGATAGTTAGAATGTAAGGGAAAAACGTAACTATTTTGCTCCCGACAAAGTTGGAAAAACATCGAAGTTAATTTTACATGCAGATTTAACTGCTGTTTGAAAATTAATCGTTTACTATGTGTTTTTTTTTCTTGGCGTCATACGTTGTGCGTTCCGCCAGCGTCAAATGTTTCATACAAGCTATTTATTGTCCGTGGTTTCGCTTTAAAGCAATTTTATAAAGTGTTTTCTTTACCTTTTTAGGGTTGCGTACCACAAAAGACAAAAATCGGAATCATTATAGGATCACTCTGTTGTATGTCTGTCCATCTGACCTTCTATCTCGAGGACGAGTTTAGATATCAAGTTGAAATTAAAACCATGTACGTCATTGTACGTAGATCTGTAGTCCCTAGCAGCTTTAAAAAAATCAAACTTCTGAGTTATCGCATATTTCGACACTCACAAGGGAATCAAACCCTATAGGGTACTTCCTGTTTAGCTAGAACTATAAAGTTTAGCAAGAAGCATTGTTTTATAAAAGAAAAAATCGTAAACTGTACATTTGGAATTTTATCACAAAAAATAGGGTCTTTATGCAAGGAATGAAGGTGAAAGTGAGGTATCTTTATCATGTGAGGTATCATATGAAAAAGCTTTATTAGCACAAGCTAAAACAGGTTTTTAATTTTATAAATTTATCTTACCTATTAGGTTATACGGAACCCTCGGTGGGCGAGTCTGGCTCGCACTTGTCCGTGTTTTTTAAATATTGTTTACCAGTCGCATATCAGACGCTAAAAAGTGGCCTCTTCTCATTGTGAGAAAGTTAAGGCCATAGACCACCACGCTGGCCAAGTGCAGTCAATTTTTTTTTGTTTATGTAGGTTCTGAACCATGTGGGTTTCCTCACGATGTTTTCCTTCACCGGCAGCTCAAGCTCATTGTTGGGGTTTGAACCCACGCCGGCATGTGAACAGACCGCACTAACCACTGGGCTATCATCGCTACAAAAAATAATGATAACAGACGCTAGTAATTACAAATTTTAAAATATAATGCAATGAATACAACTCAATACAAGTAATAATAAACTAGTTTAAATATGAATGGATGACCTGTAACTTTGGTGTTCATTTAAATATTTGTATTTAATTAATTAGAAGACCTTAACCTATATTTATTTTAATCTATGCATATTGCTGTTTGGATTCAGAATGCACAATACGAAGATGCATTGGGCATTTCTCAACGATGTTTTCCTTCACCGGCAGCTCGCTCATTGTCGAGATTTGAACCAACAGTTATCGGCGTGTGAATTGCGCTAACCACTGAGCTATCATCGCTGTCACTTCCCCAGTCTATACTTTCTCAGTCATCCGTGCCAATGTAACCAAAAACAACTAAATTGAGAATTACAATATCTATGTGCCGTGGTGGTGCCGGCGTAAGAATAGTACCCCACCCTCTACCCGTGGTTGCCATAAGAGTCGGCTAAGGGATGTAATCCGGAAGATGGGCAGCAGCGTCTTCCTTGAACAATCACACCTAACTGCGCTCGCCAACCCGCCTGCCAAGCGTGGCGAGTATTAGCAAAATCGCCCCAGGAAGAGGCCTACGTCCAGCAGTGGACGTCCTATGGCTGATGATGTGATGATGTGAATATCTAAGTGTTTTTAAATATATTTCACTCGTAAAAAATTATGTTCCACCCTGGTCCGATAAGTTATAGCATTGTGTGAAATGGACATGCGGTTAAATAGGGTTTGGTCTTAATGCCAGCGGTTCAGGCTTACATTATTCCATAATAAAACTAATCTATATTTCTCATCACATTTTTAATGTTAATAAAACACACTTAGCTTAGCCCAGCCAGCCCAGCAGATTAGCCCAGCGGATTAGCAAGTTGAAGTGGCAGTGGGCAGGGCACATAGCACGCAGAACTGATAGCCGATGGGGCTGCAAAGTTCTGGAGTAGAGACCACGGACCGGCAAGCGCAGCGTAGGACGTCCACCCACAAGGTGGACAGACGACCTTATAAAGACCGTAGGAACGCGCTCTATGCGAGCCGCTTCCAACCGTCTTTATGGAAGTCAATTGGGGAATTCTTTGTCCAGCAGTGGACGTCTTACAGCTGAGATGATGATGACATGAATGATGAATGATGATATCACACTAATATTACAAAGGCGAAAGTTTGTGAGTGTATTTGTATGTTTGTTACTTCTTCACGCTCAAGCGGCTGGATAAAGTTTGATGAAATTTGGTAGGCTGCCGGAACACACCGTTAGATGCGTGCAGATTTTCAACTTGAGGGTGGTAGCTAGCCAGCAGAGTACTAGAAAGTACCCTACCATCATGCTATGGTTTCCTCACGATGTTTTCCTTCGCCGGCAGCTGAAGCTCATTGTTGGGGTTTGAACCGACGCTTTTCGGAATGCGAACCGACCACGCTAGCCACTGAGCTATCATCACTACCGAATCCAGTACGAAGTAATTCGCCAGAGAACTAAAGTCACAGACATAGCTCAGCGTATTAGCAAGCTGAATTAGCAATGGGTTGGACATATCTGTCGCAGAACCGATAACCGCTGGGGTAGACGTGTTCTAGAATAGAGACCGCGGATCGGCAAAAGTATTATTGAGAATAAATGGAGTGACGATATACGTATGACAGCTGGCGGTGGATGGACGCGAAAAGCCGAAGATCTGGTTGAGCGGCGTGTCTTAGAAGAGGCCTAAGTCCAGCAGTGGCATGTGATAGGCTGATGATGATGATGAAGCTTTGTAAAAAGGCTAAAGATTCTCCGCGTACAGAATCTCTCCCTACAAATAAATCGCTTTCCGCTTTTAGTGCCGCCACGCTTACAAAACCGTTAAACGATGACCACATACGGGATAAGGGCCAATACAGAAGCATTGTTCTATTTCCGAGTTGACAACTCTTCACTTTATGGTACTCCATTAGGTATAGTTTAGACAGGGGTAAAAGCTTAGGGCGTAGCCGAAAGGGGTACATTGAAACTGTAAAATAAATTAGCTGTTAGACAAAGTTGGTGGAATGTAATGTATGTTTCTTGATCAAAAATGTACAGAGAATTATTTTTTTTTGACGATTTTTAGAGTTGTCTATATAATAAAAGTTATTAAAATTGATGAATTATAAGGTAACGAGGGTCCAGCGAAATTAAAAAAATAGGTATTTGAAGAAACTATTTCCATCGCGCTGCGCCCGAACAGACAAGCTGTCTATGTGTGTGTGAATAGTCTGTGTTTGTGTGCGTAGCGTAGACACGCATTATTAAATTATTATAAAACTTTATTTTATGAAATTAATTTCAATATTTTGGTTCCCTATACGGACTTTTTATAGCGATGACTTCATAAAGCAGGCTGAATATATATAATTATATATGCCCTTGCCATGTAACACAAAAAAGTATACATAGCTATTCTGACACATGACTTTGACAATTGACATGAAGTGAACAAACCTTATATCATAGTCTCAAAGCGATATCAGAGTCCGAATAACGTTTAAAATAAAATAATCCAGATATTTGTATCAATAAAGCGAAAAACAACTCGACGTACGTGTATGGAAGAGGTTATTATGGCTGCCGTTGACTTGACATTGACAGATTTGGTTTTGTTTTGCCATTACTTTTTATAGGCACTGAACGTAGATCTATACAGCCTACTATGTGACGTCACTAGTGTTCAGTTGAAAGCCAGTGATTTTCGAATCAGTAAAGTATTTTTTTTTTCTTTATATACTGAATTGGGGAAACCTGTTATTCTCATCCATGGGATTGTATTTTTGTATAAATATATAAATAAATGACATCCTTTTGACTTAGTATATGCCAAGATTATAAACCTGTAGATGACGAATTATTAAAAAAAAAAAAACAATAGATACGTGACAAAAATTAAGGAATATTTTAAGCCAACTACAATAAATTAACGATGCTGTTAATTAATTAAGTAAATCAAATTTTTCTTTTTATTACAATTAAGCTTGCGTTTGACTTTCATCTCGCCTGATGTTAAGTGAAGATGCGGTCTACGATTGAGCACTCGTTACTTGAAGGCACCCAAGTAGTATCATTTTTAGGGTTCCGTACCTCAAAAGGAAAGAACGGAACCCTTATAGGATCACTTTGTTGTCCGTCTGTCTGTCAAGACCCTTTTTCTCAGGAACGCGTAGAGGTATCAAGCTGAAATTCATATTATATTAGTAGCCCTATTCACCCACACGAACAACCATAAATTTCAACCATAAACCATAAACAAAATAATAATTCAAATACCATAACTTTTACTTATATACCTACGGGTTTGTACGGAACCCTCAGTGAGCGAGTCTGACTCGCACTTGGCCGGTTTTTAAAGTGTAAATGTATTGAGACGAACGCGACGCTCTCCTGATGGTCAGAGATAACGCCTGTCCATGACCATTGCAGCGATACACAGAACTTTAACTAGTAAAATAAAGTCTAGGATATCGCTGTTTTGGCGCTATCTACTTTGAGAATTTAAATGGTTAGTCTCAACAGCCCTGTAATTTCACTAGCTGCAGAACACAGTAAAGTTTACACACTACTGCTTGGCGGCAGAATATCTAGTACTACGGCAGCACCTAGACGACCTCCTGTATAAGGAGATTAAAGTATTTTTTTTAATGTAAATAGGTTACTTTGCTTTGTGTAATGACTAACCTGTGTAATATGAAATTCCAGCCAAGATTCCCCCTTCCCAGAGCAGTTCACCCGAGCGAAATACCATCAAAGTCATTAGCCTTCAGAATGTTTTGGAAACGTAATCAGTTGCAACCGTCTGCTGGGATGGATTTTACACCAGCGGGGCTAGCACGGCAACGGGACTAATTACCATTCCCCGGCTTATGTCCTCTCGTCAGAGAGCAAAATTAATATGTCACCCACCCAGAGCACGGCAACCGGGGGGATGACAAAAAATTTGAATTTGACGTTTGTAAATGACTATATTATCGTGCTACCCCCCGCCATAGAGCACGGGCTCGGGTAACCGGGGGTTAATTACTCTCCGATTGACATAAGACCGAGCTTGAACGCGGACTGTTAGTCACGATTCGTTGAGGTGGTGATTAATAATTTTATTACTTGTTTTGTGAAAAAAAAACATGTCGCGAGCTTTTGTTCACGATATGATAGCGTGAGAGGAAGAAACGTTGCGAAGAAATTGGCATCGGAGGGAAATAAGGGATGCAAGCAACCCTTTCGAGTTTCCCGATAGGGAATTTCAAAAAATCTTCAGAGTGAATAAGGTCGTGGCGCTTTATTTGTGCCATGAATTGAAAGACGAATTGGAACCGCGAAATCCTCATGATGGGCTGCCGGTACACATAAAGGTAAAATTATCTTATACTCCACAAATTTCAGGAAAAGAGGTTAAGTACCTAACTGGTATTACATTTTTATAAATCTTTCTAATATCCTACTAGTCGTTCTGTGAAAAAGTGTTTGTGTGTGTCTTCTGTGAGAAGGTATTGTACTTTACCATTAAAATTTAGGAATACCTTAGCTTAGGTGCTACCTTAATTTGCGCCCTGCCGTTTCATATAGTGATGAAAAACTGGTAATAATGACGATAAAATATACTTAGACTATGGCCTTCTAAAGTTCCTAAAGAATCTCTTTGCCAAATTTTGAAACGATTGGTCTAACCGTTTAGCCATGAAGAGGTAACAAACAGACAGACTTACTTTCACTTTTAAATTAATTAGAATTAGGATAATAATGACATTGAGATAGATAGGTATATTATTATATAGATCCTAAATAAAATCTGGGTGTAGAGTCTGTTCTTTTCTTTGATTCATTAGTTTGTGTAATTGAGATGTTAGTTCCCATTTCTTGTGACTGTAGTACTTACTGTCCTATGTAAATAGGGCGAATTCTGAGCTTACTGTGTGTGTAACCAATATATTATATGTACATTTTGGCATTGTACCATAAGAAAATAGATACTTATATTTAATGTCTACCAATAAATTGTATGGGCACAAAAAATCAACATTCTAAATATAGCTATTTGTTTTCTCTGCAAAAGGTCCTCTCATCCATAAGGCTATTGGGAGATACTAGTTACCAGCGTGGGACAGGTCAAGATCATGGCCTCCGTCAGCAAATATTTGACCCAATTCTGTGGAGCTATCATAAAAAAGTAAGTGCAAGATTTGAGCTATCTCTCTATATTTTCTTCCACACTTAACAACTACAACTTGTCTACTATATTGTCTCTGTGTAACCTTGTCTAAAAACTGACTGACCAGTCAATGAGGATAATTATTTGGTATATGATAGCTGAAAACCCATGAAACATGGCTATTGTCCATCACCAACACAATTACCATAATAATATGGGGCACAATTTTATTAGTACTTATAATATAATAGATAATACTAACACCTATCTGCCTAAATCTCAAAAATAATAAAAACTTTTCAGGCTTATGCCAAAATGGATTGTGTTCCCGGGGTCGGAAGATGCCAGGCAGAGTGTGTCCAATGGGTTCGCACAGAAATATGGCTTGCCAGATATTTTAGGCGCCATAGATTGCACCCATGTGGACATCTTCCCTCCACCATTCCCGAACGGTATACAATTCAGGAATAGAAAGGGTCATACCACAATCAATTTGCAACTGGTAAGGAATGGTTTTAATAAAATATAAAGCTTATATTAAAAACAAAGTTTTAATACTAATATACAATTATTGTTGTAGGTTGTTGATGTCAATTGCCATATATTACACATAAACGCAAGATATCCGGGCCGAGTACATGACCAATTTATATTTAACAATTCCAATGTGAAAACTGAGCTCAAACGACTTTACAACAGCAGAATTGGGCAGTATTATCTTTTAGGTAAGTATGTATATTTCATGGCTATGCCAATAACGACAGCCTAACATTATTAAATATTGAGTAACAGCACAATAAAGATGAAATTCAATGTTATAATGTTTACATATCATGTACATTGTAATTTGAAAGCAGTTAAGCTGTGGTCAATAGCCAAGCCTGACGCTGCTTCATCAGTCTTTGTTGATTGCATAAGCTAGGTGTGTATACCATTTCTGACTACATCATAACTAGGGCTCGGATAAATATGTAATAAAAATAATAAAATATTCACATATAATATGGACTGGAAAATCTAAAATATGGGATAAGTATGTTGTAAAAAAACAGTTAAATTTAAAAAAGAATACACTTTTTAACAGATTTCGAAAAAGGAGGAGATTATCAATTTGTACCATATATTAATTTTTATGTTTCTTAAATTGATGTATAGAGAAAGCTCACAAGTTGGTCCCATAATTATTATTTATTTATTTTTGGAAAACAAACGGCTTTGATTATATATATGTATAGTATAAATTAATATTACAGAATAAGCCTTACAGTTTTCACCAATAGAATTTATGTTTACAGGCCAATAAACATGTGGTAATTAAATACTTTTTAAAATAATAAATAGTAGTAATACATAATTAAAAGTTACTAAGCCATATCGATCAGTGATCAGTGATATTACAAAACATCAAAGTGTTTTATTACAAAATATACACATTTAAATTAAGAAATTAATTATTTCATCATCATCATCTCAGCCATAAGAAGTCCACTGCTGGACATAGGCCTCCTCCATGGATTTCCAAAAAGACCGATTGGAAGCGGTTTGCATCCAGCGTCTTCCCGCCACTTGTATGAGGTCATCTGTCCGTCTCGTGGCTGGTCTTCCTACGCTGCGCTTGCCGTGTGGTCTCCACTCGAGAACCTTTCGGCCACATTGGCCATCATTAATTATTTACAAACAATTAATGAGAAAATCTTTGTGGAAAACTGAAAAAAATATATATATATTGTTATCTTATTACGGTGTCAATAAAGTATTTTTGTATTATATTAAGAAAATGTCAAAATCCTTTTTACAGGGGACTCAGGCTACGCTTTGGAGCCATGGATCATGACGCCAGATTTGGAAGCAACACCAAATAGTGCTGCTGAAAAATATAATGAGTGGCACTGCCAAGTACGCAATTGTGTGGAAAGGGAGTGTGGAGCTATGTATAAGTGTATTGTTTAGTGATCATTACGAAATTAAATATCTTCAAAATATTTGTGACAATACAATGACACATTAAATACTCACTTCTTACCAATCGTCAGTTGTTCCATTATTATTTTTTATGTGAATACCTATTTATTTATAACGGAAAACAAACGGAGAAGGGTCGTAATAGGGCGAATTCTGTGCGGAGAAGTAAGTTTACGAATACGAAGTATCATAAAATGTATTTTTAACAACAGTGTTACCAGTCTGACAGCGCTAGAACGCTATTTAGTCGCAATGTTATTATTTTTTTTTGTAAAATATAAAGTTTTCTATTATTACGTTAGGAAATATTCAAAACGTTATTTCTTAGACAAGATAGGTAAATATGAGCTAGGGTTTTTTTTTGAAAAATCTTGATATACGATTGCTAATTTGTAATGATTTAAGTAGTTAAGTATAAAGTTTTTAAGGATCTATAACGTGTCATCCAACCCACGGTAGGGCTCAGAAAGAAATGCCATTCACGGTCACCCATCCGAAGCTGACCGGACTGAGGTTTTCTTAGTTGAGATGGTGAGAGAAAGGTTAGATGTTTTTGGAGAATTAGTTACCTATATTGGCCTGATGTTGACTTCCAAGACTATCGATGTAGATTGGTGTCGGTTCGTCGCCCAAACCACATTGTTTTTTTTGCCGCTCTGCAATTAAAATATCTAAAAAGTGGTCTAAAGTGCTCCGATTTAAGTTCTAACTAGAAAAATAAAAACCACATGGTCACGTGGTAACAGAAGGAGGAGTACCTTTTACTTTGTATATCTGTTATTTTGACCGTAATAAACGTATAAAAGACATTTCCGGAAAAAAAAAATTGACGTTTATACGTTTATTTCGGTCAAAACAACAGCTTTTGTTAAAAAATTGTAGGTAATAGTGTTCACATGAATCCGAAGGAAGTATACCTATTTATCAAAAGTAATTTCAATAATTTTGCCAGCAAGACAGCGGTGCCACTCTACTATTAACACTTGACAGCCCTGTTGGCTCAATGGGAGTATGCCTGCCTGAGCTGTAGGGCGTGGGTTCGATTCCCGCCAAGGACAAATGTTTGTTTGGTATAAACAAATGTTTGTTCTGTGTCTGGGTGTTCTGTATGTATTATAAGTATGTATTTACAAAAAAAAGTATTTATGTATTCTATCAGTTATCTGACTTCCATCACACAAGCTCTGCTTAGTTTGTGGTTAGATGGCGCTGTGTGTAATGTGTCCAACAATAATTATTTATTTATTAAGCTTTCATGAATTAAGACATTTTCTAAACTTGACAAACTTAAATAAAATATACCTAATAATAATAATATACTTACTCTTGGGCTTAAGTTGACGGTTAGTTAAAAACAACAACCTGTTTAAAACTCATTACGGAATGGAGTGTGAATTATAAGGTACTCACTGCTCAGATTGCGGCTGTGTTTTCTTTTGAAACCTTATATAACTACTTGTAGACATTATTTTATTTTATTTTGATATAATTTTAACACTTATACACTATTAAATTGTTTGTTTTATAAATATTTAGCTGCAGCGACACAAGCTTTACGCACGTACTCAAGCCAGAGTGACGATATAATCAAAATGGCGGACTTCGCGTCGTGAACTGTGATTGGTCCATGAGTGCACTTGTGTTACTCAAGCACAAAAATTTTGTTTCGATGGTGGTGGATGCCTTAAGCATTGCACCTGTGTTTAACAAGCACGAAATTTTCATAACGTTGTCGTGAAACAAAGAAATTTTAAACTATATTTTTGTAGTTTTAAAAGCAAAAAGTTTTTTTTTTAACCAACAGAACTGAAATTTAATCCTTAACAAGACTGCATTTAAAAGTGATTTTCGATAAATGTGGCGGTTGTGTTACACAAGCACTAAAGCGACGATATGAGTACCAACAAACATCCGGACAGAAAAATAAAAACTTTTCTAGCTGATACTGAGACTTTCGTTCGCTTCGCTCACTCGGTCAATTATATCTGTCATATATATAGAGAATATCAATCGTAGTTTTGATAACTCTAAAAGTAACTTTTATAGCAAAAAATAGCTTAACTTGGCACACCACCCAAATTTAGACTACTGTAGATAATCAAAAGAACGAACGATTTTACAAATTTTGATAGATTTCATAAAATATTGATGACTGATACGTCATTATCGTTTAATTTTCTACATATGGCAACAAAAACACTACACCCGGCGTAATGTCATTATGACCCGCATGGCAAAATAGTCCACGGGTGGTAAAAAGTGAGCCCGTGCTCGCGAGGGTGACAAAATGACAGGCGGGACATGAGGTTTTACTAAAACCCGGGGGCAATTAGTCCCGTTGCCGTGCTAGCCCCACTGGGCAACATAAGGGCATGAACATATTAAAGCAAATTTTTATTATTTTATCCAAAAATAATCCTAAACTGTATGACAGCTATTGGCTAGTCGATCAATTTAATTGTTGACACAATAGATGTTTTACCACAGATGACTTGATGTTAAGTGACGGTGTGGACAAAGACGGTAAAGCCAGTGCCGGATTTACATATTTGCCGCCAGTAGGCTCTTAAATTTTTGCCGCCCCTACTAATCTCTGCAACTCAATACCCTAGTTCACACGCCGAAGGACGTGGGTTCAAGCCCAACAATGAACTTAAACTGCCGTTGAAAACATCGTGAGAAAACCGTAGCATGGTGGTAGGGTATTTTCTAGTACTCGGCTACTACCCTCAAGTTGAAAATCTGCAAGCATCTAACGGTGTGTTCCGGCAGCCTCGCTTGAGAGCCAGTTCCATTCCAGGCTAGGTGTGCTTCACCATCTTCGATCACACTGTCATTTAACATCAGCTGAACTGTAGTCAAAAACCTAGCTTGTTAACTTAAAAAAATATATTTGTTTTACTGTGAACAAGCCCTTGTTCATCAATCACGATCGCGAAATCCCGATTCATTGTCATAATTAGATTGCAGAATAAATAAAACAAAAAAAAAACCAAAATAGCGCCCGTATTGTACTGCTATCTGGAAAATTAATGATCATAAATTTCATTTTATAATGAAACTCTTAATAAAGAACTTTAATGAAACATTTTTAAATATAACAAACTAATAAATGTTATATGAAATATTGTCTGTTACTAACTCTTCTTTTTAATTATTTTTTGGCATTGGACTATGTGTATAGATATCTACCTAATTAAGATAAGATAACTCTTTACTAGAGGCACTAGATACTAGACGTTATCCGTGATTTTGTCTGCGTTGTACTTATCAAGAAAAATGTGATTTTTTTAAATTCTCTGCACAATTTTCATAATTTTTCTTTCCGAAATAAACATCTACAAAGTATTAGAAAACTTTAAAAAACCGGTCAATTGCGACTCGGACTCGCGCACCGAGTGTTCCGTACAAATCTGTAGGTATATAAGTAAAAGTTATGTTTTTTTAAATGGTAATTTATGCTTTTCGCAATTTTTCCTTTATCTGTGCTATAAGACGTTGATTCGTACCAAATTTCAAGATTCTGAGTTCACGGGAAGTACCCTGTAGGTATTGATTCCCGTGCGAGTGTCGACAATTTGCAGCATAAACGGCTGTATCTTTTGATTGTGCTGGCTTAGAAGTTTGATTATTTTCACAGCTCTAAGGGACAGTAGACTAGAGTATTTACAAAAAAACTATTTAAGTATTCTATCAGTTATCTGATTTTCATAGCACAAGCTTTGCTTAGTTTAGGCCTAGATGGCGCTGTGAGTAATGTCCTACGATATTTGATTATATATTTTTAAAAAATATCTGACTAGTTTCAGAAAGATTTTGTGTCTTACAGACAAATCCGCAGAATACAATTAGTTTTATAATATTGTAATAAATTATTTCTTATTGAACTTATGTCGAGTGAGTTACTTAATTATCTTTAAAAGTCAATTTAAATACATAAGTCACGGTTTTGGGAAAAAAAACGTTAATTTTTTTTTATCGTATGCTGTCTGTAATAATTTCAATTCCAATTAGAACTACAATTAATAATTTGAAGCAAACGAAAATTTAAAAAAACATAAACAAACTCCGTGCTAACTGGTAGGTATTATAAATAGTTCGGGAATCGATGGTGGTGGTAGATTAGCAGGAGGTCGTATAGGTAGGTACCATTGCAGTACCAAATATTCTGTCACCAAGTAGTAGTGTGCAAACATTACTGTGTTCCGTTTTGAAGGTTACTGCAGCTAGCGAAGTTACATGGCAAGATCTATCAACGCACAGCCCAAACCACTGGACGGATCGGGCTGAAATTTAGCATGCAGGTAGATGTTATGACGTAGGCATCCGCTAAGAAAGGATTTTGATTAATTCTACCCCCAAGGGGATAAAATAGGGGATGAAAGTTTGTATGAAACTTTGTCAATTTTAAACCGATCGGGCTGAGACTTTGCATGCATAAAGCTACTATGACGTAGGCATCTAGCGCGGGTGAAACCGCGGGGCATAGCTAGTGTATAACTAAATGTAATAAAACAATCCAAACGCTCTTCTGGTGGTAAGGCATAACGCATGCCATTAACGCGGTACACAGAACTTAGTGTAACAAAATAAAGACCAGTGCTTCGCTGCTTTTGCGCTCATTACTTTGAGATGGTTAGTGTCAACAGCCCTGTAATGTCACTGCAGTACCCTTCAAACCGGAACGCAGTAATGTTGACACACTACTGCTTGACCTAGATGTCTTCTGTTTGGTCAGTTTTTCTAACTTACCTGCAAATGACGATGACGCACGCTTGTCTAGAGATGTTATATCACAGTAAGTACTAAAGGTTTTTAGCACCAAAATGTCTTAGATATTTTTGATAACATGAAAACAAAAATCTTCAGATTCCTTTACTTATTTTTCATGACATGTAGCTAAAAAGCACCAAATTACTTGACTTATTTTTGATAGCATAAAAACAAAAACCTCCAGAGTGCTCGACTTATTTTTGATGGCATTAAGCCAAAAACCTTTAAATTGCTTTACTTATTTTTCATGACATGTAGTCAAAAAGCACCAAATTCCTTGACTTATTTTTGATAGCACGGGCCAAAAATCACCAAACTGCTTTACTTATTTTGGTGACATTGAGCCAAGAAACACCAAATTGCTTTACATATATTTGATGACAAAGAACCAAAAAGCATGCAATTGCTTTACCTACATATTTTTGATGACTCGAAACCAAGCCGCACCAATATTTTATTCGATTAAAAATATTATACACTAGCTGTGCCCCGCGGTTTCACCCGCGCTAGATGCCTACGTCATAGTAGCTTTATGCATGCAAAGTCTCAGCCCGATCGGTTTAAAATTGACAAAGTTTCATACAAACTTTCATCCCCTATTTTATCCCCTTGGGGGCAGAATTAATCAAAATCCTTTCTTAGCGGATGCCTACGCCATAACATCTACCTGCATGCCAAATTTCAGCCCGATCCGTCCAGTGGTTTGGGCTGTGCGTTGATAGATCACTATGTCAGTCAGTCAGTCACCTTTGAGTTATATATATTTAGAAGATGTATACGGGAAAGCAGTCAGTATGATGATGGTTTATATTTTAGTAACATGGCATCATCACGCAAACCTAATGTAATTGATTATTTATTTGATGTCTATTAAGAATGCAATAAAAGTATAGTTTCCGAGAATATATCTGACATTTTAAAGGATTAAGGAGGTTAACATGCGTCACCTCCGAATTCTGTGAAACGGTCAACGATGAAAAAAAAGGGCTTAATGTCATAGATAAGACTGCTTTGTTACATTTCTGTAGGAAAATAAATAAGTATTGATTTAAAATGCGTGTGATTTGTAACGATGGTATGGTTAGTGCGGTCGGTTCGCAAAACGAAATAGCCTGTTCTATTCTAGGCTAGGTGTGTTAACCATCTTCGACCATACCTAGCCTTGACCTACCTAGGTCAAACAATTAGCCTGTCAACCATAAAAAAAGTACTTAGACTAAGTACTTTTTTATGCTTGACAGGCTAGTTGTTTGACCACAGCTCACCTGATGTTAAGTGACGGTGTGGTCGAAGATGGTAAAGCACGCCTAACTTGGAATGGAACTGGCTCTCAAGTGAGGCTGTCAGATGATGACAGATTTTCAATTTGAGGGTGGTAGCTAGCCAGCCGAGTACTAGAAAGTATCCTACCACCATGCACTTGAACCTTGGTGGTAGATCTCCTTAGCAGGATATCGTCTAGGTAGGTACCAACGCAGTCCCAGATATTCTGCCGCCAAGCAGTAGTGTGTAAACATTAGTGTGTAAATATTAAATTACAGGGCTGTTTGAGACTAACCATCGAAAGCCTCAAAGTAATGAGCGCCAAAGCAGCGATGCCCTGGACTTTGTTTTGTTACTCAAAGTTCTGTGTATCGCTGCAATGGTCATGGACAGGCGTTATCTCTTATAATCAGGAGAGTCTCGTTTGTCACTTAAAAAACATCAACGCGCTTACCTAATAAAAGATAACGCGTTGATGTTTTTTGTATAGAAATGTTCGCCGTGGTAGTGCCGGCGTAAGAATAGTACCCCACCCTCTCTACCCGTGGTTGCCGTAAGAGTCGGCTAAGGGATGTAATCCGGAAGATGGGCAGCAGCGTCTTCCTTGAACAATCACACCTAACCGCGCTCGCCAACCCGCCTGCCAAGCGTGGCGAGTATTGGCAAAACCTCCCCAGGAGGAGGCCTATGTCCAGCAGTGGACGACCTATGGCTGATGATGTATATAGGAATGTAAATTCTTGTAATAACATTTCTACATAAACTAAAAGAATTAAATTTCAACATATATAAACGTAAGTACCTGGATGACTGAGCTTTGCTCGTTTTTTTTAGTTTTCTAAAAATTAAACCTAGCTAGATCGATTTATCGCCCCCGAAACCCCCTGCATACTAAATTTCATGAAAATCGTTGGAGCCGTTTCCGAGATTCAGATTATATATTATATACATAATTATATACAAGAATTGCTAGTTTTAAGGTATTAGATATGTATCTTATTTAATATATATCATAAAAATTAGCAATTATTAGTAATCGTACATAAAAAATTAACGCAAATTATTTTACATTTATTTTAATTTGCGTTTTATTTTGTCGTTATGTAACCGGTTATTTTGTTAGAAAAAAAACAGGAATAATTTATTATTTTATTATAAATTAGTAATTACATATATGTAACTATGTACAGCAATATACACAACTCGCAAACACACTTAAATTCATCAAAATTGGCCGAGCCATTTCGAGATTTTACAAGATTTATGCATGAATGAATGAATGAATGAATGAATAACTCTTTATTGTACACACTTAAAATTACATAATACAGAAGAAATTAACTAGTTAATAGGTGTAACAACTGGCGACCTTATCGCTAAAAGCTATCTCTTCCAGGCAACCTTATGGCAGTTGGATTTTGTTTATGTATATTTAAAGACTAGCTGTGCCCGGTGGTTTCACCCGCCATTGCTTTCTAAGGGTCATATCGTGATGTTATAATAATGTGTAATAGCCTAAAAACTTATGGGAAAATAATATTTTTTTAAATCGACTGGTTTTTTTTTTGTTAAGTGTTAAGTGACGGTATGGTCGAAGATAGTAACTTCACCTAGTCTGAAATAGAACTGGTTCTCAAGTGATGCAGATTTTTAACTCTCGTGTTGTTGCTAACTTTATTTAGTGGGAATTTTTGGTAGTTGATGGTTGACAGGCTAGGTGTTTGACCACACCTCACCAGATGCTATGTGACAGTGTTATAGAAGATGGTAAACACATCTAGCCTAAAATAGAACTAGCCTGCAAGAGAGGTTGCCGAAAAACACTATTAGGTGACAAATTTTTAATTTAAGAGTAGTAGTTAGCCAATCGAGTACTAGGGAGTATTCCCGCCACGCTATGGTTTCCTCACGATGTTTTCCTTATCCGGCAGCTCAAGCTTATTGTAGGGGTTTGAACCCACGCCCTTCGGCATGCAAACCGACCGCGCTAACCACGAGCTATATTTCTATAATAACTTATAAAAATAAAATTCTGATTTCATTTGGTAACATTTTGGTCCGAGAGCTGTAGGGCGTTGGTTCGATTCCCACTCAGGACTAACATGTGTGTGACTAACATAGATGTTTGTTCTGTGTTCTGTGTGTATTATAAGTATGGGACCATTCAAGTATTACGTAAGCAGAATTTTAGTAATTATTAACCCCTCCCTCCCCCTTGTCAGCAAAAGTAAGCAAAGCTCTTACTTCCCTCTCCTATGCTTAAGTAAATATTGGTTTAATTAACAGCCATTTCGCTAAAACGTGATGTGTCGATAACAAGGAAACCAAACAATCAGCATAATTTATACGACTTTGCTGATATTATCACCATTCAGATCGCCTCATCCCCAATGTCATCAAAAATAAGCAAAGTAAAGACCTAAAGGTGCTTACGTAATACTTGAACGACCCCTATGTATTTACAAAAAAAAGTAATTAAGTATTCTGACAGCTGTCTGGTTCCTATAATACAAACTTTGCTTAGTTTTCAGGTAGATAGCACTGTGACAAAATATATTGAAAAAGTATTTGTTAAATAATATTTTTAATTTGTACCACACAGTAGCGCACAAATATTTAAAAATATACTAAGTTCTATAATAAAATTTAATAGCAACTTACGTTCACCCAAACCTTTATTTAATACAATATCCACACCATAATTTGTTAAGCCTAATAAAATTTTAATACTTCGAGAGCCAAACATATTAATAAATAAACATTAAAAAAAAAACTACCAACCCAACAGTTAACAAAACTCAAATACTATAATTTTATAACCGCGCTAGTCAATGAGAAAGGCATAATTCACGGTTCCACTATAAAGATCTATAGATCATTACGTATAGATCTATAGATCCTCTCGATCGTTCAACGAAATCACAAAAAAACACAACCGAGTGCCATAATGCATACCAATATACCCGTCTCTTTTTCTTTCGATGGAGTTTTAAAGCGAGAAAGGGATAGATATAACATCATATTGAAGTGTATGTCTCGCTCGAACTAAATTTTAGTCTTGCTTCAGCGCCGATAGAGTGCGGGTGTGTTTATCAATTATTTTCTTTCAAAGTTTGACATTTTCTTTGGAAAAATAATAATTTTGACTTTATATCCAATGTCAGTGTGTTTAATAAAGTTATTTAGAAACATTGTAAAGTGCACTGTGGAGTGAATCAAAGTTACGGATCTCATAGACAATAAATTTTTCATAAATATTTCTTATTTATGATTTGGATTTTTCGAAAAGGTTTGTTGTGACTTTTATTGTTTATGACGTATATTTTACTCGGGTTACAGGAATTCCAGACTTGACACATACAATTTTCTAAAGAATTGAATAACATTTTAAAAAGTTATGTATGCTTCATTTGTCATATTATAATATCTGTTGTTTTTGAATCTCGTAAAGCTTTGTTATTCAAAAAACTTGATTCTTACTATTTTATTTTATAAAATAACTCTACAGTATTTTATTAGTTTTGTATATTAAAACTATAGTATGTCACTAATTTAGGTTTTTTAGTTTTATAACAAAAGAAGAATTCATTATTTTTTTTGTACCTATCTAAAAGTTTTCAAAGAGAAAACTTTTAAAATAAGAATTCAAGATAACGGTGTTTGTCGATGGAAATTACTGATTCAAGACTTAAAAAAGTATTTTTATACTATGTAGTATAAAACAAAGCAGCTTTCTCTGTCCCTATATCCCTATGTACGCTTAAATCTTTTAAACTACGCAACGGATTTTGATGCGTTTTTTTAAAATAGATAGAGTGATTGAAGAGGAAGGTTTATATGTATAATACATGCATATGCACCACATTAATATCTACATTGCACCCGTGCGAAGCGGGGGCGGGTCGCTAGTAATATATTAAATAGGTAGGAGGGCAGTTCACAGAAGTAAAGTTTTTCGTTTATTAAGATTTTGTAATAATTTAGTATTTATGTAAGTAAGTTATTTTAAACGAAATTGGAAATCTGTAAAAGAGAATTGTTACACATTTCTATCCTTTGAATTAAATGTTTCATTAAGTTTATGTTATTCAAAGTTTTGATTAGCTGCAATGGTCATCGTCATGTGGTTCTTCATAGCATTAGGAAAGCGTTTCGTTGCATTACTTCTTAATAAAATAAAGCTATACTTTATGAAAAAAATACAGTACAAAATCGAATCCAATAACTTCTTTTATAAAAACAACCGAAGTTAAAACATACAAACAATGTTTCCAATAAAAGAAATACACCGCACTCTCGCTACTTTATTGTCAGATAAAAATACAGTCATATAAATGTAAATTATTGTTTACAAGGTGGCAATAAAATTTGCTGTGAATTTATGGACCCAAACATCTTTGTACAACTTTGAGCTATTGTTTTGTTTGTTGCTGAGTAGCCAGACGAGATCCCCGGATATTTGAAGATAAGAAATGTGTGGAAAAGTATGCTTGAATTTCAGAATTCAAGAACTGTGTCAAGTCTGTTGTTTTTTTAATAAATTCTTGCATTTCTACATAGTATAAAACAAAGTTGCTTCCTGCCATCGCTACGCTTAAATCTTTTAAACTACGCAACAGATTTTAATGCGGTTTCCATTAATAGACAGAGTGATTCAAGGGGAAGGTTTATATCTATAATACATGCTTGCACTACATTAGTATTTACATTGCACCCGTGCGAAGCCGGGGCGGGTCGCTAATCTCTACATAGTATAAAACAAAGTCGCTTCCCGCCGTCTGTACGCTTAGATCTTTTAAACTACGCAACGGATTTTAATGCGGTTTCCATCAATAGACAGAGTGATTCAAGAGGAAGGTTTACATGTATAATACATGCATATGCACCACATTAGTATCTACATTGTACCCGTGTGAAGCCGGGGCGGGTCGCTAGTGTTTTATATATAATTATGTTTATCACCGGGTCTCAATCGTGCACAAAAGAAGACGGATTTAGGTTGTCTGCGTCATGGAATCCGGCCACAGTGTCTCGTGTCGCGGTGTTGTTTCAGAACGGTCTGCTGATACAGTTAGTGTAGTGTGCCGTGGTGACAAACGTTTTTATAAGACCAAAATGAGGGTACAAAATTGCAACTCTTCATTTTTTTCAACTAGCGACAGCGTTGCCAGACGTCCCGATTTTTTAATCAAAATTAAATGTCCCGCGCGGGACAGGCTCAGTTCCGCTTTTCGGGAATAACTCGACCGTGCGTGCAGCGTGCTGAGGCAGCGCGGGCGGGGGCACAGACAAGCGTGGACTGGCCGCCCGCCCGGCACGGCATGAAGATAAGCGCGTGGGAGAGAGAGGGGTTCGTCACGATAGGGTAAATCAGATTAAAAATATCATATTTTTATTAATAATTATACATTTTCTATGGCTATTTTTGCTATCTATTGTTTCGACGAAAGAATCCCGCTTTTTTCACTCAAAAAGTTCTAAAATCCAGACTTGGCCAAAAAAAATTCTGGCAACGCTGATTAGCGACCACATCTTTTGCAACATGGCCGAAACGTAGAGGGAACTAAACTAAAATAATTTCACAGTAACTACTTTGTGCGCGATTAAAACCCGGTGATAAACATAATTAAGTGTTCAAGTGGCGCTAGTTTAAAAATGACATGTTTCAGCCAATATATGTATGTGGCATAAATAAAGATAATTTATTAAAAGTCACAATACACAAAAACTATATGTATCCTAGAAAGTTTGTATGTTTGGATGTTTGTTACTTAAGCACGTAAAACTGGGTGATCGGATTTGGATGAAATTTGACACACATATAGTTTATTACCTGGATTAACATATAGGATACTTTTTATCTCGAAAATATGTTAGGTTCCTGTGGGATTATCAAAAAACTAACTACAGGACGTATCCACTTGAAAGGTAGGTATAGATGTGTCTTACGGAACATTATTCCGGAAAAAACGGTATACTTTTTTTTAATGTAACAGTAATGAGACTACCGAGACGCTCTCCTGATGTTAAGAGATAACGCCTGTCCATGATCATTGCAGCGATACACAGAGCTTTGAGTAGTAAAACAAAGTCCAGGGCATCGCTGCCTTGGCGCTCATTACTTTGAGACTAGATGGCTAGTCTCAATAGCTCTGTAATTTCGCTAGCTGCAGTACCCTTTAAACCGGAACACAGTAATGTTTACACACTACTGCTTGGCGGCAGTAGTGTGTAAACATTACATGTAGGGTGGGTGCACCAGTGCCACACCAGGAACCAGTAGTACACCATTTCTAACTTCACATCAAAATATTAACCTTCTGTCGAATTTCTCGCCACTTTTTTTACGTTTAGGAACACTGTCATACTTCTATCAATCGTTTAATAATAAATACAGGCGATAAACACGCTATTTACTTCAGTAAAAAACGCATGATTCAAAACAACAATCGTTCACTTCGTGCCGGGCGGCCATATTAGTAAGCTGCACGTCGACGGTAAGTTTTTGGAAACTTTTTAAACCTTTGTTTATATCAATCTTTGTAAATTATTTTGCAATTAACTGTGTAATATGATGTGTAAAGCAATAAAATTACTTCTTATTACATCAGAAAATGTTAATTTAAATTAATAGTTGTCATTGGTAAACTAATGGAACATGAATTCAATGATTTTCCAGTAATATTCCATTTGGTCTACAACTGGTGATTTAGCTTTTTGATTGTTTGTTTGTTTTTTCTTCGACATTTATATTTACTTAATACACTGCAATCAATTATTATAAAAAACTCTTAAAATATCCACAATGTTCCTGTTGTAGACCAGTGGTTTATTACTGGTAATATCTATACTACGAGTTTGTACCAGTAATTCACCACCTACATTTTTTTACAGTCAATGCCGCCGAAAAGAATGTTTTTCAATTATAAGGAGGAATATGCCTTAAAAGCGATAGACGAGATAAGCAAAGGAGCGAAAATTTGAGAAGATTTCCAAGTTCCAACCTTGGCTAATAGACGAGGTTCCTGAAATGGATAAATTTATGCCAGAAATTTAATTCATTTTTATATTTGAGGGGTTCCGTACCTCAAAAGGTAAAAAAAGGAAACCTTACCACTCACTTGTCAGTCTGTCTGTCCATGTGTCACCACCGATTTTCTCAGGAACGGGTTGACCTAGCAAGTTGAAATTTATGCCAGATACTGAGGTCTATAGTCCCTATAAGGTGTATAAAAATCAAGGTCCTGAGTCAAAACGATAGAAGATGTGGGCAAATTTAGATTTTCGCGAAAACTTGTAAGTACCAAAATTTACCTTAATTATCAACTTTTTTATTTTTCGGAATTTTCCCTTTACTTGTACTTGTAAGATCTTGTTTTTAACCAAAATTGTCAATTCAAGGTCAACCGGAAATACCCTATAGATTTTGGGTCGAAAATCTATATGGTAGTTCCTGTTGGCCTAGAATCACGAAATGCAAAAAGCAGTCTTACAGCACAAATAAAGGGAAATTTCGAAAAATAAAAAAGTTAAAAATTAAGGTATGTTATGGTACTTACAAGTTTTCGCCAAAATCTATATTTCAACCATTACAGCAGACACACACACACTTAAAACTTAGCCACCAGTAAAAATGATACCAATTTTATTATGGCGGTATAACGGGTAGGTACGGAACCCTCGGCGTACGAGTTCGACTCGCACTTGACCGGTTTTTTATAAGTACTAACATTATTTTCTTTTTATTTTGATTTATTTTATATTTTTAGATTCATGTTAATTCATAGATATATTATTGCAAGTTATGATTATGACACTTGTGTAAGTGATATTAATTAATCTCTTGATAATTATCTTGTTATTAAATTAGTTATGAGCCTTGTAGCATTTAAGTATTACTTGAAACTTGTAGTCTGATGAAAAGTTGTGATGATTGTTAAGTAAAAAACTTGTTAGTATAATTAATAATAATTTTCTTCATTAAAAGTAATCGTTTTATTTACTGGTTCACTATTGGCACAATGTCTGGTCTATTGCTGGTACAATCTGGTCAACCTTAGGCACATTGCGACTTTCCCCATTCATTTTTAAATGAAAAAAAACCTAACAGCTATTAAGAAAATCCGAATAAGCTACATGATTCTATGGTAGACTAGAAGTATGTTATAATTTTTTTGCAATTGTTGTTGTAATAATTAAGTCACAACATCAAAATTACTTTCAAAATGTCGCTTAATCGGTTTGTTACTGGTACACCCACCCTATATCTGGTATTATATTCTTATATTCAGTGTATATCTGGTACTGCGGTGGTACCTAGACGACCTCCTAAGGAAAGCTAAGGAAATCTACCACCAAGTAAAATATAATATTAATGTAGCGTAAGTTTCATGATGGAACTATTTCTCTTGTGATACTTAAACAGGTTTCATTTCTCTATGAACCCAATTATTCAATCAACGAAGACAGTCGCGGGCGCAAGTTAGTAAACACATAAATGAAACCCCTGACACATAATTTTCATAAAATGGTACCACAAATATTCTAAAACATTATTTTAACAACTCAATTATAAAAAGTCTTTAGTTCCGGTTGTGTTATCATGATGCAATTAATTTATGTATATAATTTGTGAGAAAAACATTCGGGACAGGTTAATTTTACTAGTTTCGGTCCATTGAGGTTTTGTTCTTTGCCTTTGTCTATTTGCCGTGGTGGTGCCGGCGTAAGAATAGTACCCCACCCTCTCTACCCGTGGTTGCCGTAGGGATGTAATCTGGTAGATGGGCAGCATCGTCTTCCTTGAACAATCGCACCTAACTGCGCTCGCCAACCCGCCTGCCAAGCGTGTCGAGTATTGGCAAAACTCCCCCAGGAGGAGGCATATGTCCAGCAGTGGACGTCCTATGGCTGATGATGTGGTGTGTGAGGTTTTGTTCTTAGACAGCGCATTTAATAAATTTTTTATACGGACATGTCCGCGTTTGACCACCAACTCGTTTGATGGTAAGCGATGAAGCAGACTTAGGAGATACCTATTCACTCTGACCTTGGAAAGATCTAGATTATATCTCTCAGGAAACAAGGAAGCCGGCAGCTTGACGGTTTAGTAAGTTCACTCGCATTTCGATAGCTTGTTGGTAAAGTTTGTCAAACGAAAAGTTCCTGACTACAAACAAAATAGCCGCCATTGAAACAAAACAAAAACTAAAAATGTCATAAAACATGGCAACAATGTTTCATACTTGAGTCTTGTATCGAGTCTAGAAATGATTTAGCTTTGTCCATAATGCCTAAGCGAAAGCTGGTTAGGTAACTTAACCCAGATTCCTTTTGTCTAAGTCATGGTATTACAATAAGAAATGATTAACAAAGAGCACAGAATAAAGATTAACTGCTGTTAAGGTCCCGATTTAAACGCTGATGAATAAGAAGTTTATTATGGAAACTGACTTGCTTTAGATACATTTTTGTTTTACTTATGCGGGATTCTTCTTTTTTTTTATGGTTAACAGGTTAGGTGTTTGACCACAGCTCACCTAATGTTAAGTGACGGTGTGGTCGAAGATGGTAAAGCACACCTAGCCTGGAATGGAACTGGCTCTCAAGTGAGGCTGCCGGAACACACCGTTAGATGCTTGGCGGCAGATTTTCAACTTGAGGGTGGTAGCTAGCCAGCCAAGTACTAGAAAGTACCCTACCACCACGCTATGGTATCCTCACGATGTTTTCCTTTACCGGCAGCTCAAGCTCATTGTTGGGGTTTGAACCCACGCCCTTCGGCATGCGAACCTACCGTGCTAACCACTGAGCCATTATCGCTACAAATGTGTTCGGGACAGCATGCTGTCTTGGAAGGGGGGGAAGCGCTATGGCGAGGGCGTCGTTGTGTTCCACTGTAGATCCCGAAATCTTCGTCCATCCGGGGTAGAACAGTATCAACAAAAAAAGGCAGAACCATAAGTGCGCAAGTCCGACATGCACTTTACCAGTTTTGCAATCATTACATTCGCAAAACAAACGTCCTTCCTAAATAGTCCAATCTTAAACAACCGGTTTATATAATTACAGATCATTTTTCTATTTCAACTATCCACGGATAAGTGATTAATCGTTATTGGCATAGCCATTTTTGATAGTGGCAGATTCTTTCGTAATACGACGACAAAAACTATTAATTTTCGACATATTGAGACAGATATTAATTATGGTATCAAAATGTATTTTTATTTTACCATTCAAGTGTTATAATAAAAGTTTGGGTAAGCCATATTACGAGTTTTTTTTTTTTTTAAATATATGACTTCTACGAGTTTGATGTGTGCATTTTGTGTTAAGTCAAAAGATTTACTTGTGTTTGTTTAATAACCTACCTTAAACAGTTTATATATTACTAGCTGTGCCCCGCGGTTTCACCCGCGCTAGATGCCTACGCCATAGTAGCTTTATGCATGCAAAGTCTCGGCCCGATCGGTTTAAAATTGACAAAGTTTCATACAAACTTTCATCCCCTATTTTATCCCCTTGGGGGTAGAATTTATCAAAATCCTTTCTTAGCGGATGCCTACGTCATAACATCTACCTGCATGCCAAATTTCAGCCCGATCCGTCCAGTGGTTTGGGCTGTGCGTTGATAGATCACTATGTCAGTCAGTCAGTCACCTTTGTGTTATATATATTTAGAAGATTTAACCTCAAACGCAAAAAGAGAGATGTTATAAGTTTAACGTGTGTACTGAGTCAGTGGCGTCGTACCTCCCAAACGGCTGAACCGATATTGATTTAGTTTTTTGTTTGAAAGGTGACTTTGAGATATTGACTTTTTACTATTAATAATAAAAGTGGCACATGTAAATTAAAACATTTAATTTTGTAGCGATGATAGCTCAGTAGTTAGCGCGGTCGGTTCGCACACCGAAGGACGTGGTTTGAAATCCCAACAATGAACTTGAGCTGCCGGTGAAGGAAAACATCGTGAGGAAACCATAGCGTGGTGGTAGGGTACTTTCTACTACTCGGCTGGCTAGCTACCAAATCTGTCGCCGAGCACCTAAGGCTGTGTTCCGGCAGATTGACCTGTTCAGAGCTAGAAGTTGTCTAGTTCTGAACAGGTCAATCTAAAACGATATAAATTAATTGTAAATGAAAATAGTGAAAATGCCTCTTTACAGCAGCTTATAAATAAATAAATATTGTAGGACACATTACACACAGCGCCATCTGACCCCAAACTAAGCAGAGCTTGTGTGATGGAAGTCAGATAACTGATAGCATACATAAATACTTTTTTTTTGTAAATACATACTTATAATATATACAGAACATCCAGATACAGAACAAACATTTTGTTTATACCATAAAATGTTTGTCCTTGGCGGGAATCGAACCCACGCCCTACAGCTCAGTCAGACATACTCCCAATGAGCCAACAGGGCTGTCAATAATTATTAATTATTATTTATTTGTTGATTTTTTTGTTACCTGACATTTCCAAGTGTTCTTAATGTTCCAATGGAAGGTAAATAAAAAAAAAATACTCTTACGCTAGAAGTGACCCAAAATTCTAAAAAAAAAAAAAAAAATTTAGGACACATTACACACAGCGCCATCTGACCCCAAACTAATCAGCGCTTGTGTGATGGAAGTCAGATAACTGATAGGATACATAAATACTTATTTTTTTTGTAAATACATACTTATAATACATACAGAACACCCAGACACAGAACAAACATTTGTTTATACCAAACAAACATTTGTCCTTGGCGGGAATCGAACCCACGCCCTACAGCTCAGGCAGGCATACTCCCAATGAGCCAACAGGGCTGTCATTCACACAAATTCTGACACTAGGGTTCGCCACTCGGCTTATACAAGTAGCAAACATCAGATATAAAACTGGTTTCAGTTCTGGCTTTGATTTATTGGAATGGTATCTCAACGAGACTTTGGTATAGTCTTGTATTAAATTATTGTTACAATTTTATCTAATCTTTTTGTCGCAATTGTTTTATTTCATGATTTATTGTCTCTAAAGTTGTTTTTTTTTGTGTCAAAATATTTCATATTGGCTCAATTATCTATGAATCTCAGCTATAATAAACTATCCATTTTATGGTTGACAAGCTAGTTATTTGCCCACAGCTCCGAGTTAGCCGTGTTTTTACCCGACTGCTAAGGAAAGGTTATGTTTTTCACGTCTATCTTGTATGTATGTAAATTTCTTTATTACCTCGTATCTTCCAAACGGTCGAATGAATTACGACAATAAAGGTATCGTTAGATTCGTCTCAATAACCCAAGTGTCCTTAGAGGGTGGATTAAAAAAATCAAGATGGTGGTTTTTTGGCGCGAAATATACCTACATTAATAAAGAAAATTAACCAAACCTATTAAGTAGGGTATCAAAATAAAGGAAACTAAAAAAATGGCAAATATATGTATATAAGTTATATTATGTTTAATTTATGCCGTGGTGGTGCCGGCGTAAGAATAGTACCCCACCCTCTCTACCCGTGGTTGCCGTAAGAGTCGGCTAAGGGATGTAATCCGGAAGATGGGCAGCAGCGTCTTCCTTGAACAATCACACCTAACTGCGCTCGCCAACCCGCCTGCCAAGCGTGGCGAGTATTGGCGAAACCCCCCCAGGAGGAGGCCTATGTCCAGCAGTGGACGACCTATGGCTGATGATGTGGTGTGTGTTTAAATTTAATTAAGAATAATAAATTTGTTTAAAAGGTTTTTTTTAATTTATTATTCTTATAATTGGTTTATATCGTTTGCCCGCCGCATCGATATTAAAAACAAAGTATTTTTACCCTACTGTATTTTTAATCTATGGTACTATGGTGTGGGTTTTTTTTATCGTTGACAGGCTAGGTGTTTGACCACAGCTCACCTGATGTTAAGTGACGATGTGGTCGAAGATGGTAAAGCACACCTAGCCTGGAATGGAACTGGCTCTTAAGTGAGGCTGCCGGAACACACCGTTAGATGCTTGGCCGCAGATTCTCAACTTGAGGGTTGGTAGCTAGCCAGCCGAGTACTAGAAAGTACCCTACTACAGCGCACGTGGTATGGTATTAGTAATCTATGATCTTTTACATAAGATTCTCCCCAGTAGCGACTAATATAATGTGCTTTTTACGACTTTTGCTGTCTCAGTTGATATCCAAACTTATCTTGTAAGACACAGATTCGCGTTTAGCGAAACAAAAATTAGACATATACTCGTTCCCGCTGTGATTTTTACGATTCACTTACGAACTTATTCATTAATTTATTTACGAAAATCAATCGAAATCGTGTTTAGAAATCGGTCCCTTTTTAATATCATTAAGATGCATAATTTTTGCGCTATTTTTAAATATGCATCTGGCTAAATAAATGTATTGCGAAACCAATTTAACTATAGCGTCAAAAAAAATAATTAAGTCAATACTAAAGTCGATTACTCACACTAGTTTTCCTGTAAACATTTCTTTCCTTCTTGCCTCTGAGAGGCAGGCAATATATAAAGTTACATATATCCGATTTAATCGTAGAAAATTTTAAATACTAATTATATTTGCGATTATTATTATATCTAGTTGTAAATATTTTGTAATTAACATTACTTTTTGAACTTGTAAACTTGTCTGATCATTTTTAGGGTTCCGTACTCAAAGGTTAAAAAACGGGACCCTTTTACTAAGACTTCGCTGTCTGTCTGTCCGTCCGTCTGTCTGTCACCAGGCTGTATCTCAAGAATCGCGATAGCTAGACAGTTGAAATTTTCACAAATTATGTATTTCTGTTGCCGCTATAACAACAAATACTAAAAACAAAATAAAATAATTCCCCATACAACAAACGTCTTTTTCATAGATAATGGTACGGAACCCTTCGTGCGCGAGCCCGACTCGCACTTGGCCGGTTTTTTGTTATCATTTGGGGATTAAATCGAATTTGCTAGTTTAAAAAGTAAAAGAAAACCCTGAGAATTGGCATAATGCACGAACGTGCTATGGCCGAAGAAAAAAAAAAAATTATATAGACATTACAAAATCACATTCATCTTACTGAAACAGCCGGACAAAAACTAAAGTCCGTGAGAATATCCGTCATACAACAAAAAAAGTCAAATAACTCCGTGACATTTGACCTAAGCTTGAAATTGAGAGGTCACGCGCCATTTTTGACACAATGACAGACGTGTAGCCGTTTTAAATGGTAACCAACTTACAAACGTCGTGGCTAAATGGAGGAACTAAAAAAGCATGAAGAATAGCTTTGTACAAAGTGCGATTGTGGCTCCACTAAACTCTACAGAGATAAGTTGGTTGCGGTATCATAGACAAGATTTCTTTTTTTTTTTCATGAACTATTTTTCTTTTGTTGTCCTTAGAGGTTTGTATCGTGAGGAAGGAAATGAAAGAGGTTAAAGGATTCATTCACGGTTTGTTCTGTTGATATACTAGTTGTTTTTTTCGGTAATTTTATACCAACAATTAATTGCTGGATAGAGTTTCGAAAGCCTGCGTGGTGGTAGAGTACTTTCTAGTACTCGGCTGGCTAGCTACCACCTTCAAGTTGAAAATCTGCCGCCAAGCATCTAACGGTGTGTTCCGGCAGCCTCACTTAAGAGCCAGTTCCATTCCAGGCTAGGTGTGCTTTACCATCTTCGACCACACCGTCACTTAACATCAGGTGAGTTGTGGTCAAACAACAAGCCTGTCAGCTATAAAAAAAAGCATTGGTAGGTACATACCTATCATATTTAGTTAGGCATGGATGGAAACACGGGCAGTAAAATTGAGCGTTGCTGAAAATGGTAATGGTTCTTTCGTTCTAGTTTTCGCTTGTCAAATACTCACTACACGCACACAAATATATCAAAGTATATATGCATATCGCTACATAATATTATAAAACAAAGTCGTCCGCTGCTTCTATCTGTCTGTTCGCGATAAACTTAAAAACTACTGAACGAGTTATCATGCGAGTTGCACCAATAGATATAGAGTGATTCATGAGGAAAGTTTAGGTATATAATTTGTCAAGGTTTTGTGTAAATTAGTTGAAATATGACGATAATTGTTAGAAGTGTCGAAATTCGTAAGTGTCGTTGAAAACGCTGCCTAATCCCTTTGAGATATTACAAAACAATGCATGGGTGGGGTGCCGTGGTGGTGCCGGCGTTAGAATAGTACCCCACCCTCTTTACCCGTGGTTGCCGTAAGAGTCGGCTAAGGGATGTAATCCGGAAGATGGGCAGCAGCGTTTTCCTTGAACAATCACACCTAACTGCGCTCGCCAACCCGCCTGCCAAGCGTGGCGAGTATCGGCAAAACCTCCCCAGGAGGAAGCCTATGTCCAGCAGTGGACGTTATATGGCTTTGATGTGATGGTAACCTATTTAAATACATATTCACGTCAAAAGTTACCTTTATTGATGTATAGTTTATCGTAATAATAATAAATAAATTGTACATCCTACACGGATAAAAAGAATTCGTTGATCCAAGCAAATATGCGTATATATATGCACCATGCAGTAAAATGTTTTGATCTAAGACGATATATTTCTTTAAATTCCAAAAGGATATTCAATTAGACGAATTTAAGTTGCGTTCAATTAAAATAATACTGTAGATTTATTGAATATACATAAATCTTGAATTAAGATAATGGTAGTCTTCGTTCCAGTGAACGATTTTCAAAAACATTAGCAAGACGACTGTTTCTTACAATCAAAAGAAATAAAATCTTGTTCTAAGCTTTGGCGTATTTAGATTAAAGAAATATACAGGATCCGACAGAAAACAAACTGGTTTTTTGTTTAAATAAAACAATAACAGTCTTGGTTCAAATTATTTGATGTTTTAAAAAACCTCTATTTAGACGATAACTTCTTATAGTCAAGATAACGGATATCTTATCCTAAGCTCTGCGCGTTTTACATTAAGGTACTATATTTTTCCAGATAGCAAATAAAATCTTATTTCAAGTGAATAAATGTATCAAACTAACTTGAATTTTTCCAGATAAAACCGTTATTTGTTTATGCAGAAGAAATCGTAATATTGAGTGAAAAATTTAGTGTATCGTAACAAAATGATAAACTTTTGCCTTGGAACTAATATCTGGTTCGTATACAAGCGTTGATATATTAGCACAAAGTAATATTTGGACTCGCACAAAACGATTGAGTTTTGTCCTGAACTATGATTTGCTTAATTTAATAACGTTTGTATATTAGCATAAAGCATTATGTGATTCTTGTAAGAAATTAGCCTTTGAATCCAAGCATATAAAGTTTTCTTTTAAGAAAATATTTACTCTGTCTAAAATATAAGAGATCTATAAAGAAACTGACAAAAACTTGACTCAATTGTATGTATCCATCAGAGCTAACCCACTGGGTAGCTCCTATTCAGGGGGTTGAGCTCCAACAAATCCAACCAACTGAGTCAAGAAGACTAACCATTCCTGAAACATATCAAAACAAATGTGAAAATCAAGAAGCTATGTATATTAAAACACTTCTAACTACATTGAGATTTATATCACAATTACACTATCATATTGTTAGTTTCCTTTTTGATGTCTTTTGGGAGTGATTAGAGAAAAAAGAGTAATTAACTGAGCATTCAATATATTTTAGTAAAATCACATACAATTAAAAATAATAGTAAATACAATTAAAAACACAATAGTATAATTTAACAAACAATAGTATACAATTAAATGTAGAATGGTAGTATATACAGAATATCATATTGCTGGACTGTTAAATAAATATTTTCACTCGGCTTAGGGGATTGTGCATTTAACACATGAAATGACTGGAATAGCAAGTCAAATGCTTCTTTCATAGAGGTGAAAGCGTATGTAACACTGTCTATGACAATATAGGTTTGCACGACCTTTTGCAAACTTCCAAGCAAGAATATGTATGGTTGGACTTGCAGTTTTCTTTTCGTAGATTTTACAATTTGTTTCAAGAATTAATGTCATCAGGGTTCTGAAAGAAAATAATACAAATTTTAATACTATAAGAATCAAAGTTCTGACTAGATACTGGATAGACTCATAGATAATGCACAACCTAAACCACTGCTCGTAGAGACTTGAAATTTGGAGGGTGTATTGTTTTAAAGCGTAGAGGTGTACCTACTAAAATATTTTTTTGAAACTCAACCCCTAAGGGTGTAAAATGGATGAAAACTTTTGTATGAAAGTCCTTGGTTTTTGAACTTATAGTTGTGGAAGTTAGTATTTGAATAGTTCATTAAAAAAAAAAACTTTGGCTTAAACAACTTTCAAGTGTATGCCTAAATCTGGGATTGCATTTAAGGAAGGCTGATAATTTATTGTCACTATTATTATACACTCATTTCTTTTTTATATCAGTTTAAAAAAATTAACAATAATGTAAATATAAAACATAATCAAATAATATAAAATATGTACCTACTTAATAACTTGTGTCTCACTGGCACAAGCTGCCTGTGGAACATAATAGGAGAGAGTACAACCTGTGCTTGGGACTGCAGGGAGGAACTGCCTGACAATGCAGTATTTTCAAGTCATTTAAGAGTTATGAAGATACTGTTCCTTTATTTTCTATTGATGATTTGTTATTCTACTCACCAATTCCGCTCCACCTGGTAATTGCAACACTTTTCCCTTCGATGAAAAGTCCCGGCCATTCTCATACTTAAGCTCTTGCCTTGTTTGTGAAGTTTTGCGCCATCTTGAATTTACTTCCTATTTACGACCATGGTTCTGTTTGATAGTCAGCCATTGAATGTCATCTTCATGAATACCTGAAATAAACAAACATTGTTCTTTGGTCATAAATACATAAATATATGTATAATACTAGAGACAACTTCAATATCAAAAGGAAGAATTAACCGACAGCTAACATATAGCTACTACCTTTTATCCTATTTAGAGATGAAAGCTTCTTACATATAAAATTGCAGTCAGGAAAAAGAAAAGAAAAATTAATATTTTACAACTAAGCACTCACTCAGTAGGACGTGATGTTTTTTTTTTTGTAACTGCATTTTCTGTCTCAGACCCTCTCCTTCTCTCGGAGCTTTTAATCAGGAAGTTTCTGACTTTATCGACTAGTTTACCTCTTGCTGCAATGGTTCCCGAGCTATTTTTTTTACCGGCCGAGTAAAATATGTTTCAGCTGTTTCATGTGGAAAAAGAGTTATGATTTTTCCAGCAACCATCATAAGTGAGACGCCTGTAACAAATATATATTTCAAATTATAGACACAAACACTAATTAACACTAGCTAACTGTAAAATTCACCAATACGAGTACATACAGAAAACAATTCAAAGGTAAGGTAAATAAAAAGTTAAGTATAGCACAATAATAAAATTGGTTTAAAGGTTACTCACTACAAAATGCTTGAAGTTACATCTTGGGGCATCTGCCGTGATATCAATAGAGCTACAAGATTTTGCGTTTCTTCGTTTGGATCAGCCGCTTCCATGGCTTATATATCATATACTTAGATTGCTTTGCAACCTACACTAATTATTATTGAAGTCGAAGCTTAGGTTTCGAAGATTCACAATTTTACAGTTCAGTGTGCAGTCTGCACAGCCACAACGACAACTACTGAATAGAACGGCTGACGGCAACGGCATACTTTTTCCCACTTAAAACTACAGGTGTTGTCACCTATCAAGAAATAAATTTAGCCAAATCTCCCAAGGTGCCAAAGGTCAATTAATAATATTTCAAAGTATGTACGAAAACAGCAATCAACAGCACGATAGTTTTGTGGTGGTAGTGCGAGGCCTGTGTGAATTTTTTCTTTGAAACTGCTGGTTTTTTCCCCAATCACAGAGTTGGCCCTATATCACATCATAAGCCATAGAACGTCCCCTGCTGGACATAGGCCTCCTCCTGGGGGGATTTTGCCAATACTCGCCACGCTTGGCAGGCGGGTTGGCGAGCGCAATTAGGTGTGATTGTTCAAGGAAGACGCTGCTGCCCATCTTCCGGATTACATCCCTTACCGACTCTTACGGCTACCACGGTAGAGAAGGTGGGGTACAATTCTTACGCCAGCACCACACTGCCCTATATCATAAGCTGTTATTCTCAACGATGACTTTTTCGGCTTTCTAAAATCCAAGCTTAAAAAGTTGATTAAAATAATTAAAATATTGTATATACTCGGTGGGGGCGATTGGGACGATCAAAAAGAGCTAGATTTAGAAACGAAAGGTGTAAGCTGGCAACACTGGTTATGTCTACAGATAGTTTCAAAAGAACACCACCGTGTTTTCGATGCAAGAAAATGGTTTTCTTATATTAAAGAAATATTACATTTTACTAGAGTAATATCGCTTTTGTTTAATTTGATTATATATTTTGAACGAAAGACTAATACATTTTTGAATTGACATAAAATCTCATTGATCTGATGCTATTTATGTTCTTTAAACAAGAAAATCTGAGTATTAGAAGAAACCATTAGGTATTTTCGATATATAATGTATTATATCGAAACAACGAAATTTACTTCAGGATAAATTAATAATTACGATTAAAATAAGAAGAACATTATTTTACTTCAATATATCAGCATTACTATTTCAAAATAAATTGCTTAGATGGAAAAGAAAAAAAAGGTGTAGCGAAAATAACGAGAGTTTGAAGTCAATGATATTGTGTGTTCAAACCAAGCCAACGGTTATCCTTGTTTTAAAGAAATACAACATTTCATTAACATGCTCTTTGCTTCAGTTTAATGAAATTATTCACTTTCTTTGAAGATGAATTATTAAGGATATCTTCAAATAAACTAAATTTATTGTATTGGAGCAACAACACTCTTTAAAATAGTAACGGTAGCTTCATGACAATGACATCGAGTATTTGAACCAAGACATTTGTATTCTTAGTTTAATCAAATGTTACATTGAGATAACATTTTATTACTTTCTTTTAGCTTTTTCTTTTATTTTATGCAAGACCGTCAAATCATTTCATCCGATACCATATATTTTTATAACAGGTAAATTAAAGTATTGAAACAAAAAATTGGGTTATTTTTTGACAAGTAGGATTTATTGTGTTGAAACAACGATGTTTGGTTCACGTTAAAGTAATATTGCTAAATTCAATCAAGAAAGTTACAAATTTAATTTAATATCCTATCATTATATTTTAAAATAATTTCTTTGACTGAAGGAAATATGTTCAAGAAAACGAAATGTCTTGACCAAAAGAAACCCTTTCGACTCTTTTTTTTCCGTGTAGTAACTCAATATGTCTAATACAAGGCGCCATTATTAATAAATTATTCAAATTCGATATACGCCATTTAGATTTCTATTTTCCGAATAATAAACATTAATCCTATTATATTGACTTGGTTTTTATAATATATTTTTGCATTAAATACATTTTATGTGAATGCAAACATTGGGAACAGGTTGTGGTCATAAATTTCTAAATAGATATAGACCACAAATTTGTCGAGTTTTATCTTTGAAATAGTTATAAAGAGGCGCGTGGGGTGAAGCGATGAATTTATTTATTTGCTTTCTTGGTGTTAGGAAGTACCATCAAATTCTGCCGCCAAGCAGTAGTGTGTAAACATTACTGTGTTCCAGTTTTAAAAGTAATATAGCTAGCGAAATTACAGGGCTATTGAGACTAACCATCGAATGTCTCAAAGTAATGAGCGCCAAAGCAGCGATGCCTTAGACCTTGTTTTGTAATTCAAAGTTCTCAGTATCGCTGTAATGATCAAGGATTGGCGTTATCTCTTACCATCAGGAGAGCGTCTTGTTCGTCTCATTACTTTTACATTTAAAAAAAAAACCATCAAATAAAAATCTATAACTACAATATCTATAGTACTATCTGTTACGTCTTACTAACACCTGTGAAAACCTGATATATAAAGTAGGTATCCTATATATTAATCTAGATAATAAGATATATGTGTGCCAAATTTTATCCAAATCCGTTCAGCTGTTTTTTTATGATTAAGTTACAAACATCCATACATACAAACTTTGACAATTATAATATTAGTAGGATAAATATAATCTGCCACCAAGCACTTAACGGTGTGTTCCGGCAGCCTGACTTGAGAGCCAGTTCCATTCCAGGCTTTACACCTGGATTAACATATAGAATACTTCTTACATCAAATTTATTTCTTTTAAATGCTTATTTATGCGTTGACCGATTGACAGATTGTTAGATTGACAGATGTCAGATTGAGTATATTTATATATTATATATTTTATTGACTTTAGTATAATCACATCATCAGACATAGGCCTCCTCCTGGGGGGTTTTGCCAATACTCGCCACGCTTGGCAGGCGGGTTGGCGAGCGCAGTTGGGTGTGATTGTTCAAGGAAGACGCTGCTGCCCATCTTCCGGATTACATCCCTTAGCCGACTCTTACGGCAACCACGGGTAGAGAGGGTGGGGTACTATTCTTACGCCGGCACCACCACGGCTTTAGTATAATAGTTTTAATTAATTAAGAATAATATTTACAAGCTACACATTAGTTTATTTACTAATAAAGGTACAGAATAAATGAGATTAGTACAATAGTGTAAATTTTTAACCCATTGTTAAATGTTAAAATCTGTTTCAATTTTTTTACCCGACTCTCCCCTTTAAGATGTATCATTATAAATAAATCAGAACCTCCATTTAGCGGACTGAGATGTCACAAAACAACTTTTGACTTTTAAAAATGATTTTACAGATTATAAATTAGCTGCTTATTAGAAGAAAACTTGTCATACTGATTTGAGGAATATTTTTATGTTTTATTAACTATTTTATTAGATTTTTATGAAATGTGAAACCGATGATCGAAAACCGTTTTTTTTTCATTGTTAACCATAAAAATGAACACGAATGTAACCGGAATCTAGTGTCATGTGTTAATGATTTAAAAAAAATAGATACAGTGGTCGGCAACACGCGGCAGCGGGCCGTATGCGGCCCGAGGGCTTCTTCATTGCGGCTCGTGGGCCGTATGCGGCCTGAGGTCTTTTTTATAGCAGCCCGCGATTGTAAAAAAAAATCTTAATGAAAATCTTATTATATTTATGATGCTGAATTATTATAGGTATTTATAATAAATGAATTAACAACTATTCATTATTAGCTAAAATTACACCAGGTAATCTTCCTACAGTAAATAAAAACACTAATCCTAATCTTCATAAAATTTATGGTTTATAATTGATTTGAGTTCCATGAAGCGAGTTGATAAATTTATAATCAATTTAAAAAAATCATTCCTGTAGGAATCAATATCTCTGTTCCTACAGTAAATATAATAAATACTAAATTTCCATTTGCTATTATAGCTTTATACCTATATGTATATTAAAAACCCGGTCAAGTGCGCGTCGAACTCGTGCGCCGAGGGTTCCGTACCTACCCATTATACCTCCACAATAAAATTGGCACGTGTGTGTGCTGTAATGGTTGATATTTAGATTTTCGCGTAAGTACCAAAATTTAAATTTTCAACTTTTTTTTATTTTTTGGAATTTTCCCTTTATTTGTCATGACCTTGCTTTTTTAAAGTGATGAGGCGAACGAGACGCTCTCCTGATGGTAATAGATAACGCTAGTCCATGACCATTGTAGCAATACACAGAACTTTTAGTAGCAAAACATAGTCCAGGGCATCGCTGCTTTGGCGCTCATTACTTTGAGACTTTCGATGGTTAGTCTCAAAAGCCCAGTAACCTTGCTTTTTTAAGTGATGAGGCGAACGAGACGCTATCCTGATGGTAATAGATAACGCCCGTCCATGACCATTGTAGCAATACACAGAACTTTTAGTAGCAAAACATAGTCCAGGGCATCGCTGCCTTGGCGCTCATTACTTTGAGACTAGATTGTAAGTCTCAATAGCCCTGTAATTTTGCTAGCTGCAGTACCCTTCAAACCGGAACACAGTAATGTTTACACGCTACTGCTTGGCGGCAGAATATCTTGTACTGCGGTGGTACCTACTTAGATGACCTCATGCTAAGGTCTACCACTAAGTGGTCTTGTAGTATCTTTATCCCAAAACAATTTGGATCAGACACCTACCCGTGCAAAACCGGAGTTGCTAGTAAATGATAAAATCCAATTCGTGGGATCGAAGATTTAAATAGCAATTTTTGTAGCGATGATAGTTTAGAGCTTAGCGTGATCGGTTCGCATGCCGAAGGGCGTGGGTTCAAACCCCAACAATGAGCTTGAGCTGCCGGTGAAGGAAAACATCGTGAGGAAACCATAGCATGCTTTGCCATGCTATGGTTTCTAACCTAAGGGTTTTTCCGCAGCCTCACTTGAGAGCCAGTTCCATTCCAGGCTGGGTATCTGTACCATTTTTGACAACACCATCACTTAAAATCAGGTGAGCTGTGGTCAAACACCTAGCCTGTCAACCATAAAAAAAAACTCCAGAGTCCAGTTCTCAATTTCTAAACAGCTCGTTCAGAATTGCATACCTAAGTTGCTATCCTTCAAAAATGTCACCAATTCTAGGTCGGCGTATTTCAAACTCGACATTCTTGCTCACAAAAACAACTTCGAACCTTTACATCGAGTTGCCCTAATGACAGAGGAATCTCTTTGTCAATACCCCTTCTCAGAACTTGACAATAATTATCAGTTTTATTATTTTTAATTGTACAGCGTTTTTGAACGTGCGTTCAAGTTTGTCAGAAACTTTAAATAGATTTGCTTGGATCTTACTACACGACTATATTCTGAGTGTGGAACTAGGGTCCTCGATTTATTCATGTTTTTGTTAAAATAAATATTGTTTTATTATTTCTACTTAGTATAGAACAAAGTCGCTTCCCGACGTCTATACGCTTATATTATTTAAACTACGCAACGGATTTTAATGCGGTTTCTATCAATAGACAGAGTGATTCAAGAGGAAGGTTTATATTTATTTATTTATTTATTTATTTCAAAAACACACAAAACAAGGGGGGTTACACTGTCAAGGGGGGTAACATGAAAATGTTTTAAGCGCTCATTGTATGATGAAAGTTTACGGCCCATGCCAAAACTATAGCTCATTATTTTTAAGGTTCGTTTTTGAATGCGCTCAATCCTGTCACTGTGCACATTGTAGAAAGGCGACCAAATCGTAGAGTTATACTCCAGTACACTACGAATAAGAGTGTAGTAAAGATATAGAAAACTACCCGGTCGGCGGAACTTTTTCGTGGTTCTTGATATGAAACCAAGCAAACGAGAACCACGTTCCACAATGTAATCATAGTGATTGTGAAATGTAAGTTTTTCATCGAAGAAAATGCCCAAATCCTTAATAACGGATTTTCTATCCAGAATAGTTCCAGCAAGTGAGTAGTCAACAATAAGGCTATGCGTTTTCCTCGTGAAGCTAATGACTTGGCACTTACTGACGTTGAGCTGCATTTTGTTTCGATTGCACCAAGTGGAGAGGGTATTGAGATCATTTTGGAGCTTGGAAGCATCTTTAAAATCTTCAACGACATTAAATATCTTCAGATCATCAGCGTACAGAAGGCATGGGCAAGAAATTGAATCAACTAAATCGTTTATAAAGATAACAAAAAACAAGGGCCCCAAATGGCTACCCTGTGGTACCCCTGATGTAACGATTACAGGTTTAGATAAATAACCCTTTACTGCAACAAGTTGACTCCTACGATTCAAATACGATTGGATCCAGCGAAATAAATTGCCGTGGATTCCAAATTCTGATATTTTTTTACAGAGTATAAAATGATTAATTTTATCGAATGCTTTTGAAAAGTCTGTATAAATAGAGTCTACTTGTAGACGCTTGGCAAAAGCATGTATAATACATTCATATGTACCACATTAGTATCTACATTGCACCCGTGCGAAGCCGGGGCGGGACGCTAGTTAATATTAGAAAAGTGAAAGTAACTCTTGTGTTTCTGTTTGTTACCTTTATAACGATTGAACGGTAAAAATGTATTTAGTTAAAACATATTTTTGAGGACTTTTTTGTAGCAATGATTATTGGTTTACGCGTTCGCATGACGTGTCGAGGGCTGTGGGTTCGAATCTCAAGAATGAGCTTGAACTGCCAAGTAACATCGTGAGACAACTATAGCATGGTGGTAGGGTACTTTCTAGTACTCGACTGGCTAGCTACCGGCCTCAAATTCCGGCAGCCTCAATTGACAGCCTTTTCATAAAAAATATGATGAGAAATTGTTTACACAATAATGTTTACACACTACTGCTTGGCGGCAAAAAAATTAAAACTGTGTATATGCAAAGGCAATTGCCAGTGTAAGTCTATCGATATTTTCAAATATCTTGAAAAAATCTAATAATGAGAAGTGTGTGCAAAACGGCCAATAAACCTGCGCCATCGTTCTGTAGACGACTTAATGACATTCATGACATTGTTATTCTTCTTTGTTTTTGGCGTCACACTTTGTCTATTTGCCAGTGTCAAGTGATTTATTTTATGAAAAGTCATGTTAAGTGTAAGTCACAGCCAAAGCAGTCGAGTCCGGTCATGTCCTATTAAAGTAGTGGTGACTACTGTTACAAACTTCGATGGAATTTTGGAAGCAACACGAAAAGTTATGTTTCACAACATTATATAACCTTCCACATTGGTACAAGTTATTTGGCACTTTATGAATAAAATATCTCATTCCTATCCATAAACACCAGAAAAAACTGAAGTTTTGGAAACTAACATAATGTGACGATACTACCTATTTAAGCTTTCCCGCCAAAACCCAGAAAAAAAGTTGAAGTAAGTATAACAGAATGACAGCTAACTTTTTTAAATAATAAAGTCATAGAATCGAAATCCGTGAAATCCGACGAATCATAAATTGGTCTCTTCACACTATACGGTGTTTCATTAATTATTCAACACATATAACATTTAAATTAAATTCCAATTGACTTCAATAACGTATGAATGTGTTTTTTTTGATAATATCTTAAAAGCGTTTCTTGGAGAAATTGCTTTTTCTGGGAAAAGTGACATCGGATTTCGGAAAAATCTTTTGCGTTTCATTTTACGCAAGAAATCTAAATAGGAATTGTTTTTTTTATAATTATAAATGTTGAGATGGTACTTTTGTTGCTATCGCGTTAGGTTTGTATGTCAGAAATATTATAAATGAATCAGTTTATTATAAGCTCAAATTACAGTTACAATAGCACTTATGTTATTGTACAGCTATTAAAAAGGTAAATTGTATGGCAGTTTTAGAGGCACATCCTCTAGATTCAAGTTTTATAATGTCAAGCTGTCGGTAAAGAAACATATTTACTTTTTTTTACTTTGTGGTAAATGGTCGTCTAGGTAGGTAAACATTACTGTGTTCCGGTTTGAAGGGTACTGCAGCTAACGAAATTACAGGGCTGTTGAGACTGACCATCGAAAGTCTTAAAGAAATGAGCGCCAAAGCAGCGATGCCATGGACTTTATTTTGCTACACAAAGTTATGTATCTGCAATGGTCATGGACAGGCGTTATCTCTTATCATCGGGAGAGACGTTTCCTGCACCGTTTGCAGCCAGCGGCAATACGCACATAGAAAAGACAGAGGTGGGATTCGAACTCAGAACCTCCAGGTTGGAAACCAGGCGGTTTCCCAATTAAGCTGCCGCAACGTTTTTTTATGGCTGACAGAATAGGTGTTTACACAGCTCACCAGATGTTAAGTGACGGTTCGGTCGAAGATGGTAAACACACCTAGCCTGGAATGGAACCGGTTCTCAAGTGAGGTTGCCGGAACACACCGTTAGATGCTTGGCGGCAGATTTTCAACTTGAGGGTGGTAGCTAGCCAGCCGAGTACTAGAAAGTACTCTACCACCACGCTATGGTTTCCTCACGATGTTTTCCTACACCGGCAGCTCAAGCTCATTGTTGGGGGTTGAACCCACGCCCTTCGGCATGCGAACCGATACCTTATAAGGGATCTATCTGCCGTGGGTGCTTGGCGATAGATTTTCAACTCTCGTGTGGTAGCTAGCCAGCTAATTACTAAAGACTACCCCATCACTATGCTATGGGTCGCTTATCTAACCACTCAACTATCATCGCTTCAAAATCCTCGCGCATGATGCCCAATTACATTTCGAAATCCAGCCTGGGCCCAACAGTGGGATGTTGATACTGATATAACGATACACTTGGTACTTTTCCCAAAAAAAACGAGATAAATATCATTTCTCTGAAATTCGTCATCGTAATTTCAAAAAAAGATGTTTTAATATTGGCAGGGTTCAATCGATAAAATGCAGTGTTTTAAAATATAAAAATACATACTCGCATTAGCGTGTTTTGCTGCCTGTGGCGAGGAAAGGGAAAAAAAGCAAAGAACACTGGTAGGTACATGTATCCATGAATGATAGGACCTGACGAAGCGAGTACTGTTCGCAGAAAAAAAAAAAAATTACGTTTTTCAATTTGTATTTCTACTTAAAAGTCGTTTTGGTTACAATAATGATGTGAATTTATTATTATTTATAAGGCTAGGTGTTACTACAGCTCACCTGATGTTAAGTGACGGTGTGATCAAAGATGGTAAACACACCTAGCCTGGAATGGAACTATGGAACTGGCTCTCAAGTGACGCTGTCGGGACAAACTGTTAAATGTTTGGCGGCCAATTTCCAACTTGAGGGTAGCTAGCCAGCCGAGTACTAAAAAGTACTCTACCACCATTCTATGGTTTCCTCACGATGTATTCCTTCATCGACAGCTCAAGCTCATTATTGGGGTTTGAACCCACGCTCTTCGGAACGCGAAGCGACCGCGCTAACCAGCGAGTTATCATCGCTGCAAAATTATATAATAAAATTTTAATCAATTTAATTTATTTAGTTAACATTTATCTAATTTGACAACAATTTTATTTTAAAATATGTATATCTGAAATATTTCCTAATAGGTACCTCATCATCATCATCATCATTTCAGCCTTAGAACGTTCACTGCTGGACAAAGGCCTCCCCCATTGCATACACTTCCATAATATGTATTATCAATTCTTAAATGTATCAATGTCAATAATACAAAATAATCATAATTAAAGTCAATACTTAATAATAATCAAGAATAACAAATAAAACTACTAATCTGGATTACATCCCTTAGCCGACTCTTACGGCAACCACGGGTAGAGAGGGTGGGGTACTATTCTTACGCCGGCACCACCACGGCAACAAAAAACAAAAAATTTCAACAACTTCACAAATTAATGAGCGCCAAAGCAGCGATGCCCAGACTTTATTTTACTACTAAAGGTTTTGTGTTGCGCCGTTATAGTCGTGGACATGCGTTTTCTCTTACCATCAGGAAGGCGTCTCGTTCGTCTCCTTGCTTTTACATTAAACATACACACCCACTGTATAGGCTTTACTTTCCAATCCATATCTTATTATTTTACAGCAACAACTATCTTATTATCCTTACTCATAAAGATCAATCGACAAATTCCATTAAAAAAATAACCATTAAATTATTAACATATCGGCCGATATGTAAATGATGTTTTTGCGAGCAGTACCCGATATCTGAGTCGAAAATTTTTGGAATACCGTCGGTCGGCGATCGTATCGCGCGACCGGTTCATAGAGACGACTCTATTATGACGTCATGGGGAGGTAATTTTTTTTTATATCTACCCGCACAAAACTGTTTTTTTTTAATATTTAATTTTGTTTATGAAGCATTCCGATCTTAAATGAAGTATAACACAAGACAAGCATAAGGTAGATATTATTTTTAAATTCAATTTGCCCTTTTGGGGAGGCTAAAGCTTTAAAGCCATACTGCCTTGTCTATCGTTTTTGCAATTCATGTCTTAAATCTATTCATGCTTTAGTAAAGTAGTGGCGTCTTTACTATAAGCTTCGATGGAGTTATGGAAGCAACACGAAAAGTCATGTTTCACCGCATTATATCACTTTCCCACACTCGTGCTTGTAATACGGCACATTATGAATAAAACACCACTATTTTTATACATAAACACTCGAAAAAACACTAAATTTGGAAAAAAAATACAATGGGGCGACACGACGGTTACCGCGTTTCCGCCAAGACTCGCATAGGGCAGAACTCATTTTATGTTTTTTTTTATTTGATTTTGGCATTGCACTTTATACATTTGCCAGTGTTTTTATACTGATATTTAAGTATTATGATAATTCAAGTGAAGTAAGTTAAACAAAGTCAAGATTAAGTCCGGCCACGCCCTAATAAAGTAGTGGTGACACCATAAACTGTGGGTACAAAGGGTTTACGTTATTTTTGAGCGTGCACGCCACAAGTTATTTGATTTTGAACAACTTTTAATATGCAAAAACATCAGCTTTTCCATAATATGTCATGAAATAAAATTCATAATTTATTTATTTATTTTTATCCAAAGATTATCAATATACCTAAATTAGTAATTATTAATACTCATCAAGGTGTACACCCACTCACTCTCTGCCGTGCTGGTGCCGGCGTAAGAATAGTACCCCACCCTCTCTACCCGTGGTTGCCGTAAGAGTCGGCTAAGGGATGTAATCCGGAAGATGGGCAGCAGCATCTTCCTTGAACAATCACACCTAACTGTGCTCGCCAACCCGCCTGCCAAGCGTGGCGAGTATTGGCAAAACCCCCCCCAGAAGGAGGCCTATGTCCAGCAGTGGACGACCTATGGCTGATGATGTGATGTGTATACTCTGCTCTGCAGTTGAGCTGAACGCAGCGAGTGTACGAATCACGTCATCTAGTGTAGTACATGTTTGTCTATAACTGCAATTTAGATGAATACTTTTACGAAATGTTTGTTAAAGCCCTTTAGGTATCCAACATTTTTGGTAGATAATATAAATAATTTAAAAGATATTATACAATTAAGGAATATATGGAAGATAAATTATTTTAAATTAATTAATTACTTTACATTTTGAATAATATTGACATTACATTAGTTTGATTTTTTAAATGTTTATATGGACTTTTTATTATTTAATTATTATTTGTATGTCCAAATGGGCGCAGCATGTTGACTCGTTTTATGCTTAGTTCCTGGATGACCGAGCTTTGCTCGGGTGAAAACACCGATAAAACGACGTTTTCTATAAATGAAACCTAGCTTGATCGATTTATCGCCCCCGAAACCCCCTGCATATTAAATTTCATGAAAATCGTTGGAGCCGTTTCCGAGATTCAGATTATATATAGTATATACAAGAATTGCTCGTTTAAAGGTATTAGATAGATTAGATAGATAATAAGATCCTATGCTACACAAGCTGACAAATAAAATGATTTATAAAAATATATAAATTTAAGTTTTTTTTTTTTTAATTTCTGGTCGTGTCGTTGTCGAACATCATTTTGCAAATGCTCGCGGCCAGTTGCTCCGCTAAGCGTGACTCTGTGAATCACACTAAAATTATAAAGGCGAAAGTTTGTGTGTTTGTATGTTTGTTACTTCTTCACGCTCTGCCTGTTTGGCCCGATTTTTGTTATTGTTGGTCTTCTGTTTTGTCTTATTTAGATTCGTTGTTGGTAATTATGTTTTTTTTTAATATGTATGGATTTGTTAGACCTACAAAGGCTCACCGGCTGGTCATACCACCTAGTATGGACAGCATTATGCTGAGGTGAGCCCCTATTTTGTATGTAACTGTTAGTCTTTTGTTTGATTGTTTTGTTGTTCGGTGTGTTATGTACAAAATAAAATTATTTTCTTTCTTTCTTTCAATTTAGGTTTCAAAAAGCGTTAGCCACTGGAAGCGCCTTAATACTGAGTAATATGATAGGTTAGTTAGATAGTGTCAAGAAACGTCCGGTGCGGTTGACGTGTGGTTTTGTCAACGATTCGCTTGCAAACATTGTGGGCAACCGAAGATGTCGTTTTGCTTAGATTTTACAAGGGGCTACGCAGACCGATAGTACTAAGCCAGGCGTCGGCAACCTTTTGACAGGCGGGGGCCGCAAAATAAAATAAATTCGGGCCTCAGTTGCAATAATAACCCTAGAAGCTTAATATACGTATAATTGGTCATATCGCACAAAAAAGATAAGAAAAAAAATGCTATTGAAAATTGTTAAAATAAAGGCAATATAATTATTATACTTGTATTCATTTAATATTTAGAATCTATAGTATTTTGGATATTTATGACCAATTTACAAAACAATCACGGGCCGCAAGTAGGACTTCCGCGGGCCGCACGTGGCCCGCGGGCCGCGTGTTGCCGACTGCTGTACTAAGCTATTGTTGCAGCGATGATAGCTCAGTGGTTAGCGCGGTCGGTTTACACGCCGAAGGGCGTCAGTTCAAACCTCAATGAGCTTGAGTTACCGGTGAAGGAAAACATCGCAAGGAAGCCATAGCATGGTCATAGAGTATTTCCTAGTACTCGGTTGGCTAGCTACCACCCTCAAGTAAAAAATCTGTCGTTAAGCTGTTCGGATTCCAATTCCATTCCAAGTGTGTTTACCATCTTCAAACGCCGTCACTTAAAATCAGATGAGCTTTTGTCAAACACCTAACCTGTCAACCAAAAACAAGCTATTTAACGTCATTTTTTGGGATGTGTTAATCTAGGGTGTCAGCTACCTCCATACCAAATTTCATCAAAATTGGTCCAGCCATTTGAGCTTAAAGACATAACAAACATACAAACACACAGTCTTACACACTCACAAACTTTCACCTTTATAATATTTGTGAGATTTCATTCATGAACATGCGCCGGTAGGAATTGTAAAGATATAAAGGTCGCGATGTCACAGTTCGGGGCGAATAACTACTTATAGGGAACGATAATTATATTGTTCTGTATTCAAGGGTAGTCCTCCTCAACTTAAGAGTTTGACTGTGACTAAAACATAATTTACTAAATTTTCTATTCAGACAGTAAATATGAATTACTTAAAACTGGCAAAATTCACAAATTGCGATGCCAAAAATAAGAAAAAATACACAGATCTGACAATACAATCGTTTATTTTTTCTTCTTCGTTTTTGACATTGCGCTATGTCATAATCATAAGTTTGTCCGCAAGCGGTACAAATGGATCGGAATGGAAAAAATATGAACCTATTTAATTCGCTTCATTTTTAAACGAAAATCAATTTTATGTTTAGTGCAACAAAGATCAAGTTAGTTTTGCATTCTATTCAGGTATTTTTCAAATCTCCGAGACAGATCTAGAATTTCATTGACTATTGAAAATAAGTTGTTTATCGTATAGAATAAAGTTAAAATTCTTTTGATCAGTTTGTGTTTTGACTGAAAGTACGTCAAGAGTTATCGATAAATATCTTTGTCTTATTTTAAATTCGAATTATGATAAGTATTCATAAACCATTAAAGGACATTAACCATCGAAAGTCTCAAAATAAAGAGCGCAAAAGCCGCGATGCCTTGGACTTTGTTTAGTTCTATATGTTTCAAGTCCTCACTCATCATCATCATTAGCCTATCGAAGTCCACTGCTGGACATAGGCCTCTCCCAAGACACGCCACCCAACCCGATCTTCGGCTTTTTTTTTATAGCTGGTGGATAGAAGCAAATTTATAGTGATGATAGCTCAGTTGTTAGCTTGGTCGGTTCGCATGCCGAAGGGCGTGGGTTCAAACCCCAACAATGAGCTTGAGCTGTCGGTGAAGGAAAACATCGTGAAGAAACCATAGCGTGGTGGTAGGGTACTTTCTAGTACTCGGCTGGCTAGCTACCAAGTTGAAAATCTGCCGCCAAAACATCTAACGGTGTGTTCCGGCAGCCTCACTTGAGAGCCAGTTACATTCCAGGCTAGGTGTGCTTTACCATCTTCGACTACACCGTCACTTAACAGCAGGTGAGTTGTGGTCAAATACCTAGCATGTCAGCCATAAAAATACATTTTTATTACTAATACACATTTGTTATACGCATTTCAGGTCCCAAATCCTAATCCCTAAAGATCATCTCAAATTCCAAGCAAGCAATCGATCACACTGACAGTTTAAAAGTATCTTAAAATGTGTCACTTTGAGCCCTTCATAAACATCCTGTCAATTTTGATTCCTTGATCAATATCGCAAAACTTTGTATATTAATAAATTAAAAAAGAATCGCTTGACACTGGCATTATTCATAAAATGCGATCGCCACAAACAGGCAAATAAAAACAAAAAAAAATACGATGTGTTAGTGTCGTGGACGCCGTGTATTACGTGAACACGTGTACATTTTTGAACACAAAATAACTTCTTCAGATTTCCTTGATTCAAGTCCTCACCCAACGTAACGAATTCTTTGACCCTGTCGCTGTCGAGTGGCGTATTTATATTTCGGATATAATGACAGATATACAATGACATAGCTACAACATCAAACTGTATCCCCCAATTTTGTTATCATCAGTTTTTTGACGTAAAGTAATGAGACGTACGCGACGCTCGCTTGATGGTAAGAGATAAGGCTTGTCCATGACCATTGCAGCGATAATTCAATAATTCCAACTCCTATATATATTGTGAAAAATACTATAAATTAATTCCAACTTCTATGCATATTGTGAAAAGCGCTACGAATTTATTCCAACTCCTATGTTTATTGTGGAAAACACTACGAATTAATTCCATCTTATATCTATATTGTTGAAAAAAACTAGGAATTCATTCCATCATCATCATCGTCAGCCATAAAAGTCAACTACTGGACATAGGCCTTCTCCTGGGGAGGGATTTTGCCAATACTGGCCACGCTTTGCAGGCGGGTTGGCGAGCGCAGTTAGGTGTGATTGTTCAAGGAAGACGCTGCTGCCCATCTTCCGGATTACATCCCTTAGCCGACTCTTACGGCAACCTCGGGTAGAGAGGATGGGCTACTATTCTTACGCCGGCACCACCACGGCACCATTCATTCCAAGTTCTATGTTTATTGTGGAAAAAACTACGAATTAATTCCAACTTCTATGTTTATTGAGGAAAATACTACGAATTTATTTGAACTCCCTTGTATATTGTGCAAAACGCTACAAATTAATTCTAACTCCTACGTATATTGTGCGAAACGCTCCAAATTAATTCCAATTCTTATATAAATTGTGCAAAACGCTCCAAATTAATTCCAATTCCTATATATATATTGTACAAAACGCTACAAATTAAATCAAACTCCTTTATAAATTGTGCAAAACGCTACAAATTAATTCCAACTCCTATATATATTGTGCAAAAGGCTACAAATTAATTCCAACTCCTACATATTGTGTAATCACATCTTCTAGTGCTCAGTACGTGTATAAAGTTGGTACTACGTGTAACCTTAGTCTAAAATCTCTGAAACTATGCGACTTGTTCTCCGATGTATACTGAGCTTAACAAAACCAGTAATTTAACGATTGCTGTAAAATATCGTTGCTCGTTGCTTGCGCTAATTAGATATAGGGTGACATTACTTTTGGCCGGATAAACTTATAAATGGTGTTGCGATACTAATATTGATTAGTAATTAGAATATCTATCACAGTGTGTTTTGCAAATGAAAATAAAACAAATAATCCAGACATAAGAAAATCTCTATTTTGGCCGGATACATGGGACTTCATGTAGTAATTCGTGTATTTTTAGTTATTCTAGTTAATCTATGTATCTTCTAAATATATATAACTCAAAGGTTACTGACTGGCATAGTGATCTATCAACGCATAGCTTAAACTACTGGACGGATCGGGCTGAAATTTGGCATGCAGGTAGATGTTATGACGTAGGTATTCGCTAAGAAAGGATTTTGATTAATTCTACCCCCAAGGGGATAAAATAGGGGATGAAAGTTTGTGTGAAACTTTGTCAATTTTAAACCGATCGGGCTGAGACTTTGCATGCATAAAGCTACCATGACGTATGAAACCGCGGGGCGCAGCTAGTTAGGATATATTATTATTGGAATTCATCCATACTTCCATACACATACTTTATATTTTAAATAGCGACCTACTCCGGCTTTGCACGGGTGCAATGTATATTCTACACAAAACCTTGACAAATTATATACCTAAACCTTCCTCATGAATCATTCTATCTATTGGTAAAGCTCGCGTGATAATCTGTTTAGAAGTTTCTAAGTTTATCGTGAACAAACAGACAGACACGGCGGACGATTCTGTTTTATAAATATGTTTATGTAGTGATATTATAAATGTTAAAGTAGCTCTGTCTGTCTGTTACGTTTTCACGCCTAAACCGCTGAACCAATTTTGATAAATTTTGGTATAGAAATAGATGAAACCTTGGACAAGGACAAAGCCTACTTTTTTTACGAAATTAAATCTTGTAGGGGTGAAATAAGGGATGAAAGTTTGTATGGGAAACCAATAATTTCTCAATTAAAGCATAAAAAATCATTACATCTTAACTTTTGGTAAAAAATATACTATATACAAATATTATAAATGTGAATGTAACTGTCTGCATTTTTTTATGGTTGATAAGCTAGGTGTTTGACCACTGCTCACCTGATATTAAGTGACGGTGTGATCGAAGATGATAAAGCACGCCTAGTCTGGAATAGAACTGGCTTTTAAGCGAGGCTGTCTGAACACACTATTTAGGTTGGCGGCAGATTTTCAACTTAATGGTGGTAGCTAGCCAGCCGTACCGTACCATCATGCAATTTTTTTTGCATTGTCTACCACTACAGATGCAAATTTAAAGCTGTATTCAAGTAAAAAAAATACGTCTCCGAAAAAATATTCCGGCGTCCGGCTAAAACTTTCCGAATAACGCGCCTCCCTATTCCTAATGATTAATGAGCCGTCTCTCGGAACGTCTAGTTACACTCGCGTTATATTTAATGGCTTATTCCGAGTTTTAGTCCTGAACTATTTATGCTGAAGAATGGCAAGGTAACCATGGAAAACCTCTGTGATATACTACTTACCTACTAGATGACGTGACCCAGACACTCGCCTAACGCGTAGCGATGAAAGTTCAGTGGTTCACGCGGTCGGTTCACAAGGTTCTCATCTATTAATATTATACTTGAGCTCAAAATGAGGGATCTAAGGAAACCTCATTCGATGTCGTTTAAACTGGGGGGCCATGACTAAAAATCTTGCACCTACTTTTATAATGTATGTATTAAATATATGTATGTTTAATTGTACAGTACCTGGATGACCGAGCTTTGCTCGGCTGAAAACACGGATAAAACGACGTTTTCTTAAAATGAAACCTAGCTAGATCGATTTATCGCTCCCGAAACCCTCTGCATACTAAATTTCATGAAAATCGTTGGAGCCGTTTTCGAGATTAAGATTATATATGTTACGGTTAGGGTAATTAATTGAAAAGTATTAATAATTCTCGGAGATTATTAATACATACCAGCTCAGATGGTGAAAGTAATAAATTTATCACTTTCATCGGTGGTTATTAATAATTTTTACGTGCCTGTGGTAAAAGTAATGAATTTTAAAAAAGGAGAGCCTGTACAAACTTGGAACAAGAAATGGAATTTTAAACCAATTGTATACAAGGAATGATTTTACCATCTTTAAGGAAACATTTATTTCAATTCATGAAGTTCCAGAAACTGAAATAAGTCTGAGAGAATGTGCTCGTAAGGACTCAAATTTGGGTGGCCAGGGATTTAGACACTGCAACTGCACGGGGGAATGCGGTTCAAATCGTTGCAATTGCAAAAAAACACAGATTCTTTGCAATTCAAAGTGCTACAAAAGCCGATCATGCCAAAAAAATAATAATTAAAGGGTACCAACCGTGCGCTGATATTAATTTTATTTAGAAGTTATTCTTTTGTTTCTTTTATTTGGTCGATTTTATTAAAAATTTAGTTGATTATGCGTGATTTATTACTTTCCCCAAACTCGTAATAGAATTATTAATAATCGCCGGTGAAAGTGATTAATTTACCCGAATTTATCACATTCACCAAATGATTTGGTAATTATTAATACTCACCGATAATTATTAATAATTACCCTATTTATCACTCTCACCGTAACATATATATATATATATACTAGCGGGCCCCTCCGGCTTCGCACGGGTATAAACCTCAAAAATAACAGTATTTCTCTACTATTTAATGGATGTTATTATATATATAAACCTTCCTCTTCAATCACTCTATCTATTAAAAAAAACGCATCAAAATCCGTTGCGTAGTTTTGAAGCATAGTGTTTTCAGCCGAGCAAAACTCGGTCATCCAGGTACTATATTATTATTCTTGCATTATTTTGATGCAAAAGACCGAAATGTAGTAAACAATGCGAAATGAGAAGCCCACGTCGAAGTTCCGGCCATGTTTATGACTTGACGCCGTTGAACTCGACTAGGCCTCCTTAGATAAGACTCGCCTGTCATTTGAATATGATATTGAACAAGTAAAATATTACTAACACCGGAATCAATGGCAGCGCAGTAAGGACTTTAATAATCATCCGCCGTCTCGCAAAAACTTGAAAAGACTCCTAAGACTCCGCTGTCCGTCCGTCTCTCTGTCTGTCTGTCTGTCACCAGGCTGTATCTCATGAACCGTGATAGTTAGATAGTTGAAATTTTCACAGATGATGTATTTCTGTTGCCGCTATAACAACACAAATAATTTATTAATAACACCCCAGTTGCAAGTCAATCATTATTTAGTCGTTAAGAGCGTTCAATAATCAACTTTGGATACTTTCATAACGTGGATATGTTCCAAACCCAGCTGCGCGTTTTAAAATCATCATCACAATTAGGTCATCGAAACTTGGTTCAATTTTGAAAACCCGGGTTTTCGGGTCTGAGAGTAATCAAAACCCGGGTAGACCGGTTTTTTCGAGCATTTAGGTCTTTTTATTGTAATTTTTTAAAATACACTAATCTGCGTTTATATATCGATTTCCTACAATGAGAACAAAATATAAAGTATGAGAAAGAATTTAAATAAATGAAACAGTACTTTACAAATAACAAAAACAGTTTTAATGTTTAAAAAAGTGATAAAGATTAATTTTTTCTATTAGCGCGACGAGCTTCGCTACACCCTCCCCTCTCCACTGCTCCACACTTCACCCCATTCATGTCCTGAGATGGACGCGCGCGTTCCATTTGACTTGCATGGCTTGTTTTATTGGTAGGAACGTAGCAACGAAGCTTCTTTTTACGTAATAAATAATAATTTATCAAAGCGTGTTTTTATTCCATTTACTTATTATTGCATTCGAAGTGGCTTAAACTTAATAAATAACAAAAACAAAAGTATTAAAAAAAAAACCGAAAAACCCGAGTTTTAAAAACCAAACCCGGGTTTTTTTGTAATCCTCAGAACCGGGAAAACCCGGGTTTTTTCGGTCCGGGTAAACCCGGGCTCGATGCCCTAATCACAATCATCAATCATCTAGGCGCTTTATGAAACAAGCTTTCTTTTCAAAATATGATTTTGGCGCCTCTCAAGTGGTGCCGTGGTGGTGCCGGCGTAAGAATTGTACCCCACCCTCTCTACCCGTGGTTGCCGTAAGAGTCTGCTAAGGAATGTAATCCGGAAGATGGGCAGCAGCGTCTTCCTTGAACAATCACACCTAACTGCGCTCGCCAACCCGCCTGCCAAGCGTGGCGAGTATTGGCAAAACCCTCCCAGGAGGAGGCCTATGTCCAGCAGTGGACGTCCTATGGCTGATGATGTGATGTGATGATGAAGAACACCTGGATTGGTAACCTAAGTTACTGTATTTCCTGTACTGTATAGTAATAAAGTATGAAATTTCACAATAATACTATATTTGGTAGGCTATCTGTTAGTATTACGTTACGTGAAATGAGTGGGCGGGAGTAATATCGGGGGTTGCCGACTCTGTTCCTGTATCGGCATAAACTATGTACCTATTGGGGCTTAAATCCTATAAGCTAACTAAAGGGGAAATAAATATGAATAGATATTTCACAGCGCCATCTAGCCGCAAAATAAGCAAAACTTTTACTATGAGACCCAAACTGATTGAAATTCATATTTGTAGCTATAGATCAATGGTTAGCGTTAAGGGTGTGGGTTTAAAACCCAACAATGAACTTGAGCTGTCAGTGAAGGAAAACTAATTCCCCCTGCTCATTCCACTATCGGACAGCCAGGAGCTGTAAAAAGTGACACATGTTTTTTTTTTTTAATGATGAATAGGCTTGCGTTCGATCGCAATCTCACCTGATGTTAGGTGAAGATGCGATCTACGATGGAGCACGCTCGCCTAGAAGATACCGATTCACTCTCGACTTGAAGACACCCAGATTGTATCCATCAGGGAACACCCACTCAGGTAACGCATTCCACGCTTTAGCCGTTCGAACAAAGAAAGTAGATTCAAATCGTTTCGTACGGGTTCTTGGAATGACAACCATGAAACGATGTCGCTTCTTCGAGTTTCTGGCCGTCCGATAGAAAAACGGGCATGGCGGAATTAGAGCATGCAGATCCGAAGCACACTCCCCGAAATGAATTCGATAAAAACCGATAAACTAGCAACTTTTCGACGATGTTCAAGGCTATGAAGTTTAGCTTGAACGAGGGAGTCATTGCAGATGAGTCTCTTGGCACGCTTCTCAATTGACTCCAACGCCTCCAGCTGGTATTTGGCGGATCCATCCCAAAGGTGCAGGTTAAAAGTGTTGATAGTCCTATAACTAAACGGTTATATTTAACCTTCATTGTGCGAACCGCTAAGCAATGGAATTTGCTCCCCGAGTGGGTGTTCGCTGGTCGATACAATTCCAGCCTTCAAGTCGTCAGTGAATCAGTTTTTTTTTCTAGACAAAAATCCATCTTAGACTGCATCTTCGCTTAACATCATTTTTGTAGCGATGATGGTTCAGTGGTTAGCGCGGTAGGTTCGCATGCCGAAGGGCGTGGGTTCAAACCCCAACAATGAGCTTGAGCTGCCGGTTAAGGAAAACATCGTGAGGAAACCATAGCGTGGTGGGAGGGTACTTTATAGTACTCGGCTGGCTAGCTACCACCCTCAAGTTGAAAATCTGCCGCCAAGCATCTAACGGTGTGTTCCGGCAGCCTCCCTTGAGAGCCAGTTCCATTCCAGGCTAGGTGTGCTTTACCATCTTCGACCACACCGTCACTTAACATCAGGTGAGTTGTGGTCAAACATCAAGACTGTCAGCTATAAAATATATATATATATATATATATATCGCTAAGCAATAGAATTTGCCCGAGTGGGTGTTCGCTGGTAAATACAAATTCAAGCCTTCAAATCGCGAGTGAATCAGTTTTTTCTAGACAAAAATTCATCTTAGACCGCATCTTCGCTTAACATCAGTCGAGATGGCAATCACACGCAAGCCTATTTGTTATAAAAAAAAAAAATAGGAATCAAGAAAGTTCAATTTTGCAATTCAAATATCTAATAAGGAAAAAGAACTCGTCCATCCGACTCGATTGTAAATTTATTCGATCATTCTATATCGATACATCAGCAAGAGCACAAAGGTTAAGACTTGATACCGATCTATCGAATGAAAGCGTGATCTCTTTCTTTACTTACCGACATAGAGCGGCCTTATCGATAAACTTAGAGCGGCCTTATCGATAAACAGAGTAAATGATAGAACTGAAATTTCAATGGATAGCTGTCAATTTTGTTTAGGAAATATGATTGCGGTCCTCTTATTAAAATTTTGGTACCTACCTGGATGACCGAGCTTTACTCGGTTTTTCATTGCCTGAAAACACGTATAAAACGACGTTTTCTAAAAAATACAGTACAAACAGTAGTGTGCTAACATTACTGTGTTCAGGTTTGAAGGGCAGTGCAGCTGGCGAAATTGCAAGGCTGTTGAGACTAACCATCTAGTCTCAAAGTAATGAGCGTCAAAGCAGCGATGCCCTGGACTTTGTTTTCTTACTCAAAGTTCTGTGTATCGCTGCAATGGTCATGGACATGCGTTATCTCTTACCATCAGGAGAGCGGTTCGTTTATCACTTACTTTCAAATAAAATAAGTAGTTAAAATCAAAATGATAATGTAATAAAAAAAGTTTGTAACGCATCATTAAATGAACGGTACAAAAAAGGTAATTGATATAGAATGGTAACAACCTCCAATTATCTTGCAACTAATATATCTATTAGGAACGGGCCATAATGGGCGGTTACGCCTACTTGAAAGCGTGCCAGTTTTTTTATCGGGTGTTAGACATTTTTTTGTTTGTTTAAAACAAGTTTCTTTAGGCCTTTTTACGTGTGAGCGTGTTTTTTACCCGAGCTGATTTGAGACTGATTTTTTTAAATCCACCCTCCAAGGGAACTTGGGTTATTGAATCTAACGATACCGTAATTGTCGTAATACATTCGGCCGTTTGACGTGCCGTGGTGGTGCCGGCGTAAGAATTGTACCCCACCCTCTCTACCCGTGGTTGCCGTAAGAGTCGGCTAAGGGATGTAATCCGGAAGATGGGCAGCAGCGTCTTCCTTGAACAATCACACCTAACTGCGCTCGCCAACCCGCCTGCCAAGCGTGGCGAGTATTGGCAAAACCCCCCAGGAGGCCTATGTCTAGCAGTGGACTTCTTAAATGATGATGTGTGATGTGATGTGATTTGAAGCAAATTTTAAGACATTCACGTCAAAATACACTTAGAACACAGTTCAATGCATCTCCCCTTCTCAATTATATCAATAGCTTAACTTTTCGAATCATCTTGAAGAAATTGATTTGTCATCTTACTTAATCACGTCAATGCCATCTGTCAAAATACGTCGAGATCATTCGAAAACAATGTTTTTTTTTCAACATGGCCGCCTGTCATGAACGCTTATGAAAATAGCTGGTCATTTACAGTTACTTTATTGAGAATACTTATCTGCTCTTGAATTACTTGGGTTAGAAAAAAATTGGGTATTTTGTTAAGGATCTTCCTCATTTTTTGTTGTGTAATGTTTATATGCTTAGAATATTGTTAATAATAGTTTTTTTTTTTATACTGGGTCCACGCCCCGATTTCAGACGGATGTTAAAAATCACGCGGAATAAATTCTTTTCTACAAAGATTCATATTTCGAAAGAATTAAATATTAAATAGTAAAGTAGCGATGACAGTTCAGTGGTTAGCGTGGTCGGATGACACGCCGAAGGGCGTGTATTTGAACCTCAACAATGAGCTTGAGCTGTCGGTGAAGGAAAACATCATGAGGAAGCCACAACATGGCGTTAGGGTACTTTTTAGTACTCAGCTGGCAAGCTGACACTTTTAAGTTAAAAATCTGCCGCCAAGCACATAAAGGTGTGTTCCGGCAGCCTCATTTGAGACCCATTTTCACCTTTGACCACCCCATCTCTCAACATCAAGCGAGCTGTGGTCAAACACCTAGCCTGTCAAGAATAAAAATTTCAACGAAAGATGAAAATTAAAGCTGTATAAAAATTTTCATGAATATATTGCCAGCCGAGGAGTTCCTTCGCCTGGAGACAATCATGGATTTAAAACCACGTCATGCTTACCATAAAAATACATTGTCATCGAAACTAAACGAATCTTATGTCCGTTGGACAGGAAGTAGTTCAATTTTTATTTATTAGAATATACTAAATTCACTTTTCTTTGTTGCAGGAACATATCATGAAGTCAATTGAATAGAAGACTTCACTCAACATCATGGAGTCACTAGAAGAAAGACTCCACAACGCAACAAGAATACCCACGATACAAGAAATAAACGCAACAAAAAATCAACAAGAAACAATGACGATAGACCTAAAAAGATTTTGCAAAAATTCTAACTACTTCATCTATAATAACTTCTATAGAGATGAAGTTAAAAGAAATATTAGAAGTGACAACAATCTCTACACGTACTGTTTTTTAAGTGTCCTACTTAGTTTTATTTTAGGATTATCTATTGGTGTCATATTAGTTGGATCAAATCCAAAACCAATTGAAGAAAAAGTTAGAAACACTTCACATGAAATTATTATGAGAAGTTTAAATTCTCTAATTCCTAATAATATTGTAAGTGATGAGAAAATGGGAGAAGACAAAGACTGGGCAGCTGTGTCCTTCACTTCAGAACACAAAAAGTATGATAAAGAAGTATATCCCAAAGGATTAACAGAAGACATGAAAGAAATATTAAAAGATAAAAAAGAAGCCAATCATGAACACAAAATTGAAAACGTTAATATGTCATTTGTTACAAATGATAATACAGTGTTATATAGTAACATATATTGGGGTCCAGAAGTAGAAAATGCTATGCCTCAAGGCTATGGGGAAAATACAGCAGAAATTTGGGAAAGCTATGTTGATCAAAGTGAAATTGTCAAAATGGAGACAGGCTGTGGGAGAATGCAAAATAGATTAGTAACATTTCAAGATGGAATCCAAGCTTGCGTAAGATACAGACAGAATACTGACCAAATACAAGGTGAGATTTTTAGTTTTTACGTTGGAAGATTGCTGAATTTGACCAATTTAGCACCTTCAGTAGTAAAAGTAGTAGATATGAAAGATAAACTATGGAAGAATGTAGCCAATGATGTCGCAGCTGCACAATGGAATACCAATCGTGCTGTAGTTTTAACTCAGTACATACCTAGCTTGGAATCAGCTTCAATTCCCGACATTTTTAAGCCATCCACAAGACATTTAAACAAATTCGACGTATTCAAAATGTCTACAAAAGAGAATTCTACAGTTGAACAATCAAAAGAAGTTTTACTTAACAAATTGAGATCAAAGAGTGGTAAGAAAACTGAAGACGAAATAGAAAATTTCAATAATATCGATATGAAATTAAGTAAAAAGACTGTAAATCAATTTCTGGAGCTAGCACAGTGGTCAGATTTGATCATATTTGATTATTTAACAGCAAATTTGGATAGAATCGTGAATAATCTTTTTAATTATCAGTGGAATATCAATATTATGGATGGACCGGCACATAATTTGGCAAGAAAAATGGATAGTGGTCTTCTACTTTTTTTAGATAATGAATCTGGTCTTCTTCATGGATATAGACTTTTGAAGAAATACAACGTGTATCATAGTCTAATGTTAGATAATTTGTGTGTATTTAGAAAAAAGACAATAGATAGCTTGAGATTTTTATATGATTCTCAGGCGGTGGGGGCAAAGCTTAGTGATATATTTCATAAGAAAAACAATGCAGTGATAAGAGATATTTTACCTCCTCTTCCAGAGAAAAATGCTAAAGTTTTACACGAGAGGATCGGTAATGTTTTGAGTCAAGTTGATAAATGTGAAACTACTTTTAGGTAACCAACTATTGGAAGGAAGAGGTTAAATATTTGCTAATATTTATATCAAAATATCGTAACCGTTATGACTTCGGATGTGAAAATGATTCGGTAAATAATTCTTCTTACAATATCAAACAAAACAAATTCTGTTACACTTTTACACGACTACAAATTTATTTTTTAATTATTATTTTTTATGTGTGAAAGCGTTTTTTTATTTAAAGAAGAGCATTACAACCTTTTGTTTTTTATCAACTCAATTTTTATTGATCAGATATATATTTGTTTCCCAGAAATATTGAGTATTTTGGAGGGAAATGTAAAGAAAAAGTTTTTTTAGAAAAACGTAATTTTGGAATGTTCTAACAATGTTACGTGACATATTTCTTTAGCGAATATTTTGACCTCTTTGCCATGAGTATTTAAAAAAGTGAGATATATATTTTTAGACCATGTATGTTCTCTATATACAAAATGCGGTGTTTTTGAAAATGATCGTCTTAAGTTGCAACTTTGCTTTGGTTATATATTTACCCCTAAACGTCCCTAACGGTGGAGGGTCATGAATTTGTATACTAATGTTTTATGCCGTCACTTAACTTCACTTGGTGGTGGATTTCCTTAGCTAGACGTCTAGGTACCACCGCAGAAGCAGATATTCTGCCGCCAAGCAGTAGTGTGTAAACAATACTGTGTTTATTAGAAAACTCTGTTGAGACTAACTATCGAATGTCTCACGATGAGCGCCAAAGCAGCGATGCCCTGGACTTTGTTTTGTTACTCAAAGTTCTGTGTATCGCTGCAATGGTCATCGACAGGCGTTATCTCTTACCCTCAGGAGAGCGTTTCGTTAGTCTTTTTACTTTAAATTAAAACAAATGTTAGCTGTGGTCAAACACCTAGTCTGTAGACCGTATAAAAAAACTAGATAAGTTCCTAGAAAATTTATATTTCAAATGTTTACTAAGTAATTTTAGTAATGATACAAAGAAGACTATTTCAATATTTTTAAGAAATGAAAAAAAATACTTGAGACATTACACACAGCGTCTGTCGAATAACTGATAGAATACAAAGATATTTTTTTTGTTGTAAATACTTACAGAACACCCAGACACAGAACAAATATTTGTTTATACCACAAAATGTTTGTCCTAGGTGGGAATCGAATCCACACCCTACAGCTCTTAAAGCAGATGCCAAATAGCCAACAAGGTTGTCAAATAATGTATACGTCGCAGGCAATTTGTAGATTCCGCTTTTTATAAACGGCGTCGTCCTTAGAAAAACACTCGCAGGCTTGAAATATGCCGAAGGCAAATTGGCAACTTGTTCAATCTTATGATTTCATCAGTGCTTATTGTAGGACGGCTATCATAAAACACAGATCAGACTTTATTCCAGCAATTAGGTACCTATCAAGACTTAAAAATATACGTGCTTAGCTCCATCTTAAGTATTTAAAATATTAAAAACAATATTTGAAATGATGATATTACATACAAAACAATAGTTGAATTAAACAATGAGTAGAAATACTTCAATTAGCCGCGGCATTTTGCAGCGTTTGAATTGTCCATTTGTTGTGGCATTTTATATAGTGACAAGGCATTTTACAATTTGCCTTCGGCATATTTTAATAGTGCGAGTGTTTTTAAACGGAAGATGCCGTTTGTAAAAAGCGGAATCATACAAATTGCCTGCGACATTTTTATGTACTACGTTTTCAAACGCATCGCATTTCTTGTGGAGGACTTTAGCATTTTTCGATACCAAATAAATTATTATTTATTATGAAAGAAAAAAATCTGTGCCAGTTTGTATAAGGTTAACATGTAACGTATTTCTTTTTATGAAAATGTGTTATTTTATAAAAGTGATATTAATTATCATAAAATTACTTTTAATTTAAGTTAAGAGTATTTTTGTAAATTTGCTTTTTCGTTTCAGTCCAATTTTTTTTCTTCAAAATGTAAAATCATTTGTTTTCGAATCTTTGTTGTCATTTATTTTTAATGAGTTTTTTTTAATGTATAGACTGGTTATCTAAATTTTTTATATTGGACGATAAAGCTTTAAAAATTTGTAAATAAATGTACAGTGTGTAATATAATTCAAAATAAATAATTTTAATTTCAAATTCTTTTGTTTCCTTTTTAATTTGTCTGGGAATGAAGGAATGGTGACATCAACGCTTTATGTATAACAACCATACTTCTACCTATCTATCTAATCTAACACCTTTAAACGAGCAATTCTTGTATATATGTATACTATATATATATATATAACCTGAATCTCGGAAACGGCGCCAGCGATTTTCATGAAATTTAGTAGGTTTCGGGGGCGATAAATCGATCTAGCCAGGTTTTATTTTTAAAAAACGTCGTTTTATCCGTGTTTTCGGCCGAGCAAAGCTCGGTCATCCAGATACTATCTATATAAAAAGAAACTGACAGACTGATTCACTGACTGATCGATCAATGCTCAGCTGAAACCTCTGGGTTTAGAAGCATGAAATTTTCCATTCAGGGCCATTCGTTCGTCTCACTTTAACATAAAATACAGGTGTTGTTGACGTACCTCAAAAAATAAATACCTTAATTCACATTTATGATTTATCACATACTAGCAACCCGCCCCGGCTTCGCATGAGTAGTTAAAAAAGTAGATATATGCCACCGCAGACTTTTTTGTATATCTACATAAAGGACGAATATCCCACCATGCATTGTTAAGATCTATCACCAAGCCAGTTGTAAGGAATCATACACAGCTTGCTGTTTATAAAGTTGAAAACGTAACTACCCTTGAATACAGAACAATATTATTATTGTGTCTTATAAGTAGTTATTCGCCCCGAACTGTGACTTCGTAACCAATCATACAATACACGGTAATGTGGCCCAATTATCAAAATTGAAAACTGTGTTACAACAAACTACTTGCCTACTAAACTGAATGAATGAAATCAAACTAATATCATAAAGGTGACAGTTTGTATGTGTTACTTCTTCACGCTCAAACGGCTGAACCAATTTTGCTGAAATTTGGTATGGAAGTAGCTGACACTGGATTAATGCGTAGGTTACTTTTATCTCGAACAGATGTAGCGAGTAACACCGCGGGGTGCAGCTAGTATGGAATAATAATGGCTTAGTTCATATATGGGCAACAACCGGCATTTGACCCGGCCCGCGAGACATTTTGAAATTTCACGCGAAGAGAAATACAAACAACTGAGAGAGTTCGCGAGAAGAATTGTTTGCGTTTTTGGAAGTACATATAAATGCGAACAATTTTTCTCGATGATGAAGACTAATAAGTCGAAATGCCGTAAGAGAGTCACAGATGAAAATCTGGAAAACTCGTTACGCCTCTGTACAAGTGGATTTTGAACAAACTTGTTTCTGAAGTTCAAACACAAATATCACATTAACCGTTACACGTAAATTTACTTCACCAATAACCTAATAACATTGGCTTTTTTATCTTGTGTTATGGCCCGCTACTGTATTAATATAGTAAGTTAGGCACGCAACTAGCCAAAGGTTGCCCATACCTGGCTTAGTTTATAGATTAATTCTTAGATAACTCTATATCCTGATAAATTGAAGTTAAAGCTTACGAATCATATTGCATTAACCTAACTCTTTTAGTGCCCCCAAATTTCTGACTCTAGGGCCGGTCACGCAGTTATGCAGGCACTTATGCAGGTAGGCCATCGCTCGCCACTTAAGTGAGCTATCCGCTGGTAGAGACACGTCAAACAAGAGACCTCCCGGCGATGCGATGGGCAAAGACTACGTGAAGTTTAGAAGGGACAGCAGATTAAAAGTATCTTTACCTATTGAGTGAAATCCAGAAGTTTTATACGCATTCCGGGATTTTTCGCTAGTTGGCGGAGCAGCCTTTCGTGAGTGGCTAGAAAACTACTTAGGCCCCCTAATACCTGCGGTCGGCCAGCGGTGCACCGTGCCTCGGATCCCGCTACCCTCCGCGACTAGTCACCCGATGCAGCATATTGGCGCATGACAGAACGATCTTGCAACAGTGGAGCAACTACTCCGACCCGTTCTTCCCTTGATGGCGTCACCGGACAACATGCCGGAACACGGCTAGGCCGCTTGGCGACATGTCTTAGTCCGGTGGGTGGTCACTAGCCACGGCCAAAGTGTGTTGTCACAACCAGTCGCACCACCCGGGGACCATGTGTGGGGTTTCAGAATAACGATGCCTTCCCACGGACGAGGGTGACTCAGTCCCCAAAAACCGTTAGATGCTTGGCGGCAGACTTTCAACTTGAGGGTGGTAGCTAGCCAGTCGAGCACTAGAAAGTACCCTACCACCACGCTATGGTTTCCTCACGATGTTTTCCTTCACCGGTACCTCAAGTTCATTGTTGGGGTTTGAACCCACGCCCTTCAGCATGCGAACCGACTGCGCTAACCACTGCACTATCATCGCTACAAAACCTAACAATATGGAAGGAAATCCAATTAATTTGCCACGCTTAGGAATCGTCACGCCGCTGTATATAGCCAAGCAAAGCATCATCTCTTCTGTGTTCTAATACTCTTTGTCCAATACCCCGTTTATCTAAAATGCTTAAGGTGAGATAGCGCGTATGATTCATTCCACTTATTTTTTATCCTTTAATGTGCTCGCCCTTAAGTAGTGTCCTAGCTGTCACTGAACAGATTTAGGGTTCCGTGGACGAGAAAGAAAAACGTTTCTTCTTTATATTTTTTTTTATATTCTCGACTTCTCTTTGTATTATCTGTTGGTGAGCGACGATATAGTCGAAGATGCACTACACACACGACACGACGACAGGACGCGTAGCTATTCCCGAAAATTATAATGAGGGTGTCTTTAAACCAGTGGCGTAACTATACCATCTGAGGCCCGCGGCAAATTCATTAGATGGGGCCCCAGTAAAAATCGTCTCGTAAAAATATTAGTTTGATTTTGCGGCTTCGTTGGGCCGGGGGGGCCTTAGGCCGGGGGACCGTCGGGCCGGGGCCCCTCAGGCCTGGGTCCCCGTCGGGCCGGGGGCCCCTCAAGTCAGGGGCTGCCGGGCCGGGGTCATAGTGCCCCTCAAGCCGGGGGCCCGTAGCATTTTGCCAGCTTTGCCACCCTATAGTCACGCCACTGCTTTAAATTCACAGTAAAGAGATTTGTTCTAGTAATTATGCTCCGTTCTACCACATCGTTGTTTAACAATAGGCAGTATGTGAACAAACCTATTAAGCATAAAAAATCAAGAGTTCAGGCAATTGAGAAGACGATGGTAAGCAACCACCGTCACCAATGGATACCTGCAATACCAGGGGCACTATAAATACGTTGCCAACCTTTTAAGATTCTATAAACACGCCTTTTGAAGAACACAATGTTCTACTCCGCGGGAATACGGTGTGTTAGTGCTGTGGACACGTCCTTGTGTACGTGTACATTTTTGAACACTAAGAAATATTCTCATGTTTTTAGTCCTTACTCCGCGAAAAAGTGTTTTTTGATCTTCTATCTATCGAGGGTAATTACATTATAAATTTACATATCATCATCACTACATAGTATAAAACAAAGTCGCTTTCTCTGTCCCTATATCCCTATGTATGCTTAAATCTTTAAAACTACGCAACGGATTTTGATGCGGTTTTTTTAAGTAGATAGAGTGATGAAGAGGAAGGTTTATAAGTATAATATATGCATATGCACCACATTAATATCTACATTGCACCCGTGCGAAGCGGGGGCGGGTCGCTACTAATATCAAACTGTATCCCTTGAGTTTATTAGTTTATTATTTATCTTGTGATTTGGTTCGCACGGGTAGCAAGAATGGGTATAGTAAGCTATCCTTAAAAGGTAGATATATGACACCGTGGACTTTTTTCTAGATGTATTAAAGAGGAATATCCCACCATGCATTGTTTTGTTATATCTCAAAGGGATTAGGCAGCGTTTTCGATGAAAGCTAGGTGACTTGACTTTTTCTGACACTTCCAACAATTATCATCATATTTCAACCGATTTATACAAAACCTTGACAAATTATATACCTAAATCTTGCTAACGAATCATTCTATCTATTGGTGAAACTCGCATGATAATCCGTTTAGTAATTTTTAAGTTTATCGCGAACAGACAGACAGTCGCGGCGAACGACTACATTTTATAATATGTAGTGATTATCTTTGCCACTAAGCACAACAAAATTCGTCGTTACCAAGCCATATTACAGAGACCAGGTAGTCCAAAATCTGCTTTGTAATACACAATCTGCATTCAGTAGCCAACGACATTAGTTCCCACAGTAGACAACATGGGGTGTGATTCGATACGAGTTGAAATGGAATTGGGTCACGCCTAGTTAAGGGTTAACTAGGTGTTCAATGTTAACTAGATAGAACTTTTTATGCGGCAATTGTACAGGCTAAAAATATACAGGGTTATGCAGAACGGCTCAAAACAAAAGTAAGTCTCAAAACAAAAGTTTTTTAGTGCGTTGTACCCGTCATGACATACGGCGCCGAAACGTGAACACACAGCTGGAACGGTTCATAAATTTAAAGTCGCTCAACGAGCTATGGAAAGAGCTATGCTCGGTGTTTCTCTAAGGGATCGTATCCGGAACGACGTAATTCGCTAGAGAACAAAAGTCATCGACATAGCTCAGCGTATTAGCAAGTTGAAATGGCAGTGGGCCGGCCATATTTGCCGCAGAACCGACAACCTTTGGGGTAGACGTGTTCTAGAGTGGAGACCGCGAATCAGCAAACGTAGTGTAGGACGCACTGAGACTAGATAGAGTGACGATATACGTAAGACAGCTGGCAGTGGCTGAGAGCGAAAAGCCGAAGATCAGGCTGAGTGGCGTGTCCTGGGAGAGACCTATGTCCAGCAGTGGACTATGAAAGGTTGTTGATGATGATGCGGAACGGTTATAAACCAATACTTGTATCAAAACAATACCCGGATACCAATTTTGAAAGTGTTTTTATCTCTAGTATAAAACAATGTTGTTGCTCCCTAAAAATAGCGACATACATAATTTAAATACTAGAAATAAGAATAAACTTGCTGTGCCCAAAACTAGGCTAAACAAGATAAATGTATCCTTTAAAGGGCAATGTATACGCTTCTACAACAAAACTCCTAGTGAGTTGCAAAAATTATCAATAAATAAATTCAAACAAATTGTCAAAAATATCCTATGTAAAAAGGCTTACTACAAAATATCAGATTATCTAGACGATAAAAAAGCTTGGGACGAGTTTTGCTCCAACTCGAAAACTAACAATCTAACAAGGTAAAGGTTTCTTGTTCGCTTCTTTACTTTACCTCAAAAAGATTGAAGTGAACGAAAGATCAAAGTGATCACTTTATTTCCTAGTTTTAAGTATGTTTATAATTTGTGACGTGTGACGTGTCCAAGAGTCCTGTAAGGTCTAAAGGAAATAAAGCACTTTGAGTTTTGAGTTTTGAGTTCTGCGTCTGTATGTTTCTTTGCTTACTTCTTGGGAGGCAACTAAAAACAGATGATAATAAACTCATAGGATACAGTTTGGTGTTACAGCTATATATTTATCATCTACATCAAAAATATAATTACACCACTCGATAGGTGAAGGATCAAAGAACTCGTTACGTTGACTTAGAACATTGAAATCACCATTCACCATCTAGTAGTACATGGTACCTACCATTTATGCTAAAGTAAAGCGTAAATACAAGATGGAAGTATCTTTTTACACTATTCCACAACCTGAGCATTTTTGTGGTACACTTTATTGAAAAACTATCACGCCTATAGATTTGTGCTTTGACATAGTAATTTAACTTCATATCTAGATGTGTTAACTGTCAAAAAAAAATTATAACCATTAAGAAAATTAACAACAATTTTGTATTCATTGGATAGAATGTTATTGTACTACTAACGCCATCTGTTAGAAAACCAAAGAGTTAGCATCGTTGAACTAATCTCAATACTCAAATACATCGTAGTTAATCTACTTAATACTAGATGACACCACTAAATAACAACTGTCTTATAAATTATTACCCGTTAGAAAAATTACGCGAGTCCTCACAAAGCTCAGCTTTTTGCTAGTTTATGTAAAAGTAAGGAGACGAAACGTCCTCCTGATGGTAAGAGATAACGCTCGTCCATGACCATTGCAGCGTTACACAGAACTTTAAGTAGCAAAACAAAATCTAGAGCATTGCTGCTTTGGCGCTCATTACTTTGAGACTTTGGATGGTTAGTCTCAACAGCCCTGTAATGTCGCTGCAGTACCCTTCAAACTGGAACACAGTAATGTTTACACACTACTGCTTGGCGCTAGAATATCTGGTACTGCGGTGGTATATACCTAGTCGACTTTTTGCTAAAGAAATCTACCACCAATTTTTTTTTATATCACATTGTATTGTTTGTTGAAATTTAACTACGGAACCTTTGTTTCTTCACGTGAACACTCTTAGCTACATCGATATAATCGGTCACAACCCCACCCTTTGCTTTAAGTGCGTTCAACGCTGTCACAATATACATACAAACATACATACCATACATACACATACAAGTTTTACCGAGTTGTTTTTTTGTGTGCGAAACCTTTGAATGAGCTTTTACAATAACTCAGGATCACTTTTATCTTTTGAAAACCGTTTAGAAGTCGATATATTTTCAAAATATGCAATGTAGATACTAATGTGGTGCATATGCATGTATTATACATTTAAACCTTCCTCTTGAATCGCTCTGTCTATTAATAGAAACCGCATTAAAATCCGTTGCGTAGTTTAAAAGATCTAAGCGTACAGACGGCGGGAAGCGACTTTGGTTTATACTATGTAGAGACTAGCGACGCTCCCCGGCTTCGCACGGGTGTAATATAGATACTAATGTGGTGCATATGCGTGTATTATACATATAAACCTTCCTCTTGAACCACTCTGTCTATTGATGGAAACTGCATTAAAATCCGTTGCGTAGTTTAAAAGATCTAAGCGTACAGACGGCGGGAAGCGACTTTGTTTTAAATTATGTAGAGATTTAACTTTTAGGTTGTATCTCTATTGGAATGTATATCTATGTTATACTTATATATGTTAGCCGGATAATATCCTTATCGGATATTATCATACTTATTATTGGTACATCCCGTTTTCTATTTATTTTTAAGTTTACCTGAAAGATATCGCGTTTAGCGATAAGGCTGCAAATTGTTACAATAGCTTTAAGTTTTATTTTCCTATTGTATTAGATGTAATCTTTGGTGTTATTATGTGAAAGGGATGAGACGAACAGGATACTGTCCTGATGGTACGAGATAACGAAGTAAAACAAAGTCAGGGATCGCTACAAAATCAAAATCAAAAAGTAATTTATTCAGTTTAGGCCCTGGTAAGGCACTTATGAACGTTAAGTTACATGTTTGAATCTACCACCGGCTCGTAATTACACTTCAACTGAGAAGACTCCGGCAACAAACTCAGCAAGGCATTTTTTTTTGTGAATTTCTTTTCATAATAGGTTACAGTTTATACAGTTTACAGTTATAGATATTAATACATTATGCTTACTACAATTGTCACTTAGCCAGGGGGATGCAAGTGCAGAGAGAAGCTACAACAACCATATATTCCTGTCTTCCACGTAATGAGCCACCTTATAGTAGGCTTTGTCAATTAACCTCTGCTTTATAAAATCTTTGAATTTATTATAGGACATTTTAGTTACCTCAAGTGGGATTTTATATATAGAATCTAACGCAATTCCCGAGAAAAGACTTATTAGCTTTAGATAAACTGAATCTAGGTGTCACAATTTTATCTTTATTTCTTGTGTTTAAGTTATGCTATTTTGAGACTTTTGATGGTTAGTCTCAACAGCCCTGTAATTTCGCTAGCTGCACCCTTCAAACTGGAACAAAGTTATGTTTACACACTACCACTTGGCGGCAAAGTATATGGTGCCGCGGTAGTACCTACCGAGACGACCTCGTGCTAAGGAGATCAACCACCAAGTAATGTACAAAGTGATTCTTCGTAGTAATATAATACTTTTACATCTACATTTATGGTTTCAATGGAGATATACATATGTATATATTATTTAAATATAAATAAAACCTTATGGGTGATCGGCAAAATAAGAAATTCCTGTCACAAATTAAAAAGGTAGCAAATACCTAAATAGTACAAACCTTATAAAGAGTTTTGGCGGGAACGCGGTGAGCGTCGTGTCGCCCCATTGTATTTTTTTCTAAAACTAGTGTTCTTTCGAGTTTTTATCCATAAAAATAGTGGTGTTTTATTCATAAAGTGCCGAATTACAAGCGCGAGTGTAGGAAAGTAATATAATGTGGTGAAACATGACTTTTCGTGTTGCTTCCAAAACTTCATCGAAGCTTATAATAAAGTCGCCACTACTTTACTAAAGCATGACTAGATTTGACTTGCATGGACTGGACTTTGACTATAAAGATAAAGAAGCTGAAAGACTGCACACAAAATACAGAAACATTGAAACTGGCAGAATGCACAGATTCCGATGCCAAGAAGAAAGAGAAAGAAAATTGATTCGTCCAACCGTCGAAATGACCTGACTGTATTTCGGTATTTCGAAATATGACTGTGATTTTTTTAAATTTGTTTTTGGCGTCGTATTTTATACATTTACCAGAATCAAGTATTTCAATATGTCCAGTATTATAAGATAAATCATTAATCAAGTTAATAAAACACAGTCAACATCACACAAAGTCAAGTTCGAGTCCAGTCATGCCCTAAAAAATTAATCGCTCTTTTTGCATTTATCAACGTCAAAAAATATATTATATAACAAGAGAAATAAATCTAAGTCACACAAAGTAAGTCAGAGTCAGGTCTGGTCATGCTGTAGTAGACTTTAACAAGTTCCAACTAAGTTTTCGATGTAACACGTCAAGGTCGTCAAGTCATAACATGTTTCACCACATTATTATTTCTAAATATTATGTATAACTCAAAGGCGACTGACTGACTGACTGACATAGTGATCTATCAACGCACAGCCCAAACCACTAGATGGATCGGGCTGAAATTTGGCATGCAGGTAGATGTTATGACGTAGGCATCCCCTCAGAAAGGATTTTGATTAATTCTACCCCCAAGGGGATAAAATGGGGGATGAAAGTTTGTATGAAACTTTGTCAATTTTAAGCCGATCGGGCTGAGACTTTGCATGCATAAAGTTACTATGACGTAGGCATCTAACTTAAACTTACACTCGCGAGTTTAAAAACACAATTATCATAATGCAGCGATTGATGACAGTGAGAGTTTATGATGGTAAAACATAACATTCAAACTAAACGGTTCAATTCCACCTTCATCATATGAACTGCTAAATAATGGAAGCTGCCCAAGTGAGTGTTCCCAGATATAGACGCAATATGTGTGCCTTCAAGTCTTTTTTTTTTATGGCTGACAGGCTAGGTGTTTGACCACGGCTCACCTGATGTTAAGTAACGGTATAGTCGTAGATTGTAAAGCACACCTAGCCTGGAATGGAACTGGCTCTCAAGTGAGGCTGCCGGAACACACCGTTAGATGTTTGGCGGCAGATTTTCAACTTGAGGGTGGTAGCTAGCCAGCTGAGTAGATAGATAGATAGAAACTCTTTATTGTGCACACTAAAAAAGAAAAAGAGTATAGAAAACAAAAGAATCTTATGAGCTAATGCCACAAGTGGCGGCCTTATCGCTAAGAGCGATCTCTTCCAGGCAACCAATACTCAGTACTAGAAAACCACCACGCTATGGTTTCCTCACGATGTTTTCCTTCACCGGCAGCTCAAGCTCATTGTTGGGGTTTGAACCCACGCCCTTCGGCATGCGAACCTACCGCACTAACCACTGAGCCATCATCGCTACAAAGTCGCGAGTGAATCGGTTTCTTCTAGGTAAGCGTACCCCACCGTAAACCGCATCTACGCTTAACATTAAGCGAGTTAGCGGTCAAACGCAAAAAGTTATACATCTGCTTTTCTCTACTCCGTGTTCTAATTTTAGTCCAAATTATCATAAATATAGTATAACTCCATTAAATTCGTACATAATCTGTTTAAAGTATCAATTTCCCAAATATTTCGGACACCTACTAAATCAAGTTTTGGTTGTAAACCAAAATACTGGAATCGATCTAGGTGGAATTTATTATTACGAACGCGTTTTGTATTTCGTTATTAACGATTGAGTTGTACCAGTCGGCACCTAATGTTGACAGCCATGAATGATACCATTCTTTGTGTGTCCGACTCGAGTATGGTTTTATGGACTGCAAGAGTTTGAGTTTGTTTGAACAATAAAATCTATACTTAAAATATATATGTATATAATTAGTACATCTAAATGCACTGCTCCAATAAACAGCGAGGTTTTGGAGTATATACTAAAATTTATATAGGACCACCTTTGAAGTATGATATTCCAAACAAAAAAGAATCATCAAAATCGATTCCTAAGGCGGAATAATCACGCATACAAAAAAAAACATGCAGTCGAATTGAGAACCTCCTCTTTTTTTGAAGTCGGTTAAAAATCACTTGTAACGTACATATGATTTAAAAAAAAGATTCCGACGAATTAAGAACCTTCTCCTTTTTGGAAGTCGGTTAAAAATCACATGTATGTTAGTCTCGCAAACATTTAAAAATGGCTCGCCCGATTTGTATATATTTTGTTTTAGTGAACACTGGAATAGTTTTTTTTTTATATGTCTGACAGGCTAGGTGTTTGGCCATAGCTCACCTTATGTTAAGTAGCGGTGTGGTCGAAGATGGTAAAGCACACCTAGCCTGGAATGGAACTGGCTCTCAAGTGAGGCTGCCGGAACACACCGTGAGATGCTTGAGGGTGGTAGCTAGCCAGCCGATGGTTAGCACACAATCAGCTATGGTTTCCACACGACTTTCCTTCACCGGCTACTCCAGAACATTACTGGGGTTTGAACCCACACTTCAACGCGTGAACCGACCGTGTTAGCCGTGTTAGTGATCATAGCTACAAAAACGTGAGAAAGAGACAAACATACACTCGGACTCCCTCGCACGCAACCTTTCGCATTTGTAATATTAGTGAGTAATATTTTTATAATAATATTTTATTTATACAGATTAAAAATCTGATAATCGTAACAGCCTTTATTTTTAGGACAATAAAGTCGAAATTGTCAGGAAAAATTTACCATATTTACACAAACTGTCATCCGATATAGGCTCTATTTATAATGTTATAAGATTGAAATTCGCATAAATTTAAGTAATTTTATTTAAATGTGAATTATAATCAATAGAAATAGTCAAACGGAGGAGATTTTGCATTTTTCATACGAATGTTCTGTTGGCGTTTGTATTGACAAATGGTTTTACGTGGATGTTAGAAAACTGTCATTAATTTGGATGTGGTATACATATTTTTTGGTATAGGTAAAGTAAATAACATATCTTTAAGTAGATCTTCGCATTAAATAGGGGACACAAGTGGGAAGACGCGGCGCGGCGGGGGCGGGGGACGCTTGCCGGCAATCACTACGCGAGTGCCGTTATGCACCGTATGTACATATGTTACATATGTACGTTGCCGTGGTGGTGCCGGCGTAAGAATTGTACCCCACCTTCTCTACCCGTGGTTGCCGTGAGAGTCGGCTAAGGGATGTAATCCGGAAGATGGGCAGCAGCGTCTTCCTCGAACAATCACACCTAACTGCGCTCGCCAACCAAGTGTGGCAAAACCCTTCCCCAGGAGGAGGCCTATGTCCAGCAGTGGACGTCCTATGGCTGATGATGTGCTACGTATGCGGTACTAATAGAAATAAAGATATTAAATTAAACATCAGATGAGCTGTGGTCAAACACCTACCATGTTAACATAAACTCGGCTGCCTAGCAACCTTCAAGTTGAAAATCTGACGCCAAGCATCGAACGGTGTGTTCCGGCAGCCTCACTTGAGAGCCAGTTACATTCCAGGCTATGGTTATCATCTTCGACTACACCATCACTAAACATCAGGTGAGCTGTGGTCAATCGTTTGGGATGTAAACCATTAAAAAAAACATAATGGTTTTTTTAATGAAATTTCTAATGCCTTCTTCACGCTATGATGCCTTCGTAGCTCAACTATTCATTTATTAGTCAAGTGTCCGTCTAAGCGAGGAATTATTCAAATTACACGTAATTTATAGTATGAACCACGATAGTGTGTGTTTTACGAGGACGGCTGTGCACGAGGAAGAACCAACGCGTCTTAACCGACTTCAAATAAATTAAAAGTATATAATAATTTTTAACAAGTTGAAAAGTTTGAAAAAGCCTGACTGCGGTTAAAATAACTATAATTAAAGGAAAAAGAACTTTTTTAACAAATATATTATTTCAAATTAAATTTAAACATATAACTTATATATATTTTTGTAATCCTGTTTTAATTGCTCTTATTTAGATTGCGATAGAACTATGTTACATTTTTATGGGACCAAATGACAACTATTCCGCATCAAACTAAAGAAGAATCACGTAAATCGGATCAGCGTAATCGGTGTACAATTGTACATACATAAAAAAAAAAGACACCAGTCTAGTTGAGAACCTCCTCTTTTTTGAAGTCGGTTAAAATTATCTGTTGCTTTGGTGTTACAATAAAATATTTGTACCCTTGCAATAGCTACCTTATTAACCTTATGTTTTTCTCTTCCTTCTTCACTGTGGCATAACACAATTCCAAAACATTATACTTTTTGCAAGATATCCAAAAACGCCATATAATTCGAATGTGGTCAAACCAGTGGTTAATTTATTACATTATATCAATACAGAGGTGTGTTAAAATACCCAAATTAGTCTCGGAGATGTAGTTATGCTGATTATACTAGCTTTAGCCTGCGAACTGGCCTGGGCTAAAGGGCACCCTGTTCATTCGCATAATGTTACTTGTTATAAACCTATCACGCATAAATATTTTGTCATAGTATCACATCATCAGCAATAGGATATCCACTGCTGGACATAGGCCTCCTCCTGGGGGGGTTTTGTCAATACTCGCCACGCTTGGCAGGCGGGTTGGCGTGATTGTTCAACGAAGACGGTGCTGCCCATCTTCTGGATTACATCCCTTAGCCGACTCTTACAGTAAACACGGGTAGAGAGGGTGGGGTACTATTCTTACGCCGGCACCACCACGGCAAGTATACTCACCGTTATAGTACAATGTGGTCATATTATTGGATGTTTATATTTTCGTAGCCAAACTTATACGATGCTCTTTTTTATGTAATAGGAACTAAACTAACAAGACGATCTCCTGATGGTAAGACATAACGCATGTCCATGTCAATTGCAGTGATACATAGAACTTTGAGTAGTAAAACACAGTCCAGGGCATCGCTTCTTTGGAGCTCATTACTTTGAGACGTTTGATGGTTAGTCTCAACAGCCCTGTAATTTTGCTAGCTGCAGTACCCTTTAAACTGGAACAGTAACGTTTACACTCTACTGTTTGGCGGCGGAATATCTGGTACTACGGTGGTACCTACTTAGACGACCTCCTGCTAAGGAAATCTTCCACCAAGTAAACTCTAAAGTAATCTCTATTACTTGGTTGTTACAAAATCACATTTTCTATTGTTATTTGTCGTCTATTTTTGTATTTATATTTTTATAAGTTATATAATTGTATGTATTCAGGAACAGTACAAAATATGCATTAGGTTATTATGTATCGTTAAGCTCTATGTGTAATAAATGTAGCATATTTTTTTAGCTCAGTGGTTGGCGCGGTCGGTTCGCATACCGAAGGGCGTGGATTCAAACCTCCAACATAAACCAAATTATAATTCAAATTTGACAAAGACCACGGACCCTGGTGTCTGTAAAGCGTAGTAAGTTTTAAACAAAAAAAAAAAACTAGCAAATTAGAACAAATAACATTTAATTTAACAACTAGCTATAATATCGCTAGACCGACTAGCGATATTATAGCTAATTGTAAAATTAAATGTTTATCAAAATTAGTGCTAAGAATGTTATGCGAAAATAGAAAACCCTATTCTGCAGTCGACTTGACCGCGTTTGAATCACGTCATCTAGAACGTAGTATTTAATAATTTTTTAACACGTATAAGTCTGCATTAGACCATCAACTCGCCTGATGGTAAGCGATGGTATTTTTACACTATAAAGAATAAATATTAAAATGCGATTAATTTTGTGGTTTTGTTCTAATGGTCATTTTGAAATAGAACGCGGAAACTAAGTTAAGTTAGGTTATTACTCCATCTTCGACCGCATCCTGTTTAACGTGAGGCAGGGTCGAACGCAAACCTACTTCTAATCACACTTCACTTCACTATCACTACATCATCACTTCATCACTACATAGTATAAAACAAAGTCGCTTTCTCTGTCCCTATATCCCTATGTATGCTTAAATCTTTAAAACTACGCAACGGATTTTGATGCGGTTTTTTTAAATAGATAGAGTGATTGAAGAGGAAAGTTTATATGTATAATAACATCCATTAAATAGTGGAGAAATACTGTTATTTTTGAGGTTTATACCCGTGCGAAGCCGGAGCGGGCCGCTAGTAATATTATAAAGGCGAAAGTTAGTGAGTGTGTTTCACCTTCACGCTCAAACGGTTGGACCAATTTTGATGAAAATTGGTATGGAGGTAGCTGACACCGTGGATTAACACATAGGCTACTTTTTATCCCAAAAAATGTAGCGGGTAAAACCACGGAGCGCAGCTAGTTAAAACATAACTTTAAAATATTTTACTTTAAAATAAAGGGACCACTCAAGTATTACGTAAGCAGAATTTTAGTAATTATTAACCCCTCCCTCCCCACTTGTCAGCAAAAGTAAGCAAAGCCCTTACTTCCCACTCCTATGCTTAAGTAAATATTGGTTTAATTAGCAGCCATTTCGCTAAAACGTGGTGTGCCGATAACAAGGAAACCAAACAATCGGCATAATTTATACGACTTTGCTGATATTATCACCATTCAGATCGCCTCATCCCCAATGTCGTCAAAAATAAGCAAAGTAAAGACTCCCCCACCCCCCTTTGGTGCTTACGTAATACTTGAACGGCCCCTATTTACAAATACAAATATTTTATTGATAACACCAATGTTACAAGTCAATACCGTAATATCACAATATATATTCAATATGACACCCGTGCGAATCACATAAAACAAATAGGTATCAAATAATATATGTACATAAGGAAATCCTGGTGATTATAACGGTTCATAATTATATTTTAACGTTGAAGGTAATAAAAAGCAATGTTGCCATTATAATGAAATATGGAAATCTATATTTATCATATGAAGGAATGTCGTTACGAAATTTGTTGTTACTGCTGTTTTTTTTTTAAATTGAATTCAAAATAAGTTTTACTTCGCGGTAGATCTCCTAGGTGGTCTAGGTAGGTACCATCGCAGTACCAGATATTCTGCCAAGCAGTAGTGTGTAAACATTACTGTGTTCCGGTTTGAAGGGTAAACAGTGCTGTTGAGACTAACCATCGAAAGTCTTAAAGTAATGAGCGCCAAAGCAGCGATGCCCTGGACTTTGTTTTGTTACTCAAAGTTGTTCTGTGTATCGCTGCAGTGGTCATGGACATGCGTTGTCTCTTACCATCAGGAGAGCGTCTCGTACATTTAAAAAAATAAGTAAAACTAATTTGTATTTATAATCTTTAATAAACACAATCATGTTCACACATCATCAGCCATAGGTAGTCCACTGCTTTTTTTTATTTATGGCTGACAGGCTAGGTTCTTGACCACAACTCATCTGATGTTAAGTGACGGTGTGGTCGAAGATGGTAAAGCACACCTAGCCTGGAATGACACTGGCTCTCAAGTGAGGCTGCCGGAACACACCGTTAAATGCTTGGCGGCAGATTTTCAACTTGAAACGTAGCTAGCCAGCCGAGTACTAGAAAGTACCCTACCACCACGCTATGGTTTCCTCACGATGTTTTTCCTTCACCGGCAGCTCATGCTCATTGTTGGGGTTTGAACCAACGCCCTTCGGCATGCGACCTTCGGAACCGACCGCGCTAACCATTGAGCCATCATCGCTACAAAATACGATGGGACTGCCATGTGGCTGACAAAAGTCTCTTAACTAAGTTGGAATAAAAAACCCTACACCTTTTATAAGATTTACTATCAATGAGGCAACAGGGCTGTCAAAAGCGACAGTGAGCTTACCATCAGGCGAAAGGTCTGCTCGTTTATCATTCTGTAAAAAAAATGAACAGCGAGCAAAATCGTGGTACACTTGAATGCTTTATAACGTTCGACTGGCTCACATAGTTCATAGTTTAATAAAACGTTCAAACGCATAGAAAAAACTTGTTTATGAAATATTTATCTTTATCATAAAACCATACGATTATGATTATTTAATAAGAGGTATATTTATGCTTAATTTAATATGTTAAAAGGGATTTATCGTGGCATATTTTGTCATATTTTTTGGAAACTCGTTACAATTAAGTCGGTGTCTGCACGAGGGTTTTTACGATTTTACGTCCACGTTTATACCACAGGTGGTAATCAAGCAGACGGGTTGCTTAAGAGGAAAGCAGTCAACTGAGACATTTGAAAATTAGGAATTTCACCAAGCTATTTCTGTCGCGCCGCACGCAGCACCCGCGTACATACTAAGCGAAAGGGACAACTGCACCTCGGGCTCATTAACCCGAAATAAAATGAGCAAAATCGAGGTTTCGTATTCCTCTGTTTCCTCCTCCAAATTTAGACCGATTTTAGTATTTCTTTTAACAAGTAATTTGGACGTTGAAACGCAGCGTTGAAACTAGGTAAATTTTAAGATTTTTGAAGATTCCTAGCTCTTATAAAAAAAACATATATCAAAAAATCAAAACAGAGGGGCATGAAACTAGCAAGTATCTACTTCCTATCTAAAAAATATTGCTCTAGTATTAAAATCCTGGAAGGAAAATGGGGAAAACGTTTGTATGAAGAAAATGACGACTTGTTTTCTCTTAAGTGTAAGCAATGACCATCGTCTGTGAATATCTGCAATACCAGGATCACTACAAATTCGTTGCCAACTTTTTAAGATCAAGAACCCAATTTTGTAACTCCGCGGGAGTACGGAAGAAGGAAGATCATTCCATGTTATTGTAAATTATTAATAAATTAACATTGTAGTACTCAGCTGGCTAGCTACCACCCTTAAGTTGAAAATCTGTCTCCAAGCACCGTGTTGTGTTCTGGCTGCCGCACTTGAGAGCCAATTTTATTCCAGGCTAGGTGTGATTCCCATTTACGACCGCACCGTCACTTAACATCAAGTGAGCTATCAAACACCTACACTGTCGACCATTAAAAAGTAAGACGTGCGCGGCCTCATCTTGCTTCCCACACCGACGACAAAAACAGACCAAAATCTCTCGTGGAGATGACGACAAATAATCAAATCATATTTTTACGAGTGGACTAGTTAGCTAAGTATAAATTATTTGTTGATTTTGACAGAATCTATGAAATTTAAATATAAATGATGTATAACAAATTTGAACTACTGTTTTGCTTACGAATTTGTTTGAAATAATTTGTGAAATCGACATGGGGAGAGGCGTGTTCATAGTGGAGACCGTGTATCGGTTAACGCGTAGGACGTCCTGAGACTAGGTGGAGTGACGATGTACGTAAGGCACTGGAAGCAAAAAATAGCGATGATGGCTCAGTGGTTAGCGCGGTAGGTTCGCATGCCGAAGGGTGCGGGTTCAAACCCCAACAATGAGCTTGAGCTGCCGGTGAAGGAAAACGTGAGGAAACCATAGCGTGGTGGTAGGGTACTTTCTAGTACTCGGCTGGCTAGCTTCAAGTTAAAAATCTGCCGCCAAGCATCTAACGGTGTGTTCCGGCAGCCTCACTTGAAAACCAGTTCCATTCCAGGCTAGGTGTGCTTTACCATCTTCGACCACACCGTCACTTAACATCAGGTGAGCTGTGGTCAAACACCTAGCCTGTCAGATATAAAAACAAATATATATGTGCAGATTGGGCTAGATGTCGTGCATTAGGGCGCCTATGTCCAACTGTGGACATAATATTCTACAACCAAGTAAGTATTTAGAGAAGAGAAGAAATTTCCCAAGAAGCCCGTATATCTATTAACCACACGTTATATATAAGCTTATATATATCTTGTCTCGATATCTTAAACGTTTCTGATTAGTACGCCTCAATAATCTGACGTGGATATATCGCGACGGAGACGTCTTGATACTTTTTTATTTTCCAAGACTTTTTGTTTTGTGTATTTGCGTAAACGTCTTTTATGATCTTTTTTGAGATTTTATTTAGTGATACGTTATTAAGAGGTTTACCCGCCATTCAAGTATTATGTGAGCTGAATATAAGTAATTATTAACCTCTCCCTTGTCAGCAAAAGTAAGCAAAACTCTTACTCCCCCCTCGTGTACTTATGTAACATCACATAATCAGCCATAGGACGTCCACTGCTGGATACAGGCCTCCTCCTGAGGGGGTTTTGCCAATACTCGCCACGCTTGGCAGGCGGGTTGGCGAGCGCAGTTAGGTGTGATTGTTCAAGGAAGAGCGTCTTCCGGATTACATCCCATAGCCGACTCTTACGGCGACCACGGGTAGAGAGGGTGGGGTACAATTCTTACGCCGGCACCACCACGGCAACTTGTAATACACAGCGTAAAATTAATTTACATGATTTTTATTTCAAGTATCAAATCTGGCCGGTCGTAGTGTGTGTCTATTATTTATATTGATTAATAACAGTGTGTTCGTTAGATAACACGCATCAGAGACCGTCGCAGCAGGCCACGAGATCAGCTATTTGTTTAGGGTTTAGGGTTCCCTGACGTAGGAAAACGCTTTGAACTGACCTAAGACTTCTCATCACAAAGGTTACTCTAGTATAACAACAGCACACCGACTGAGCGTAAGTTTTTATACCCTATTGAACAAGGGGTTATGGTCTTCAGCCCACTACCTCTCCCGGGTAGTAGCAGTAGGTTTAATTCGTAATAAATTAACCAAATACTGCTGTATCCGAAAACATATTTATTGAGACGCTGACGGGCCTTGTCTTACATCGCGAATGAAACGCGTCTTAAGCCCGTACAGCGCCATCTACTATAGTATGTAACATCTTTATACACCTATACCAAAAAACTAAAGATAAAACAGTGGTCCAACAAATGTTTAGCTAAACACTGTCTAAAAGATAAACACATGTTTAACGCATGTTTAACTTTTGTTACCACAAAACTGTGTTTAGCGAGTGTCTTTCTAAACAATGTCTAACTCATAAATCTTGGCAACACCATAAAACATTCGTTCAACCTTTTTTTTAGTTCAGGTAGTTCCGTTCTTTCGCTTCCATTTTACGCAGATCGCGTGAGATTAGGTACATGATTTTCTGAACAATTATTTCATTACAACTGTTAGTATGTAAGTCAAAATATAGTTAATAATGAAATTAAATACTATTTTAATTATTAAATTAATGCTATTAAGTTAAGTTCAAACAAAAACGTAATGTAACGCTATAGTGAATTGATCTCATGGAAAGAAATGGAACGTATCGCTCAAAAGTAAAAAAAAAACTGACTAATGACAGCCATGACATCTACTGGGATTTGGATTGAAGCCTGTTGCTGTTTGTATTGTACCGGTCTTGAATCATAATTATTTTGTTTTAACACGAAGTTAAAAAGTCAATATGAATAATAAAACAGTAAATAAAGAAAAAGCGAAAGCGATCCATGAATTCAAGGTCCTCTAAATCCATATCGTCGATAAAATCAATGATTTCTATAATATCCATAGGTATCGTATTCGTAATCGTATTCACAACTATTTTTCAAAAGAAATACGAAGAAGATACTAATTTCACCACGATCACAATGTTTACAGCAAAAAGTAGTAATGGTCAATTCTCTGTTGACAGTTATTTGGTTGACATTAGAACTTAGACATCGGTTAAACTAGCTATGCCCGTTGTTTAAATTTAGACAGTGTTTAAGTCGTATCTAACTTTAGACAATCGTAAAACGAAGTTTTGTGGTAACACTTTTTTTAAACACGTGTTCAACAGGTGTTTAACTTTTTTGTGGTAAGACTGTAAAGGTCTTTAGCAAATAGCATTTGTAGCAATGATAGCTTAGTGGTTTTTTTTTTTAATTTAAATTACGCACTCCACAGACACCGGGCCTTTGTTCGTGACTTTTGCCAACTTTGAAGTAGGTATTTTTTTACAAGCATCTTAATCTTTAGTGGTTAGCGTGGTCGGTTCAAACGACGACGGGCATCGGTTGTAACCACAATGAGCTTAAGCGGTCGAGGAAGGAAAATATCGTGGGGAAACCATAGCGTAGCAATAGGGTACTCTCTAGTAATCAGCTGGCTAGCTACCGCAAATGTAATGTAAGTAAAACATCACTATTTTTATAAATATACACTTGTAAGAACACAAGTTTAAAAAAATACATGTATTACGTATGTTTCCGCCAATATTTCGCGTCGAAATCATAATTCTTACGTTTTATTTAACGGTAAATAATGAATCTAATACCTTTAAACGAGCAATTCATGTATATATATATATATATAATCTGAATCTCGGAAACGGCTCCAACGATTTTCATGAAATTTAGTATGCCGGGGGTTTCGGGGGCGATAAATCGATCTAGCTAGGTTTCATTTTTAGAAAACGTCGTTTTATCCGTGTTTTCAGCCGAGCAAAGCTCGGTCATCCAGGTACTTAAGTATTAATACTGTAATTTAATTACAAGTAGTTGTAATAATAAGTAGTATTATTAGTGGTACTGCTTAAAAAATGCAATTGTGCCAATTAATAGTGTTAATTAGTATTGTTTATTTTTTTTTTAAATACAACAGTACCAATAATTAATTATTAATAAAGTGGTACCTTTAGTGATAAATAATTTATATAGAAAACATATTTTAGTGTACCTATTATAGAAGTTACTTTCATTTTAAAAATTCATTGTAAACATGTTTGAAAACAATGGCCCTGTTGGAAATAAAGAATAATACATTTTTAAATATAAAAGTTACAGTCAATTATATCGCAAAAAAAAACGCATATTTCGCCACTAACAAGGGAATCAAAACCTATGGAGTACTTCCCGTTGAGCTAGAACTATGAAAGGCAAGAAGCATTGTCTTATAGTACACATAAAGGAAAGAAACTGTACATTTTTAATTTAACCACAAAAAAATAGGGTCTTTATCATTGATGGTCTTTATGCAAGGAATGAGGGTCCAAACTTTAAAGTGAGTTAACCATGTGGGGTATCATATGAAAGAGCTTCATTAGCACAAGCTAAAACTGTTTTTTTTAAAATTAATTTTAATTTTTGTTTTATGCTCGATTCCCAAACTATTTATCATACTTTTGTACGGAACCCTCTGTGGGCGAGTATGACTCGCGCTTGTCCGTGTATTTTAGAAATATGGATTACTTTAAGGATTATACAGTCCCACTTAAATACAGACAGACAAAGCTATCTATTGTATTTGTGTATTTAGTTTAATTCTTTAGAAATATCAATTACTGTGACATTCGGATATTCTCACGATATGTTTTATTTATTTTTGTTGACTAGGTGTTTGACCACAGCTTATCTGATATTGAGTGACGGTGTGATCGAAGATGGTAAAGCACACCTAACCTGGAATAAAACAGGCTCTCAAGTGAGGCTACGGGAACACACCGTTTGTTTGGTGGCAGATTTTCAACTTGAGGGAGGTAGCTAGCCAGCCGTGTACTAGAAAATACCCTACCACCACGCTATGGTTTTCTCAGGATGTTGAAATGATGTGTAGGTTTTAGAGTTTTACCTATAGTAAAAATTACATTGAAACGATGAATAAAAGAGAGGAAATTTTTTCTAAATATATATAACTCAAAGGTGACTGAGTTATATATATTATAGGGGAGATATATTATAGGGTTATAGATAAAATAGGGGGTGAAAGTTTGTATGAAACTTAGTCAATTTTAAACCGATCGGATTACTACTTACTACTTTTACTTTTCATCATCATCATCCATCACCACGCGGGTAAAACCGCGGGGCGCAGCTAGTTTATTTAATAAGTCCGCCAACACAGTGTACACCAATACATTAAGCATTAAATTACGAAATTACAAAATGACAAGTTAAGTGCCACAGCAATTATAGGCGAAGACGGCATGCATCATAATCAAATATTCCGTCAAAATTATTAAACTCAAAAACATTAAAATTCAGTCAATACTCAGTCAAAATTATAATTAAAAGCTACAAAGGATTCGTCGTTGTTTGTTACATGCTCAAAGATAAACTAGATATATAAATCAACAATACAATAACTTAAATGTCAACAACTAAGGCAATATTACGAATAGCCCGCTTGATACTACTAACAGTGCTAGTAAAAAGTTCCAAGGAATGTTTGCTATGCACACTATTCAACAGTGTTATAAGTCTATTTAGAGGAGCATTTTTGCCGAGGTTGGTATACCCTCTCTACCCGTGGTTTCCCTAAGAGTCGGCTAAGGGATGTAATCCGGAAGACGGGCAGCAGCGTCTTCCTTGAACAATCACACCCAACTGCGCTCGCCAACCCGCCTGCCAAGCGTGGCGAGTATTGGCAAAACCCCCCTAGGAGGTGGCCTATGTCCAGCAGTGGACATCCTATGGCTGATGATGTGTGTGAGCCTCGAAGCTCCGGTTAGCGTAGAAAGGATGGCTAAGAGGCTTATAAATACGATTCGATGGTGAATTTCAAGCTTCAGAGCCTAGCACATCAGCGTGAAGTGGCTAGTCTGTCGGTTTATTATTGAATACATTATGGTGAGTGTGCCCAAGAACTACATGACCTAATCTTGCCATCATCGTTTTACAACACGACCAGACGCTTGACCAAAAGAAACACCCTCTCACAGTGGAAACTCCCTATAAACACACAAAACGTTTCCAGACCACGTTCCTTGTAAGAACTGCTGATGTGTGGAACTTGTTGCCAGCGGCTTTGTTTCCAACTAAGTACAAAGGGTTTTTGAATGAATGAATGAATGAATAACTCTTTATTGTACACATTTAAAATTACATAATACAGAAGTAATAAACTAGTTCATAGGTGTAACAACTGGCGACCTTATCGCTAAAAGCGATCTCTTCCAGGCAACCGTAGGATGGAAAGGATTAGAGGAAGAAAAAAAACGGGGTGCGTCAATAACGAGGATATGCATATATGAGTAGGAGAACACAAAACTATGACGTATATCTACATTCTAATAATAATATATCCTAATACATAGATTAATTAGAATAACTAAAAATACACTAATATATATCAAATTAATATTATAGCTTATTACCTTATTAATACCTTATTATACCGTGATAAGGTATTTCCTAGGCAAGCGTGCTGCATCTTCGGCCACATCTTCGCTTTCCATCAGGAGATATCCAGGCTTAACGCATGCCTTGTAAAAAAAAAAACAATTTAAAAAAAAGATGAAAAAAATAACTCTAAATACACCTCAAGCTTATACTCCATTCAATATCTTTAGGAGGCCAATACCTGACGCTAGGGCCATCCACTTAGCCAGCGTGACACAGCAATAGAGAATTCCCTTTTGTTAATTTTGTGAATCACACCTTTTTTTTTTAAATGGCGCACCCTGTTCACAGAAAGGACGTTTTTTGTAACGGCTTTATGCTTCACGTATTGAGTCATTTTTTGGCAAAAAATATTTGTGAAAATACAGGCTGTTTGGAAATGGATTAAAACTTTACTTTGTTCAACAATGGCGGGATCTGCACTTCTGAATTCAGCCGTTACCGCAAACTGAGTAAGACATATTAACTATGTAAAAGAATTTATTGATGATAAGGTACAAAATATTTTATAAGTATTGACATTTAGGTAAATAAATTACTCTGATTGATACCTCCACGCGTTCTTGAGAAAAAATGTCTTGACAGACAGACAGACGGACAACAAAGTGATCTTATAAGGCAGCCTTTCCCAAAGTGGGCAATAACGCCCCCTTGTGGACGCTGCAGACCTAAAGGGCGGTAAGAGACTCAGAAAAAAAATGGGAGCGTTGTGTAGAGGCTTGGATGATTTGTAATTTCATTTAGCTAGGAGGCCTCTTAGACGTAGGTGAAAAAATGGGGGCGCTAAAAAATAATGTATTCTCAAAGAGGGCTGTAGACAAAATAAGTTTGGGAACCCCTGCTATAAGGGTTCCGTTTTTTCCTTTTGAGGTACATATCATCTGCGATAGGACGTCCACTGCTAGACATATGCCTCCTCCTGGGGGGGGTTTTGCCAATACTCGCCACGCTTGGCGAGCGCAGTTAGGTGTGATTGTTCGAGGAAGACGCTGCTGCCCATCTTTCGGATTACATCCCTTAGCCGACTCTTACGGCAACCACGGGTAGTGAGGGTGGGGTACTATTCTTACGTCGGCACCACCACGGCAAACGAGGTACGAAGCGATAGCGAAGCAAATTCAAAACACTCTGTATATGAAATGAGTAGCTATGACAAAAACTGTGCCATTTCCTGTACATTATGAAAGGGAATTCAAAACACCTTCCACAGTGACTAATATGATAATTTATTGCTCAGATAAAACACCCGGAAGCGACTGACCTTCAATTGAAGAGTTTTTTTTTAAAGTAATAGCAATGAGACGAACCAGACGCTCTCCTGATGGTAAGAGATAACGTCTGTCCATAACCATTGCAGCGATACACAGAACTTTCAATAACTAAACAACGTCCAGAAACGCTGATTTAGCGCTCATTACTTTGAGACATTAGATGGTTAGTCTCAACAGCCCTGTAATGTCGCTGCAATACCCTTCAAACCGGAACACAGCGTAATGTTTACACACTACTGCTTGGCGGCAGAATATCTGGTACTACGGTACCTACTTAGACGACATCCAGTTAAGGAGATTTACCACCAAGTATGCTGTGAGATGATAACGGGAAGTTTCAGTAGCTTAATTGGGAGACCGTCTTCTTTCTGCTTCCAATTTGGAGATTCTGGGTTCGAATCTCACGGCACGCCCCTGTCTTTTCTGAGTTATGTGCATATTGCCGATAACTTCAAGTAGTGAAGGAAAACATCGTCAGGAAATCGTCATGTCCAAGAATTCTTAGAAAAAGTTCTCGAAGATATGTGAAATTTGTTAACAGCACTTAGCCAGCGTGGTGTACTACGGCCGTGTGTCTCCAGATCTGCGACCATTCTCACAAGCTCCATGAAGATGAGGTCTCCAAGTCGGTGGAAGATTCCACCCACCATCTCTATCAAAAATCCCCAACGCGCACCAACCGTGCTTCACGTGCAAGGCGCGCGGCGGCCCGCAGTGCGAAGGAAAACGAGGCCGCGCGCGCGTTGTACTCAATCTAGTCTCCATGAAAAAGGCCACCGGATGTGGCCGAAACTATAGTCGGAGTATCCGATATAATTTAAAGTGAATAATCCCACAAAAGTAACACAAAAAAACATACAGTCGAATTGGAACCTCTTCCTTTTTAGAAGTCTGTTAAAAACCAAATGAAGTTTGAGATTTTGAGGTTTGTTATACGTTGTAAAAACCTAGTCATATTTTTTTGATTCAAGGGAAATTTTACATTATCTGGTACCACTGCAAGTTGCTGCGAGCTATATAGACTATCTGAGTTTTATTTTTTAAATTAGGTTTCAATTTGTATGTGACTTTCGAGTTGAATTTCTATAACTTTGGCTGAATAATATCGACGGTCTATGCCTTTTGTAAAGCTTTTTTTTAAAATAGAGACTGCGTTATCCATCCAGTGAGTGTAGAACTGTTGCCGCTTGAATATTGGTAAGTTGCATAGGTCTATTAGAACTGGACGTTATGGCTTTATTTGAATGTGTTTTAGTGATGTGCCATTTATTTACGAGTATTAACGATATATTTACATACTTGTATTTTATTAGCTTTACTTTTTTTATGTAACAGTAATGAGACTAACGAGACGCTCTCCTGATGTTAAGAGATAATGCCTGTCCATGACCATTGCAGCGATACACAGAACTTTGAGTAGTAAAAGCGCGATGCCAAAAAAAGTAATTAAAAAGCAGGGATTGTTTTAGTGCTTTGTCAATTCATTTTGTAGTAGCTCTGGTTTCTGAGCACTGGTGTGTACGTTCGATTCGGACATTTTTTGTTTTCATTACACAAATTTTCGTGTGACCTAGATGCTTGTTATGTCTGGGGTGTTTATTATAAGTCAGTATTAACCACAAATAAATGCGTAAAATATTTATTCTATCACTTATTTGGATCCTATAGGACAAACTATGCTTAGTTTGGGACTAGATGGCGCTGTGTGAAATGTCCTCAGAAATTTATTTATTTACGTTGATAAGACGTTAGATAACGTAGCGATGATGGTTCAGTGGTTAGCGCGGTAGGTTCGCATGCCGAAGGGCGTGGGTTCAAACCCCAACAACAAGCATGAGCTGCCGGTGAAGGAAAACATCGTGAGGAAACCATAGCGTGGTGGTAGGGTACTTCCTAGTACTAAGCTGGCTAGCTACCACCCTCAAGTTAAAAATCTGCCGCCAAGCATCTAACGGTGTGTTCACATCCTCACTTGAAAGCCAGTTCCATTCCAGGCTAGGTATGCTTTACCATCTTCGACCATACCGTCACTTAACATCAGGTGAGCTGTGGTCAAACACCTAGCCTGTCAGCCATAAAAAAATAACCTAATTTTGAATAGATTTTTAGGGTGATCAACTCTACGATCAGATTTATTATAAGATTTAAAAAAACCAGATATTGTTTTATTTGATTAGTAACTTAATTTTATAAATAGGTTATGCACATCACTACCGCCAAGCTTCTTTTCAAATTTCGAACTTTTTGTGTTCGAAGTTCAACAAAAGAGGTTGAATTCGGTTAGTTAAGGCCACTTGCGTTTTTTCTTTTTCTATCTGACATGAATGTAAGAAAAAAGTATACACTATTTAGAACTTTGTATCAATAAGTAGTTTAAAATCTCTATATGAAACGTTAGTACATTATACATAGTTTATTATGACAAAGTTCTATAAAATTTTAATAATCGAAATTTTTGTGAGTAAAAATCGGTCATCTGGATATTTCTATATTACGAAACTAAAATAAACAGATTTTTTAAATTAAATATAAATAAAATCTTGTCACATCTGACGATGCGGGTAATTTTAATATCTTAAGGTTCCGCTTTGACCGAAATAAACACTTTTTTTTGTTGATATGGGGGAATCTTCAAAAGATACTTGATTGCGTGGACGCGCAGTTACGGTAAGTGCAATTGTACTTAATAAACCCTTCCTTGGCTTGACGGAGGGCTCCAGGATATCTAGTCGAACGCACCAGCGCCCTTAGCACTACTTACGCTTCCTCTCGTCAACATGCTGTCCCAAACACCACTCCTGCCTACAAAACCGTAGACCACTTAGCATTGTCGTTTTCTCCTAGCCCTCCAGATGGATGATCGGAGCCCTAACTCCAACCGACGTGTCTGTGTGTGTGTTCAGGCAGTCTCACTTAAGAGCCAGTTCCATTCCAGGTTAGGTGTGCTTTAACATCTGCGACACAGTCACTTAACATCAGGTGAACTGTGGTCAAATACCTAGCTTATCAAATATTTAAAAAAAATTACTTAATGGCTCCCCGGGTGGACTTCCTAGGGACGGAAAACTCTGTCAAAGCTTTTAGAAAAGCTATACTTTATGACCGGACTAGATCGTGACTTAACTTGTGTGACTTAGATAATAGCTCTTTACTTACGAAATTGCCGTTCTGCAGTACTGGCCATTTCAAATCAAAATAACTTTTGTTTGGCTAAGAATTCTAATTTCAAATTTATTTTATTTTAAAAACATGGAATTATTTTTCCAAAAGTAGTCATTTGTTTATTGATTAGTGTTATGTTTTTATCGCCTTTGAATCTTTTTCGTCATCATGGATAAGTTAAAAATTCGAGTAATCATGGAATATGGGTACCGTCGTGGGAGCAACGCGGCAAAAGCGGCATCAACGACGTTTATGGAGTTAACACTACAAACCAACGCACCGCCTGTTATTGGTTTGCCCGCTTCCGTCCTGGAAATTTCAACCTGAAAAATTAAGAACGACCTAATACCTATTTTATTTGTATTTTCATTAAATAGGTACTTGACATCGAAATAGTTGTTGACTTGCAAATGCATTAAGTTCTACGCCAAAAATAAAGAAGAAAAATGTTTACTGTAGGTCTAATTAATTGCCAAATTACTTTAGCCCGATAGTCAAATGTATGAAAAAAGTTAATTTCCGTTTCCACTGTCTTTTTTTTCTATCGTTTACATAAATTTTCACATGAGCTACAACTGGAAGCAAAATCTCAAATCGTTCAAAGCCAACAAATAGAAAAAAAAACGTATTGTCTGTGGATTACGAATGACAAAAGAAAACGCGCAGAAATTTTATAGTCTATACCCAAAGCAAATATATTTCGTTTATATTAAACATAATGCCAGTTGAATTTGAGTTTTATTCCCTTGAAATAAGATATGGTTAGAAATTTACTAATGGATAATGTATCTGTGAAGGATTCTGCTATAGATTTTCACACGAAATATGAAACTAATCGCGTAAAGGTTGGATTTGTCCCAGTTAATAAATATGGGACCAAATGCTATAAAAAATAATAAGTATTGAGCAGATGCAAGGATCTTGTTTCTTTCATTTAGACACGTAGACGATTTGAGTTTTTATTTTTTTTTATTATAAAAAATCGGCCTAGTGCGAGTCGGACTCGCGCACCGAGGGTTCCGTAAGTAAGTAAAAGTTATGGTATTTTTTTAAATGGTAATTTATGCTTTTCGCAATGTTTCCTTTATCTGTGCTATAAGACGTTGCTTCGTACCAAATTTCAAAATTCTGAGTTCACGGCAAGTAGGTGTAGGTTTTGATTCCCTTGCGAGTGTCGAAAATTTGCAGCATAAACGGCTGTATCTTTTGATTGCGTTGGCTTAGAAGTCTGATTTTTTCACAGCTCCAAGGGACAGTAGACCTGAGTATGAATTTGATATGAATTTCAGCTTGATACCTCCACGCGTTCCTGAGAAAAAGGGTCTTGACAGACAGACGGACAACAAAGTGATCCTGCTCGTATAATGGTTCCGTTTTTTTAACCCTCTAAGGACACTTGGGTTATTGGGACGAATCTAACGATATATTAACTGTCGTAATCCATTCGGCCGTTTGGAAGATACGAGGTAATAAAGAATACATACATACATACAAGATACGCGTAAAAAACATAACCCTTCCTTGGCAGTCGGGTAAAAAATAAACGTAAATATAATTTGGTGCAGTTGCCAATGTAACTTAGTTTACTAAAATCGCCTGATAAAGTCCTGTTTCTTTACATCTAAAGGTAGTCTGGAAGAAATCGCTTTAGACGATAAGGCCGCCGTTATACGCCATATAATAATTATTTCGTTTTTTTTTTTAAAGTTTTGTATCTTATAATTTATGTATGTTTAGTTATTATTATATGTCGCAATATACTTATTGCACTAACCTCAACAATTACCATCAGAAGAGCGTCTGCATGGGTTTAACATAACAAAAATCATTTTCCAGTTGGTGTATCTATACTTAGCGTAAGCTTGGAGTGTAATCAGGTACGTTATCCAAACACGCGTGTTGTGGGACCGCGTTAGCGGGTGAGACTTCGGGGAGCTCCGGTGTTTGATGACAAATGTCACACGTCAAATGTCAACATGACACATAAAGGATGTTTTTTTTTATGGCTGACATGCTAGGTTTTTGACCACAACTCATCTGATGTTAAGTGACGGTGTGGTCGAAGATGGTAAAGCACACCTAGCCTGGAATAGAACTGGCTCTCAAGTGAGGCTGCCGGAACACACCGTTAGATGCTTGGCGGCAGATTTGCAACTTGAGGTTGGTAGCTAGCCAGCCGAGTACTAGAAAGTACCCTACCACCACGCTATGGATTCCTCACGATGTTTGACCTAGCCTGGAATGGAACTGAATGGCCTGAGTTCATTGTTAGGGTTTGAACCCACACCCTTCGGTGTGTAAACTGACCGCGCTAACCACTGAGCTATCATCGCTACACTGTATGGCTAGCTATTGTGCATGTTTGTATAGATAAGTATTCCCATTCAACATGGTAATGCTGACAGCTTGTTGGGCTGGTCGACATTTCGACAGCCCTGTTGGTTCATTTTGCCGTGGTGGTGTCGGCGTAAGAATAGTACCCCACCCTCTCTACCCGTGGTTGCCGTAAGAGTCGGCTAAGGGATGTAATCCGGAAGATGGGCAGCAGCGTCTTCCTTGAACAATCACACCTAACTGCGCTCGCCAACCCGCCTGCCAGTATTGGCAAAACCCCCCCAGGAGGAGGCCTATGTCCAGCAGTGGACGTCCTATGGCATGACATCATCATCATGATGATGTTGGCTCATTGGTAATATCAACTGCTTTGAGCTGTAGGGGGTGGGTTCGATTCCCAGCCAGGACAAACATATTGTGATATAAACAATTGTTTGTTCTGTGTCTGTACGTATTTAAAAAATATATGTATTCTATCATCTGACTTCAAGTACAAGCTTTGCTTAGTTTGGCGTCAGATGGCGCTGTGTGTAATGTCCTATGTTTTCTTTTGTATTATGAGAACATCCTGTATAACTTCTCATGTATGTGTAGGGTGGTCTGTTTTTTGTTTTACCACGGCATAATCTTATCGTTACCTTTTTAAGCCGGTCACAGACAACAAATTATAAAAATGAACAACCGTCGCTGTATTTGCTGAGGTTATTTGTTTTCTGTTGTTATAAAATGTTGTATTTGTTTTATGACTAGCGTTGTAATTTTAATTTGACTTATGTTTTTATAATGACATGATTTGTAAGAATTTCACAGTACAAAATTGACAATTATTTATTTTTATACGACTGCCCAAAAAGTATGCATGTGTGTATGCGTGTGTGTGTATGCATGGGCGTGTGTACGTATATATGTGTGTGTACGTGGGTGTATATGTTTTTGTTTGTGTATGTATGTATGTGTGTGGCTGTGTGGATGCATGTGTGTGTTTGTGTATGCATGCATGTGTGTGTATACATGACAGACAGCCCTGTTGGGTCATTGGGAGTATGTCTGCCTGAGCTGTAGGGCGTGGGTTCGATTCCCGCCAAGGACAAAACATTTTATGGTAAAAACAAATGTTTGTTCTGTGTCTGGGTGTTCTGTACGTATTATAAGTATGTATTTACAACAAAAAAAAGTATTTATGTATTCTATCAGTTATCTGACTTCCATCACACAAGCTCTGCTTAGTTTGGGGTCAGATGGCCCTGTGTGTAATGTGTCTTATTTTAATTCCATTATAGCTTTTAAATGCCTGAACGGATTTGGATATATGGGGAATAGAAGGGAATTAAAAAAATTATTTACGGGTCTTCGTGTTTTTTTAATTTTTAGTATATCTAAGAGACGAACCTTGTTAGCATTGGTAACTCAGTGTGGATGCTGAGTCCATCGCGTTGCAGGAACAGGAACCCGTACAGTGGCTAGGACTTGTGATTCAGGGTGTGGGTTCGATTCCCACACAGGACAAACATTTTGTGGTATAAACAATGTTTGTTCTGTGTCTGGGTGTACTGTCTTTACTCGTATAAAAGAAGGTATTTAAAAAAATAAAAGAAATATTGTGTCAGTTATCTGACTTCCATAGTAAGCTTTGCTTAGTTTGAGGTCAGATGGCGCTGTGATTTGATCCTATGATATTTATTATTTAACTAGCTGACACGATAAACTTCGTATAATCTAAAATTGATTTGAAAACGAAGTAATTTCAGAGGGTATTACCACTACACGCCGCCAGATTACGTCAAATTAAACAGTAATGTTTTTTGACACTTGACATTTTGTGCATAGCAAGTCAGTTTTATTTTATGGCTTTTCTTTTGAATATTCTCTATTATTTTTCCTTTTAAACCTTCCCTGAACTATGCGAAGAAAACAAAAAACAATATATTCAAATCAGTCAAGCCGTTTTTGAGTTTTAGCGAGACTAACGCACGGCGATTCATTTTTATATATAAGAAAGAAGAAAGAAAAAGAAGAAGATTTTTTTTATATTTGATAGGCTAGCTGAGCTGATGTTAAGTGACGGTGTTTTCGAAGATGGTTAACACACCGAGCCTGGAATGGAACTGGCTCTCATTTCGTACTGAAAATATAAACTAGACTTTTCGATGAAGGAGAGGTATTCTTGAGGTAGATCTCTCGTGTATATCTGCTTATAAGTTTTTTTTTTACCATTGAAAGGCTACGTGTTTGACCACAACTCACTTGATGTTAAGTGACGGTGTGGTCGAAGATGGTAAAGCACACCTAGCCTGGAATAGAACTGGCTATCAAGTGAGGCTGCCGGAACACACCGTTAGATGCTTGGCGGCAGATTATCACTTGAGGGTTTTTTTTTTTTTTATAACTAATAGGCTTGCGTTTGACCGCCATCTCGCCTGATGATAAGCGAAGATGCGGTCTACGATGGAGCACGCTCGCCTAGAAGAAACCGATTTACTCGCGACTTGAAGGCACCCAGATTGTACCTATCGGGGAACACCCACTCGGGCAGCGAATTCCAATGTTTAGCGGTTCGTATGAAGAAGGTGGAACCAAACCGCTTTATTCGAGTTGTTGTTGGGTGGTAGCTAGCCAGCCGAGTACTAGAAAGTACCCTACCACCACGCAAACGCAATAAGTAGTTTTAAACTTGTATTATCTGTGGTATTTCTCCGTCACCCACACATGCAAACAAAATTATGTAGAATACGGTCGGCAAGTTAAAACATGGTTAAAACAAACCGTCGGAATTCAACGCATTCAATTTCAAAGAACTGACATTAACTTCTTTGAAATTAAGTTTTTATTACGACGTCTTTGATTGTTCGGATTAATTTTGGAAACTTGGAATTAAATCGAAATAATGCAGAAGGATTTTATCTACAAAAGTTGGTGCAGTGCAGATCGCCATTATGCATAACTCCATCTCACCCACTGGAGCTACTATGCCAGCGACCCAGAGCCACGCTCCGATACTTCAAGGAGCTAGGTTGGCTCAGGTAGACGCTGGTAGGGAGAAATGCACAATACACCCCAAGCGGGACGTCAGTGCAGGACCCATCGCCCCCATTCCGAATAAGAATAAGAATAAGAAGTTGGTGCAGTAACAATTTTCTTCTAGTACTGACAGCAAAGAATGTAAAGAATCTATAAGTAGAATATATTCGCGATAAATAGGCGACACAAGTGGGAAGAGGCGGCGCGGCGGGGGCGGGGGACGCTTGCCGGCGTATTTGCTTGTACTATGGAAGTCAGAGAACTGACAATAAATACATACTTATAATATATACAGAACACCCAGACACAGAACAAACATTTTTGATTATACCACAAAATGTGGGAATCGAACCCACGCCCTGCTCTTGAAGTAGACATTCTACCGATGAACCAACAGGGCTGTAATAAATAGACGCCCCAGCTGTGAGACATTTTATAAAAACAAGACTGTTTCGAAAACCTATCTTATTATTAAATTCTTTTGTAAAGTACAAGCTTTACTTGACTCCCATAAGTAAATACTCAAGTAAATCCATGTAGCAGTTGCTAGTGTGTATGGTAGAGGTAGGTAGCAGGGGCTTCAAATATTATAATCACCCGTATGTCACTCTGTTTGAGTAACACACGACTGCAACGGGCATCCTATAAATAATAATAAAATAAAATAAAATGCCTTATATTTCTTAGTAAATATACAAAAAACAAAAATAAACTAATTTCTAATTATCTTTGTTACGAGCATTGTTTAAATTTATAACTTATATTTATAGATATATATATATCTATATCTTTAAACGAGCAATTCTTGTGTATATATAAATATATATTCTGAATCTCGGAAACGGCTCCAACGATTTTCATGAAATTTTGTATCCAGGGGTTTCGGGGGCGAAAAATCGATCTAGCTAGGTTTCATTTTCAGAAAACGTAGTTTTATCCATGTTTTCAGCCGAGCAATGCTCGGTCAACCAGGTACTTATTATTTATGTAAGAACCCCTCGTTCTCGAAGGTGAAGGCCTCCTCTAGAGATTTCCAAGCATCCCTGTTCTTCGCTGTCTCCATCCACTGTTTGCCAGCTACTTGCATAATATCGTCAGTCCACCGGGCCGCAGGTCTACCTCTCTTTCTGGTGCCTGCGATGGGCCCTTCCAGGATGTTATCCTGGCGGTCCATCTGTTATCTGTTATTTTGGCTTTATTGTTATTTGGAACGAACATTCTATTACAATATTATTAATTTGAAAGTTTAAATGTTTGTTACTCAGCCACGCAAAAACGGCTGAACTGATTTGGATGAAATTTGGCACGCACATAGTTACTTATACACCGTGAATGTTTGAACGTCAGCAATATTGATACAGGGGGTTCAGTACTAGATTGTCGTTCCAAATAATAATTAAAAAAAACAAAGGTTATTATGGTTATTTAGAAAATATTAAACAGCAAAACCAATTTTAATGAATGATATGTCGTTAGATTCGTCTTTAATGAGCATTGCGTACATAAAAATTATGGATAAACCATTATTCGTGTATTTCCATAGTCGGTTCATCTTTTTTATTTTTATTTTTATAGCTTGTAAATTACATATTTTGGAGATAGATGAACTCTCTATTTCTTAATGAATTCAACATTCAAACAAAAAATAAATTGGTTTATCCATTCGGGAGCTACGATGCCACAAACACATACAGACACGTCAAACTTATGTAACTATCGTTTATACGTCTGGGGTTAAAAATAATAATCTAAATATATATAACTCAAAGGTGACTGACTGACTGACATAGTGGTCTACCAACGCACAGCCCAAACCACTGGACGGATCGGGCTGAAATTTGGCATGCAGGTAGCTATTATGACGTAGGCATCCGCTAAGAAAGGATTTTGATTAATTCTACCCCCAAGGGGATAAAATAGGGGATGAAAGTTTGTATGAAACATTGTCGATTTTAAACCGATCGGGCTGAGACTTTGCATGCATAAAGCTACTATGACGTAGGCATCTAGCGCGGGTGAAACCGCGGGGCACAGCTAGTTGTTAATATATAACTTTTAGCTTATTTTCTAAATGTCCGTTTCGTTCGCACGTTGGCTGTCCAAACAAACGGCGGGTACAATACAACGCAAATGAGGCGCGGCCATCTTGGACAAAATAAATAAAAAAAGCCAAATGTAAGCAAAGGTACACACAGATATTTCCCGCCATACACAACTAAAATATACACATAACTAGCTAAGTAGGTACCACGAAAGATAATATTTTTAAATTTTTTACCGATTTGATAGATTAGAAATAGAATTAATCTCTACATAGTATAAAACAAAGTCGCTTCCCGCCGTCTGTACGCTTAGATCTTCTAAACTACGCAACGGATTTTAATGCGGTTTCCATCAATAGACAGAGTGATTCAAGAGGAAGGTTTATATGTATAATACATGCATATGCACCACATTAGTATCTACATTGTACCCGTGTGAAGCCGGGGCGGGTCGCTAATAACAAAAAAAAATATTGTAGGGCATTTCACACAGCGCCATCTAGCGCCAAACTAAGCAAAGCTTGTAGTATGGAAACCAGACAGCTAACAAAATATTTAAAAACTTTTTTTTTGTAAATACATACTTATAATACACTAGCGGCCCGCTCCGGCTTCGCACGGGTATAAACCTCAAAAATAACAGTATTTCTCTACTATTTAATGGATGTTATTATATACATAAACCTTCCTCTTCAATCACTCTATCTATTAAAAAAACCGCATCAAAATCCGTTGCGTAGTTTTAAAGATTTAAGCATACATAGGGATATAGGGACAGAGAAAGCGACTTTGTTTTATACTATGTAGTGATACAGAACATCCAGACACAGAACAAACATCTATGTTAGTCACACGAACTTTAGAGTCGAACCCACTACCTGAAACTCTCAAAGCAAAACTTTACGAACAAGTCAAGAATGTAACTATATTCTACACTAACACATTACATACATATAAAAAACAGAATCAACAAGGATTAGCGGTAATACAACGGCGGGCTTATCGTATAAAGCGATTTCTTCCAGACAACCTCTGGACGGATAGGACAGAAAGCACAGTTCATATGGATATGCTTTTTTCAACTACTAAAATATGTTTTTATAACTTTTATACATTATGTTTTTATTTTTATTTTTATAGACAATCTTTGACCACTGTTTACTTGATGTTAAGTGATGGTGTGGTCCAAGACGGTAAACTTATCTAGCCTGGAATGGAACTGGCTATCAAATAAAACTGCTAGAAACCGCCGTTGGATGCTTGGCGGCAGATTTTCAACTTGAAGGTGGTAGCTAGCCAGCCGAGTACTAGAACGTACCCTACCACCACGCTATGGTTTCCTCACGATGATTTCCTTCACCGGCAGCTCAAGCTCATTGTTGGGGTTTGAAGCCACGTCCTTCGGCGTGACAACCGACCGCGTTAACCACTGAGCAATAATCGCTACATTCACAATCAGAAAATTTTATTTTATTATTATTATTAACTGTATAAATCTACATTGACATTATTTGTAATTATATTTGTAAGTGTTGTCTTGATCTTTTTTATATTGACCATAAAGTTTTTATTTTTTTATTATAATTTTTTGTACCAATGACTAAATGTATGTAAAATGTACAATGACTAAATTTATGAATGTAATGTAATTTTATTAATGATTAATTAATGTAACTGGCTCTTTTCTAGCCGTTTTAATTAAGTAAATAAATAAATTAATTAAAAATTTATTGATAGCTACGGTCCCGAGTTTGAACCCACGATTAGAAGAAGCAACTTTCACTAAGCAATGAAATATGTTTTATATTTTATTTTTTAAGTAATATAATGGAATGAACGTAGCGCTCTGTAGATGGTGAGAAATACCACCTGTCCATGACCATTGCAGCGATATACAGAACTTTGAGTAACAAAACAAAGTCCAGGGCATCGCTGCTTTGGCGCTCATTACTTTGAGACTAGATGGTTAGTCTCAACAGCCCATTAATTTCGTTAGCTGCAGTACCCTTAAAACTGGAACACAATAATGTTTACACACTACTGCTTAGCGGCAGAATATGTGGTACAGCGGTGGTAGACCTACCTAGACGACCTCCTGCAAAATTTTGGTAGCGGTCACTTAACATCAGGTGAGCTGTGGTCAAACAACTAGACTGCAAAAAAAAAACTACTGCCATTTTATATTTACGCACGGTAGGCCACCGACTACCAGGAACGTTAAGTAATGCACACTAACTTAACCAAAGGCAACGATTCTATGCGGGCTTGTCGTTATTTTCTCCCAGACGTGTGTGTTCGACACAATGGAGCTTGTTTTAAGTGTTGCACGGTGAGTTAGTCATGGGTAAAACTAGATATAAGACATTAATATCGATATATTTTAGGTTACACTTTTTACAAGCTTTTATTTACCTTGCAATGTATGTATATAACTATGTTTGTTCGGGTGGAATCTTGACCCTTGACCCTCTTGGAATTGGAAATTTGACCCTCTTCCCGATGTCCGATTGAACTTAAATTTGGTGTGGTTATGTATCTTCGATGACAATACAATTATAAGGTACCAATGGAGCTGGTCTGATGATGGACGGACGGACGATGGCCAAAGGAACTAAAGGAACTAAACAAGTCTTGAGGAGCACTTTATGCCTAAACGATATCCAGGGTCTGATGATGAAGCTAGAAGGTGGCCACGGCATCTCTCATCATCTAACATACATGTCTACTAAAAAGTTAATAATTAAATTTAAAAACCCCCTACGCAATTAACCAAACATAGCTAAGAACCACCACAAGGAAACTGGCTTTCAAATGAAAAAAAACCGCATCGAAATCAATTCATCCGTTTGAGAGCTACGATGCCACAGATAGACAGACACACACACAGAGTGACAGACAGACCGACGTCAAACTTATAACACCCCTCTTTTTGCGTCGGGAGTGAAACTAAATTAAAATAATAAATAATAAGTAAAAAAATATTTCTTAAAACAAGCTTTTATCTAGGACAATGAACTAAAAATTTAAAAATACATTCTAGTAAGTACTTGGCGTGTAGGTTACCTATATCCTAAAAAGCTTGTTTTTTTTTTTTTTGTCTTGAATTTATTTCATTTCAAATAGGCTTGCGTTTGACCAGCATACCACCTTATATTACGATCAAACACAAGCCAATCGACAATTAAAAAAATCGACAATTATTTCTATCGACACTATCCCATCTCTACTAATTCGTTCCTTTCATGAGTCCAAGCTGGTTATTCCGAGAACTACAGCTCACTTGGGCTGTTTATTTTTATTGACATTTTAAGTAAACGGTTTAATAAATGCTCTAAATAGGTACATATTATTAATAACTATAGTAGTTGAAACTAGTAAGGATTTTATATTCTGTTTGATGTGCTGGTCCAGTTTTAAATGGGTTAAGTTCAAAATTAGCATATCTCAGTTGGTGCACTTCTCACTAGAAGGTTTCGGCAAGCTATTTGGGAGACCATCTAGCTTTCAAACTGGAAGTCATGGGTTCGAACCTCACGGCAGGCACCTCATTTTTGCTAAATTATTTACGCATTGGCGATAACTTCAAACGGCGAAGGAAAACATCGTAAAGAAACCTACACGCTTCTTCTTCTTCTATTTGCAGAAGACCTCAAAAGGTGCAAGTATAGTACCCTGGACAGTGGGTACATATTTGAGCCTTTTAGGGTTGAAACTTTGGGACCGTGGGTGGCGGGAGCAAAAAAGTATTCAAAGACGAAAAGGCCTTTATTTTTCCCAACGTGTGAGTATTGTTATACAACGCGGCAATGGGGGCAGCTTTATGGGAACTCTTTTTATTTTTTTATTATAGATAGGCTTACGTTTGACCGCCATCTCACCTGATGTTAAGTGATGATGCGGTCTAAGATGGAGCACGCTTGCCTAGAAGATACCGATTCACTCTCGACTTGAAGACACCCAGATTATATCCAACGGGGAACACCCACTCGGGCAGCGCATTCCACTGTCTAGCAGTCCGCACAATGAACGTGGAATCAAATCGTTTCGTTCGAGTTTTTGGAACATCTACCATGAAACTCTTCCCGTAGATAGCCTTTTAGATTAGTTTATTTTAATTTATTAGTTCCTCTAGTCCAGTAGTTTATATGTTAGGTTGTAATTTGTAGATAGTTTTTTTGTTTATGTTATAATTACCCACTAAAGATAATGTGATAATATACTAATTTAAAATAATTTCAAGCGCGGTAGGTTCGCATGCCGAAGGGCGTATGTTCAAACTCCAACAATAAGCTTGAGCTGCCGGTGAAGGAAAACATCGTGAGGAAACCATAGCGTGGTGGTAGGGTACTTTCTAGAACTCGGCTGGCTAGCTACCAAGTTGAAAATCTGCCGCCAAGCATCTAACGGTGTGTTCCGGCAGCCTCACTTGAGAGTCAGTTCCATTCCAGGCTAGGTGTGCTTTACCATCTTCGACCACATTGTCACTTAACATCAGGTGAGCTGTGGTCAAACATCTAGCCTGTCAGCGATAAAAAAAATATTAAGAAAAACTTAACCGAATCCTTTTTTAGCTTAAATGTCACCGACAATTAGGAACAAAGTCATCTCAGAGATACCTCCAGTTTCCCAAGTAATCTTCATGCCGCGCCAGGAATTGAAACGTCGCGATTCAAATACATTAAATATATTTAGTTAATACATTTCGGGGAAAGTTGTCTGTAAAAACTGAACAGGACATACGGCCAATGGAGACGGGGATGGACAAAAAGTATAATTAAAAATTTCGAGTTTAATATGGCGGCGGCGGGACAGTCGAGCGAAGAGGACATGGCGCGCAATCGAACAAACACTGGCTTATCGAACAAACGTTTTACGATATTAATGAATTAATAGAAATATATTAAAACTAGCTGTGCCCCGCAGTTTCACCCGCGCTAGATGCCTACGTCATAGTAGCTTTATGCATGCAAATTCTCAGCCCGATCAGTTTAAAATTGACAAAGTTTCATACAAACTTTCATCCCCTACTTTATCCCCTTGGGGGTAGAATTAATCAAAATCCTTTCTTAGCGGATGCCTACGCCATAACATCTACCTGCATGCCAAATTTCAGCCCGATCCGTCCAGTGGTTTGGGCTGTGCGTTGATAGATCACTATGTCAGTCAGTCACCTTTGAGTTATATATATTTAGATTGATTATTAAAATTATTGATTTAGCAGGTATTTAGTTTTTTTTTTCTTTAGAGTACTTAATTAACGTTATATACCGTTTAGTTCATAATATAAGTTTAGTTCGTATATGTTCATAAATGATAAATATATAATAACTAAAATATATTATAAAAAAGGAGTCCCTTTAGGCAAGGTTCCGAAGATACTGGCAGCGTTCCCCCTTTGAATAGCTAGACTAAGTCTTTGTCCTGGCAGCTCTTCGGTCTCCTGTGATGTCGACTAACCTTTTTGCTATTTCCTTAAAAAGTCTTGAAGCGAAAAATTTGTCAAATTGTAATAAATTGTTATTTTGTATGATTATACAAATGTTTTCTGTATGCGAAAAGTGACTTGTAAGTTTGCCTATTTGTCAGGGCGAGCGAAGAGAGCCCTATCACTATCCCACAACCTGAGCATTTTTGTGGTACACTTTACTGAAAAACTATCACGCTATTAGATTTGTGCTTTAACATAGTAATTTAACTTCATATCTAGATGTGTTATCTGTCAACAAAATAATAATTTTATAACAATTAAAAAACTGAACGTTAACAATTTTGTATTAATTGGATAGAATGTTATTGTACTACTAACGTCATCTGTTAGAAAACCAATGAGTTAACATCGCTGCAACAGAACTAAACTTAATTTTAAAAAACTGTCTTAAAAATTATTACCTATCCGTTAGAAAAACTACGCGAGCCCTCACAAAGCTCAGCTTTTGGCTTGTTAATAAAATACTTTGACTTTGACTTTGACAAAAGAAAGTGTAGCAAAACAAAGTCCAGGGCATCGCTGCTTTGGCGCTCATTACTTTGACACTTTCGATGGTTAGTCTCAACAGCCCTGTAATTTCGTTGTAGCCCTTTAAACTGGAACACAGTAATGTTTACACACTACTGCTATATCTAATTACTGCGATGGTACCTACCTAGACGACTTCCTGCTAAGGAAATCTACAATCAAGTAATTAAAAAAAATTGAAGAAGAAAAGTTTAAGATGTCCTCTTCACTTGCGTGCTCTGTTAAATGACTCTTAATTATTATGTATGTCGCTACTCTCCTTTTTGCCAATTTGTCTTCCGATTACCGGTTCACTGGCTACTGTTGCGTAATTTCTAGCATTTCACCATTTCAAAATGGACATTGATCTATTTATGTCAATCATTATTATCATCGGACTATATCGACTCCACAGAATATATGTATAGAGATGCCCAAAGCAAAGTATAAAGTGAAAAATCTATAAGTAGAACAACTTCGCAGGGCCGGATGGAGGCCCTGGGACAACGAAGAAGCGGGGGCCCCTAATTATTTTCCGAATAAAAATTTAAAATCAAAATGTTTTATTGCTAGTATGGGTATTGTAGTTGTTATAACAATGTTAAACGCTGTTCTATATTCTACCATCTGGTACGCAAATTGTTAGTCAACAATAATAAACTATGTAGGTCTTAAATAAAACAATATATTGATGTATGAATCTATATTTATTTTTATTTTCTTATTCTCCGTCAAGTCTTTCAAGCAATTATTGCTCACAAATAAGTATTATTTGAACAAAGAATGCAGTAATTAGTTACAATGATGGGGCCCCTCTCTTGTGGAGCCCCCAGGGCAGTAGCCCCGCCTGCCCTCCCCCAAATCTGGCCCAGCATATTCGCGATAAATTATATAGAATAAAAGATGGCATTTTATCAATCTATGTGATTAAGTAGTGCAAGTTTCATGATGAATAAAACTATTGCAAATACAACTACTCTTGGAACGCTGACGCTTCGACGGCACCACACGAGGAGAGAGAGTTTTGTAGCGATGATAGCTCAGTGGTTAGCGCGGTCGGTTCGCATGCCGAAGGGCGTGGGTTCAAACCCCAACAATGAGCTTAAGCTGCCGGTGAAGGAAAACATCGTGAGGAAACCATAGCGTGCTGGTATGGTACTTTCTAGTACTCGGCTGGCTAGCTACCACCCTAAAGTTGAAAATCTGCCGCCAAGCATCTAACGGTGTGTTCCGGCAGCCTCACTTGAGAGCCAGTTCTATTCCAGGCTAGGTGTGCTTTACCATCTTCGACCACACCGTCACTTAACATCAGGTGAGCTGTGGTCAAACACCTAGCCGGTCAGCCATTTAAAAAAAAAGAGAGGGGCGCGCAGGGGGCGCCGGCTCCCACCACTCAACATAGACCAAGCGCCTCAAGCGCACACGCATCGCACGTCTCTAATTTATATTTATATTCATATTTCTACATTCAATAAACCAGTGTTACAGTCCACTCACATTTTATTTATCAGTCCAGTAACTTAGGACCCAAACATGATGCCGAAAACCTTCGAGCCGGACTGGCCGACCATTATACCTTTAATTGATAACACCAAAGTTACAGGTCATTTTTCCATTCATAGCATTCGATAGCAGAATATCTTACACTGCGCTGGTATTTCATTTGAGCGTTTTATTTTAACACAACTTGGTACAAAAGAAATATTAAAAAACACATTTAAGTAGACATTTTAAAATTCATCTGTTAAGATGTTTATAAGTTGCAAACAGTGGTAGTTTTACACTGCATATACAAATGTAGTGACTACTGCATACAGTTGCTTTAAGCGCTAAATCTTTGGGCATATCCATTAGATATTATATCTGGGAACAATCAACATTAGCATCTATAGGTTCTGCTTTCTTATTTTTTGAAGTACTTATCTACTTTCCCTCTTGTTGTATATGACAGGCTAAGTGATTGACCATAGCTCGTCGGTGTAGTCGGAAATGATAAACTCATTTAAACCCGCCTGCCAAGCGTGGCGAGTATTGGCAAAACCCCCCCAGGAGGAGGCCTATGTCCAGCAGTGGACGTCCTATGGCTGATGATGATGATAAGTATTACAGAACTTGCACTCATTCTCATGTTCGGTGTAAGACATCTGGCCATTAGTCTGTGTTGGTATCATATACCAACTATTTTAAAAAATTGGTTATCTGATGATGGTGAATGTGTTAACGATAGAATGACGTTTGCTACTTCGAATTTAACGTGATAGATCGCTTGAGGGCTACTAGCGACTTTTATTAGGGTTCCTTTATATATATAAAAACTAGTTGTGCCCCGCGATTTCACGCTAGATGCCTACGTCATAGTAGCTTTATGCATGCAAAGTCTCAGTCCGATCGGTTTAAAATTGACAAAGTTTCATACAAACTTTCATCCCCTATTTTATCCCCTTGGGGGTAGAATTAATCAAAACCCTTTCTTAGCGGATGCCTACGTCATAACATCTACCTGCATGCCAAATTTCAGCCCGATCCGTCCAGTGGTTTGGGCTGTGCGTTGATAGATCACTATGTCAGTCAGTCAGTCACCTTTGAGTTATATATATTTAGATAGATGAGGTTTTGTTCATAAAGTGCAAAATTTAGTGTTGTCTTAAGTGAGGTGTCTTCAAATCGAGAGGGAATGGATGTCTTTTAGGCAAGCGTGCTCCATCTCAGACCGCATCATCACTTAACATCAGGTGAGATGGTGGTCAAACTTAAGCCTATTTCTTATATAAACAAAAAAGCTTTAACGCTTTTCAAAACTTTTAATCGTGAAGTAAGGTCTCCAGTACTTACTTCGTGACTAGACTGGACTACGGACTCGATCATGACTTTATTTCATGTGACTTCCACTGAGACTTAAGGGACCATTCAAGTATTATTATTATTATTATTAAACCTATTTATTTCCAACAACCTTAAATAACAAAATTACTTAGAATATACATAATATTTAATATTAATTTGTGTTTTTTGATGCTGGAACCCCAGACTGGGTATAGGTCTCCTCCAATTTATTCCAACTCTCTCTGTCCCTTGCTTTTATTTGCCATTCTTTTCCTGCCGTGGCGATTATTTCGTTAATCCATCTACTTTTTGGACGTCCTCTGCTCCTTTTACCAATTGGTCCTCTCCATATAGTTGATTCTATTGTCCATCTTTTGTCTTTGTATCTTGCTAGGTGCCCTGCCCATCGCCACTTTAGTGTTAAAGCGTATTGCAGAGCATCTATGAGCTTTGTTTTACTTCTTATGTATTCGTTTCTTATTCTGTGTATTCTCCTTATTTTCACTAGACTTCTTTCCATCGCTCTCTGGTACGTCGCGAGCTTAGTTTTTATTTTGGTGTTGTATGTCCAAGTTTGACAACCGTATGTGAGCGTCGGTAAAATGCAGGTGTCCATTACAGTCTTTTTGAGGTGAAGAGGAAAGGCGCCTTTTAGAATTTCTTTTAGGGACCAAAACTTTTTCCAACTCATGTTCACTCTATGTTCCGTCTCTTCTTCATCATTATTGTCTCCAAATGTTATTTGTTTCCCTAGGTATGTGTATTTGTTTACGTACTCCAGCGGCTTACCATGTAGGCTTATTGTGTTAGTGTTGCTGTTTGTCATTACTTTCGTCTTGCCTTCGTTCAATTTGAGACCCACTTTTTCACTTTCTTCACTTAGTGAGCATATCACTTTTTCTAGTTTCTTGCTTGTTTCAGCGAAGAGGACGATGTCGTCAGCGAATCTCAGGTGTGTAAGTTGTCTCCCATTTACTGTGATTCCATCTGACTGCCAGTTTAGATGGTCGAAGATAAGTTGCAGTACTGCTATAAAAAGTTTGGGGGACAGAGGATCGCCCTGTCTCACTCCTCGGCCGATTGGTATTTTCGGGCCGCGTTTTTCCATTTTGACTCTGCTGGAACTGCCATCGTATATGTTTTTTAGTGTCGTAATGTATTTTCCATGAATGTGGCATTTTTCGAGGGCTTCCCATATGGAGTTGTGTGAAATTGTGTCGAACGCTTTAGCGTAGTCTATGAAGGCTATGTAAAGTGGTCTATTGAACTCTTTATATTTTTCTATGACTTGTTGTATAACGTGTATGTGATCTATTGTAGAAAAGCTGGAGCGAAAACCTGCTTGTTCGATCGGCTGGTGTTCGTCGATTTTTGGACTCAGTCTGCTTTGTATAATTGACGTAAATAGTTTATACACACTAGGAAGAAGGCTAATAGGTCTGTAGTTGCCTATATCTTTTGGGTCTCCTTGTCACTTGGCACTTGTCCTGTGTCAAAAACTTTATTGAATAAGTAGGTAAGTGGTGTAGCTAACAGAGGAGAACCAAGCCTCAGAGCCTCATTTTGTATACCATCTGGTCTGGGACTTTTGTCATTTTTAATCTTCTTAATGTGTTTCGTGACTTCCATAATGTTTACAGGTGGTATATCGCCATCGTTTGAGACGATTTCGCAGTTTTCATGAGGTGTAGTAGAGTAGGGATAAGTCGAGTTTGAAGCGGTGTTGTTTTTCTTTTCATAGAGTAGTTTGTAGAATTCTGTAGCACAATTTATGATATCCTCTCTGGTCTTGGTATCTTTAGTTTTTGTTTTTATGTTCTGGATCCAATTTTTGTGCGTTGTTAGCTGTTTGTATGCTCTTTTGGTACTTCTATATATCTGTAGGTTGCTTTCTATTATTTTATTTCTATAATGTTGGTAGTCTTTTCTGATGGCTTTGCTTGTTGTTTTATATAATGTACTTAGTTCCTTTTTCATTCCCTTAGTTTTATGATTTATTTTTATGAGTTCTGTTCGTCTTGTTAGCAAATCCCGTGTGTTTTTACTAAGAATTTTGTCGACACGATTTGCTTTTACGTCGTTTCCCTTTGATGCCATACTCTTGTTAATAATATTCTCTAGAGCATCGTAGAGAGTTTGAACAACGACGCCTTCTTCTTGCGTATTTAATGTTCGTATGTTTTGTTCTAGATCCTTCAAAAAAACAGCTGATGTCTTCTGTGGTTTTTAGTGACTTTGGTTGCGATTCAAGTATTACGTAAGCAGAATTTTAGTAATTATTAACCCCTCCCTCCCCCTCGTCAGCAAATGTAAGCAAAGCTCTGACTTCCCTCTTCTATGTTTAAGTAAGTAAATATTGGTTTAAGTAGCAGCCATTTCGCTAAAACAAGGTGTGCCGATAACAAGGAAACCAAACAATCAGCATAATTTATACGACTTTGCTGATATTATCACCATTCAGATCGCCTCATCCCCAATGTCGTCAAAAATAAGCAAAGTAAAGACTCCCCCACCCCCCTTTGATGCTTAAGTAATACCTACTTGAACGGCTAAATAACTTATTTTCTTTTATAAAATACTTCATAATATCAAAATAATTGAAACTGGCAAATGCACTACGTCAAAACAAAGAAGAAGAATTGTTGCATGTTGTTTTCAGGATATAATCCAGTCCTACCCTAATAAAATAGCAGCCACTTTACAACGCCATCTGATCCCAAACTAAGCAAAGCTTAGTTTTTTGTAAATACATAGGTACCTACTTATAATACACTCATAACACCCAGAGACAAAACAAACATACACACATGTATTTGATACTTACACGTTTTATTTCTCTCTGAACCTAATTTTACAAAGCTTAAACGGGATGTCTTGGCCATCTTGCGAAAGAAGGAATAGTGATTTATGTGATTCGCGTGATTTGCTTGATGGCTAATACATTCCGTCTGTTTCTTTAATATGTAAGTAATTCAACTTTTTTAATTTAATTTATATACGGTTTGTGTCACTATATTTGCACTATTTATGTATATGCTTCTAATTTATATTGTTCATGCTGTATACACATATGTCTAAGAATTTAATTTAGTTCAAATACTTTTGTCATTTACATAATGCTGATGTAAAAATTATGTTCTGTTTTGTGTATCTAAATAAATAAATAAATTATAAAGGTCATCATCATCATCACCAACAACAACCTTGCATCACTGCTGGACATAGGTCTCTCCCAGGACACGCCACACAGCCCGATCTTCAGCTTTTCGCTTCCAGCCTCTGCCTTACGTATATCGTCACTCCATCTAGTCTTAGGGCGTCCTACACTACGTTTGCCTATTCGCGGTTTCCCTTTAGAAACACGTCTACCCCAGTGGTTATCGTTATTCTCACGGACATTATACTAGTAACGAATAAAATAGTAAACAATATGTACTGAACCCCAACATAAAAATTATTATCACGTTATAAATCGGAAATCGTAAAGAATAAACGACATAATTTGATTTATCACCTCCGATTCAGCGTGGAATTCACCCAACCCTCGGATACCTGAATGAATGGATGCCAGCTGCCAAAAAAAAAACAAATGGCTCCAATTTTTTTCCGCTTTTCTATAGAATTGATCCTTAGCAAAAGGTGTTCGGAATGAAAAGTTTTTGCCGCTAGGATTACGAAAATTACGCGTAGAATGCGACAAAAGTTTATTTGAATGGTATTAAATATAACTATAAAGAACAAGCCAAGGATGAAGCTGCACGAGAGCGTGTCGCACGCAGTCGTTGCAGTATCACGGCACACCGGGACCTTCGTCTACTACGCCGACGATATTGAAGACGATGCTATCAGTCGGTGTGTGCGTCGAGCGTCGGCTGCGTCGCCGAAGACCATCAAGGAGTACAACCTGCAGATGGCTATTAGGGCCCTGGGCCGAAAGGAGGCGATTTAAATTCAAATGTAAATTGTTAAAAGTAATTGTTCATGTAATTATTAAATGTAAAATGAGGATTGTGTGTATGCCTCGAGCATTCATGCTCACCATCGAAGGCTCCTTCTTGCGGCGGCGTCGTGTGTCGGGTCGCTCTCTTCCCTCAGATATGGTCGAGGAGGGCGATGGCTGGCACATGCGTTATACTCGTGATCGGGTGCTGCTTGCGGGTCGCTGGTCTGCTCGCGGTATACACACAATCTAGTATTTTATCCCTAGATTAGGATTAATTAGACAAAAATTCCTCTTCCCACATTGTAAAAAAAAAAAAAAAAACAAAGTTGACAAAGGTCACGGACCCCAGTGTACACAGACGTCTGTGGAGAGTAATTTTAAATAAATAAAAAAAAAAAAAAACTATACAGGGTTAGAAGCTTAATGTAGAAATATTCGTTTTATTTTTTAATGTAAAAGTAGTGAGACGAACGGAACGCTCTCCTGATGGTAAAGAACTTTGAGTATTTAACCTTTTGAGCGCCACGCCAAAAACGCATTCCCGTGTCCTGTACGCCAAAACGGCCCAAAGTAAACAAATTGCTTGAATAAGAATCCATGTTTATTATTTCAATATTTCTCAGTACTTGTGGCTCTAGAGACTTGTTACTTTATACTCATATCGCACACCTAGATCTAAAGGGAGTTAACTCGTAAATCAATCTTTTTTAGTTATACACACCATCAAATGTCTTATCTCAATACCTACCGACCAATAAAACAGATTTAAAAATATCTCCACTACTCGACGCCAGGTGGCGCCAGATTCCCCTTTTGTTAAACGAGTGAGCTCGCTCCACCCCCCACCAAAATAGGGACATCGCTAGTTGCAATCAGTATTACAAACGAAGCGCACAAGACAGTTGTAAACAAGTTGGAGTTATTTTGAGTTGTAACCGTATTGTTAAAATTTGAAGCAGTATTATTTTGAGTTGTCGCCTTTTTGATGGTTAGTGCTGAGTAAACTAATACAACATTTTGAGTTGAATCTGTTTCGCTGGCAGGGTAAGTAAAGTTTTTATTTTTATTTAGAATTGTTACCGTATTGCTGAAACATTTTTGAATTTTTTAGTTGAGTCTGTTTTGTTGAATAATTTTTAAACTTTGATATTTCTTTAGAAAAACAAATAAATTTAAACTTTTTTTGCTATTGGCGATTGAAGTCTTTCCATCTTAATATAATTTTATTTTCATCCTAGCAACTACAGAGTTTTTCGTAATAATTTTTTGAGTTAGATCTCTTTAGATTGGCTCCGCCAAAATTAATTTTACAACAACGCTAATGAAATCAAATACGTTATCTTTATGGATTTTTAAATCGATTTGGCGCATAATACCCTGTACGTTGGTGAAATAAACATTTTTTTATTTCAGGCAAAGCAGTCTGCCTATGCCTACGCTGTCAACAAGTTGACAGTGAAATCTATTACTCATAAGTTTTCAATACGTGGTCATTCACAAAACAAAGGTGACAACGTTCATAGTGTGATTGAAAAACAAATTAAAAGATATTTGCAATCGGGTACAATCTACATACCAGAGCAATATAAAACTTTGATTGGTACAGCAAAAAAAAACGGGAAAGCCTTACAAAGTCATAGAAATGACACATAATAAGTTTTATGACATTAAATCATTGCAAGAATCATGGGGCACTAATTTCAATATAGACGAGAAGAAAAATCAAATCAAGTAGCATGACATTAAGGTGCTTAGAGTTGATAAAGAACACCCTGAAGCGTTTTTCTACAAAACATCATTTACTAAGGAAGCTTATAGGAAAGCTTGCGTGAGAAAGAGAATTCTTCGCACAAGGGGAACCGGGTCAGCTACAGATCAATCGTTATTTTCTATTGGCTTAACACAGGCATACACAGAGAAAATTGCATTGTCGGATGCAAAAAAAAGACATACAAGAATTAATTGATAAGAACGTTATTCCAAAATCCTATTATGATGTATATTATAAAGGTGTTCTGGGCGATACTGATAATTAACTGCGTTATTGTTATTAAAATATTTGCATTCTTTACTACATCATTAGATTACAAAAATATTTTACTAAAAAATGGTTCTGATGAAAAAGTGAAATACCAAAGTTGTTCAGTTATTTGTAAGTGGGTATCATTTAATTAATTGTAATTTCAAGAACGATGAATTCAAAGTGTCATTATTAGTGTATAAAGTAAATTTATAAGTTTAAAGTTGATTAGCGTACCTAGTCATGTAAGCTTTTTGTTTTATATAACCTTGTAATAGGTATTAAAAATATCTATTAAAGTTAAAAGTCAAGACTATCTTAGGAGATTATTGTCATGCCCATAGATTAGATAACGATACTCAAAACTTTATTCAAAATTGTACAAAAACAGTTTTATTGCTATGATTGGTTGACATGAGAATTTTGAGCTTATTTGAGATTTAACCGAGTTATAAGTATTGTTATTTAATAATGGCGTTATTCAAATCTAACACTGAGAATTAACTCATACTTAAATATAAGTCAAATGTGATTTTTAATGTGCATTTAACATAATTTTTCATAGAACGGAAGGTTCTTATTTTTTTATTGTGTTAAAATTTATGAGAAAATTTTTTTTGCTAGTATTTTTTAAGAGACTGTCTTTAGTTATTTTTTCATAGTATTATTAAATTAAAACATTGATTGATTTCAGTACTTCCAGTAATTTTTTTTTGCTAATTCATCATCCAATATACCTCTACTGCTGGTCACAGACACAGACCACTCTACGAATGGGGACTAATTTTATTATTAACACAAAATGCTATAAAATTTTTAAATTATGTTGCCCCTTCAATAAAGAGCTAACTAAAAACTTAATTCATCAACATGGACTCAACTCAAAATAATAAAACAAATATACATTTATTGTTAAGCAATAGGGATATAACATCAAACATCCAATTTTCAGCCCCAAAACATAATTAAAATACAAGACTCCTACAATATATACTCTTGTATTTGCATATAAAATGTATAAATCTATACAGAAAATTCCTGCAGTGCACAGGGAAACAGAAATCAATTTTTCGCCTTTTCTGAAAAAAGTGTTTTTTTGAGTTAATATCTGTTTAGATCTAGGAGTGCGATATGATGCTGTGATATTTTATTTTTAGGAATGTTGAATTAGAATACCAGTAATCATTTTTCAATATTTTTATTTCATATTAGGGACCATTCAAGTATTACGTAAGCAGAATTTCAATAATTATTAACCCCTCCCTCCCCCTTGTCAGCAAAAGTAAGCAAAGCTCTTACTTCCCTCTCCTATGCTTAAGTAAATATTGGTTAATTAGCAGCCATGTCGCTAAAACGAGGTATGTCGATAACAATGAAAATAAACAACATAATTTATATGGCTTCATCCCCCACTGTCATGAAAAATAAGGAAAGCAAACACCCCCTCACCCCCCTTTGGTGCTTACGTAATACTTGAACGGTCCCTTATTGTGGGCCGTGTTTTTTGTCGCCTATAGACGTCGTTGGCGTACAGGACCCGCAAGTGCTAGTCACGTATAGGTGACTGGCGCTCAAAAGGTTAAACAAAGTCCAGGACATTGCTGCTTTAGCGCTCACTACTTTAAGACTGTCGATGGTAAATCTTAACAGCCCTGTAATTTTACTAGCTAACTTTGCATGGTTGTAGGGCATTTTCTAGTACTCTGCTTTTTTTAAAATGTAAAAGTAATGAGACGAACGAGACGCTCTGGTAAGAGATGACCCTGATGGTAAGAGATAATGCCTGTCCATGACCATTGCAGCGATACACAGAACTTTGAACTTCGAGAAAGAGGTCAATCGTCGAATCCAACTCGGCTGGGCAGCGTTCGAGAGGCCTATGTCCAGCAGTGGACGTCATACGGCTAATGATGATGATGATGACAGAACTTTGAGCAACAAAGTCTAGGAACATCGATCCCAACCTTGTAGGTAAAAATTTAAATAAAACAAATTTATAATATATTTTATATTATTTTACCTTTTTTTTTAAACAATGAAACTAAACAATAAATAATAATATTTTATACACAATTAAACAATTGGATAATAACAAAACCAACCATTTCATAAGAAATATGTTTGTGCCCCAATATACTGAACCGCAAGATTCTATTAACAATTTAAAATTTAAGCCAAAACATTTGAAATAAATGCACGCACAGAATCTTTGGCACATAAAACTGTATTTTTTTTAAGTTGTACTACATAAGTACACAGATATTAAAACAGTAGTACAGATATAATGATGCGGGAAAAATAGCTAAAGATTGCCCTCTTATGCTCACGTAAGCATAAATTAAATACCCACCTTACGTAAAGCAAGCAATACGTTACGTAAGCATAGCGGGGGGAGTTTTGATATATCGGCCTGTAAAATGTGTAAGTTGTACTACATAAGAGTACACAGATAATAAAAAAGTAATACAGTTGTAATGATGCAGGGAAAATAGCTAAAGATTGACATCTTATGCTAACATAAGCTTAAATTTAGTAACTCCCCCTCCCCCACACGCTTACGTAAACATATAATGAATGTTGGCATATATACGATAAGTTCCGATCTTACGTGCAAGCAGGTCAGAAGGCTAAAAAATAGACAAATTTTAATACCTAAACTCAACTATTGTTATAGGACGCCCCTTTCTGTATACTAGTGACGTGACTCAATTTCATCAAGATATTTATTTTTATGCATTAATTCGCTTATGTGAACCGAAATTGTAAGACAGATGATACATCTCGCAAAATTATATACTGTACTACTTTTAATCTGTAATCGTTTATTATACAATTTTGTGTTCGATTTTGGACTTTCGACTTTAGTAAAATAGGGTTGGCAACAGTTAATATAACGCAAGCATAATCGCATTGAATGTTAGATGTATTTCCTTTATAAGAATAACAACCATAGGTTAGTTAGTGGCAATAGTTTTGCCACGACGCAAGCGACGCGGAAGCCGCTTTTGAGACTGAATTTTGACTTGAATATACTTTTTTATTTAGAGTCGGCTCATAGCAGATGTAAACATTCCTTAAGAATTAATCCGAATCCGAATCAAATCGGTTTTTTACAAGTCGTCCCACGGCTGGGCGCAGGCGACTTCTCATTGTGAGAAGAGTAAGGCTGCCCACAACGCTAGCCAAGTGTGAGTTGGTAGACTTCACATAGCTAGAGTATACTATTAAATCGCCGATCGGCCTAAAATGAACTACTTTTTCAGTGTACTTTGGCCAGACGGTCTCGGCAACTACGCTGCCAAAACTGCCGAAGAATATACTTCTCAAAAACATTTATTATTTTTATGTATTTACTTAATATACTACATAGTTTTAATAAATATGACACTCGATGTTAAAGTCAAAAATCAGTCACAAAGTCACAATTCAGTGAAGCTTGCCACATCAATTTTAAAGCGAAATCACAATGTTTGGATTGAACTATAAACCCTTACACACTAAACTTATTCACACAAATTTAATAGTGTAGTGTAAAGAAAGGTTATGAAACTTGCGATTTATTCATTTTATCTTATGTTTTACGATGTAACACTTGGGATTGCAATCCAGCGAAGTAGGATCCCGTAATCCAGCAGGATCCAGCATAATTTTAGGAACTGCAGGATCCCTCAATAGCCCGCGGGTCTTAAAGCATCAAATCACACAAATTAATTCAAATTTGCTTTAAATTCACTTCGCAGCGCGTCGTGCGACGTGATGCACGACGTTGTTGCCGTTCAGACGTTTGTTTTGCATTTTGTATTGCATGCACACACAAACAGTTGATGTTTATTTTGTTACATTTCTTTATTGATTCTTTACTTTAATAAGAAAAATTAAGACGAAAGTAAACTTGAACTTCATATGATATCTACATCTCTCAATAAAGAAGACTGATTATTATTTATAATTAATAAAAGATTAAAGTACTATTTTTAGTAACTAGAGTACAAACACTACAAAGTTATCAAATATTGATATATGCTATTGTTTTTGAAATGTTTATTAATAAATAAGTAGTCAAACAGCAAAATAATTAGTGATTTAGGTGTAGTAAGATGTTTATTGTTATAATTTTTAATTAACATTTTATTATTCCGTAACAAAAAATATTTATTTAAATTACGAAAAAAGTTATAACCTTTGCGGGATTCCGTGGGATCCTGCAGGATCGAAGAATGCAGCAAAATCCTGCTGGATTGCAATCCCTAGTAACATTTAATTGACATTGTGTGACATAATTTATCCCATACCATGTAGTGTAACAAGTCTTTAACATCAGAATTGTCAGAAAAAGAGAAAAATAAGACCTATATATATTTATTGCATCTACACCAATCTATCTCACTAAATATACTCATGTATATGTCAAAATAGGGATGAATTATTCTAAATAAGTTAAATGCTAATTTAAATAAATATCGGAAACCATTACGTTAAAAACTTTTTCGAACTAAACTTAATTGTAAACGGACTAAAATTATACATTTAGAAAATTTTCGCGTTTGTTTTTGGTTGTTGGTTATCGTATAACTTACGAAAGATGGAATGAGAATTTATACAGAATAGATTTGACATTGGCAAAATGCACAAAGTACGATGTCAAAAACAAAGAAAAACAAATTACAATTTTAGTCCGTCAAATTTAGTTTAGTCTAACGTTAAAATACTGATTCGTGCCCGATTGGAAACGTAGATAGAGGTAGCGAGTCATCCCGCTCACACAAATTACTAGAGCAACATGTGCGAACGAGACAGCATGCTATAACTACTAATATACAAAGAAGTCATTATACTCTTTTTTTTACACATATGTGTACATTTTTTTTTAAATGCTAATGTAGGTTTTTTTTTTGTTGTGAAATTCTGTTTTGAAATTCTTTTAACTAAAACTATCAAAAGATTGAATTTACAAAAGCTTTTATTCAAACGACTATGAATTGTTTATTCGCATAATGTTATTTGGCATAAAATTATCCCGTATACATACATACATTCTGTCATATATTATTGGACGCGCATATTTTTTCGTTATCATACTTTATATGTTGTCATATTATTATAAAATAAATGACTACATATAATAGTTATAATTTTTATTGTAATTTGTCGTCCTGTTTAATTTATATACACACTAGCGAGCCGCCCCGGCTTCGCACGGGTAGTAGAGCATATTACGCCTACATATTTTGTCTGTCGTAGGGCTGTTCTGTTCATATTTCAACCAATTTACACAAAACCTTGACAAATTATATACCTAAACCTTCCCCACGAATCACTCTTATCTTTTGGTGAAACTCGCATGATAATCCGTTCAGTAGTTTATCGCGAACAGACAGACGCGGCTGACTATCTATATCTGTTTTATAATATGTAGTGATATGTATATTTAACCTCCAACGTAAATAGAGGGGTGTTATAAGATTAAAGTCGTGCATCTGCCTGTGGTGTTTTCAAACGGCTGAATTGTTTTTTTTTATTTTTTTTTATTTGAAAGATCACTTGATAGTGTTTTTAGCTAAAATTCTAGATTTGTTCAGCCAATCGAGCATTATTATGTTTTTTCTAGTTGAACAAGTTGAATGATGTGAGCTTCTTCGAGCAATATGATCGAGTAAAAATTAGGTATTCTGGTTGCCTGTCGGTGGATTTACATTTTTAATGTAACCTTGTTTTAAGTACCTAAAACAAGGTTACCTTGCTGCGGAGTACTCTTAAGCTATGTATATATTGAATACCAAAACACAATAGTGTCTGTGATTATGTCATAACATTATACCGGTAGTTAGGGCTCCCGAGCGTTTTAAATGTTATTATTATTAACGTTAGAACAAGTGATAGTCGGGATTATTAGAAACAAATAATATTATGTCACATAATAAATTATGCGAGTTTCATAATTAGAGCTAGCGATATTATGCGAAAAAATACGGTATCCAAAATGACAGATGTAACTTATCTATTGTTAGATTTAGTCAAACGAATGAACCAACAAAATCAACACTAGTTTTAGATTATAAATGTACATATAGTACTATTTTATACCAATTATATATTATATTCCCATCACACGTCTCACTAAGCACCAAATAGTCATAAAACACGCTTTTAGACAACAATGCTTTCAACAATGTAACTTTTCACTGTGCTGTGTAACTTTTCACTGTATCGCGTAACGTTTCACTGTATCGCGTAACGTTTCACTGTGTCGCGTAACGTTTCACTGTTTCATTATATTTAGCTACTATTTCGTAACGTCACGAATGAAACGTTTTTTTTTTTCTTGCTGCGTGGTCCTCATCGGCTAGGCCCCCATGGGCCCCTAGGCAGTTGCCTAATCCGGCCCTGATTACACTACTACTCTTTTACACTTTAAGTTTTTTTTTAATTTCATGCTGGAATATTTAGATGTAACTTTTTAGTTTTTTTTTTCTTTACGACCAGTATTTTCGCCCTCAGAGAGGCTTTGCCCCTAGGGTTCCGCGGAGTACAAAAACAACAAACTGATGATAACAAAATCGGGAGATACAGTTTGGTGTGTTTTGTAGCGACGATGGCTCAGTGGTTAGCGCGGTAGGTTCCGAAGGGCAAGGGTTCAAACCCCAACAATGAGCTTGAGCTGCCGGTGAAGGAAAACATCGTGAGGAAACCATAGCGTGGTGGTAGAGTACTTTCTAGTACTCGGCTGGCTAGCTACCACCCTCAAGTTGAAAATCTGCCGCCAAGCATCTAACGGTGTGTTCCGGCAGCCTCACTTGAGAGCCAGTTCCATTCCAGGTTAGGTGTGCTTTACCATCTTCGACCACACCGTCACTTAACAGGTGAGCTGCGGTAAAACATCTAGCCTGTCAGAGATAAAAAAAAAAAAACTATCATATACATATGAAATTACACTACTCGCTAACGAAAGTATCAAAGAATTCTTTACATCAAGTGACGACTTGAAACATGGATATGCGAAGGACTTAATGTTAGAACATTTCACGTAAACACGGCCGGCATATCTGTAAGTCATTAACACTCGCGATGCTAGCGTCCTTCATCAAAGTTACGAAGCTATATCAGTCGAAGTTAGCCTCTGTCTAGTCACTGTGCAGCCCTAGCGTGCTCGTCCCGGCTCGTAGACTACATGATGGCACACTGAGAGCCATCGTTAGTTGGTGGGGCGAAGCCCTGTGGTGGAGACGCGATGTCCCCCACCAATTCAGTTGGAGGTTGTCCTAAATCTTGCATCTGGAAAAAAAAAATATGCTTGACAGTCTTTAACTTAACACTGCTTGCCGTCAAACCGGAATTTGACATATTTTGTGACAACTTGCACCACTTTCTAGACATATTCCGAGAATTTAATTGACCAATGGGACAGGGGGCAAAACAGCCGATAACGGTTTTGACATTTAGATTAAAGATAAGTGATTATGACATAAAAATGTTTTTATTTAACAATTTGCTCTTGACATTTGTATAATTTTATTATTTTGACATTTAGATTTACCTTATATTGACACTTGTATAATTTCTTTTGACATTCGTATAACCTTTTTGACATTTATGAACCTAATTTATTTTGACATATGAAGATATTTTTTTAATTGTGGAATAGATATAATTGATTAGAATAGTCGTTTTTACCTCAATAATAAATTAATTTAAATTAATTTAAAAACTTGTCAACATCTCACCTAATTTTATATGATGGTAAAGTCGGATATTTTTGAAATAAAAGTAACTAGGCAAACGAGGCGCTCTCCTGATGGTAAGAGACAACGCCTGTCCATGACCATTGCAGCGATACGCAGAACTTTGAGTAGCAAAACAAAGTCCAGGGCATCGCTGCTTTGGCGTTCATTACTTTGAGACTTTCGATGGTTAGTCTCAACAGCCCAGTAATTTCGCTGCCGTACCCTTCATACCAGAACATAGTAATGTTTACACGCTACTGCTTGGCGACAGAATATCTGGTACTACGATGGTACCAAGGTGATCTACCACCAAGTCAATATGTCGAAGAATCGGTTGAGCTGTGGTCAACCGAAAAAAAAACTTGTCGCTGGCAAAATACAAATATATCAAAAACACTTAATCAATATATCAATTACATGTCAATAAAAAGGAAACATTGTCAAATGTCAATATAAAAATATTACACAAAAACACACCTAGCGTGTAATGGAATTGGCTCTCAAGTGAGGCTGCCGGAACGCACCGTTAGATTCTTGGCGGCAGATTTTCAACTTGAGTGTGGTAGCTAGCCACCGAGTACTAGAAAGTACCCTACCACCACGCTATAGTTTCCTCACGATGTTTTCCTTCACCGGCAGCTCAAGCTCATTGTTGGGGTTTAAACCACTGAGCTATCAAATACAAATTCAAATATTTTATTGATCATGACATATGTCAATATAATAATATGTCAAATATAAAATATATCAAATAAGATAACATGTTAAAAAAATTGTAATTACTAGTAATTAAAAATCTCTTATTTTTATATAATCAGTTATAGGTAATTTTGCCATTCATATTTAAAAATATCAAAATTTTAACATTGTCAAATTAATGAAATTGTCAATATATTAATATGTCAAATATAAAATATGTCAATATGATAAAATGTTAATAAAAAATAAAAAAAATATAGTAGGTAATTCAATAATCTCCTATTTTTAAATAATCGTCAAAGTCACAAAACAACAATAACATATAAGTCATAGTCAAAGTCACACAACACTTAGTCAAGTCCAATCATGCCCTCGTAAAGTAGTTTAAAAGTAGTGTTAAAGTAGTGGCTTTATTACCCGCTTGGGTGTTTTGGAGCTTATTACCTTTTGCATAAGTTCAAGGACAGTTTCAAATCTCTTCTTCTTGACATCGTCTGGGTCTGATTCTTCTTCTGGCTCTAGCTCCGAGCAAACTTGCAGCATCAGCTGTTGCTGCTTCTCGTACCTGGGCACAATTACATCTATATATAGTATAACGAAGTTGCTGTTCACGTCTGTCTGTTCCTCCGATTACTTCTCCTGCTAAAAAGATTAATGGATCCTTCAAACCGGAACACAGTAGTAAGTTCTGTGTTGGTACACAGAATGTTCATGGACACATAGAAATTTCAATCATCATATCGTCAAAAACGAGAAAGTACCACCAATGTCTCACCTTTCATAATCTGCTTGGTCGATCTTTCCCTTATTGTCCGCTAGCCAAGCAGGGTACTTGTCTGATAGCTCCTTTAGCGAAGGATATAATACTTCTTTAGATAGAAGAGATTGCATCATACCTTGCATGAAGGGGACAAACATATTGTTTTCCTGAAAAAGCAAAAAATCTTCTTAGCATGCAACTAGCGATTCGCCCTGGGTGCACACGGGGCTTCTGATCTATCTCAAAGGGATTAAGGCAGCGTTTTAGATGTAAGCTCCCAGGTCGTTTGACTTTATCTGACACTTCTATCACCTTGTGTTGCAATCTTTTTTTAAAATATTTGTTAAGCTGGGTGTCTGACCACAGCTCACCTGATGTTAAGTGACGGTGACGTGTTGTGTGAGTTAGTTGAAGTTGAAAGAAAACAATGATGATATTGACAATACACACACAATCACGTCTGCTCACACACTAACACAACCACGTGTGCTCACACACACACACACACACACACACACAACCATGTGTGCTCACACACACACACACACACGCATGATGCTTATGTTATATATTTTATAGACAATTAATATTCTTGCCCATGAGACCAATTATTAACATGAGTATCGCCTCCTGCGATACAAGCTTTAGCTTAGTGCAGGGACCACTGTAAATTTTTGTACCTATACATTATGGTCAATAAAGTTTATTATTATTATCATATGCTATTATCGAAGACAGTAGCTCACCTGTCCTCCGTCAGCCAGGTTGAAATTACTGAACATATTAGTGAAGTCAGCATCTGTGAATGGAGTTTGTAGTGTCTCGCTATTGCTGTTCAAGTTTTGGAGAGTTTCAGATATAGCCGCTGTCACCTGGTAAGGAAAAATATAAAAATATATTTGGTTGCAGAGATATATTACAGTTGATACACTTTGATAAGTGGGCTTCAGATCTATATGACTTAATTCTGACCTGGCCATTCTACAATTGGACAGCCAGAAGCTCCAAGAAGCGACACCGCTTCATGGTCAATATTCCAAAAACTCCAACTAAACGGTTTGAATCTACCTTTTTTGTATGAACCGTTAAACAATGGAATTTGCTGCCCAAATGGGTGTCTTGCTGCCCAAATGGGTGTCTCCTAATATACAATCTAGGTGTGTTTAAGTCGAGAGGGAATCGGTTTTATGTACATACATATATGTTATGGCAATGTGATTATAGCTATTGAAATAGTTAAATTGCCAGGGGAATATACATAATGTATATCGCCTATTGGACAGAGGATTTCTGGGTAAAAAAGTAATAAAATAAATGAGCAATTCTTGTATATATATATACTTGTATGTATATAATCTTAATTTTGGAAACGGCTGCAATGATTTTCATGAAATTAAGTTTGCAGGTTTCAGGGGCGATAAATTGATCTAGCTAGGTTTCATTTTTAGAAAACGTCGTTTTATCCGTGTTTTCAGCCGAGCAAAGCTCGGTCATTCAGGTACTTAGATATTATTCGTAATACCTGGGTATTTTAAAAATTGACCAATATGTTATGGCAGTATGATAATAACTATTGAAATAGTTAAATTGGCCGGGCATTATACATAATGTCTATCACCTATTGGGTAGAGAATGACAAAGTTTTTTTTAAATTTTCTTTTATGGTTGACAGTCTAGGTGATTAACCACAGTTCACCTGATATTATGTGATGGTGTGATCGAAGATAGTTAACACAGCTCTTAAGTGACGCTCCCAGATTACATTGTTAGATGCTTGGTGGCAGATTTTCAACTTGAGGGTGGTAGCTAGCCAGCCGACTGCTGGAAAGTACCCTACCACCATGCTACGGTTTCCTCACGACGTTTTCCTTCACCGGTAGCTCAAACTCGTTGTTGTGGTTTGAATGCCATTGCCCATGCCATTCGGCATGAGAACTGACCATGCTAATCATTGTGCTATCTTGCTATAAAATCTAATATTATATGCAATAAATAATGTTACCTCATCCATTTTCTCTTGAACAGCCGGGTCATTGGTCAGTTCTGGATCAGGAGCCGCTTCACCAGATCCTGGCTTCAGGACTTGTGCGGCTGCCTCTGCAATTTTTTTGTTTAAATTACACACTGTCTTCGGAGAGGCCTAAGTTCAGCAGTGAAATAGGATAGGATCATATTGGTAGGGCGTTTTCTAGTACTCGGCTGGCTAGGTACAAGTACCAGCTTGAGGCGTTGGAGTCCATCGAGAAACGTGCTAAGAAACTTATCGGCAACGATGCGCTTGTATGAAAAACGCTCCTAAGCCTTGAACATCGTCGCAAAGTCGCTTCTCTGTCGGTTTTCTACCGGATACACTTTGGCGAGTGCGCTTCAGATCTACATGACCTAATTCCATCTTGCCCATTCTACTATCGGACAGCCAGGAGCTCTAAGAAGCGACACCGCTTCATGGTCGATGTTCCAAAAGCTCGAACTAAGCGGTTCGAAACTACCTTCATTGTGCGAACCGCTAGAGAATGGAATTTGCTGCCCGAGTGGGTGTTCCCCGATAAATACAATCTGGGTGCCTTCAAGTCGCGAGTGCATCGGTTTCTTCTAGGCGAGCGTGCTCCACCGTAGACCGCATCTTCGCTTATCATCAGGCGAGTTGGCGGTCAAACGCAAGCCTAACAATTATAAAAAAAAAAAGGTACCAAGTTAAAAATTTGCCACCAAGCAGCTAAGGGTGTATTCCGACAGCCTCACTTGAGAGCCAGTTCTATTCGACTGCCCTGTTGGTTCATTGGTAGTATGTCTGCTTGAAGAGCAGTAGGACGTGGGTTCGCTTCCCACTCAGGACAAGCATACCATCTTCGACCACACAATCACTTAACATTAGATGAGCTGTGGTCAAACACCTAGCTTTTAAACCATAAATAAAATAAAAACTTCTTTGGACAAGTGTCACTAGGCAGTGGCTAGATGGCGCCGCTGTCCATAAGCGTATCAGGCTATTTTGTTTGCCACTTCATACTATTGAAACATCAAAGTTACGTCAAAACTAATGACACGAATGAGACACTCTCCCGATGGTAAAAGATAACGCATGTCAAAATCAAAAAATCAATAAGTCATTTATTCAGTTTAGGTCCTGGTAAGGCACTTTTGAACGTTAAGTTATATGTTTGAATCTACCACCGGCTCGTAATTACACTTCAACTGAGAAGACTCCGGCAAGAAACTCAGCAAGGCATTTTTTTGTGGATCTTTCTTTTCATATTAGGTTGCAGTTTACAGTTATAAATATTAATACATACATTATGCTTACTACAATTGTCACTTAGCCAGGGGGAATGGCCATTGCAGCAATACACAAAACAAAGTCCGGGACATTGCTGCTTTCGCGCTTATTACTTTGAGACTTCCGATGGTTAGTCTCAACAGCCCTGATATTTCTCTAACTGCAGTACCCTCAAACCGGAACACAGTAATGTTTACACACTATTGCATGGCGGAAGAACTTTATTAGATAACAAAAATTGTCTATATTACTACCACTTACCAGCCATTTTTGAGAAGGTAGATGCTATTTGCTCCTGTGTAATCTGATCCTCTGAAATATAATGAACAACTTTTTATAATAAATAAAATAAATAATAAATATTGTAGGATACATTACACACAGCGCCATCTGACCCCAAACTAAGCAGAGCTTGTGTGATGGAAGTCAGATAACTGATAGCATACATAAATACTTTTTTTTTGTAAATACATACTTATAATACATACAGAACACCCAGACACAGAACAAACATTTATTTATACCAAACAAACATTTGTCCTTGGAATCGAACCTACAGCTCAGGCAAACATACTCCCAATGAGCCAACAGGTTTGTTTAGTCTGTCTGCCAATAAATTTGATAAGAATTATATATTGCTTAGTAATTGATCAAAACAATTGTACTCCATGAGGTTGATTAGTAAGTCAAAAAAATTATAAATTACTGTAATTTAGTATTTTTACACAACTACCTAAAAAGGAGTGTAATATTTTCAGTGTTCGTGTAGTAATTCATATTAATGTAGTAATTCCATCATATCTTTTAAAATGTCTGAACAGATTTGGATGGGGTATCGTTAAAAACCCATTGGGGGTCATCATTTAAAGTGACAAAGGTATATTAAAAAAAAAAAAATTATTAGTGTACTTGTCAAGTCACAGTCATAGTCTTTCAGTCAGTTTAAATAATCTTTAATTTCTGGCATTGTACCCAAAATTTTGACTACTTTGCCCCGCTGGATTAAGGTTTGTTTTCTATTTGAAATAAAGGCTAGAGTGCATTTTATTTTAATAAAATATTATTTAAAAAAAATAGTCACACATAGCTGCGACTTTGACTGTTACCTGACAAGACCAGTCATATCCTAGTAAAATGGTGGCAACTTTACTAGTAGCTTTGAAGACTATACAAGACATGTGTCGCCAGTTCACTACAATAAGTATGTACATATATCACCTGCCCACACTCACATACAGTAGTCATAGCGGATCTTTGTCTGAAGTTAGGCTCTGCTAATTACTGCGCATGACAGAGTCTTGCAGAATAAGAATAAGCAGAGCCTCACTCCGATACTTCAAGGAGCTGGGTTGGCTCGGGTGGACGCTGGTAGGGGGAAATGCAGAAAACGTTCCAAGCGGGACGTCAGTGCAGGACCTATCGCCCCCACTTTGAATAAGAATACACTACATTATCAAGGAGTGTACTCTGGTTCTGTAATCTGGTTGAGCCTCTCTCGGATGCAGCCAGAAAGCTTTACAATCTAAGCCATAGGATTTTATCACACAAAACTTATATAAACTTAATTTTACTATACTAGTAACACCTACATATTCACCTCTGCGAAAAAGCTCTTTAATTTTTATAAATAAAAACGTTAACTTTTAATATGTGCTGTCAGCAATAAATAAATTTACATTCATTAGCTCCAAAACATCTCTCAATATCTTATTCAAGAACAAAATGCAAAGACATCATCATCACATCATCAGCCATAGGCTGTCCACTGCTGGACATAGGCCTCCTCCTGGGAGGGTTTTGCCAATACTTGCTATGCTTGGCAGGCGGGTTGGCAAGCGCAGTTAGGTGTGATTGTTCAAGGAAGACGCTGCTGCCCATCTTCCGGATTACATCAATTAGCCGACTCTTACAGCACGGGTAGAGAGGGTGGGGTACTATTCTTACGCCGGCACCACCACGGCAAAACACACACTTAATTATTTTTTTTAATACACTCTTACCAGGAACTCCACTAAAGCTGCCGAGGATAGATGCCATATTGCTTTCAAATTGTGCAGCTGCTTCCTTTATGAACTCTTCGCTCCAAAGGTTCTGCGGCTCTGAACCTTCTGCTTGAATGTTCTCTACTTGTTCCGGCTTCTTCGTCATGTCTTGGAGTGCACCTACACAACACAAAATGTAATAAATATCAGTGGACATTTCACATAGCCCCAAATTAAGCAAAACTAGTACTTTGGGGACCATAAATCTTATAGTTTATTCACGATGTAAGGTTTTAGCTAGGAGCTCATTTAATTAGGAGAACGTTCAGTCAGTTTTCTTTTTAATTGACTAAAAACCTCAGTCTACAAATTAATTGTTGGGAAGTAGACAATAGACAACACTCTTGTGTATCCAAAGTATCACATAAGTCTTTATTTTGTTGAATTAATACCACATAAGTCAACCAAATTTGTGTATGATATTAAATACAATTGTTTTATACAATTATTAGCAAACTTACAAACAAAAAAAAAATATTATCAAACTATTAAGTACCTACCAATTTATATAGATACACCATAAATATTTCATAAAAATAATCTTTTTTTTCGCTCCTGAAAACTAAGCAAATATGCCTTGAGCAGTATTGTTGGCTAAGCAACGATAATTATGTATACATATAAAATATATTTGTGAGTTTTTTTAATGACCTATCTCAAACGCTGGAGCACCACTTTATTATCTGCCATGGATTAAAAAATCGTAGATCCGGGACTGCTCACGTAAATGTGTACACGAGCCACAAATAAATAAATATATAAATATTGTAGGACACATTACACACAGCGCCATCTGACCCCAAACTAAGCAGAGCTTGTGTGATGGATGTCAGATAACTGATAGAATACATAAATACTTTTTTTTTTTTTTGTAAATACATACTTATAATACATACAGAACACCCAGACACAGAACAAATATTTGTTTATACCAAACAAACATTTGTCCTTGGCGGGAATCGAACCCACGCCCTACAGCTCAGGCAGACATACTCCCAATGAGCCAACAGGGCTGTCAAAAATAAACATAGCATGCAAATAAATGATGAAATCAATTAACTACTAGTTGAAATATAATTTTATGACCTATAAATATATCTGCACATTGGTCCACGATATTTTAAATCTTAAGCCTTAATTTTGCGATTATAGGCTGGTTTAAGAGATAAAATTTAATCTGTATACATCGAAGCTAGAGCGGTAAAGTGATAAAGTCGGAAAACTATAAGTAAGGTTATAGCTCTTATATTTTAAACTAAAACATGTTATTAAGAGTACTAAATCTAAAATAGAATTCGAGTGGTTATTATGTACGCGTAAAACATAAATTATTCAATTTATTTGCATTATGAATCTTAAATAGGTTAGTTACACAATAGTGACCATGACTTATTTGAGTAAAAAAAAATAATGAACTTACTGTCCAAGAGGTCATCCAATTCAGGATCTGCCGCATTTTTAGTGTCATCCTTGCTCTCAGACATAATTACTGCTAATTAATAGAAAATTAAATTGAAGAAATATTGAATACGAAAAAATCTATGTTCAACAATCTTTCTGAGAAAATGATCCTGATTTGACGTTGATGACAGTCTTTTCTTTTTGATTGACAATGAAATTGATATGACATTTTGACAGTGACATTCAATTCATGTGATTTGTATGACTTTGGGTGCCGAATTACAACATCAAAATTAGTTTCGTTGTATTACTGTAGGCTATCGTAATACTTTGACTTAATTAATAATAATGGTAATAACTTTACTACAAGCTTTAATGGAGTTTTGGAAACAACACCTTAAAGGCTATGTACTGCCCACACTCCCGCATTTTATGGATAAAACACCACTATTTTTAAGTGCACTCGAAAAAAACATAACAATTTTTCGAAAATAACATAATATGCGATAAGACCTTTCCACGTTTCAAAATTTCAATATAACTTATGTATCTAACTACGCACTAGCAATAGCTTACTGTGCGAAGTCTAATACTCAAGAAGTTTAAAAAAATAATTAGAGAATATGTTTTTGTTAAAGAGGCTAAGCACTATGTACATTATACCTATGTTTCGTCTTAATGAAGTTGTTATCAAAAATATTTGTATCAAATTTTCCAAAACATATATAAGATTTTGAGATTTGTATGAATCAATTTCGAACTTCCATCCCGGATAGAAGAAAGATATCAAACAATAAATAAGTCAACCTTATTGCGAAAGCTGTCTGGTTAACGTACATTCTTGAATTGGAAAAATTACAAAAGTTCAAATTAGAAAATCAAAGTGACATAAAAAAATCTAACAAAACAAAAAATAATTTATGGACGGGAGCGACGAAATGTGGTTTTCGTTTTAAAGATATTAAACAAAAAACATAAAAAAATTGCAAAATATATAAGACAAAGGTATGTAAACATTTGGATATTTTTTAATATGACACCTCTGGATAGGTGGCCGCGTGATGGTAAGCGCGCTAAAAGACTGGCCTGTTGGCAAGACCAATGTATTCTGGAAACATTAAAACTATCTGCATAGCCTAAGTCAACAGGCTAGTTATTTGACCACAACTCACCTGATGTTAAGTGACGGTGTGGTCGAAGATGGTAAAGCACACCTAGCTTGGAATGGAACTGGCTCTCAAGTGAGGCTGCCGGAACACACCGTTAGATGCTTGGCAGCAGATTTTTTACTTGAGGGTGGTAGCTAGCCAGCCGAGTACTAGAAAATACCCTACCACCACGCTATGGTTTCCTCACGATGTTTTCCTTGACCGGCAGTTCAAGCTCATTGTTGGGGTTTGAACCCACGCCCTTCGGCATGCGAACCGACCGCGCTAACCACTGAGCTATCATTGCTACAAAATACACAAGATACATACAGCCCATGAATGGAACTCATTGGTGGCTGATCTGTTTCTTGGTCGTTTTTAAGGCTAGAGTGAATAGATTTTGTTGAGAGTTGGTGGTCAATCATAGATCTATTAAATACCTATAAATAAAAATAAAATACAGCTCTTGAAGTTTATATATTCCCAAATAAGCTAATGGAGCAGTCCAATAACCATTCCAGTGTATCATTAAAATTAATGAATTAATCGTAAAAGCCTATATTTAAATCTAATAACCTTTTAACAGTTCCTTGTCTTTATTTGAAATGACTAAATTCTTACGGAGTAACCCTTCATTAGCTGAGCTCTATGACAATTCTAATAAAAGGTCTGTGTCTCGAGTTTGTTTATATTAAAAGTTCAATGTTTGATGGGGACATTTAAAAGTTATTCTATTCATCTGTTTCAGATAAAGTACAATTGTGTATAAAATAAGCAAGAAGTACCCAATGTCAATTGATTATCACTGGTTTGTGCAATTTGATTAGACTATGTCAAAAACAAAACGGTAAGAAATACAAACACATACTTACTTTGAACAAATACTTCCATTAATTCAAGCTAAATTTGTCTACCTATATGTCATCTTATTTATTATATGTCATCTTATTTATTATAGTACTTATAGTAGGTATGTATATGTATTTTTTAAAACGAGCATTGATGCTTATAATGGTAAGAGATAAAACCTGCCCAAGACCATTGTTCATACCCAGAACTTTAAGTAATAAAACAAAGAAATATTTACCATGACCATTGCAGTGATACATAGAACTTTGAGTAGTAAAACAAAGTCCAGAGCATCGCTGCCTTGGCTCTCTTACTTTGAGACTAGATAGTTAGTCTCAACAGCCCAGTAATTTCGCTAGCTGCAGTACCCTTCAAACCGGAACACAGTAATGTTTACACACTACTGCTTAGCGGCAGAATATCTGGTACTGCGGTGGTACCTACCTAGACGACCTCCTGCTAAGGAAATCTACCACCAAGTGAATAACGCCCGTGTTAACTAATTTACTTTTATCGTTCTATTGTATTGTTGTAGTCGATGTCGGTTGTCTTGTGCGATATCGGCCAATTTGTAGTATCATATCGTCCGAATTTTAGTGCGACATCGCTCGAATTGTAGTGCGATATCACCTGAAATGTAAGTGCGATATCGCCTGAAATGTAAGTGCGATATCGCCTGAAATGTAGTGCGATATCGCCCGACTTGTAGTGCGATATCGCCAGAAATGTAGTGCGATTTCGCCCAACTTCTTCAGCGAAGCGTGTATTTATTTTATAGTTAATATGAGGCCGAATCCTATAGGGATCCGTCTGCCGTTACTTATGAGATTTTTAATTCTTAAAGTTCATTTTAAATGTTTCCCTTCAATTTGGAACATAGTACTATTTGCACACTACCGCTTGGTGGTGGAATAAAGATCGAAGGTAAAATTGAAGAAGCTTTAACTATATGATTTTTTTTCTTTATTTTTCTAGCATATTATTTTAGAATAAAAATCAAGTGGAAGAATAATATTATAAAAAATGTCGCCCCAGAAAGCGTATGTATATTTTATTATTGTATATCTGTATTTTATTCATCGTTATTTTGTCAACCGGAGAATTCCCTACTATGTTTTCTCACATGTATTCCTTCACCTTCAAGTTTAAAATCTGCCGCCTAACATCAAGCTGTGTGTTTCGACATCCTCACTTGAGAGCAAATTGCATTGCAGTCTAGATGTGTTTACCATCTTGGACTACACCGTCTCTTAGTGGCCTGTGGTCAAACACCTAGCCTGTCAAAAAGTAGTAAACGGATAGAGTGAAACAAACGTGTCAAAAGCACACCAGTTTCTATATTAAATAAGAACTAACAAATAGTTGAAATCCGTAGCGCGGCGGCCGCCGGCGATGCGCCACCTAAAAAAGAAGAAACGAAAGATGAAGGAAAGAAAGGGAAGGGGAAAGCAGTAGCTGAAATTGTGGAACATGAGCCGGAAGAAAAGGAAAGGACAGCATCTGAAATAGCTAGAGAGTGAGATGGCCATTTCTTTTGTTGGCCACTGGTAGCAACTTTAGTTGGCAACTGGTGGCAACTTTTGTTTGCCACCAATAGCAACCTTTGTAGGCCACCAGTAGCGACTTTTGCTGGCAATTGGTGGCTACTTTTATTGGGCACCGGTGGCAGCTTTTGTTGGTCACTGACGGCAGCTTTTGTTGGCCGCTTGTGGCAGCTTTTATTGGCCACCGGTGGTAGCTTTTGTTGGCCACTAGTGGCAGCTATTGTTGGCCACTGGTGGCAAACTAGCTGATGTGTTGGCGCGTAAGCACTTATCGTTGCCTGTGGATATCTACAATATCAAGGGCACTACATGCCAACTTAAGATTCGTTTTGAAGAAGCCGATGTTATAACTCTGCATGATTACGGATAAAGGAAGACCACTTACAATGTTTTTGATAACTTTTTATTGCTAGAGAGAAAGTAAGGTAAAAGGCGTTGAAATAACTATATTCTCTAGACGGCCCTGTTGGTTCATTTGGTAGAATATTTTGCTACAGAAACAAGAAACATTTTTTTTATTGTTAGCGCCACTTAGAGGCGCTACCTTCATTTTCCTTACCTCGCATCCTACCTCACATCCTACCCTCATTTTCCCATGAACGACGACTATCTGCGTTGAACTTCGTGGCGGAGATGAGACTACTACGACGGTAGTCTGCCGTTGACCCTCGTCAGCGACGGATGTGTCTATCGTTGACCCTCGTCAGCGACTGATGTACAAATACGCTCGCCCGCAACACCGCTTACCACTCGTTCGCCCTCTCGAGCGAACGTACCACCGCACGGGATACGGTTCCCGCAGGAGCCTCACAGTTCCCCGCGCCCGCGTCGCGACCGCGCCGCTACCCTAATTTATACAGTCCACTACGAAGACACGACGACCATCGAGACCTAGGACAGGGTGACGCAGCTGTGCTCATCAGCCCGGAAACCAGGTAAGTCGTCGTTTTCATTCCTCTCTCTTACCCCTCCGTGTTGGGCGCGCTCCGCCATAATATTTGGTGGCCGCGCTAACATTTATGTTGGAATAAAAAAACTCACACACACTGAAACAAATACACAATTTTTTTCAATAGTTGTGTAATAATTAAATACCCTTGTTTTTTCTAAGAGAGGCAGAGTTCAGGGCGTTGGTGCGTCGTCAGCGGTTCAAGCGCAAATGGCCCGAAATCACCAAAGTGAAAATCATAACTAAACCTTGGCATCCCCCACCACCGCCACAAAGGATGCCTCCTATTGTAAGTAAAATTTATGCTATATTACTATAATACAATCAAGTGACCCTTGTCACAGTTTTTTAACCTAAAATGACACAAAAAAAACGCCATCTGTTGATTAGACGATTAACTAATACGAATTGGCCAACGTAAAGCCAAAATAGTTTGAAACATTCATAGAGAGTGGTGCCATCTAGGCAAGGAATGACTTATGAAATAATATTTTAACGCAATGCCGTTTTTAGTGTAGTGTAATGTATTAGTATAAATACAAATATCTTATACCTTTAAACGAGCAATTCTTGTATTGTATATATATCGACCGTAGCAATTAACATTGTCGGATCTACATTTTTGCTTTTTTCATTTCATTAGATTAAAGGTCTTAGAATATGTCTAAAAATGCCCCCGAAAATGATCAAATTCGATTAAAAGACTTAATTGTTTTACCATTAGGTTGATTTTAGGAATTTAATAATTTTCGGGGGCATTTTTAGACATATTCTAAGACCTTTAATGCAATGAAATGAAAATAGCAAAAATGTAGATCCGACAATGTTAATTGCTACGGTCGATATAATCTGAATCTCGGAAACGGCTACAACGATTTTCATGAAATTTAGTATGCAGGGGGTTTCGAGGAAGATAAATCGATCTAGCTAGGTTTCATTTTTAGAAAACGTCGTTTTATCCGTGTTTACAACCGAGCAAAGCTCGGTCAGCCATGTACTTTTATTAATAACACCAAAGATATGTCATATTCCAATTTATGTCAAATATAAATAATTTCAATACTAGTAACATGAGAATATACGTATAATAATATTATGTCAATTAGAGTTCATAATAACTTATTAGTAATAATGAAGTTAGACATTGGTCATTTTAAAGGCAGCTTTATATAAAATCTTTAACAGCTAGCAAGAGTCTTTTTTCACCTCTGGAAGGAATATTCTTTTGTTAAATGGAGAAGTACTCCTTTGCTAATCTTTTTTAAGTTTAGGAACAATTCTTTGTTAAATTGAAAATAAGTCCTTTGTTAAATTGAGGAAGACTTATTTGTTAAATTGAGGAACACTTCTTCGTTAAATTGAGAATCACTTAGTTAAATTTAGGAAGACGTCTTTGTTAAATCGGAAAACGCTTTTTTAAATTGAGGAACATATCTATAACTAAAACTATGCTTCTCATATAGACGGTGGATCTGCCTGAGCTGGTGCTTCGCCACTGGGTTCCGCCGTACATGAGGAGGCGCAGACGGAGGCCTAAGCTCCAGCGAATACCTGCCGAGGCCATGACGCAGCCGCTCTATGAAGACGCCAAACTGAAAAAGGTAAACATTCCACATAAAAGGTCGAATCGTTTTGGCGGGAACGCGGAAAAACAATGTATATCTTTGTAAAAAAAGTTAAATGTCAAAAAAGTAGCCTATAATTTTTTTTTACCGATATGTCAAAAATTTAGCCTATGTCAAAAATGTAGCCTATTAAAAAGTAGCCAATGTCGAAAAGTAGCCAGTGCCAAAAAAGGAGCTTATGTCAAATAAGTAGTCTATGTCAAAAATGTAGCCTATGTCAAAAAACTAGCCTATGTCAAAAAAATCGCCCATGTCAAATAACTAACCTATGTCAATAAAGTAACCTATGTCAAAAAGTAGCTTATGTCCGCAATCGAGAAACATAGCAAAAATTTCAATTTAAAAAAAGTCATCAATAGGTTCATCTCTAACCAAGAAAAGTTATAAAACAGATAGCAAAGAGACTTGCTTTTATAATATTGGTTAGGATTAGGATTTCTAAATGATATAAATGATATAGTTGATGTTTTTAGATTGTATAACAACGAACTAGACGCTTGTGATGGTAAGAGATGACGCTTTCCCATGAGTTTAAGTAATTACCCAGAACTTTAAGTAACAAAACTAAGTCCAGTGCATCGTTGCTTTGGCGCGCATTCCTTTGTGATATTCGAAGGTTATCTACTGTTTCCGCTTGCTTTAGATTTGGCACAACTTCGGTCAAGTGGAGAAGAACAAAATGATGCTTCAAGGAAGCATTGGTTGCAATTCCAAGCGGTATTCTTCTACTGCGTGTGGTTAGTTACTGGAATGGTAAAAGTTATCATTATATAATCGTACTTCATGGTATCTGATAAAAATGAGCGATATTTGTAGCGATGATAGCTCAGTGGTAAGCGCGGTTTACACGCCGAATGGCGTGGGTTCAAACCCCTAATAATGAGCTTGAGCTGCCAGTAAAAGAAAACATCGTGAGGAAACCATAGCATGATGGTACGGTACTTTCTAGTACTCGGCTGGTTAGCTACCACCCTCAAGTTGAAAATCTCTCGCCAAGCTTAGCTCGGCGGAAAACACAGATAAAACGACTTTTTCTAAAAATGAAACCTAGCTAGATCGATTTATCGCCCCCGAAATCCCCTGCATACTAAATTTCATGAAAATCGTTGGAGCCGTTTCCGAGATTCAGATTATATACATATATATATATATCTGTATAATTCAGGTATTGTAGTCAATACCTGGGTCGTCTAGGCAATGTATGAAATATTATGAATACTATTGTCCATTACATGCTTTACCTAGGTAATAAATACAATTCCTGGGGATTGTATAGAACACCTGCTGTTCCACCGGCAATGTGTAAAATAAATTAATTTTAGTCATATTTATCAATGTTAATCTAACTATAAAATAACGGGCAAATGAAACATCTTGTAGCGATGATGGTTCACTGGTTAGCGCGGTAGGTTCGCATGCCGAAGGGCGTGGGTTCAAACCCCAACAATGATCTTGAGCTGCCGGTGAAGGAAAACATCGTGAGGAAACCATAGCGTGATGGTAGGGTACTTTCTAGTACTCGGCTGGCTAGCTACCACCCTCAAGTTGAAAATCTGCCGCCAAGCATCTAACGGTGTGTTCCGGCAGCCTCACTTGAGAGCCAGTTCCATTCCAGGCTAGGTGTGATTTACCATCTTCGACCACACCGTCACTTAACATCAGGTGAGCTGTGGTCAAACACCTAGCCTGTCAGACATAAAAAAAAACATGTTTTATTAATTAAAATGACAACTTAAGAGTTCTCCTTAAAAGTATTTATTATGAATTATTTCTTTAACTTCACTTTAAATTCTTCTAGCTTGTAACATAATGTGATTTGTTTACATAAATGATTAGTATAAAAAACTTAAGAAACTAAACAATTCTGTAAAAATAATAAGTAGGTCTACTGCCCGCCCGCACGCCCCTCCTACCATGCTCTCGTCTTTTACATACAGTACCGGCTGCGAATTCGGTACTATATAGAATACCTAGGCAAAGTATAAAATAAATAATATTTCATACATTACCTACACATTTTAGATATTCTATACATCACCTAGGTATTGTATACAATACCGGATTATACAGATTACCGGTAACATATACAATTTTGACATTTAATTATTATTTTTTAATTTCATGACATTTGTATTTTTTTTTATTTGACATTTTTTATTGTTGCTTTTCTTTTTAAAAATTTCTTATTGTATTTTAATTTTTATGTAATGTGAGTTTTTAATGTAAATGGCTAGACCGTTTTTTTTGACTCAATAAATAAAATTAAATTTTAATTTAATTTAATTTAATTTTAAGAGGAAACAAGTCGTCATTTTCTTCATACAAACGTTTTCCCCATTTTCTTTCCAGGATTTTAATACTAGAGCAATAATTTTTAGATAGGAAGTAGATACTTGCTAGTTTCATGCCCCTATGTTTTGATTTTTTGATAAATGTTTTTTTTATTAGAGCTAGGAATCTTCAAAAATCTTAAAATTTACCTAATTTCAACGCTGTGTTTCAACGTCCAAATTCCCAATCTCATAGATATAATCTTAAAAAAATAAAACGCACAGGCAAAGAACATATCCTTCTTATTTACTTGTTAAAAGAATTACTAAAATCGGTCTAAATTTGGAGGAGGAAACAGAGGAATACGAAACCTCGATTTTGCTCATTTTATTTCGGGTTAATGAGCCCGAGATACAGTTGTCCCTTTCGCTCAGTATGTACGCGGGTGCTGCGTGCGGCGCGACAGAAATAGCTTGGTGAAATACATAATTTTCAAATGTCTCAGTTGACTGCTTTCCTCTTAATATACAAGAATTGTTCGTTTAAAGGTATTAGATAGATTAGAAATATATTGTAGGACACATTACACACAGCGCCATCTGACCCCAAACTAAGCAGAGCTTGTGTGATGGAACTCAGATAACTGATAGAATTACATAAATACTTTTTTTTAATTGTAAATACATACAGAACACCTAGACGCTGAACAAACATTTGTTTATACCATAAAATGTTTGTCCTGGGCGGGAATCGACACGCCATACAGTTCAGGCAGATATACTACCAATGAGCCAACTGTCAATAGTAACATTTTCTTGTAGGTTCCCAGACAGGTTGCATAGCGGCCGTATGCCGCGCCCTTTTAGAGGAGAAAACGGCATCAGAGCTGGTGAAGCGAGATGTGGATGACTGCATCTCTGTCGGAGACAGCTACTATAAACGCTGTACTGTCGCCATGAAGTGCTATAAAGGTAACAAGACCAAATTTCAATTTCATTCTTGTTTAGTTTGATGCGGAATAGTTGCCATTTGGTCCCATAAAAATTTTACAGTTTGGCCTAGTTTTATGAGCATTTTATTTATGAATTTTTTTGTTTACGTGGACGATGTAATTGTCTTTGGCAAGACGTTTTTGAATCTTATCGAGTCTAGCTAGACTTATACCGTTCAAGTGTTTCTTGCCGTGAACATAAATTAACTAAAAATTTATAAATAAAGAAACTTTAGAAAAAACGTAAAACCAACTTCAAGGAAAAACATCAGCACTGAAAATCGAAAAATAAACTTGTTTGACAAAGTATTATTATACCTGCTAGGTACCTACTGATCTGTTTGAAGTCGGTGCCAAGCACCGGCACCTAGGCTAGGCTAAGCACCGACTCCTTGTCATGACTTAATTTAATATTGGTTTACTATGACTTTATCGATAAATTTTGACATTTATTAATTAAATAAAATTGTGTTATTAATGACAAATGAAGTATTGAAACAATATTGTAAATATATTTTTTTAATTAAGAAGTAATGAGACAAACTAGACGCTCTCTTGATGGTAAGAGATACATGTTTATGACCTACTACGATACACAGAACTTTGAATAGCAAAACAAAGTCCAGGGCATCGCTGCTTTGGCGCTCATTACTTTGAGACTTTCGATGGTTAGTCTCAAAAACCTTTTAATTTTGCTGCAGTACACAAATGTTTACACACTACTGTTTGGCGGCAGAATATCTGGTACTGCGGTGGTATCTAACTGCTAAAAAGATCATTGTTAACATTTGACACAGCATGTATACCGACCTCTTGACGAACCGGAGCGAAGGCGTTAAAGTACTATTTTACAAAATAGTTATTTGTTTTAGGAAAACCTCAATTACAGTTGAATCAACTTTTAACGTCGTTCTATCTGCACGATACTAAATATACAATCAAACTGAACGAAGTGGACAGAGGCTTACTAGCCAAACATCCAGACAACATACAATCTGATCAGGACCTAATGACGTACGTACAAGAACAACAGTGTGACCATATTTAGTAGATTTCTACTTTTTTGGTAGATTTTAGGGTCCGTCAGGTTAATGTCTGTAGAAATAAATTATGCTGTATATATTGGTAGATTTTTGAATTTCGTTCGTTTTATCTCTCGTTTTCGTTTGTGAACCATTCCCACGTTTTACCACGAGTAAAGCCCGCCGCTCTTTGTTGTTGTTGTTTGTTATTCTGTATTTAGGTCGTTGTTATTCGTTCGCTTATAATTAAAATATATAATTAATATAAATATAATTAAAAAACGTAGCCAGTTTACTCCATGGAAAAGAAGGGCTGCGACAGAGTGATCGTGGCTGCATTGATTTTGTAACAGATAAAGGACTGATAAAATTAATGGATTCCAAAAATTTGTATGATGGAGCAGGAGATAATAGTGATTCGGAGTAGGCAATGCCCTACAATAATAATTAATAATGTTGATCATTTTCACTGTTTGTTTGTTAATTTAGTAGATTGCTGCATATTGGTTAGTAGAATTTAGTAGATTATGTCCATACCGTAAGTAGATTTGTCAAATTAAATCTGGTCACGCTGAAGAACAATAATATCTATTTACTAATACTTGATTTAACCCCGTCACCTTCGACCGAATTGAATGGACGTTCCCATTTTTGAAGACTGTAAAAAAAGCGCCGGCCAGGGTTGGATTCAGGTACGTTGAAAAATATAGTACAAAAACATCAAAATTATAGTACGCCGTACACTTGTATTGTTTTTTGTAAATCTAAATATCTAATTAATAATAGTTAGAATGAACATGTTTATGAAAATTTACTCCTCTTCCAAATTAATCAGTTCTTGAATACCTATTATTTTCTTCATCGTTAGCATCTAATTTTATCAACATGTCTTCTGGGAGTATTGGCGGGAATGCGGAGAGTAAAAAGTGTCGCTCCATTGTATTTTTTTTTAAACTATTGTTTTTCGTTTGTTTATGTATAAAAATAGTGGATTTTTTTTCATAAAGTGCCGAATTACAAGCGCGAGTGTGGGAAAGATAATGTGATCAAAGATGACTTTCGTGTTGCTTCCAAAACTCCATCGAAGCTTATAGTAAAGTCGCCACTACTTTACAAAAGCATGACTAGATTTGACTGGCACGGACTGGACTTTGACTATAAAGATAAAGAAGCTGAAAACTGTCGACTGCACACAAAATACGAAATCATTGAAATTGGCAGAATGCATAGAGTGCGATGCCAAGAAAAACGAGAAAAAACTCAATGAACTATTTTTTTACAGGTGGTTTGGCAATGAACGGGCAGTCATATTTACCTATTTTGGTATTTTTTAAGTGAAGTAACGAAATTATAGTATTTTTCCGTACTATCCTTAGATATGGATAGTATCTAGTACGGAGCATAAAATAGTAGTACAAATACTATAATTATAGTACGAAATCCAATCCTGGCGCCGGCTCTCTACCAGTGTTCGGAACCGTACGATAATTATCATATTATGACATGGATATGGAACGTGAACGAAGAAGTTTATCTGTCGCAGGAAATTTGTATGACTTCGCTTTTTACAAATGGCGTTATCCGGTTGTGGCGTACCGTGATGGTGCCGGCGTAAGAATAGTACCCCACCCTCTCTACCCGTGGTTGCCGTAAGAGTCGGCTAAGGGATGTAATCCGGAAGATGGGCAGCAGCGTCTTCCTTGAACAATCACACCTAACTGCGCTCGCCAACCCGCCTGCCAAGCGTGGCGAGTATTGGCAAACCCCCCCAGGAGGCCTATATCCAGCAGTGGACGTCCTATGGCTGATGATGTGTTGTCCGCTTAAAAACACTTGCAGTTGTGAAATTATCTTTTATTTATCCTATTATCTGTTCTATGCTTATACTAAGTCTAAAGTGTCCTCGGTTTTTATTTCCAGTTTAATGGAAAAACGTGTAGGTCAAACTTATATGATGATCCTGACGATCGGAGATGACCGCCACTTCTTAATCTGGGGTCATCCCCCCACGGAGGGGGGGAACGTCAAGACCATTGCGTACATCTTCGACCCTCACATGTTAGATGACGTCGGACGACCTAACAAGCTGTTAGTAGACATTGTTACATTTATAGAGGGTTATACGCTTGGGATGGACTAGCCGAAAGGGAGTAATTATCGTTAATTAAATAATTATAGTAAGAGTAGGCAAGGTAAGCGGAGAGTTGGTCGTTCAGCCGCAAGATGGGTCGACGATATTGTCACCGTCGCGGGTCGAACCTGGTTCAGATTGGCACAGGACCGAGGCAGATGGTATAACAAGAGAGAGGCCTATACCCAGCAGTGGGATAAAGAAGGCTGTGGATGATGATGATGAGTAAGAGTTATGATTTTTTTTACAACAGACACAATTTTGAAATCGTGAAAAAAATCTGCTGTTTCATAGCTTTCGCTGCCATTGTATTATTTTATGTAATAGTTATGGGACGAACGAGACGCTCTCCTGATGGTAAGAGATACATGTTCATGACCATTGCAGCGATACACAGAACTTTGAGTAGCAAAACAAAGTCCAGGGCATCGCTGCTTTGGCGCTCATTACTTTGAGACTTTCGATGGTTAGTCTCAAGAGCCCTGTAATTTTACTACAGTACCCTTCAAACCGGAACACAGTAATGCTTACACACTACTGCTTGTCAGGTCATGGACATGTGTTTTTTCTTACCATCAGGAGAGCGTCCCGTTCGTCTTATTACATTTACATAAAAAAAAGCTATATAAACATTTCAGCTATACGCAAAGCTTACAACCCTGTTTTATTGTTTGCAGGTGCGGCGCTGGTGCTTTTCTTCGATACGCTGGAATAACTTCGTTTGTCGTTGATTTCCTGACCAATTATGGTGACCTTGACGCTGCTAAGAAAGGTTCGCCGAAGCCGCCCATCGTCCTCACTAACATCGATGTAAGAAATATAACTATTTACAAATATTTTATTGATAACACCAATGTTGCAGGTGATATAGCGATGATTGCACAGTAGTTGGCGCGGTCGGTTCGCATACCGAAGGACGTGGGTGTAAACCCCAACAATGAGCTTGAGCTAGGTGACGTAAAACACGTAAGGAAACCATTTATTTACTTAATTAAAACGGCTAGAAAAGAGTCAGTTTAATTAATAATTACAATACATTCAAAAATAATTAGTCATTGGTACAAAAAAATAAAATAAAAACATTATGGTCAATATAAAAAGATTAAAACAACATTTACAAATGCAATTAAAAATAATGTTAATTTAGATTTAATCAGTTAATAATAATAATAAAATATCTCAGTCAAATAAAACATTCAAACAAGACAACACAGTGGTGGTAGGGTACCGCTGTCACGTTTGGTAGTTCGCTCGCGGCTCTCGGCGAACAGTCGACTTATTGCTTCCGAACGCTTTGAAGGAATATACACACGACAAGCTCAAACACACGATTGATCCCAAGATGAATCGTTCTAAAATTTTTAGGATTAAAATTGGCAGCCAAGCAAAACAAATAGCTTTCTTTTTTAAAGATCGAAGTTCTTCAGAGTGTAAAGAAGACATTAATACATCTAGTTTGTTACCTTATAATTCTATCATTTTAATTATTTATCTATATGTTTTTAAAAACCAATAGTTTTAAATATCAGCAGTTCATAGATTTATTTATTTATTTATTTAGACTAAAACGGCAATCGCCAATTACAGTAGTCTTAAAACTATAATATACAGTTTATCTAGAAATAAAAATGTCATAAAATTAGAATTACAAATACATACAGAATTACAATTATCTTAATCAATCAAAAAATAAATAATTCGTTAATAACAATAACAATCGGCAAATATTAAATAAAAATATAATAATTAAAATTGTAAAAAAAAATAAAAAAACTCAAAATAAAAAGAAAAAAAAAATTGAGAAAATAATAACAATAATAATAATAATAATAGATGCATCGATACATGTAAAACCATTAAGTCAACGCAAATTTATTACGTCAATCGATAATTATCTCACGACATATCTCGTGTGCACTGATCACGTGTGGGTCCTTGCGCTGTCGACACCCGCCTTCACCTACCTCCTCATACCGCGGGCGATCCGTGATTACTTTGTAGTGCTATAGTTAGTCAAATAAATTGATTTGTCAAAGTCAAATAACTGCGACCTGTGGTTTCGCCTGCGTTTTCCGAAATGAAAAGTTTCTTATGACGCAAGATTTAATGTTTGTATTAAGTTGGTGTGAGTGAGTGTAAGTAATGTGTACGTTCCTGGATCTTGGATGTGGCAGCGAGTGGAATACCAGAAAAATCTCCCTGTAATCTACAAAAAGACCTGCCAAGAACATCTATAAATTAATTGCTGGATAGAGTATCCAAAGCGTTGGTAGGATCTTATCACGATAGGATCATATGAGAGCACGGCCAGTAAAGGTGCAAAGGCTCCTTAAAGCTACATCTGGGTCCGAAGTCCTAGCCACTGTACGGGCTTGCATCCCTGCAACGCGGTGGACAACAAAAAGCAGGCGTTGTAAAAAAAACTGAGTTTCTTTTTTTTGCAGGACATTTCACTATCTAGCCCCAAACTAAGCAAAACTTGTACTATGGGAAACAGATAATTTATATAACACTTATATACGTTTTTTTGTAAATACAGAACGCCCGCACACCCACCCTGAACACGACCTACGCCTTACAGCTCTGGAAACAGATATTCTACTGCAGGAGCTAATAATGCAGTCAAAGAGATATAGATAGATATATAGAAACACTGTTGTGAACACCAAAACTCTTAAAATCGTTTTTTTTTTTAAATAAAACCTAAACTAAAAACTTAGGAGCTATTACCACAAATGGCAGCCTTATCGCTAGAAGCGACCTCTCTTAATGTAGAGAGTATCATATATAAATGCTTTAATGTTGTTTAAATTGTATGTTACATTAACAGGTGGTCCAAAAAGAGCCCCTTGAGCGAGTCCCGACGTATAGTTTGGATATGAAAGCGCTTTATATTCACTGTCGAGACGAATGGGACCGAATGAACGTTAACACGCTGATTGAGAAGAAAAGGCACGAGGTAAGAGTAAAACTCATCCGATACACACAATTACAATATTGAAGACATTCTAGTTGATCCGTCTTAGACTACAAGGGTTTCAAATACGCGCATTCACATTAAACCTACATTCCTACATACATACAACTACCCACACATTCATACACGCATCCACAGATACATACACCACCCATCCACACATGCATACACCACTCACACAAACATACACCCACAGATACACCCACTCATACACCCACGCATTCACACATACACCCGCGCATCCATACATATAATCAACCACCCATACCCACCCACAAACATCCACACACACACCCCAATACACACACTCTCACACAAACCCACACACCCACAAACAAACATCCATACACACGTGCATGTAGTGCTATTCTTGTCCGGCGGAGGGTATTGTTAAGCCATCACACAGGTTCATTCCTAGCATGGTTAACAATGCTTCTTTATGAATGTTATATATTGAACAAAAGAAAAATGAAAAATGATGATTCATGATGAAAAGAAAGATCCACAAAAAAATGCCTTGCTGAGTTTCTTGCCGGAGTCTTCTCAGTTGAAGTATAATTACGAGCCGGTGGTAGATTCAAACATGTAACTTAACGTTCATAAGTGCCTGCCAGCGCCTAAACTGAATAAATGACTTTTTGATTTGTTTTTTTTTTAAATAACACTTTTGTATAACTACTAATTTCTGTATTACTGTGTTTCGGTTCGAAAGGTACTGCAGCTAGCAAAATTACAGGGCTGTTGAGACTAACCATCGAAAGTCTCAAAGTAATGAACGCTAAAGCAGCTATGCCTTAGACTTTGTTTTGTTACTCAAAGTTATGTGTATCGCTGCAAAGGCCATGTACATACGTTATCTCCTACTATAAGGAGAGCGTCTCGTCCGCCTTATACTTATACAATGTATATAAATATATATGTATATATCTTTGTGGTCAAACATCTAGCCTGTTCTGATATGCATAAAATCTGCTTCCAGGGTAAATACCCGCTCGGTTCCCTGAGCGCTGTCAGCATAGCGACTTCTAGAGCGACGGATCGGAACAAAGTCAAGGATTTCTACCAGAAGTCTCCAAAGGAAGTAAGTGCCATACAATATCTTCTTTGTTTTTCGTGTCACATTTTGTCCATCATTAGTTTTATGAATTGGAACCCACTATTTAAGCTAACTTTTAATCAACTTCAAAAAAAAAGGGGAGGTTCTCAATTTGTCGGAATTACTCTATCATGCCTGGACCTTTTTTGTTTAAAAGAGTTTACTTCCCAGGTGTTCCCATTGGCACCAAGTCAGGATCTGATGATGGAACCCCAGAAAATACGCATAATGTGTTTTATGTATTTCCTGAAACTATTCAAGTATTTGTGTCTAGTACTCATCATCTTATGTTGCTGAGCTGATGATGGGTCATCATCAGCCTATTGAAGTCCACTGCAGGACATGGCTCCTCCCAAAATACGCCACTTCAGCTGATCATTCGCGACAGCTCGATCTTCGGCTTATCGCTTCTATCCACTGCCAGCTGTCCTACGTATATCGCCACTCCATCGAGTCTCAGGGCGCCCTACGCTACGTTTGCCAATTCGCGTTCTCCGCTCTAGAAGACGTCTACCCCAGCGGTTATCGGTTCTGCGACAGATATGTCCAGCCCATTGTCACTTTATGATTCCGTAACTATTAGTAGTGAATAATTCTTTAAATATAGACTCGTATAGACCGCTACTTATGTTCCTTTGAGTTATTTAGGTGAGCTGATGATGGAAGGTACAACTCCTTGTTATTTGAAAGGATATCTTTCAGATTGGTCCCCATAAACATCTCATAATCGATTCAGTAGTTTGATCTTCTAACGTAAAACCTAGCCGTGTTTGGGCTTCGGGTCATGGAGTCGTTTTTAAATCGTAAATTTATTAAATTACCAGTTTTGTCGCATGCCAAACGACCGCTGGGGCAAAGGTCATCACAGTTTGGACGCCAAAATTTAAGCGACCTCAGGATCGACCCAAAAGAAGGAAAGAAGGTGGTGTGACGAACTAAATCATCACGGTAGACCACCAAAGTCGAAGACCGGGCAGTCTGGAAAGAGGAAAGGGAGGCTTTTGCCCAGCAGTGGGCAAATAGAGGCAGGAAAAAAATCGCCAGTTTTTAAACGCACACAATATAATACTACTTGGTGGTAGATTTCCTTAGCAGGAGGTCGTCTAGGTAGATACCACCGCAGTACTAGGTATTCTGCCGCCAAGCAGTAGTGTGTAAACATTACTGTGTTCCAGTTTGAAGGGTACTGCAGCTAGCGAAATTACAGGGCTATTGAGACTAACCATCTAGTCTCAAAGTAATGCCAAGGCAGCGATGCCCTGGACTTTGTTTTACAACAAAAAGTTCTGTGTATCGCTGCAATGGTCATAGACAGGCGTTATCTCTTAACATCAGTAGAGCGTCTCGTTTATTATTGTAACATTAAAAAAATGAAATTAATTTTGTTTATGTACCTCTACGTGTCGGCCATGTAGCGATAACCGTGTTCAAGATTTGGCTGGAGAGAGCGGTCATCTCGATGAATATAAACAAATTTGTATGTTGTGTGGATTAAGATCCGGTGATAAACATAATTGCGTGTTCAAGTCGCGAAATTTGATGAAGATGTCAAATATAAAAGACGAATGGGTGTTCCCTGATAGATACAATCTGGGTGCCTTCAAGTCGCGAGTGAATCGGTTTCTTCTAGGCGAGCGTGCTCCACCGTAGACCGCATCTTCGCTTAACATCAGGCGAGATGGCGATCAAACGCAAGCCTATTTGCAATAACAAAACCTTCACTCGACCTTTATGTACTTAGTTTGCTTTTGTTATATTGCAGCCAATGCCTTCATTGCCGATATCTCCGGAAAAAGGCCCCCCCAGTCCCACGTTAGACCAAATCATGGCGGCTAGGGGAGAGGACTTTTTCCTCTATTGCCCTCTCTCTGACTCTCATACTTACGGAAGGTAAGAAATTGTGTCTCTTAGTAACTTTTTTAAGTGAAAATTCTTATGTGGCAATTCGTTTTTTTGTACGTGGTCGTTATAAATAACCACTTGATTGTAAACCCGTTCAGGGTAGTAGCTAGCATAAGTTAGTTAATTGCAAAAAGGTCTATATCTGTAAGCAGTTATAAAAAAAACATTCATTCATTCACATTTCTCATTCGCATGTGGTCTCTCTATGTGCGTTCTTGGTAAGCTCAAAATAGCACAACGAGCTATGGAGAGGACTATGCTCGGAGTTTCTCTACGAGATCTAATCAAAAATGAGGAAATCCTTAGACGAACTAAAGTTACCGACATAGCCCAACGGATTAGCAAGTTGAAGTTGACCACTTATTTTCGGCGGTGGTGGCGGTGACCACTTATTTTCAGGTTGCCTGTCGCTTTTTTTCCACTTTTTACATTAAAAAAACCATTCATCATCATCATTTCAGCCGTAGGACGTCCACTGCTGGACACACATTGATTTCCATAAAGACCGGTTGGAAGCGGCTCGCATCCAGCGCGTTCCTGCGGTCTTTATGAGGTCGTCTGTCCACCTTGTGGGTGGACGTCCTATGCTGCGCTTGCCGGTCCATGGTCTCCACTCCAGAACTTTGCAGCCCCATCGGCCATCAGTTCTGCGTGCTATGTGCCCTGCCCACTGCCACTTTAACTTGCTAATCCGCTGGGCTATGTCGGCTACTTTAGTTCGTCTACGGATATCCTCATCTCTACGGTGTCAGATTGTCTGGTTGGAAATATAAGTTTTTCTTTCTTACTTTTCAGAGATGACATGATTCCGCGGCCAAAGTCGGAGACTCTGTTCCACAGTCCTGTCGACGTGGCCGACAAGAATTATCACTCGCAGTACCAACAGTTGGACGCTGAAAAGTACATATTGAGGGGAACACGACATTTCGCCAGTTACAGGTGAGATTTCTACTTATTTTTAGCCCCCGACGCAAACTGATAGATCTTTTTGTTTTATTTATATGTGATTACTTTTTTTTTTAGTTTTTGGCAAACTAGGTTACCACAGCTCACCTGGTGTGAGTGTCGGTAAGCACACCTAAGCTGGGAACTGAATCTCAAGTGAGGCTGTCGGAACATACTGTTAGGTTCTTGGCGGCAGATTTATAACTTTTTTTTATAGCTGATGGTTTGGTGTTTGACCACAACTCACCTGATGTTAAGTGACGGTGTGGTCGAAGATGGTAAAGCACACCTAGCCTGGAATGGAACTAGCTCTCAAGTGAGGCTGCCGGAACACACCGTTAGATGCTTGGCGGCAGATTTTCAACTTGAGGGTGGTAGCTAGCCAGCCGAGTACTAGAAAGTACCCTACCACCACGCTATGGTTTCCTCACGATGTTTTCCTTCACCGACAGCTCAAGCTCATTTTTGGGGTTTGAACCCACGCCCTCCGGCATGCGAACCGACCGCGCTAACCACTGAGCTATACTGAGCCATCACATATTGGATGCCAAAATTTAAGCGACCTCAGGGTCGACCCATACGAAGGTTGTGTGACGAACTAAATCGTCACGACGGTCACTGGACCAGCCGAAGACCGGGCAGTTTGGAAGAGGAAAGGGAGGCCTTTGCCCAGCAGTAAGACACAAGAGGCTGAAAAAAGGGCCTTTAGATATCTAGCTATGTCACTTGCTATATACGAGTCAATTATATGAAAAGTACCCCTTCAAATTTTTCATCTGTGACCAATCTGTGTGTAATTTGTAACAGAATCTTTCCATCTGGCATCACTGGAAAAAAATAACCATAACTATCAAATCATTCTTATAGTATGTCCATTACCATACGGTCTCCTGATGGTAAGAAATAACGCCTGTCCATGACCATTGCAACGATACACAGAACTTAGAGTAACAAAACAAAGTCTAGGGTATCGCTGATTTGGCACTCATTACTGTGGGCCTTGATGGTTAGACTCAACAGCCTTGTAATTTCGCTAGTACCAGCTATTCTGCCGCTAAGCAGTAGTGTGTTCCAGTTTGAAGGGTACTGCAACTAGCGAAATAACTGGGCTGTTGAGACTAATTATTAAAAGTAATGAGCGCCAAAGCAGCTGTACCCTGGACTTTAGGTTTGTTACTCAAAGTTATGTGTATCGCTATAATGGCCATGGACATGCGTTACCTCTTACCATCAGGAGAGCGTTCGTCTTATAACTTTTACTTAAAAAATATATGTCTTCATCCTGTTTATGTTGGCAATACTGATCCGCAGATATCAAACATTCAAGTCGTATTCGGGCGTGGCGTGTTGCGTTGTAGCACTCGCCATGCTTACTCGTCTCCGAGCTCGCGCTTGGAACGAAGACACTGTGGATGAGACCCTCGACTTGGGCTACAACTTCTTCAGGGTGAGCATTTTTACAAAACAAAAATGAGTAGTAGAGAAACGCCAACCCGCCTGCCAAGCGTGGCGAGTATTGGCAAACCCCCCCCAGGAGGAGGCCTATGTTCTGCCATAGTTCAGCCATTCAGCCAACTCTATGTCCTAAGGCTGATGATGACAGCACAATTTTAGCTTTATTAAGCATCATCATCACACATCATCAGCCATAGGACGTCCACTGCTGAACATAGGCCTCCTCCTGGGAGGGTTTTGCCAATACTCGCCACGCTTGGCAGGCGGGTTGGCGAGCGCAGTTAGGAGTGATTGTTCAAGGAAGACGCTGCTGCCCATCTTCCGGATTACATCCCTTAGCCGACTCTTACGGCAACCACGGGTAGAGAGGGTGGGGTACTATTCATACGCCGGCACTGCGACAAATGTTGTTCATCGTCTTGCCCTTGCTTAATGGTATATATGTTAATATATAATTGGTCGTTTCCAGGAATCCCTGTTGGAGAAAACTGGCCCCATTCGAAGGTTGGTACTCGGCGAACTAAAAGAAACCTTTCGTATTCGCGACCAAGAGTTTTCACATAAGGTAATCATAATTATTTCTTTCTAAACAACCGCTTATATGACTTATAGCTGTGTATAAGCTTTATAATGTACTAAGTCGAATGCAAAATAGTGAGTACAATTATTACCTTTCGCATAATACACTTACGAGCTTATACCAATACAGTGAAAATTAGACATTAGATAGATAGACATTCTTTATTGACATAAAAATAAATCTTATATTATCTAGTGCCTATAAAAATGATTTTGTTAATATATTTAGGAATCAGAAGTGTTAAAATATTTAAAAAAACAAACATCTAAACATAACAATTCCAATTTAATGTATTTCAACGATAATTGACCGAATTTAACACAATTTCAAACATACAAACACAAACTTGTAAACATGTACACAAACAAGTAAACAGGTAAACAGATAGGTAAACTGCCGATAATTACCACACAATTAGACATATCACAATGTACCAGAAATAACCACAAAATAAGATATGGAACGAACTTACAGTAAGCAGCGTCAAAACCAACCACCTTACCGACTAGCGACTGGGCAGCAACTGACCCCGCTTTCGAATCAGCGTGACCAGATTTAATTTGACGAATCTACTCACGGTATGGACAAAATCTACTAAATTCTACTAACCAATATGCAGCAATCTACTAAATTGTCTACACATATCCAAACTTGTAAGAATTGAAATAAAAATACATAATAACTTTATACAATTACTTGATGTAATAATTTACAACATTAAATGGACAATTTAGTACTTATTTTAACTGCCACAGAGTGAAAATGATCAACATTGTTAATTAACAAACAAACAGTGAAAATTATCAACATTATCAATTATTATTGTAGAGCATTGCCTACTCCGAATCACTATTATCTCCTGCTCCATCATACAAATTTTTGGAATCCATTAATTTTATCATTCCTTTATCTGGTACAAAATCAATGCAACCACGATCATTCTGGCGCAGCCCTTCTTTTCCATGGAGTAAACTGGCTACGTTTTTTAATAATATTTATATTATTTATAAATTTTAATTTTTAAAGCGAACGAATAAGAACAACCTGAATACAGTATAGCAAAAAACAAAGAGCGACGGGTTTTACTCGTGGTAAAACGTGGGAATCCCCGTTCACAAACTAGAACGAGAGATAAAACGAAGGAAAAATGTTGCTTACCACGAAATTCTAAAATCTACCAAAATATACTGCATAATTTATTTCTACAGACATTAACCTGACGGACCCTAAAATCTACCAAAAAAGTAGAAATCTACTAAATCTGGTCACACTGTTTCGAATGAACGCTTGTTTTTATAGGCGGTGGTGGGAATTGACGTCACCCGTTGCAAGTTTTGCTAATAATATACTCATCCGGTTTTACATAATTCTTGGCATAGAAATGCAGTGTTACTTAGACTTGTATTAAGAAACTTACCAACTGGAACATTTGTTTCAAAGAGTTGAATGAGTTACATTCCAATCAAGTATTAATTAAATTTCTTGGATCTCGGATATCTAAGTTACTACGTCACATAAAAATGTGACAGACGTACATAAGTTATAGTAAACATGTGTCATTGCATAAGTTACAGTAAAAATGAGGCATGACGCTTTCAGTGAAATAATGTGGCTATAACTAACGTCATAGTTATAGTACAACTGTGGCATGACGTTAGTTATAGTTAAAATGTGACATGACGTTAGATATAGTACAAATGTGGCATGACGTTGGGTATAGTATAAAATTGTGGCATGACGTTAGTTACAGTAGGAAAATGTGGCATGACGTTAGTTACAATAAAAAATGTAGCATGACGTTAGTTACAGTAAAAATATGGCATGATGTTAGTTACATTAAAAAATGAAGCGTGACGTAAGAAAGTAGGTTGATCTTAGTTTCTTAATTTATAGTTTGTTATTTGGTGTCAACAATGAAAATGAAAATCCAGCTAATATTATCTGTTATATATTCTTATTATACGAAATTCCAGGAGCGCGGTATAGCAGTGTGGGGAAAGATAATGTCTACTAATCCTAAAGTTTTCGACCTCTGTCGAGGTTTGGATGCTTTCTTCAAGGAGTCCGATTCTGGTGTACTCCAGGTAATCTACTTTCTCGAAACTTTTATTTTCCCTACTTCACCACCACAGTAGTTACCATCGTCATTATCACCACCTCCACCACCACTACCATCATCATCATCATAATCTTCATAATTTCTGTTCTATTTATACGAGAGGTAGTTACGTATACTTGCTGGTAGATCTTAGCAGGAGGTCGTCTAGGTAGGTACCACCGCAATACCAGATATTGTGCCGCCAAGCAGTAGTGTGCTAACATTACTGTTTTCCAGACATTACCAGTAGTTGCCTTGTGGTGTAGACGCGATGTCTCCCACCAATTCAGTTGGAGGTTGTCTTAAATCTTGCACCTGGAAGAAAAACAGATTTAAAAAAAATCGACCTTACCATCACTTTACATTAGGTGAGCTGTGGTCAAACTAGACTGTCGAGCAAAAAAAAATCAAGCTAGACTGTCAAGCATATTTTTTTTTTTATGTCAGCTTGACCACAGCTCACCTAATGTTAAGTGATGGTAAAGTCGGATATTTTTTAGGCGAACGAGTTGCTCTCCTTTTGGCAAGAGATAACGCCTGTCCATGACCATTACAGCGATACACAGAACTTTGAATAGCAAAACAAAGTCCAGGGCATCGCTGCTTTGGCGCTCATTACTGTCGATGGTTAGTCTTAACAGCCCTGTAATGTCTCTGCAGTCCCTTTAAACCGGAACACAGTAATGTTTACACACTACTGCTTGACGGTAGAATATCTGGTACTGCGGTGGTACCTACGTAGACAACCTTCTTTAAATGATGATTTATTTTATATGATAGGTGCCTGGCGAATTCGAAGCGTCTATATGGAATGAGGGAGGCAAATTTTATCTGTACCACCCATGGCCGTCAGATCGATATGGGAAAAGGGTGAGTTTATTAATTTTGTTACTTTACAACAAAGTGCCGTGGTGGTGCCGGCGTAAGAATAGTACCCCACCTTCTCTACCCGCGGTTGCCGTAAGAGTCGGCTAAGGGATGTAATCCGGAAGCAGCAGTGTCTTCCTTGAACAATCACACCTAACTGCGCTCGCCAACCCACCTGCCAAGCGTGGCGAGTATTAGCAAAATCCCACCAGGAGAAGGCCTATGTCCAGCAGTGGACGTCCTATGGCTGATGATGATGATGATGATGTAGGAGGACTTTTCACACAGCGCCATCTAGCCCCAAACTACCTAAGCTTGTACTATAGGAACCAGTGACTGATAGTAAGCATATATGTATATATATTTGTAGCGGTGATAGCTCAGTGGTTAGCGCGGTCGGTTCGCATGCCGAAGGGCGTGGGTTCAAACCCCAACAATGAGCTTGAGCTGCCGGTGAAGGAAAACATCGTGAGGAAACCGTAGCGTGGTGGTAGGGTACTTTCTAGTACTCGGCTGGCTAGCTACCACCCTCAAGTTGAAAATCTGCCGCCAAGCATCTAACGGTGCGTTCTTAAGAGCCAGTACTATTCAGGCTAGGTGTACTTTACCATCTTCGACCACACCGTCACCTAACATCAGGTGAATTCTGGTTAAACACCTAGCCTGTCAACCATAAACAAAAATGCATTTTTTTTTTTGTAAATACTTACAGAACACCCAGACACAGAACAAACGTATCACTTACTTGTTCGGAAAAGGTTCCAAAGCCTTGAACTTGACTTGAAAAAACACATTTGCCAGTGTTAATTTAAAAAAATGTTAGTCACAGTCAATATCTCAAATAGCGAGTCCGGGTCCATTCTGATTCAAGTGTTAGGCTTTCTTCTCCGTCTTATGAACACAACGCTTACACGTTAATACTCACGTAATCTACATATGTGATGATAACACAACCACGCAGTTCATTCTCGCCATCGTTCATTCATTCATTCATGAATAGATGAGCGAGTGAGTGAGCTTGCATTAGTTACTGAAAAAGCCATTAAAAGATTGGCACCCTCGTCGGGATTACCCACGTTAAACCATACTGTTTGCATCCAACCAGCTCGGATTGCGTGACGGTGGTAAAGCCTGTGTCCTCTACTTCACCCGCATAAGCCACATGTGCGAACATCTGATGGACAGCTTCCTGGACCTGCAGCGGAGGCCGTTCAGTATCAGCGATGTCTCCATCACCAAGCGGAGCCAGGACTTGCCTGAACCTGTCAATAACCTCACACGTAATAATATTTTTTTTTTAATATTTAATGCGTTTTATTTGGGGTGTTTTCAATTTGTACCAAACATTAATTTGTACCTAACATTAGTCCAATTTGGTCCTAATATTAGTCTAATTTATACCTAACATTGGTCTAATTTGGTCCTAACATTGGTCTAATTTATACCTAACATTGTTCTAATTTGTACCTAACATTACTCGTAATTTTTACCTAACATTGGTCTGAATTGTACCTAACATTAGTTTAATTTATTTATACCTAACATTAGTCCAATTTGTACCTAACATTAGTTTAATTTTTACCAAACATTGGTCTCATTTGTATCTAACATTACTCTAATTTTTATCTAATATTGGTCTAATGTTTACCTAACGTTGGTCTAATTTATACCTACTGTCAGGTTGTTTGATACAGAGAACACGTTCGTATATCGTATTAAAACACTTTAATTATCAAATTAATTTCTTTTTCATCCTGATATTGCCGCCATTTAAGTGTCTCTTTTCATTATGACACTGACTTACATTTTAATAACTGACAGTGGCAACTCTGCACCTACCATTGGTCTAAATTGTGCCTCACATTTTGCGAACGATCTATTGACCAATCACTTAGTGAATAAATATATATAAAACATTCTAGGAAAATAAATTTGGGTACTGTAAAACTTAACCTTACCTTTTTTGTAACAGCGGTAGCTCCTGGCCGCTGGGTCGTTCGTGGTCACTTCCACGAAGGTGACGATAAATTCCCTGAAGAACACAGGAACAAGCAAGCGACCCCCATGTCCATAGTGGCTCTCGCCATGTCCAATATAAGGGACCCAGACGAATGGACCCCAGCTGACATCGATGAGGTAATTATCGTTGACTAGTTTTTATCTTGCCTGTTAGAAAATCCCTTCAAATTGATTCATGGAAACCGCACACTGTGCCATTCACGCGATCTGTTTGCCATACACTTGCAAATTGTGGAGTGATATTCCTTCCGTATTCTCGCAGAAAAACAATTTTTTTTTTTCTCTTCTTGGCATCGCACTTTGTGCATCTGCCAGTTTCAATATTTCTGTATTAAATACAAAAATATTGAAACTGGCAGAATATTGACTGGCTGGGTTTTGAGTATGTGTGAAAACAAATTATATACTACAAAACTTCCTCATGAACCACTCTATCCATTGGTGAAACTCGCATGAAAATCCGTTCAGTAGTTTTTAGGGTTCCGTACCAAAAGGGTAAAACGGGACCCTATTACTAAGACTCCGCTGTCCGTCCGTCTGTCTGTCTGTCCGCCTGTCACCAGGCTGTATCTCATGAACCGTGATAGTTAGACAGATGAAATTTTCACAGATGATGTATATCTGTTGCCGCTATTTCGTTAACAAAAAAGACAAAGAAACAGAATTTAAAGAGGCTCCCGTACAACAAACGTGATTTTTTTGCCGTTTTATAGATAATGGTACAAAACCCTTCGTGCGCGAGTCCGACTCGCACTTGGCCGGTTTTAATTAAGTTTATCGCGAACAGACAGATAGACGCGAGGACGCCTTTGTTTTATAATATACTAGCCGTGCCCCGCGGTTTTACCCGCGTGGTGATGGATGATGGTGGTAAAAAGTATCCTATATTTTATTCCAAGGTCTAATGTATCTACATGCAAAATTTCATCCAGATCCGTTCAGCCGTGGTCACAATACTGAATCGACAGTAAACTTCATTGGCAGGTCCTCGTAAGAGGTGATATACTATATCAAAACACGATGGAGCATCTTGAGAGGATGGGCATAAGCTTGGAGCCCAGCAAAGGCGGAGAGAGTGACGAATCGACCGAAGAAGAGGAGAAAGGAGTCAGCGGAACTCTGGCCGCGGTTGACGTGTTGAACAAATTCACTGTCACCGACATTGACTGTATCGAAACTGATGTATGGGATAGCGCTTTTAATGGTGAGTTTTTTGTTCGTTTCTGGCATCACACTTTGAACATTATGCCAGTGTCTAGATTTTTAAGACTTCAAAAAAAAATAGGTTCTCAACTTGATTGGTATTTTTTATTTTTATTTTATATATGTTCACCGGTTACGCTGAGATTAATGATCCGATTTACGTGATTCTTCTTTAGTTTGATGCGGAATAGTTGCCATTTGGTTCCATAAAAATTTAAAATATTTTGGACCTTTTTTAAAATTTAAAATATTTTTAGTTATTTTAATTTTATGAAAATTTTTGTTTACTTGGACGATGTATTTGTCTTTGCAAGACGTTTTTGAATCTTGGCGAGACTAGCTAGACTCATACTGTTCAAGTGTTTCTTGGCGTGAATATAAATTAACTAAAATTTGAAAAATAAACAAACCAAAAAAAAGAGTAAAACCTACCTACAACCTACCTAGTACTTCAAGAAAAAAACAGCACTAAAAAGCGTAAAATAAACTTACTATAGAAAGTAATATTGTATGAAATGTGACGTCACACCGTGCGAAAGGCCAATGCTGTCGTTGACATTTTCATAGAATAACTGCCATAGAGATATGATTGTTTCACACGGCGTGACGTCATGACAGCCCTGGCCGTTTTCGCGTTCGTTATTGAAATAGCAAAAGGTTGCGAAACTTTCAAAAAAGAGTTTTTTCAAATTTAGTCAACTAGTCTATTATTAAATTTCAAAAGGAAAAATAATAAGCATTAACTATATTCTTGTTTTATCTGATCCTTAGGATCCCTAAGCCCCGAGCCGGGATCCGGCATGCTGTCCCTGAAAGATAGTTTGAAGCACCTGTTCCAATCGCACAGTCATGGTATTGTGACCGCGCGTGGCGGTTCCAACGGCGTTTGGAAGTCCGGCAACCAGCTGTACTTATTCGAGCCACATGGATGCGATGAGAATGGTAAGTTGTACAAATAGAGGCGAATCGTGTTAACATGGAATGGTACCACCGTGTGGCGGGTCCATCGAGTTACGGGTAAGGAACCCGCACCCTAGGACTTGAGAGCCTTGTGTAGATTTAAGGGGCACAAAGATGTTTTCCCATTTATAATATTACTAAACCGTGCCCCGGTTGCCCCGGTTGGTGCCGATACCGTGGTGGTGCCGGCGTAAGAATTGTACCCCACCCTCTCTACCCGTGGTTGCCGTAAGAGTCGGCTAAGGGATGTAATCCGGAAGATGGGCAGCAGCGTCTTCCTTGAACAATCACACCTAACTGCGCTCGCCAACCCGCCTGCCAAGAGTGGCGAGTATTGGCAAAACCCCCCCAGGAGGAGGCCTACGTCCAGCAGTGGAAGTTCTATGGCTGATGATGTGTGTGATGTGCCCCGGTTTAAATCTATATAAATAAAAATGCGTTGCTAAGTGCAAAGCTCGAGAAAGCTCGACTAATTCGGCTATTTTTTTTTTAAATATTTTAGTTAAGTCACGAGGAAGGTTCTTAAAGAGAGAATAAAAAGGAAAAAATTAGAATTAGATTTTTCTATTGGACTACGACTGGTCAATAACTTTAAACAGTACGAATTCTGTCCAAGCAGTTAGTTTAAAATAAAATGCCTATATGAATAACTTGTCTTAATCCAGGTTACAAGCTTTACTAAGCAGGATGTCGTTTAGGTAGATACCACTTCACTACCAGATATTCTGCCGCCAAGCAGTAGTGTGTACACATAACTGTGTTCCGGTTTGAAGGGCTGGCGAAATTACTGAGCAGTTGAAACTATCTAAAGTCTCAAAGTAATGAGCGTCAAAGCAGCGATGCCCTGGACTTTGTTTTTCTACTCAATCTTCTATGTATCGCTGCAATGGTCATGGACATGCGTTGTCTCTTACCATCAGGAGAGCGTCTCGTTCTTCTCATTACTTTTACATTAAAAAACTACATTTCAAACATCTAAATCTGTTTAGCCGTTATTATGTGAAGAAGTATTATATCAGTGTCATTACTCAGTCAACCATTTCCCTTTCCCACCAAAGCTTCAACCCTCTTCCTTCCCTTCAGGCTACCCATCCAACGAACCTCGTTCAGCCGCTTGCCTAATTAAGGTGTCAGGCGGCGTATCGCAGCTGGCCGATGCCATCCTCTCCAACCTCGCTCCTGGCGTGGACGATAGCTTCAACATATCTCCAGTCAGCATATCGCACGCTAAGCTTAACCCGGAATTAGCTGCGCCTGAGACGAAACTCGAGGTCAGATACTGAATATTCGGGGTCAGATACCAACGACTTAAGGTCAGATACTGAAGACTTTAGGTCAGTTTCTATGGACTTTAGTTCAGCTTCTAAGGATATTAAGATCTTTCTAAGAAACTGAGATTAGATACTAATAATGATTTGGTATTAGGTGAATTTTAAGTAAGATGCTAATTAAAATCAAAATTAAATGTTTGGTTCATTCAACCTAGCGCTTGGTATAAATGACAGCTTCAATATTATTTCTCTCCAGCATATTGCACGCCACTCATCCCGGCATTCTCACCGCCTGAAACTAAACTCGAGGTCAGATACTAAAAGTTCAAGGTCAGATACTAAGGGTTTGGGATTAAATTCTAACGACTTGAGGTCATATACCATGAATTTGCTGTCAGTTATTAATATTAAATAAACTTGGGGTAATATACTGAGGACTTGAGATCAGATACTAGGGGCCCTACTTATTAACGTTACTTAAAATTAACTAATGCATAAAATGCTCTGCTCTGTCAACTTCTCGACGACACGACGTGAAAGCTTTTTTTCCCTTTATGAATGTAACGTATTACTTTATACTTTTAAATGTAGATTAAAACGTGGCGGTGATGAGGGCCCTGGGCCGAGAGGAGGCGATTTAAATTCAAATATAATTATTAAATGTAATTGTTCATGTAATTATTAAATGTAAAATGAGGATTGTATGTATGCCTCGAGCATTCATGCTCACCATCGAAGGCTTCTTGCGGCGGCGTCGTGTGTCGAGCGCTCTCTTCCCTCAGATATGGTTGAGGAGGGCGATGGCTGGCACATGCGTCATACTCGTGATCGGGTGCTGCTTGCGGGTCGCTGGTCTGTTCGTGGTATACACACAATCTAGTATTTTATCCCTAGATTAAGATTAATTAGACTAACATTCCTCTTCCCATATTGTAAAAAAAAAATGTAATTTAAAGTTGACAAAGGTCACGGAACCGTGTCTGTGGAGAGTAATTAAAAAAAAATATTTAGATTAACTTTAAGCAGTGTTTATATGCGTACACATTTTAAGCTGGAGCTGGTTTGATTTTAGAACAAAGCGTTCGAGTGGATAGCTAAAGGCACGGCTGCTATACTTATGGGACCGCGAGGAGAAAACACAGCCATTGGAAAACTTGCCACAAAAGCTAGCATCGGGGTTAGTTCATTGATTTTCTTTCTCTTTATGGTTGACAGGGTAAGTCTTTGACGTTTTTTTATAGCTGGCAGGCTAGGTATTTGACCACATCTCACCTGATGTAAAGTGACGGTGTGATCGTAGTTGGTAAAGCACATCTGGCGTGGAATGGAACTGGCTCTCAAGTGAGGCTGCCTTTGTTGGGGTTTGAACCCACGCCCTTCGGCATGCGAACCGACCGCGCTAACCACTGAGCTATTATCGCTACAGCTCACCTGATGTTAAGTGACGCTGTGATCGAAGATGACAAACACACCTATCCTGGAATGGAACTGGCTCTCAAGTGATGCTGCCGGAACACACCGTTGGATGCTTCAATAGCTGATAAACTAAAACTTCAATTGACTTTTGTTCCGTATCTGATTCCAGGATGATGATAAGGCGGGTCGCACACTGGCACTACCGGCGGCAGCGGCGTTTGCCGCCGCTACAGACGCAGTGCCGCCCCAATACATGCACCAGGACCACATGTATAACTTCATTGGTAAGGACTCATCACTACATATTATATAATCCCCGTACGCAATTAACCAAACATAGCTAAGAACCACCGCAAGGAAACTGGCTTTCAAATAAAAAAAACGCATCAAAATCGGTCCATCCGTTTGAGAGCTACGATGCTACAGACAGACAAACACACATATAGACAGATCGACGTCAAACTTATAACACCCCTCTTTTTGTGTCGGGGGTTAAAAACAAAGTCGTCCGCCACATCTGTCTGTCGTGTCAGTTCGCGATGAACTTAAAAACTACTGAACGTATTATCATGTGATTTCACCAATAGATAGAGTGATTCATGAGGAAGGTTTAGATATATAATTTGTCAAGGTTTTGTGTAAATTGGTTGAAATATGATGATAATTGTCGGAAGTGTCGGAAAAAGTCAAGCCAACTGGGAGCTTTCATCGAAAACGCTGTCTAATCTCTTTGAGATATAATAAAACAATGCATGGCGGGATATTCCTCTTTTATAGATTGATTAAAAAGTCCGCGGTGGCATATATCTATTTTTAAGGATAGCTTACTATAACCCATTCGCTTTCCACAAGTTCTTTTTCAGCGAGCCCGCTAAAACTTAAAAATGAGTTTTGGCGGGAACGCGGTGAGCGTCGTGTCGCCTCATTGTATTTTTTTCTAAAACTAGTGTTTTTTCGAGTTTTTATGCATAAAAATAGTGGTGTTTTATTTATAAAGTGCCGAATAACAAGCGCGAGTGTGGGAGAATGATATAATGTAGTTAAACATGACTTTTCGTGTTGCTTCCAAAACTCCATCCAGAAGCTTATAGTAAAATCGCCACTACTTTACTAAGGCATGACTTGATTTGACTGGGACCGACTGGACTTGATCAAGACTAGACTTTGACTGTAACTATAGATGATAAAGAAGATGAAAAATAAAGACTACTCACAAAATATAGAAAACATTGAAACTGGCAGAATGCACAGAGTGCGATGCCAAGAAGAAAGAGAAAAAAAAACTTTAAAATGTGACATCACGCTCTCTTTTGACAGATGCGGGCACAGAATATTATCTTAACCACGTGAAGAAGACTGGCCGCAAGGAAATCTTACCAGAAGATTTGAATGAAAAGTTCGAAATGGGAGTAAACACTTTCTCTATCGAGCTAGGGGAGCCCGTCAAACTGCCGCTCAGGCTGCCTGACGAACCAGCCGGGGTAAGACTTTTGTAGCGATGATAGCTCAGTGGTTAGCGCGGTCGGTTCGCATGCCGAAGGGCGTGAATTCAAACCCCAACAATGAGCTTCAGCTGCCGGTGAAGGAAAACATCGTAAGGAAACCATAGCGTGGTGGTAGGGTACTTTCTAGTACTCGGCTGGTACTAGCTACCCTCAAGTTGAAAATCTGCCGCCAAGCATCTAAAGGTGTGTTCCGGCAGCCTCACTTGAGAGCCAGTTCTATTCCAGGCTAGGTGTGCTTTACCATCTTCGGCCACACCGTCACTTAACATCAGGTGAGTTATGGTCAAACACTTAGACTGTCAGTGCTTAAAAAAAAAGACTAAATAATCTAACCGGGACTAAAAAAAATTACCAAGACTAAAAAATCTAACTAAGACTAAACAAATCTAATAAAACCTATCAAATTGGGCTAACAATCTTTTTTTCTTTAATGTATCATAGACTAAGCAAATTAAGTTACTAAAGACCAAAAAAATACAACCAGAATATCAGAAACAGTATTAAGAGGAAAGCAGTCAACTGAGACATTGGAAAATTAGGAATTTCACCAAGCTATTTCTGTCGCGCCGCACGCAGCACCCGAACATACTGAGCGAAAGGGACAACTGCACCTCGGGCTCATTAGCCCGAAATAAAATGAGCAAAATCGAGGTTTCGTATTCCTCTGTTTCCTCCTCCAAATTTAGACCGATTTTAGTATTTCTTTCAACAAGTAAATAAGAAGGATGTGTTCTTTGCCTGTGCGTTTTATTTTTTTAAGATTATGTCTATGAGATTGGGAATTTGGACGTTGAAACACAGCGTTGAACCTAGGAAAATTTTAAGATTTTTGAAGCTTCCTAGCTCTTATAAAAAAAACATATATCAAAAAATCAAAACAGAGGGGCATGAAACTAGCAAGTATCTACTTCCTATCTAAAAATTATTGCTCTAGTATTAAAATCCTGGAAGGAAAATGGGGAAAGCGTTTGTATGAAGAAAATGACGACTTGTTTCCTCTTAAACGAGGATTTAAAATTAAAAAAAAAAATTACGATGACTAAACAGATTCCCTAACAGATGACTAAATCTTTTCGTACATATTTTGGGAACGTCGACCATGAAACGAAATCACTTTTTTGACCTTCTTGCCGTCCGATAGAAAAATGGACATGGACATGGGGGACCGTCTGCTTTCCTTAGTGTACGGGACTCTAAATAGCTTTTATTTAAACATTTTTATTTCTGTAATCAAGGTTTTTCTTAACACTAGTACTGGTAATTATTAAAAATCTGTATCAAAAGATTCCGCTCTTGCAATGAGTTTACTATACCCATAGAGCCACAAACGCACGAAATAAATGTCAGAACCAAAAGAGTGCACCGCTACGCAGTATGCACGCTTTTTGGTTAGTTGTAAGTCAACCGTGGACCGACTACAACGCCACGCCATGCCTAAGTGCTCGGTAACAAACTGCTCAAATAACACAAATTACGTGCGTAAAAAGGATGGTGTTTCAAATTTTAGGTACGTATTATAACAAATTAACGAATTTATGTTACCACAGTGTATGTTTCTATTTTATTTTAAATAATTTTAATTTTCTTGGCACAATTTAATGGTAATAGTTCGACTACAGCGCTGCGATAGCCTGTCTCTCTTACACGCCAATCAAATAAGTAAGAGTAAACAAGACACATGATATCGCCGTTTTGCTCAAGAGCGAAGCGTGTTCGAGAGAAGAGCTATGGCGTTCAAACGACAGTGAACACTATGTCAAGACGTATTACATCTAATTTCGAAAAACATCTGTCAATGTGAACTATATAGTTGATGTATAGGTATGTAATACGGCGCTCGGACACTTTTTGACTGTTCTCACTTTGAGACTGTGACTCTATAGTATAGTAAACTCATTGCGCTCTTGTATATGTGGGTATATCAACACATCTGACGGTTACATATATATAATGTATAATTATGTAGTAATTAACGCTTTACGTTTGACGCAATCTTTACTTTATCACAATCTATTTGTCTGCTTAACAGGAAGGTGGGGAAGAAGAATCAGAAGAGCCGGAACTTGGCGAAGGCGAAGAGGAGGGCGAAACCATTAAACGTAAGTCGATGTCATTTAACGTAAGCTGATGCCATTTAACGTATATCGATACCATTAAACGTATTTCGATGCCATTGACAGCCCTGTTGGCTCATTGGAAGTATGTCTGCCTGAGCTGTAGGGCGTGGGTTCGATTCCCGCCACGGACAAATCTTTGTTTGGTATAAACAAATGTTTGTTCTGTGTCTGGGTGTTCTGTATGTATTAAAAGTATGTATTAACAAACAAAAAGAAAGTATTTATGTATTCTATCAGTTATCTGACTTCCATCACACAAGTTCTGCTTAGTTTGGGGTCAGATGGCACTGTGTGTAATGTGTCCTACAATATTTATTTATTTTATTTATTTAACGTAAGGCGATGCCATTTAACATAAGTCGATGCCATTTAAAGTAAGACGATATCATTTAACGTAAGTCGATGCCATTTAACGTAAATGAATAACCATTTAACATAAGTCGATGCCATTTAACATAAGCCGATGCTATTAAAGTAAGTCGATGCCATTTAGCTTAAATGAATACCATTTAACATATGTCGTATCTTAATATAGTTTGTTTTTTTTTAAAGGTGACTTAATCGAGTGTTCTTAAACTTTTTTATGGTTGAAAGTCTAGGTGTTTGACCACAGCTCACCTGATATTAAATGACCGTGTGGTCAAAAATGGTAAACACACCTAGCCTGGAATGGAACTGGATCTCAAGTGAGGCTGCCGGAACACAAAGATTTTTAACTTGAGGGTGGTAGCTAACCACCTCAGTACTAGAAAGTACCCTACCATTATATTGTGTTTTTTTCAAAATGTTTACGTTCAGCACAAGCTTATTGTTGGGGTTTGAACCCACGCCCTTCGGCGTGTGAACCAACCGCGCTAACCACTCAGCTATCATCGCTACAAAAGCTAAGACTGGTGAAATATAAATATGATATTCTGTTTTTGGTTTTGGGAGTTTTTTTTTTCAATATATTTTTTTCCACAGAAATAAAAGATCTCCTCCACAAGATTTGGTCTGACCACACGAAGCCAGCAACCGTATCCATTCTGTATGGTGATTACCACCAACTCGGGGTTTGGATGTCGCCGGGGGGTAAAGTGGTGGTCTTTGACCCCGCGCCAACACTCCACAAGGGGAGACTCACGAACCATAGGATTGAGAAAGGTGAGTGGAATCTTAGAAGGTAATTTCCGGGCCGGTACAGTGGCTAGGACGCGCGAACCAGATGTATTTTTTTTAAATGAAAAATTATAATGATCCACCAAAGCAGCGATGCTCTGGACTTTGTTTTTCAAAGTTTTGTGTATCGCTGCAATGGTCATGGACAGGCGTTATCTCTTACCATCAAAAGAGCCTTTCGTTCTGCATGACCGTTACATATTTTTTTTATTTTTTTTATACTGAGTAGGTTCGCGTTTGACCACATCCTGCCTGATGTTAAGCAACGATGTGGCCTAGGATGGAACACGCTTACCTAGAAGGAACCTCTTAAGGAATCTCCTATTTACTCTTGATTTGAAGACACTCATATTGTACTTTTCTGGAAACACAGACTCCGGCAAAGAGTTCCACATCTTCGCTGTGCGAATAAAGAATGTGGATTCGAAGTGTTATTTTCGTTTGTGTGTTTATCAGGGGACGAGCTTCGTCTACAGAGGATTAAGGACGAGATGACAGGTGAAGGCGCAGGTGATGAAGAGGACGACGAAGAAGCTGGCGGTGGTGAGTGATGATTTTTTATCCCAATAATATTATAAAATGTGATAGTTTGGATGGATGTTTGTTACTCTATCACGCCTGAACGGATCTGGATGAAATTTTCCATGTAGATACTTTAGGCCCTGAAATAAAACATAGGATACTTTTCATCATCATCATCATCCATCCGCGGGATGCAGCTAGTATACCATACGTGGCAATCAAGTAGACGGTGTCACTTATAGATAACAGCAATACCAAGGACAGGGACCGAAGGGCGTGGGTTCAAACCCCAACAATGAGCTTGAGCTGCCGGTGAAGGAAAACATCGTGAGGAAACCATAACATGTTTGTAGGGTACTTGCCAGTACTCGGCTGGCTAGCTATCATCCTCAATTTAAAAATCTGCCGCCAAGCATCTAACGGTGTGTTCCGGCAGCCTCACTTGAGAGTCAGTACCATTCCAGGCTAGGATCACCATCTACGACCACACCTTCACCTAACATCAGGTGAGCAGTGGTCAAACAGTCTGTCAGCCATAAAAAAAACAAGAACTAGGTACAATTTGGGCGTTTTTAAGGCTAGAGTGAATAGCCCCCACAACACCGCCTCTTCCCACTTGTGTCGCATATTTATTGCGAAGATGTTCTACTTATAGATATTTTACTTAGTGACCAAAGTATCTATTTCATATTTAAAAACTATTTTACAAAGTAAATTCATATTGCTACATGTAAAATTTAATAAATATTTCTTCGTAGAGGGTGAACAGAAACCCGAGCCAATACCAGAGGACGTCCCCAAGGAGTCTTGTCCAACGCTCATGATATTCGCCAGCCCTAAAGAGTTTATCGATAAACTAAGTAAGTTCCTTTGAATTACTTTTAACGTGAAATTCTTTAACTTTGCTTCCATAGCGAGAGGCAATTCATATACAATTTTCAGGGCCGGATTTGGGGGAAGGCAATCAGGGGACAGTCATGTCTCTTGAGGCACTTTCCAATCACCTAGGAAACTAAAACTTTTCTCAATCGATTCAGCTTGCTGTCAATTTTGAGAATATGCAATAATATTTTATAATTAAAAAAAAAAGTCTTTAAAGGAACGCCGTTTCAACTGGGTATTCATAAGACATTTCTAAAATTTTTTTTCGTTTTTGTCATCGCATCTTGTGATTACACGCACGTATTTCGATTAATATTAATATACCTAGAACACTCAAAATGAACTTCCGCAAAGCAACGCCTGAATACGTTTTACCTCCCCAACTAGCCCCATCCATACAAAGGTTGTCTGGAAGAGATTGCTCTAAGCGATAAGGCCGCCAATTGCTGCACCACGTTTTGAATGTTTTTGCTACTATTTTTGGTGCAAACGATAGTTATCAGACTATATTCATAAACACGCATTTTCGAAAATGTATGTTTATAACGACTTTGACTTTTCCGAGCGAAGTATGCTTTGTACTTGTTTTTTTTTTTGGCAGTTTTTAATTTAACCATAGTATAAAATTGAGTAGCATTATGCGCTTAATTCTTACATTATGCGAAAAGGACATTCTGCGACGAAGACTCTCGAAACTTCGCGACGGACTATGATATTGATTTTCAATTTTCTCTGTCATCTCTAGACTCAAATGACGGAGAAAAATCTTCTAATTCGTTTTCAATATATATATATATTTAAAATCCATTATATATGGACCTAAACTTGTGCGATGGCGAAGTTCCCAGTGTGATGAAGATTTGAAGACATGTTACATCCTCCTGACCCAAACAATTCGCGTTGTTTGCGGATAATCTCGTCAACGCGATGCAGAAATCAAGATAACGCGACACTAGCGCATCTAGTTCAATTTTAAGACACTAATATAAACTTTTATTAGTGCCACCAAGCGGCATAGTTTTGAACTTTTATACAAGAGTTTTGGCGGGAACGCGGAAAATTAGCGTCGGATGAACTAAAAAACTAAATTTGAGTATTGGCAGGAACGCGGAAAGTGTCGTACTGCCCTATTGATATTTTTTTCCAAAACTAGTGTTTTTCGAATGTTTATGTTTAAAAATATCGGTGTTTTATTCATAAATTGCCGAATTATAAGCAATGCAGTGAAACATGACTTTTCATGTTGCTTCCAAAACTCCATCAAATATAGTAAAGTCGCCACTACTTTTTTAGTAAAGCATGACTAGATTTGACTGGCACGGACCGGACTTGACCGAGACTGGACTTTGACTATAATGATTAGGAAACTGTAAATTTAAGACTGCACAAAAAATACAGAAACATTGAAACTGACAGAATGCACAAAGTGCAATGCCAAGAAGAAAGAGAAAAAAAACTCGATTTCCTCAACAGCTAGTAAAAACTTATTTGTCGGTTTCCCCAGCTCTTCAAGGCGGGTTAGATCGCAAGCAATGCTTGGCGCCATACAAACTCTATCCAGTTACTGTCATCAATGAATTGACATCGGTGTTGAAAGACAAGCGACCGAAAGAAGCGAAGGAAGGCGAAGAAGGTGGCGAGGAAGGTAAGCATCCTATTTGATTATTCGTTCCCAGTCAACTATACTACTAAACTATAATTTAAAAAAAAAATGCCTTTATCAACCGGAGTATAATAACGAATCGATTGACACTGCGTTCAGCAAAATAGGATGAGTAGTTTTCTACGGTGTGACACACACAAACAGACAAACAAAGATTAAAAACAACACTTCCGTTTGGTTTTGCCATAGTCGGGTAAAAGACATACACAGGGCTTGAAACCGGTTTCAAATTGACCGGTAAACACCCGGTTAATAACGTTATTAAGGTTATTTCGTTCGGAGCGCGAGCGTTATGGAAACCATTTCAAAAACCTTTATAAGCCGGTTTAATCCGCGAGCTCGTGCGGTCTGCCGATAGAGGCGCGCGGGGTGCGGCGGGATAGATCCTTCTTCATAGTAGTGGTAGGTATAGGTAAGTCAAATGGAAAAGAACGAATCCTTTTCGTTCTATACCGGTTTTTCGAGCAAAAACTTTTGAATATTGTTCTTTACATTAACCGTTTTATTTAGAGGTTTAGTTCGAACAGAACGAAATAATAAAGTTCGTAGGTATTTTAAGCGAAACCGGTTTGAATATTTTTCCGGTTTCCAAGCCCTGGACATACACACATATATTCAGATACATTACGAAGAGTGTTCACTTGAACAGCACAATTTCGTTTCCCCTGCAGACCACCTGTCTACTACCGGACGGCCAGACAAACTAGACCAAAACGTCATCCGTACATGGAGTGCACAGCGAGCGTGTTTTTTTTTATGGCTGACTGGCTAGGTGTTTACCACAACTCACCTGATGTTAAGTGACGGTGTGGTCGAATATGGTAAAGCACACCTAGCCTGGAATAGAACTGGCTCTCAAGTGAGGCTACCGGAACACACCGTTAGATGCTTTGCGGCAGATTTTCAACTTGAGGGTGGTAGCTAGCCAGCCGGGTACTAGAAACCCTACCACCATGCTATGGTTTCCTCGCGATGTTTTACTTCACCGGCAGCTCAAGCTCATTGTTGGGGTTTGAATTCGCCCTTCGGCATGCGAACCAACCGCGCTTACTGAGCTATCATCGCTATAGTGTAGTTGGTACAATATGTGTCTTACCATCTTGAGTAAATAGGCTTCTTCTGGGTAAGCGTGCTCCATCTTAGATCCACTACTGCTTAACATCAGGCAGGGTGTAGTCAATGAATGAATGAATGAATGAATGAATGAATGAATGAATGAATGAATGAATTTTTATTTGTCTATGAAACTAGGTACACATACAGATGTTATTATCTAATCAATCCCGAAGCTATTTTGAATTTAAAAAAAAAAAGCTGTCATTATGGCATTTTTGCCTTTCAGATGAGGAAGTTTTAGTGGAGGCATTGGATGATGCTGCTCTTGGTACTTATTTCACCCGCTTGAGTCGGACCATCGCGTCTGTCCGTGGTAGGGTCGCACAAGACGAAAACTACTTTTTGGACACACAAAGAGATTTACAGGTAAATTGGAATAATTTTCCTTATTATTCGCGTTTATAATTTCAAAGAAGAAAAAAATACAAAACAGAAAAATCGAAATAAATGTTTTTTTTTTTTATGGCTGACAGGCTTGGTGTTTGACCACAGCTCACCTGATGTTAAGTGACGGTGTGGTCGAAGATGGTAAAGCACAGCTAGCCTGGAATGGAACTGGCTCTCAAGTGAGGCTGCCGGAACACACCGTTAGATGCTTGGCGGCAGATTTTCAACTTGAGGGTGGTAGCTAGCCAGCCGAGTACTAGAAAGTACCCTACCTCCATGCTATGTATGATGATTGATGATGATCGTTTAATGATGATGAATGAGTGAATGTAGAGTAGAAAATGCTTTAGCATTAAGTCCTCCATTTGTACATATAATATTTTAGTAAGTATGCAATAAAGATAAAATTTACTTGGTGGTAGATTTCCTTAGCAGGAGGTCGTCTAGGTAGGTACCACCGCAGTACCAGATATTCTGCCGCCAAGCAGTAGTGTGTAAACATTACTGTGTTTAGGTTTGAAGGGTACTGCAGCTAGCGAAATTACAGGGCTATTGACTAACCATCTAGTCTCAAATTAATGAGCGCCAAGGCAGCGATGCCCTGGACTTTGTTTTGTTACTCAAAGTCCTAGGTGCAATGGTTGTTGCAAGCGTTATCCCTTACCATCAGAAAAGCGTTCCATTCGTCTCATTTATTAAAAACTTTCCAGGATGCTGCCAACGCTGTAATGGGAATTGTAGTTCAACATATAGAGCCTTATTCTCACTGGAAACCGTCTCTTATCGACGCTATTTTGAAATATGGGGATCGGCTTTACACACTATCTTTGCCGAATGCTAAAAACCCGCCAACCTTGCACCCAAATGAGATCTCGGACACTTTCCATGTTACTAATTTCAATGTGAGTTAATTTACTTTCATGTGGCGTAATCATGATTGATGTACCGTAATCATGATTGATGTACCGTAATCATGATTGATGTACCGTAATCATGATTAATGTACCGTAATCATATTTAATGAAGCGTAATAATCATTAATGTAACCGTAATCATATTTAAAGCAGGGTAATATATGGGTGGGAAAATATTTTATTTTGTTTATTTTATTAATACTTTGGAAATTAATAGCTAAGTACATAGAGTAAATATGAATATTCGTTCATATTTTTGCCGTGGTGGTGCCGGCGTAATAATAGTACCCCACCCTCTCTACCCGTGGTTGCCGTAAGAGTCGGCTAAGGGATGTAATCCGGAAGATGGGCAGCAGCGTCTTCCTTGAACAATCACACCAAACTGCGCTCGCCAACCCGCCTGCAAAGCGTGGCGAGTATTGGCAAAACCCCCCCAGAAGGAGGCCTATGTCCAGCAGCGGACGTCCTATGGCTGATGATGTGATGTGTTCATATTACAGGTTTTTAGTATAACTTAGTTACACTGATGATGAATGTAGCGTAATCATATTTAATGCAGCGTAATGAAGATTAATGTAGCGTAATTATATTTACTAGCGACCCGCCCCGGCTTCGCACGGGTGCAATATAGATACTTACGTGGTGCATATGCATGTATTATACATATAAACCTTCCTCTTGAATCACTCTGCCTATTGATGGAAACTGCATTAAAATCCGCGTAGTTTAAAAGATCTAAGCGTACAGACGGTAATCATTAAAAGATATAAAAGAGGAATATCCCACCATGCATTGTTTTGTTATATTTCAAATGGAATTAGGCAGCGTTTTCGATGAAAACTCCCAGGTGGCTAAACTTTTCCGAGACTTTCAACAATTATCATAATATTTTAACCAATTTTACCTAAACCTTCTTCATGAATCACTCTATCTATTGGTGATACTTGCATGATAATCCGTTTAGTAGTTTTTAAGTTTATCACGAACTGACAGACGCGGCGGAAGACTTTGTTTTATGATAATGTGGTTAACTGAACGTATATATGTCTCCAGGTGAAATTGGAGATCAACAACGACACTGTGACTGGAGATTTGAATGCGGGCGAGACTGGTGCAGTCCTGAGCTTGTCGCGAGCAATCAAGAAGTTCTTTGACGAAGTAAGTTTTAATTTTTGTTTTATTTATGCGGGATTACTCAAGTTTAATTTTATCGGAAACTCCGACTACAGTTTTGGCCACGTCCGGTGGCCCGTCTACGGAAAATTCGTTGAAAAAATAATTCGAAAACACAATTCGTTGAATTACAATAGGGAATGTCCATATTTTTGATTTTGACATTTCAAAACCATTTCGAGGAATAAGGTGTACTGTATATACTGATCACTATCAATTACTTAAAAACCAAAAATAATCACTGATTATTATTATTTTAAGGTTTAATTGAATGACCTTCATTTGACCTTAGCATGACGTTACCCGTGGCGGAATGGAAAAAAATGTCTGAGCATACAAACAAAAAAAGCCAAATGTCATTAAGTTGTCTAATGTCAAAGTATGTAAACATAACAAAATTATTACTTATGTTTGGTCAGCAAGGAACTGAATTTATAACGGTTGATTTTTATTAAAAAAAATCACCAAAATGCAATAGTTATTTTATCTGTCGCTCGAGTCAAGTTGTAAAATGCAAAGAATAGTTTTTGAGTTTTGGCGGGAACGCGGAGTGTCGTATCACCTCATTGATTTTTTTTCCAAAACTAGTGTTTTTCGAGTGTTTGTGTATATAATAGTGGTTTTTTATTCATATAGTGTCGAATTACAAGCGCCAGTGTGGGAAAGTGATATAATGCGGTGAAACATGACTTATCGTGTTGCTTCCAAAACTCCATAGAAGCTTATAGTAAAGTCGCCACTACTTTACTAAAGCATGACTAGATTTGACTGGCGCGGACCAGTCCGTGCCAGTCAAATCTTTAACTATAAAAATAAAAAAGCTGAAAACTGCAGGCTGCACACAAAATACAGAAACATTGAAACTGGCAGAAAGCACAGAGTGCGTTGCCAAGAAGAAAGAGAAAAAAAATAATAATAATGGCATTGACACATCTATGGACTTTTTTTTAATACAGGCAACGGCATCTATCTGATAGAGCCCATGATGACGTCAACACACAGATTTTGTTTTTTTAATATTTAAAAAAATATTACGCGGCAAGTAACAAACACCATCAAATAAGTTTCTTAAATTGCTCTATATTTTTATAATCTAAAATAAAAATGGAGGGAAAGATTTGTTGGACATTCCCCATTGGCTAGCTACCGACCTCAAGTTGAAAATCTGCCGCCAAGTATCTAACGGCGTGTTCCGACAGCTACATTTAAGAGCCAGTTGCATTCCAGGCTAGGTGTAGTTAACCATCTTTGACCACGCCGTCACTTAACATCAGAAGAGCAGTGGTCAAACACCTAGCTTGTCAACAATAAAGAAGCACCCTACCACCATTCTATGGTTTCCTCACAATGTTTTAATTCACTGGCAGCTTAAGCTCATTGTTGGGGTTCGAACCCACGCCCGTATGAACCGACTGCGCTAATCACTAAGCTATCATTACACATCATCAGCCATAGGACGTCCACTGCTGAACATAGGCCTTCTCCTGGGGGGGTTTTGCCAATACTCGCCACGCTTGGCAGGCGGGTTGGCGAGCGCAGTTAGATGTGATTGTTCAAGGAAGACGCTGGTGCCCATCTTCCGGATTACATCCCTTAGCCGACTCTTACGGCAACCACGGGTAGAGAGGGTGGGGTACTTTTCTTACGCCGGCACCACCACGGCACTAGGAGCTATCATTAAGAAAAGTGAAATGGAATTTTGTAATTTGCAGAACAAGTATGGCGTACTTTGTGCTAAGAACTATTGTGTAGCAATATGGAAGGGTTCCGACGATAAGTCGTACTTGATGTGGGAACCACATAGCGTCGGACCAACCGGTGAGTCTGCGTCTCCAATTGACGTCACGATTAATGACGTCACATAGTAGGCTGTATAGGGCTACTTTCAGTGCCTAAAAAAGCAATGGCAAACCAAAACAAAATCTGTCAATGTCAAGTCAACCATAATAATCTCTTCCATACACGTACGTTGTTTTTCGCTTTATTGATACAAATATCTAGATTATTTTAGTTTAAACGTTACTCAGATATTGCTTTTATAAGTCTATGAGTACCTACCTAGTTGACCGAGCATTGCTCTGCTGAAAACACGGATAAAACTACGTTTTCTGAAAATGAAACCTAGCTAGATCGATTTTTCGCCCCCGAAACCCCCTGGATACAAAGTTTCATGAAAATCGTTGGAGCCGTTTCCGAGATTCAGAATATATATATATATATATATATACGAGCAATTCTAGTGTATATATATATATATATATATATATACAAGAATTGCTCGTTTAAAGATATAGATAGATAGATAGATAGATAGATAGATAGATAGATAGATAGATAATAGATATAAGATTTGTTTACTTCATGTCAACTGTCAAAGTCAATCTAATGTGTCAAAATAGCTATACTTTTTTGTTTTACATGGCAAGGGCATATACATATTCAGCTTACTTTATGACTTCATTGCTATAAAAAGATTGAAAGCGTATTAAAAATGAACTACCGGTATCTTCTAGGCAAGCGTGCTCCATCTTAGACCGCAACATCACTTAACATCAGGTGATGTGATGGTCAAATGTAAGCCTATTTCTAATTTAAAAAAAAATCATTGTTTATTGAATATTAACTAATTATTTTATTCTTTACAAGAATGATTCGTTGAAAATTTGTTGTAGGACGTTTGTCGTGCGCCGGTGGTGCGGGCGCAGTACTGTTCTCCATACCGGAGCTACTTGCGGAAACTTTTGCGGATAATGTGAAGGGACTGGCGCGCCCCGGGGGCAACAAGTAAGTAAAACGGAAGTAACTTACAAATTCTTGCGACAAACAAGAATTTATTAAACGAAACAAAAAATTGAGGGGTGTGTCGTGGACACCCGGTTGGAACCGAGTTCTTTTAAAGGCTTTTTTTTAAATAGTTTTTATAATTTTAGTTTTCTAGGTGATCGGGAAGTGCCTCAAAGCCCCTCAGCCCGCAACCATATCAGAACGATAACGTGTGATAAGGAACACAATTTTAAACAAAAATCGGGCAAGTGCGAGTCGAACTCGCGCACCGAGGCTTCCGTACGAACCTGTAGGCATATAAGTAAAAGTTATCATATATATATATTTTTATGGAAATTTATACTTTACAGTTAGGTGATTGTTCAAGGAAGACGCTGCTGCCCATCTTCCGGATTACATCACTTAGCCGACTCTTACGACAACCACGGGTAAAGAGGGTGGGGTACTATTCTTACGCCGGCACCACCACGGCAATATCAGGCATCGTCACCAGGGAATTTAAAAAAAAAAAAAACCGACGAATTAAGAACCTCCTTTTTTTGAAGTCGGTTAAAAATCTTAACTTTGTTTAAACCCAGGTTCTCAATATCCGCCGTGAAGATATTCTGGGAATTGTCGAAGTCGGCACAAGGCGTTACTCCGCAAGGCGCCGTCCCCGACGAAGGCTACGAGTGGAAGGTTAGCGCTACCTTAATTTGGATGACGTAGTTTATCAATATAAGCGTATGCTTATTACGCTTTATTTGTTTTATGACATTGACGAATAGTTTGAAAACTAAAAGATTATTAAATTACTGGTAACTTTTTTTTTGGACATTATTTTATTATTTTGATGCATTTGGCGGGGGGCGGGTAGTGTACCGGGATGCGACGGCGCGCTCTGGAACTCTTCCTCACCGGAGTCCTCCTCTACGATGTCAGGAATATTCCAACATATAGAGCTCACCGCGACGTAGTTTGATGCAGCTAGCCAGCCTCGCGATGTGTTCCTTCACCGGCAGCCCAAGCTCATTGTTGGGGTTCGAACCGACCGCGCTAACCACTGAGCTATCATCGCAACAATTATCACCATGACTTATTTCTCTAGAACCAATATTTAAAGACCTACGTTTCATTTAACGAAGTGAGACGATGGAGTTTTGACGGGAACGCGCAAAGAGTCGTCCCATTATATTTTTTTCCTAAACTAGCCCTTTTTCGAGTGTTTATGTATAAAAACAGTGGTGTTTTATTCATAAAATGCCGAATTACAAGCACGAGTGTGGAAAAGTGATATAATACGGTGAAACATGACTTTTCGTGTTGCTTCCAAAACTCCATCGAAGCTTATAGTAAAGTCACTAAAGCATGACTAGATTTGACTGGCACGGACTAGACTTGACCAAGACTGGACTTTGACAATAAAGATAAAGAAGCTGAAGACTCCACACAAAATAAAGAAACATTGAATCTGACAGAATGCACAGAGCGGGATGCCAAGAAGAAAGAGAAAAGTCAGACGATGCCGCGTGCACTGTTTTGGCACCATAAAATGGTCACCGGATGGGACCGAAACTATAGTCCGGAAACACCGTGAAAGTGATCGTCTAAGTGAAACGGTAAATTGAAAGTTGTTACCAATTGTTACAGGTGTTGACGGCTTACGTGGAAACTGCGAGAGGAAGGACAATACTACGTGGGAGCAGGCCACCTGATCTTATCAAGTGAGTCAAAGCAAATCCATTCCAGGCTAGGTGTGCTTTACCATCTTCGACCACACCGTCACTTAACATCTTAACACCTAGCCTGTCCGCTATAAAAAAAAGAAACAAGTTCAAGTTCAAGTCATTTATTCACTGACTATGTGAACGAATGAATTAATAATTCTTTATTGTACACACTTAAAATTACATAATACAGAAGAAATTAACTAGTTAATAGGTGTAACAACTGGCGTCCTTATCGCTAAAAGCGATCTCTTCCAGGCAACCTTAGGATGGAAAGGATTAGAGGAAGAAAAAACGGGGTGTGTCAATAACGAGGATATGCATATAAGAGAATACAACATTATGACATTTATCTACATTATAATAATTATAATATATCCTAATACATAGATTAATTAGAATAACTAAAATACACTAATATATATAAAATAAATATTTGTATAAAGAGGATATATATACAAATAAGCGACAGATAGTTATAATTATAACTGCGAGAGATAGAAAAGTTTGATGTGCCTTCTTGATAAGCTCAAAGTCGCACAACGAGCTATGGAGAGGGCTATGCTCGGAGTTTCCCTACGAGATCGAATCAGAAATAAGGAGATCCGTAGACGAACCAAAGTAGCCGACATAGCCCAGCGGATTAGCAAGTTGAAGTGGCAGTGGGCAGGGCACATAGCACGCAGAACTGATGGCCGATGGGGCTGCAAAGTTCTGAAGTGGAGACCATGGACCGGCAAGCCCACCCACAAGGTGGACAGACGACCTAATAAAGACCGCAGGAACGCGCTGGATGCGAGCCGCTTCCAACCGGTCTTTATGGAAGTCAATCTGTATATGTCCTTTGTCCAGCAGTGGACGTTCCGTAAATGATATTACGAAATTGACTTGTAACATTGGTGTTATCAATAAAATATTTGTATTTATATTTGAATGTTTTTTTTTAAATTTGCATTGTAATATTATTATATAATTGTGCCCCTTTTTATTCATGACTACCCGAATTTTTTAGTTAGTGGGTCGCGATTCAGTCTTCTTTGGGAACCATTATAATGTATACCTAATAAAGAAATCCGTTTAACATAAAAAGTTTTTAACACATTTTTGTTTTCAGATTTACTCGTGATTCTCTTCTCCAATCGTCATGTGGCGCTATTGTGGCGGCCTGCATGTCCCGCGTACGTCGACCCCACTTGTGGACCCGCAACACGGTCGACGAGATCATGTCCATAGCTTGCAAGCTGTTTGCCGCCTCGCTCGGTTCGCTGGGCTACGAGTTTCGACCGGGCGACGACGTTCTGTTACCTTTGCAGGTGAAAAAATCTTTCAAGCTTCATCAGTTCTCCGTATAACTTCATCAAACACTGTGAAACTTCATCATATACTGTCAAACTTCATCGAACACTGAAACTTCATCAAACACCGTCAAAATTCATCGAACATTGGAAAACTTTATTGAACACTGTGAAACTTCATCAAACACTGTGAAACTTCATTGAACACTGTCAAACTTCATCGAACATTGTGGAACTTCGTCAACCATCATCGAACACTGAAACTTCATCGAACACTGTCAAATTTCATTGTACACTATCAAACTTCAGCGAACGTTGTCAAACTTCAGCGAACGTTGTCAAACTTCATCGAACGATGTCAAACTTCATCGAACACTGTGAAACTTCCACAAACACTGTCAAAACTTCATTGTACGCTGTCAAACTTGATAGAACATTGAGAAATCGCGCACAAAATAATATAAAATTAGTTTAGTGCGATTAAGACCCAACGATAAACACAATTATGTGTTCAAGTCGCGAAAGTTTATATACTAAATTAGTAATATACGTAATCTTGTCTGCAGGTAGTGAAAAGGTTCGTGTTGGGTGTGAATTACGTTCGCTATGATTTGCAACAATTGTTCACTGGAAAACTGGAACAGAGAACTCCCACTGAAATGACTGTCAGGTAACTTAATTTATCGATGTGTCTAGTTTAAAAAAAAAAAAAAATTATGTGATGAGACTTACGGGGCACACGTTTTAATGATATATTTCGATTCGAATTGAACTAGATGCTCTCCTGATGGTAAAAGATTTGTAGCGATGATTGTTCAATGTTAGCGTGGTCGGTTCACACGCCGAACACGACATCTATGATTAGTTCTGATGCAGATCCTTTTGCGCCTACATATTAGAAATTTGCCGTGGTGGTGCCGGCGTAAGAATTGTACCCCACCCTCTCTACCCGTGGTCGCCGTAAGAGTCGGCTAAGGGATGTAATCCGGAAGATGGGCAGCAGCGTCTTCCTTGAACAATCACACCTAACAGCGCTCGCCAAGACTGGCGAGTATTGGCAAAACCCCCCCAGGAGGAGGCCTATGTCCAGCAGTGGACGTCCTATGGCTGATGATGTGATGTGATTAGAAATTTGTTTTATGTCATGAATAAAGTGTTGTATATTGTCTATTGATACTGCGATGATACTTATATAGACGAATTCCTGCTAAAGAGATCATCTAGTGAAGTTTTCGTTGGCAGATCCGCTCTAGAGCGTTTCTTCGAGACTCATACACACGGCATTCTGTGGTCTTGTCCGCACGCGGCAGCTGTTTGGCGAGTGGCGGGCGCGCCCGCGTATTACATGATGGAACCTCACGCTTGTGGACCAACGGGGCTCAGAATCGATGCCCAGGTAACCAACTTTATGGGTTCTCCCAATTTCGTGAATACAAGATATTTGATATTAATTGGCATGACTATATTAAAAGTTGAATGACTATTGATTATCTGTGACATGTTTTAAATTTAAATGAAAAGAAACTATAATTTTGTATTAAGAAAAATGTACTACAATTAAAAACTTCTTTAAACAAGGAATAAATTTAAGTTATGCTATATTCTTGGAGTGTACCTACTCATTAAGCCTTTCCAGTTACCAAATAACGCTTGTGTTCTAAAAACTATTTTTGATAGACGAATTGAAGTTACAAAATTCGTCACTTTTTTTGTCTTGTTGTATAGGATGACGGAGCTGCATGTGTGTGTACATTTACATCGCCAAAGTTGATGGCTTTTGCGTGAGTATGCTACAATATATTATACTACCCTCAAGTTGAAAATCTGTCGCCAAGCGTTGCGTAGTTTATAAGATCTAAGCGTAGCGACGGCGGAAAGCGACTTTGTTTTATCCTATCTAGAGACTAGCGACCCGCCCCAGCTTCGCACGGGTGCAATGTATATACTAACGTAGTACATATGCATGTGCTATACATATAAACCTTCCTCTTGAATCACTCTGTGTATTGATGGAAACCGCATTAAAATCCGTTGCGTAGTTTTAAAGATCTAAGCGTACAGACGGCGGGGAGCGACTTTGTTTTACACTATGTAGAGAGTGTTCTAGGTATATATTTAGTTTATTTCCGCTTAACAGTCGTTGCAGCTACAACAGAAAAGAGGATTTAAATTTAAAAAACTTGACATAAATATAAAACACTTGAAAAAAAATAGTAATAATTAAAAAACCTATCCGGAACTTTACTAATAAATAATCTAAAACTAAATTTCACATTAACTGAAAAGCTTAAACAAAACACTAATTAAAATAAAAACATAATCCACAAGTATTTAAATCCTCTTCGCTGCAATAACCACTTGCCATTTGAAATAAACTAAATATATACCTAGAACACTCAAAATGGACTTCCGCAAAGTAACGCCTAATTCAATCAATTACTATGTAGAGATTTAATATGATTCCATAGCCAATATAATGTAATTTTCTACATTCGATAGCTACCTCCAAAATATTCCGGTGGTCGAACGTCCGAAGCACAATTTTCAACTTTACGGAATGACTATATCGGTACAACCAATCAAGAAACTCAATGCGGACCCCCCAATAATAAAGCCGCTCCAAGAATCTGACCGCAGACTTGTACCTGCTACCAGCAAGGTTGGTCACCACCATCATCATCATCATCATCATCATCATCATCATCACCTTTCTTTTTATTCGAAATATATTTGTTTGACTACGCTCTCTCATCTAAGCAGTATGCAGGAGGCCGCAAAAGGTAGCGATGATAGCTCAGTGGATAGCGTGATCGGTTCACACGCAGAAGGGCGTGACTTCAAACCCCGACAATGAGGTTGAGCGGGTGAAGGAAACCATATCATGGTGGTAGGGCACTTTCTAGTACTCGGCTGGTTAGCTACCACCTTCAAGTTGTAAATCTGCCGCCAAGCACCTAGCGGTGTGTTCCGGCTGCACCGGTGCACTTGAGAGCCAATTCCATCCCAGGCTAGGTTACCATCTTCGACCACACTGTTAATACACTTCAGGTGAGCTGTGGTCAAATTCAAATTCAAAATCATTCATTGTAGGCTGTGTATTACAGTTAAGTATCAACAGCTACCATTTTAGGCATACGATATTTAGTACTTTTATATTATTATAATTATTATAGAACCTGGATGGCCGAGCTTCGCTCGGCTGAAAACACGAATAAAACGACGTTTTCTAAAAGTGAAATCTAGCTAAATCGATTTATCGCCCCCGTAACCCCCTGCATACTAAATTTCATGAAGATCGTTGGAGCCGTTTCCGAGATTCAGATTATATATTTATACAAAAAATTGCTCGTTTAAAGGTATTAGATAGATAGATATAAATACATTCGTCAAAAAATAATTATTTAATGAGTAAATTATTTCATAATAAATTGTCAATGTCATAAGTAGTAAATTTTAAATGTCATGTTGTCAATAATGTGTTTAAAATTTAATTTAAATTAATAAAGTATTTATTTTTTAATTATCTTTTATTTAAACGAGCAATTCTTGTATATATATATATATATATATTCTGAATCTCGAAAACGGCTCCAACGATTTTCATGAAATTTAGTATGCAAGGGGTTTCGAGGGAGATAAATCGATCTAGTTAAGTTTCATTTTTAGAAAAAATCGTTTTATCCGTGTTTTCAGCCGAGCAAAGCTCGGTCATCCAGGTACTGTATTATTAAATAAGAATGTCAAGTTGTTTATCATTTAAGAATTTGTAAATATTAACTTAACATCAGCTTAGTTTGGGGCTAGAAGATGCTGCGTGAAATATCCGACGATTGTATTAGATATCGCTTACCATCAGAAGAGCGTATAGTTCGCGTCATTACTTTTACATAAAAAAATAAACGATTACGTTTTAAGGTTGGCCTCGACGGCCGTAAAAGAAGAGCGGACGAGAAGGACAGAAAACATCCGCCCGGAAGCTCCACATGTCTCGACGCACAGCGAGCATCAGACAAACGAGACAAAGACCAGAGCAAACTCAAAGGTATTATATAGGGTGCCGCCAAGCAGTAGTGTGTAAACATTGCTGTGGTCCGGTTTGAAGGATACTGCAGCTATCGAAATTACAGGGCTGTTGAGACTAACCATCGAACGTCTCAAAGTAATGAGCGCCAAAGCAGCGATGTCCTGAACTTTGTTCCGTTAAAAGAAAGAAAGAAAATAATTTTATTTTATACATAACATAAACCGAACAACATAAAACAAACAAACAAAGACTAACAGTTACATACAAAATAGGGGCTCATCTCAGCATAATGCTGGCCTTACTACCATGTTACCCAAAGTCTTGGTTGCCGGTGTAATGGGACGTTACCTGTTACCGTCAGGACTTTTGATATTTTGTCTCTCTCAGGTCAACGCAATACAAACGGTCGTCTAGTTACCGCCGCAGTATCAGAAGTTTTGCCAAGCAGTAGTGTGTAAACATTACTGTGTTTCGGTTTGCAGCGATATTACTGGGCTGTTGAGATTAACCATCGAATGTCGTAATGAGCGCCAAACTTTGTTTTGACTTTGTTTTGTTACCCAAAGTCTTGGGTGCCGCTGTAATGGGACGTTACCTGTTACCGTCAGAACCTTTACAGACCACGTTGAATGACAGACAGTTGAGAGTTGGATGTTTTGTCTTTCTCAGGTCAACGCAATAAACACGGTCGTCTATTTACCGCCGTATCAGATGTCTTGCCAAGCAGTAGTGTGAAAACATTACTATGTTCCGGTTTGCAGCGATATTATAAGGCTGTTGAGATTAACCATCGAATGTCGTAATGAGCGCCAAAGCAGCAATGCCCTGGACTTTGTTTTGTTACCCAAAGTCTTGGGTGCCACTGTAATGGGACGTTACCTGTTGCCGTCAGGACTTTTACAGACTACGTTTTATGTTTGACTGTTTGATCTTCTGTCTCTTAGGTCAACGCAACACGAGCGGTTGGCTGGTACTCAACGACGGCACTCAATTCTTATCGGCCCAGCATTCCATGGCATGTAAGAAGTTCCCATACGCTTCCAGAGGGAATCAGGTTTGTCGTTGTATAGATTTCCTTACATACCGTAATATCATTTCAAATACATCATTAATAAAAAAGTTCGGTCGGTTCGCACGCCGAAGAGCGTAGGTTCAACCCTCAACAATGAGCTTGAGCTGCCGGTAAAGGAAAAACATTGTGAGGAAACCATAGCGTGGTGGTAGGGTACTCTCTAGCAAAGGTACAAGTTGAAAATCTGCCGCCAAGCAATTAACGGTGTGTTCCGGCAGCTTCACTTGAGAGCCAGTTCCATTCCAGGCTAGGTGTGCTTTACCATCTTCGACCGCACCGTCACTTAACATCAGGTGAGTTCTGGGCAAGCACCTAGACTGTAAGCGATTAAAAAAAAAGATGAAATTCATATCAAATACTCTACTGTCCCTTGGAGCTGTGAAAAAATCAAACTTCTAAGCCAACGCAATCAAAAGATACAGCCGTTTATGCTGCAAATTTTCGACACTCGCAAGGGAATCAAAACCTACAGGGTACTTCCCGTGAACTCAGGATCTTGAAATTTGGTACGAAGTAACGTCTTATAGCACAGATAAAGGAAAAATTGCGAAAAGCCTAAATTACCATAACTTTTACTTATATACCTACAGGTTTGTACGGAACCCTCGGTGCGGGCGTCCGACTCGCACTTGGCCGATTTTTTTTTTAATGTTTGACACCACCTGATTTTAAGATTAATCTTTCTTCATCCAAGGCGACGTCGTGCTCTGTGATGGCAGTGGCGATGTGTCGAGTCCAGGACGTGTGCCGCTGGTGCTCGTCCACCCTTGACCAGGTCCTGGAATCAGGAGACCAGCTCCACCAGGATAGCTACCTGCATTTCCATCCGGATAGCAAGATACTCTCCATCGAACAGGTGACCTATCAGAATTTATATATCTAGCAAAATGGTTATTGCAACTAGCCATCAAATCTCTTAAAGTAATGACATAAAGTAAGTCACGGTTTGATCAAATATAAGTCTTAGTCACAATTGAAGAGGCATAAAGTAACCTATGATTTGATCAAATATAAGTCTTAGTCACAATTGAAGAGGCATAAAGTAACCTATGATTTGATCAAATATAAGTCTTAGTCACAATCGAAGTGACATAAAGTACCTGCTGATATGAACAAATGTAAGTCATAGTCATAAATAAAGTCACATAAAGTAAGACAAACATGCATAAAGTAACTCATGGTATGAATGAATAAATATAAGTTTAAATCACAATTAAAGTGACATAAAATAAATTAAGTAAAGGTCCGGATAAGTAAATCATAGCATGAACAAAAATATAAGTTTAAATCACTATAGAAGTGACATAAATTAACTCATGGTTTGCTCAAATATAAGTCATAGTCACAATTAAAGTGAAATAAAGTAAGTCATGATCAAATATAAGTCTAATACTGCACATAGACATACATACATAGTTTTGTAATGTCATACAGATCTGTAAAATATATATTGAATTGAAATCAATATTATTGCAATCTGTTTTGTATGTTATTGAATAAATTCTACAAATATTATGGATGGATGGATGTTTTACTCTTTCACGCAAAAACTACTGAAAGGATTTGGATGAAATTTGGCATACATATAGTTTATGGCTTGGATTAACATGTAGGTTACTTTTTATACTGCAAACTGAACAAACTTTTATAGCTAGTAAAATAAAAAATGCGATGATTTTTTCCGGGTTCTCGCCAAAACTTCTAAGCATTCAAAATCAAAATCAAAAATCATTTATTCAGTTTAGGCCCTGGTAAGGCACTTATGAACGTTAAGTTACATGTTTGAATCTACCACCGGCTCGTAATTACACTTCAACTGAGAAGACTCCGGCAAGAAACTCAGTAAGGTATTTTTTGTGGATCTTTCTTTTCATATTAGGTTACAATTTACAGTTATAAATATTAATATATACATTATGCTTACTACAATTGTCACTTAGCCAGGGGGATGCAAGTGCAGAGAGTAGCTACAACAACCATATATTCCTGTCTTCCATGTAATGAGCCACCTTATAGTAGGCTTTGTCAATTAACCTCTGCTTTATAAAATCTTTGAATTTATTATAGGACATTTTAGTTACCTCAAATGGGATTTTATTGTAGAATCTAACGCAATTCCCGAGAAAAGACTTATTAGCTTTAGATAACCTGAATCTAGGTGTCACAATTTTATCTTTATTTCTTGTATTTAATTTATGGCGGCTACTATTAATTTCAAATGAATTTAAATTTTTCCGGACAAACATAATATTTTCGTAAATGTACTGTGACGGTAACGTTAATATCTTAAAATCTTTAAATCGATTTCGTAGTGATTCGCGAGGACCCAAACAATAGATTGCGCGAATTGCACTTTTTTGCAGAATAAAAATAGTTTCAAAGTCTGCTGCCCCACAGCAGTAGACTGTAGGACATTAAACTATGGAAATAAGCAAAGTAACCCAACCTGGCTGTAGCCACATCTGTTATTTGTCTAATTTTTCTAATCGCGAAGGCAGCGGAACTCAATTTACTAGCTAACTTTTCTATATGAGGACCCCATTGTATTTTACTATCTAATGTTACGCCGAGAGAGACTGTCTTATCCACTAGATCAAGTCTTTTACCATCGACTAAGATATGAGTGTCCCTCTTAGCAACATTGGGGAGAGAAAACCTTATACATTTTGTTTTACATGAATTAAGCATAAGATTATTGGCGGCAAACCATTTTGACTTTGATTTTGAATAATGTTTTCGTAAATGTACTGTTTCGAAAATGTACTTGCGTAGCGATGATAGCTCAGTGGTTAGCGCGGTAGGTTAGCACGCCGAAGGGCGTGGGTTCAAACCCCAGCAATAAGCTTGAGCTGCCGGTGAAGGAAAACATCGTGAGGAAACCATAGCGTGGTGGTAGAGTACTTTCTAGTACTCTGCTGGGTAGCTATCACCCTCAAGTTGAAAATCTGCCGCCAAGCATCTAACGGTGCGTTCCGGCAGCCTCACTTGAGAGCCAGTTCCATTCCAGGCTAGGTGTGCTTTACCATCTTCGACCACACCGTCACCTAACATCAGGTGAGTTGTGGTCAAACACATAGCCTGTCAGCAATAAAAAAAAAAATAAAAAAAAATGCCTACAAAATGATGTTTTGTTCAGGTGCTACGTAAATTTTACACTCCTGGTAACTGTGTGTGCCGCGTGGTGGTGTACCAGCCGAGACAAAGCGGCAAAGTCGACACGGATCTTTTGGAACAGGTACCAACCAACAGTGTAACGACTAGAATCATATTTTACAAGCTGATATAACTCCTTAGCAAATCGTCTAGGCGGGAACCTCCGCAGAATCAGATATTCTGCTGACAAGCAGTAGTGTGTAAACAGTACTGTGTTCCGGTTTGAAGGGTACTGCATCGAAATTACTGGACTGTTGAGTCTAACCATGGAAAGTCTCAAAGTAATGAGCGCCAAAGCAGCGATGCCCTGGTCTTTGTTGAAACCATAGGGTACTTCCAAGTACTCGGCTGGCTAGCTACCACTCTTAAGTTGATAATCTGCCGCCAAGCATCTAACAGTGTGTTACGGCGCCTAACTTAAGAGCCAGTTTAGGTTTAGTGTGCTTATCTTCTGACACACCGCCTCTTAAATATATCACTCAATCTAGTCTGTCATTTTGTCCAACAGCTGACAGAGTTCTTCCGGGAAGAGAGGTCAGGAGTTTTCATCGCCGGTGATGGAGATTTTGCCGTCGCACTGTTTAGGACACCCAGGGGTAAGGCCACTAATAAAATATATAGTCTCTTAATTTTTATTTGTTTTTGGCATCTCACTCTGTGCATTTTGCCATCGTTAAGTATTTCAATATTTTATGGGTAAATCTGTTGAACAGAGGTTTAATTCGGCATGTAGAGAAAAGAAATACTTCACTGATTCCAAAACCATTTGTACATTATTTTTACGTTTTAAACTCTTTAAACTATGAGAGATAGGGGTTTATTTTAATAAAATAAACTTGACTTTCAATTTACCTCTAATGACGTCACATAATAGGCTGTATAGGGTAGTATTTCAGTGCCTAAAAAAATGCAATGGCAAACGGAAAAAAAATCTGTCAACGTCAAATCAACGGCAGCCATAATAAACTCTTCCACAATTACACGTACGTTGTTTTTCGCTTTATTGATACAGATATCTGGATTATTTCACTTTAAACGTTACTCAGACTCTGATATCACCTTTATGAGGTTATATTATAAGATTTGTTTACTTCATATCAATTGTCAAAGTCAATCGAATATGTCAAAATAGCTATGTATCCTTTTTTTGTTTTACTTGGCAAGGGAATACAAATATTCAGCCTAATTTATCACGTCATCACTATATAAGGTTTGAAAAACGTATTAAAAATCAACCAACCGCACAGAAGCCAAAATATTCAAATTAGTTTCATAAAATAAAGTTTACTATCAGTCAAAAATAAAATAAAAAAACAAAAAAAACTTTACATACCAAATTGGGTAGTGGATTGACATATTTATGCATTTATTGAATGAATGAATGAATAACTCTTTATTATACACACTTAAAACTACATAATACAGAAGAAATAAACTATTCAATAGGTGTAACAACTGGCGACCTTATCGCTAAAAGCGATCTCTTCCAGGCAACCTTAGGATGGACAGGATTAGAGGAAGAAAAAGACGGGGTGTGTCAATAACGAGGATATGCATATAGGAGAATTCAAAACTATGACATATATCTACATATTGTTGAGCAGATGGTTGACAAAATTAATTTAAAAAATATTAATCAAGAAAATTTATAAACAAAACAGTCGGACCGTCGCGTCGCTTTCCATCAGGCGAGTTTGTGGCCAAACGAACAAAGATCTGTTTCCGTTTTTGTTCTAGGTTACTATATGTTTGATCCGGCTGACAGAGACCGGTATGGACGCGCAGTGGCTCCACCTTGTGTCGGGAAAGCGAGAGCTTGTTTCTCACAGTACCCTAACGTAAGTATCTATATAATAGACAAGCTTTCGCCCGCGATATCGTCCACGTTGACTTTAGAATTTGGTTCAGAGAGAAATGAAACGTGTAAACAACAAAAAAGCTCAGTCTCGGCCGAGCGCTCGAAGAGTCAACACGTCCTGAGGACGCCCCGTGTAAAGGCGACACACGTGCCCGCAACTGGATAGTAATTGTTAATTTTATTTTTTCAAATTTGACATATTTTCATAAAAATTATTTTATTATTATAATTTTTTTTCTTGACATTTCTTATTTATTTTCTATTATTGACATTACAATTATGATTGGAATGTAACATTAATTTTATTTTAATTTTGACATATTACCAATAAATTGATTATGATTATTATGATTATTGCAACTAGAAGAGGATATAAACACTTATTACATTTTTATTAGTTTTTAGGGTTCCGTATCTCAAAAGGCAAAAAAAAGGAACCCTTATAAGATCACTCTCTTGTCCGTCTGTCTGTCTGTCTGCCCGTGTGTCACCACCTATTTTTTTAGGAACGACTGGACCTAGCAAGTTGAAATTTATACCAAATACTTAGGTTTATAGTCCCTATTATATATAGGTGATCAAGGTGAGTTAACACGATAAAAAGATATGGGCAAATTTTGATTTTCACGAATTTGTTTTCAGAATTTTCATTTTACTTGTGCTGTTGTACCTTGCTTTTAAATTATTTTCCTTCCTATTAAATCCTTCTCACTGTTGTAATTGAAACGTCTGTTAAGCGGAAATAAACTGAATATATACCTTGAACACTCGACAATAATTGTTTCATTGATGTTTTAGATTTTGTGTTTTGGTTTCTAGGTGGCGACGTTGGTCGATAAGCTAGGTCCGAATATACCTCCTGTCATGAAGATAAAACAGAGCGAACCAGCAGCAGATGAAGTAAGTATTCTTGTCTGTATCTTAATTTTCTTAATATTCTTCTCTCAACTGTAAAATATAAATGTGATACTATAATCTTACTTGCTTTTACTTAATAGTAGATCTAAGGAGGTCGTCTAGGTAGGTGCCACCGCAGTACTAAATATTCTGCCGCCAAGCAATGGCGTGTAATTTTTACTGCATCCCGGTTGGAAGGTTTCTGCTGCTAGCGAAATTACAGTGCTGTTGAGACTAACCATCGAACGTCTCAAAGTATAGAGGCATTTTTTTTTGTGGATCTTTCTTTTCATATTAGGTTACAGTTTATACAGTTTACAGTTATCTATCTATCTATATCTTTAAACGAGCAATTCTTGTATATTTATATATATATATATATATATATATATATATATATATATATATATATATATATATATATATTCTGAATCTCGAAAACGTGTCCGCGAGGGATCGGGATAACGGAAGGGTAAAGGAAACACCTTGCTTCGTATCCCTGAGCTGGTTGTATTTCCATTCAAATCAAAAACAAATCATCAATTCTTAAAAGACAAACACCACCGCGTGCTAACTCGCTTATAACGCCATCTAGTTTTATCGTCGGTGACTAAACTAAACAGAACTTTGTAACTCGAACAAAACGGCTCCAACGATTTTCATGAAATTTTGTATCCAGGGGGTTTCGGGGGCGAAAAATCGATCTAGCTAGGTTTCATTTTCAGAAAACGTCGTTTTATCCATGTTTTCAGCCGAGCAATGCTCGGTCAACCAGGTACTAGATATTAATACATTATGCTTACTACAATTGTCACTTAGCCAGGGGGATGCAAGTGCAGAGAGAAGTTACTACAACCATATATTCCTGTTTTCCACGTAATGAGCCACCTTATAGTAGGCTTTGTCAATAGTCATGTCAGTCAAATGTCAATTTAGGTAGGACCCTCATATTGCATCAGGGCTTTTTGATACCTTGCCACTTAACTATGCTTATATGTTCACAACTTTTCAGGTGAAAGTAATAAAAAGTAGTGAAGACAAACCGAAAACTGATGAAGATAAGAAGGGATCTGACAGTGGAAGTGATGACCATGTAAGTTTAAACGGGATTGACAAGCTTGGGGCACTTATTTAAAAAGGGGGAGATTGTGAACAACTTTTACTATCGTGCATAAAATACAGGTCGCACTTTTCGGATGGATCCGTCAAATACCAGCTAAAGGCGTTAGTGTATTGAGAAGCGTGCCAAGATGCCCATCTGCGAGGACTCCATTGTTTAAGCTAAATTACAAGGCCCAGAACATCGTCGCAAAGTTGCTAGTTTATCGGTTTTTTATCGGATTCATTTCGGAAAGTGTGATTTAAAACTACACGGTCTAATTCCCCCACGCCCAGCTCAGCCAGAAGTTCGAAAGAGCGACATCGTTTCACGGTTAACGTTCCAAAAACTCGAACGAAACGATTTGATTCCACGTTCATTGTGCGGACCGCTGGACAGTGGAATGCGCTGACTGAGTGGATGTTCCTCAATGGATACAATGTAATATACATTTAAAAAAAACGACCAAGGCGTCATTCGAACATGGTACACGATCCCCATGTGCACACTAGCTTTGGAACTCTTTGTCGGAGTGTGTTTCCCAAAAAGTACAACATAGGTGGGTTTAAACCAAGATTTAAACAGGTTCCTTCTAGGATTGCTTATTCCATCCTAGACCACATCGTTGGTTAACATCAGACAGGATGTAGTCAAACGTGAACCTTAAAAAGTACTACACGTTTTCTTAATTTTTACTTTTTCAGGTGAGATTCGAAGAACCTGCCTCCTTCCAAATATACGGCATGGAAGTAACTAGTCTACGCAAATTGAACAAGCACGAGAAATAATCAAAATTCTCTTTTATAATTTACAAAACGGAGTCTTAAGTTATAGTCTTGGTCTAAATTTACTTTGTGAAGGGTAATGCAGCTTGGTTTAACACTACATCATTTGGTGAAGTCTTACGTCGGATGATTCTCAGTTGAGCGATTCCTTTTGTGTTAATGACAGAAGTATAACTTCAATATGTTAATCATTATTGTTGACTTAATATTCTGCTATTATTGACTTGACATTTTACTCCGTTTGACCTAAAGTTTCATTTGACTCTATTTTACATGAGTTGACTCAAATTGTTGAATTTGTTATTTTGACGTAAATACGTATTATAGCGGAAGGTAATTCAGGAAACCGACGATAACAAAATCTGTGGATACAGTTTCGTGTCGCTACATAATTATGTATCTATTATTTATCCGAAATGTTATTACACCACTCGATAGCTAAAGGATCAAAGGATTCGTTCACGCAGACACAAAAATACCAAGATTACCCGTTGACCAACTGACAATTTAATGATGATGAATGACGTATTAATTTTTTTCAAAATATTTTACATTCCACTTTAGAAATGCAATATAATATCAAAAATAAATATATATAAAGTGATATATCTTTTGTGTCTGATGATTACTGCCTTCTATTAATGGTATAAGAAACTGTTTTTTTTATGGGGTGCGATTTCTGACTCATTTTGTATATCTGTGTTAGCAGCGCTGCAATAGAGTACGAGGGTACCAGTTTTCCGTCTTCAATACTAGCTTTGAGCCAGCTCGGACCACAAGGATTTCTGAATGGCCACCCAACATCCCTGCATTGCTTATTCACAATTTGACGTTGCTTCACTTTTGACGGACGTCAAATAATCCCAATTCCTAAATTTTTCGTCATTTGATGCCGCGAGATATACTTTTGACTCTATTTTGTAATTTATTATCCTTCTAATAATTAATTTTCTTACTTTCACACTTACGCTGCCTTGCGTCTCGTTTACATATCGTGTTATGTGGTGTTCTGTTATTAGTTTAATTACCGGGGCAATTTTAATAATTAGTACCTGGATGACCGAGCTTTGCTCGGCTAAAACGACGTTTTCTGAAAATGAAACCTAGCTAGATCGATTTATCGCCCCCGAAACTCCTTGCATACTAAATTTCATGATCATTTTTATATTTTGAATGGAACGGTAGAAGTTTTGTGGAGACCCAGCGATAGTGTTAAGCGGTAGTGTGAAAGCCTTTAGACCAATTGTTACGGATTGAAGTACTACATTTGTGAGTGTAAATTTTAGTACTAACCACATTTCGTCGAAAAAAAATTGTAAAAACGATTTGTAATAAAATGTTCAATTAAATTTTATTTGTTTTATTGTAAGTTGTAAATGTGAAATTTATTCCAAACGAAAGTTTTCTACTAGTGCGTTCTATCCGTCACAACAAACATTATCACGAAGTAAGACGCCAAATTAGCGATGCCTTGGCCTTTGTTTTGTTACTCAAAGTTCTGTGTATCGCTGCAATGATCATGGGCTGACGTTATCTCTTACTATCAGGAAAATGTGTAGTTCATCTTATTACTTTTACATTTAAAAAAAAAGGTAGGCTGTGACTGTCTTTGTAACTTGTAAGCACACTGTTTTCGCTTCTACCTTTGTTAAGTTTTTGTTATAGTAAAAATTAAACTCACTAAAATAGTTACATGTAAGTTATATATTTTTAGTCAATTTCGTATACATAATTCTAGCTGTTTCCACATATTTTTCTTCAAAATTAGATTGAATTGAGAATTTCACCCAATGTGAAATTCTCAAAGTAGATTTATCAAAACCTATCTTCATATCGACCAAATATGCAAGAACGATACATGCGTCTAAATTTTCTTTAGCCGATAGATACATATGGTACGCTCTATTGAGGACACGACAATATGGAAACCAGAGATTCTTTACACCTGTCTTTGATTTCTCATAAATATTATAATAATTATCAGCAAAGTTGATACAAGTTACCAATGCTGAATATTCGTTGTTACCGTCGAAGAGTAAGTCGTATAATTCTCCAGCTTTTACTTTATATAAATTTACAGCTTGAAAGAACAAATGTGGTAGCTGGAGTCCATTCCATTCCATGTACAGGATGGAAGTCGCGCGCAACACTCTTTTTGTCTTCTCATCTTTAGTGTTCAAGTAAGTTTCAATAGCTAAATATGCGCAGCCTACTAAGTTTTCTTTCTTAACTTTGAACCGACATTTAGGTAGAGTGTTATTTAACGGTGACGGACAGAGTTTAACGTAGTTATCGTGTGTTTGTATATTTTTGAATGCATTTAAAAATTCGGCTTCGTTTTTAACGATCCTTCTCAGCATTAGTAGAGTGATATATGTCGTGTTGACGTTTAATATTACGTATTTGCTTTCGTCGTATGTTGCCGCGAGTTCTTGTATCAACTGGTTGATTTTATTCATTAGCTTATTAGCTGAAAGTTGAGGTAACTGAGCTTCCTTCAAATCTAATTTCACTTCCTCGTCTTGCGCCAGAATTTCATTTTTATTGATATGAAATATAGCCTGAGAAGTGTCTCCGAATTGTCTTGCATGTGTCAATACATATTCCATAGCATCTTTTGTATACTTTTCCGTTTTTCCTGAGTAAGCGAGATAAACTATTTTAGCGCATTCCAAATACATAGACAGTTTAAACTTTGCGTGTTTTTTCAAAATATCTGCTACTTTTTGTTTTGCTTTCAAATCGTCCCAAATAAGCGATTCAGTTCTGAGCATTTTACTTAGTTTTATCATGTAAAAAGATGTGTTGTTTGTTAAAGACTTCATCAGCTTTTCGTCTTCCTCGCCGAGTTTTTCATCCATATCTTCGTTGATAGCTACAAGTAACCTTTTCTTATACATTGAGATCACTTTTGACATTTTTTCGTTTAATTCTTGTTCGTCTTTCTCCATTTCATCAGATATATTTCGTAAAAACTCTTGCGCAGACGAATTTACATCTTGACCTTCTGGAATACCGCTGGTATCCTTGTCCGACTCATCTATGGAAGTATTTTCTATAATATCAATACTATCTCTATTAGCTTCACTATCAACAAAAACATCTTTTACTATTTTGTAAATATCATTATATTTACCATCACTGGTATCATTGGTATTATCTGATTCATAATCAACGAAATCATCTTCCGTAATATAGCTGACATGTTCCAGTTCATAGTCATCGCTTTTATCGTCCAATTCTAACCAGAATTCTTCCTCGTTCTCACTTGCTATATCGGACATTTTTGTTCTAATTAACCACTAAGTCTCTGAACACTACCACAGATATATTAATCACTTAGTTTTAGTAAATATTTAGTCACTGTAGTACTTTTTAATGAGTATTTTAAAATTTGAGCCTCGGTTAATAAACAAAGCTTGTAAACAAAGCCGCTGTGCTCACAATACTAAAACATTATAAGAACAATGTGTACCGCACATGCAGCGCGACCGTAACCGGTCAGATTACTAACTGGTGATTCACTCTGTAAAAACATATTTAAGGTGGACGCACACGTACACCTCCGCACTCAACGTACAGCATAATCGGCAATTCAGAAACCTGATGATGAACCTCAGAACCTGGTGTTGCAGCTATATATCTATCATCTGCATCCGACGTGTAATTACATCACTCGATAGCTGAAGCATCAAAGACGTCATTCGTTACGTCGAGAACTTTAAACACGGAAAAAAGCAGCTAAACTAGCAAAAAGCTGAGCTTTGTGAGGGCTCGCGTAGTTTGTCTAACGGGTAATAATTTTTAAGACTGTTTTTAAATTATTGTAAAACCTCCAAGTTGGGAACACTGATTACGTCTGATTCTAGTGGTGTCATCTAGTATTAAGTAGATTAACTACGATGTATTTGAGTATTGAGCTTAAGAGGAAAGCAGTCAACTGAGACATTTGAAAATTAGGAATTTCACCTAGCTATTTCTGTCGCGCCGCACGCAGCACCCGCGTACATACTAAGCGAAAGGGACAACTGCACCTCGGGCTCATTAACCCGAAATAAAATGAGCAAAATCGAGGTTTCGTATTCCTCTGTTTCCTCCTCCAAATTTAGACCGATTTTAGTATTTCTTTTAACAAGTAAATAAGAAGGATGTGTTCTTTGCCTGTGCGTTTTATTTTTTTAAGATTATGTCTATGAGATTGGGAATTTGGACGTTGAAACACAGCGTTGAAACTAGGTAAATTTTAAGATTTTTGAAGATTCCTAGCTCTTATAAAAAAAACATATATCAAGAAATCAAAACAGAGGGGCATGAAACTAGCAAGTATCTACTTCCTATCTAAAAATTATTGCTCTAGTATTAAAATCCAGGAAGGAAAATGGGGAAAACGTTTGTATGAATAAAATGACGACTTGTTTCCTCTTAATTCTATTGCAGCGATGTTAACTCTGGTTTCCTGACAGATGGCGTTAGTAGTACAATAACATTCTGTCCAATGAATGCAAAATTGTTATTGTTCATTTGGTTCAATAGTTATAAAATTATGTTTTTTTTGACAGATAACACATCTAGATATGAAGTTAAATTACCCTCTCTACCCGTGGTTACTGTAAGAGTCGGCTAAGGGATGTAATCCGGAAGATGGGTAGCAGCGTTTTCCTTGAACAATCACACCTAACTGCGCTCGCCAACCCGCCTGCCAAGCGTGGCGAATATTGGCAAAACTCCCCCAGTAGGAGGCCTATGTCCAGCAGTGGACGTCCTATAGCTGATGATGTGTGTAAAAAAATAATAGTTTTTTTTTATAGCTGACAGACTTTGTATTTGACCACAGCTCACCTGATGTTAAGTGACGGTGTGGTCGAAGATGGTAAAGCACACCTAGCGTGGAATGGAACTGGCTCTCAAGTGAGGATGCCGGAACACACCGTTAGATGCTCGGCAGCAGATTTTCAACTTGAGGGTGGTAGCTAGCCAGCCGAGTACTAGAAAGTACCCTACCACCACGCAAAACACTAAATTAACACTAAATTTAGATTTATCAGCAAAAGCCTTCAAAATTAACCTTTAGTATAATTTAGTATAACCTAGTGCGTTGGGAACTGGCAAGTGTGCGTTTGCCTCAATACTGATGACCAATCAGTTGAATAGTGAGGGGGCCACTGTTGTATGTTATTGAATGATGTTTTAGAAAGTCCCTACCAAAGACCGTGGATTCAAAGACCAACAATGAGCTTGAGCTGACGGCGAAGGAATACATCGCAGTATCAAATATTCTGCCGCCAAGCAGTAGTGTGAAAACATTACTGTGTTCCGGTTTGAAGGGTACTACAGCGAAATTACTAGGCTGTTGAGGCTAACCATCAAGTCTCAAAGTAATGAGCGCCAAAGTAGCGATGTCCTGGACTTAGTTTTGCTACTCAAACTTCTGTGTATCGCTGCAATGGTCATGGACAGGCATTATCTCTTACCATCAGGAGAGCGTCTCGTTCGTATTACTTTTTTACATAAAAAAAAACATGTATACTTAGAATAATAATCTAAGCATATATGTATATTATATACATGTACGAGTAGTGTTATCTATATCTTTAAACGAGCAATTCTTGTATATATATATATATATACAATATAATATATGTATATATATGTATATATATATATATATATATATACATATATATAAAGACGATTTTTATGAGATTTTGTATCCAGGGGGATTCGGGGGCGAAAAATCGATCTAACTAGGTTTCATTTTCAGAAAACGTCGTTTTATCCATGTTTTCAGCCGAGCAATGCTCGGTTAACCAGGTACTAATATTAACATGCCAATCCAATAATAAATTAATCGATCATATAAATAAATAATCGAACACCATCATCCATTTATTTCTTTTTCTTCTTGTGAAGATATGTGACAAATAATTATAAAACTTTTGAAACAATTAGGTACATAATTAAGGATGCCCCTTTTTTGTGGTACCTTTTTTATTGTTGACAAGCTAGGTATTTGACCATAGCTCACCTGATGTTAAGTGACGGTGTGGACAGGGCATCGCTGCTTTGGCGCTCATTACTTTGAGACTTTCGTTGGTTAGTGTCGACAACTCTGTATTTTCGTTTATATTTCCGTAATTTTCATAAACAGCTTTGTTGACTCAATGGTAGTATATATATCAGATATACCGTGGTCGTCAAATTGCGGCCCGCGGGCCGCATGCGGCCCGTGGCCGTTATTTGTGCGGCCCGCGACAAAGTAAAATATTTCAACGGTCAACTATATACCTACACTAGCTGCGCCCCTCCGGTTTCACCCGTGTAGTTCCCGTTCCCGTGGGAATACCATGATATAAAGTATCCTATGTGTTAATCCAGGTTATAAACTATCTGTGTGCCAAATTTCATCCAAATCCGTTCAGTAGTTTTGCGTGAAAGAGTAACAAACATCCATCCATCCATGCATCCATCCATACTTACAAACTTTCGCGTTTATAATAGTAAGTAGGATGTCAAACAATAATCAGATTTTACGTTCGTTTTAGAGCGCCTTCACATACTCTGCGGCCCGGCGCTGGCACTCACATTGCTAGAAAAATGTGACGACCGCTGATATATCTGCTTGAGCTGTAAGGCGTGGATTCGATACCCACCCAGGATGAAGATTTTGTTGTATAAACAATTTAATGTTTGTTCTGTGTCTGGGTGTTCTGTATGTATTTACCAAAGTTAAAAGTATATAAGTATTCTATCAGTTTCCTGGTTCCCATAGTGCAAGCTTTGCTTAGTTTAGGGCTAGATGGCGCTGTGTGAAATGTCGAACGATATTTATTTATGTGGGCCGTTCAAGTATTACGTAAGCACCAAAGGGGGTGGAGGGAGTCTTTACTTTGCTTATTTTTGACGACATTGCGGATGAGGCGATCTGAATGATGATAATATCAGCAAAGTCGTATAAATTATGCTGATTGTTTGGTTTCCTTGTTATCGACACGCCACGTTTTAGCGAAATGGCTGCTAATTAAACCAATATTTACTTAAGCATAAGAGAGGGAAGTAAGAGCTTTGCTTACTTTTGCTGACAAGGCGGAGGGAGGGGTTAATAATTACTAAAATTCTGCTAACGTAATACTTTAATGGTCCCTAACTATTCATTTATTATTTACTTTGTGGTAGATTTCTTTTGTACAAGATATTCTGCCGCCAAGCAGTGTGTAAACATTACTGTGTTCCGGTTTGACGGGTGCAGCGACTTTACAGGGCTGTTGAGACTAGCTATCGAAAGTCCCAAAGTAATGAGCGCCAAAGCAGCGATGCCCTGGACCTTTTTTTTTATAGCTACAACAATATTCCTGTCTTCCACGTAATAAGCCACCTTATCCACTTGGCCGTCCGACCTCTAAATCGACTTTACCGTCATACGTCCAGCGTTTTCGCGCGCGAGCGCCGTTGCCTGCTATGCATAACCTTGTCAACAAAACCCGTGATTATGGCTAAACTATAGTAGCTACAGAATATAAAAAAATATGTAAAAACTCTACAAAAAACGCAGATTCAAACTTTATATTAAAATTACTCTTGGATTTTAATCTTAAGCCTTAACAACTGAGTAAAACATGCGGATTTGATAAAAAACACGTAATATTTTTTTTTATTTATAGATTAATGTTATTAATTCAACCTTATTTTTTAAATGTGCTTGTTAAAATGTAAAGAAGAGGATTCTACATTTCTAATGGTACTATGATGTTCATGTTTTATTTACTTAAAAGAAGTAAATTAATCAAATCTTTAGACATAGTCATCACATTCTGTTGGTGTGATATTGAAGTCGTACGGAAGAAAAGTCTGTGGAACGCGTCGATATTTCCTTAAATTTTTTGTAAATCTTTTAATAATACGATTCGAAAAGTAAATCAGGACAATATTTATGAAACATTATTTAATATTTTACCAAATTTTTACTAAAATAAAGCAATTATCAAAAAAATTACAAAAAAGCGCTAACCAACTATCGTTTCCGAGCGTGTACCATTTTAAGGTTGATCTCGTTAATTATATACCACTTCAAACACTGATAAATTAACTTAATCCTTCAGTAAAGATCCTCAACATAATTTAAATATAATACAATTGTTAAAATACATAATATATTTAAAAAACTAACGACATATTTGCCAAACCAATATTTGCACGCGCATATACCAACAAACTGAGTTTCGAAAAATTTACTCTCTTTAATAAATTACTTCGACAATGACATCTTTGTATTTTCTAGTAAACTATTTCATAGACTATCGATATATATTGTGATTCAATTCAAAAGTATTTCGCTAGGTGCTACTTTTCAGAATTATTTGAAACGAGAGCGATTGGTTACTGTGTTAACCATGGACGTAAGACCGGAATTTCAAACTGGTTAACACAGTAACCATGGACGGTTGAGTGCTTATAATAAGTTTTGTCAATTAACCTCTGCTCTATAAAATCTTTGAATTTATTATAGGACATAGGACATTTTAGTTACCTCAAGTGGGATTTTATTTGGTTTAATTGGTTGAAATATGATGATAATTGTCGGATAATGTCAAGCCCGCTCAGCTTCGAGTTTTCATCGAAAACGCTGTCTAATCCCTTTGAGATATAACAAAACAATGCATGGTGGGATATTCCTCTTTTATAGATCTACAAAAAAGTCCGCGGTGGCATATATCTACCTTTTAAGGATAGCTTACTATACCCATTCTTACTGACCGTGCGAAGCCGGGGCGAGTCGGTGGTTAATAAATATAATTTTGTAATGCCTTTCATTCCCAAAATGCGTGTCATGTTTATTAAAATAAAATTACTTAAATAATAACAATTACCTACCTACTCAGTGACCACAAAACAATATACAATTATATGATAAATAAGTAAAGTTTGCACCGGAAACTTGACACGCAGACCTCATAATAAACTGAGTCGTACTTATCTGAAGGGTAACACGGAACGACACTACTTAGCCGACAGGAGTGATCTGTGTCTACAAATAAATATCGTTCGACATTCCACACAGCGCCATCTCGCCCCAAAGTAAGCAAAGCTTGTACTATGGGAACAAAATAACTGATAGAATACTTATATATATACTTTTTTTTGTAAATACAATATATATTATTTATTTTGTGTAAAAGTAATGAGACGAACGAGACGCTCTCCCGATGGTCAGAGATAACACCTGTCCATGACCATTGCAGCGATACATAGAAATTTGAGTGACAAAATAAGGATGATAGCTCAGTGATTAGCGTGGTCGGTTCGCATACCGAAGGGCGTGGGTTCAAATCCCAACAATGAGCTTGAGCTGTCGGTGAAGGAAAACATCGTGAGGAAACCATAGCGTGGTGGTAGAGTACTTTCTAGTACTCGGTTGGCTAGCTACCACCCTCAAGTTGAAAATCAGCCGCCAAGCATCTAACGGTGTGTTCCGGCAGCCTCACTTGAGAGCCAGTTTTATTCCAGGCTAGGTATGCTTTACTAGCTTCGACCACACCGTCACTTAACATCAGGTGAGTTATGGTCAAACACCTAGCCTGTCAGCCATAAAAAAAAACATGAGGATGTAATTTATTGTACATTAGTATTTTGCCATGAAGCCCAGTGAGGTCCTGTTTCTTAACTTTAACTAACCTAGTCCATGCGATGAATAATTATTACTTATTTCTTAATAATGTAAGGTCATCTACAGTCGGCTTATTCAACAAATTTAATTATTAAAAACTCAAATTCATCCGTTTTATTCTTAGCAGACACAATGCATCGATTTAAGTATAAACAAGGAAACGCGTTGATACCACGTAAGCAACTTAAACACGTCCATTTTTCCCCACTTGTGCCCATTCTCCGACTGTGCAAAGACTATTTATGTATCACGCATAGATGTGATGTTCGCCGTGGTGGTGCTGGCGTAAGAATTGTACCCCACCCTCTCTACCCGTGGTTGCCGTAAGAGTCGGCTAAGGGATGTAATACGAAAGATGGGCAGCAGCGTCTTCCTTGAACAATCACACCTAACTGCGCTCGCGAACCAGCCTGCCAAGCGTGGCGAGTATTGGCGCAACCCCCCCAGGAGGAGGCCTATGTCCAGCAGTGGACGTCCTATGGCTGATGAGTTTGTGTGAAATGCACAAAATGTAACTACTAAAATAGTGCCTATTAAAAATTGACGTATAATTTCAGCCTACTTTATGACGAAGCCAAATTATTCAAATTAGTTTCATGAAATAAAGTTTTCAGTAAAAAAATATAAAATAAATACAATAATTAAACTGTACATACCTAATTCTTTTATTGATAGTAAAAACGTCACGAATGATAATATAATCTACAGAACGAACACGCAGGTTGGTTGGTTTATTTGCACTCACTTATTTGTTTTGAATTTCTCTTCAAGGTAAATAGATAAATAGATAGATAAATAAAATAGATTTTGTTGGTTATACATTTGTTTTAGGATTCAGAATCATAATCAGAATCATTTGTTGGCCATAAATAACAACGATCGTTACAGGCAAGTCAATATAACAATAAATAATCGTTTTAAAATTAAAATTAAATTTCAGCTAAGTTAACAAACGAAATAATATTTTCACCGTATTTTAAAATAAGTAGCAGGTAATTAATTCACTGTGTTTCTATATACAAAAATGTGTTTTCTGAGATATTCATTAACATATATTCATTTAAACAGTAAAATGGATTGCTTTCAAAGAAAAGTTTGAGTGTTTGTTTAAATGTTTTAAAATTCAAATCGGTAATACAAAGAGGTAATTTATTGTACATAAGTGTTTTGGCATGAAGGCCCTGACTTTATTGATTACCAACATTATATATTGACTAGCTGCGTCCTGCGGTTTTACCCGCGTGGTGATGGATGATGATGATGAAAAGTTACTAATCTTATATAGCCTGCATCTCAAAATCCTTGCTTAGCGGATGCCTACGTCATAGTAGCTTTATGCATGCAAAGTCTCAGCCCGATCGGTTTAAAATTTACAAAGTTTCATACAAACTTTCATCCCCTATTTTATCTCTTTGGGGGTAGAATTAATCAAAATCCTTTCTTAGCGGATGCTTACGTCATAACTTCTACCTGCATGCCAAATTTCAGCCCGATCCGTCCAGTGTTTTGGGCTGTGCGTTGATATGCTATGTCAGTCAGTCAGTCACCTTTGAGTTATATATATTTAGATAGATAGACAGAGGTCTCTCTTGAAGTCTCTCAGTTCGCGTCCTCTCACAATCGCCACTGGACTCCGTTAGCAGCTCCCAGCTAAAGTTTTGGATTTTAAAAAGTTTTTATTACTGCATTGGTTTGCGTTTGACCATCTTGCCTCATGTTAAGCGAAACAAGTACGCTTGCCTAGAAGAAACCCAGATTCTATCTATCGGGGATCAGTTGATGATAGCTCAGTAGTTAGAGCGATCGGTTCACACGCCAAAGGGCATGGGTTCAAAACCCAATAATGAGCTTGAGCTACTGATGGAGGAAATATCGTGTGGAAACTATATCATGAAGTAGGGTTAGTGTAACTGTAGATTAGTGTAACGGTGTGTTCCGACAGCCTCACTTGAAAGCCAGTTCCATTTTATACTAGGTGTGTGTACCATCTTCGACCACACCGTCACTTATCATCAGTGGTGGAACACCTAGCCTAAAAAAACACTCACTCGGGCAGCACATTACTATGTTTAGTGGTTGGTACGATGAAGGTATGAAATCGTTTAGGACGAGTAATTTTTAATTTTTAAAATGTGTATCAATGTGTGTGTGTGTGTGGAATTGTGTGTGTTCTACGTGTTAATGTTACTTGTAACACAAATACAAAATATAAATATTTTATTGATAACTTCAAAGTTAAAATAATAATACTTCAGTCAAATGCACCATCTATCAAATAGCTTTTATTTATTCTTTGACGAGTTTTGACATTCTTTCACACGTGAATAATTATATTATGAATATTAATCGAATGAGCATTATGCACACGAAAGTGAATAAATTAGTCGTGTCAAATAAAGTACATTATGATTTTTATCGATAAATTTAAATTCTGAATATCATAAATAATTATTCTTTTGACAATGGATTCAGAGTGGATTCACCAGTTGGGTGTCGAAGAAGTTAGTCTTAAAAAAGGTTAGTACAAAAATAAAGTTTTGAGCTTTAATCAAATAGTTCATCATCATCATCATCATTTTAGCCGTAGGACGTCCACTGTTGTATCTAAGCCATTAACTTTCATGAAGACGGGTTGGGAGCGGCATCCAGAGCGTTTTTGCGGTCTTTATTAGGTCGTCCTACGCTGTGCTTGCCGGTCCGTAGTCTACTCCAGAACTTTGCATTGCAGCCCCAATCAACTAGTTATTCGCCCCGAACCGCGACCTCGTGTTTTTTTTTAATTCTGAAGTAGCAACCCTTTTCAGCTTCTCACGTATGTATGAATCGAAATTCTGTAAAATATAGTGAAAATTGTATTCAAATCCTTTACGTAATTGACAAAAGCTAAATTAGGCGTTTTTTTTTTCGCTACATTATTTTATTCGCAATCAATTAAAGTTAAAATATTATAACAAAAATATTAAACTCGTCTACAGTTTTATTAAGTACTAGCTGTGCCCGCGGTTTCACCCGCGCTAGATACCTACGTCATAGTAGCTTTATGCATGCAAAGTCTCAGCCCGATCGGTTTAAAATTGACAAAGTTTCATACAAACTTTCATCCCCTATTTTATCCCCTTGGGGGTAGAATTAATCAAAATCCTTTCTTAGCGGATGCCTACGTCATAACATCTACCTGCATGCCAAATTTCAGCCCGATCCGTCCAGTGGTTTGGGCTGAGCGTTGATAGATCACTATGTCAGTCAGTCAGTCAGTCAGTCAGTCAGTCACCTTTGAGTTATATATATTTAGATAAATGTACATTTATACGTATATATTTACAATTTCTGTTTTACTTATGCTGTATTTCACACGTTTAATTACGTCGGATAATGCGACTATAGTTTCGACCACATCCTGTGGCCTTCTTCAAGGAGTCAAAGCAGAATAAAAGTAAAGCCACCAAGCAGTGCAAACATTACTGTTTCGGTTTGAAGGGTACTGCAGCTAGTAAAATTACAGGGCTGTTGAGACTATCCATCGAGATTCTCAAAGTAATGAGTGCCAAAGTAATAATGAGACGAACGAGACGTTCTCCTGATGGTAAGAGATAACGCCTGTCCATGACCATAGCAGCGATACACATAACTTTGAGTAACAAAACAAAGTCCAGCGCATCGCTGCTTTGGCGCTCAATACTTTGAAACATTCTGTGGTTGGTCTAAAGAGCTCTGTAATTTTGCTAGCTGCAGTACTCTTCAAATCGGCCAGTAATGTTTACACACTACTGCTTGGAGGTAGAATATCTGGTACTGCGGTAGCCTAAGAAAATTTACCACCAAGTAAAATTTACACACAACTGCTTGGCGACAGAATATTCGTAAATGCGGTGGTGTCTATAACCTCATGCTAAGTAGATTATTGCTTTTGTAACTTTTTTCTTATTTTCTCGTGTCAGCTATGGATCCAGCGCAAGCTATCGAGCAAGTCATGATGTCCCGGCAGAAGGGCATGATCGAGGGGATAGCACGCGGTGACTCTGATATACAGAAATACTACAACAATGCTACCATCTTCATCACGGGCGGATCTGGTTTCTTGGGAAAACAGTTGGTGGAGAAGCTGTTCAGGTAAATATTATAAAGAGAAACTTCTGAGATAGCGATTCTATAAATGAGGGTAACATTCGATTAGCGATATTGATTTGCGCGGTCGGTTCGCATACTGAAGGGCGTTGGGGCGTGTATGCCCCAACAATGAGCTTGAGCTGCCGGTGAAGGAAAACATCGTGAGGAAACCATAGCGTGGTAGTAGGGTACTTTCTAGTACTCGACTGGCTAGCTACCACCCTCAGTTTGAAAATCTGCCGCCAAGCATCTAACGGTGTGTTCCGGCAGCCTCACTTGAGAGCCAGTACCATTCCAGGCTAGGTGTGCTTCACCGTCACTTAACATCAGGTGATCTGTGGACAAACATATAGCCTGACAACAATAAAAAACAAAAAAAAAAGTAAGCCTATCTATAATACAAAAAACCCAGCGTTTTGGCAGCCAATTGGGCTTTTGATTCAATCTAAAAACCATAGTTAAGGGTCGGGGTCAGTAACGCCTCAGCGCTGAAGACTGTCACAAATTGGAACGGATACACTTTGAAAATTAGATCTACCACCAAGTAAAAAGAAAGATTATATATTTTTATCTATATTTAGAATGTTAAATACCGTATAAAATATTGTTTCATTTTAAAACCTGACACCAAGCAAGTTTAATTTGTATACTACATAGGTAAGCGTTTGTTAATATACGATGTTGAACTATGTGCTGAACAATGCGAATTCTCGGACCACGTGATCTAGTTCGTTTGTATTGTATTGACCTCTATTACCACAAATATGATATATAAATTTCCACTGAGACAGCAAATGATGTGCACATCAATTAATTATTTATTATCATCATTATTTTTTGTTTTAGATAGGCTCGCGTTTGACCGCCAACTCGCTTGATGTTAAGCGTAGATGCGGTCTATAGTGGAGCACGCTCGCCTAGAAGAAACCGATTCACTCGCGACTTGAAGGCACCTCACTTTGCTTCTCTGTCGTTTTTCTACCGGATACACTTTGGATAGTGCGGTTTAGATCTGCATGGCCTAATTCAACCCTGACCATTCTACTATTTGACAGCCAAGAGCTCTAAGAAGCGTCACCGCTTCATGGTAGATATTCCCAAAATTCGAACTAAACGGTTTGAATCTACTTTCATTGTAAACAATGGAATTTTCTGCCCGAGTGGGTGTTTCCTGATAGATACAATCTGGGTGCCTTCAAGTCGCGAGTGAATCGGTTTCTTCTAGGCGAGCGTGCTCCACCGTAGACCGCATCTTCGCTTAACATCAGGCGAGTTGGCGGTCAAACGCAAGCCTATCTAGAACAAAAATAATGATTATAATAAATAATTAATTGATGCGCGCATCATTTGCTGTCTCAGTAGAAAATTATATATCGTATCGGTTTCTTCTAGGCGAGCGTGCTCCACCGTAGACCGCATCTTCGCTTAACATCAGGCGAGTTGGCGGTCAAACGCAAGCCTATCTAAAACAAAAATAATGATGATAATAAATAATTAATTGATGCGCGCATTATTTGCTGTCTTAGTGGAAAATTATATATCATATCGGTTTCTTCTAGGCGAGCGTGCTCCACCGTAGACCGCATCTTCGCTTAACATCAGGCGAGTTGGCGGTCAGACGCAAGCCTACATACAAAAAAAAACAACAACTATGTTCCAAGGCTGAAGTAAACAGACAGAGTAAAAAGGGTAAAAAGATGTCTGCTAAATTTGATGTCTCTTTTCAGAGCTTGTAATATCAAGAAAATATATTTGCTGCTGAGGCCCAAAAAGAGAATGGAGGTCCAGGACCGACTAAAGGATATTTTGGAAGATCCGGTAAGATCCTGAATTGTCCTAATAGGTATAATAAAATTATGTAATAAAGAAAACACTAATATTTTATATGTCACCATAGTGTATTTTTATTAAAATTTCTGTTTTTTTTTCATGTTTTTTTTTAAATGTTTAACAAGCTAGGTGTTCGACCACAGCTTATCTGATGGTAAGTGACGGTGTGGTCGAAGATAGTAAAGCATACCTAGACTAGAATGGTACTCTCAAGTGAGGTTGTCGGAACACCCCGTTAGATGCTTGGCAGATTTTCAACTTGAGGGTGGTAGCTAGCCAGCCGAGTACTAGAAAGTACCCTACCACCACGCTATGGTTTCCTCACGATGTTTTCTTTTACGGGCAGCTCAAGCTTAATGTTAGGTTTTGAACCCACGGCCTTCCACGTCCGAACCACTGAGCTATCATAGCTACAAAACAAAACTTTACTAATAAATCTAGGTGTCATCTAGTCAAGAGTGAATCGTTTTTTTAGGTAAGTGTGTTCCATCCTAGATCGTAGCATAGCTTAACATTAAGCGAGATGGCAAAAAATCGCAAGCTAATTCCAAAATAAAAAACCGGCCAAGTGCGAGATGGACTCGCGCATCGAGGGTTCCGTACAACCTGTAGGTATATAAGTAAAACTTATGGTTTTTTTTATGGTAATTTATACTTTTCGCAATTTTTTCTTTATCTCTGCTTCGTACCAAATTTCAAGATTCTGAGTTCACGGGAGTGAGTTCCCTGTAGGTTTTGATTCCCTTGCGAGTGTAAAAAATTGCAGCATAAACGGCTGTAACTTTTGATTGCGTTGGGTTAGAAGTTGGTTTTTTTCACAGCTCTAACGGACAGTAGACCTGAGTATTTGATATGAATTTCAGCTTGATACCTCCACGCGTTCCTGAGAAAAAGGGTCTTGACAGACAGACGGACAACACAGTGATCCTATAAGGGTTCCGTTTTTTTCCTTTTGAGATACGGAACCCTAAAAAAGGAAAATAAATTACACACTCCACATAAATGAACAAACAAACATTAAAAAAATTAAAAAAATATTTTAATTTTTTTACCAGGTATACTCAAGTCTACTTCAGCAACAACCTACCTTCGCATCCAGGATAACCTGCCTCCAGGGGGACGTGTCGGAGACCAGATTGGGTCTCAGCGACGAAAATTGGAATACTATTGCTGAAGAGGTAGATCTGTCTGTCCATTAGCTTTGCTTCATGAACTATAGGATGTAACTTCGATTCCCACATAAGACAAACTTATTACTTCACAGTCAACTATAGTTTTACAAATATATTGCACTAGCTGCACCCCGCTGTTTCACCCGCGTAGTGATGGATGATGATGATGAAAAGTATCCTATGTTTTATTCCAGGGTCTAAAGTATCTACATGCAAAATTTCATCCACATCCGTTCAGCCGTTCTGGCGTGATTGATTAACAAACATCCATCCATCCATCCAAACTTTCATATTTATAATATTACTAGCTGCGCCCCGCGGTTTTACCCGCATGGTGATGGATGATGATGATGAAAAGTATCCTATGTTTTATTCCAGGGCCTAAAGCATCTACATGCAAAATTTCATCCAGATCCGTTCAGCCGTTCTGGCGTGATTGAGTTACAATCATTCATCCATCCAAACTTTTACATTTATGATATTAGTGGGATGGGATTAATATCATAAGGGGTTTGGTTACGCATCAATGTCCCATACATGAAAAATAATAATGCGAGTCAATAAATCTCTAGTCAAAACGGCCCCCACATAAAGACCTTGGGGACCATTCAAGTATTACGTAAGCAGAATTTTAGTAATTATTAACCCCTCCCTCCCCCTTGTCCGCAAAAGTAAACAAAGCTCTTACTGCCCTCTCCTATGCTTAAGTAAATATTGGTTTAATTAGCAGCCATTTCGCTAAAACGTGATGTGTCGATAACAAGGAAAAGAAACAATCTGCATAATTAGTTTTGGAAGCAACACGAAAAGACATGTTTAACCACATTATATCATTCTCCCCCACTCGCGCTTGTAATTCGACACTTTATAAATAAAATACCACTATTTTTATGCACAAAAACTCGAAAAAACACTGGTTTTATAAAAAAATACAATGGGGCGACACGACGCTCACCGCGTTCCCGCCAAAAGGTACCTATTTTGTTGTTGTTATTGTAATACGGTGGTTTCCAGGTGGAGATGATATTCCACGTGGCTGCCACCACGAGGTTTGACGAGAACTTGCGTGTAGCCACACTCATCAATGTACGTGGCACGAGGGAGGCTCTGCTTCTCGGAAACCATTGTAAAAAACTGAGGTATTTAACCCTTAACTGGAATCGTTATTTTGACCAACGTAACTGGAATCGTGGGTCCATATTGACCCAGAAAATAAACCCATCATATTTTCTCAAATAGAATCAAAATCAAAAAGTTGTTTATTTAGTTTAGGCCCTGGTAGGGCACTTAACCGGCGTAAGAATTGTACCCCACACTCTCTACCCGTGGTTGCCGTAAGAGTCGGCTAAGGGATGTAATCCGGAAGATGGGCAGCAGCGTCTTCCTTGAACAATCACACCTAACTGCGCTCGCCAACCCGCCTGCCAAGCGTGGCGAGTATTGGCAAAACCCCCCCAGGAGGAGGCCTATGTCCAGCAGTGGACGTCCTATGGCTGATGATGTGATGTGATACATGAAAATAAATAAAAAACCGATCAAATTGAGAACCTCTTCCTTTTTGAAGTCAATTAAAAATAAGGTTTGCAGTTGCATAGCATTTTCGTCTGCGCTGAACGGGGTCTGGACTGAGTATATAGGTTTTTGTAAGCTTAATGCTTCCCTCCCCAGATCGTTTGTCTACGTATCTACGGCGTACTCTCACGCGACAACGGCTAAGATGAACCAACCTGTATATGAGCAGTTCTACAAAACCCCCATACCCCCAGATACCCTCATACAGCTGGTAGAAAGCGTCGACACTAGCGTGCTGGAGGGGCTGGCTCCTAAGTAAGTATATTTTGTAGCGATGATACTCCATTGGTTAACGTGGTCGGCTCACACGTCGAAAGGCGTGGTTCAAACCCCAACAATGAACTTGAGCTGCCGGTGAAGGAAAACATCGTGAGGAAACCATAGCGTGGTGGAGTACTCTCTAGTACTAGGCTGGTTAGCTACCACCCAAGTTAAAAATCTGTCTCCTGAAAATCTACTAGCTAGCTAGGCATGTTTTCAATCTTTAACCACACAGTCAGTCATCAGGTGAGCTGTGGTCAAACGCCTGTCAACCATAAAAAAGCATAGATCGTAGATATCCTTAGGAGATCGTCCAAGTACCGCAGAATTAGATATTCTGCCGCCAAGCAGTTGTGTGTAAAGATTACTGTGTTCCGGTTTGAAAGGTACTGCAGCGATATTAAGGCTGTTGAGACTAACCATCGAACGTCTCAAAGTAATGAGCGCCAAAGCAGCGACGCCCTGGACTTTGTTTTGTTACTCAAAGATCTCGCCCAATATATTGTTTATATCCTCGTTGGATTAAACAAGAAATTTCGGAAAAGCTGTACAAGATTTTTGTGTAATAACAATGAGATAAACGAAACGCCTCCTGATGGTAAGAGATAACGCCTGTCTATTGCAGCGATGCACAGAACTTTGAGTAGTAGAACAAAGCAAGTAAATCAGTAGCGATGATAGCTCAGTGGTTAGCGCGGTCAGTTCGCATGCCGAAGGGCGTGAGTTCAAACCCCAACAATGAGCTTGAGCTACCGGTGAAGGAAAACATGGTGAGGAAACCATAGCGTGGTGGTAGGGTACTTTCTAGTACTCGGCTGGCTAGCTACCACCGTCAAGTTGAAAATCTGCCGCCAAGCATCTAACGGTGTGTTCCGGCAGCCTCACTTGAACCAGTACCATTCCAGGCTACCATATTCGACCACACCGTCACTTAACATCAGGTGTGCTGTGGTCAAACAACTAGCCTGTCAACTATAAAAAGAAAAGTCCTGGGTATCGCTGCTTTTGCGCTCATTATTTTGAGACTTTCAATGGTAAGTCTCAACAGTCCTGTAATGTCGCTGCAGTACCCTTCAAACTGGAACATAGTAATGTTTACACACTACTGCCTGGCGCCAGACTTACTGTGGTGGTATCTACCAAGACAACCTCCTACCCTCCTTCCATCTAGTATGATATTCAAATCACGACTGATTCTTGTTGTAAATGTAATTCCAGGTTGACAGTTGGTTGGCCTAACACATACACGTTCGCAAAAGCGGTAGCGGAGGAATTAGTTCGGCAAACTTCGGGCATTCCTGTCTGCATCGTGAGACCTTCCATCGGTAGGTAACATCTGCTGTCCTGCTTAAACATTATATAAGTAATGAGGTGTCGCTCCCTTGACGGTAAGAGATAACGCTAGATAAGATAAACATTCGTAAAACAATATATGTTTGTAGCAGCGTTGCCAGACGTCCCGATTTTTAAATCAAAATTAAATGTCCCGCGCGGGACAGGCTCAGTCCCGCTTTTCGGGAATAACTCGACCGTGCGTGCAGCGTGCTGAGGCAGCGCGGGCGGGCGGCACAGACAAGCGTGGACTGGCCGCCCGCCCGGCGCGTCATGAAGATAAGCGCGCGGGAGAGAGAGGGGTTCGTCACGATAGGGTAAATCTGATTGAAAATATCATATTTTTATTAAAATACATTTTCTATGGCTATTTTTTCTATCTATTGTCACGTAAACGTAATTTGAACTCAAATATAAAAATAAATGTTTAAAAACTTCTGGTTATATACGTTTTTTTACTATGTCCCGCTTTCGACGAAAGATTCCCGCTTTTTTCACTCAAAAAGTTCCAAAATCCCGACTTGCCAAAAGTGAAATCTGGCAACGCTAGTTTGTAGTGATGATAGCACAGTCGGTTTACCCGCCGAAAGGCGTCGGTTCAAACACCAACAATGAACTTGAGCTGCCGGTGAAGGAAAATATCATGAGGAAACTATAGCGTGGTGGTAGGGTACTTTATAGTACTCGGCTGGCTAGCTACCACACGTAATTTGAAAATCTGCCGTGAATCACTTATAGTGTTCCGGCAGCCTCACTTGAGAGCTAGTACTATTCCAGGCTAGGTGTCTTCGACCACACCGTCGGTTAACAGCAGAACTGTGATAAACACCTAGCTTATCAACCATAAAAAAATATATCTAATTTAAAAAAAATATATTAATAGTACAAGCTTTGCTCAGTTTGGGGTCAGATGGCGCTGTGTGTGTGTGTGTGTGTGTATTTATTTATTATGTGTACTTTCAGTAATATCAGCGCATTACGAGCCCGCTCCAGGTTGGATTGACGTCAGTTCTGCGCGTTCAGCTAGCGGCGTAAGTAATAGAACAATATAGAGAGCAATTTTTTTTTTATGTAACAGTAATGAGACGAATAAGTCGCTCTCCTGATGTTAAGAGATAACGCCTGTCCATGACCATTGCAGCGATACACAGAACTTTGAGTAGCAAAACAAAGTCCAGAGCATCGCTGCCTTGGCGCTCATTACTTTGAGACTAGATGGTTAGTCTCAACAGCAAAATTACTGCCGTCCTTATGATAAGTGCAATAACTCGGGTTTTTGGGCTTTTTGACTTAAGTACAAAATAACTGACTTAAGTATTAAATTGTGGAATGAGCTTCCCGTAGAAATACAGAGGGCTCTAACACTAGAGATCTTCAAGAGTAGAGTTAAGCTGCACTTTCTAAAATAATCTTGCATTTTTTTTTTATATCTGACAGGCTTGGTGTTTGACCACAACTCACCTGATGTTAAGTGACGGTGTGGTCGAAGATGGTAAAGCACACCTAGCCTGGAATAGAACTGGCTCTCAAGTGAGGCTGCCGGAACACACCGTTAGATGCTTGGCGACAGATTTTCAACTTGAGGGTGGTAGCTAGCCAGCCGAGTATTAGAAAGTACCCTACCACCACGCTATGGTTTCCTCACGTTGTTTTCCTTCACCGACAGCTCAAGCTCATTATTGGGGTTTGAACTCACGCCCTTCGGCATGCGAACCGACCGCGCTAACCACTGAGCTGTCATCACTACAAAACTTCAGGACTACTTTCCGAGTATGAGTAATAAAAAGTTATTTTCAATAGATACGCAAAACATAAATATGTTTTGCTGTTGCGTGGTTTTCTCGAATAAATACTGGAAGGAATAAGTACACGACACGAATGTGTTTTGCTAATGATTTTAAATAGGCGATTATGAGAATGAAATTTCCGTTTCGTTCTGTTTTTCTTTGTAAGATAAAATAGTTTTTAATACAGAACACCCATACACAGAACAAACATTTGTTTATACCACAAAATGTTTGTCCTGTGTGGGAATCGAACCCACGCCCTACAGCTCTTAAAGCAGATATATTACCAACTAGTGCAACTAGTGACTAGCCCCGGCATCACACGGGTGAAATGTAGATACTAACGTGGTGCATATGCATGTATTATACATATAAACATTCCTCTCGAATCACTCTATCTATTGATGGAAACCGCATTAAAATCCGTTGCGTAGTTTAAAAGATCCAAGCGTACAGACGGCGGGAAGCGACTTTGTTTTATACTATGTAGAGATAAGGCAACAGGGCTGTCGAATCATCCAATCTGTATTCAATTATGAGTACAATAAACTTCTTTCGTCCATTGTTCGTAAACATATATTGTTTCTAATTTCAGTTAATAGTGGGCACTGGACTGGGCCTTTTGCACGTGATCCAGATGATCCCTTCGACCGACTTGAGCTTAGTTCCGGTGGATTACGTCAACAATGCTATTATAGCCGCTGGCTGGGAGGTGGGAATGAGACGGGCTGACAATAATACTAAAGCGCGGGAAGAGGATATGAAACGGCGTGAGATGGAGAAGGAACTAGAGGAGGAAGGAAAATGGCATGAGAACAAGACTGAAGAGCTTGAGGATGAAGTGAGACGACATGAGATTGAAACTAAAGAGCTGGAGGAGGGAGAAAGATGGCAAGAGATCGAAACTAAGGAGCTGGGGGAAGAAGTGAGGCGGGAAGATAGCGAAGTTAAAATATACAATTTTGTTATGTCCCAAGAGAATAAACTTACTTCAGGTGAGTAGTACACAAATTACGTGATAGATAAAAAAAACAACAAACTTTTTTGTAAACAGTAATGAGACGAACGAGGCTCTCCTGATGGTAAGAGATAACGCCTGTCCATGACCATTGCAGCGATACACAGAACTTTGAGTAACAAAACAAAGTCCAGGGCATCGCTGCTTTGGCGTTCATAACTTTGAGACTTTTGATAGTCTCAACAGCCCTGTAATGTCGCTGCAGTACTCTTCAAATTGGAACACAGTAATGTTTACAAACCACTGTTTGGCGGCAGAATATCTGGTACTGCGGTGGTACCTACCTAGACGACCTCCTGCTAAAGAGAGATGGTTTTGGTAAGTACTAGACTGAGCCACAGCAGTTAAACGATGGCCGCTACAAGAGGTATAGACAATGAAAATTTAATCAAGTCTCGGCTGCAATACTATTAGCATGGGCATAAGTCTAGCTCCAGAAGGTTGCTCCATCCCACAACGCATCGTTTGTTAATAACATCAGACAGGATGCAGCAAACACGAACCCAAAAAAAAATATTTTCTTGTATTATTTAAAAAAAGAAAAGAGAAGAAAACGTTTATTTTTGCTTGCTTACTTATTATAATGAATAAAACAAATAACATACACAAGTAAAAAGATTGAACGTCAGCAATATTGATACAGGGGGTTCAGTAATCGATATTCGTTCCAATTAATAAAAAATAGGCGGTTAATATTTGACCTAATTATCCTGAGCAAACACAAAAATACGGACACTCAAATCACGCGCACCGAACATGACATGGTAGTCGCGCGCGGACACAGATTAGATAACAGTTACTGCGCAGTCTACGTATGGTAGTTATGTCTCGCGCTAGCTCGGCGCGTGAGGCCGCGCGCTGTCCATACATTCTGGAGTCTTGGGGAAAACTTTAACCAAGGTACATACATGACGTCGAATAAAATCTCGAATCAAATTGAAATAATCCGGTGGCGTGTTAGTATTAGTACCTGGATGTCCGAGCTTTGCTGAAAACACGGATAAAATGACGTTTTCTAAAAATGAAACCTAGCTAGATCGATTTATCGCCTCCGAAACCCCCTGCATAATAAAATTTCATGAAAATCGTTGGAGCCGTTTCTGAGATTAAGATTATATACAAGAATTGCTCGTTTAAAGGTATTAGATTAGATTTTGTCGCGTTCCACCAATGGTACGCGAGTCATACGCTAAACATCCCTGCGCCAGCGTTGCTGCTCGAATATTTCGTCTGTACTAAACGGCGGCAAGAAAACGTACTAAAACGTAACAAATGAAGAGAAAGGCACATTAAATACGGCAATTAATTAAGGCACATTTGCATGGTGATAGGGTACTTTCTAGTACTTGACTGGCTAGCTACCACCCTCAAGTTGAAAATCTGCCGCCAAGCATCTAACGGTGCGTTCCGGTAGCCTCTCTTGAAAGCCAGTTCCATTCCAGACTAGGTGTGCTTTACCATCTTCGACCACACCATCACTTAACATCGGATGAGTTGTTGTCAAACACATAGCTTGTCAGACATTAAAAAAAAAAATTACCCACATAAAATGTTATTGGGAGGCTTTTAGGTCGGATTTTCATATAAATGGAAGCACCGTAACACACAACCATTACTGCCATCTACTCCATGGAAAACGGAGTAGACCTGTCGGCAGTGTACTAAATCATAATCATAATATACTTTTCGAAAATCGTAATAGATCTGCCAGCGGCGTAATAGCGTACTAATCTATACAAAACAGGAATAGATCTATTACAATCGTAATAGATTGGCAACACTACCCTGCGCTAGATTGTCAAGTGACAGTGTCAACGCTGCCAGATCTAAAAATAGGTCCGGAGCTAAGAACGGTGAATAAAGAGCTAGATTTAAAGAAATTCACGGCTCAAAAAATATGAATACAATAATGAATTAAAAGATAATAATATAGTAATGAAAATAATACACTCTAATTCACTCTAATCTTTGTTTATACAGTTTTTTCGGTAACGATAATTACATTTCAAAATTTAAAGTCAATAAAAACAACTATTAAACGCTCACAAAACTAATGTCAATTCACCAAGAATTTCTGGCCAATCTTTAATATGCATTTATATCATAAGATATAATATTACGAAACTAATAAATAATTTAAATAATTATGTACAGCTTTTTTAACAATACATTTAAATAAAATCACCACTTCAGTAAAAAAAAATTATAAAATATTAGGTACTTCATATTACTGGGACCACTTTATTTTTTCGTATCTGGCAGCATCGACCTATCATAGCAGCAACGCGTTGATTAAGCATTTCGAATAGTATTATTAGAGCTTGGAGGCGTTTTTTCTTCTTTCATATAAGATAAAACTTTTAGAATAACTTGCCGCGCGTCACTTTTGAAAGGTTTTGGAATGTTATTCGCACTTTTCACAATGAAATCTAACAATAAACACTAGACAGAAACTGACGGAGAAATGACGTTGCCAAATTGACGGGTGACGCAACTGTAGTTCCAATTTTGCCCACCTGAACAGCTAAGCTGGTGGCACTACATTATATTTTGGATTTCAGAACTTCTCCGCACAAACTGCATGGAGATTCGTTCACAGCTTTCGATGCCATCAGCTGTGTACCTCGCTTACGCTTTCTGCGTACAGTCTTACTACGCGTTTCTACTTTTGTCTGTCCTCCTTCACTTTGTGCCGGCTTGTGTGGGAGATGCTGTTCTAATGATGATAGGACGAAAGAGAAAGTAAGTTGAGCTTGGAATATGTTTGACCCGACCTTGACTGTTATCGACATTACCTTGATTTACCCCCGTACTCTGACGATGGGCGTATTGTTGCGATTCCCGCTAGGTGCTAACAAAAAACCTACGCGACCTCATATCTTCCTTTTATTATTCAAAGTGGGGGTGATAAGTCCTGCACTGACGTCCCGCTTGGGGTGTTCTGTGCTTTTCCCCCTACCAGCATCTACCCGAGCCAACCCAGCTCCTTGAAGTATTCGAGCGAAGCTCTGTGCCGCTGGCATAGTAGCTCCAGTGCGTTAGGTGGAATATTTAATGGCATTGATGATGAGAGCTTCATGCAGCCTAGTGGCAATTCTAGTACCTTCTATGGCTTTGCAATACATATCGTATAACCGCGCATTAAGTTTCGCAGTCAAGTAAAGATAGGACGTATGCAAATCGAATATTACTGATACAATCTTGACTAGCATTAATATGACCTTGATCTGATCTTGACTGTCCTTGATCTAACCTCAAATCGCTTTCAAGCTTGATCTGAATTTGATTGTGACTGCTTGACCCAATTTCGTACTGTAATTTAACAATCCTTTAGTAAGCTTTAGATATTGACTGTCGTGTAGTAAGTAACATGTGAGTCAGATACTACTGATGATTGTGAACTAACGGAAGTATTTTGAGCTAGAAATGGTCGTGACCGGACTTGTTAAGTCCTTGCCACTAAAGACTGACCACGACCTGACCTCGATCTGCCTAGAATCGCTTTTTTAGCAAATATTGTATGCTTAATGATAATGTAAAAATAACGAAAGCATGCAAGCTGGGCTTGTATACGTCTTAATCGATTGTGACTGCCTGTTTACCTTGACTATCCTTGACCTGACTTAAAACTTTCTTGTGCCCGCTTAATTCAGTTTTTCATTAATATATATATTAATGAAAAACTGATATATATTCTTAATTCAGTGACATAGCGGCATGCCACTTCTATGGCTTCAAAATAAAAAGTAATTTACTTTTTTTACAGATTTCTTAGGATCTACAAAAAGATTTTCAAACTATCTGTGTCTCTGTCTTACTTTCTCAACACTACGTACTACATGGACGGAAAAAACACAGAGCAACTGTTCGAGAGCTTGTCACCCACAGACAAGAAAATATTTTTCTTCAACATGAAGACCATAGACTGGTATGAATATTGTCAAGTCTGGTGCATCGGTATCAGGAAATACATCGTTAAAGACGGCCTGAAAGATACGGAAATGGGTAAAAGAAAGCAATTTTGGTTTAAATACTTAAATTATATTGTTTTGTCGCTGTACGTCTATAGTGTGTGGTTTATTTTAACGTATTTTTTTAAAGTTATAAAATTGGTTTACTTGTCCTTGATTTAATTAAAAAATGTTTATTGATGTATTATATTCTATTAATTTATTTATTTTTGTCATCGTCATATTAAGCCTATTAAAATCTTGTGCTAAACATTGGCCTTAGGTCACTCAGCTTATATTTAACATTTCGCTTCCAACTACTGCCAATTGACTTACATATAGTGTCATTCTACCGCATCTCTGGGCGTTCTACGCTATGTTTACCGATTCACGATCTCCTTTTCATATACACATAATTACTATACAATACTACCGCAACCCGCCCAAATTTTACTGTATAGCTAGAAAAAGTTTGTAAGATAAAAAAACAACCATATCTTTATTATTGATTTACTTGAGCATTATACAAAATTTTGAATGTTTTATATATGCAATGCATAGCTATATTAAAAAAAAAAAAAATTATTAACATTAATCATAAACTCAGTTATATTTTAGATAATAAACGATTAGTTTCCATATTTTTGCCTTTCATTTCAGTGGAGGATGTCCACCTAATCCAAAGTAGTGATGATGCTCAGCGGTTTGCGCGATCGGTTCACACGCCAAAGGGCGTGGGTTCAAACCCCAACAATGATCTTGAGCTGTCGGTGAAGGAAAACATCGTGACGAAACCATAGCATGGTGGTAGCGTACTTTATAGTAATCGGCTGGCTAACACCCTCAAATTGAAAATCTGCCGCCAAGCATCTAACGATGTTCTGGCACCCTTACTTGGGATCCAGTTCATTCCAGGGTAGATATGTGTTTGCCATCTTCGACTACACCGTCATTTAACATCAGAAAAGCTGTGGTCAAACACCTATCCTGTTAACAAATAAAAAAGGAAGATAACGCCTGTATAGGGTTCTTTCTCGTACTCGACAGGCTAGCTACCCTAAAGTTGAAAATTTGCCAAGCATCTCAGATCATATTATAACAGCAGTTTCAAAACTCACTTGAGAGACAGTGGCCATTCCAGGCTATAACCTACGCCGTTCGGCGTGGCCTTGTCAACCGACCGCACTAAGTATTACGTAAGCACCAAATTTGGGGGGTGAGGTTTCTTTGCTTTAGTTATTTTTGATGACATGGGGGATGGGGGATTTTAATAATGTTAACATCAATAATGCCATATAAATCACGGTGATTGTTAATTTTCCTTGCTATTGGCACATCACGTATTCTACATGTGCCGTGGTGGTGCCGGCGTAAGAATTGTACCCCACCCTCTCTACCCGTGGTTGCCGTAAGAGTCGGCTAAGGGATGTAATCCGGAACATGGGCAGCAGCGTCTTCCTTGAACAATCACACCTAACTGCGCTCACCAACCCGCCTGCCAAGCGTGGCGAGTATTGGCATAACTCCCCCAGGAGGAGGCCTATGTCCAGCAGTGGCCGTCCTATGGCTGATGATGTGTGCGATGTGTATTCTACATGTTCTTGTATCCTCTCGATACTTAGATTACCTGGAAGAGGTAATCTTTTGAAAGGTACACTTTTAGGTATAATATCGCTAGTTAAACCAATGCTTACGTAAGCATAGCAGGGAGTAAGAGCTTTGCTTACTTATCCCGTCAAAAGGGAGGGTTAATCTTTACTTAAATTCTGCTGCATAATTGATAGGCCCCTAACCACTGAACTAACAATATCGCTATAAAAAATCAATACTGCCCTGATATGGCAAAAGGCGGCTACGTGCAGAAAGTTGATTTCGAGAAAAACGCAAAAAGGTGGCAAACGTGATTTCTTGACCTGTGTGACAGATAGCGCAAATCGGTTTTTTTAGTTTAGTAGAGGAGAAAATCTAGTATTTATTTTCATAGGCTTACGAGATACTACTAGATTTTGTCCTCTACTAAACTCAAAAGACTGATTTGCGCTATCTGTCACACAGGTCAAGAAATAACGTTTGCCACCTTTTTGCGTTTTTCTCGAAACTTTCTGCACGTAGCCGCCTTTTGCCATATCAGGGCAGTATTGTACATGAAGATATTTGTGTGCGTAACTGCAGCTAACGTATAAGTTCGCTTGGTAACATTACGTGTTTACAATTAACAAAGGCATCGCCTCTGACATCACATGAGTTTGTCCTGTCAGCTGTGCCGCTTGCATCGGGATGCGCTGCACGTACGCAGTTTGACGCGACCTTGCGCGTGTCTAAACACAAGTCAAACTGCACCATTCTTCAGATATGTACTGTACATACCAGCGTTGCCAGATTTTTTTTTGCTAAGCCGGGATTTTGGAACTTTTTGAGTGAAAAAAGGGATTCTTTCGTCGAAAGCGGGACATAGTAAAAAAGTATATAATCAGAAGTTTTTAAATATTTATATTTTTATTTGAGTTCAAATTACGTTTACGTGACAATAGATAGCAAAAATAGCCATAGAAAATGTATTTTAATAAAAATATGATATTTTAAATCAGATTTACCCTATCGTGACGAACCCCTCTCTCCCGCGCGCGTATCTTCATGACGCGCCGGGCGGGCGGCCAGCCCACGCTGGTCTGTGCCCCCGCCCGCGCTTCCTCAGCACGCTGCACGCACGGTCGAGTTATTCCCGAAAAGCGGGACTGATGAGCCTGTCCCGCGCGGGACATTTAATTTTGATTTAAAAATCGGGACGTCCCGCCAAAATCGGAACGTCTGGCAACGCTGTGTAGGTACAGCCTACATTAATTTATTAAAGCAGGAACATAATTTTAAATAATCTTTATACAAATCTAAACCAAACATGACATTAAAAAATATGTTATACTGGATCTGCTCCGACATTACATTGTAAAAACGTGAATGTTATACAGACTTTTACGCTTCATCATCATCATTCACCACGGGTAGAAAGGGTGAGGTACAATTCTTACGCCGGCACCAACACGGCAAGACTTTTACGCTTGGAAATACCTATTTGGGAAAAATCTTAGTACTCGAAGGACATATAAACTTGGGCTACCGACATATTTTGTTCCGCTAAATAAGACCTCAGCTGACAATACATTAGACCGATAATTCACTGCAGTAAATACGTGGTCAGAATGTTGGAATGGAAGGCGCTAAAAAACAAAAACAAACCAATAGGTTTCAATGTTTGTTTCGCGATATAACCACTTCATATAAGTCTTGTTCATTAGTCTACCACAATCTCAGAGTCGTCCAAGTCACTGCAAATCGTCGCAAAGTTGCTAGTTTATTGGATTCATTTCGGAGAGTGTGCTTTGGAACTGCATAGTCTGTGTATCATCCATTGTAAGCCTCAAAATGGTAAGCGTCAAGTTTTGACATTATTGGCATGTAAAACCCGTTATAGTTTGTCAATTATTGACGTTATTAACATAGAGAGCCCGCTATAGTTTGTCACTTATTGACGTTATTAACATATAGAGCCCGTTATCGCTTGTCAAATATTGACACCGTTTGCATGCAGGGTCCGCTTTCATGGCATTATTAGCATGCAGAGTACGCTATAGTTTAATAAATAAATAATTATTGACGTTGTTAACATACATAACCCTTATTGCTTGTCAAGTATTGACGTCGTTGACATGCATGGTTCGCTATTGCTTGTCAGGTTTTGACATTGTTGGCGTGCAGAGCCCGCTATTGTTTATCATGTATTGACGTTATTGACAAGCAGAACCCGCTATAATTTGTCAATTATTGACGTTATTAACGTACAGAACCCGTTATTGCTTGTCAAGTATTGACGTCGTTGGCATGCAGAACCCGCTATAGTTTGTCAAGTATCGACGTTATTGGCATACAGGTCTCGCTATCGCGTGTAAAGTATAGATGTCATATAAACGAGTGAACCGTTCAGTTAACATACAGTTAGCTTACTTATACTGTCGTCCTCAAGCTTAAATGCCGTTAAGTACCTAAACTACTTTTTGAGTTATGAACAGAAAAGCGGGAAATGTTTTAAAAATAACGCTACTTAATAACTAGAAGTCACATTTGAGACTTTGAAGTACTCATTGATAGATCTCACAAAGCACTTTCAAATAGCCAAACATTCAATTAAAAGTGAGAACTTTTTATTCAAAAAAAAGGGCAAAAACTTTTTTTCCTTAGTATTCTTCTAATTATTTGTTAATAAAACCACGACTATAATGCCGTTGAGCATACCTTAACGGCATTTTAGTGTTTGATTTTAGTTTGATTTAATAACCATTTACAATATTAAAATAAAACTTATTATTTCTAGTCAAGAAAGCCGTTAAATGCTTTTAAAGTTGATATAAGTTAGTATTATGTTTTCTGAAATAACAATTTACTAGATTAAAATGCGGTTAAAGTCACTTAGTCGCAATTAAGACTGGTTAATTATAGTAATTTATAGAGATGTGTTTTCTTTAATAAATTTTGGGTTCATTACAATGTTAAAATGCAGTTAAATACAAAACCTATATCTGAAACGGCGTTTTAGCGTAGTATAATACATTCTGTTTTTGAAAGGTATCAAATACATATGTAAATGAACAAGTCGTAGTAGCTGTTAAAATCTTGCATTTATGTTACTAAAATCAACGTTTTAGCGTATTCTTCGTACGAACTTTCATTTTGTACTTATTTACTCTTGGAGTAATTACTAGTTTTACATTTAAAAACTTCTAAAAACAATATCTCATTTAATCAGCTAAGGAACATTTTTGAGGTAAGTAATTATTTTATTCAGTTTTTAAATTTCTTATAATTATCAGTCTCAATCAAGTCTTTTTCTCAAACCACTTGTAGTGGCAATGGCATCCTTATCATTGCTACATGACTGCAAGTTTTTCCAGAACAACATTTTGTGTGGGGGAATGATGCTTGATAATTTTTCAATTATACCAGCTTTTCTTTTTGAATCTACTAGGAGGGATCAAAAAGTAGTGAGAATGAGATAGAATATAATGACTATTGATAACTTAATAATTTATTTTTCTACATAGTCTCTGAGTCTCTCTACACACCGAGTCCAGCGCTTTTCCAAGGCTTCAATCCCTTTCAAAAAAAAGTTTTGTCTTAGTCCTGCAAAAAGCTCTCCACGGCATCCATCACCTCGTTGTCGTCTTCGTACCTGTTTCCCCTTAAGTATTCTTTTAATTTGGGGAACAGATAAAAATCGCTAGGCGCCAGATTTTGCTGAATGGCAGCCATCGCAACTGCCGACCTGTGCGTGGGTGCGAAGCATGCCCCTTCGAAGTTTCCCTCTTCTTTTCTCTTTGATGGCATTCCTCAACTTGGGAATTAAAGCAGCATAATACTGGCCTGTAATAGTGGTTCTACACTCCAGGTCATAACCTTGCCAGCCGATGCAACGGCGCTAAACTTCTTCGGGGTCGGTGATGATGGCCGTTTCCATTGCGAAGATTGCTGTTTTGTCTCAGGATCAAAATGATGGACCCATGTTTCGTTCATTGTTACGAAACGAGACAAAAAGTTTTCAGAATCTTCTTGAAACTTGTCCAACAATATCTTCGAAATGTCAAGTCGGTTTTGTTTTTGACTGACGGTTAAGATTCTCGGCACCCATCTTGCAGAAACTTTTCTCATATTCAAAGATTGTTTTAATATGGATTGAATACTTTCATATGAAATGCCCGTTTCTTGAATTAAGAATCGGATGGTAACTCTTCGATCGCTCAATACAATTTTCTCCACTTTCGCAACATTTTCTTGGGTGACTGACGTCGATGGACGGCCGCAACGATGTTCGTCTGACGTACTCGTTCTCCATACTCAAAATTGAGAAGCCCACCTTGCGACAGTGGAATACGGCGGAGCAAACTCTCCTAATGTTGCCTCCAAATCGCAAGGAATCTCTTGCGTCGTTAACTTTTTTAAACAGAGGTATTTAAAAACGGCTCGCAGTTCGTTTTTCTCCATTTTCGAGAACACGTTCCGACACGAAGCAAACAAATGACTACATTCAGAAAAAAAAAAAAAAAAAGAGAATCGAAGATTTTTTTCTTTATTAATATTACAAATATGTATCTGAGCTATGCCTGCCAGTATTTTTTTTTCTTACCTATCAGATACGTAATTTGGTACGTTCAGAAAACACTCTGCCGATAAAGGTTTTATATATAAAGGAATGGAAGGAAGAATGGAACCAGCCAAGTCGAGAAATAAGTCTGAATAACTGGAAGCTTCGTTTTGAAAGTAACACAAAAATACATGTTCCACCACTTTATATGACTTTCCCACACGTAATTCAGCAATTTATAGTAAAATAGTACTATTTTCATTCATAAACTTTGACGGAACTGGCGGGAAACGCTGAAGGTTGCGGGTCCGCCCCTTCAACGTCCTGCGCCGTACTGCACTCGCCCGCGTCACTCGGCGCCACAACCTGCGCGAGAGCTGACGGATCGACCAGCGGCCGCGAAAGTAGAAAACCGCATTTTTGTTTAGTTTTGCTGGATAGCCGCAATTTAGTTTTGAAACCGTACGCAAAATGTTTGTTGAGTTATTTAAAACTTGCCGTTATATACGTAATCGTTTTGTAAACTCTGAAATAAATGACTATGAATACAGTACTAAAATGCGATTAAGTGTCTTTAACCACATTCTTGTTTAGGATTTTTCTTTAACGGCTTTATAGTATGGTATTAGTAGACAAAAGTTTAAGAAGAAACTAAAGTAAAAAAAAGTTATGGTACTTTAACCGCATTATAGAGTACAGATATCACTTAATCGCAATTTAGCTAGGCTAGAGACCATAAGAAAGTTATGTAACATTGACGCTTTGCACCTTTAGCCGCTTTTAAGATTAGCAATGATATTTAACGGCATTTAAGCATTGATATCATACAAATTACATGCATGTAACGGCATTATTATTTTTCGTATCTCAAAAACTATGAAAGCTACTGAAATTCTGGTAAAACAGATTGATAGAGTATTTTTTTCTGATTACAATGGCAAAAAAAAGTCAAATTCGGCCAGATGTTAGATAACGGCAATTTAGCTTGAGGACGGCAGTATAGGTTAGTGTAACCGGCCCCGATGATTTATATTCTTTGCTTAGTATGCGCTCGAGTTAAAAGACGCGTTTATAACACTAATCTTGGTACGTTACCGATTTAAATTATTTTTTTTCCTTATGCAAATTTGACAACGGTGCAAAGTCTACTGGTGGTAGGTGACAAAGAGATGGTTTTTGCTCGACTACGAAAAAGGAAGGACTATGTTTAAATATGTGCTATTTTTGTAGCGATTATAACTCAGTGGTTTAGATTCACACGTCGAAGGGCGTGGATTTAAGCCCAACAATGACCTTGAGCTACTGCTGAAGGAAAACATCGTAAAGAAACAATGCCACAGTGGAAGAATACTTTCTACCCTCAAGTAGAAAATCTGTCGCCAAGCACCTAATAGTGTGTTTCAGTAACCTCATTTGAGAGCCAGTTTCATTCCAGGCTAAATGTGTTTACCATCTTTGACAACACCGTCATTTACAATCAAATTAGATGTGGTTAAATACCGAGCCCTTAACTAGTAAAAATTTTTTTTTAGTAGATAGAGTATTTTAGAGCTTGGTCTTCAAGACGAATCAATCGAGCCCAAACTCGTTGGGGTTATGTTGTTTTATCACAGAGATGCCGTGGCCACCTTCTAGCTACATCATCAGACCCTGGATATCGTCTAGGCATAAAGTGCTCCTCAAAACGAATCAATCGAGTCTAAATTCGGTGGGTTTATCTTGTTCAGAAGTTCCTATGGCCATCTTCCGTCTCCATCATCAGACAAGCTCCATGGTACCATATAATTGTATTGTCATCTAAGATACATAAGTACACCAATTTTGAGTGCAATCGGACATCGGGAAGTGACCACTCTCACACACTCGCCATTTGACCCGGCCCGCGAGACATTTTGAAATTCCGCACGAAGTGAAATACAAACAACTGAGAGAGTTCGCGAGAAGAATTGTTTGCGTTTTTGGAAGTACATATAAATGCGAACAATTTTTCTCGATGATGAAGACTAATAAGTCGAAATGCCGTAAGAGAGTCACAGATGAAAATCCGGAAACCTCGTTACGCCTCTGTACAAGGGGATTTTGAACAAACTTGTTTCTGAAGTTCAAATACAAATACCACATTAACCGTTACACGTAAATTTACTTCACCAATAACCTAACAAAATTGGCTTTTTTATTGTGTTATGGCCCGCGACTGTATTAATATAGTAAGTTTGACTGTATTAATATAGTAAGGTTGCCCATACCTGCTTTAAATCCTCAACGAATCCGATTCCAAGTGCATAATAAGTACCTTTTGTTAGGATTTGTACTTAGTTGTAACAGAACTTAGGTTACAATCGTAACTAACCTCTTTCAGCCCAACTGCGGGCATGGGTAACCTAGATTTAGGTGCAAAGACTAAAATGCATACCTATATCATACGTTCAACCTTGCTTTGGTAACATAAGGTGAATGCTTCACAAATAATTCAAAGAAATTTGTTATTTACTATAAGATTCCTACCAACATAATAATATGTATTATAAGTATGTATTTACAAAAAAAAAAAAAAAAGTATTTATGTATTCTATCAGTTATCTGACTTCCATCAGACAAGCGCTGCTTAGTTTGGGGTCAGATGGCGCTGTGTGTAATGTGTCCTACAATATTTATTTATTTATTTTATTTAATATATAACATATTATATGTACGAGTATATTATACGAGTTATTAAAATCTTACAACAAAAATATAATAACCAATTTTTTTTTTTGACATGCTTGGTGACAGCTCACCTGATGTTAAGTGACGGTGTGGTCGAAGATGGTAAAGCACACCTGGCCTCGAATGGTACTGGCTCTCAAGTGAGGCTGCCGGAACACGCCGTTAGATGCTTGGCGGCAGATTTTCAACTTTGAGGGTGGTAGCCAGCCAGCCGAGTACTAGAAAGTACCCTACCACCACGCTATGGTTTCCTTACGATGTTTTCCTTCACCGGCAGCTCAAGCTCATTGTTGGGGTTTGAACCCACGGCATGCGAACCGACCGCGCTAACCACTGAGCTATCATCGCTACAGAAAATTAAAAATAAACATTTTTAAATTAACAATTAGGTTTTTTATGGTTAGGTTCTTGAACACATCTCATCTGATGTCAAGCGAAGATGGTACATCATGACACATCTAGCCTGGAATGGTACTGGTGTAAGTGAGGTTCTCGGAACACACTGTTAGTTGCTTGGCGGCAGATTTTCTACTTAAGGGTAGGTGGTAGCTAGCCAGCCGAGTACTAGCTACCTGCCACCATGCTATGGTTTTCTTACTATGTTTAGCTTAGCTTACTAAGCTCACTGTTGGGGTTTGAAACCACGTCGTGTCAATCAACCGCGCTAACCACTGACCTTTCATCGCTACGAGAGGTCTGTGTGTGTGTGTGTGTGAGTGTGGTGTGTGTTTGTGAGGTGTGTGTGAGTGTATGTTTGTATATGTGTGTGCGTACCTTATCACTTGTACCATATTTATTTATCAATATAACATTGTTGGAATGTACTTCTGTAGCGATGATAGCTAAGTTGTTAGCGCGGTCGGTTCACACGTCGAAGATTGTGGGTTCTATTCCTAACAATGGCAGAATATCTGGTACTGCAGTGGTACATACTTCGACAACTCTTAGAGATATATCACCAAGTAAAATAAAGTCAATCTTCTTTATTACATAGTATAAAACAAAGTCGCTTCCCGCCGTCTGTACGCTTAGATCTTCTAAACTACGCAACGGATTTTAATGGGGTTTCCATCAATAGACAGAGTGATTCCACAGGAATCACTCTGTTATATGTCAGGTTTATATGTATAATACATGCATATGCACCACATTAGTATCTACATTGCACCCGTGCGAAGCCGGGGCGGGTCGCTAGTGTAACAATATGCAGCTGTTATAGCTGTTAGCAGTGGTTAGTGTGGTCGGATCCTATGTGCCCTAGTTGAGGTCTTTAACATTTAAGAACCTACCGATAATAATATAACACACAATTATAATAAAAAACACATTAGGGCATCGTATTAGATGCGAATCATTGTCGAATTAACGTCAAGGACTTCACGCTGTGAATGTCAAGAGACAATGGTAGAATTTAATGCATAGGTACGTTTTGTATCTAATTTAATCTTATTTACGCTTAGGCAGGTATTTTTTTAGGGTTTCGTACCCAAATGGTAAAACGGCTTACGGTTACTAAGACTCCGCTGTCTGCCCGTCTGTCTGTCTGTCCGTCTATCACCAGACTGTATCTCATGAACCGTGATAGTTAGACAGTTGAAATATTCACAGATGATGTATTTCTGTTGCCGCTATAACAACAAATACTAAAAAACAGAATAAAATAAATATTTATAAATATTTAAGGGGGGTCCCATACAACAAACGTGATTATTGTTAAATAAAAAAAACCGGCCAAGTGCGAGTCGGACTCGCGCACGATGGATTCCGTACCATAATCTATAAAAACGGCAAAAAAATCATGTCTGTTTTTTGGGAGCCCCCCTTAAATATTTGTTTTATTTTAATTTAATGATTTATTTTTAAAGCTAATATATATTTGACTAAATATTCTGTGAATATTTCAAGCGTCTACCTGTTGCCGTTATCAATATCGAGCAAAAAATCACGTTTGTTGTATGGGAGCCCCCTTAAATATTCATTTTATTCTGTTTTTTAGTTTTTGTTGTTATAGGAAATAACGGAAATACATCATCTGTGAATATTTCAACTGTCTAACTATCACGGTTCATGAGATACAGCCTGGTGTCAGACGGACAGACAGACAGACGGACGGACAGCGGAGTCTTAGTAATAGGGTCTAGTTTCACCTTTTAGGTACGAAACCCTAAAAAGGAAGAATAAAAGATATTGCATGACTATTGCAGCGGTATCAATAGCGGTCTTCTGTTCTGCTACGCTCTGCTCCGTTCCGCTCCACTCCGCTCTATTCAGCTCTGCTCCGCTCCGCTAATACCAAGGCATCGCAGACAGACGAACGGACAGCAGAGTCTTTGGGTACGGAACACTAAAAGAAGCCATTAAAAATTTCTTTGAAAACAATCCATTTTACAAATGAAGTGTGTTCGTTGTTGTAATTAATAAGTATTGACATTTATATAAATTGAACTGATTGACATTTTGTAATTGACCTCCTGACATAATTAATTAATCCAAAATTGACATTATTTAATGTAATTTTATTTTATCCAATTTTTGCACACCCAATTCTGGGTTAAGTATGGTTTAAGTGCCTTTTTAATTTATGTACCAACATTTTGACACCTGTACTGAGCAAATAAATATATTTTGATTTTGATTTTGATTTTTGTTAAATTAATAATGAATTATAAAGCTTCGTGTAATTGTAAGATATTTTTTGTAATAAGTGACTTGCCTGTATCATTTTTGTTATTTATGTCCAATAAATATTACTGTTTACTTATTAATTATTCAATCCTCAAATTTGCCGTAAATTTGGAAATTTTATACGTACATTTCGGTGTGCCTTATAATTTGGTTCCACCTGCCCCTTTCTGTTACCGGACGGCTAGGCTGACGCGGCCAAAGCGCCATCCATGCATGGTGGTTCCCCACATCCCCACGTACGGACTAAACACTTCGATTCCACATTCTTCATAAGTACATCGAGGATGAACTTGGATAAAACCAAGGTCGGTTCAAGAGCCAGTTCCATTCCGGGCTAGCTGCTTTACCATCTTCGACCACACCGTCACTTAACATCAGGTGAGCTGTGGTCAAACAACTAGCCTGTCAGCCATAAAAAAATAGGTCATGTTCAACGAGTACGTCTTTCCGGGACCGGTTGCCATAAATGGTTTCACTTTAGACATTGTTCAGAAATATATTTACATATGGCAGACGCTCGAACTAGGTAAAAAAAAAATTGAAAGTGAAGCCAACAGAAGAATTAAGTTTGGCTGGGCAGCATTTGGAAAGTATGTCGAGTCTTCTCGTCATCCATCCCACAAAGTCTAAAGACAAAAGTCTACAATCATTGCGTTCTACCTGTCATGACCTACGGAGCCGAAACGTGGACACTCACAGCGGGAATGGTCCGTAAGTTCAAAGTCGCTCAGCGAGCTATGGAAAGAGCTATGCTTGGCATCTCTCTGAGGGATCGTATCCGGAACGAAGTAATTCACCAGAGAACTAAAGTCACAGACATAGCTCAGCGTATTAGCAAGCTGGAGTGGCAATGGGCTGGACATATTTGTCGCAGAACTGATAACCGCTGGGGTAGACGTGTTCTGGAGTGGAGACCGCGAATTGGCAAACGTAGCGTAGGACGCCCTGAGACTCGATGGAGTGACGATATACGTGGCGGTGGATGGTAGCGAAAAACCGAAGATCGGGCTGAGTGGCGTGTCTTGGGAGAGGCCTATGTCCAGCAGTGGACTTCGATAGGCTGATGATGATGATGATGATAAGGCAGGTACCCTTTGGTATTTTGATGTTGTTGTAAAAATTAAATAGGTAACCCATTAAGATACCTAGATATCGATTGTAACATTCTCTTTTATTATAAGGAAAACTTAAAGGCCATTGTTACCGTTTTTTAAATATTACTAAAAATAGTGAAACTTAAAAATCTGTCCATAAAACTAATTAAGGTGTGAAGGAAATAGTAAACAAGCTAAGATATGACCGACAAGCTCTATAAATAGTAGTTGTTAATGACCAGTTTGATCAATACTTGACAGTTGATATTAGACCCTGTACGTCAACGACATTAAAACTTGACAAGCAATACTGGGCTCTGTATGCAAACCAAGTCAAATCTTAACAAGCAATACTGGGCTCTGTATGCCAAAAAAGTCAAATCTTAACAAGCAATACTGGGCTCTGTATGCCAACGAAGTCAAATCTTAACAAGCAATACTGGGCTCTGTATGCCAACCAAGTCAAATCTTAACAAGCAATACTGGGCTCTGTATGCCAACGAAGTCAAATCTTAACAAGCAATACTGGGCTCTGTATGCCAACGAAGTCAAATCTTAACAAACAATGCGGGGATCTGTATACAAGTATGTCTGTCATCAAGTTTCTCAATACACAATAGTCATGACTATTCCACTTGTGACTGGATGCTGATGGTGGTGGTTACATTTTTTTTTGTTAAATTCCAGGCGGACGTAGTCGTGTTTAACAGCTAGTGTTATAATAAAGCTAGAATATATGTCATTTTAATATTGTTTACTCTTAGAAAATAAAGAAACATATCTATTTAGTACGTAATGTCTACTTGATAAGAAAAATTGTTCCGCTACTTATATTGCGTATTTATACTGTTGTATGTCAGTGGTTAGCGCGGTCGGTTCACACGCTAAAGGCGTGGGTTCAAACCCCAATAATGAGCTTGAGCTGGCGGTGAAGGAAAACATCGCGAGGAAACCATAGCATGGTGTTAGGGTTAGGGATTGCAATCCCGCAGGATTGATATGCGGGATTACTCAATCCCGCGCGGGATTATTTTAGCGTTAGATTAGAATAGGGATAGATAGTAAGTGTAAAATTAAACAAAACTATTAAACTATGCCAAACGTTTAAAGATGAATTTAAGAAAACAGATTACTAATTACTTATACTTTAATAGAAAATAAATAATTTCTGTTGCATAATGTAAGAAATGTTTAATAAAAAGTAATAAAATGAAACTACACAATACACATAGCCTTAATATATTTCTTATTTAAATTTGAATTATATAATTAGTGTTCTTACGGGATTGTGGGATCGATGCGTGGCAGTGAATGTGTTAAACTGTATCTTTTTGTGTTGAACATCATTTGTTGGTTGTTGGGTTTTTTGGTTGTATTATATGGTAATTTTCCTCAGATTAGTGTCTTAATATTGATTGTAATTGTATTGTAATAATTATTAATAATATTACCAGTATTACTTTACCTGTAATTATGCATAAAGTGCCAACCGCGGGAAGGAGTTGGTGCCCGAAATTCAGATCTTCTTATTCGGGTGCTAACACTCCCATTTATTGTAAATTTTTCTTGGTTTTAATAAATTATTTCAGTTATTTATTTTTTAACTTAATTTTTAAATTTTTTACATTAAATATATGTAAAAAAAAAACAAATAATATAAAAAACTTAAAAATTAGGGTGCCGCCGGCAGCGGGACAGGGCTCAAGCTGCCGGTGGTTAGGGCTGCAGAGTGAGGAACCTTCTAACAATGCGCGTCGTATCAAGGGTCACTGCCCTTTGGATCTGACCCTTGACCCAACCGTCTAGCGAAAGTCTCTTAAGATGTTGGTCGAGACTCTTCGCTATAAGACTGTTCACCGTGACGGCTATCTTCACAATGATCGTCGAATCAACATCCCACATGGCAGTTATCTCGTGAGCCAAGTCAAGGTACTTGCTAAGCTTGTCCTTCTCGGCCTTCACGAGATTCTCGTCATGTGAGATGGTAATGTCGACGAGCACTGCCCGAGACGTTGGGTTCGGTCGACCATCACGATATCAGGCTTAATAATTTATTATAATATAATAATAAATTATTATTATTATATTATAATAAAAGTTGATTTTTACACAAAAATCTGTAATTTCAATTTGATTTTATAACATAATTTTAAAGATGCGGAATCCGCGGATCTGCGCTTTGAAGGTGCGGGATCCAGCAGATTAATAAAAGCAGCGGGATCCTGCGGGAACGCGTGATCCCGTTTTGCGGGATTGCAATCCTAGTTAGGGTGCTCTAGCATTCGGCTGGCTAGCTACCTACAAGTTGAAAATTCCAGCAGCCTCTTTAAAAGCCAGTTCTATGCCAGACAAGGTATATCAACTTTGATGAGAATTAGTTTCTATATGCGGTAAACTTTAAACAATGTTTTTACAAAGTTGAGTTAGAGATATGACGGTGATCTAATGACCGAAAGCAAGTTGTCGAGTGAGAGAGATGTCGCAATCACAGTTCACTGGATCAAATTCGAACCCAGTTCACTAGAATGCTTAATTATGTTTGTGTAATGATGTATTTAATTGTAGCGTAACAAGATAATAAAAATGTTCAAACTTTATTGTACACCAACAATCGAAATATTATGACATACATATCTTAAAAACCGGCCAAGTGAGAGTCGGAATCGCGCACGAAGGTTTTCGTACCATTTAAAAGCGGCAAAAATAAACACAAATAAAAATAAAAAAAGCCCCCTACGCACTTAACCAAACACTTTATTTTGTTTGAAATAAATGTTTGTCGGTAAACATTCGATACCCATTTTATGTGATCATTATTTATGATTGGTTTTAAATTAAGGTTTCGTTCAAAACAATTTGATTTTTCGAAGTATAAAATAACATACTCACAAAAAAAGTAAAACCGACTTCAAGACAAAAACATCAGCACTAAAAAGCGAAAAATAAACTTACATTACAGAGTATTAGGTATTATTCCTGCTGGGTACCTACTGATCTGTTTGAAAGCCTAGGTGCCAGTGCTTGGCACCGACTTCAAACACATGAGTAGGTTAATTTATGTTCACGCCAAGAAACACTTGAACAGTATGAATGTAGCTAGACTCGATAAGATTCAAAAACGTCTTGCCAAAGACAATTACATGGTCCACGTAAACAAAAATTTTCATAAAAAAATGTTGATAAAATTTAAACAACTGGGCCAAACTATGTCAAATTTGTATAGGACCAAATGGCAACTATTCCACATCAAACTAAAGAAGACTCACGTAAATCGGATCATAAATTTCAGCGTATTCGGTATACATATTTCATATTTAAAAAAAAAACAATCATGTTGAGAACCTCCTCCTTTTTGAAGTCGGTTAATTAGTTTTCATTTAGATGTAAAATCAGTCTACAATAGTTTGAAGTTGAATTTAACATATATTAATAAGTCAATTAGTGGTGAGGATATTTCTAAAATAAATTACCAATAATATTATATCTGATTAGATACTAGCGGAAACATTGCTTGCGAGACGCGAACTTTTTTTTTTAAACTCTGTTTTCTTCCTCCTCCGCTGTTGGGGAGGTAAGGTATCGGTATCGAGGGTGTCCCTCATTGCCGAGGCAGGACGCTGGGGAGATTAAACTCCCCAGGGGTGTTGAACCTTTTTGTAAACTAGATGACTTGCGTTCAGCTTTCCATGCATTACCTCAAAGTAGTACTTACTACTGAAAAGCGCTTTTTTGTTGAGCGAGTGAAGAATAGGTGTCCACAAATCAAATTTTCTGGTGTCGCGGACGAAGCCGCGGGTATAGCTAGTGGTAAATATGTGGGTATTTTGAAATTATTTTTTGTATTATTTGCTATTTGATTGGCATATTTGTTTATACGTTTTAATAATATTATTTAAAAGGTATTTTTTATTGATTCTGCGAATACAAGGTTATACGTTTGTGGTGTCCTACTTGGAAAGGACTCATCTACCCACCATTGATTTTGAACATTGAACAACTTTTACTAGGTCCATTTTTTTTAAGTGATTGTGTGGTCGGATATGGTAAAGCCTAGCCTGGAGTGGTACTGGCATCTCAAGTGAAGCTGCCAGAACACACCGTTAGATGCTTGATGGTAGATTTTCAACTTGAGGGTAGCTAGCCAGCCGAGTACTAGAAAGTACCCTACCACCACTATGGTTTCCACGATGTTTTCCTTCACCGGCAACTCAAGCTCATTGTTGGGGTTTGAAACCACGCCCTTCGGCGTGCGGAAACCTAAAATCACGAAGATAATTTGTTGCTGCATACATCTGATTTTGATATTTTGCCGCCAAGCAGTAATGTGCAATTACTGTGTTCCGGATTGGAGGGCGCTGCAGCGACATTACAGCGCTGTTGAGACTAACCATCGAAAGTCTCAAAGTAATGAGCGCCAAAGCAGCGATTCCTTTGTTTGTTTTGTTACTCAAAGTTCTATGTATCGCTGTAATGGTCATGGACAGGCGTTACCTCTTACCATCAGAAGCGGGTCGTTAGTCTCATTACATTACAATTTAAAAAAAGATATAATCTGCGTGCTTTCAAATCTCAAGTGAATCGGTTTTTTCTAGGCAAGCAGGCGAGATGGCGATCGAACGCAATATTTTATTACAAAACTAGCGACCCGCCCCCGCTTCGCACGGGTGCAATGTAGATATTAATGTGGTGCATATGCATGTATTATACATATAAACCTTCCTCTTCACTCACTCTATCTATTTAAAAAAAATCGCATCAAAATCCGTTTCGTAGTTTTAAAGATTTAAGCATACATAGGGATATAGGGCCAGAGAAAGCGACTTTGTTTTATACTATGTAGTGATGATGATAAATTTGCAATAAAAAAACCGTCTTCATGACCCTTGGGCCATCTAAAAGCACTGCTCCAATTAAACAGCGGGGTTTCGGATTAAACGAAAATATCATCGACGTATATAAATTTTAGATTTTTGATGATTTTTTAATAACCACTGAATCTTAAACGGCACCACTTGGAAAGTACACCTTTTGAAACAAAAAAAGAATTTTTCAAATCGGTTCAAGTGTCGTCGAGTAATCGGTGAACGATTCCGATGAATTGAAAGCATTTTCCTTTTTTGAAGTCGGTTTAAAGAACACGGACTACTGCAAATCAGACTCGCCCACAGAGGGTTCCGTACAAACTAGTAAAATTTGATAAATAGTAGCATCACATCATCAGCCATAGGACGTCCACTGCTGGACATAGGCCTCCTCCTGGGGGGTTTTGCCAATACTCGCCACAATTGGCAGGCGGGTTGGCGAGCGCAGTTAGGTGTGATTGTTCAAGGAAGACGCTGCTGCCCATCTTCCGGATTACATCCCTTAGCCGACTCTTACGGCAACTGCGGGTAGAGAAGGTGGGGTACTATTCTTACCCCGGCACCACCACGGCAAATAGTAGCATAAAGACCCTATTTTATGTGTTTAAATGAAAAATGTACAATTTTAGGATTTTTTCCTTAGTTACGGAACCCTAAAAATTACCCCTTTCCATGTAGTACACCCTAAGCTAATAACCCTGATTAGTGCTTAATGTCAGTGCCTATCTCATTGTATGACGTATGAAGGATGTTGACAAAAAATATTTTGCAAATGTCCAGAAGGTCGGGGTCTCTGAACTTTTTATAAGGCAGTTGAATTTTTCCAAGACTTCAAAGTTCTGTAAACAAATATAGTTATATAGTTATAATGTGTAATACTATTAAACGAGCAATATATATATACATATAATTTTATGGTTAACAAGCTATTTGTTTGTCCACAGCTCACCTGATGTTATGTGACGGTGTGGTCAAAGATAGCAAAGCACATCTAGAATAAAATAGAACTGGAATTGAACTAGCTTTCAAGTGAGTCTGCCGGAACACACTGTTAGATGCTTGGCGGCAGATTTTCTACTTAAGGGTGGTAGCTAGCCAGCCGAGTACTAGAAAATACCCTACCACCACGCTATGTTTTTTTTTATCGCTGACAGGCTTGGTGCTTGACTACAACTCACCTGATGTTAAGTGACGGTGTGGTCGAAGATGGTAAAGCACGCCTAGTCTGGAATGGAACTGGCTCTCAAGTGAGGCTGCCGGAACACACTGTTAGATGCTTGGAGGCAGATTTTCAACTTAAGGGTGGCAGCTAGCCAGCCGAGTACTAGAAAGTACCCTACCATCACGCTATGGTTTACTCACGATGTTTTCCTTCACTGGCAGCTCAAGCTCATTGTTGGGGTTTGAACCCACGCCCTTCGGCATGCGAACCGACCGCGCTAACCACTGAGCTATCATCGCTAAACGTCAGATGTGTCGAATGTTATTTTGTCTAGTGTCTGGTGACCTCTCACTTCTCTATATTTACAAAGAGATAAAATTTTTTAGCCTTCTTTCTGGTTTATTAAACTAAACAAAAATTATCACTCGATTCATACATATAATTGGATGGAAGATTCCGGGTCATTGACGGAATTTAATTTACATAGAAGTTTTTTATTTTATTTTTATAAATGACTATCTAGGTGTGTAACTACTATATCATAGCGTGGAAGACAGGAATATTTATGGTTCTAGTAGCTTCTCTCTGCACTTGCATCCCGCTGGCTAAGTGACAATTGTAGTAAGCATAATGTATTAATATCTATAACTGTACCTACCTAATATGAAAAGAAAGATCCACAAAAAAATGCCTTGCTGAGTTTCTTGCCGGAGTCTTCTCAGTTGAAGTGTAATTACGAGCCGGTGGTAGATTCAAACATGTAACTTAACGTTCATGATTGCCTTACCAGGGCCTAAACAGAATAAATGACTTTTTGATTTTGATTGTTTTTTAATAAAAAGGTATTAGAAAGTCGCAGAAATTTACGTGTGTCTTATAGATTTGATGTTAGCGAAGCTACGAACAAAAAAGATCGATGTAAGATTTGTTCGTAGATGCGATGTCGACATCCCTGCACGCGCCGCGCGCTACACCTGCGTGAATCAACGCTAGTAGGGAAGATGTTCTACTTACTAGGGGCCGCGCGCTCCAAGTACTTTGCCTATATTAAGATAAAGGATACCTTTTATCCATGTTGACTTGACTTGATATGACTGCCTTGTTAGCTATAGAATATCTGCTTTCTGCTTCAAGAGCTCTAATATGTAATATAAACATTTATCTTCTAAATATATATAACTCAAAGGTGACTGACTGACTGACATAGTGATCTATCGACGCACAGCCCAAACCACTGGACGGATCGGGCTGAAATTTGGCATGCAGGTAGATGTTATGACGTAGGCATCCGCTAAGAAAGGATTTTGATTAATTCTACCCCCAAGGGGATAAAATAGGGGGTGAAAGTTTGTATAAAACTTTGTCAATTTTAAACCGATCGGGCTGAGACTTTGCATGCATAAAGCTACTATGACGTAGGCATCTAGTGCGGGTGAAACCGCGGGGCACAGCTAGTAATCTATATGTGTGCAGGATTTCATCCAAATCCGTTCAGCCGTTTTTGCGTGATTGAGAAACAACCATCTAAACCTTCACAGTTATAATATTAAGAGCTGCGCCCCGCGGTTTTGCCCGCGTTGAGATGACGATGATGATGAAAAGTATCCTATGTTTTATTCCAGGGTCTAAAGTATCTACATGCAAAATTTCATCCAGATCTGTTCAGCCGTTCTGGCGTGATTGAGTAACAAACATCCATCCATCCATCCAAACTTTCACATTTATATTAGTGGGATGGTATAAACCGGCGTTCTCTTGATTTGAACATTATGTATATTATATTAAACTAGCTGCGCCCCGCGGTTTTAGTGGCGGTGATGGATGATGATAATGATGATGATGATGATGATGATGAAAAGTATCCTATGTCTTATTCCAGGGCCTAGAGCAGGGGTCGGCAATCTTTTGACAGGCATCATAATGTAGCAAAATAAAGTAAAAGCGGGCCTCAGTCGTAATATAACCCGAAGTTTAATATATTAACCTACGCATAAATGGTCAAAAAATAAGAAGCTTTTCATAAATTACAAAGTAGAACATAATATGAAGAAAGATAAAAAATATTTTCTATCTAGAATTTATAGTATTTTAGATATTTATGACTAAATCACGGGCCGCAAGTAGGACATCCGCGGGCCGCATGTGTCCTGCGGGCCGTGTGTTGCCGACCGCTGGCCTAGAGTATCTAAATGCAAAATTTCACCCAGTTCCGTTGAGTAGTTTACGCGTGAAGGCGTAACAAACAAACAAACTCTCATTCGAATTTTTATAATATTAGGATATCGTTTTAATTTTTTTGTTTCGCCATGTTGTTTTAGCGAGCTTAGGGCATAAGAAAGGATTGAAGTTACAACATACGGACCCAGAAACGGTTTATATTTAAGATACCACAGTCTCTAAGGCCACGGATGTCTACGAATGCCTCAAAACTAAGGTTACCAGTCAGTATTTCGCAACGGCACTGCGCGTTCAGTTGAACGCGCCAGCGCGCGGGAAAATAATTAAAAAAATAGAATTTTTTAAATAGTCAGTGCGCGGCTTGTGGATTTTGGCCGGTGTTTTTTTTTCTTCAATTGTGGTGTTTTCTTTTGGCTGTGAATTTTAAGGTTTGTTATTTTTTATGTATTTGTAAATATTATTAAATTGTATATTATTTAGAATTTAAATATTACTTGAAATACTTATTAGGTAGGTACTTTTTAACATAAATCTTTTGAGTAATGTTAAGTACTCAAAATAATAAATTGTAAATATTTTTTAGTATATTTAACGAATGTAAATTTTAAAATTATTAATTGATTTGGTGTTCAATTTAGCATCTTTTTTTTTTATATTACAAAAAAAATACTATTATAATCTCTCTCCGCTTGCTTCTAAACCATAATACGGATTTTGTAGACATTTCTTTACGAAAGGTTTTTTTTTAATGACTGTCAGGCTAGGTGTTGACCACAGCTCACCTGATGTTAAGTAAATACAAATAAATTTAGTTAAGTGACAGTGTGGTCGAAGATAGTAATCACATCTAGCCTGGAATTGAACTGGCTCTCAAGTGAGGCTGCCGGAACACACCGTTAGATGTTTGGCGGCAGATTTTCAACTTGAAGGCGGTAGCTAGCCAGCCGAGTACTAGAAAGTACTCTTCCACCATGCTATGCATGCTAACCGACGCTATATTCATTACATTATAATAAAACTTTTATATATATAAAGAAATTCAATGTTTTGTGATATACAAATTAAAATTCATCCGAGCCAAGCCAGGCACGTTAGGCATAAACATTTTTTTTTTGTAACAGTAATAAGATGAACGAGACACTCTTCTGATGGTAACAGATAACGCCTGACCATGACCATTGCAGCGATACACAGAACTTTGAGTAGCAAAACAAACAAAGGAATCGCTACTTCGGCGCTTATATTTTTTTTTTTTTTATAAAATTACTTTCTAATAAAATAATTATAATTCGATATCTAAGGTCATCCACCATATTTAAATATATTCAATAACATTGGAGTTTTGAGCAATCTGCGATTACCTTAAGGTTGCATGTAAAAAATTTAAATTTATTAATAAATTATTTTGCTTAGCGACTTTATATTCAATCTGAGGAAACTACACAAAACTATAATCTATACCTTTAAACGAGCAATTCTTCTATATATTATTATGTATGTATATATATAACCTGAATATCGAAAACGGCTCTAACGAATTTCATAAAATTTAGTATGCAGGAGGTTTTGGGGGCGATAAATCGATCTAGCTAGGTTCCATTTTTAGAAAAAGTCGTTTTATCCGTGTTTTCAGGCAATGAAAAACCGAGCAAAGCTCGGTCAACCAGGTACTAAATAATTATTGAAGCAAGCAAACTATTGGCACGCGCGAACAAATTCGCGAGACGCTCCCCTGATGGTAAGAGATAACGCCTGTCCATGACCATTGCAGCGATACACAGAACATTGAAAACAAAGTCCAGGGCATCGCTGCCTTGGCGCTCATTACGATCTTGACTGCTAGAGACCTTGTTTTATGACATTGACGAGTATTTCAAACTAGAAGATTATCAAATTACTATAAAGTAATTATGATTTTTTTGACAGTATTTTTATATTAACAATATTTTTTTCTAGGTACTTTATTTTGACATTTTGTTTTTTAATCATTGTTATATAATCGGTATTATAAAACTAATAGCGTAGCGTGCTTTGGTACAAATTAGTTGGGGGGCCCAAATGAAGGGCAGTGAAGTAGCTTGCGTTAGACGGGCCCTGTATTAAGATTAGTCGGGGGCCCTTCTACCAGACTTTCATTTCATAGCTCCACGGGAGTCATGTTTATTATTCTTTCACAAACTTGTTAACGAACATTTAATCAAACGAAGTCTAACTCTGGACATCCGTTGTTGCCGCGGCCTGAAGGCTTACGAATCTTTGCTAATACATAATAGGGTAGTAAGCAACCCTGTAGTAAGTCAGGTAGCTTTTGTTGTAAATTAATGCTTATCTCTAAACGAGCAATTCTTGTATATATATATATATATATATATATATTCTGAATCTCGGAAACGGCTCCAACGATTTTCATAAAATTTTGTATCCAGGAGGTTTCGGGGGCGATAAATCGATCTAGCTAGGTTTCATTTTCAGAAAACGTCGTTTTATCCATGTTTTCTGCCGAGCAATGCTCGGTCAAGCAGGTACTAATATATTATACAGAAGACCCAGACGCAGAACACACATTTGTTTATACCACAAAAAGCTTGTACTGGGTGGGAATTGAACCCACGCTCTACAGTTCTTAAAGCAGATACACTACCAATGATTTAACAGGACTGTCATAGTTATTTAAGTATTGCTTAAAGGCTTTTCGTTGAAGGAAAAGATCACAAAGAAACCTTAATACGGCAGAAGACATTCAATGACATAAAAATCGGTCACGTATATATTGAAATGGAAATGATTCTGAATTATGTAGCGATTATAGTTCAGTGGTTAACGTGGCTGGTTCACACGCCGAAGGGCGTGGAACTGGCTCTCTAGTGAGGCTGTCGGAACACATCGTTAAGCGCTTGGCGGCAGATTTTCAACTTAAGGGTAGCTAGCCAGCCGAGTACTAGAAAGTACCCTACCACCACGCTATGGTTTCCTCACGATATTTTCTTACACCGGCAGCTCAAGCACATTGTTGGGTTTTGAACCCACGCCCTAAATTCGAAACCAATATTTAATATCTCTGTTAACGTATAACACGGGGACGGTGCGAGATGTGTATCAAGTTACGGAACCCCATTCCTCATTCTTATAGTGTTGGTAGAAACTAAGCAAACCACAAAATTGTGGGTGGCAACACGGCTTCATTTTCACGAAATCGCCGGTCAAAGTTGAGAACGTCGATGCGTTTAAGACCAAACATTCAAAATCAAAATCAAAATCAAAATCATAAAGTCATTTATTCAGTTTAGGCCCTGGTAAGGCACTTATGAACGTTAAGTTACATGTTTAAATCTACCACCGGCTCGTAATTACACTTCAACTGAGAAGACTCCGGCAAGAAACTCGGCAAGGCATTTTTTTGTGGATCTTTCTTTTCATATTATTTTTATTTATTTATTTTATTTATTATTTATTTATTTACAACAGTTTACACCATCCTTACAGGGGTTCCCTAATGCGATGGTGCAAGTCAACATTGGTACATATTATTATTATTATAAAATTAAAATGTCACATACAATTCAAATAAAATACAAAAGTCAAAAAATAAAATTCAAAAGTAAAAAATTTAATTAAATTCAAAAGTCAAAACAATAAAATAATTCAATAAATGCAATAATGTAATATATCAAGTCAAATTATAGCATGCGTCATAATTAATTGCCATTTTAAATTCTGGTACCGAACATACAAAAATATCTATTTAGTTTATAAATAGGTAAAAATATCTTATTAGGTTACAATTTACAGTTATAAATATTAATACATACATTATGCTTACTACAATTGTCACTTAGCCAGGGGGATGCCAGTGCAGAGAGAAGCTACTACAACCATATATTCCTGTCTTCCACGTAATGAGCCACCTTATAGTAGGCTTTGTCAATACGGTACATATACCAACTTTGACCGGCGATTTCTCGAAAACAAAGCCAAATTGACACCTACTATCTTGGATGGTTGGTACCTACCTACATTATAAACTCGATGCAGCTCTCCTACCGTCCCATCGTAGATACCACCGCAGTACCAGATATGCTGCCGTTAAGCAGTAGTGTGTAAACATTACTGTGTTCTGGTTTGAAGGGTACTGCAGCGATTTTATACGGCTGTTGAGAATCAGGCTTTTCGCTTCCAGCCACTGCCGTACTGACGTATATCGTCACTCTATCTAGTCTCAGGGCGTCCTACACTACGTTTGCCGATTCGCAGTCTCCACTCTAGAACACGTCTACCCCAACGGTTGTCGGTTCTGCGGCAAATATGGCCGGCCCACTGCCATTTCAACTTGCTAATACGTTGAGCCATGTCGGTGAATTTAGTTCTCTGGCGAATTACTTCGTTCCGGATACGATCCCTTAGAGAAACACCGAGCATAGCCCTTTCCATAGCTCGTTGAGCGACTTTAAATTTATGAACCGTTCCAGCTGTGTGTCCACATTTCGGCGCCGTATGTCATGACGGGTAGAACGCACTGGTTGAAAAATTTTGAGAACTATCTAAAGTCTCAAAGTAAGGAGCGCCGAAGCAGCGATGCCCTGGGACTTTGTTTTGCAAGAAAGAGAAAAAAATTGTGTCGTTTTCATTCATTCTTATTTATCCGCAATGTTAATAATCAGTTAAAAAGGTTTTAATCGTTTTATAACTAATGTTTAATCGAATTTAATAATCTTAAATATTTATTTGCCCATAAAATATGTGCAATAATGAAAATTTGCGCTTTAAAAAGCCGTAAATTTGTTTGTCTCTAAATGTAAGTATACAGTCCTATTGTTGAACTTTTGTACAGATGATAACTGAGTGGTTAGCGCAGTCGGTTCACACGCCAAATGACTGAAAAGTTGGGTTCGAACCCCAACAATGAACTTAAGCGGTCGGTGATGGAAAACATCGTGAGGAAACTATAGCATGGTGGTAGGGTATTTTCTAGTACTCGGCTGGCTAGCTACCACCCTCAAGTTGAAAATCTGCCGCCAAGCATCTAACGGTGTGTTCCGGCAGCCTCACTTGAGAGCCAGCTCCATTCCAGGTTAGGTGTGCTTTACCATCTTCGACCACACCGTCACTTAACATCAGGTGAGTTGTGGTCAAGCTAGCCTGTCAGCGATAAAAAAAAAACTTCCGTTTTTTTATGTCATAGTATTGAAACGAACAAGGCGCTATCCTGATGGTAAGAGATAACGCCTGTCCATGACCATTGCAGCAATATACCTCAAAAGGAAAAATACAGAACCCTTATAGGATCACTTCGTTTTCCGTCTGTCCATCTGTCAAGACCTTCCATCTCAGGAACGCGTGGAGGTATCGAGTACGCAAATTTGTATTCCCTTGCAGCTGTGAAGGAATCAAACTTCTCAGCTATTGCAAAAAAACACATATTTCGACACTCGCAAGGAAATCAAAACCTGTAGAGTTTTCCCGTTGAGCTAGAACTATGAAATTTGGAAGGATTGTCTTATAGTACACAAGAAAAAACCCGAAAACTGTACATTTTTAGTTTAATCTAAATATATATAACTGAAAGGTGACTGACTGACTGACATAGTGATCTATCAACGCACAGCCCAAACCACTGGACGGATCGGGCTGAAATTGCATGCAGGTAGATGTTACGACGTAGGCATCCGCTAAGAAAGGATTTTGTTTAATTCTACCCCCAAGGGGATAAAATAGGGGATGAAAATTTGTATGAAACTTTGTCAATTTTAAACCGATCGGGCTGAGACTTTGCATGCATAAAGCTACTATGGCGTAGGCATCTAGCGTGGGTGAAACCGCGGGGCACAGATAGTCACAAATAAATATGGTCAAAACCATAAACTTCAACACTTAATTACCGAACTATTTATCAATATATATATATATATATTTATTATATATATATATATATTTTAGTTTGTACGGAACTTTACGCGTCTGACTCGCACTTGACCGTGTTTTTCTTGTGTTTTAAGATTCGGAACCATACTATAAACGATGTAAGACACGCACTTGCCCGATTATTTTTTTTACTTTTAGGTAGGAGTTGTCCTTTATAGGTACATATGTTTTTTTATTATTTTTAAATGCAACGAGTAAATGGATATTTGCATACTTTATTTTTTTGGTTATTACAAAAAGACATTCATTGGTTCTGAAATGTGTACGATTATTGTTTTTTTAACAAGTTTTCTTGAATAAATAATCTCGTTATTTTCCAAATTGCTACCATTCCTCGTATACTAGTCGTTGACCCCGAATCATGACCTAGCAATCTCTATATTTCCCAGATCCCTTGACATATTTGGTTTATATTTTGATAATAGTATTTACACGAACTGCTTGCCTACAAAGTTGCATAAAGATTAGAACAACTATTTGCTAGCGAACATAAAAAATACTTACTTGAAGATTTACAAAAGCAGCGGTTCTCAAACTTGAACTTTTTTGGCGACGGAGCCCTTCCTTGACGCGATATATTTGACGGCACCCTAAGGTAATCAAAAACTTTTTATGTGTATTGTTTATTGTTAGTCGAGTCAGTGTTGAACTGTTAACTATGCTCCTGGCAGAAATGTCACGCTCTCATATTACGCATTCCTACTACTCTTTTACAATTTTAGTAATTTTTTAACTTTATGTTGGAATTTTTATATGTAGTTTTTTTTTCTCACTGTAACCAGTAGTTTTCGCGGAACCCTCACAGAGGATATGCGGGCCCCTAGAATTTTGCGGAGCAAACTGATTATGGCGGCTATCACATCATCAGCAATACGGCGACCACTGCTGGACATAGGCTTCCTCCTGGGGAGGTGTTTTGCCAATACTTGCCACGCTTGGCAGGCGGGTTGGCGAGCGCAGTTAGGTATGATTGTTCAAGGAAGACGCTGCTGCCCATCTTCCTAATTACATATCTAGCCGACTCTTACGGCAACCACGGGTAGAGAAGGTGGGGTAAAATTCTTACGCCGGCACCACCACGGCAATATGGCGGCTATGTGCTTGGAAAACATTACCTTCCTTTGGTTGTCGGATTAAAACGCAGGAGAAACAACGGTGCATGGCTAGCTATCAATATTACAAACCGATAATTGGTACAATTGTTAGATCAACGAAAATAGGCCAGTCATTGATTTAGGTTGGCAAACAATTTATTTTGATCGAGTTAATAGAATGTTCGGGTTGGGATGGTTAACTTTTCCGGATCACATCACATCATCAGCCATAGGACGTCCACTGCTGGACATAGGCCTCCTCCTGGGGGGGTTTTCCAATACTTCCACGCTTGGCAGGCGGGTTGGCGAGCGCAGTTAGGTGTGATTGTTCAAGGAAGACGCTGCTGCCCATCTTCCGGATTATGTATATAAATGAATAATGAATAATGCATAATGCATAATGCTATCATTATTTTTCAGAAAACTGCATTCTCAAAATGATCCATTCTCAAATTATGGGTTGTGGTTAAAAGGTAGATATATGCCACCTCAGACTTTTTTGTAGATCTATAAAATAGGAATATCCCACCATGCATTGTTATATCTCAAAGGGATTAGGCAGTGTTTTCGATGACAGCTCCCAGGTGGCTTGACTTATTCCGACACTTCAAAACAATTATCATCATATTTCAATAAATTTACACGAAACTTTGACAAATTATATACCTAAACCTTCCTCATGAATCACTCTATCTACTGTTGAAACTCGAATGATAATGCGTTTAGTAGTTTTTTAGTTTATCGAGAACAGACAGACAGATGCGGCGGCAATATGTAGTGATAGTATATATATATATATATGATAGTGATGACTTGTAATAAATATATTACCAATAAAATAAAAATTGAATTTATGGCCTTCTTTCTCATGTATCGCCAAAATCTACCAAAAACTATGTTCCCCGATTTCGTTATCATCAGTTTTCTGTATTTCCTACCTTTTTGGAAGCAAATTTAAAGGCACATTCATGTCAAAAAATTTAAATCCACATTTGTTCCTTCGTTACAATAACACTTCTCCTCTGCCTGCCTGTTTTTTTTTTTTTTTTTTTATGTTGTTTAACTTCAAGCAATTCGATATGTAAAAAAAAAAAAAAACTTTACTGATTCCAAAACTAATTTCGAAATATTACATTCCTATACAATGATTATTTTTACGTTTTAAACTCTTTAAACTATGATATGGGATTTATTTTAATAAAATAAACTTAACCTTTAATTGGCTTCTAATGACGTCACGTAGTGGGCTGTATTCAGGCTACTTTCAGTGCCTAAAAAAAGCAATTTGGCAAACCAAAACAAAACCTGTCAATGTCAACTCAACGGCAGCCATAATATCCTCTTCCGTACTCGTACGTCGAGTTGTTTTTTGCTTTATTGATACAAATATCTGGATTATTTTATTTAAACGTTACTCGGACTCTGATATCGCTTTTATGAGGCTATGATGTGAATTAAGTATACTTCATGTCAATTGTCAAAGTCAATCAAATGTGTCAAAATAGCTATACTTTTTTGTTTTACATGGCAAGGGCATATACATATTCAGCCTACTTTATAACTTCATTGCTATAAAAAGTTTGAAAGCGTATTAAAAATTAACTACGGCATATAAAGCCAAAATATTCAAATTAGTTTCATAAAACAAAGTTTAATATCATTAAAAATTATTTAAAAAAAAAAAAAAAACTTTACATTACTTTACCGAATTGTGTAATACTAGGTTATTTCAAAGTGTATTTATGACCCAACTTTAGTGTACATATGTAGGTACATTGCCAATTTATGATAATTTTTTTCACATTTGCGTATTTTGAAACTGCTTTGTATGTTTATTCAGTTATTTTAATGAATTTACAACAAAAAAAACTTACCTCATTCATGCTTTTACATGTTTAAGATTACAATAGTATTGCTTCAAATGAAAAACTTGGTAAAACGTTCTTTAACGAGTTATAAATTGATTACTTAAAATGGAGCGCTAGTGTTTATAGTCTGTTGTATATTCGCTAGCTTTTACCCGCGACTTCGTCCACGTAGTGGTCGATATCAGACATCGTAGAGTACCTATACCTATTTCTGATTATTATTATTTTTGATCATCATCATCATCATCAGTCATAGGACGTCCACTGCTGGACATAGTCCTCCTCCTGGGGGGTTTTGCCAATACTCGCCACGCTTGGCAGGCGGGTTGGCGAGCGCAGTTAGGTGTGATTGTTCAAGGAAGACGCTGCTGCCCGTCTTCCGGATTACATCCCTTAGCCGACTCTTACGGCAACTACAGGTAGAGAGGGTGGAGATTCTTACGCCGGCACCACCACGGCAACCAGGGATTCGGTTCAGTGAAACGGTTCTGAAATTCTCCAAGCCATAATTTTTGTCACGGTCACCCATCCAAAGTTCCGACCGTTGCTTAACTTTCTTAACATTATCTCGCTTAACTTAACACGGCGTGTGTTATTCGTAAATGTTAAATTTAGAAGGCGGCCTTGCTATCTTGCTTAACTAGTTCTACGGTAATAGGACTTACCTTTAAATCATGTTTATCATCCGGACTTAGTCGGACACAAAATACTATGAAATACTTTTTTATAGCAATGTTAAGTCAGCATAGCTAATGGAAGTTTCGATAACCTAGTTGTATTTTTAGCTTTCGATCTGGAGGTTTTTGGTTCGAATCCCAAGACACACACCTGCGCCCACATCTCACCTGGTGTTAAGTGACGGTGTGGTCGAAGATGGTAAAGCACACCTAGCCTAACGGAACTGGCTCTCAAATGAGGCTGCCGGAACACACTGTTAAATGCTTAAACACCTGTCGAGTGCTAGAGAGTACCTTATCACCACGCTATGTTTTCCTTCACCGGCAGCTCAAGCTCATTGTTGGGGTTTGAACCCACGGCAGCATGTGAACCGACCGCGCTAACCACTGAGCAATCATCGCTACAAATTAATTTAATAATTATTAATGCAGGAGATAAATAATACTTTTTCAAGTCATGTTGTAATTTCTAATCTCTACTAGAAATTTATCAGTAATGGTTGGATGTTTGATAACGCTATAATTGTTACGTGTCACTTATATTGCTGACATTAATGTAAGTCATGCAGTCACTTCCGTAACTTATCTCTACGCTAAAACATTATTTCTCGAACTGGCTAATTAAGGTCAATAGACTACAGAACAGAGGAGGTCATGAAAGGTCTTATAAATAATAAGTACCTGGATGACCGAGCTTTGCTCGGCTGAAAACATGGATAAAACGACGTAAAACCTAGCTAGATCGATTTATTGCCCCCGAAACCCCCTGCATACTAAATTTCATGAAAATCGTTGGAGCCGTTTCCGAGATTCAGATTATATATATACATATATACAAGAATTGCTCGTTTAAGTTTAGGTACCTATTAGATTATATTTTTTTAATAAATATATAAATATTGTAGGACACATTACACACAGCGCCATCTGACCCCAAACTAAGCAGAGCTTGTATGATGGAAGTCAGATAACTGATAGAATACATAAATACTTTTTTTTTGTAAATACATACTTATAATACATACAGAACACCCAGACACAGAATAAACATTTGTCCTTGGCGGGAATCGAACTCACGCCCTACAGCTCAGGCAGGCATACTCCCAACTAGCCAACAGGGCTGTCTAGATAGATTAGATTAGATATAATCTAGATTTCATAATGCCACCTAATGTGGTCAAAAGTATGGTCGGAGTTAGCGATAAAATTAAACGCAAGTAAGCCCGCATAAGAGCATTATGATGAGGCAAAACACTTTTAAGAATGCTATATCAAAGCAATATTTTGTAAACACTAAAATTAAATATGATACACAAAGACTTTGCAAGCAAAAAAATGTAAAAGAAAGAAAAGATTAGCAATGAAAACTTTATAAAACTTCTATGAGGCTTATATTGTCAATTTATTATTTATTTATGTGTTTTTAATTTAACATTTTGTTTAAATTTTGAATCTATCTATATCTTTAAACGAGCAATTATTGTATATATATATATATATATATATATATTCTGAATCTCGGAAACGGCTCCAACGATTTTCATGAAATTTAGTATGCAGGGGGTTTCGGGGGCGAAAAATCGATCTAGCTAGGTTTCATTTTCAGAAAACGTCGTTTCTTCCATGTTTTCAGCCGAGCAATGCTCGGTCAACCAGGTACTTTATATTTATTATGTGTATAATAATATGGTATTCTTATATCTGTCCTCGCGCTGGTGCGGGCTTGGGGCACTTAAACCTAATCTAGTTTGCGGCAGATTTTCAACTTGGGTGGTAGCTAGCCAGCCGAGTACTAGAAAGTACTCTTAAAAACAAGCTTTTTTTTCTTTATGTAAATAGTAATGACATGAACGATACGTTCTCCTGATTGTAAAAGATAATGAAATGAAAACCCGAAGGGGGTCCTTACATAATTAGCAATTGAATGTTTGTATTAATTATTTTAGTTCATGTTATTAATTTATTATTATTACTATTATTATCCGGAATGAAATTATGAACTTATTAAGTATTAAGTATTATTGTATGGAATTAAAAAAGCTTTATTATTATTATACTTGTTATTCAACTTATGAACATTTCCAGATCCGTAATCTCCAGATATCCAGATATATATATTACAAGCAAATGCGTAAGAGCTGTTTGCCACCATATGTTGACATGAAGAAATGACATTGACAAGCGAATCGTCAAAATGATTAACATCGCTCCAATTAAGCTCTGATAAGTTTAAACTACTTACGTTGAACTTTTATTTGGTAATCGCAGCTCAAGAACGTTTGAAAGGAATCATATGACTCACAAAATCGCATTGAATTCATATTTAATATTCAAGTTTAATTGCTAGAGATGCGCCAGATTTGTCGATTTGTCGATGTTATATTATGCGCATTACTTTATGTGAACTTCGATTAGATTAATCTTATTTTATTTATTTATTTAGTAGATGTATAGACAAAATATCTGAGTACAAATATAATAGTTTCTGTTGACTTAATAATAATTGTAATAATAAAAGATGATGATATGTCAGAAACACAATGATAATATGTCATAATAAAATTTAATAGTGTGTCAGAAATACAATAATGATACATACGTCCATAGTGTTATATTTATTTATTTTATTTTATTTTATTTTATTTTATTTTATTTTATTTTATTTTATTGTCATACCAACAAAGCAGCCACTAACACAGTTGATAATTATTAGATATAAAGTTGGCAAAAATTAAGTGCTGCCTTAATTATTTATAGGTATAAACCTCATGCAATTACACAGTATAAGCAAAATTAAAACACAATTAAAAAAATAAATAATTAGGTAAGAGTTAGCTAAATGAATTGAAATTAATTAAACAAATATAAAATTAGAATACATCTTATTATATATATTTTTTATTTATATCATTTATATTTAGTTCTATAGATATTTATGTGAATTATTATGCAGTCACTACAGAGTTTTGTCATAAGTATAATTTTCGATAGAATAATAGGTCTTTTCAATTAAAAATGACTTTTGCTTGCGTTTAAATACAAAAAAAGAATTAGCCTCTTAATATTTCATTTTATACAAAAATGATCTTATTGAAAAAAAAAATATTACAACACCACATATTCAGAAATAAACTAGATGGCGCTACACGAGCCTAAAACGTGCAAGCGTTTCGCTCACGAGTCGCCTAATACCTTTACTATGAAAACTGTATTGTCATTCGATTCCGATACAAAATAATAGCGCTGCATAAGCTTAGCTTCCACCTAGCTGGGACTCCGCTTTGAACGCCTATTAAAACTCTGAACTACTCTTGAAGGCTCCGCTTCCACCTAGCTGGGACTCACTCAAGCCCTCTCTTCACAATATATTTTAAGGGATTCAAAACAACCTGAACAAAAAAAATCTGTTACTTTCCAATTTTTCAAACGAACTGTTATCATTTGAAAAATTAGAAATATTATTAAGGAAAGTTCGTCTGTCACATGTCGATATAGATACATGATTTTTATTTTGTTGGCTTAAGATTTTGTCATCATTTGCTTTATATCAACCCCTCAGATCAACACTACTTAGCCACAGATAAAAAAGAGTCATAGATAATATAACGTTGCATTAAAAATGGGTAAAGACTATGTAATCATTCAACTTCGATTGACATTTGGAAACTACAAAAAGTGAACTTGATTTAATTGTATGACGTAAGGCATTGACGTATTTGTGAGTATAGTTCTTCTTCTTTTTTGTTTTTGGCGTCGAATTTTCTGCATTTCTTAATGTCAAATGTTTCGATATTTGTAATATTTTCATCAGCACGATTTGTGAAGTTTTATTTATTTATTTCGTAGCGCACAAAATAGAATGCAATAATAATCACATTCCAAAACTACGTACATATGTCCAGGTGCATTTTAATTAAATAAAAATTCACTAGAGAATTTATTTGTAAGTTAATTACGTCATGGAGTAATTAGGATTATAATTATAAATAAAATAAAATAATAATAGGTAAGTTATACACTCAAAATATATAAAACTATCAACTAAAAATTAAAATCTAAAATAGTCTTAATCTGTCTTTGAAACTACTATTGTTTTAAGTGAAATATATCGATGTGTCTGTTAGAAACGGGGAATTGACTTTATTTTTGTTTTTCATTTTAGCGTTTTATCTTATTTTTAATAGTACACATTGTCTATATATAACAAATTTTCCGTCTGCCTGTTTGTTAGCAACAAACGATAAAACTACAGTAAATATTTTTTTATAGTTTTTATGAATTTACTTAGAAACGTTCTGGCCAACTCCGCGCAATGAATTTTAGTATGGCTTACACTGTCTTTTACATTTTAAAAGTTTGTATACAATATATTCTAATTAAGATTTTGTATGAGTAGAAATAACTTTATAATTGACAAATTCTTAAATGATAAACAACTTGACATTCTTATTTTAATAATACTTAATATTTTTTACTTTATTACTAATTAAACACATGATTGACAACATGACATTTAAAATTTACTATAAAATTAACAATTTATTATGACATTTACTCATTAAATAAAAATGTATTATTATTAATGTTTTTTCACGAATGTAATTACATATATAATAATATCTTAAATACCAATAAAAGTACTAAATATTGTATGCCTAAAATGGTAGCTGTAATACACAGCCTACAATAAATGATTTTGAATTTGAATTTGAACACAGCTCACCAGAAGTTTATTGATAGTGTGGTGGAAGATGGTAATCTAGCCTGGGATGGAATTGGCTCTCAAGTGAGGCTGCTGGAACACACAGTTAGGTGCTTGGCGGCTGATTTTCAACTTGAACGTAGTATCGAGCCAGTCGAGTACTAGAAAAAACCCTACCATCACGCTATGGTTTCCTCAGGATATTTTCCTTCACCAGCAGCCCAAGCTTATTCCAAATTATCGATACTTTTGATCCATCTCTATTTCTAAAACAATGCATTAGCACTAAGTAGGTTTAAGTGTATCAAATGCAAAATCTAAATGTGCATTGCAACAGATTATGAAAACAAAGGTCATATAACGAAAGGTATTATGAATTAAGTATACGTTATTTGATCATCTCGAGTTTTAAAACGGTTTCGTTCAGCTTGGCCTGTTTGTTGTCGTTTTTTGGGTCAAATTTAGTACTTAATTTAAATTTTTGCCCCTTCCTGTTGACAGATTCATCTGATATTTGGTACACACCTTTATTTCTGATGACAAAATATTCAGTATCATTCTAAATCCAATAAGTATGGCCGCCAACAAAATGGCGAATTATATATATTTTTTCACAACTCCCTCAATATAGGTATCAAGTGAAAGGGCTTGACTTAGTAGAATAGAGTACACTTTAAAAAAATCCAAATCCAATATGGCCGCCAACAAAATGGCGAAATATACATATTTTTTCACAACTCCCTCATTATGGGTATCAAATGGAAGGGCTTGACTAGTAAAATAGAGTACACTTTAAAAAAAATGCAAATCCATAATGGCCGCCAACAAAATGGCGGATTACATATTTTTTCACAACTCCTTCAATATGGGTATCAAGTGAAAGGGCTTGACTAGTAGAATACACTTTTAAAAAATGTTAATCCAATATGGCCGCCAAAAATGGTGGATTACATATTTTTCACATCCCCTCAATATGGGTATCAAATGAAAGGGCTTGACTAGTAGAACACTGTACACCTTGATTGACAAATTTCAAATCTAAGATGGCCGCTGGCACATAACTAAGAACTGGAAAATAAAATAAGTAAAAAAGGTTTTATTGAAAATAAATATAATATTGATGTAGATGATATACCTACCTACTAAACGCTAAAAAAATATTCGGTAGGTCTCAGGTACTTCATCACACCACTCTTTTCATCAATTAAGCCGGTGCGACGGTGTTACAAGTTGGTCTTTCTTTTTATTGCTGCAGAGATCCAACGAGCTGTGGACGCCCCGGTGTTGTAATTTATCAATGTTCGTGTGGGTGAATAGGGCTACCTGGTAAATAAGTTCACACGGCAACGGTAGTATCTTAAGCTCTCTAAAAAGCTCCACGCATGAGACGTCGTCCTGAACCCCACAGATGGCACGCACGGCTCTCTTCTGCATAACAAACGCTCTATTACGATCGGCTGCGCGGCCCCACAACTCCAGCCCGTACGTGATGTTACTGTGGACAGTCGCGAAGTAACAGGAGCGCACTACGCCGCGGGTAGCGGTGCTAGCGAGCCGCCGGAGCGCGAAGCACGAGCGGCTCAGCTACCCGCATATCTCGCCTATGTGCGTCTCCCACGTCAACGCGCCGTAATAATGGAAACCTAGAAGTTTCGTACTGTAGACTTGCTGGGCTCATTTGGGCATACAATAATAATTAAATACAGAAAGTATTAAATATAAAAAGTCGAATTAATGTAATGTTAGTCATAATATTATTCACAATGTCATTTGTTTTTGTATTCTTGCCAAAGCAATCAAAACATTTTTTCTTCATTATTTATGGCGTCCAACTTTGTGCATTTGCCAGTGTCAGATATTTCGATATTTTCAAGTATTTTATAAAGTTAGATAAGTTTAAGTCACACGAAGTAAATCAGGGTCAAGTCCGGTCATGCCCTAATAAAGTAGTAGTGATTTTACTATAAGAACCGACGGAGTTTATGATGCAACACTAAAAGTCATTGTTAAGCATCATTTCCCACACACGTGCGAAATTCGGCACTTTATGAATAAAACACCACAATTTTTAACCGACTTCGAAAAAGGAGGAGGGTTCTCAATTCGGCTCGTTTTTTTAAATGTTGCTACCTCAGAACTTACGGCTGGGTGAAACGATTTTGATGATTTTGATATTGATTTTTTAGGGTTCTGTACCCAAACGGTAAAAACGGGACCCTATTACTGAGCCTTTACTGTCTGTCCGTCCGTCTGTCTGTCACCAGGCTGTATCTCAAAAACCGCGATAGCTAGACAGTTGAAATTTTTACAAATTATGTATTTCTGTTGCCGCAACAAATACTAAAAACAAAATAAAATAAATATTTAAGGGGGGCTCCCATACAACAAACGCCATTTTTTTTGCCTTTTTCATAGACAATGGTACGGAACCCTTCGTGCGCGAGTCCGACTCGCACTTGGCCGACTTTTTTATTTGAAAGGTGCTTCCCGTGTGGTCCCATTTCAATTTGGTCCAGTTCTGACAATGGTATCCTTGAGAAAACTACATGACGTCGATTTTTTTTTCTCAAAATTTTACTTGTATAGTTATATAAACACTCGAAAATAATTATTTTCGAAAATAATATAATGCAACGACATACTTGTTCCGCATATCTGTGTACGAGTATCTGCGTTTCTTAAAAGCCAAAACATGGTACTAAAATTGTTGTATAATTGAGTTATTAATAATTATGACATTAATTTTGACACTCAAAATTTTTACAATGTCAGGGGTCAAAAACCATGTCACTATGCATTGACCTACTTGAGTTAATGTCTGCTTTAACCCAGATTGGAGTTGGTTAATGGTAAATTCACAGCTTTGTGCCAACTTTGGCAGCAAATATATATTATTTGACATTGAAGTGTTAAGATCTGTAGAGACTTAACTCTCCTTATTTAGCTTCCCTTTTATTTTTTGGAAATTGAGAGCGTGGTAACGATAGCTATGAGAATTTATAGCGATGATAACTCAGTGATTACCGGGGTCGGTTCACACGCCGAAGGGCGTGGGTTCAAACCCCAACAATGAACTTCAGCTGCCAGTGAAGGAAAACATCCTGAGGAAACCATAGCGTGGTGGTAGGGTACTTTCTAGTACTACATCTAACGGTGTGTTCCGGCAGCCTCACTTGAGAGCCAGTTCCATACCAGGCTAAGTGTGTTTACCATCTTCGACCACATCGTCACTTAACATCGGTGAGCAGTGGTCAAACGCCTCGCCTGTCGTAATAAGGAAATTGTAAGTGATCCGTTTACAATTTTAATTAAATTATTTAACTGTCAAAATGTTTTGTATGGAATTCCGTACAATTTTTATGAGTTCAACGAATCCAACTTGTCGAGGTTATTATCGGTACAACTTTCGACATAAACTTTATACAGGGTTATTCTAAATCACACACACATACACACACTTTACACTTTGAAGAGTGCGGTTCAGATCTGCATGGCCTAATTCGACCCTGCCCATTCTTTTATCAGACAGCCAAGAACTTTAAAAAGCGGCGTCGCTCATGGTGGATATTCCAAAAACTGGAACTAATTTGAATTTACTTACATTGTACGAACAGCTAAACAATGGAATTGGCTACCCGAGTGGGTGTTCCCTGATAGATACAATCTGGGTGCCTTCAAGTCGCAAGTGAATCTGTTCCTGCTAGGCGAGCGTGCTCCACCATTGACCGCATCTTCGCTTAAAATCAGGCGAGATGGCGGTCAAACGCAAGTCTATATAATATTAGCAAAAAGCTGAGCTATGTAAGGGCTCGCGTAGTTTTTCTAACGGGTAATAATTTTTAAGACAGTTGTTATTTTACAACCTGATTGTAGTGGTGTCATCTAGTATTAAGTAGATTAACTACGATATATTTGAGTATTGAGTTTAGTTCTGTTACAGCGATGTTAACTCTTTGGTTTCCTAACAGATGGCGTTAGTAGTACAATAACATTTTGTCCAATGAACACAAAATTGTTATTGTTCATTTGTTTTAATGGTTATATTTTTTAATTTTTTGACAGATATCACATCTTGATATGAAGTTAAATTACTATGTTAAAGCACAAATCTATAGACGTGATAGTTTTTCGGTAAAGTGTACCACAAAAATGCTCAGGTTGTGAAATAGTGTAAGGGTTCGCTTCACTGGCCCTGATAAAAAAAAAACTTGAAGAAACACAATCAGAAATTCGGTATCGTCCATACGCGATACTCCGCGCTAATACTTTTTTTTATATGTTAACTAGCTACCCACCTCGGCTTCGCACAGCTGCAATGTAGATATTAATGTGGTATAAGCACGTATTATACATATAAACCTTCCTCTTGCATCACTCTGTCTATTGACGGAAACCGCATTAAAATCGTTGCGTAGTTTAAAAGATCTAAGTGTAAAGACGGCGGGAAGCGACTTTGTTATATACTTTAGAGAAGTAACGAGATAAACGTGGCTCTCTCCTGATGGTAAAAGATAACGCATGTCCATGATCATTGCAGCAATACACAGAACTTTGAGTGGCAAAACAAAGACCAGGGCATCGCTGCTTTGGTGCACATTACTTTCTCTAGTGCTCGAATTGCTAGCTACCTTCAAGTTGAAAATCTGCCACCAAGCACTGAACGGTGTGTTCCAGCTACCTTACTTGAGAGCCGTTCCTATTCCAGGCTAGATGTGCTTTACCATTTTCGACGTCACTATCGAAATATCACTATCATTATCCCACAACCTGAGCATTTTTGTGGTACACTTTACTGAAAAACTATCACGCCTGTGCTTTAACATAGTAATTTAACTTCATATCTAAATGTGTTATCTGTCAAAAAATTATAATTTTATAACCACAAAAAAAAATAACATTATCGATTTTGTATTCATTGCATTGAATGTTATTGTACTACTAACGCCATCTGTTAGAAAATCAAAGAGTTAACATCGCTGCAACAGAACTTAACAAATTTTTTTTAAACTGTCCTAAAAAATATTACCCTTTAGAAAAACTGCGCGAGCCCTCACAAAGCTTAGCTTTTGGCTAGTGTAATTTAAGACAATAAAACAATTTCATTGTTTTTTAAGCTGTTAGGTAATCGTAAATAACCCTGTATGTTATTGAATGGGTAAAATCCAGGGTCTTTTCTGAATTGTTTTTTAATTATAGTACTTCTCGGAATGTTTTGAAAAAACCGGAAATCTGTTGATTTTCACTGTTTGTGCAACTTTACTTGTTTTTTTGCAAGCTTGTTATTTATAGATCCGTACCTACTCGATAACGGAACCATTGTACTGAGTCTATTTAGTTCGTCATTAATCCGTTTTATTACAACTTTATTACAAAGCGTGTCTGTAGATGAAATTTTAAAACACAGTTAGCATATTAAGGCTATTTTTTTACTCCAAGATTCCTTAATTTTGTTTTCTTGTCCACAGATAAACAAAACCAAAGTTTTATAATGTCAGCCGAGGTCATCCTTCCTCCCACTGACAGCGAATCGTCATCGCGGACCGCGTCAAGTGACAGTGACAGCGAGAAAGGCGGTGACAGTAACAATGACAGTGACACTTTGAACTGTGCTGTCAAAAAGTGTTGTGGTAACGAGGCGGGAGAGAAGAAGACCGTACGCTGTGGTAAGTGACACTACTGTCAAGATTAAGATCGTGACTTACTCATTTGATTTGATTTGAGAAAACAAGCAAAATAATATATCTTTAAAACTTTAACACGATTGCGAACAAAACAGCTTTAACAATTAAAGGAATAACACTTTTTGAACCAATTTATTCCTAATTAAATTTAAACATAAATATATATATTTGTAATTCCTTTTTAATTTTCTTTATTTTGATACCCTACTCAAGGTTAAGCTATTTTTTTAAATTAACGTATTTATATTTCGCGCCAAAAATCCGCCATTTTGTTTTTTGTTTCAAACTAAAGAACACATAGCGATAACTTAACTGTCGAAATCCATCCAGCCGTCTTTTTTTTTATTGCTTACAAGCTAGGTGTTTGACCACAACTCACCTGATGTTAAGTCGAAGATGGTAAAGCACACCTAGCCTGGAATGGAAGCCGTTTAGAAAATACGAGTAATAAATAAATTTACAAACATACCTATGTACATACAAAATAGGTACGCGCAAAAAACATTACCCTTTCTTGGCAACTTGGTAAAAATACTAGTTGATTTGAGAACAAACTTTTATAAGTCGAATAATATCTAAAACATACTAAATTAGTTAACTCTTAAATACAAATTTGGCCGAATATGAAATCAAAATCAAAATCAAAAAGTCAGTCATCATTTATTCAGTTTAGGCCCTGGTAAGGCACTTATGAACGTTAAGTTACATGTTTGAATCTACCGCCGGCTCGTAATTACACTTCAACTGAGAAGACTCCGGCAAGAAACTCAGCAAGGCATTTTTTTGTGGAACTTTCTTTTCATATTAGGTTACAATTTACAGTTATAAATATTAATACATACATTATGCTTACTACAATTGTCACTTAGCCAGGGGGATGCAAGTGCAGAGAGAAGCTACAACAACCATATATTCCTGTCTTCCACGTAATGAGCCACCTTATAGTAGGCTTTGTCAATTAACCTCTGATTTATAAAATCTTTGAATTTATTATAGGACATTTTAGTTACTTCAAGTATGAAAAGTGCAATCCCAAAAAAACCTATCTACAATTTGCCTTAACTTTCATTGCTTAGTCAATATTTACCGATTAAGCTATTTTAATTTACGTTTATGTCTCTTATAATATTACCCAAAGAAAAATAAGTTTATGCAGCAAAATTTAACTAAACATCTAAACAAACTGGCCACACATATTCAATCTAAGTAGCGAGAAATATGAGATGTATATATTTCCACACGGATTACGTAGTAGCCTTGGCGATTTTATTGACCTCCTTGTGAACGGATTGTTATTTTGTATATGCCTGTGGTAGATATTTATCAATATCTACCACATGCTAGCGGTTCACCCCGGCTTCGCACGGGTGCAATGTAGACACTTATGTGGTGCATATGCATGTATTATACATATAAGCCTTCCTCTTGAATCACTCTGTCTATTGATGGAAACCACATTAAAATCCGTTGCGTAGTTCAAAAGATCTAAGCGTACAGACGGCGGGAAGCGACTTTGTTTTATACTATGTAGAGACTAGCGACCCGCCCCGGCTTCGCACGGGTGCAATGTGGTGTATATGCATGTATTATACATATAAACCTTCCTCTTGAATCACTCTGTCTATTGATGGAATTTAAACCGCATTAAAATCCGTTCAGTTGTTTTTAAGTTTATCGAGAACAGACAGACAGACGCGACCGACGACTTCGTTTTAAAATATGTAGTGATATATCTTATGAAAGTAAATAAAATAACAAATGTTTGCCAATAGGAACATAATCAACTTTATGCTGTAAGAATATAATTATTACATTATCTTCTTTTATTCTTGATCTCCTTAGCAAGAGGTCGTCTAGGTACCACCGCAGTACCAGATATTCTGCCGCTAAGCAGTAGTGTGTAAACATTACTGTGTTCCGGTTTGAAGGGTACTGCAGCTAGCGAAATTACATGACTGTTGACTAACCATAGAAACTCTCAAAGTAATGAGCGCCAAAGCAGCGATGCCCCGGACTTTGTTTTGCTACTCAAGGCTCTATATCGCTGCAATGGTCATGGACAGGCGTTATCTCTAACCATCAGGAGATTGTATCGTTCATCTCAATACTTTTGTAACGTTATTGACGTCAAAACATCTTTACGTAACTATTTACATAAGGTCAAGTGATTAGTATTTTTTTTATAGAAAATGCATTTACAGTGTACTATACATATATTTTATTTGAATTCTGTATGTAAAGTTTTTTGTTGTTTATTTTATATTTTTTACTAATAGTAAACTTCATTTTTTTTTACCCCTGTAAGGATGGTGTAAACTGTTGTAAATAAATAAATAAATAAATAAATAAATTTTATGAAACTTAATTGAATGTTTTGGTTTTTTATGCAGTACTTAGTTATTTTTAATACGTTTTCAAACTTTTTATAGCGATGACCTCATAAAGTAGACTGATTATGTATATGCCCTTGCCATTAGGTAAAACAAAAAAGTATACATAGCTATTTTGACACATTTGATTGAATTTGACAAATGGCGTGAAGTAAGCAAATCTTATATCATAGGCGATATCAGAGTCCGAGTAATTTTTACAATAAAATAATCCAGATATTTGTATCAATAAAGCGAAAAACACCTCTACGTACGTACGTGTAATCATGGAAGAGGTTATTATGGCTGCCGTTGACTTGACATTGACAGATTAGGCACCGAAAATAGCCTGTACAGCCTACAATGTGACGTCATTACAGGTCAATTGAACATAGAGTTTATTTTATGTATTTTATTAAAATAAACCCCATTTCATACTTAAAAGAGTTTTAAACGAAAAAATTATGTACAGGAATGTAATATTTCGAAATGGTTTTGAAATCAGTAAAGTTTTTTTTTATCTTTACATACCAATTAATAAACCTCTTTTTTAAGTCAGCTAAAAACGGGCTAAAAAGGTTTCGGTGGTTGCATGAAAACTTTTCTAAATAGAACATCTTCCCTACTAGCGTTGATTCACGCAGGTTTAGCGCGCGGCAGGTTTAGGGATGTCGACATCGCATCTACGAACAAATCTTCCATCGATCTTTTTTGTTCGTAGCTTCGCTAACATTAAACCTATAAGACACAAAAAGCTCACTAACTTATTAAATTTGAATATGAACACCTACTTAAAAACAGAAAACAATGACATTTACGTGCTAACCCCATATGCTCGGCCGGCACTCGCGTAGTGATCGCCGCCCCCGCCGCGCCGCCTCTTCCCACTTGTGTCGCCTATTTATCGCGAAGATGTTCTACTTATAGATTAAGTTTAAGACATAGATGTGCCGAGCGCTTTGTCCGGTGGATTTTTTTTATGGTTGACAGACTAAGTTTGAGCACAACTCACAAAATTCACAGGGAATTCAAAGACTGAATCACTAAAGTTTTCATCGTAAAAAATGTTGGTTTAACCAAAATATATAATAACTATCAAAACACTCTGACTTCCGGCAATTTGTTTTTTTGCAAATTCTTCTAGTGCAATTTGCTCAAGCTATTGCAACAGTAACTGAAAGACTGAGGAAGTATTTTGTTGTTTCATTTATTTAGATAATATTAATTTACTAGGTATTTTCGAGTTACCGTATAATGTGCGCTTCAAATCTAAACTAATTCCACCCAGCTTATTCTACTATCGTACCAGGAGCTCCAAGAACTCGAACTAAACGGTTCGAATATGCCTTCATTGTACGAACCGCTAAACAATGGAATTTGCTGCCCGAGTGGGCGTTCCCTGATAGATACAATCTAGGGTGCCTTCTAGTGGCGAGTGAATCTGTTCCTGCTAGGCGAGCGTGCTCCACCTTAGACCGCATCTTCGCTTAACAACAGGCGAGATGGCGGTCAAACACCAAGCCTGTCAGCTATAAAAATAAAAAAATATAAATGAGACATCCATATTTTTTTAATTTTGTACCAATGTTACTAATCTAACTGTTAGGGTTTGAACGTACGGTAGGTACGGCCCTGTACAATACATTTACTTGGTGGTATATCTCCTTAGCAGGAGGTCGTCTAGGTAGATACCACCGCAGTCCAGATATTCTGCCGCCAAGCAGTAGTATGTAGTAGCGAAATTACAGGGCTTCTGGGATTAACCATCGAAAGTTTCGAAATAATGAGCGCCAAAACAATGCGCTGGACTTCGTTTTGGTATTCAAAGTTCTGTGTATCGCTGCAATGGTCATGGGCATGCGTTATCTCTTACCATCAGGAGAGCGTGTCGTTCGCCTCATTGCTTTTACATAAAAAAAGGAAATTAAAATAGACATTTTCCTAAGCTAGATCTGCGACTAAAACCTAAAAATAGGTATTCAATCTCTTGTAGTTAATATCGTGTTTTTGGACGAGCATCCTAAAAAACACGTGCACATAAAAACGATATTACCTACTAAAATCACGTGCTAAAAAAAGTTGATGACCCGAACCAAAACAAAGGTCAAGTTGAATCTGTCATTTAATTTAAGGTGTTCTCTACAATTCATGATAAAAAAATTCGTATATCTATAAGTAGAACATCTTCGCGATAAATAGGCGACACAAGTGGGAAGAGGCGGCGCGGCGGGGGCGGGGGACACTTGCCGGCGATCACTACGCGAGTGCCGGCCGAGCAGGCGGGGTTAGCACGTAAATGTCATTGTATTCTGTTGTGTAGGTAGGTGTTCATGTTCAAATTTAAGAGGAAAGCAGTCAACTGAGACATTTGAAAATTAGGAATTTCACCAAGCTATTTCTGTCGCGCCGCACGCAGCACCCGCGTACATACTGAGCGAAAGGGACAACTGCACCTCGGGCTCATTAACCCGAAATAAAATGAGCAAAATCGAGGTTTCGTATTCCTCTGTTTCCTCCTCCAAATTTAGACCGATTTTAGTATTTCTTTTAACAAGTAAATAAGAAAGATGTGTCCTTTGCCTGTGCGTTTTATTTTTTTAAGATTATGTCTATGAGATTGGGAATTTGGACGTTGAAACACATCGTTGAAACTAGGTAAATTTTAAGATTTTTGAAGACTCCTAGCTCTTATAAAAAAAACATATATCAAAAAATCAAAACAGAGGGGCATGAAACTAGCAAGTATCTACTTCCTATCTAAAAATTATTGCTCTAGTATTAAAATCCTGGAAGGAAAATGGGGAAAGCGTTTGTATGAAGAAAATGACGACTTGTTTCCTCTTAATAGGTTAATGACTTTTTAATAAAAAGAAAGTTTACGAGTGTCTTATAGATTTGATGTTAGCGAAGCAACGAACAAAAAAGATCGATGAAAGATTTGTTCGTAGATGCGATGTCGACATCCATGCACGCGCCGCGCGCTAAACCTGCGTGAATCAACGCTAGTAGGGAAGATGTTCTACTTACTCGGGGCCGCGCGCTCCAAGTACTTTGCTAAAACTAATTGAACAATACTTTAGATCGGAAATACAACATGGAATAAAACATCAAGTTTTTACCAAAAGTATGAAGAATAAAAAATTAATTATACCTAAATTTCAAAACTACTATGGTAAACGTACTTCACAATATTTAATCCCTTATTTGATTAATAACTTGCCGTGCGACATCCGCGATAAAATCAAGCCAAACAATCTGAAAAGTAATTTACAAAAATACTACATCAATAATATGGAGCAGCCTTTATAATGTTGTCAAGAATTGAGCGACCGGCCGGGCGCCCGGCATGCGTTGTTCGGTGCTTACCTACCTATAGCCTCAGGTTACAGATGTGGGTAGTCGGGCCGCTTGCGGGCGCTCGCCGCTCGCCGCTCGCTCGCGTCTACCACGATTATTGAAGAGGACCCGACACCGAGACAAACCTCGGGGAGGTTTAATGGTGTGTGTTTTATTATGAAAAATTGTAAAATATTATTAAACAAATATATAAAAAAAAATGCCATTATTACACCACTGTCCAAAAAAGGAGTGTAATGTTTTCAGGGCTTATGTTTGTGTGTGAGTTTCTTTAATCCGCCATAACTTTTATATGCCTGAACAGATTTGGATGTATGGTATCGTTGGAATCGTGAATTGACTCTGGCTATTATTAGTTGCCGTGGTGGTGCCGGCGTAAGAATAGTACCCCACCCTCTCTACCCGTGGTTGCTGTTAGAGTCGGCTAAGGGATATAATCCGGAAGATGGGCAGCAGCGTCTTCCTTGAACAATCACACCTAGCTGCGCTCGCCAACCCGCCTGCCAAATCCAATTTATCGAGAGATTTAAATTAACGAGTGTCAAATTATCGAGAGTAGACTGTATTATATTTATTTTTTATCATAGATAGGCTTACGTTTGACCGCCATCTCATCTGATGTTAAGTGATGATGCGGTGTAAGATGGAGCACGCTTGCCTAAAAGCAACCGATTCACTCTCGACTTGAAGACACCCAGATTATATCCATCAGCGAACACCCACTCGGGCAGCGCATTCCACTGTCTAGCAGTCCGCACAATGAACGTGGAATCAAATCGTTTCGTTCGAGTTTTTGAAACATCTACCATGAAACGATCGCTTTTTTGAGCTTCTGGCTGTCCGATAGAAAAATGGACATGGGGGAATCAGACCATGTAGTTCTGAAGCACACTCTCCGAAATGAATCCGATAAAAAATCGACAAACTAGCAACTTTGCGACGATGTTCTAGGCTTTGTAATTTAACCTGAACAATGGAGTCGTCGCAATAATTGCCGATCTTCCTAATTAAAATCAATTGGTTTTCTAACATCATGACGGATCTCTAATATTACTCATGATTGTGTAATTCTACTGGTTTAACCCGATAATACCTTTAAAATCGCGAATTAGATGCAAATTTTAAATAAGACGAACGCGGAAATCCTTAACCCGATATAGTTCTAACAATATAAATCATGGGTGTCCATGGTTCTAATCCTGAATTTCCAGTATTATTAACCGACTTCAAAAGGGAGGAGGTTCTCAACTTGATTGTTTATTTTTATTTATGTACACTGATTACGCTGAGATTTATGATCCGATTTACGTGATTCTTCTTTAGTTTGATGCGGAATAGTTGCCATTTGGTCCCATAAAAAATTAACATAGTTTGGCCCAGCTGTTTTCATTTTATGAACATTTTTATTTACGTGGACGATGTAATTGTGTTTGGCAAGACGTTTTTGGATCTTCTCGAGTCTAGACTCATACTGTTCAAGTGTTTCTTGGCGTGAACATAAATTAAATAAAAATTTAAAAATAAACAAACTTAAAAAAAACAGTAAAACCGACTTCAAGAAAAAAACATCAGCACTAGAAAGCGAAAACTAACCTTACTTTACAGAGTGTTATTATACCTGCTAGGTACCTACTGATCTGTTTTAAGTCGGTGCCAAGCTAAGCACCATATGCCAGCATAATAAATGTTTTACTACCCGTGCGAAGCCGGGGCGGGTCGCTAGTCATCACTATCACTATCACTACATAGTATAAAACAAAGAAGCTTTCTCTGTCCCTATATCCCTATGTATGCTTAAATCTGTAAAACTACGCAACGGATTTTGATGCGGTTTTTTTAAATAGATAGAGTGATTGAAGAAGAAGGTTTATATATATAATAACATCCATTAAATAGTGGAGAAATACTGTTATTTTTGAGGTTTATACCCGTGCGAAGCCGGAGCGGGCCGTTATAAAATAAAACAAAGCAACGATATTTTTATTTATGTTACAGCTATTAATTTTTTACATAAAAACCTTTTAAAGTTTTATGACTCATGTGACGACAAAATATCCTTAAATATATTCTAAATTCATTAAATAATGTTATGCAATACATAAGCAACTCTTCTATAATTCTTTATTGATTTTGATGTCTATACCTAATCAAGTCTCAATCGATTATGATATTAAATAAGAGAGATTTTAATATTAATAATTGGAGAATCTAGTTGTTTTTCAAGAGACAAGTTCAAAAAAGGAGAAGGTTTTTAATTGAAATGTATGTTTTCTTTTTGTATAGTTATGCGATCATTCCGCAAATTACTAATCGATTTTAATGTTTTGTTTTTGTTTGATAGATTATTCTTCAGAGGTGGTCCCATATACATTTATAAGAAATGGGCTTTCGTTTGACCGTCATCTCACCTGACGTTAAGTGATGATGCGGCTTAAGATGGAGCACGTTTGCCTAGAAGATATCGATTCACTCTCGACTTGAAGACACCCAGATTATATCCAACGGGGAACACCCACTCAGGCAGCGCATTCCACTGTCTAGCAGTCCGCACAATGAATGTGGAATCAAATCGTTTGTTCAAGTTTATGGAACGTGAAACGATGTCGCTTTTTTTAGATTCGAAGTGTAAATTAAGAGTAAACAGATTCGTTCTAAATAACCGTGTCCCATCCTAGACCACATCGTTGCTTAACATCAGGCAGGATGTGGACAAACGCGAACCTACTCTGTATTTTGTAGCTATGATGGCTCAGTGGTTAGCGCGGTAGATTCGCATGCCGAAGGGCGTGGGTTCAAACCCCAACAATGAGCTTGAGCTGCCGGTGAAGGAAAACATCGTAAGGAAACCATAGCGTGGTGGTAGGGTACTTTCTAGTACTCGGCTGGCTAGCTACCACCCTCAAGTTGAAAGTCTGCCGCCAAGCATCTAACGGTGTGTTCCGGCAGCCTCACTTGAGAGCCAGTTCCATTCCAGGCTAGGTGTGCTTTACCATCTTCGACTACACCGTCACTTAACATCAGGTGAGCTGTGGTCAAACACCTAGCCTGTCAGACATAAAAAAAGAATTACAAACTTACATGTTTTAATTATAATATTGTAATTGTTGGCAGGTCGCATAGTTCAATGCGCGTGCGGAATCTTCCTGATCTTGGTGTCTGTGACGGGGTTCATATTATCTCCAGTAGATGTCATGTTATGGGAAAAACTCAACATGAGACCTGGTAAGTCATTTTAAGGGTTCACTTTTTGTTCACAAAAAGGTTTTCAATACACAGAATTAACAAAACATAATCTAGGACATCGCTGCTTTGGCGCTCATTATTTTGAGATATTTTTTTAGGATTCCGTACTTCAAAAGTAAAAATCTGAACCCTTATACGATTGTTGTCCGTCTGTCTGTCAAGGCCCTTTTTCTCAGGAACGTGTGGAAGTATCAAGCTGAAATTCATATAAAATACTCAAGTTTACTGTCCCTTGGAGCTGTGAAAAAATCAAACTTCTAAGCCAACGCAATCAAAAGATACAGCCGTTTATGCTGCAAATTTTCGTCACTCGCAAGGGAATCAAAACCTACAGGGTACTTCCCGTGAACTCAGAATCTTGAAATTTGGTACGAAGCAACGTCTTATAGCACAGATAAAGGAAAAATTGCGCAAAGCATAAATTACCATAACTTATACTTATTACTAACTTTATAATCCAAACAAACTTTTGCAGAACAAGTTCGTTGCTCAATTCTGCAAGGTAAACTTGTCCGGATTGGCGATATCACATATGCGCTTCCGGAATTGCTATAATTAACGTGGTTTCCTCGAAAATAGCTTAGCTTTTTGATTCTTGATGCATTTTAGATCGAGCAGACTGAAGGACACAGAGTTTAAAAATTTAACAGAAGATTTTATAATAAAAACCCGAATTCATTCTACTATGCCTAAACACGGATAGGTTATTTAATGTTTATCTTCCGGTTTAGTAGGTAGTTCATTGGAACTAGTTTAGCGACCGTTTTAACTATTTTAGATTGCCGTGGTGGTGCCGGCGTAAGAATAGTACCCCACCCTCTCTACCCGTGGTTGCCGTAAGAGTCGGCTAAGGGATGTCATCCGGAAGATGGGCAGCAGCGTCTTCCTTGAACAATCACACCTAACTGCGCTCGCCAACCCGCCTGCCAAGCGTGGCGAGTATTGGCAAAACCCCCCCAGGAGGAGGTCTATGTCCAGCAGTGGACGTCCTATGGCTGATGATGATGTGAACTTACTTGATCCAGAGTAATCTTAGCTTTTTTTTATAAACTCTCAGACATACAGTTTGAATTTATCGGCAATACGCACGTATCTAAATGTCTAGTAAATCCAATAGGAACATACGCGAACTCAGAGTAAAATTATCACTTTTTATTTTACTAAAATAATCGCAAGTTGTATAAAATTTTACACCACACAGGTGACGCTTGTACAACGATTTATTTCTGAATGTATCGGTTTTCGTTTAAGTTCCGTGTGTGATACTTACAGATACTATAAGTTTTTGCGCAGATACTCGCAGATAAAATATTAGTACCTGGACGACCGAGCTTTGCTCGGCTGAAAACACGGATAAAACGACGTTTTCTAAAAATGAAACCTAGCTAGATCGATTTATCGCCCCCGAAACCCCCTGAATACCAAATTTCATGAAAATTGTTGGAGCCGTTTCCGAGATTCAGATTATATATCACTACATAGTATAAAACAAAGTCGCTTTCTCTGTCCCTATATCCCTATGTATGCTTAAATCTTTAAAACTACGCAACGGATTTTGATGCGGTTTCTTTAAATAGATAGAGTGATTCAAGAGGAAGGTTTATATGTATAATACATGCATATGCACCACATTAATATCTACATTGCACCCGTGCGAAGCGGGGGCGGGTCGCTAGTATATACATATATATATATACAGTACCTGGATGACCGAGCTTTGCTCGGCTGAAAACACGGATAAAACGACATTTTCTATGACTTGATTTGACTGGCACGAACTGGACTTTGACTGTAATTATAGATGTAAGACATGAATTGCAAAAACAGAAGACAAGGCAGTATGGCTTGAAGCTTTAACCTGCCCAAAAGGACAAATTAAATTTAAAAAAAAAAACTTTTTGACAGCTAGGGAGGTGGGCGAATTAATCTTTTTTGGCGGGAACGTGGAAAGAGTCATGTCGCCCCTTTGTATTTTTTCCAAAACTTATTTTTCTCGAGTGTTTATGTGTAAAAATAGTGGTGTTTAATTTATAAAGTGCCGAATTATAAGCGCGAGTGTGGAAAAATGATTTTATGTGGTGAAACATGACTTCATGTTGCTTCCAAAACTCTGTCCAGAAGTAAAGTCGCCACTACATTACTAAGGCATGACTTGATTTGAATGGCACGGACTAGACTGAACTTTGACTGTAACTATAGATGTAAGTACACGATTTGCAAAAACTGAAGACAAGGCAGTATGGCTTTACAGCTTTAGCCTGCCCGATGGGGCAAATTAATAAATAAAAAAAACTTTTTTGACAGCTAGGGAGGTGGCTGAATCGCTACATACCTACTCATAATAATTATTCAGCTGTTCCCTCCAAAAACCAACCGTCAAAACGTTTATAAAACAATAAGTATCCGCTTCCGTACTTCGCATTTAGATAATAATAGAATCGTAGGAAACAGCCATCTTAGATTCTTCTCAGTGGATGCGTTTGGTTAACTTTGTTTTTTTAAATGGGTATTTTGGTCGTGGTCATTCAATATATAGTACCTGGATGACCGAACTTTGGGGAAAAAGGGGGAAAAAATCATCTGGACTCGAATCGGGGTCTTCTGGATTCGGGACCGACCGATTTCCCAGCTAATATAATCTTGTAGAAGGTGGTGAAATTTACCTTCGTATTATAATTATATTGTAGCAGTTTTTCATTGTTTGAAAACACGGATAAAACGACTTTTTCTAAAAATGAAACCTAGCTAGATCGATTTATCGCCCCCGAAACCGCCAGCATACTAAATTTCATGAAAATCGTTGGAGCCGTTTCCGAGATTCAGATTATATATTTATACAAGAATTGCTCGTTTAAAGATATAAGATTATAGATAGATAGATTTTTTCTTTATACTAAAACTAGCGACCCGCCCCGGCTTCGCACGTGCAATATAGATACTTAATGCTTAAGTGATTAACAATTAATTATTAAGATTTAGGGGAGTTTTGATCTTTATTAAATCCACAATGTATCCTATTACTTCCTCACTTGGTGGTAGATCTCCTTTGCACTTAGCCTGCCAGTAAAACAAACCTAACAGGTAAATTTGTAAGTAATTATTTTGTCTCTACAATTTGGCCGGCAACCAAACGCGTGACCTTTTGTCAGGGTCGAGAAGTATTCATTTTGTGCTCTTCAATCAGTATAAATAAAGATAATTTGGACCTCGAGGAACATAAACACTTATTAGATAAATATTACATTTAATGACTAACTGTGTTTTGAGGTTTCACCCGCGTTACCTGAGTCAAATAGTAACCCGTGTGTTTACTTTGTGATAGATCTTAGCAGAAAATCGTGTAGGTAGATACCACCGCAATACCACATATTCTGCCGCCAAGTAGTAGTGTACAAACATTATTGTATTCCGGTTTGAAGGGTGCTGCAGTTGAACAATGGCTCCTAGCATATTACTATTCATTCTGATATTCTCTGAATTTTTTCTTTTTATGACTGACAGGCTAGGTGTTTTGACTACAAATCACCTGATGTTAAGTGATGGTGTGGTCGAAGATGGTAAAGCACACCTAGCCTGGAATGGAACTGGCTCTCAAGTGAGGCTGCCGGAACACACCGTTAGATGCTTGGCGGCAGATTTTCAACTTGAGGGCGGTAGCTAGCCAGCCGAGTACTAGAAAGTACTCTACCACCACGCTATGGTTTCCTCACGATGTTTTCCTTCACCGGCAGCTCAAGCTCATTGCTGGGGTTTGAACCCACGCCCTTCGGCATGCGAACCGACCGCGCTAACCACTGAGCTATCATCGCTACAAAAATCGCTATATGCGCTTTTTCCATCATTTACGCAGAAAGTAATTCTAGACCTTCTTATGACAAAAAATTGTGTACTTGTTCATTGATTTATTGGTCAGTGGTGGATTTATAGCAGGCTAAGGGGGCTTTTGTCTGGGATGGCAAATTTGGGGATCTAATATATTTCGGAAAGTATATAATATATTAATTATTTTTATAATATTACACTCTTCTGACTACTCGTTGGCGTCTGTAAACTATGGTTTGCGTGCTTATTAGCATTTACTATTAGTTAGGTATTACCAAATAAAAGCAGAAAAGTTTAAAAAATCTTTAACCTGGCTGCGATTAAAATAGTTATTATTTTTTTTAAACCTATTTATTTTTCGTAATCTAATACCTTTAAACGAGCAATTCTTGTATGTATAAGTACATATATAGGTACGGAAACAGCTCCAATGATTTTCATGAAATTTAGTATGCAGGGGGTTTCGGGGGCGATAAATCGATCTAGCTAGGTTTCATTTTTAGAAAACGTCGTTTTATCCGTGTTTTCAGCCGAGCAAAGCTCGGTCATCCAGTTACTTAATATTTAAACATATAACTTATATATATATATATATATATTTGTAATCCTCTTTTAATTGCCTTTATTATGATACCTTACTCAATAGGAGTATTATATTTCGCGCCAAAAATCCACCACTTTGTTTTTTTTTTAACACCTACCTCATGTCAACACCTCAAGTGTTCTTGGGTTTTAAGACGAATCTAACGATACATAACATTTGACAGCCCTGTTGGCTCATTGGGAGTATGCCCGCCAAGGACAAATGTTTGTTTGGTATAAACAAATGTTTGTTCTGTGTCTGGGTGTTCTGTATGTATTATAAGTATGTATTTACAAAAAAAAAAAGTATTTATGTATTCTATCAGTTATCTGACTTCCATCACACAAGCTCTGCTTAGTTTGGGGTCAGATGGCGCTGTGTGTAATGTGTCCTACAATATTTATTTAGTTATATAACTGTCCTAATCCATCCAGCCGTTTGGAAAATACGAGGTAATAATATAGAAATTTATATACATAGATACGCGTGAAAAACATAACCCTTCCTTGGTAGTCGGGTAAAAATAATAATCGAATAATTTTATCGTCTTTAATTTCATTTACTGACTTTGTAGAACATGTTGAACTTTAGCAAAAACAATTTGTTGTGTAATTTAAACTTAATTGTTAGATCGTTTAAATAATTTAACAGCCGTTACCGTGGTGGTGCCGGCATAAGAATAGTACCCCACCCTCTCTACCCGTGGTTGCTGTAAGAGTCGGCTAAGGGGTGTAATCCAGTAGAGGGGCTAGCAGCGTCTTCCTTGAACAATCACACCCAACTGCGCTCGCCAAGCGTGGCGAGTATTGGCAAAAACCCCCCCAGGAGGAGGCATATGTCCAGCAGTGGACGTCCTATGGCTGATGATGTGATGTGACTTGGTAATGTGTAAATCCGCCACTGTTACAACCCAAACTTATGACCCACTATATGTTTGATTACGTACCTACTATAGTCTTGCAAAAGATGTTCTAACCTTGACCAAGGTGCCTTGAACTTGTGGGTAGAAAGCGGCTAGCGCATCAACTGAGGTCGGTGCCGTGACAGTGGATGAATGGATAAATCGTGTGCAGCCTTGAGGCGATTGTCGGCTGTCTTTCACATAAAAAAAATACTGTATGGTGTCTCACGGCCGATTGCAAAGTAGTGCTGCCATCTTAATTCTTTCGGCGCTTGATTAAGCGCTTTTTTTGTAAATTCGGCGCGAAACTAGAAAATTGAAAGCATATAAAATCTTGTGATTTTCGTTTTTTTATGTGGGAACACTTTTTGTTGAGCCTTTATCGTGCCGGTTAGGAAGTAATTCATCCCTCGTTTTTTTGTTATTACTAAAACTTCAGTAATGAGGTTAATATTTAAGGATTCACTCTATATATAAAATGCAATTTTATGTTTTTTAGGGCTCCGTACCTCAAAAGGTAAAAAAGGAACCCTTATAAGATCACTCTCTTGTCCGTCTGACTGTCCGTGTGTCACCACCGATTTTCTCAGGAACGGGTAGACCTAGCAAGTTCAAATTTATACCAGATACTGAGGTCTATAGTCCCTATTAGGTGTATAAAAATCAAGGTCCTGAGTCAACACAATAAAAAGATATGGTCAAATTTAGATTTTCGCGAAAACTTGTAAGTACCAAAATTTACCTTAATTTTCAACTTTTTAAATTTTTCGGAGCTTTCCTTTTGCTTGTGCTATAAGACCTTGCTTTTAACCAAAATTGACAATTCTAGGTCAACCGGAAGAACCCTATAGGTTTTGGGTCGAAAACCTATATGGTAGTTCCCGTTGACCTAGAATCACGAAATTTACAGCGCAAATAAAGAGAAAATTCCGAAAAATTTAAAAAAGTTGAAAAGTAAAGGATGTCCCCATACATACATAGTTGACGCCAATTAAGACAGTCTACCAATAAAAATGATACCAATTTTATTATGGCGGTATAATGGGTAGTTACCCTCGGCGCACGAGCTCGACTCGCACTTGACCGGTTTTTTTAAATATATTGTATGTATGATATACAGTGATTAGCTCGGTCAGATGGCACGACGAAGTTGGTTTGCAACAACAATGAGATTAAGCTACCGGTTTAGGAAAACATCGCGAGGAAACCATATTTTTTATTACTCGGCTAGCTAGCTTCAAGTCAAGTTGAAAACATTCTGCCAAGCACCTATCAGTGTGTACCGGCAGCCTCACTTGAGAGCCAGTTCCATTCCAGGCTAGGTGTGCTTTACCGTCTCCGACCACATCGTCGTTTATATCAAGTGAGCTGTGGTCAAATACTTAACATGTCAAAAGTTAAAAAGGCAGTCATGATTATCCTAAGCCTTATTTAAAAGGAGCCTTTATTCACCTATCATGGACATAGGCCTCTCCTAAGACGCGTCATCCAGCCCGATCTTCGGCTTCTTGCTTCCAGCCACTGCCAGCTGTCTTATGTATATCGTCACTCCATCGATTCTCAGGGCGTCGCTACGTTTGTCAATTCGCGGTCTCCACTCTAGAACACGTCTACCTCGGCGGTTATCGGTCCTGCGACAGATAATTATGTCCAGCCCACTGCCACTTCAGCTTGTTAACACACTGAGCTATGTCTGTGACTTTAGTTCTCTGGCGAATTACTTTGTTCTAGATACGACCCCTCAGAGATATATCGACCGTAGCAATTAACATTGTCAGATCTACATTTTTGCTATTTTCATTTTATTGCATTAAAGGTCTTAGAATAAGTCTAAAAATGCCCTCACAAATTATTAAATTCCTAAAATCAACCATCTTTATTTTTTCAAGTGGAAATAGTTGTATGTGTTCAGTGCGCACGATTAATATTGTCGTATAGTACGTTGAGACGGTAACTGCGGCGCAGGAGCAGAGAAGACGCGCGGATCTGCCACTTCGGACAATGTTACCGGGAGGAGCGCACTCGTTGGTTTTGTTGATGTGCACTTCTACGTAACTCAACATTGTATTACCTATTCCCCGAAATAATGTAAGCATAAAACAATTATATCATACGGGCAATAACGTATTAAGTGGTACATCCAACATAAAAAAGATTTCAAAGTCCAGGGAATACTGTGCGTTGTACCACATCCAACCAAATTCAGAAATTGTTCGGCTTATAATAATGATGGATCTGCCATTTCCGACAAAATAATTGCATGATTTAGCGGTTGAGAATGTTGCATGTGCAGTTTCTTATATTTTCGATACATTTTTAGTAAATTTGTATATACTATTATATCCGGTAATTCATATTTATATGACATACCAAATTTGGTTACGGTACATTGACTATTGTTGAATTTATACGCATTTGAAACTTGAACGGCCGTACCCTAAAGTAGCGATTTTTCACATACGACTATGTTAATTGCTACGGTCGATTAATACAGCTATACATTGGTACTTAGTTAAATTACAAAAGTCAAACATAAATATTGTTCAAAGTTGTTGTGTAAAGATATGTATTAAGTCATCACTAATTACATTATTAATTGCGTCAATATTTAGATTATTTTTCGATGTCAATGTATAATTACGACAATGTGTGTTTTATTTACTGACTAGCTGTTACACAAGACGTCGCCCGCGCGGTGATTAACAAAAAAAAATGTTTTAAACAAACATTTTCACAGAATTAACGTTTTTTTTTGTTTTTTTTTTTTTTTTTACTGACAGTAAACTTTATTTTAAGAAACTAATTTAAATATTTTGGAAATCTGTGCGGTAGTTAATTGGTCAGTTAATTTGAATCAGTACCCGCAGTTGTCAAGGTTTGCTAGAATTTATCTTTCAGCCCCTGGCAGTAGAGTTTACAGCGGAAGGCTATATTCAGAAGCCGGTCTGGTAAACGAAGCCAAGCGGAGTCGCCTCTTACCAACAAATGCGGAAAATTTGGTATTCATTCACCACAATTTGCCACTTGTTAGTTTTGAGTACTAAACTAATTAATAAAACAAACATTTTTGACGTGTGATTATAAAAATAAACAGTGTCCATAACCTATTCTGCCGTCCTTATGAATAGTGCAATAACTTGGCTTCGGCTACATTCGAGATAATCTCAATTAAAGATTTAATTTTTGTTTTGTGTGTATATTCGTGACTATGATATTTTTATGACTTGAAATTTTACTATATGATAGATAAAATGATGCAGAATTCTATGTTGTATATTATATTACTCATCATCAGCCATAGAACGTCCACTGCTGGACATAGGCCTCCTCCTGGGGGGGTTTTGCCAATACTCGCCACGCTTGGCAGGCGGGTTGGCGAGCGCAGTTAGATGTGATTGTTCAAGGAAGACGCTGCTGCCGATTTTCTGTATTACATCCCTTAGCCGACTCTTACGGCAACCATGGGTAGAGAGGGTGGGGTACTATTCCTACGCCGGTACCACCACGGTATTATATTAGTATACATATGTATATAGGCATTAAAAACACGATTTTATTCATCTTTAGGACTGTTAATTGTTTTGATAGAGAGTGACTAATCGTAATCGCAATAAAAAATTAAAAAACAAAATCAAAAAGTCATTTATTCAGTTTAGGCCCTGGTAAGGCACTTATGAACGTTAAGTTATAGTTTTGAATCTACCACTGGCTTGTAATTACACTTCAACTGAGAAGACTCCGGCAAGAAACTCAGCAAGGCATTTTTTTTTTCTTTCTTTTCATATTAAGTTACAGTTTATACAGTTTACAGTTATCTATATCTTTAAACGAGCAATTCTTGTATATATATATATATATTCTGAATCTCGGAAACGGCTCCAACGATTTTCATGAAATTTTGTATCCAGGGGGTTTTGGGGGCGAAAAATCGATCTAGCTAGGTTTCATTTTCAGAAGACGTCGTTTTATCCATGTTTTCAGCCGAGCAATGCTCGGTTTACCAGGTACTAGATATTAATACATTATGCTTACTACAATTGTCACTTAGCCAGGGGGATGCAAGTGCAGAGAGAGGTCAGTAAGTAGGCCACTTATCGTTATTAAACTGGCAAATTGCTCTTTTGATTAGCATAAACTTTATTTCCTGTAGTTTCCCCCAATCATAAGTGCAATAAATGTCTTAGTTATTGCGTTTTTCATTACTAAAATATTTTAATTAGACACAACGCACGATGTTGATTTTAATTTACCCTAAATTTAATAAAAAACGCTAATCATATGTTTAATAACTAGACTTATTTGGTTATCTAAAGTAATATCACAAAATATTACAGTGAACCATGCCATAACTCAAGTTATTTCGTTCATGATATGGAACTTACAATGGTAACATTAGATATGGCACTTATGCTTAACAAAAAAACCGAATCTACCGTCAATAAAAAGTGGCATCTAAGGAGAAAATATAGAGCTCATTTTCCTGATTACGGATATGTACTTAAGTCAGAAAGCCTAAAAACCCGAGTTATTGCACTTATCATAAGGACGGCAGTATTGTGGTATGATTAGCTTTGTATAAAATAATAAGATTTTTTTAATTTTACTTTTTACTTTAAATTTACTTTTAATTTGAATCCGGCCGTATACTGAATTACTATCCGGTATCCGGCCTATTTAATGCCCGGTTAAATGCCGGTTTAATGTAACAGTAATAAGACGAACGAGGCGCCTTCCTGATGTTAAGAGACAACGCCTGTCCATGACCATTGCAGCGATACACAGAACTTTGAGTAGTAAAACAAAGTCCAGGGCATCGCTGCCTTGGCGCTCATTACTTTGAGACTAGATGGTTAGTCTCAATAGCCCTGTAATTTCGCTAACTGCAGTACCCTTCGAACCGAAACTCAGTAATGTTTACACACTACTGCTTGGCGGTGGTACCTACCCAGACGACCTCCTGCTAAGGACATCTACCATCAAGTGAAAACAAGGCCGGATAGGCCGGATAATCCGGTATATATATACTGTTACCGGATATCCGTTTCATCTCTATTGTAAAGGTGTTTGCTTAAAGAGCAAAGTCCAGTGACTACTTCGATCAGGATGATATCTAACTCCTGCTACGTTTCCAGGTCTCCCCCCCTACGAGTGGTGGTTGGTCCCACCTGATGAAGTCTACCTCCGCGCCCACGTATTCAACATCACCAACCACGAACGCTTCCTCGCTGGTGATGATGTTAAGCTGAACGTCCATGATCTAGGACCTGTGCTATATCTGTGAGTATCTCCATCACCAGTTTTCATCAGACATCATCAGTTTTAATTGTTCATCAAACAGACGCACAAAATGCGATTGCAATTTACATGCTATTTAGTGATTTACAAGAAAGAAAATTAAAAAAAAAACATGACCCCCAGCTGGTGAATTGTCACCGTAACACCTATCTAAGAACATGCACCAATCAAACCCAAACCCACCTCTGAAAACTGCATCAAAATCGAACTAATAGTTTTGGAGAAAAATGTCAACATAGATTTGCACAAACAATGTTTGCTGCAGCGCCCCCTGGTGAGTTGTCACCGTAACACCTATCTAAGAACACGCACCAATCAAACCCGAACCCATAACTGAAAACTGCATCAAAATCGAACTAGTAGTTTTGGAGAAAAATGACAACATGGATTTGCACAAACATCCTCTCACCCCAAACGCATATACCGTCTTCGTTCCGTCGTGGGTAATAAACAGTCTGCCCACGGCAAACGCGCCTTACCACTTGACAAGAACCATCAAATTCTCACAGTATCGGCAGCCTCACTTGAGAAGTCTGATGAGATCAGCGAAGACTCCATTGTTCAGGTTAAATTACAAAGCCTAGAACATCGTCGCAAAGTTGCTAGTTTGTCGATTTTTAATTGGATTCATTTCGGAGAGTGTGCCTCAGAACTACATGGTCTGATTCCCCCATGTCCATTTTTCATCTAGAAGCTCGAAAAAGCGACATCGTTTCATGGTCGACGTTCCAAAAAGTCGAACGAAACTATTTGATTCCGCGTTCATTGTGCGGACTGCTAGACAGTAGAATGCGCTGCCTGAGTGGGTGTTCCCTGTTAGTAATAATCTGGGTGTCTTCAAGTCGAGAATGAATCGGTATCTTCTAGGCAAGCGTGCTCCATCTTAGACCGCATCATCACGCGGTAAACGTAAGGATATTTTTTTTTTTTTTTTAAACTTGTTAAATATATAAAAAAAGGTTTGGTCACATACACATCTGATCAATTAGAGGTCAAAATAATAATAAATATAAAAGGTTGTATAGGTTCAAAATTTACATATCTGAATGTATATTATTAACTAAAATAGCTGAATGCACGAAAACTAGTTATTTTACCTTGATCTACCTCAAGTTGAACATGGTAACAAAACAAACGCAGTACCAGATATTCTAACGCCAAGCAGTAGTGTGTAAACATTACCGTGTTCCGGTGTGAAGGGTACTGCAGCGACATCACAGGGCTGTTGAGACTAACCATCGAAAGTCTCAAAGTAATCAGCGACAAAGCAGCGATTCCTTGGAAAATTATTAAATTACTAGCAAGTAACTATGTTTTTTTTTTCATTTTATTATTTGGACAATATTTTTTTATTTTGCCGTGGTGGTGCCGGCGTAGGAATTGTACCCCACCCTTTCTACCCGTGGTTGCCGTAAGAGTCGGCTAAGGGATGTAATCCGGAAGATGGGCAGCAGCGTCTTCCTTGAACAATCACACCTAACTGCGCTCGCCAACCCGCCTGCAAAGCGTGGCGAGTATTGGCAAAACCCCCCCAGGAGGAGGCCTGTGTCCAGCAGTGGACGTCCTATGGCTGATGATGTGTGTGATTTTTTTATATTGACACATATTTATATTGACATATTTCATATTGGCAGTGTTTTTATATTGACATGTTTGTATACTATGAATTTTTGTTTTTATTCATTGACATGTAATCAGATGATATATTTCAATTTCTATTACGACACGATTTGATATTACGGAACTGTCTTGTAACATTGGTGTTATCAATAAAATATTTGTATATTTGGACTTTGTTTAATTACTCAAAGTTCTGTGTATCGCTGCAATAATAATTATGGACAGACGTTATCTCTTACCATCAGGAGACCGTCTTGTTCGTCTCATTACTTCTACAGTAGCTTTGCTCGGCTGAAAACACAGATGAAACGACGTTTCCTAAAAATGAAACCTAGCTAGATCGATTTATCGCCCCCGAAACCCCCTGGATACTAAATTTCATGAAAATCGTTGGAACCGTTTCCGAGATTCAGATTACATATATACATATTCTTATTCTTATTCTTATTCGGAATGGGGGCGATGGGTCCTGCACTGACGTCCCGCTTGGGGTGTATTGTGCATTTCCCCCTACCAGCGTCTACCTGAGCCAACCTAGCTCCTTGAAGTATCGGAGCGAGGCTCTGGGTCGCTGGCATAGTAGCTCCAGTGGGTGAGATGGAGTTATGCATAATGGCGAAAAGCAGTCTATCTGTTGCGGTGATTTAGATGTGAATGTGGAAGCTGCTTCATGCAATCTAGTGGAGATCCTAGTTACTTCTGTGGCTTTGCAATGCCACAGCACATGCTCTACAGTTTCGTCATCCACCAAACAGCCACGGCAAAGCGGACTATCTGTGGCTCCTAGCTTGTACAGATGGCTATTTAGATTGCAATGACCGGTTATGAGACCTACCATAAGACGGAGGTCCTGTCGTTGCAATCTCAGTAGACTGTTAGTGATCTTCCTGTTAAGGATTGGAAAAGCGGTCTTACCATGTTTGCAGTCGTCCTTCTTATCCCACAGGTTTTGTTGTTCATTTTCGGTGTGGCGACGCAGCAGCTCACGCACTTCCATCGCTGATGGTTTGCATAGAGCTGCTACGTCATCGTTTACCTGTTTTTTTGCACCTTCCTTAGCGAGAGTATCCGCCACGTTATTACCTGAACATGTTCCATGGCTCTTTGTCCATTTTACTATGGTTTTGTACCTATTTGAAAGTGTTTGCAGTACCATATGACACTCGGCAATAACTCTAGACCTTGTCACTGGTCTTCTTAATGCGTAGATGGTGGCCGCACTGTCGATAGTAAACATGAGGACATCTTTATCATCTTCGTTTCGATCGCCGGGGACAGCGAGAAATTCACCAAAAGGCACAACTGCCCTTGCAGCCAGCAGTAGGCCCATGGCCTCTGCCTGCAATGCTGTCGTGGTCTTATTTAAGGCTATAGCCTCCTTGAGCCCAAGCTCCGGCGAGTAATAGCCGCAACCAGCTCCAGTCTTGTTCTTAGCACCGTCTGTATACATGTTCCAAGATGGTATAACACCTTCTATAGCGTTGTCTTCTGTGATCAGCTCGTATTTTTTGCTGTCCAGATGCGTGGATGCTATTTTATCAGTACCCTTACTTGCTTCGGGGATTATTCTCATCGCCCGGTCGATTATCCTGCAGTGGTTTGTAATTGGACCTGTACTCTTCCACAGGTTAGTGGATTTAATCCTTAGTGCTGAGGCCATTGCTTCCTGTTGAATGTGCAGGTGCAGAGGAGTCAGACCTAGGATGATTTCAAGAGCAGCCGAGGGTGTTTTCTTCATACATCCGCTGATTAAGGAGCATGCGAGTCTTTGTGTCCGTTGCAATTTTGTAATAACAGTCGTTAGATTAGTACGAGCCCACCACACTACACAACCGTAGGTGAGAACCGGTCGTACTACCACAGTGTAGAGCCAGTGGCAGAGCTTCGGTTTGAGGCCCCAGTCCTTTCCTACTGCTCTGGTGCACTGCCATAGAGTGTTAGTTGCTTTTGTGGTGATATAATCCAGATGCTTTCCCCACAAAAGTTTACTGTCTAGCCAAATACCTAGATATTTTACCTCCTTGTTAAGTTTTAGTTTAGCCCCAAACAGAGTAGGAGTATTTATATTAATCGCTTTCGTTTTTCGTGTGAACAGAACCATCTCTGTCTTTTGTGGATTCACAGAAAGGCTATGGCGATCACACCATTTTTCAACGACTTTAAGTGCTTTTTGCATCTTTTCACACAGCGTTGTCTCAAATAGTCCAGATACCATGATCGTCAGATCGTCAGCGTAACCCACTGTAACAATACCTTCTTTGTTAAGGAGTTCGATGAGTTCGTTGACAACGACCACCCAAAGTAGTGGAGACATAACTCCTCCTTGCGGGCAGCCTCTCGTAACCCGGCAGCGCGTTGTGCTCGATGTTTCTATTCTAGTAGCTCTGTTTGAGAGCATTGTTGTGACCCAAGCACACACTCTATTATCTACTCCCTGTTTTTTAAGGCCATTCTCAATGCTAGGGAAAGTAGTTTTGTCGAACGCTCCTTCAATATCAATGAAGGTGGCTAGGCATGATTGTTTGCTCTCCAGTGCTGATTCGATCTTGTAAACCACTTGATGGAGAGCAGTTTCTGTCGATTTACCAGACTGGTATGCGTGTTGATTTTTGTGAACTGGATTGTCTACCAGCGGTCCACCTCGTATGTGTTTGTCACAGAGCCTTTCTAACGTTTTCAGTAAGAAAGAGCTGAGGCTTATCGGCCTAAAAGACTTTGGATTTGTATAGTCGGCCTTTCCTGGCTTAGGTAGGAAGATCACCTTTACTTCCCTCCATGCCTTAGGTATATACTTCCATGCCAGGCATGATCTAAATATAACCATGAGGTGTGTTTTTACCCTGTTCAAACCCCATTGTAGAAGAGCTGGGAAAATTTCATCTATTCCCGGTGCCTTATGCGGTTGAAAGGTACTTACGGCCCACAAAAGGGCCTCTTCTGTGACGATAGTGTCTGCAAATTTCCAGTCTTCATCGTTTGGTTCATGAGGAGTGTGTGGTTCCCACCCTCCATCATCAACCAATCGGCAATCTGGAAAGTGTGTCTGAAGAAGCAATTCAAACTGTTCCTGCTCCGAGACCGTGTAGGTGCCATCGGCCTTCTTTAAGGTCCCAAGTTTGACTTGCTTATCATTGGTTATTATTTTTCTGAGTCGAGCAGTCTCGCTCTCAGATTGTATTGTGCTGCTGTACTTTTTCCATGAGCTATTTTGGCTCTTTTTTACTTCCACTTTGAACCTGTGTCGCATCTGTTTGTAGTCCTGCCAATCAACAGTCGCGTTGGTATTCATCGCCCTGTTGAAGTGGTGTCTAACCCTTTTCCTAAGTTTAGTTAGATCTTTATTCCACCACCTATCTTTCCTGGAGATCGTGTTGTAGTTTTCCGTTTTTATTGGACAAGATTTTTCATAGCTATCTTTGAGAGCACATACTATGTTGGAAGTCGTAGTTTCTATATCTTGCGGTGATAATTCTACTGTTGGGTCCACAGGTGGTATCTCTGACATTGCCACTCCGAGTTTATCTCTAAATAGCGATTTGTCAGTTTTCTTTGGGTTCCTGTAGGTCCGTGGTTCACACTTACCGACAGTCAAACTGTACCTGATCCATCTATGATCCGATCCGGAGTATTCATTTGTTGCTACACGCCAATCGTTTATCATTTTCGAGATTTCGTTGGAGGCCATTGTGATGTCAATTATCGTCCTAGCCCAAGACGTCACAAAGGTGGGTTCGGAACCTCTGTTTAACAAGTTAAGATCATGCCTAAGGATAAAATCAAGCACGTCTCCCCCTCTTTCGTTCGTGTCTGGGCTGCCCCAGACGGTGCAGTGAGCGTTGGAGTCACAGCCCACTACACATTCTAGTTTATTAGTCGAGCAGAAATGTACTAATTCTTCTAGTGCTGGATGTGGCGCTTCTTCTGTGATATCCAGATACACTGAGGCCAAAATTATAGTGTTGAGATTGCCTTGGAGGCCTGTCTCTAGTCTGACAACAGTGAGGTCATCGTTGCATAAGTGAGTCACTAAACTCGCTTTATAAGGTTGTGGAACATATATAAACGTACGAGTTTTGTTTTGCATAGGCGAAGTGAAAACATTACCCCTAAGGCCATTAAAGCCACTCACCTTGTATCGGGTTAGGTGCGGTTCCTGGACCAGTGCTATTGTGTTTTGTCGCTTCTCCAGGGCTTCCCGTAAGGCGGCGGAGCCTGAGACACTGTGATGTATGTTGGCCTGTATGATGTTAATAGTGGTACTGACACCTAGCCTATATGTGCTACCAAATGCCGAGGCAGATGAAGTGTGTGTATTTGTGTGATTGTTGTTTTGTTGTTGGCAATTCATTATTATTATATGATTATTGTTTATAATTATGTGGTCAGGATAAAGTTCTTCCTTTTTATTTATTTAGTCAATAGGGTTGACGAGGGAGGGTTCAGCGCGGTCAGTGTCAATTGACGACGCCGGCGAGAAGATATTGAGACCCATGATATCAAGAGCCCCCGTCCCCTCGTCTCCGGCGTCCAATAGTCGCTCCTCCTCTTCCCTCGTCCACCCCATGTCTTCGGCTGTTGACGTATCGACCCCAGCTTCGATAGCCGTGGGCACGGTTATGCTGCCTGATGCAGCGCTCCCCGCACCCCCAGCCAGCGGCGCCGCCGCCGACCCGTCTCCCCCGACGATGTTTAGCCCCCTTACCTTAACGTACACTCTCGCACAAATATAGTGTAGGCGAAAGTCCACGCGTCTAAGGGAATCTATGTCTTCCGGCGCTATCCCCACCACGAGGAGATGGTTACGAGCGTCACCCACGGGGCGCACTTCATGAGTGAACACCTGCCACCTATCTACACCCACACCAGGGTTTAAAGCCACCAAGAAATTTATTAATAGGTTTGGCTGACTCAAAAGCTCGTCAAGTCCTCGCCCGAAATCCGGGACATAAATAACTGCGGTATAGTACCGCGGTACTTTGCTCTCCGGGACGACCATGCAGCCGCCCGATCCCTGCCACAGAGCAGGCAAACGCTCGATAGTGGTCGTGAGCCAGGCGAGTGCATAGTCGTCCCGGGGTGTAAATCTAACCCCGCCGCGAAAGAGCCTCGGCAAGGTCATAAACTGCGGCAAACGAGTATCGGCTCGTCCGCCGCCTTCCAGAAACGCGCCGTAGGACGCCTTATCTACTGCCATTCTGACGCACATGGCACGGAACTCGTCCATTGGCACGCGGAGGCGGTCCAGGACCACCACCCGGTGGTAAGCCTTGACAGCCCCAGCGTAAGATGACGGTCCCGCACTGTCCCGCAATTGAGTGGCCGCGGGTCCGCTGTTTGTGAGCACCAGCGAGTCCGCGGGCACCCCGTGCTGTGTGCGTATAGATTGTATTTGTTTTTGTGCAGCAGCGGAGTTCCGCTCACGGTTGCACATTTTTTTATCGACTGCCGCGGTTGACGGTGACACTAGGTCAGAACTCCGCTGCCGTTTCGCGCCTCGGGTCGTAGAGTCGTCTCCCCCCGAGTGTGGTGTATCTGTAACTAACACGACGGTGTTGACTGCCACTCTCTCAGTGCCTACGCTCCCCTTCTTCCCCTTTCCCTTCCCTTTACCTTTAAAAAGGCGCGGGGTTGAGTCCGTTGCAGCCGGGGGGGCACTGGAGTCGAGTGCAGCCAGTCCGCGTGCCATGTGTTTGTTGTCGTGGTTAAGCGGTAGGACCCGCGGGGCCGGTTTTGGTTCCGTCCCCCGCTCCCGAGGTTCACTCCTTTCCGTCACCGACGCCTTCGCAATCGGTATCGGACTGGGCGTCGCCTCGTCAGCGAGGAGCGGAAACTGCGGGATGACGCGCGTCATACAGGCTACCGCTGGTGGCGAAAGCGCCGCCATGCCAGGCACCTGGAACACGCCTTCCCGCTGGAGCCGGTGGTAATGATCCACCAACTCGGCCTCTCGAGCCCTGCGCTGTCTCCAGTGAGCTCGACGGCTAAAGCCGCGATATGGGCTTTGGGCGAGGTTCGGTTTCCCGAGTTCCCGCCCGTTACCTGCACCTGGGGCGTCACGCTCCGCCGCCTCCCGTGCAATCGTCGCCGAGTGTCGCCGTCCTTGCCGTCGAACTGCTTCGTGGCTGGGCTTCCGCACTGGTCCAGGTGCTGAATGGGGCTCTGCCGCTGTCTTCTTCTCCGTTCTCGATCCAGTCACATCCGCAGGCGGCAGGGCCTGGGACACCACCCTGCCGTCGCCGTCGGTAACACATTTCTCACCCTCCAGCCCGGAAACTAGAGGGCGCCGGGCGCTAGCCGGGTCGCAGGGCATATAGTTTACTTCATTTTCGCTCATCATGATTTTTATATTTTGGATACTGTGAAGCAAGATGACAGTTAGTTGGGCGCCAAGCATTGGGTGAAAGTAATTGCCCAGGTTACTTCCCCCCGGTGTTTCGCATGTTGATGATAGGCGGGTTCGACCCGAGAAACACAAGGGTGGCCTCACCCATCATCATCACGCCGGCCACGGGCTGCCGCGGAGGGGGGGATGGGATGCCCGGCATACCAATGGATAATTTGAAATGCCGTTCACCCCATTCCCCCTAGTGCCTTCCCTCTTTGACCGGGCTTAGGACCGGCACCATACTGGAGCGATTGTGCTGAAAGCGAAAGCAAAAGCTATGCAGCGGGTGGAAAGCAATGACTACAGTGTGATGGCGAGGTTTACAGTGTGATGGCGAGGTTGCAGTGTGATGGCGAGGTTACAGTGTGATGGCGAGGTTACAGTGTGATGGCGAGGTTACAGTGTGATGGCGAGGTTCACAGTGTGATGGCGAGGTTTACAGTGTGATGGCGAGGTTACAGTGTGATGGCGAGGTTACATATAATATACAATACATATTACAAGAATAGGTTTTTTTATATTATATTAGATTAAAAAAAGATATGCTTAACCATTTTCAATGACACTGTCACTTAACGTCAAGTAAGCTGTGGTCAAACAATTAGCCTGTCAACTATAAAAAAAGTCCGGTTTTGTTCCCTAACTAGGTTATGATTAAACAAATATCCTTAAACGTTATTTAAAAAAAAAACATAAACAAATAGGATTGTATGTAAGTCATCGTTATACGACGCCGTAAGAAGTTAAGGTCAACGGTATGGTAGACACCAATTACGCAGAATGGCCAGAAAACTAGTCAAGCGCGAGTCTCTTCCGCGCTCTGAGGGTTCCGAATGACTCCTTTACTCGACTACGGCAAAGCATTGTAATCACAGGTCTTTTTAGGATTCCGTACCCAAAGGGTAAAAACGGGACCCTATTACTAAGACTTCACTTTCTGTCTTTCCGTCTGTCTGTCACCAGGCTGTTTCTCAAGAACCGCGATAGCTACACAGTTGAAATTTTCACAAATTATGTATTTCTGTTGCCGCTATAACAACAAATACTAAAAACAAAATAAAAATATTTAAGGGGGGCATACAACAAACGCGATTTTTTTGCCTTTTTCATAGATAATGGTACGGAACTCTTCATACGCGAGTCCGACTCGCACTTGGCCGGTTTTTTTTACAAGCTTTTATTTAACTTGCAATGTATGTTTATTCGAGTGGAATCTTGCAAGTTAAATTTGACCCACTTCCCGATGTCCGATTGCACTCAAACTTGGTGTACTTTTTTTATCTTCGGTTATAATACAATGATATGGTACCATGGAGCTGGCCTGATGATGGAGACGAAAGATGAGCATAGGAACTTTTGAACTAAACAAGAGAAACCCATCGAGTTTGGTCTCGATTGATTCGTCTTGAGAAGCAATCTCTAAAATACTTATATACTAAACGTGGTTGCCGTAAGAGTCGGCTAAGGGATGTAATCCGGAAGATGGGCAGCAGCGTCTTCCTTGAACAATCACACCTAACTGCGCTCGCCAACCCGCCTGCCAAGCGTGGCGAGTATTGGCAAAACCCCCCAATGGATTGATGGAGGCCTATGTCCAGCAGTGGATGTATCATACCAAGCACCGGCACCTAAGCTAGGCTAAGCACCGACTTCAAACAGACCAGTAGATACCTGACAGGTACAATAATACTTTGTAAAATAAGTTTATTTTTCGCTTTTTAGTGCTGATGTTTTTTTCTTGAAGTCGGTTTAATTTCAAACATATATTTTGAATTAATCCTTTAATGGTTTCTTTTAGAGCACGGAACCCTAAGAATAGGTCAAATGCGAGTCGTACTCGCACGCGAGAGCGTACTACTACAAAATTATGATTGTTTTTATGATGAAGATAATTATAGAAAAACAATTTGTATGCATATATAAATTGTTGAGTGCTTCGTGGATGAATAAGGCTTTTGTTTTATTTTTACCCGACTGCCAAGGAAGGGTTATGTATTTCGCGCGTATCTTGTATGTATGTAAATTTCTTTATTACCTCGTATCTTCCAAACGGCCGAATGGATAACGACAATAAAGGTATCGTTAGATTCGTCTCAATAACCCAAGTGTGCTTAAAGGGTGGTTTAAAATAAAATCAAGATGGTGGATTTTCAGCGCGATATAGTAACTAAACCTATCAACCTAAAAATATCTAAATAAAGGCAATTAAAAGAGGATTACAAAAATACATGTATGATATTTTTTTTTATGGCTGACAGGCTAGGTTTTTGACCACAGCTCATCTGATGTCAAGTGACGGTGTGGTCGAAGATGGTAAAGCACTGGAATGGAACTAGCTTTCAAGTGAGACTGCCGGAACGCACCGTTAGATGCTTGCCGGCAGATTTTCAACTTGAGGGTGGTAGCTAACCAGCCGAGTACTAGAAAGTACCCTACCACCACGCCATAGTTTCCTCACGATGCTTTCCTTCACCGGCAGCTCAAGCTCATTGTTGGGGTTTAAACCCACGCCCTTTGTCATACGAACCGACCGCGCTAACCACTGAGCTATCATCGCTACAAAAAAGATATATGTTTAAATTTAATTAGGAATAATAAAACTATAACAATAAAATAAACTATAATTCATCATCATCAGCCGTGGGACGTCCACTGCTGGACATAGGCCTCCCCCATAGGGGGGGTTTTGCCAATACTTGCCACGCTTGGCAGGCGGGTTGGCGAGCGCAGTGAGGTGTGATTGTTCAAGGAAGACGCTGCTGCCCTTCTTCCCGATTACATTCCTCAGCCGACTCTTACGGCAACCACGGGTAGAGAGGGCGGGGTACAATTCTTACGCCGACACCACCACGGCGGTGGTGGTGGTGGTGCACCAACTATAATTACTTACTAGTAATTCAATAATCTTTTATTTTTAAATAATCGTCAAAGTCATAAAACAAGGTCTCTTGAAGCCAAGATCTAATAGACCCGAATAGATTTCTTCTACGAGTATATTAACGTACTCCATCCTCGCCCCATCATCAGTTTCCATCAGGCGATTTGGAAACCTATTTCACATTAAAATATGTACGGTTAAGTAATCTTCACGAATTTCCTGCTCAACATTCTATCTGTACCTATATATTTTTAATCTGTGATGTTCTGTATAGGAAGTGTACGAGTTGAATACAAATCATTGATTATATTTTAAATGCACGATGATATAATTATAGACATCTATTTGGTTCCTTGTGTTCATTTCGATTACGATTTTCTGATTGTACCCGACAAAAGATTCTAATCAAAGTTTCATAGTTATCTTTGACTAGTTAAATGCGCGGTATTTCGTGCACGTAGCGATAAAGCGCATATAAACATAGTAAAGCAAATCATATAGGTATATACATAAATATACCAAGACTGTCAACTAATTAGTAATTTAGTTTACGTGGCTTCCTTAGCAAGAGGTCTAGGTAGGAACCACCGCCCTCCCCGTGGGTTCCCGCCTTGTCATGGCGGGGGGGCTGAGTACCCGTGAGGATGACACGGCGAAACCAAGAGCAACCCGAGGTGGGGCTGCTTCTCCGGGCTTCCGGGCGGCTAATGTAGGTTGCGGTACTGTATGGGTGGTACCGCAACTGAAGCGGGCTGCGGTGTCTTATGGGAGGTACCGGAGGTCTTATGATAGCTGAGGGCTGGAGGCCTATCGGTGAGGACTATCGGTGTATCGTTGCCGCTTTCCCTACCTTCCGCGGCCTCGACGGGGCCGCCACCGTTAGATGGCGGACGCGGTGCGGCTGCAAGGGAAGGAGGAGCGCCGGTATGTCGGTGTGCCGCTCTCCCTCTCTTCTGCAGCCGTTATGGCAGGCGGGCCATTTACCTGACCCTTCGCATGAGGGCCGCTGGCGTCGGACATGGGGTTATCTGGCGCTAGTTGCTTTCTGGTTCCCGACGTGGGTCGTGACACGTCATGTATGATGTGTCACGACGTGAGGGCTCTCCACGTGTCCCTCTGTGGAGCTGAGGGCACAGTGGAGGAGCCAAGTGGGAGGAGTGCCGGTCTGGCGATCCCCATCCCAGCGGCCAAAGTGGCAGGCAACGGGGCCACTAATATGACCCATCGCACGGAGACCACAGGCATCTGGACGTGGGGCCGTCCGACGCCCATTTGCTGGTTAGGTCTCCGAGGTGGATCACGATGTGTCCGGTGTTCTGACACATCGTCATCGTGGCGGGGTGAACTTGGGCTACCCGAGGCGGGTCCGCGAGGACAAGCGCTGTCGAGGCCGCGGTAGAGTGCGAAAGCGTGCCCGCAGCCTCGACACAAAGCGCCGAGGTGGAACACTCCAGGGTTTAAGTGGGTAGGCCGTCATTAGGACGGAGAGTCCCACATAACCACCGTGCCCGCCCCAACCGGTCTTTATGGAAGTCAGTGGGAGAGGCCTATGTCCAGCAGTGGACGTCCTACGGCTGAGATGATGATAATGGTGATGATGATGATGATGATGATGATGATGATGATGATGATGAATTACTTTTCCCCACTTGCACCCAGCTGTCGGCGCTCATGTCCAGTCGGCGAATGAAAATTGTCCAGTACAGTACATGTTTGATGATAGACATAAGTACTTTATTTTGACATTTTGTTTTTTTATTCATTGTCATGTAATTAGTGTTTAAAACTCTTTTATTGATAAATTTTAAATGATATTACGGAATTGACTTGTAACATTGGTGTTATCAATAAAATATTTGTGTTAGCATCTGCGTCTCATGACAGCCAACTTCTTTTTACCAGTTTTGTAGCGATGATAGCTCAGTGGTTAGCGCGGTCGGTTCGCATGCCGAAGGGCGTGGGTTCAAACCCCAACAATGAGCTTGAGCTGCCGGTGAAGGAAAACATCGTGAGGAAACCATAGCGTGATGGTAGGGTAGGTCCTAGTACTCGGCTGGCTAGCTACCACCCTCAAGTTGAAAATCTGCCGGCAAGCATCTAACGGTGTGTTCCGGCAGCCTCACTTGAGAGCCAGTTCCATTCCAGACTAGGTGTGCTTTACTATCTTCGACCACACCGTCACTTAAGATCAGGTGAGCTGTAGTCAAACACCTAGCCTGTCAGCCGTAAAAAAAAGTTTCCTTTTTTTTTCAGGGAAAAGCTCCTCCATTCGAACGTGAAGTTCAACGACAACGACACCATGACGTACACAGCTAAACGGTTCCCGATATACCTCCCAGAAAAAAATACCATCGATCTCAATGCTACCATCTACGTACCCAACATGGCAGTATTGGTAAGTTTTTATTTTTTATTTTTATGTAACAGTAATGAGACGAACGAGACGCTCTCCTGGTTTTAAGAGACAACGCCTGTCCATGACCATTGCAGCGATACACAGAACTTTGAGTAGTAAAACAAAGTCCAGGGCATCGCTGCCTTGGCGCTCATTACTTTGAGACTAGATGGTTAGTCTCAACAGCCCTGTAATTTTGCTAGCTGCAGTACCTTTCAAACCGGAACACAGTAATGTTTACACACTACTGCTTGGCGGCAGAATATCTGGTACTGCGGTGGTACCTACCTAGACGACCTCCTGCTAAGGAAATCTACCACCAAGTAAAAGCCACCAAGTTACCAAAGCTTAAAATTTTGTCATTACTAGTTGAGTCCCGCTGTTTTACCTGCGTGGTGATGGACGATGATAAAAAGTACATCTTATTCCAGGGCCTAAAGTACCTATATGCACATTCGGATTCAGATCTCTTGGAGTTTCCCTACGAGATCAAATCAGAAATGAGGAGATCCGTACACGAACTAAAGTAGCCGACATAGCCCAGCGGATTAGCAAGTTGAAGTGGCAGTGGGCAGGGCACATAGCGCGCAGAACTGATGGCCGATGGGGCTGCAAAGTTCTGGAGTGGAGACCACGGACCGGCAAGCGCAGCGTAGGACGTCCACCCACAAGGTGGACAGACCTCATAAAGACCGCAGGAAGCGGTACATGAGAGCCGCTTCCAACCGGTCTTTATGGAAATCAATGGGAGAGGCCTATGTCTAGCAGTGGACGTCTTACGGCTGAGATAATGATGATAATGAAACGGCTAGACGGATATGAGTGAAATTTAGAATAGAGTTAGCCCAAGCCTTAGTTTGAGACGTTGGCTTCTTTTTGGGAGAGTGGTGTCTACATATAGAACCTTGAATAAGTTCTCGCTGTTTCTTCAAAGATGGCAGTAGCATTAGTGTATCTTACCTTAAATTTCAGTGTATGGTAGTATGGGAAGACGAATGTCCAGCTGTGGACATCTTACGGCTGGAATGACGGTGATAATGATGATGAACAGCCTTTTTAACTATTAACGGCTTAAGTTTAAATAAAGCATAATTTCCGCTAGCAATTCTTACATACACATATTATCATAGATATGAACATTATGACTTGTATGAATTGTATTACATTTATATTTCAAAAAAACAGGAAATGTTTTTTCATATACACTTCCTACGTTATAAAAGTGTCTACAATAGATTTATTGACCACAAAATATATGTACAAAGACTGAAAAAAATAATAAATCTCCTTAACGACATTTCTACAGACTACAAATAATGTAATATTTTTACTACAAATAATTTTTAACACAGTGTACAGTTAATGTTCGTTATAAATCGCTATTTAACTAGGGTCAAACAGTTCAACACGATACTACTTACCTACTTGTTGACTTGTACAATAAATAATAATTATTCTTTACTAGCTTGCGCCCGCGTTTTCGACCGCGTTGACTTTAGAATTAGGTTCAGAGAGAAAGCCAGGAGCTTTAAAATGCAGCACCGCTTCAAGACATTCCAATAACTCCAACTAAACGGTTCGAATCTACTTTCATTGTACGAACCGCTAGACATTGGAATGTTCTGCTCAAGTAGGTGTTCCCTGATAAATACAATCTGGGTGCCTTCAAGTCGCGAGTGAATCTGTTTCTTCTAGGCGAGCGTGATCCACCTTAGACCGCATCTTCGCTTAACATCAGGCGAGATGGCGATCAAACACAAGCCTACATAAAGTTAAAAAAAATTAAACATATGTAAGTTTGCCGTGGTGGTGCCGGCGTAAGAATTGTACCCCACTCTCTCTACCCGTGGTTGCCGTAAGAGTCGGCTAAGGGATGTAACCCGGAAGATGGGCAGCAGGGTCCCAGGAGGAGGCCTATGTCCAGCAGTGGACGATCTATGTCAGCCATAGGACGTCCACTGCTGGACATAGGCCTCCTCCTAGGAGGGTTTTGCCAATACTCGCCACGCTTGGCAGGCGGGTTGGCGAGCACGGTTAGATGTGATTGTTCAAGGAAGACGCTGCTGCCCATCTTACGGATTACATCCCTTAGCCGACTCTTACGGCGACCACGGGTAGAGAGGGTGGGGTACTATTTTTACGCCGGCACCACCACGGCCTTTATAATATTAGTGTGATAATATTATAAGTAAAAGTAGTATTCAAAATTAGACTTAACAATATTATGCGAAAACATAGGTAATCCATCAAAATTAAAAAAAACACCAACGGAATTTAATATAAGTGACGTGTTAAAGACTATCATTATAATATTTTACCTGCTCCACCTGGCTCCTTGACACAGTAATTTTGCATTCATGCCAAACTACGATTGTTCATAAAAAAACTGGCTTTTCGTTGACGATGGGTCGATCGCTTATGAGATGGTAATTTTACTTATTTCATCGATTTCTTTATTATCTTTTTTACATATAATTTACAGTTTGAAGGTCGATTTTGATTAATACGTTCTTTAATTGAGTATGTTTTTGGCTGTATATAAACGGTTTTCAGAGTTCCGCACCTCAAAAGGAAAAAATCGGAATCCTTACAGGATCACTTTGTTGTCCGTCTGTCTGTCTGTCAAGACCCTTTTTCTCAGGAGCACGTGGAGGTATCAAGCTGAAATTCATATCAAATACTCAGGTAATACCAAATTTCAAGATTTTGAGTTCACGGGAAGTACCCTGTAGGTTTTTATTCCCTTGCGAATGTCGAAAAGTTGCAGCATAAACGGCTGTATGTTTTGATTGCGTTGGCTTAGAAGTTTGATTTCACAGCTCCAAGGGACAGCAGACCTGAGTATTTGATATGAATTTCAGCTTGATGCCTCTACGCGTTCCTGAGAAAAGGGTTCTTGACAGACAGACGGACGGACAACAAAGTGATCATATAAGGGTTCCGTTTTTTCCTTTTGAGGTAGGGAACCCTAAAAACTGAAGATCGGGCTAGGTGCCTATGTAAGCTATAATGATTACTCAGTTTTGGATACAACTGCAATAGTCATGGACAGGCGTTATCCCTAACCATATCAAACATCTAAATACATTTATACATACATTTCTCGGGAATTGCGTTAGATTCTATAATAAAAACCCACTTGAGGTAACTAAAATGTCCTATAATAAATTCAAAGATTTTATAAAGCAGAGGTTAATTGACAAAGCCTACTATAAGGTGGCTCATTACGTGGAAGACAGGAATATATGGTTGTAGTAGCTTCTCTCTGCACTTGCATCCCCCTGGCTAAGTGACAATTGTAGTAAGCATAATGTATTAATATTTATAACTGTAAACTGTAACCTAATATGAAAAGAAAGATCCACAAAAAAAATGCCTTGCTGAGTTTCTTGCCGGAGTCTTCTCAGTTGAGGTGTAATTACGAGCCGGTGGTAGAGTCAAAAATATAACTTAACGTTCATAAGTGCCTTACCAAGGCCTAAACTGAATAAATGACTTTTTGATTTTGATTTTGATTTTGACATGACAGTTCTTTTCGTTTCAGGGCCTAACTTCGTACTTGCACAACGCGCCGTTCTTCGTGAAAACAGCTTTCAGTCTTCTGGTCAAATCTCAGCAATCGTCGCTCTTCGTAAAGAGAACTATTTACGAATATCTTTGGAACTTCACTGACCCGGTGCTGGACATGTCTAAGAGTCTTCTACCGGGTTTGGTGCCGGTCAGCAATATGGGAATGTTGGCACGAGTAAGTTTTTTTTTTAGGTTTGAACACAGATCATCTGATGAAGATGGTAAAGCACACCTAGTCTGAAATGGAACTGGCTCTTTAGTGAGGCTGCCGGAACACACCGTTAGATGCTTGGCGGCAGATTTTCATCTTGATGGTGGTGGTAGAACACTAGCTGTGCCCCGCGGTTTCACCCGCGCTAGATGCCTACGTCATAGTAGCTTTATGCATGCAAAGTCTCAGCCCGATCGATTTAAAATTGACAAAGTTTCATCCCCTATTTTATCCTCTTGGGGGTAGAATTAATCAAAATCCTTTCTTAGCGGATGCCTACGTCATAACATCTACCTGCATGCCAAATTTCAGCCCGATCCGTCCAGTGGTTTGGGCTGTGCGTTGATAGATCTCTATGTCAGTTAGTCAGTCACCTTTCAGTTATATATATTTAGAATAGAATTATCAAGGGATAAAAGGTATCATTTATCTTAATCTAATAATAAAATAGCGCGTTTCATAACTATGGCTTATTTGTTACTTAAACATGGTTCGTTTCTATCAGAACCTAATTCTTAAAGTAACGCGGATGAAATCGCCGTCGTAAGCTAGTTAGATATAAATTTATAATTTAGTTTGTGTATAGATAATATAATTATCAAGGGTCAAGTCCAAGAACTATTATTTAGATGTGATAAAATGAAACCAATAACATTCAAAGCACTTTTATCTAGAAACTTCTATACTTGAACACCAAACACGAGGAATTCTCTTAAAAAATAAAGACGCAAAGTTTGTTCTTTGTTTTCAAATATTTTTTTTTCTATGCACTCTTCACCGGACCATACCGTTACTTAACAGTAACGGTGTGGTCGAAGATGTTAAATCACACTTAACTAGAATGGAACTGGCTTTAAAATGAGTCTACCGGAACACATCGTTAGGTGCTTGGCGACAGATTTTCAAGGTGGTTTGTAGGTGGTAGAGTTTTTGGATCAGATTTTTTTTTATAGGTGACTGGCTTGGTTTTTGACCACAACTCACCTGATGTTAAGTGACGGTGTGGTCGAAGATGGTAAAGCACACCTAGCCTGGAATGGAACTGGCTCTCAATTGAGGCTGCCGGAACACACCGTTAGATGCTTAGCGGCAGATTTTCAACTTGAGGGTGGTAGCTAGCCAGCCGAGTACTAGAAAGTACTCTACCACCACGCTATGGTTTCCTCACGATGTTTTCCTTCACCGACAGCTCAAGCTCATTGTTGAGGTTTGAACCCACGCCCTTCGGCATGCGAACCGACCGCACTAACCACTAAGCTATCATCGTTATTTCCATGCAAACGCCTCGTTATAACTACTTATTACACAGACACCACACACTTGTAGTTTTTGTACACGCGCGAATGTGTGCGTGGAGTATAAGGCTGTCACTGTATCAATAACATTATTTGAGAGCTGTGCTACTTACTAATCGCTGTACATTTACTCTATTATCTACAAAAACAAGTATGTACAATCACTTCAATTTCGTAGAGCGGTAGGAATATATTACGTAGGTACCTACAACAGATCCCTCTACAGATGTCAGGAAACATTATTTGAATAAATATTCATTAGGTACCTCTCATTTCACTCCAATATACAAAAATATAGGTAACACTGCACAAAATTATCATTCTGTGTTCACGTTTTACATAATTAAATTAAATTTATTTATTGACATAAAAACGACTATTCTAATCAATTAAATCTATCTCACAATTTAAAAATATATATATATATTCAAATGTCAAAAGAAATTATACAAATGTCAATCTAAATGTCAAATAAAGGGCAAATTTTCAAATAAAAACATTAATAATAATTACAATTAGATACAATAATTGTTATTAATGTCTCATATAGTTCGAAACAAAACACGTTTACTTGACAAACAGCCGGAAACATCACAGGAATACAAAATTTTCAAAGAAAATAACTGTTTAGTAGATAGATTTTATAGCGATGATAGCTCAGTGGTTAGCGCGGTCGGTTCGCATGCCGCAGGGCGTGGGTTAAAAACCCCAACAATGAGTTTGAGCTGTCGGTAAAGGAAAACATCGTGAGAAAACCATAGCGTGGTGGTAGAGTACTTTCTAGTACTCGGCTGGCTAGCTACCAAAAATCTGCCGCCAGGCATCTAACGGTGTGTTCCAGCAGCCTCACTTGAGAGCCAGTTCCATTCCAGGCTAGGTGTGCTTTACCATCTTCGACCACACCGTCACTTAACATCAGGTGAGTTGTGGTCAAACACCAAGCCTGACAGCTATAAAAATAATAATAATAATAATAAGTATTTTCGATGTCGCTCCTCAAGACGATTCAATCAAGTCCAAATTCGGTAGTTGTTTTATCACAGAGTTGCCGTGGCCACCTTCTAGCTTCATCATCAGACCCTGGATATCATCCAGGCATAAAGTGCTCCTCAAGACGAATCAATCGAGTCCAAACTCGATGCGCTTATATTTTTTAGTTCAGAAGTTTGTATAGCTTTCGTCTCCATCATCAGACCAGCTCCAAGGTAACATATAATTGTATTGTTAGTGGTAGATTTTCTTAGCAGGAGGTCGTCTAGGTAGGTACAACCGCAGTACCAGATATTCTGCCGCCAAGCAGTAGTGTGTAAACATTACTGTGTTCCAGTTTGAAGGGCACTGCAGCTAGCGAAATTACAAGGCTATTAAACTAACCATCTAGTCTCAAAGTAATGAGCGCCAAGGCAGCGATGCCCTGGACTTTGTTTTACTACTCAAACTGTGTATCGCTGCAATGGTCATGGACAGGCGTTATCTCTTAACATCAGGAGAGCGTCTGGTTCGTCCCACAAGTGTAACATAAAAAAAAAAAAATGTCATAAGTTAGTACTCTAAATTTGAGTGCAATCGGACATTGGGAAGTGAGTCAAATTCAACTTGCAAGATTTCACCCGAACAAACATACATACATTACTATTGTTTGGGTTATACAGATTAAATTATCTATTTGTTTTTAATATAACACGGATATTTATGGTCTATTATCTAATGTGTTTTTTATCTAATTCATAATTAAGTATAAGTACACACCTACCTACTTCTAACACTACCTATATCTAATTTGTTTTTCTATTTTTATAATGAAATCATGTAACATCGGTATCTGAAGAACTGATAAACAGAATTGGATAAAAAAACAGTACCTACTCTTTAGTAGTGTGGTAGGTCTTCAGCGTTTTTTTTTTTTTTTTATTTAGTCTTGTCTGTGGAGTCAGGAGCCCATCGACGCTGCCAGATCGAAAAATTGGTCCGGAGTTATGAACTGTCCAAAATAAGCTAGAACCAATGAGGTTTTACTTATAGAGACGTTACACTCATTACGCTAACATTAAAATCACGGCAAAGTTTTTCTACGGATACAGATGCATTCATACTCAGTCACAACTGAGGCTATGAGTGAATCTGGTGATTGAAATATGCAGGTTGTTCTAAAGAATGAGACGCTAATGAGCAAAAAAGACCTGGGCAGTCAATAAAAGATTTCAAAATTCCTACGTCCTTTAGAACCCATTAAATAGTTATGCCCAAGCTCCCCTAATATCGTAAGGTAATATATATTTGTTAATGTAATTATTAAATGTAAAATGAGGACTGTGTGTATTCCTCGAGCATTCATGCTCACCATCGAAGGCTCCTTCTTGCGGCGGCGTCGTGTGTCGGGTCGCTCTCTTCCCTCAGATATGGTTGAGGAGGGCGATGGCTGGCACATGCGTCATACTCGTGATCGGGTGCTGCTTGCGGGTCGCTGGTCTGCTCGCGGTATACACACAATCTAACATTTTATCCCTAGATTAAACCCTAGATTAAGATTAATTTGACTAATATTCCTCTTCCCATATTGTAAAAAAATTAAAAAAATTGTTTTTCAAAGTTGTCAAAGGTCACGGACCCCAGTGTCTGTGGAGAGTAATGTTAAAATAAAAAAATAAAAAAAAATATCGTAAGGAGCAAGCAATGCCACGTGTTCATCGCTTTATCTCTGTCGCTCTTCAACTCAATGTGCTACTTGTCTCTTTCGTCGAGTAGCGCAGCGGCAACATCGCAAAAATGTGCATATAATGTTATTAATTTTACAATTTACAGTAAAAAGTCATTGAAAATAAGAAAAATAGTACTTACAGGTGAAATGTCCCATCCTTACTGCTTGCACTTGTCCCAGTGTATGTATTGCACTTTCTAAACACACACGATGTCATTTTTCAATATTTCCATGTATTACGTGCTGCGTGCGGGGTCGTTGCGAGATTGGGCGCGACTAAGTTGACTCAAGCCAATTAACTTGGTTTTGTCTTGCCACGCACAGCAGATTAAAACGTATCTACCTCAGTTTATATAGTACATCATTGGCTAGAACTATAAGATTTGAAAAAAATCACGATTCAAAACAGGGCTAGATTTTGCCCTTAAATATAATGGAATATATTAATGAAAATATTACACTCTATAACTATGTTTATACAGTTTTTTTCGGTAATGGCAATTCCGTTTCAAAATTAATAAAAAACAGCTCTATTAAGCGGTCAGAAAATAAATTAATAGAATCAAATTATAATAATAAAGGTAATTTAAACTTCTTTAGTTTAGCTTCGAAACACATCCAGAATGAGAACAAAAAAGTAAAGTACCTACCTACCTAAATTTAATCTCAACATAGGAATTTATTGGGATTCCCACACAATAGAGATGTAGTCGTTTTGCTGTTTAAAGCTTAGAATTGTCCATAGACGATAATAGATTATTTATCTACGTAACAAACTGTGTTGCTATGTTAATGTTGTTGTATACCTTTACATTACGAATACTGCTCGTCAAAAACCTCTTTTTTTATGGCTGACAGACTAAGCGTTTGACCACAGCTCACCTGATGTTAAGTGACTGTGTGGTCGAAGATGGTAAAGCACACCTAGCCTGGAATGGAACTGGCTCTCGAGTGAGGCTGCCGGAACACATCGTTAGATGCTTAGCGGCAGATTTTCAACTTGAGGGTGGTAGCTAGCCAGCCGAGTACTAGAAAGTACCCTACCACCACGCTATGGTTTCCTCACGATGTTTTCCTTCACCGGTAGCTCAAGTTCACATATATTCACATATGTTTTCTTTCCAGATATATGCCGACTTTACAGACGAAATGACGGTTAAAATTGGGCCTCGTTGGGGACACAAGGAGTTCTTTCAAATAGACCGGTTCAGGGGAGAACCACAACTGCCTGGATACGACCCTGACGTGAGTGCGAGCTTATTAAGGGGCCCCGAGACGATCAAACGGTTTGATTCAAACACGTAAATTTAGATTTGACTCAAACCATTTTGATCATTTACGAAGCTAGTTTGAACGGTTTGTCAAACATATTTTTTTTATGGCTTTAAGGCTTAGTGTTTGACTACAACTCACCTGATGTTAAGTGACGGTGTGTTCGAAGATGGTAAAGCACACCTAGCCTGGAATGGAACTGGTTCTCAAGTGAGGCTGCCGGAACACACCGTTAGATGCTTGGCGGCAGATTTTCAGCTTGAGGGTGGTAGCTAGCCAGCCGAGTATTAGAAATTACCCTACCACCACGCTATGGTTTCCTCACGATGTTTTCCTTCACCGGCAGCTCAAGCTCATTGTTCGGGTTTGAACCCACGCCCTTCGGCATGCGAACCGACCGCGCTAACTACTGAGCTATCATCGCTACAAAAAGAAAAAAAAAGTAAAAGTAATTGACTAGATTAAGCCGAACTAGTTTAGGTAGGGCCCTCATTTTTTTTTTTGCACTAAGGTCTTTAGATACCTGGCTACACCACTGGTAAGAGGTCGTTCAAGTATTACGTAAGCACCAAAAGGGAGTGGGGGGCTATTTGCTTTGCTTATTTTAGATGATATTGGGGATGGAGCGATCTGAATGGTGATATAACATCAGCAAAGTCATATATGTAAATTATGCTGATTGTTTATTATCATTGATATCGCCACACTTCGCTTTTAGCGACATGGCTGCTAATTAAACCAATATTTACTTAAGCATAGGAAAGGGAAGTAAGAGCTTTGCTTACTTTTGCTGACAAGGGAGGGGTTAATAATTACTAAAATTCTGTTTACGTAATACTTGAATGGTCCCTAAAACTATTTTTATTGCTGATTTTCAGACGTGTCCAGACCGCATATTCGGCTCAACAGAGGGCGTGATGTATCAACAGCGATTGACGAAGCAAGACGTGTTATTATACTGGAGGAAAACTGTCTGCAAGCTAATGCCGCTATACTTTGAAAGTGAGTTTAAATTCCGACAAAACTTCGTAATTATAATAATAATAAATAATAAAGGCGGTGCCATGCATTGTGGCTCTCAAGCCTAGAGGCTCCTTGGACCCAGACGACCAAGCAAACTCAACTTTCTGACATTTCTCCCACCTTTGAGATATCAATATTACAACTTGCAACACAACTATAATCATGGCAACTTAGTTTACAACAATCAAAACTTTTTAGGTTTTTGGCGGGAACGCGGTAAAGCTCGTGTCGCTCCATTGTATTTTTTTCCAAAACTATTGTTTTTTCGAGTGTTAATGCATAAAAATAGTGGTGTTTTATTCATAAAGTGCTGAATTACAAGCGCGAGTGTGGGAAAGTGATATAATGTGGTGAAACAAAACTTTTCTTGTTGCTTCCAAAACTCCGTCCAGAAGCTTATAGTAAAGTCGCCACTACTTTACTAAGGCATGACTTGATTTGACTGGTACCGACTGGACTTTGACTGTAACTATAGATGTATATTGCAAAAACTGAAGACAATACGGTTCAAAAGCACTGACAAAATTATAAAAGTGAAGTGCTGTAATTCCAAATAGAGACATGGTTCAAAGGCCTCTGTATCCAGAACAAAACATTAAAAAAATAACTTTTTTAGAATTTCCATCATTTCTGCTTTTTTTGTTAATTTATTCTTTTCTGGTATTTGTATAGTGTTGCCAACTTTACTTATTGAAAAGTTTTATGAATTATTGGTAATGTAAAACTTAATCACAAAACCGGTTCCTGGACATAGGCCTCCTCCTAGGGGGGTTTTGCCAGTACTCACCACGCTTGGCAAGCGGGTTGACGAGCGCAGTTAAGTGTGATTGTTCAAGGAAGACGCTGCTGCCCATCTTTCGCATTACATCCCTTAGCCGACTCTTACGGCGACCACGAGTATAGAGGGTGGGGTACAATTCTTATGCTGGCACCACCATGGCAACTGTATGAATGCAATCAATGGCAATGAATTCACTATATAACGTATAATAAATTATACAATATAATTGTTTATTAAACATATAACAGTAAAGACCAGCGTTTTAGAATGCTAAAACAGTGTCTTATTACAGTAATGATGATCGCATTACCAGACTTAAAGAGGGAATCTCTAAATCTGGCAATGCAATGCCTTATCAGTGCATCGAGAGCACGCGGGCTTCAGGGAACATGGTGGAAGCGCTGCAGCACCGCAACAACAAAGAAACAACATAAAATTGTGGGTTTTTTTTTCAGGTGAACTGCAAATAGACTCAGTTCCTTTATATCGGTACAACTTATCGGAGAGCGTGTACGAGCGAGTGTCAAATGGGACGGACTGTTACGACACCGTGCCAAGTCTACCGCCAGGCGTTAGTGACGCATCTAAATGCTACTTTAGTATGTATTCTAAATTCCTAATTTCCTATCTTTCGTTTTGGGAATACGCATTGGCGTCCCCCAAGTCGATAAATAAACGAACGTGCTCCTTTGGGACTGTTCAAGTATTACGTAAGCACCAAAGGGGGGTGGGGAGGTCTTTACTTTGCTTATTTTTGACTACATTGAGAATGAGGCGATCTGAATGGTGATAACGTCAGCTAAGTCATATAAATTATGTTGATTGTTTGTTTCCTTGTTATCAGCACACCTCGTTTTAACAACATGGCTGCTTATTAAACCCATATTTACTTAAGCATAGGAGAGAGAAGAAAGAGCTTTGCTTACTTTTGCTGGCAAAGGGGAGGGAGGGGTTAATAATTACTAAAATTCTGCTTACGAAATAATTGAATGGTCCCTTTTTATTGTTTAATATTTGCTCTTTTGATATAATCTGGTATGTCATAAACTCCTGATTTTCTGAATCTTCATTGAAATTAATTTCCTCTTGTGACGTTGACGTTTCTTGCTTTTTTGAAAGCTATGGAAGTGACCGATTTAATCGCTACACCGTCATAAAAGCGAAAATAACCCTGTCTATTTTCTTATGATTGACAAGCTAGGTGTTTACCCACAGCTCACTTGATGTTAACTGACTGTGTGGTCGAAAATGGTAAACACAATTATCCTGGAATGGAACTTTTCACGGATTTCTCACTTTTGATTACTTTTACAGTTTCTTCCACATCTAATGGCCTTTTTCATGGAGTCAAAGCGGAGAACAACGCGCATGGGGTTCCAAAATAATGTATCAAATCATTAGTTTTCATACCTTGCCATATTATTATGTAACTAAAAATATTACGGCATTATGATCAAATTGATTAAACCTTGTGTATCATGTTGGCTTATTTGGTAGTGTATTTATTCAAGAGAAAATATGTAATTTATAAATCATAAATGTTTTTCGATGTTTAGGTGTTTTGTAAGTATGTATTTACAACAAAAAAAAAGTATAAAATATATCAGTTATATAGTTACTATAGTACCTACAAACTTTACTTAGTTTGAGGCTAGAAAAGTCCATTATTATCATTGCATCATTATTTTTTCAGGTTACCCAATGGTGGTGTCTTACCCTCATTTCTACACGGGTGGTGTGGAGAAAGACCACTTCGTAACCGGACTCGAACCAGACCGCGCCAAGCACAACTCCTATGTTATCGTTGAACCGGTTAGTTAAGATTAACAGCATCCTTAAACTTTTATCAGGGCGAGCGAAGCAAGCCCTAACACTATCCCACAACCTGAGCATTTTTGTGGTACACATTACTAAAAAACTATCACGCCTATAGATTTGTGCTTTAACATAGTAATTTAACTTCATAACTAGATGCGTTATCTGTCAAAAAAACCATTTAAAAAAATCAACATTAACAATTTTGTATTTTTTTGGATAGAATATTATTGTACTACTAACGCCATCTGTTAGAAAATCAAAGGGTTAACATCGCTGCAACAGAACTAAACTCAATGCTATACATCGTAATTAGGTACCTACTTTTTGATTGTAATAAATCTTGAAATCTGCTTCTATAAATAATGGAAGGCAATTCAGAGAACTGATGTAACGTAATTACACTACTCGATAGCTAAAGAAACAAAGTACGTTATTTGTTTGGGTAAAACTTGAAGCAAAGAAATACGAAGCATTTTTTAATCTTAAATATGTACATGACCGCGATTTTTTTTCTTGTACAGTGTTTCAACCATGTCGTAATAACTTAGTAACAGTCAATTTCCTTTTACTTCCAGCTGACAGGCATTCCTTTCCATTCGGTGGCACGGATGCAGAGCAACCTCCACATGTATGACATGCAAGGTTTCGGCGGGGACTACAACAAGTTATCTAACTTGGTTATACCCTTATTCTGGGCGGAATATGTGAGTATGGCAACATTTTTTTACCCGTTCATTCAACACGTAAATCGAGTTTTATTTCTGTTACGTAAAAATAATGTCAAAATGATTAAATGGTTTAAGATTTAAGCTCAGATGTAGTGCTTCATCTGAGGGTATAAGTAACTCGGTGCTCTTACGATTTAATGGTTGGAATGGTTCATTTATAATGCCAATTTGCCAATATCAAATTTAAAAACAAAGCTACCCTTGTTTTAAGCTGTCAAATTGAAGTTTCTGCGTACGATTTTTAAACAGAGTTTTGGCGGGAACGTTTTGTGTCATGTTGCCACATTGTATTTTTTCCAAAACTTATACTTTTTCGAGGGTTTTATTCATAAAGTGCCGCATTATAAGCACGAGTGTGGGAAAGTGGTTTAATGAGGGTTTTTCCACATAATTCGTTACACATTAACCAGTCCGCTTCTTTTTTTTTTAACTATTCTTGGCCGTTGATACTAGAAATTCAGCCATCAGACCAGTTTTTTTTATTTATTTATTCTTGGCCTTAGATACTAGTCCTTCGGCTGCTCAATTTGCTTCTATTCTGTCAGTGTTACAACGATTATATATAATATTTATGTTTTTTCAGAACCAGGAAGGTTTACCGCCGCGAATAACATGGATGATTTATTTCATGGTAGTAATTTTACCACCGTTATCCAAAGTTTGTTTAGCCATAACACTAATTTTAGGTTTATATTTAGTCACAAAAAACGTAATACATCATCTGAAAATACAAAATGACACTATAAAAACCATATTGTTGATAAAAAGTAAAAATGTCAACACACTAGCCAAAAATAAAATATTTTCATATGAAAAGGAAACGTTTCTGAAGCGTCCCAGTTAACTTTTTAAACATTTTTAACTAGATAATTTTTATGTAACATATTGGAAATGAAGACTGATATTGTATATGTGACATCTAAATTGTTGCACTATGGTGTTATCTGGAGGCCCTGGGTCCGTATCCCATGGCACGAACCTCTGTCTTTTTTAAGTCATGTATGTATTGCCGATAACTTCAAACGGTGAAGGAAAACATCGTGAGGAAACCTATGTCTAAAAGTTTTAAAAAATAAGTTCTCGGAGATGAGTGATGTCTGTCAACTCGCACTTGGCGAGAAGGACTAGCCCGCGCCTAGCTGTGGAACAGAAAAATCCGGACTCAGTTTCGGTGTTAATTAAGCCTGTTATTTTTTAGTAAGTATTCAATTGTCATACAAAAAAATAACAGAGGGAAGAGACAAACAATTTTTTGATAGTTTATCTGAAAAATCTACTAATACTTTGATTATAAATAGGTCTCCGCGTGACCCATCAAAAATCTAAGATAAAATAGTTAAAAAAAATAAGCCACGCTTTTTTTTTTATCGTCAATCATGGGTTTTATTTAGTTACTTTTTTTTAAATTACGTTAAGATTTGTATAGTTCTAAAATGCATGGTGTCTGCTCATTGTAATTGTAAGCTGGGAGGGCGTAGTTTATAGCCACTATTGTTCCTAATCTAAGTAAGTGTTGTATTTTTTTGCTCATTTATAGCTTTAAAATGCAAATAATCGGCTCTCCGGAATAAAAATAATAAATAATTAAAAACTATTCGTTCTTTTATTTATTCCCTACGTCAGTAATGTATACATTTAGGTGTGGTAGCATTGGTAGGTTGGTCCGCTTGGATAATTCAAATTAATAAAAATAACAATACTAGAGCGGTTTCGAGTATCCTGACGAAACTATAGCACGGTGGTAGGGTATTTTTAAGTACTCGGTTAGCTAGCTACCTCAAGTTGAAAATCTGTCACCAAGCAGTAGTAGCGAAACGCATGAAGTAAGTAGTGATAGTCCTATAGTTAAAAAAAATCAAACAAAACCAAAGAAAAAATATTGAAAAATGTAAACCTACAAAAATCTAAGTTAAATTCCAATGTAATCTGTCTATATCTTAGCATAAATGTTGTTTTTAATTTATAAAATCAAATTCAAAATAAATAAATAAAATTATCCCTAAGAGTAGATATTGATACTATATTATTTTGATTGAATATCGTAAGAAAGTATAGCAAGTAATACTTTAATAGTAGCATTCTTTAATTTTTTCCTGTAAAATATTAACATGAAAACTCTGTGAAAGATTACCTCACTGAACTGTGGCAAATACATAAAGTATAAAGCCATAATCGTCTCGTAGGTAAAAAAAAAGTCTTGTCAAATACATAGAATCTGAAGTTGTTGAATTTCGCGGTTCGCCGGATCAGCAGAAAATCAAAGCGGAAATTTTCTTCTATTCATTTTCTTAACTCAAAATGTGTAAGGATTAACAGTAGAACCCTTAAATAGATATTATTGTGTCGATCTCGATGATGTAACTAACAGCTAGACGCTTTAATCGCTATAAACATGTATCAGAGTAAAAATGCCAACGACGGTTGGATCCTCTGTCCGTCTAAAAGTTTTCCTGGCAAATTCTACTATTTTAATGTTGCTACCGGTGAAACAGCATGGTGTTTGAATGAGAACGAGGTAAGTGTCGCTTATTATCTCTAAGTTCACACCTAAAATAAATATAGATGTTTTTCACTTCGTAGGTAAGTTTTGCCGATTGTTGTAAACTTTTGTTTCGATTATTTTGAAACAACTTTTGTGGAACTAAAAAAACGCTCAGTCTGCAGCAACACACAATCATGCGAAGCAGCGTATAGTGCTTGATAAAGGTAAAGAAAGTCGTATAGGTAGGTACCACCGCAGATTGAATTTTCTGCCGGCAACTGTCACCGGCTTCTTACTGTTCCAGTTTTTAGGGTACTGCAGTTAATAAAATTATAGAGCTGTTGATTCATTACTTTGAAACTGTTGAATGTCTAAGCAGAAGTGAATAGAATATAACTTTATTATACACCAATCATACATACATTATAACATACAAAACTTAAAAAAAGATAATAACAAAAACAATGGCGGCTTTATCGCCTAGAGCAAAGTAATAAATGCCAAAGTACCCAAGACTACATTATATATACGTTAAATATACAACTCCAGAGAACCATAATAACACAAGATTTATTTGAGTTAGGCAGCATATCTGGTATGGATCAACTAAGGTCGATCATTGATTTAGTTTTATTGCTATTGATATTTACAGAGAAAACTACTAAAAAATCCACCGATACAGAAAGCAGACTTGCAACACTGCTACCCGGAACCTTGCAGTCCCCCAGCAGAGCAAACTACTCCACCCAACCATGAGGAAACAATCGTTAGCTATAACCAAGATACTTCTTACCAAAATCTAAATACTTACATGGTACAACCGTATGACCAACTTTCCAACTTAGTCCCATGCCAAATACAATTACCAATGATTTGCCCAAGTGATGGTAACATGCCCCAAGTCATAATGATTGTTATGAATCAAGCTATGAGAAGACTGACAATTGGGGATCCAAGACAAGTTAGACAGCCGAGTCAAGCTGTAGGGCCAATTAGAGCTTGGACGCCAAATCAACCCTGGAGTGAGCCAAATCAAGCCCGTGGAGAACCAAATCAATCTCCCATAGATTCAAATGTACCAGACCGAAAGCTTTTCATTCATTCTGGCAAAAAGCCACTTAGTGAACGCTTTGAAAACTTTAAAAAATCAGACTTGGAATTTAAAGATAGCAAAATCGTAAAGGCAGATCCAGTTGACTTACCTTCTAACAAGAATCATTATAACTTTTCTAACAAAGCACCAACTGTACCCTGTGGTCATAAACAGTTTGTCAAAATTGCTGGATGTTCAAATGTGAACCAAAAAACTTTGTTTCGTGATCCAATTTTCAATTTTGCAAAAAAAGAAACACAATATGGTAATACAAACTTCAATAAACAATTTCCAAAAAATATTGAGTCTAACCCTGATGAATATACGCAGAGTTCATCACACTCATTTTCTGATCATAAAGTCTTTACAAACTTAAAGCAAAATGTTTCACAAGAACTTATTAGGCAAAGCCAAACAAATAGACATGTTTTTGGGCAAAGTCAAACAAATAACATGCTCATCGGTCAAAGTCATGCAATTGACAATATTCCCAGGAAATGGGAAGCACGGAAACAGCTTTTTGAGCAAACTCAAACAAACAAGGGGTTTATTGGGCAAAGCCAAACAGATCATGAGCCACTGAGGCAAGGAAACCAAAAGCATTTTGGGCAAAATCCAACTAATAAAGAGCTTTTTAGGGAAAGTCAAACAAACAAAGTGATTTTCGGTCAAAACCAAACTAAACATATTTTCGGGCTAAATCAAACAAAACAACAGAATTTCAATCCAAATCATTGCACTCCAGAGATATTCCAATCATCAAGCCTCGAGCCAAATCTATTCCAAAAAGTCATAGCAGAAAATTCAACTCAAAAACAAAGCATTAAGACTGTCTTTCCAAAAAGTTCACAATCTAATTTAGAAGTTGAAAATTGTAAGGAAAAAACAGCTGTAACACTGGACGGTAAAGTTGAAACTTCGCAGGAAACAGAGCTTCTGAACTTGGATAAAAATGATCTCAGAAGAATATTGATGAATAAGAAACGGAAATCTAATATAGCAGGAACTGGCGAGGGTAAGCTTTAACATATTTTTAGCTTGATCAGCTTAAGCTGCCGGTGATGGAAAACATTGTGAGGAAACCATAGCGTGGTGGTAGGGTACTCTCTAGTACTCGGCTGGCTAGCTACCACCCTCAACTTACTAACTTACATGTTTTTTTATTAGTTAAATTTTTGTAAACTTAATAGTGTTACAACATCTCCCGTCTGTTCTTTATCTGCACCGTGTTTTACATTCTTGGTTGCCTGGAAGAGATCGCTCTTAGCGATAAGGCTGACACTAGGTCATAAGATTTTTTTGTTTTCTGTACATTTTTTCCATTTTTGTTGTGCACAATAAAAGAGTCAAAAAAAGCAACATCGTTTCATGGTCGATGTTCCAAAAACTCGAACAAAACGATTTGATTCCACATTCATTGTGCGGACTGCTAGACAGTGGAATGCGCTGCCTGAGTGGGCGTTCCCCGTTGGATATAATCTGGGTGTCTTCAAGTTGAAAGTGAATCGGTATATTCTAGTCAAGCGTGTTCCATCACTTAACATCAATTCTCGCTTATTATTGTTATATAATTAAAATAATTGAATAATAATTGTTAATAGATAATTGTTATACATAGTTAAAATTAAACATTAACGTAACTTCAACAATGATAATCACAAAACAGTCATAATTTTAAATACATCCCTTACTTGATGGATTGATAGCAAATTATCAAAATTAACAAAAAAATGGGAGTTCACAATTCGTAAGCTTACGAATTGTGAACCCCCATTTATTTGTCACGCCAACGTAGACCCCCGTCGAGTCTCCCGGGGACCCCTGGGGGTCCACCTATACCACTTTGGGAATCGATGATCTGAACGAACCGATAACGAAGTTACTGATTATGCTGCGCGTCATGTTGTTTAATAATTTATTTCAGCGAAAAAAATTAAATTAATTCCGAAAGGAGATTCCACTGCGACATTGTCAAAGAAAAAAGTGACATTCAATTTAAGCCCAGAGTTTTATTCCGATTCCGGAAATGGAGATGTAAGTACTAACTGTTTTTTTTTAATTTAAAAGTAACTAGCTTTTGCCCGCGACTTCGTCCGCGTAATAGTCGACATTAGACATCATAGAGTATTACATCATCAGCCATAGGACGTCCACTGCTGGACGTAGGCCTCCTCCTAGGGGGGTTTTGCCAATACTCGCCACGCTTGGCAGGCGGGTTGGCGAGCGCAGTTAGGTGTGATTGTTCAAGGAAGACGCTGCTGCCAATCTTCCGGATTACATCCCTTAGCCGACTCTTACGGCGACCACGGGTAGAGAGGGTGGGGTACTATTCTTACGCCGGCACCACCACGGCACATCTATCAATCATCAATCGGTGTACCATAAAAAAAAAACAATCAAATTGAGAACCTCCTCCTTTTTAAAGTCGGTTAAAAATAAAATATTTACCAGTTTAAGCTCTCTGGTATATGAATCCACGCCCAGAGCCGAGTAATCCAAACAAACCACTAAGCTAACATCTAATTTCAGATCAAAGACTTAGATGATGATGAAGAAATGCCATCAAACAATGAGATCTGGTATGTGATTACAGACGCTAAAACACTACTTGAAGACTTTGACGTTCTGAACAACTTTGTGATGTCGGGTAAGTGTCAAACTTTATCGATTTTATGTTAATTTTTAGATCAACATTGCTTTTTAAACTGTTCCAGTGTTGGGGGTCTTCTCATTATTTTATTTCCATTTTAGATCCAAAATGTAACTTAATTATACCAGCTCAAGTAATGTCTGACATCGTCACCTTGTCTAGAGGGGAGTGTCGCGACAGAAACCGCGTGACACTAGCCAGACACTTGCTGAGAGCACTGGCGACACCGCAACGACATATTATCAGTAAGGAACATGTACTTTTTCTGTCAAGTGTTTCGTTATTTTGTAGCGATGATAGCTCAGTGGTTAGCGCGGTTGGTTCGCATGCCGAAGGGCGTGGGTTCAAACCCCAACAATGAGCTTGAGCTGCCGGTGAAGGAAAACATCGTGAGGAAATCATAGCGTGGTGGTAGGGTACTTTCTAGTACTCGACTGGCTAGCTACCACCCTCAAGTTGAAAATCTGCCGCCAAGCATCTAACGGTGTGTTCCGGCAGCCTCACTTGAGAGCCAGTTCCATTCCAGGCTAGGTGTGCTTTACCATCTTCGACCACAACTTCACTTAAAATCAGGTGAGTTGTGGTCAAACATCAAGCATGTCAGACATAAAAATGTATGCGTGGTAGTGGACAGTTTTTCACAGAATTTAGCGTTCTGCTATTATTTGAGAGCCAGTTCCATTTCAGGCTAAAAGTGTTTATTATCTCTGACCACGTCAGTCTGTGGTCGTACACCAAGCTTGTCAACCATAAAAAAAAGTTAAAATCTTGCTTAATCGGGTGAAAATATACTTAAAATAGATGTTTTAATGTATCTATTTTATGTTTGTTGGACCTTATATATATTCAGTTACACTAGGCAAGTTATATGTACACAACATTGTCATAATTAACACAATAATTATAAATGTCAAATATAAAATAAGTCAATATCATAAAATGTCAATGAAAATATCAATGGATGTTTTTGTTTTTCAGTACAACAATCAAAAGATGAAACTCTCGACATTTCAACGGAGGACTCGATTCTAAATTGTTGTCTCGAAATTATGGACAAAACATATGTTGTAAGTATTACAAGAATAAATTTAAAAAAAAAGAACTACTTCATGACCAAAGTACACAGAGAAAAGTAGTACATCTTAGGCCGGTCAGCGAGATAATAACCTAATCTTGCTTAGGGTTGTCACTTTTATTTTTAGTTAAATTTCTTGAACATAATAGTGTTATATCTCCCGTCTGTTTTTATTCAGTATCGTATTTTCCATTCTCGGTTGCCTGGAAGAGATCACTTTTAGCGATAAGGCCGGCACTAGCTCAGGATTATTTTGTTTTCTATATATTTTTCTATTTCTGTTGTGAACAATAAAGAGTTGTCATCATGAACCATTGCGTCACCATATTGGAACTAACCAAAAATCGAAACAACCTGAAAAATTAAATAAAACTATAACCCCACTTTTTTAAAAACACTTTTCAAAGCAATTTATTATTCCTAATTAATTTTAAACATATAACTTCAATATATTTTTCCTTTATTTTGATACCCTTATTTTGATAGGTTTGGTTTTTTTAATTTTAATAACGTATTACTATTTCACGCCTAAAATCCGCCTTTTTTTTCCAACACCAATTTAAAGACACTTGGGTTTTTGAGACGAATATAATGATACCTTAATTGTAGAAATGCATCCAGCCGATTGGAAGATACGAGGTAATATAGAAATTTACAAATATACACCGTGAAAGTTGGAACATTAGCTATATCGATACAGGGGGTTCAGTAGGCGATTGTCGTTCCAAATAATAAATAAAAAATAGGTGGTTGATATTTGACCTAATTATCCTGAGCAAACACAAAAATACGGACACTCAAATCACGCGCACCGAACATGACGTGGTAGTCGCGCGCGGGCACAGATTAGATAACAGTTACTGCGCAGTCTACGTATGGTAGTTATGTCTCGCGCTAGCTCGGCGCGTGAGGCCGCGCGCTGTCCATACATTCTGGAGTCTTGGGGAAAACTTTAACCAAGGTTTTCTTAGTTTTTTTTTGTATTTATTTCTTTATACGTTTCATATGACCACTAATTAACATGTCTTTGAATATTGCTAATGTTCACACTGTCAGCCCATACATACATACAAGATACGCGCAAAAAACATAACCCATTCTTGGCAGTCGGGTAAAAAGCAATTCACACTCAACAGAATGCATATTTAAAAAAAGGAAATGATTATATTACTTATGAACTTTACTTAAAGGTAATTTATAAATAATTTCACGAGAAATCGACAGAGCTTTTTAAGATAAGGTAACTAAGCAAAGTTTATAAGTAAAATCCTAAGCATTTACTAAATATTTCTATTTTAGATACTCATAACCAATGACGAAGAACTTCAAAGGACAGCTGAATACTTGAGCGTTAACTATTTGACCTGTGAACAAATTAAAAACGGTCATGCCAATCAATCAAAAGTGTATTTTGACGTTAATAAAGTCAAAATTTCAATCACTAACGAACCGGACATAGAAATTCCCATACAAAAGATGAAAAAATTGTCTTTTGGTATGGAAAATGATAATATCAATAAAGATTCAAATCATATTTCCTTTGAGAATCAATCTAATATGACAACAAACAAAGATATTGCAAACAATAAAGACTATCAAAATTCCAAAGTTAACCCATTTACGTTCAAAATTCAAAAAGACCCGGGTAATTTTAACACGACTACCCTCAAATCCAACATTACATTTCCTAACAAAACCACATTTCCGATTCATAATAAGGAAAAAGGTATAGATACAGCTAAAGGAAACATCGATTCGAAATATAAATCTCAAAATATGTCTACATATTATCCAAAAAACGAGGGTAGGTCGTTTGAAAAGAGAGAGGGCGATGTTTCTTTATTCAAACAACCCAATAAAGCGATAAAAAATACATCCGTTTTCGGAATGGATGATGACAAATTGATTTCCAAAAAAGATTCTTTTTTTAAAGTTGATGGAATTGAAAAACTGCAGCTTCATAAAGAAGGACAACTGACAAACTCCACTTTCAAAAGTAACTGGCCGCCAACACAACAAATGCTGTTTTCCAATTTCGAATCCATAAATACGGAAAATGAAGGAGCTTATTTGCAACCGCCTGTTTTCGATAACGGAAAATATGAAACTCAATCAAAATCATTAATTTTCAATAAAGAACAACAAAGTTTTTTGACAAATCAAGAAAGCCAATCAACATATGTTATAGATGATACTTATAAAAATAGAGATAGCCAAAAAGAATTGTATATTTTCAATAGAAACCCTTTGGAAAATAAAAACAAAGCACAAGAAGGCAAATCAAAACCTATTCTTATAGAAGAAAATTTCACAAATATTACAAATAAATTTTTGGATCAATTTTTAAAAAGATTCTATGAGACGAACAGGATTTTTGAACCTTTGGTAGAAAAATGGAAAGTGGAAATAGATTGCAACTTCAAACAAGTGATGGAGGAATGTCTTAACGATGTTTTACAAGTAAGTTTCTTTTTTTAAACTGAATGTCTAGACAAGAATGTGTCCCACCTGATGGTAAGAGTCCTGACCTGATGGATGACAGTAAAAGTTCAGTGAAACGAAATTTTTGAAATTTTTATTCAAACAATTAAATGTCATAGTTTTTTATTTTTATTTACCTACATGGTATATTGCGAATCAGTTTCTTCTAGGCATGCGTGCTTCATCTTAGACCGTATCTTTGCTTAACATCAGGCGAGGTGGCGGTCAAACGTATTTTGTAATAATAGGTACTATTTTGAATACTATGTAGAGACTAGTGACTCGCCCCGGCTTCGCACGGGTGCAATGTAGATACTAATGTGGTGCATATGCATGTATTATACAAATAAACCTTCCTCTTGAATTACTCTGTCTCTTGATGGAAGCCGCATTCAAAATCCGTTGCGTAGTTTAAAAGATCTAAGCGTAAGACTTTGTTTTATACTATGTAGAAATATATTTCTTATCTCATGTGTTTTTAGACCAAACCCAATGTTATTAAACATAAACTCAAATTATTGCCTCCGTGGACATTGCCCGAAGCGCTGCAGTGTATCGTCGATGTATACAATAACCACACATACATACGTGATGTAGTCAATCTCTTCACGAGCGTTCCCGACGTTAATAGTATTCCAGGGAAAGACGTTATTAAGTTTGTGGGCTGTGGTGTAGCGCTTGTCAAATATCTAAAGGTAAGTTCCTTACGGCTAGCACTGTAAGTTCACTTGATGTGTTAACCTCTAAATAGTATAAAGCGCTGCGATCTCAACATCATTAGTGCCAACGTCATACTGAAGTTTGGAGGTTAGTAGGCAAAGTTTATTTTTATTTTTAGCCGTGGTAGTGCCTTCTCTACCCTTGGTTGCCGTAAGAGTTTGCTAAGGGATGTAATCCGGAAGATGGGCAACAGCGTCTTCCTTGAACAATCACACCTAACTGAGCTCGCCAACCCGCCTGCCAAGCGTGGCGAGTGGCAAACCCAAAGGAGGAGGCCTATGTCCAGCAGTGGACGATCTATGGCTGATGATGTCTGAGGCAAAATTTTGCTGCAATCTAGATGTGTTCAATTCTGGCAAGACAATTTACAGGAATCAAGGTTTCTTGGCTTTTGATTTCAAGCTCAAAGACAAATTTTGTTAGTTTCATTTGATAATAGGCCCGTATCTACCATTTTGAATTCCGACTTGGGTAGAAATTTGATAGTATACCCTTTTCAATCGTATTATGGTTTTGAAGCTGCCGCCCGGAGTGGGTGTCCCATGTGTCCCGTTTGCTCCCTAGCAAGTCGTCTTGGTAGCTACCACCGTAGTACCAGATATTCTGCCGCTAAACAGTATTGTGTTAACATTACTGCGTTCCATAGCGAAATTACTGGGCTGTTGAGACTAACCATCGAAAGTCTCAAAGCAATGAACGCCAAAGCAGCAACGCCCTAGACTTTGTTTTGGAACTAAAAGTTCTTTATATCGCGTCATTGGTCATGGACAGGCGTTATCTCTTACCATCAGGGAAGCGCCTTGTTCGTCTCATTAATATAATGAGATATGTATTGTGGAATATAATGTGTCATGAGTAAAAATATGTTGGTGTATTCACAGTTCATAGCACCAACAATTGAAGTTCTAAAAGATGCCGAAGAATCTCTAAACAGTATTTTATTAAATCTTAACGTGGATATCGATATGGAACCTGATACGCCTGTTTTTAATCCGAATGATAACAACTCTGTGCCGACGAATAAGCGAAATTGTAAGTAACATAAAAATTGGAGAACATTTCATACATATAGATCTGAACCAAAGTAAGTAAAATATATATAAGTAGAACATCTTCGCGATAAATAGGCGACACAAGTGGGAAGAGGTGGCGCGGCGGGGGCGGGGGACGCTTGCCGGCGATCACTACGTGAGTGCCGGTCGAGCAGGCGGGGTTAGCACGTAAATGTCAGTGTTTTCTGTTGTGTAGGTAGGTGCTCATGTTCAAATTTAATAGGTTAGTGACTTTAATAAAAAGTCACAGAAGTTTACGCGTCTTATAGGTTTGATGTTAGCGAAGCTACGAACAAAAAAGATCATTGGAAGATTTGTTCGTAGAAGCGATGTCGACATCCCTGCACGCGCCGCGCGCTAAACTTGCGTGAACCAACGCTAGTGGGGAAGATGTTCTACTTACATGGGGCCGCGCGCTCCAAGTGTTTTGCCTGAACTAAGCAAAGCTTGTACCTACTACGAGGACCAGATAGCTCATAAATTACTCATACATCTTGGGTTGTATTGAGGCGAAATGGTTAATGCATTAATTATGCGAGGTAACCTATATGTCTGAGTTAGTTAAAAAATGGTCTCAAAGAGGTGTGAAGGCCGCCAACCCGCACTTGGCCAGTGTGGTGGACCTTACTCTTCTCACAATGAGAGGAGGCCCACGCCCAGCAGTGGGAAAGTTTAAAACAGGGTTGATTCTAAAGCTGTGGTCAGTCGCTTAAAGTCTTGAAGCTGGTTTTTTTTTCTCAGTCGTGAAAGATCGTTCCGATGTGGTTAAGTATTTGAAGAAGCATTTCCCCTCCTGGGCGGATTATGATGAAACTTTGGATGAAAATGCGTCTACTACTTGGAGAAAGGTAAGAAGTATTCAAAGCGACTGAATTGATATCATATTTGCTATTATACTTATTTATTTGGATCAACAACAATATCATCATACTACCGCTTCTTAAATTACAACCATGTCTTCTTGTAAAAATTGTAGTATTTATTGTTATGTATTTGTAATTCTAGAACTGCAAAAGTACCATAATTGTACGTACTTATGGCAAAAACTTGGGCTTGCTAAAACTAAACAATTCCAAAGCAATGACCTTAGAAACTGATTCTTCTCAATGCATCGATAAAAACACAACCAAAAGTGAACAGCAAGATATCAACCGTCACGTAACTTTTGAAAACTGTAAAACAGCAGACGATATGGACATCGAAATTATAAATTCTGGCGGAATATTTGCTAAAGATAGTTTTAAAGATATCAAATTGACCAGAGTAGTCGAAAATACTTCAGCCAAAGTGCTAAAACAAAACGCTCATGACCTAAAAGTGAAATCGGAAGAAGGGAAACAAATGAACGAGTTGAAAAAGACTGAACCTAAAGTTGTTAGGCTTTTTAGTAATATAGATTTGACGAAAGATTATAATACAAATAAAAAAAGTGCAGAAAAATCTGATTTTTATGATTTTACAACGCATGGCCACACTTTTGGAGCAGAAGAACAAAATGGTCCAAAAATAATGAGGAACATTAAACCGATCAAAGAATTCGAAGAGAAATTCAAATTGGAAAGAAGACCTTTAGATGTAGATGAAATCATGTCAAGATCAGACGAAAATAACAATTTGAATATTGAAAGTACTAATAACAGCTGCTTATCAATGAGTCTTCAAAACAATGTCATTTTTGGTAAACAAAAATATTTAGACGGAAACAATGATCGTGACGGTAGAAATGATTTCTTAGACGCAACAAATGATAGTCGAAATTTCAACAACAATCGTAATAGCACCTCTACAGTTAACGAACCACAGTCAATGAGCTTAGAAAAACGTATAACAAACAACATATACGACACATTGGACATAGAAGAAATTCTATCAACAAATTATATCAACAAGTCAACAATTGACATGAATTTCGAGTCAGACTTCAACAGTAACATTGTTAGTTACGAAACAAATAACAACAACGACATAGACGCAATTAATGATGATTTTAAAAGGTTGAATCATTCTAACTTTGGCAATGAAACAATGAATGATAAGATTGTAGTGAAAGATGATATTGCAAATGAAGGTGGATTTGAAAATGCGAGTCAGCAACCGTATTTTATTATGGATACGTTCTTATGCGAACTTAAGGTGGCATTTAAAGCTATACATAGATTTCTGTAAGTAAAAATCAATTTTCAAATATCATTTTTATTCCCAAAACCTCAGTCTTCGTACTTCTTACAAGACTGTAATGTTAGACTTTCAATTACCTTGAAAATTTTCGCATGTGTTAAATACCGAAGACAATGTAAGCTTGTTTTTTGTTTTTGTTTTTCAATTTGTATTTTACTAGCTGTTACTAGCGACTCGCGTGGAATTACCATTCAGTTTCTTCAGTTTGCACAATAAAAATCACATTACAAATCTTTGAAATTTTCGGATTTACTGTACTATAATATGCATGTATTATACATATAAACCATCCTCTTGAATCGCTCTGTCTATTGATGGTAACCGCATTAAAATCCGTTGCGTAGTTTAAAAGATCTAAGCGTACAGACGGCGGGAAGCGACTTTGTTTTATACTATGTAGTTTGTTTAGTACTGGACCAATTTTGATGATATTTTCAGTGGTAATAGTATCCGGAAAATCCGTTGCGGTCCATTTTCTTCCATGAAACACGTTCGCAATACAGCTTCTACAACTCAAGCGCACATTGAAAAGATCATGGTGAATCTCAGATGGTAAGCGAAATGTGATTAGTGAATATCAAATGGTAAGCGAAATGTGATTAGTGAATATCAAATGGTAAGCGAAATGTGATTAGTGAATATCAAATGGTAAGCGAAATGTGATTAGTGAATGGTAAGCGAAATGTGATTAGTGAATATCAAATGGTAAGCGAAATGTGATTAGTGAATATCAAATGGTAAGCGAAATGTGATTAGTGAATATCAAATGGTAAGCGAAATGTGATTAGTGAATATCAAATGGTAAGCGAAATGTGATTAGTGAATGGTAAGCGAAATGTGATTAGTGAATATCAAATGGTAAGCGAAATGTGATTAGTGAATATCAAATGGTAAGCGAAATGTGATTAGTGAATATCAAATGGTAAGCGAAATGTGATTAGTGAATGGTAAGCGAAATGTGATTAGTGAATATCAAATGGTAAGCGAAATATGATTAGTGAATGTATGAATGTTGTATGTGTGAATGTATGTGTGGGAATGTATGAATGAATGAATAAAAAATTGTAGCGATGATAGCTCAGTGGTTGGCGCGGTCTGTTCACATGCCAAAGGGCGTGAGTTTAAATTCCAATAATGAGCTTGAACTATCGGTGAATAAAAACATCGCGGGAAAACCATAGCGTGGTGGTAGGGTACTTTCTAGTACTCGGCTGGCTAGCTACTACCCTCAAGTTAAAAATCGCCAAGCACCTAAAATTATCTCCCGAGAGCCACACTTGAGAGCCAGTTCCATTCCAGGCTAGGTGTGCTTACCATCTTCAACCACATCACTTAACATCAGGTGAGCTACGGTCAAATAATAAAATTAAATAACTTTATTATAAACGAAATATCTAAGGTTATCTGGAAAAGATCGCTCTTAGCGATAAGGCCGCCAATTATTTAACAAGTGTTAAGTATTTCATTGATTATTAATAGTTTATTTCATTTGTAATTGCATCCAAGTATATTTTAAAAGAACCAAATGTTATATTACAATAAATGAAGATAGTTTAATGTAGGACTAGCTACGCCCCGCGGTTTTACTTGCGTGATGATGGATGATGATGATGATGAAGATATCCTATGTTTTATTCCAGGGCCTAAAGTATTTACATGCAAAATTTCATCCAGATCCGTTCAGCCGTTCTAGCATGATTGAGTAACAACCATCCATCCAAACTTTCATATTTATAATATCAGTGGGATTGTAAATAACTTTTACTATGGGCTTTAAGTTGAAGTGGCAGTGCACAGGGCACATAGCATGCAGAACTGATGGCCGAAGGGGCTGCAAAGTTCTGGAGTGGAGACCACGGCACGGCAAGCGCAGCGTAGGACGTCCGCCCACAAGGTGGACAGACGACCTCATAAAGACCGCAGGAACGCGCTGGATGCGAGCCGCTTCCAACCGGTCTTTATGGAAGACAATGGAGGCCTATGTCCAGTGGACGTTCTACGGATGAGATGATGATGATGGGCTTTAAAATTTCCAAAAAAAACTACTTACATTTATAAACACACAACACACACTACTTATTTGATTCAAATACCTTTTTTTATAGATCAGTAGTTAACTTTAATACTGACAAAACAACAACTACTAAACACACACAAGACACACACACTCACACACTACTTTTTTTTATGGCTGACTAAGTGTTTGACCACAATTCACCTGATGTTAAGTGACGGTGTGGTCGAAGATGGTAAGGCACACCTTCCAACACAGGTTCCATTCCAGGAACTGGCTCTCAAGTGAGGCTGCCGGAACACACCGTTAGATGCTTGGCGGCAGATTTTCAACTTGAGGGTGGTAGCTAGCCAGCACGCTATGGTTTCCTCACGATGTTTTCCTTCACCGGTAGCTCAAGCTCATTGTTGGGGTTTGAACCCACGCCCTTCGGCATGCGAACCTACCGCGCTAACCACTGAACCATCATCGCTACAAACACAAGTCCACTCTACTACAACACTAACTCCACTACTACTTATAACAAATCTTAGATCAGTTCAAAGTACACTCCAAGCTTTCAAACCCTGTTTATATTTTTGACAGCCCTGTTGGCTCATTGGGAGTATGCCTGCCTGAGCTGTAGGGCGTGGGTTCGATTCCCGCCAAGGACAAATGTTTGTTTGGTATAAACAAATGTTTGTTCTGTGTCTGGGTGTTCTGAATGTATTATAAGTATGTATTTACAACAAAAAAAAAGTATTTATGTATCCTATCAGTTATCTGACTTCCATCACACAAGCTCTGCTTAGTTTGGGGTCAGATGGCGCTGTGTGTAATGTGTCCTACAATATTTATATTTTATTTTATTTATTTTACAGTATAATACAGCGTGAAACCTCTAGCGGTCCAATGTTAAAGAAGCTAGTAGAAGGTGCTGGACCGATCGCTGACAACGATGAACGGATTCCCAAATATAGGTAAATACTTGCAAGTACTTTATAAATAAAAAAACCGGTCAAGTGCGAGTCGGACTCACGCAACGAGGGTTCCGTACAAACCTGTAGGTATATAAGTAAAAGTTATGGTAATTTATGCTTTTCTCAATTCTTCCTTTATCTGTGCTATAAGACGTTGCTTCGTACCAAATTTCAAGATTCTGAGTTCACGGGAAGTACCCTGTAGGTTTTGATTCCCTTGCGAGTGTCGAAAATTTGCAGCATAAACGGCTGTATCTTTTGATTGCGTTGGCTTGGAAGTTTGATTTTTTTTCACAGCTCCAAGGGACAGTAGACATGAATCACAGTTGAATTTTTCACTTTAGGTACAGTCAAAGTCCAGACTTGATCAAGTCTAGTCCAGTCATTAGTAAAGTAGTGGTGACTTTACTATAAGCTTTTTTTGTCTGCCCTGTTGGCTTACTGGTAGTATGTCTGCTTCAAGAGCCGTAAGGTGTGGGTTCGATTCCCACTCAGGACAAGCATTTTGTGGTATAATCATAAATGTTTGTTCTAACTGTGTCTATATAAGTATGTACTTCAAAACAAAAAAACTGTCTGATTTCGTAGTACAATCTTTGGTTAGTTTGAGGTCAGATGGCGCTGTATGTAATGTAGTACGATATTTATTAATCTATTTTGTAGCAATTATAGCTCAGTGGTTAGCGCGGTCGGTTTACACGTTGAAGGGTGTGGGTTCAAACCTCAACAATGAGCTTGAGCTGCCCATGAAGGAAACCATAGCGTGGTGGTAGGATACTATCTAGTACTCTGCTAGCTAGCTACCACCCTCAAGTTGTAAATCTATCATCAAGTGCCTAACAATGCGTTCCGGCAGCCTCACTTGAGAGCCAGTTCTATTCAAGGCAAGGTGTGTTTAACATCTTTAACCACACCGTCACCCACCATCAGGTGAGCTGTGGTCAAACACCTAGCCAGTCCACCATAGAAAAAATATTTATAAAAAATAACTATAAATTTTTGTCTGTTGTTCACGCTGTAACGGCTGAAGGGATTCCGATGAAATTTGTAATGCAGATAGCTTATATCCTAGATAAACACGAGCTAGTGTTTATCTCTGAAAACAGAATGTTGTGGAAGCGTGCACACATCACATTTTTTTAGATAATTTCTTCAGAATTTTGTATGTTTTTTTTCATAATTTTCAGAGAAATAGTAACAAAGTGTTACGAACACGCCCGATTGCTAGACAAACTTGTAAAGGCTATGGTCACCATCATTGATGATCGAAGACGATAGCATTCAATCTAGCATATACGGGCGTATACGGAGGCAAGTCTCTTAGTTATTTAAAAAGGTCATGGTAAACTGAATATTCATTGTAAAAGTTGATCACATTGTAATCTATTTTTTTTTTTGGTTATTGTCAAAATCAATTCAGTTGTTCAGGAAATTAAGAATTAATTCTGGAAATAAGTGATATAAACCAACTATTTAGATAAAAACGCCCAATACTTATAAATACTTAATAATGTCACTTGACTATAAAACCAAAAACTTAGACTATATTTTGTGATAAGACTCACATTGTACTTTAAATATAAAACTTAAAACTTAGATTATAATTAGAGTTAAATTCAAATTTGTGACATAGACTTTAAAACCCGAATTTAAAGACTAAAAACTTTGACTATATTTAGAGAAGAAGATTTTTTAAATATTCTAATTTACCTATAAGAACACTCAAAACTTAGGCTATAGTCAAATCCAATTTTGTGATATAAAATAAAGTATGAGGCCCTAATTGAAAGTCATGACTTACATAGTAATATGACTATAAAACCCAAAACTTAGACTATAATTTAAAGTTAAATCCAATTGTGTTATATAGTCTTTAATACTCAAATTAAACCTATATATAGAGAAGACTTAAATTCTAATTAAATTATAACAAAACTCAAAAATTATAATAATCTATGTACATTATAGAAATAGGATTTAATCCAATTTTGTGATATAGACTTAAAACGAATTAAAAGTTATTATATAGTAATTTGACTATAAAACCCAAAGCTTAGGATATAATATTTGAGGAAGACTTATATATTCTAATTTAACTCTAACAAAACCTAAAACTTAAGACTATAGTTTAGAGTTAAACTCAATTTTGTTATATAGTTTTTAAAGCCCAAATTAAGACTTATGACTTACATATTACTTTGACCATAAAACTTAGACTATAATATTGAGAGAATATTTAAGTTCTGATTAACCCAAAACTTAGACTATAATTTAGAGTTAAAATCAATTTTGTGGTATAGACTTAACAAAAATTAAATGTTATAACTTACGTAATATTTGACTGTAAAATCCAAAACTTAGGATATAATATTGAGAGAAGACTTATATTATTCTGATTTAACTTTAACTAAACCCAAAACTTAGACAATAATTTAGAATTCAATTTTAGTATCCAATTTTGTGATAAGACTAACTCAAAATTATAGTTATGACTTACGTAGTAATTTGACCATAAATCCTAAAAATTAGGGTATAAGACTTTTATTCTGATTTAATCAAAATAATACCCAAAAAATAGACTATAATTTTGAGTTCAATTATAGAATCCAATTTTGTGATTAAAACTTACTCAGAATTATAGTTATGATTTACATAGTAATTTGACTATAAATCCAGAAGTATATGACATTAATATGACTGTAAATCCAGAAGTATATGACATTAATTTGACTATAAATCCATAAGTACATGACATGTAGATAAGATTTTTATTCTGATTTAATCTAACAAACCTTGAATATAATTTGAAACGAAGATATTGTGATCTGGCTATAAAACACTGTTGATTTATAATCTTAGAGTGTAAAATTGACATACAGGTATTTGACTCGTATACCAAGATAGTACAAGATGTACTTTATATTTTTTGTTTGTGTGATATCTTGATATAAGTAGTTTTAAGGAAATATATTATATTTACAGTATGTGTGCCATTTCTCTTATATGCTTCAGTGTAGAATAGTCAAAGATGTAAAAAAAATCGCTCATGATTACAAAGTTAAAGCAATGGCTTGTGGAGACTATTGATATAGTTTCAATTAGATAAAAATATCCATAAAATAGTAAGTACTTGTAAAATCTCAAAAGCAGTATAAAATTCAAAAACGGTCAACCTACTTAAGTACCGTCGATGTCCGAGCTTTGACCGTTTTTTTTTTTTCGTTTTCTAAAAATGAAACCTAGCTAGATCGATTTATCGCCCCCGAAACCCCCTGCATACTAAATTTGATGACAATCGTTGGAGCCGTTTCCGAGGTTCAGGTTATATATGTATATATATACATATATATGTATATATATATATATGTGTATGTATATATATATATATATATATATATACATATATATATACAAGAATTGCTTGTTTAAAGGTATTAATTATTTTTAACATTGATCACAATTTTTTTACATTGTTGAAATGTTTTTTCATAAATGACAATTCTGTGCTGCATGTCATCTTCTTTCTCTCAAACAATTGCTCTAATAACAAAGTTTATTAGCTATTTAGTAATTTTTTTTACTAACTTGTTGTTTTTTTATTTAGATTTTAGTTAAAATAAAAGTGACAGATTTATATTTTGTTATAAGTATAGTTAAGAGAATTTTCACAGATTTAGCGCTCTTACGATCAAACTAATTTGTAGTGTTTATGAAAAGCGTAGCGAGCGTATTCTATTTGAAACAGAAATTAAGCTGTTTATACAGGATGCTTCGGATAAAGATAGCAATACATAAAAGTAAGGTAAGCGGAGTGTTGGTCGTCCAGGAAATTGGTCAACGATATCATCACCGTCGCGAGTTGAACCTGGACCAGATTGGCGCAGGACCGTATCAGATTGCATAATGAGAGAGGCATATACCCAGCAGTGGGATAAAGAAAGCTGTGGATGATGATGATGACATAAAGGTTCTACTCTACTTATAATTGTGTAAAGCTTTTAATATTGGACCCACCAACGGCATAAAAGCAGCTGTTTCTTTGAAAATGTCACTGACATATTTTTTTTTTGTATTCATTAAAATTTATATGCCATAAATAATGTCAAATGTTTAATATAAATATGTTCGCTCTGTATTATCCTATACGTCATTTACCGATATACATACAGCGCGAAATCCGTGAAAATACTCTTAAAACTAGACTAGTTGATTCGGATATTTTGAAGTTGACAGAATTGAACAACTGTTGCCGTCTCTTTCTCACATGTATGGTATAAAAGAGACGGTATGTATTTATATTTTCTGTCAATATTTTTAATATCACATTGATTGTTGGTCTTTATATAAAACGAGGTATTGTTGATTGTTTTTGACTTTAAGAAATAATTATTAAGTTTTTGATAATTAAAAAGTACTTATTAGTAAATAAAAGACTTTTATTACAAATAAAATCTTTTTCAAAAAATTATTTAAAAAATAAAATACCTTTTCAATACAAACATGTATAATGTATGGAACAGCAGAATTCGTAATGGTATTTAATGGTAAGTTGTCCACGTTTATCTTGTAATTTTATACTATAAAAATGTTTTTTTTTAAATGGTCCAAGCCTTAAAGCTGTCTGTTTAGGGCTGCATAGTAACCTCCTGACACGGTTCAGCCGAGATCCGAGTCAAAGGCCTTTTGGAGATGACCCTTGACCCAACCGCCTCGCGAGAGCCTCTTAGGATGTCGGTCGAGGCTTTTCGCTGATTTCGTTTATCGTGACTGCTATCTGAGTAATGATATTATTAACGTCTTTTTCTACGGAACAGATTTTAAGGTCGCGAGGAAAATCGACTTGAAAAATATTTCTTTTTTATTTCTAGTTTGGTTCTGTATATTAGTAATGACGAGTGCTGTGAGCTGCTTCATTGCTTATATTGCGGTTCTGTGTTACCCTGTATAATGTTAGTATAATTTCTCTTGCTTCTGTCATATCTAAGAACTTGTGCAACGTTTTCCATCTGCATGCGCCGCTGCACAGAACGTCATAGGTACCACCGCAGTACCATATATTCTGCCACCAAGCAGTAGTGTGCAAAGATTGTATATTTTTTAATTAAAACTGTTTTATCGTAATAGATAACGCCTGTCCATGACCTTTGCAGAACTTTATGTAGCAAAACAAAGTCCAGGGCATCGCTGTTTTTTGCATTACTTTGAGACTTTGATGGTTAGCCCTTGTACCCTTCAAACTGGAACACAGTAATGTTTACACACTACTGCTTGGCGGCAGAATATCTTCTACTGCGGTGGTACCTACCTAGACAACCTCCTGCTAAGGAGATCTACCACCAAGTAATATGCGCTGCCTTACCATTCATCCGATTGCGCTGAAACTGTCAACTTATGGCTTGCACTTGCGTGACGGTTATATGCCAAGTACATTTGTTTTATATGCGGTAGCAATTTTATATATACCTACGGGTTGACAGTTTAAACATTGACAATATTCAAAGACATATTAGTTAGTGATCATATGAAACGTATAAAGAAATAAAATCAAAACAAATAGAGGAAAATAATAAGAAAACCTTGGTTAGTTTTTCCCAAGACTCCAGAATGTATGGACAGCGCGCGGCCTCACGCGCCGAGCTAGCGCGAGACATAACTCCCATACGTAGACTGCGTAGTAACTGTTATCTAATCTGTGTCCGCGCGCGACTACCATGTCATGTTCGGTGCGCGTGATTTGAGTGTCCGTATTTTTGTGTTTGCTCAGGATAATTAGGTCAAATATTAACCACCTATTTTTATTATTATTTGGAACGACGATCGAGTACTTGAACCCCTGTATTAATATTGCTGATGCTCAAACTTTCACGGTGTATATAAAAAAAATTACAAATATTGGCAAATGATAAACGCAGACTTCCCAGGTTTCTTCATTTGTCATACCCTAAACGAAAAAAAAAAGTATTACCTAGAATCATGAGTAGAATCATTGGTCATACAATTTTTATTTGTATTACACGAACTGTTTAAATACACACAAATACCCAGTAGATATATGTGTTAATTAAGTATACATATGTACTCTAGATTGTGTGCCCCTAACACTCAACAAACACACTTCGTTCACCTCAAATAAAGAGCAGTGTTCTTTGTTGAAGATTTTTCATATTGTTTTAGTGAACAATTTCATTTTTATGACAAAATACGTAATTTATTTAGCCAAAAAATGCTTTTTTTTATGAAAACCGCGCTGATTGGCTTAACTAGGAATAATTTTATTTTCATTTCAACATGACATAATACGAAATTTACTTTGACAACAAAATGTTTTGAAACTGGCAGAATGCACAAAGTGCGATGCCAAGAAGAAAAGAAAAAAAACTTGTTTTTTTTTGTTATTTAAACCGTCACTAATGTCAAAACCATCTTTAGAACCAAAGAGTAATGTAATATTTTAGAACTATCGCGCTGACTGGTCGGCCGTTTTGCACGCACTTCTAATTTTTTTTAATTATCTTGCAAGTAGAGTTCGTTGTTGACTTGATGTATTTGTGAGTACCTTTGCGTGTGGGCGTATAATTCGTATAGCAAGTAAAATTTGTAGAACCAAGGAGTCCTCGTTTTCTAAATATTATATTCGTTCTTTATTGTCTTAATTTTTTTGTTATATTTTGATGATTTAATATATATTATTTATAACATAAATAAAATCAGTGAATTTGTAATTATATCTTTTATTTCTGAATTATATCCTTATTTCTAATTATATGCATATATTTTCTATGATTATATATTTATATTGTTAAGTATAGGACATCGAAGACTCTGAGAGTATGTTAGTACTTTTTCATTTACCTACCGATTTCTATTTTTTATAATACTAAGACTTGATAGACTAAATATAATAATATTATAAATTAAAAACACTTAACTATTGTTAACACTAAAGATTATATAATGTAATAGAAAAAAATAATCATCTAGTGTAACAATTGGCGGCCTTACCGCCAAAAGCTATCTCTTGCAGGAAACCATCAAGAACAAATAGAAAACTTGATGTGTAAATACTTAAGTATAAAAAAATAGCAATTCGAAAAAAAAAACGTTTTTGGCGTCGAACTTTGTACATTTACCAGTGTTTTTTTTTTTCATTTGTCAAGCGTTTCGATATTTTTAAATGTTTTATAAAATATCAAGTTAAGTCAGTCACAATGATGAATAAGACTGTTTTGGATTAGTAAACCCAAACCCTGTTCAAATATCTATTATATCTATATATTTATTATCTTTATCAGCTCCTGTCTTGTTCTCTGTAAAATGTTTTCCATTCTTGGTTGCCTGGAAGAGATCGCTTTTAGCGATAAGGCCGCCACATGTGACACTAGCTCATAAGATTATTTTATTTTCTGTACATTTTTTTCTATTTCTGGTGTGCACAATATTATCTATCTATTTTATTAAATAAAAACATTTAAATTATTCAAAACGCAATGTTTATATCACGATTCTATACAAACTATATTTATAATCTAAACAGAAAATACATATGTATTTTTAAAATAAGTAAAATTAATCAAGTAAAAAGTATACAGGAATGTTTCTGTTACTTCTGTACTTTTGGCAAATAAGTTTAAAAAGTCATAACATTCTCGTAAGCTATAATATACACACAAAACTACAACATTATACAGGGTTACAGGTAAGTAGCCAACAAACAACAATATTTGCTTCTATGACTTATAAAATTCGCAAAAATAAAAAAATCAGATAGGTACTTCGTCAAAAAGTTTGACCACAGCTCACATGATGTTAAGTGATGTTGTGGTCGAAGATGGTAAACACCTAGCCTGGAATTGAACTGGCTCTCAAGTGATGCTATCGGAATTAACCATTAATGGTCAGTGACAGGTTATAACTACAGGCTACCACCATACTATGGTTTCCTCACAAGTATCACACCCAGACAGAATAATATCGTCACATAAATGTTTGTCGTGATGGGAATTGAACCCACGCCCTACAGCTCTTGAAGCAGATATTTTACTAAATGAGCTAACAGGGCAGTCTAAATAAGTAGAATGGAACTGGCTCTCATATGAAGCTGGCAGAACACACATTGGCGACAGATTTTCAACTTGAAGGTTGGTTGGTTTTGCCAACCAACCTAAATCAAAACCACCATACTATAGTTTCCTTCACCAACAGGTCAAGGTCACTGTTGGGGTTTGAACCCACTCCCTCCGACGTGTAAACCGACCGCGCTAACCACTGAGCTGACATCGCCACATACTTATTTTAGTTACAGCTAATTTTCATTTACTCATCAAATTGTTAAAATAGCTGATTTTTTTCTTGCTAAGCAAAACATATGTGATTTCAAGAGTTTATAACTTAGTTAACAATTACCCCAGGGTTATAAGCTTGGGAGTATACTAAGCCTGAAAGGGGGCCATTGTACTCTTCATTATGAACAACTTTTAATATGACGACAACTCTACAAGCATACATCTAATCAAAGGTCAACAAACTTTTCCTATGGAAAGTTCGTTGACCCTTGACCGAATCCAAATTCCAATTTTATTTCATACACTGTCCCACTGGACGCTGGTCTTGTGAGAAGGGTAAAGCCATAGTCCACCATGCTGGCCAAGTGCGGGTTGAAATACTTCTCACATCTTCAAGAACTTTTTTCTAACAGAAAGAACTTCTTTTGAAAGAACTCTCGGATATGTATGTTTCCTCACAACATTATATTTCACCGTTTGAAGTCAGCAGTACGTACATAACTTAGAAAAGGCAGAGGTGCTTGCCGTGGGTTCGAACCCAGAACCTCCAGATTGGAAACCAGACTGTCTCTTAACTAGGCTATGGAAACTTCATTTGAATGATTAGTTTTTATCAAAATAAATTCTCGTTGATTTGAACCCATAATAAAAATTATAAATGATGAGACAATAACACAGTTCCGGCTTAGTACAGCCCTTATACGGCCGCTTATAACCCTGCCAATGACAGAAATACACTTTAGGACTTAGATTATGGAACAACTCACTTTCATGATGTTAATACTAAAACTTCAAGTTAACCTACAGCAGCCACAATCAATTGCGCCAAATCCTCCCTGGGCGATCTTGCAGCTAATTTCATCGTTACCCCAGCAGGTGAGGTCGCCAACTTGGCTAGGAGTATAAACGGAGCTCCTCCATCTCTAAAAATACCACTAGCTCGAATTTCCTTCACCGCATCTCCTACTATCGCTTGCTTAGGCAAGCCTAGATGTTCACAGAACGCTTTAGCCGCTTCGTCAACATCATTTTGGGGTAATATATATGTGTCTTGAACTTCTGGCACGTTGGAAGCTCGTTCCCATGACTGGTCGAATTCATCCATTCTTACACGAGCCCTTATTTGATCTGATACATCAATGTCAAATTCTTCTAAAGGATAAGTGTCAGCGTAACCTTCACCCGGATCAGCAACGCCTGTCGTTGGGTCGCAGTCTTTGACTGTGAATTCTAAAGTTGCCCCAAAGGTCCCAACGCTGTCCAAAGTCGAGCAGGGAAGTTCCACTATGAGAAAGACGGATCCAGTCTTGTTGTAAGTCAATTCCTGTATAGGGACGATGGATTTAATCTCGTATTCCGGTGGACATTCGAGTCGAACGTGCACTTGCTCCAAAATTTGGTCACTCAAAGTGTTTAGGCATTCAAATTGTAGAACAACGTGTCTCCCATACATGTGTTTCAGAAGCCTCACGCGATATTCGGTTTCCGGTTCAGTCAAGTCCTCTGGCTTATTCGTTTTGAATAAATGTTTCAATCGCTCGATTCCGGGCACTTTAGCCAACTGTTCTGAGTAAATTTCCTCCATCGATTGCTGGACAGGCTTTTTCACTTCCATTTCTAAAACGGCCTCCTTGACTTCCTTCTTTTCTTCTTCGGTCGGCACTGTTGCTATGTTAAAGTCCTCGTCAGGCGCATTCGCCAGATGGTCCTTCAAAGCTCTTTCTAGAAGAACGACATTAGGCTTTGGGACGTTGATGATGAAGTCGTTTATCAACTGTGGGTCTTTTGTGTCCAGAATTGCGCTGTAAAAGACAGCACGATCCCTAACTTCGTCTTCCTCGTCCAATTGGCATCTTTGGAGCAAAACTCTTATGTTTGGTAAAAGCTCCTGGCTTTGGGCACCAAAGTGAGCGACGGCAGACACCGCAGCCGCTCTCACAGGCCCCGATTCTAGTATAACACGGTTGTAGATAAATCGAATATAGCGGGACGGTTGACGCGATTTTGGTCCTTCACGCCCGAGCAAATGCAAGATACGGACGGCCAGAGCCGTATGCTCGCAATCCTCTATAAACTCGCAAAGGTGAGCCAATCCCGTCTCTTTCGCTTCGGGATGCTCCTCGACCAATGCTATGATCGCATCAGCGATAGCGGCTTTGTACTCCAAACCGCCTTCATCCCTCAGCATCCCAGCCAAAAACGCAGCTAAAGACTGATGCTTCCTCGGGAATTTCGAACACAACTTCCTAATCGCTTTCACGACTATTATCTTGAATTCGTCGGAAATCTCAGAGACGAAACTGGAGATTTGTTTCATTAAACGATCGACGGAACTCTCCGCTCCAGTCGCAAGTAAAGTGGTCACTGCCAAAGTTGCGACAGATCGATTCGGGTCAGAAATTAGGTTTTCCAAATCGACAGCACACGCCGCCACTGCGCTGGGATGTTTCGCTGTTAAACGTGCCAACGATCTCGCCCCAGCCAACCTCCTAGCAGCTGTTGACGACCCGCAGAACAATTGCAACACTGACACCGCCGGAGCCAAATCTCTGGCAGTTTTTTTCAAGTTGATCAACGCATGAGCCGCTTCATAGATGACCATTTCTGACTTATGCCTCAAACAGCATTCGATAAACTCGGTGCAAAATTGGGTCGTCTCCGAATCGTCATCTTCCACTAACTTGGCAGCCAGTCTTATGAGAAAGCAGATAGTGTATGGAGACTTGAGAGATGCTTTCGAAAGTCGTGCAACTAATTTCATGGTAGAAAGTTTGTCATTCTTACGTGCTCCAGCGACTACTCCCAAAGCGTGGTAGGATACCATTGCGTTGTCAGAACTTATGGCTTCCTGAAATGGATATAATAATTGTTGTTTAACACAATAACTACCAGAAATATCCCTTGAAATAGATATGATATACTAAAGTCTCAAATGCATATGAATTGTTATATTCAGTCGATTCAGCTAACTTAGTTAAAGTTGGTTTTTACAGAAAAGTATTTAGACATTTTAATAAAAATTCTGTCACTTGCACAAGTACCATGATGGTCATGGACATGCATTATCCCTTATCACAAGAGTGTCTCGTTCGTCTCAATACTTTTAAGAAAAAACTGCCCTATTGATCCTCTGCTAAATGCAACGGTGTGTTGCTAAATAAGTTTGGTATCCAATACCAAAACACGCCTTATGTCTGGGTGATAAACAAACAAAATGTGATGTGGTGATAAAATGTTGAAATTGTGAAAGTTTAAAATTTGCCGATTGTCACAAATACTGTGAGACAACCTCGAAAAGGCAATCTAGTATTTACAAATAATTGCATATTGACATTGTATTTTTTTTTTTTGATTAACATTTTGTTTACTTTTCTTTATTGACATTTTGATTTTGACTTCTATTTTGTTTTTAATTACCATTAACTTTTTTAATTTCATTGGATAAAATTAGTTAATAGTGTAAATTAATTAAGTTTAGTATCATCATTAGTGTAATTCATTTCATGCTATACTAATTTGAAATGAATAAAGAAATAATGGACAAATAACAGACCTGTGCCTCGTTAGTCCATCGTCGCACGAGATCAGGTGCAGTCGCAGACAGGTGGAGGGCCGACACGAGCGCCGCAGAGCTAACAGCAGGGTTCTTGTCCACTATCGCTTGCTTCATATATCTGGGACATAGATAATAGTTACTTTATACATTGAATTAATAAATAGAATTATTAGGTACTTGAGTAGAGACAGTTCAATGGTTAGTGCGGTCAGATCACACACGCATAGAGTTGAAATTCTTACAATGAGCTTGAGCTGCCAGTGAAGGAAAACATCACGAGGAAACTACAGCATAGTGTACTCTTTAGTACTCGGCTGGCGCACAAGAGTTGATAATCTGTCACCAAGCACCTAATGTTGTATTCTGGAAGCCACACTTGAGTCAGTTCTATTTAAAGCTTGGTTTGGTCACCACCTCCAAGACACTGTCACTTAAAACTTTCGTACAATGATAATGTAGTGTACATTTTAATTACAAAAACTACTTAAAATTTAACTCTAAAAAAACTGAGTGTTGTCTCATCTTTCTATGACTTCGGCACAAGCTGGTGCTGCCAAATCTAAAGCTAAAAACCTCAAATGAGACAAATATAGTAATATATTTAGATAAAATGTATGATAATGCCTCGCTCCGATACTTCACGGAGCTGGGTTGACTCGGGTAGACGCTGGTAGGGGTAAATGCACAAAACACCCAAAGTGGGACGTCAGTACAGGACCTATCGCCCCCACTTTGAATAAGAATAGAATGTATTTATTTATGCCGTTTGGAGTATAAACTTTAGGTTCGTGGGGGGTTGGCTGCTCACAATCTAAACATTTGGCCAGGTCCCTACCTGGCCAAATGTTTAGAGGAGGGTTCAGGTGACCAGAAGACTGGCATCTACTTTGGTCAAAAGCTTAGCTTTGCTATCCAGCACAACAAAACTGTCAGCATTCTGGCCACATTTCCCTCCTCTGATGGACTCTTAGATTAAGTCGTTTTTACAAATTTGTAACACTACAAATTTAGACAGCCAAATTAAAAAAAAATCAAACACCTTTCAATGGCTTGAAGCATAGTACTGTCAGTAATACTGCATAATGCCCTTATTGCAGCTGCGCGGTATAAATCCTCTTTGCCGGTCATGTCCTTCGTCAAGGAAGAAGTAACTATGATCACATCCTGGGCGAGAGTAGAGAGATCCTTGATGCACAGATATACCATTCTTCTCATCATCACATCTTTGGACTGAAACAGCTTTGTGGTTGCGAAGAACGCTTCTGTAGCTTCCTGGGTGGTAAGTTTCTCTCCCTGGTTCAACATGTACAGGATTTTCGTGAGAATTAAGCAGCATTTTCGAGGGTTCACCGGAGTTTGGTTGAAGTACCGAGCCTCTTGTAAAACAATGGTTTTGTCCAAGTTCTGGTAGATGTTCCCGCCTGTATCTTCTTCATGCTTCTTGTCGCCCTTGAAAGAGCTCATTTTGAGCCTTTTCTTTGATTTTATTAAGAAATTGTGAGGTGCCGACGAATACAGTTTACAAGATTTCAGATTTCCTTTTTTACACGTCACTTGACTTGTTGTCAATTTTGATGAGAAACGTCAATATCTTTTTTCTTGAATTATGTCATCGCATACTATGAATTTGCCAGTAAAGAGTAGATAATTCAAGTTCAAGTCATTTATTCGCGATAAATTGCTTACACAAGGTCTTAATGTTATGTTATACCTATGTACAGCGCAATTATAGCTTTAATAAGCATGCGAAGTTTTAAATAAAATACTTAAGACTAATGTAAAATATGTTAAATTGGTATGGCACTAAAATTATTAGTAGTTGTTGTTAATAATTGACAAACAGTCGGAGCTAATTTTCCTTTGTAGTAATTTTCTTACTTTGTATAACTTTAATTTTAATTGATTTATCAAATACTTGAAATTATAGAAACACTTTTCTTTTTTTTCTGTTTAATATCTTTCAATCAGTAATTTTCGACTATAAGCAGATGGGAGGTGTGCTGTTTGGCGTGTAGGGCGCTGCTCCCAGTGGAGCCAGCCCTTTATTTTAATTGGTTATTGGTCAAAAATATCTCGCCGCTTCTTAAGACGACGTATGGTTTCAGGGATGGTCAATTGCTCCGCTAGCTGGTTCGGATGTTTTTGTAGTCTAGATGCGTATAGAAACACATAACACAAATAAATTGTGATGCCAAAAACCAATGTTAACAGCTAACATTTATATGACATTTTAAAATTGTTGATGTAGCTGTTTTGCAGCTTCGCTTTGCATTATTAGAGATCGAGCCATAAAAGAAAGCTCGCGATTAAACATGGTTTTTGACATGACATTATACACGAACTTTTTCTATTGACAAGCTAAAACACGATATATGGAAATTCACACATCATTTTGCTAAAAAAGTTATGATGTCAAAAAATGTGTTTCAAACAGTGTTGCAAATCTATTAAAATTGTAATAGATGTTTTACTTTTTTGTATGGATTAGTACGCTATTACGCAGCTGGCAGATTTATTACGATTTTCGAGAAGCAGGTGGATCTATTACGGTATTAATATATCTATTACTTTTTTGTATAATTCTGATTTAGTACGCTATTATACGCGCCCCAAACAGGTCTATTCTATTTTCCGTGGAGTAGATGGCAATAGTGGTTGTATATGAAAATCCGACTTAAAAGCCTCCCAAAAATATTATATGTGGGTAATTTAATGTGCCTTTATCTTTACTTGTTACGTTTTAGTACGGAACGAAATTTTCGAGTGGCAGCACTGATTTCAAAACAAAAACTTATGAAACAGCTTAAATATACGTTAATTTTTTTTTTTTTAAACAGATTTCTCTCAATAAATGTAATTATATTTGCTAGTTACGTTTGCGTATTTCCAAGTAACGATAATTTTTAAGCGGTAAGATTCTTCCATTTTACACCCTTAGTCTTTTATAACTAGAGAATAGCGTACGGGCGGAGCAAACTGGTTTTTTTTGAAAGCCTGGTCTTAATCTGGTAAGTGTTATAAAAGAGCTTATATGGACTACACCCACCTTGACTTCCGGACCCTGAAAACAACGTAGTACAAAGGACAAACAAATAAAACTCAATTGTATATAAATATTTACACTTTATTCTGTTATCTCATACCTTTGATTGTAAGATACAATCAACTATATTGCTGTATCTGAGTCACAAACAAAAAAAAACTATATATTTTACTATATTACACTACCAAAAATATGACGGAAAAATAACATTTTACTGATTTACCCTCATATTTTTTCGTTCACATTTGCGATACTAAATACTAATTAATATACAAAATAAGAAAAATATTGACATATTAATCAAACAGCTATGATCCGTTCTTTTTTAATAATTTAATCTTAATTTAATGTGTAAAGCATTTTATATCCGATATACTTTTAACTTAGTGTGTGTGCTTTTAAAATAATTAAGAGCCATTAAAAAAATAAAACAAATTACAATAATATAGCTGTCAAAGTTTGTCAAGCACTTAAATAAAAAAAAAAAACAGAAAAGCTTATTTTTTAGTCAAAAATATATTAGTGTTACTTTTTATTAGTTTTGAGTACAATTAAGTACTTTTAAATATATTGCTAAGTGTATATATGGGGTTACACACAACGGAGATATTAAGCCGAAAGGATGTCAATGTTACTTGCCATTATGAAGATCTTTAGAACCAACACAGTAACATCGACAAAAAAATCAGCCGTCTTAAAAACTAGTACCTGGATGACTGAGCTTTGCTCGGTTTTTCATTGCCTGAAAACACGGATAAAACGATGTTTTTTAATAATAAAACCTAGCTAGATCGATTTATCGCCCCCGAAACCCCCTGCATACTAAATTTCATGAAAATCGTTGGAGCCGTTACTGAGATTCAGATTATATTTAAACCAATTTATTCCTCCTCTCTTATTATTTCTCCTCTTCCCATATTGTAGAAATATATATATATATATATATATATATATATAATATTGTATAAATTCAAGTTAATAAAGGTCACGGACCCCGGTGTCTGTGGAAAGAATTTTCTAAATAAAAAAATAAAAAAAAAACAATTTATTATTCCTAATTAAATTTAAACATAACTTTTATATACTTTTGTAATCCCCTTTTAATTTCCACTTGATAGGTTTGGTTAACTTTTTTATTAAAGTATTACTATTTCGCGCCAAAAAAAAACCGCCATTTTTTTCAAACAACTGACTAAGAACACTTGGGTTATTGAGACGAATCAAACTACCTTAATTGTGGTAATTCAATCGGCCGTTTGAAAGATACCGAAGTTATAAAAAAAGAAGCGCGAAAAACATTACCCTTCATTGGCAGTCGGGTAAAAAACGACAGTTATTTGAAAGTTAGCAAAGCATCGGTGTTGTTTTCACTCCGGAAGGAAAGACATAAAAAATTGTACATTACAAATTTATATTTATGATTTTCTTCATTAGTACACCCGTGTAAATGACATGAAAATATATAGATACTTGACACTGGCAAATGCACTAAACATGATGCCAAACATTCAAAAGAAAAAAAAAAGAAAAGATTAGAAACAGCTGATTTGTTATTCGGGAATGCAAGATCGATCCCAAAATTAAAGTTGTTTTTAACTTTCTGTGCAACCCTAAATGAGACTTGGGCAATATTTTTTCAGGCCCGTAATTATTTACATAGAAATTAGTTGCCTCACTTGAGAGCCGACTCCATTCATGGCTAGGTGTTTACATCTTAGACCACACCGTCACTTAATATCAGGTGAGGTGGTCAAACGCCTAGCCTGTCACCACACAGCACACACTAAATTAATTCAACCGGTCACAAAGCGAATATTGCACACTTTCAAATGATTAGGAAAAATAAAAAAAAGCATGTGATAGTGTATATCAAATACAGTTATATAGTTGTCCACTATGAAAAATATGTACATCAGTCAATAGAAAAACCTAATTTGTTTCACATATGCCCGTGCATATATACACTACTCTCTTAGAAAATAACAAAAAATAAAAGATAACATTTAATTACATATCAAAAAATTCCTTTCCCCCATCAAAAATACTAAATTCACTTCAAAATATGAGGACGCGTGAGATAATTTTTGACATGCAAGTAAATATATTCTATGTTATATTAATTGTGTACATGCTTAATACAATCTTTATTATTCAAGAACGTACGATAAGTTGCGTAAGTAAAAAAATATTCTGTCAAGTTTTGACATCGTTAGCGTACAGGACTCGCTAATGCTTTTCAAGTATATTATTTATTACCTAGTAGAAATCAGCTAAATTAGTTCAACTCTGCAGTCGCCAATAGTTGCTAAGCGTTAGGGAGCCATGTACGCCAAGGATGTCAATACTTGACAAACGTTAGCGAGCCCTGTACGCCAACGATGTCAAAACTTGGCAAGTGTTAGCGAGCCCTGTACGCCAACGATGTAAATACTTGAAAAGCATTAGCGAGTCTTGTACGCCAACGATGTCAATACTTGAAAAGCATTAGCGAGTCCTGTACGTCAACGATGTCAAAACTTGGCAAGTGTTAGCGAGCCCTGTACGCCAACGATGTAAATACTTGAAAAGCATTAGCGAGTCTTGTACGCCAACGATGTCAATACTTGAAAGCATTAGTGAGCCCTGTACGCCAACGATGTCAAAACTTGGCAAGTGTTAGCGAGCCCTGTACGCCAACGATGTCAACACTTGACAATCGATAATGGACCTTCTTTGTTAAAGACGTCAATACTTAATAAGCGATAGCGGGCCATGTATCCCAACGATGTCAATACTTGACAAGCGATAGCGGGTTTTGACGCCAATGACGTCAATACTTGACACCAGTGAATATTAGTCTACATAAACAAAATAACATAATTATAATTACTTATAGACAATTGATTACAAAATTATTTTTCTTTTGGTATATTAAAATTAACCTATTAGGCATGTACACAAGAATATAAGTATATACAAAATAGATATTTTTAAGAGTCATTAACAGTTTCCACTTTATATGTTTCTTTGGTATGTTCCCAAAGTCCCCCACAGATGATTTGAAGTGAGGATAATCACTCACACTTTCAATCTTTCAAAATAATTGAATGTGCAAGCAAATTAGTGGCAAGTGAGAAACTGTGACATTTTCTTTTGAGCTTGCTTTGAGGGAAAAAAGTTTTATCATCAGATATTGTACGAGAAAAACATCTCATTAAAGTACAATATGATGTAAAATTTTGTCCGTCAGAGTAAGTTTTTAAACATAATCATTTATCTTAAAAAGAACTCTCTTTGGCAAAGGTACTAAATACAATGGATTTCAGATCAGCACACATAAGCATATCAAGTACTACAATAAAATAAAAATTCAATTTTATCAAGGTTTAGTTGTTGTGCTGTTGAGTTTTTAATCAACCATGTCAATGACTAACTTAGAATCATAGTTCAAAGTTTACTCGGGGTAGAAATCTACCCCGGTTTATAGTTTCTAGGGTTAAATGTTACAAATCTGCTATAGCAATCATATGTTGAAATATATCAGATTTCTTTCATTTGTATATATAAACTCCAAGCACTTAAATTCGTTGACCCGACATCCATAATTTTAAATACCTTTGCTTTTTGGCATATTTACAGTACAAAATGTACATCATTTATGTAAACAAGCGTAATATTACAGGCAGCTAAGGTGTGACAATTTGTCTGTATGTATAGATTACTGGATTTTTCAATAAATTAAAATGGACAAATATTAACATAATAAATGTTAATACGTAGTATTGATATCTTTATGTCAATACTTAAGCGATAGTGGGCCATGCCTCCCGACGATGTCAATACTAGACAAAAGATAGCGGGCCCTGTACGCCAACGATGTCAATACTGGACTAGTTTTTTTTCTGCCGATTTTTATTTTTTACATTATAACTGTTCTGTTACTTTCATCCAAAGGTTGTTTGGAAGAAATCGATCTAGGCGATAAGGCCGCCGTTGTACGCCATATATTTATTAGTCTATCTTGTTCTTATTTTGTATAGATATAGACAGAAACTATAGTGTGCAATAGAAATTAATGAAAAAACAGATAAAGAACTTTATGACCTGTTGCCACTAGTTGCTTTATCACTAAAAGCGACCACTTCTAGGCAACCACAGGAAGGAAAAAAAAAAAAAAAAAAATGGCTGTTCTACATTTTTTTAAGATTTCTAAGTATATTAGTTAGTCGAGTAGCTGATAGTTTTTTTTTCAAAATTATGGGTTTAAATTGCTTTGTAATATTTTTCCAATTAACCTCGTAGATACAATTTAACATAGCCAAGGATTTGTTTGTTACGTAATCAGCTAAGCATTTTTCTGATCCAAGCTAGAAGTTCTACGTTAAATAACTTTAATTTTCCTCAATAAACAAATAAATGGGGGCCATATGGGATTTTATTTCCATTCGGCCACCTGATTGTGTCAAGAGGGCAAATGGGAATAGAATAAAAATAAATTCTTTCCAACATGGCCAACTCAACGCCATTTGAAGATAAATCTTTCTACAGACAAACTGGTCGCACTTTTATTGCCTTACTATATTAATCCAAGATCAATAACTTTTCTAGTCTTTTTTAAAAAATTCAGTATAGTATAGTGTTTGACCACATTTCGCTGATGTTAAGGCCTTTGTCGCATCCACGTTTGATTCAATTTTACACTATTTCAGAAAAAGCTGCGGTCAAACACCTAACCCGACAGATATATATAAAAATAGTAACAAAAATACTTTTGTAACAGTGTTGAAGCAAAAAGAAATTAAAAATAGGCTAAGTGGCCAGCCCTAATGTCAGTTTTTTAGTTGTTTTTTTTAGTAGTATCTACTTGAATTAATGTTCATACAACAAAATTAGTAATTATTGAAGTCAACTTTAAAAATCACTTAGTAGTGAGAATTTACAAATATTTTTTTTAAATTTAATTTCACCATGTTTGCTTGTGTGAAGTCTTTACCATTACAGAACTAACTACTATATCACTTGTCTTTAAATGTTCCTGGGTACAAGTGTTTGTGGCCATGACACTATGTTCACGATCACAGTACAGTGTTCCCGTTCACAACACATTGTTCTTGCCCACAGTACAGTGTTCACAACCACAACACTAAGTTCATAACAACAACACAATGTTCACGAGCACAGTTCTGTGATTCTGTCCAATACAATCTTCTAGGAACACGAATACCGCAGTGTTTCTTGCACAATGTTCATGATCACAACACAGTGTTCCAGTCCACAACACATGGTTCTTGTTCACAGTACAGTGTTCATGAGCACAATACATTCTTCTTCTCAACAACATAGTGTTCACAAGCACAGTTCACTCGTGCGTGTAGAAGATAAGCTGCGGGTTGGAGTCATCTGGGGACATTTCTAGTTGGACGTACTGTGGCGTGGTTCGGGCAGATTCATATGTGTTATTTCCACTTCTAGATACTGAATTTCTTGACCTGAAACATTAATATTTATATTATTTTTTTAGATTAGTGCAACTAATCTAATGACTATACAAAGTGTGCAGAACAATATACTGAGATAGATATCGAATGCATCATGGTTCCTCAAAACAATAGAGCTTCACGAAATCCTCGATATGCCAAAAGTTATTTAGCGATGATGGTTCAGTGGTTAGAGCGGTAGGTTCGCATGTCGAAAGGCGTTGGTTCAAACCCCAACAATGAGCTTGAGCTGCCGGTGAAGGAAAATATCGTGAGGAAACCATAGCGTGGTGGTAGGGTACTTTCTAGTACTCGGCTGGCTAGCTACCACCGTCAAGTTGAAAATCTGCCGCCAAGCATCTAGCGGTGTGTTCCAGCAGCCTCACTTGAGAGCCAGTTCCATTCTAGGCTAGGTGTGCTTTACCATCTACGACCACACCGTCACTTAACATCAGGTGAGTTGTGGTCAAACACCTAGAATGTCAGCCATAAAAAAAAAAAACACTAGTTCGGAGCCAATGGGTTCATTATAAGTCCAAAATGTATGCCACTTTTTTTTAATCGGCTAGCAATATAGTAAATACAATATTTAGTACGATAGATGGTTTAATTAAACGTTTCTGATTCGGATACTTACTTAGCTTTGGCGTGTGTGAGTATATGCGACTTGAGGTTGGTAGATTGCGCGAACTTTTTATTGCATCCGTCGAACGGACAAACGTACGGCCGGTCTCCCGTGTGTATACGCACGTGCGTTCTGGAAAACAAATTACATATACATAATTATTATAAAAGCAATTTAAGAAACTAATTTGATTGTTTTTGATTCATGCATTCATTAGTTCATATTTTATTGGTAAAAAAATAAATTTACATGTCAATATCGTGCATGTTAATCTAAATATATATAACTCAAAGGTGACTGACTGACTGACTGACATAGTGATCTATCAACGCACAGCCCAAACCACTGGATGGATCGGGCTGAAATTTGGCATGCAGGTAGATGTTATGACGTAGGCATCCGCTTAGAAAGGATTTTGATTAATTCTACCCCCAAGGGGATGAAATAGGGGATGAAAGTCTGTATGAAACTTTGTCAATTTTAAACCGATCGGGCTGAGACTTTGCATGCATAAAGCTACTATGACGTAGGCATCTAGCGCGGGTGAAACCGCGGGGCACAGCTAGTTGTATATAAAATTAATAATTGTACAACAATGATAATAAAATAATTGAAAATAACTTAATTAACATATGTCAATTAAAATTTGAATTTTTAATTAATTATGTTTAATTCTATCTCTAGACTAGAAGCAATCATTCATTGCCTAGAAGCAATGGTCAGTTGATCAGTTGGATAATTTCACTGTAAATATATCGTCGAACTTGTACAAGGCCTGTTCGATAAGCCAGTTCTTTAATTTTTTCTTAAATATTTCCCTAGAGAGCGCATCCCGCACGTACTGCGGCAACGGATTGTGCACCCCTGGATTTTTTTATATAATCATCGTAATTATTTTCAAAAAATTTAGAATATTTCGCGGTGATGACGTCATCATTTGCTTTATCAGACCGAGGCCGTTGCCTGTATTAAAAAAAAAAGTCTATAGATGTGTCAATGTCATTATTATTACAACCTAAAACGTTTAGAAAGGAGTTTTGGCGGGAACGCGGTGAGCGTCGTGTTGCCCCATTGTATTTTTTTCCAAAACTAGTGTTTTTTCAAGTGTTTATTTATAAAAATAGTGGTGTTTTGTTCATAAAGTGCCGAATTACAAGCGCGAGTGTGGGAAAGTGATATAATGCGGTGAAACATATTTCGTGTTGCTTCCAAAACTCCATCGAAGCTTATAGTTAAGTCACCACTACTTTACTAAAGCATGACTAGATTTGACTGGCATGGACTTGACTTGAACGAAACTGGACTTTAATTATAAAGATAAAGAAGCTGAAGACTGCACGCAAAATATAGAAACATTGAAACTGGCAGAATGCACAGAGAACAATGCCAAGAAGAAAGAAAAAAAAACCGCCTAGAAAACTATTCTATGCATTTTGCAACTTGACTTGAGCAACAGATAAAATAACTATTGCATTTTTGGTGATCGTTGAATAAAAATCAACAGTATAAATTCAGTTCCTTGCTGACCAAACATTCGCAATGAGTGATAATTTTGTCTTACATCTATAGTAACAGTCAAAGTCTAGTCTTGGTCAAGTCCAGTTCGTGCCAGTCAAATCTAGTCATGCTTTATTAAAGTAGTGGCGACTTTACTATAAGCTTCGATGGAGTTTTGGAAGCAACACGAAAAGTCATGTTTCACCGCATTATATCACTTTCCCACACTCGTGCTTGTTATTCGGCACTTTATGAATAAAACACCACTGTTTTTATACATAAACACTTGAAAAAACACTAGTTTTGGAAAAAAATAAATACAATGGGGCGACACGACGCTTACCGCGTTCCCGCCAAAACTCTTGACATTAGACAACTTGATGACATTAGGCTTTTTTTTTGTTTTTATGCTCAGACATTTTTTCCATTCCGCCACGGGTGACGTCATATTAAGGTCAAATGAAGGTTATTCAGTTAAAGCTAAGAATAATAATAATCCGTAATTATTTTCGGTTTTTAATTAATTGATAGTGATCAGTAGCCCTTTTTCCTCAATAAAGTTTTGAAATTACAAAAAAAATGAACATTATGCTATAGTTTCCTCCCAATATTTTTCTTCACTCAACTTTCGGCAACTACAAACTTATTTTTGGGATTTGAACTCACGCCCTTCAACGAACGAGCCCCCCGTAACTACTGCTAATTTGGTTACCTTAAATTAAAATCCAAAGAAAATCGTTTCCCACAGCCTTCGAATGTGCATTGGAAAGGTTTCTCCCCGGTGTGGACCAGCTGGTGTCTTTTCAGTTTAGAGCTTTCCACGAACGCTTTACCTAAAAACAAACATAAACAAAATAAAGTTAAATTTGCTAAGTTCTTTAATAAAAAATTATATTGGATAACATTGGCTCCAAACTAAGCAGCCCTTGTTTCTTTTTTATGTAAAATTAATTTTAATGTTAAGTAATGTGTCGAATGGGAAACTCTCCTGATGGTACCAGATAACGCATACCCAGAACTTTGAGTACCAAAGTTTAGGGTATCTCGGCTTTGAGTAATAAAACAAAGTCCTAGGCATCTCTGCTTTGAGTAACTAAACAAGAAAGTCCAGGGCATCGTTGCTTTGAGTAACAAAACAAAATCTAGGGTATTGCTGCATTGAATAACAAAACAAAGTTCAGGGCATCACTTCTTTGAGTAACAATACTAAGTCCAGGACATTGCTGCTTTGAGTAACAAAACAAAGTCCAGGGCATTGTTGCTTTGAGTAACAAAACAAGAAAATCTAGAGCATCACAGTTTTGACTAACAAAATAAAGTCCAGGGCATTGCTGCTTTGAGTAACAAAACAAAGTCCAGGGTATTGCTGCTTTCAGAAACAAAACAAAAAATTCCAGGACATCTCTGTTTTGAGTAACAAAACAAGAAAGTCCAAAGCATCGCTGCTCCATCAGGAGAGCAACTCATACATTCCATTACTTTATATTAAAAAAAAAACTATTTTGGAGTGCAATGTCACTATCAAATTTAAATAAATAATCTTAAATAAAAATAAAAAGGTGGGCATATGCCCAACAATGGGATGCAAACTCACCGCACTCTGCGCAGACATGTACCCTCGGTCCATGAGTATGAAGGTGTTTCCGCATGGCAGAGTTGTCCCGGAACATCTTCGTACAACCCTTGTGTGGACACGCTGCAAATAAACATTTTTTATAGTTGACAGGTTAGGTATTTGACCACAGCTCACTTGATATTAAGTGATGGTGTGGTTTAAAATGATAAACAAACCTAGCTTCAAATAGAACTGTTTCTCATGTGAGGCTGCTGGAAGACTAGCCTAAGCCACTACCAAAGCATGACTAGATTTGACTGGCACGGACTGGACTTGACCAAGACTGGTCTTTGACTATAAAGATAAAGAAGCTGAAAACTGAAGAGAAAAAAAAAACCTGTAACTTTGGTATTATTAATAAAATATTTGTATTAGCCAGGAGTTGTTGTTTTTTTTTGGTCATAAGCCGTAGATGCTATTCGTACCTATGGTTCTATCTGAAGACTCCGGCATAGGTTTCTTTAGTCTGATCTTGTGTCCGGGACGAGCGAACTCTGCTAGCTGCTTTGGATCTGACAAATCTAAACCTGTAAACAAAATAAAAACTTTTTATGGGTAGTGCAACAAAGTGTATACACTGCTATGCAGTTGGGCTGAACGAAGTTTTATGGTTATAATGCTTAGTTTTTGACAGCCTATCTGATATTAAGTGACGGTGTGGTCGAAGATGGTAAACACGCCTAATTAGTGCTCGCATCACGTCATCTTGTATGTTGTATTTTTTAATTATTTTTTAGGGTACCGTACCTCAAAAGGTAAAAAAGAAACCCTCATAAGATCTCTCTCTTGTCCGTCTGTCCGTGTGTCACCACCGATTTTCTCAGGAACGGGTGGACCTAGCAAGTTGAAATTTATACCAGATACTGAGGTCTACAGTCCCTATTAGTGTATAAAAATCAAGGTCCTGAGTCAACACGATAAAAAGATATGGGAAAATTAAGATTTTCGCGAAAACTTGTAAGTACCAAAATTTTGCTTGTGCTATAAGACCCTGCTTTTAACCAAAATTGACAATTCTAGGTCAACCGGAAGTACCCTATAGGTTTTGAGTCGAAAACCTTTTTAAGTGTTCAAGTTGTCCAACTCCGTTGTACAACTTGAACACTTAATAAGACATTCTGCGAAATGGACATTTTACAACTTGAACACTTAATAAGACATTCTGCGTAATGGACATTCTGCTACTTAAACATTTAATAAGACATTCTGCAACTTGAACACTTAATAAGACATTCTGCAACTTGAACACTTAATAAGACATTCTGAGAAATGGTCATTCTGCAACTTGAACGCTTAATAAGTCATTCGCCGAAATGGACATTCTGCAACTTAAACACTTAATAGGACATTCTGCAACTAACTCTACTCACCGGGCATCGGTTCACCGCCTAATATGCTCTTCTTTCCCGTCATATACTCCGTGTAGTCAGGGTCGGGCTCAGGATTGGATCCGTCATCTGAAAATATAACTAAAGCCATATTAATATAAGTTGCTGTGTGCGGGTACGTAAGGGGCGTAAAGCTTGCGGTATACTAAGCTAAAATGAGTAATTGTTTTCTGCCGCCAAGTAGTAGTGTGTAAAAATTACTGTGTTCCGGTTTGAAGGGTACCGCGGTGACATTACAGGGCTGTTGAGACTAACCATCGAAAGTCTCAAAGTAATGAGCGCCAAAGCAGCGATGCCCTGGACTTTGTTTTGTTACTCAAAATTCTGGGTATCGATTGCAATGGTCACGGTGTATAGTATATAAGCTAACAACCTTATATATTTCTGAATTAATATATAAACACATGATCCCCTTTTAGGTTAATATACCCTAACCTTACAGCTCTATATATTTCGGAATTAATATATAAACAGATGATCCCCTTTCAGGGTAATATACCTCAACCTTACAGCTCTATATATTTCAGAATTAATATATAAAAACATGATCCCCTTTCAGGTCAATATACCCCAACCTTACAGCTCTATATATTTCAGAATTAATATATAAAAACATGATCCCCTTTCAGGTCAATATACCCCAACCTTACAGCTCTATATATTTCAGAATTAATATATGATCTCCTTTCAGGTTAATATACCCCGAGCTTACAACCTTATATATTTCAGATATAATATATAAACACATGATCCCCTTTCAGGTTAATATACCCCAAGTTTACAACCTTATATATTTCAGATATAATATATAAACACATGATCCCCTTTCAGGTTAATATACCCCAAGTTTACAACCTTATATATTTCAGATATAATATATAAACACATGATCCCCTTTCAGGTCAATATACCCCAACCTTACAGCTCTATATATTTCAGAATTAATTTATTTATTTATTTATTTATTTATTTATTTAGATCACCAACACTATACACATCACAACATTTAAAAAATCAACAACATAAAAAAAGAAAACTAGATGTTATAGCAATTACAGGTGACGACAACATGCATAAAATTATGTTAACAATTAATTAATTTAAAAAAAAAAAAAATACGAAATGCCAATATTATACATAAATGTCAAGTTAATTTAAAAAAAGTCTTAACTAAATAATCAGTACATATAATAAAATATTAAATTAAAATTAAACAATATGAAATAACAAAATTAAAATTTTAAAATTATATTATATCATTTTAAATTCAAATTGAGATAAAATTTGGAAATGTCACGAAATTAATAAATATGTCAAGTTTATTTTAAGTCAAGTTAAACAATACAAAATTGAAATCAAATAATATAAAATAATAATAATTCAAAATTCAAAAAGTAAATAATTTATGGTGCCAAGGATTTAACAGATTGTTTGAAGGTAAATAAACTGTTGGAAAAGATATCAATACTGCCAATACACATATTGTTGTGTTGACGTGACAGTCTGGCTAGAGGAGCGAAGTGTCCCAAATTGGTCCCAAATTAATATATGATCTCCTTTCAGGTTAATATACCCCGAGCTTACAAGCTTATATATTTCAGATATAATATATAAACACATGATCCCCTTTCAGGTTAATATACCCCAAGTTTACAACCTTATATATTTCAGATATAATATATAAACACATGATCCCCTTTCAGGTCAATATACCCCAAGCTTACAGCTCTATATATTACAGAATTAATGTATAAGCACTAACCATCGTCCTCGCCGGTGGCCCACATCGTCACGGAGAACTCCCCTTCCATGGTCTTGATTTGCACTTGCTTTTGTTCCCAGCGACGCGCAGCACCGCGCCCGCTTGATGATTCCATTAACGACATGGGCACTTCGCCTGCAATGGCCAAAGTCGAAGTTCTGATCATTCACATTTATGTGAAAAATATTATGTTATTTATGTTAGTTATACAAATAATAAGAAAACGAATTTAAATTTATGCATAAACACTTAATTTATTAATAACAAATATAAATTAACTACGACTCCGCTGTCCGTCTGTCACCAGGCTGTATCTCATGAACCGTGATAGATAACATGTATGACGAAAAAGGTTTTTAAAATTACTTAGTTGCTTAAAAGTAAGAAATATTTTATATTCCCAATAGACACAATAATCTGAATGTCTTAAAATCGATAGTGAACTTGTATGTTTTTTATTATTTTTTGGCTGACAGGTTAGGTGTTTGACCACAACTCACGTGATGTTAAGTGACGGTGTGGTCGAAGATGGTAAAGCACAGGTGTGCTTTACCATCCAGCCTGGTGCAGCCTGGAATGGAACTGGCTCTCAAGTGAGGCTACCGCAACACTCCGTTAGATGCTTGGCTGCAGATATTCAACTTGAGGGTGGTAGCTAACCAGCCGAGTACTAGAACGTACCCTACCACCACGCTATGGTTTCCTCACAATGTTTTCCTTCACCAAGCAGCTCAAGCTCATTGTGGAGGTTTGAACCCACGCCCTTCGGCATGCGAACCGACCGCGCTAACCACTGAGCTATCATCGCTACAAAATATCTTCTAAGCAAGCGTGCTTCACCTTAGACCGCATCATCACTTAACAACAGGTGAGACGGCGGTCAAATGTAAGCATATTACTTTTAAAAAAAAGATGATTTGAAATTGAAGCTCCACACATCGCTGTTATCGCTTGTTGTGGCACATAGCGTTGCAGTAATTTCCTGTTTATTTTACGAAGGCATTTATCCTGGACACCCCTTTCGGATTAGTACACCCAAAGCTTATAACCTTGTATAAAAACACAGATAAACTCACTCACCGATAGGCATCAAGTGATGTATGTTGTTAGCATTGCTGTTACTATTGTTTCTAGTTTTGCCTCGCCCTCTAGAAATAAATAGAATACTTTATTGTCGTTATTTCAATTTATTATCAGGGCGAGCGAAATGAGCCCTAACACTATCCCACAACCTGAGCATTTTTGTGGTACACTTTACTGAAAAACTATCACGCTTATAGATTTGTGCTTTAACATAGTAATTTAACTTCATATCTAGATGTGTTATCTGTCAAAAGAAATATAATTTAAAACCATAAAAAAATATGTACATCAACAATTTTGTATTCATTAGATAGAATGAACGTTGGCCCTGTTGGCTCATTGGGAGTATGTCTGCCTGAGCTGTAGGGCGTGGGTTCGATTCCCGCCAAGGACAAATGTTTGTTTGGTACAAACAAACGTTTGTTCTGTGTCTGGGTGTTCTGTATGTATTTACAAAAAAAAAAAAAAGTATTTATGTATCCTATCAGTTATCTGACTTCCATCACAGGTTGGGGTCAGATGGCGCTGTGTGTAATTTCTCACTATATGTATTTATTATTTATTTAAAGAAATATCTGATTTTTATTTTTCACAATTTCAAATGATTCTGCTCATATTAAAAGTCAGTACCTGGATGACCGACCTATGCTCTGTTTTTTCCAGTTTTCTAAAAATGAAACCTAGCTAGATCGATTTATCGCCCCCGAAGCCCCCTGCATACTAAATTTCATGAAAATCGTTGGAGCCGTTTCCGAGATTCAGATTATATATATATATACATATATACAAGAATTGCCCGTTTAAAGATATTAAATTAGATATGCCTGACATTATTTTATTTTTAACTTTTTTGAGTAATAAACACATATTTTAATAATGCCTTTTAAATAATTTCCACCCGAAAATTAGATAGTAGTACTAGTACTCGGCTGGTTAGCTACCACCCGCAAGTTGAAAATCTGCTGCCAAGCAGACCTAACGGTGTGTTCCGGCAGCCTCACTTGAGAGCTGACCATTCCAGGCTAGGTGTGCTTTACCATTTCGACCACACCGTCACTTAACATCAGGTGAGCTGTGGTCAAACCTAGCCTGACAACAAAAAAAAAGTACTATGTTCAGGGGGGGAGGTTTCAAAATACTACTTGGTTGTACAAGGGGAGAGGACTTGGGTTTTCTTTCTATCCTCTTGGAAAATCTGTTCGAGCTATATCCAAATATGGCGTCTTGCACGCACTCTTGGCGTCAAGTGGCAAGCGCTGTATTAACACGTTAATCGCCAAACCAAAATTTTTATGACGACAAATTTTCAAATCTAATTTTCGGGTGGAAATTACTTAAAAGGCATTGAATATTGATATACTAATTATTTACGTATTTATTTCTCTAAAAAAGTTAAAAATAAAATAATGTCAGGCATATATGACTGACATGGCTTTACCAACATGCTATGGTTTCCTTCACCAGCAGCTCAAGCTCATCGTTGGGGTTTGAACCCACGCCCTTCGGCATGTGAACCGACAGCCCTAACAACTGAGCTATCATCGCTACAAAAACTTATACTACTGGTTACATAGTAGTGAAGCATCAGATCAATAGACGGTAATCCTCTTTGAGATTATGAACTGCCCCATGGTGTTAACGTTTTGCATTACCTTGTATAAAAATAAACTAACCTGCTAGTAGAAGGTGGTGGACAGTAAAGTGGGTCGTACGGACTGCCAGGAGTTGGAGTGATACCATCTTCTCCCGATATCCCTGGTAGGATCACCTCTTCGCTGCCCACTGAAAAATGGCAATCTGTCAGCGACGCTGACGGAAATGGTGATGTGAGATGGTGGTGATGATGATGAAAAAAAAAACAGTTTATTTCTATAGATAGGCATGATGTTTGAGCGCCTAATGTTAATTAAATAATTGACAGCCCTATTGGTTCATTTACCCAATTATCAAAATCGGTTCAACAAGTAGAAAGTTCTGAGGTAACAAAAAAAGAAGTCGAATTGAGAACTTCCTCTTTCTTTGAAGTCAGTTAAAAATATTTAAGTATTCCATCAGTTATCTGACTTCCATAGTACAAGCTTTGCTTAGTTTGGGGTCAGATGGCGCTGTGTCCTATAATATTAATTTATTTATCCAAAGCAGCATCGGTAAGTAACATGTCAAATTTGGTGAGACATAGATGGGAAAATGGTAGCACAAGTAATTAAATTAAAAGTTTAAAAAACCCCCCACATAATTAACTAAACATAGCTAAGAACCACTGCAAGGTAACTGGCTTTCAAATGAAACAAAATACCGGATCGAAATCGGTCCATCCGTTTGAGAGCTACAATGCCACAGACAGACAGACATCGACGTCAAACTTATAACACCCCTCTTTTTGCGTCGGGGGTTAAAAAAAGGCCCTCAAATCTAAACCTGGGTCACAAGTCTAAGACACTGTATGGGCTCCCATTCCTGCAACACGAGGGCTTCGATACCGTGGTGGTGCCGGCGTAAGAATAGTACCCCACCCTCTCTACCCGTGGTTGGGAAGTTGGTTGGTTGCCCGGAAGATGGGCAGCAGCGTCTTCCTTGAACAATCACACCTAACAGAGCTCACCAACCCGCCTGCCAAGCGTGACGAGTATTGGGAAAACCCACTAAGAGGAGGCTTAGGTCCAGCAGTGGACGTTTTATGGCTGATGATGTGAGGGCTTCAGTACCCTATGGAGATCATTGAATACTAACTTTTGTGTCTTATTTGTATGACAATATTTTATGAGGGTTACCTTCTTCCAAATGCTGCATCCCGATGACCTGTTCCTCCACTTCTTCGTATTGATCATCAGTAATATATTCTTCATATTGACCCGCTTCAATTTCTTCATACTGTAATAGTAACAATTCCTTCTGATATATAGTGGCTTTGCACATTGTCCAGTCTTTTTAAATAAAGTATGATTTATTAGAAACTCGTTAATATGTATAATTAGCATTTTGTAAATGAATGCAAATTTAATCCCACTAATATTATAAATGTGAAAATTTGGGTGGATGGATATTTGTTACTCAATCACACTATCAATAACACAATCAATGCAGAGCTGAAACTGGGTCTAGAAGCATTAAAATTTGCACAAATTTGTATTTAAATGTTCCTTAAATGACGTGAGTGTGCACTAAGAAGGTAATTTTGAAAATTCATCCCCTAAGTGAGGGTTGAAAGTTTGTATGAAACTTGATGATCAAATTTGTAGTTCGAAATCTAAAAAAATGATATATGTGCTCATGGTTCAAAACAAAAGTTTACTGTACAGTCCTGTTGGCTCATTGGTAGCATGTCTGCCTGAGCTGTAGGGCGTGGGTTCGATTCCCGCCAACGACAATGTTTGTGTGGTATAAACAAATATTTATTCTGTGTCTGGGTGTTCTGTATTTATTTACAAAAAAAAAAAGTATTTATGTATTCTATCAGTTATCTGACTTCCATTACACAAGCTCTGCTTAGTTTGGGGTCAGATGGCGCTGTGTGTAATGTGTCTTAAATACTTATTTATTTATTTGTAAAGGGGGTAAAATAGGGGATGAAAATTCTGAATCTAATTCCAAAGCCAACGCGGACGAAGTCGCGGGCGCAAGCTAGTATACATTCTTATTCTTATTCAAAGTGGGCGCGATAAGTCCTGCACTGACGTTCCGCTTGGGGTGTTTTGTGCATTTCCCCCTACCAGCATCTACCCGAGCCAACCCAGCTCCTTGAAGTATCGGAGCGAGGCTCTAGGGCGCTGGCATAGTAATAGCTAGTATACATATATAACTACCTATGTAAATTCAAAATCATCTGGCATCTTATTTGCCAGTATTAGCTGAGTTTTAAGATATTAGTAGACCATTAAGTCCACAGTTGCACAACAAGTGGCTTGGACACTCAAGCTTGGTGACAAGCCACTTGCTGGGCAGTAGTGGAATACCTTGACTCCGACCTGGTCTCCATCGTCGATTTCTACCATCCCATGAGTGCCCACCTCCACCTCGCACATTATCTCCTGGTTCATCATTTTGGGGCCGACCTGGGGAAGAAAAGCGAAAAGTAAATGTATCAAATGCAAATATGAAACTGTTTACAAAAAATCGTTATGACTGTATTAAAGTTATATTACATTGTCTTCGGTTCTTTATTATGGATTCCATAGTGCTTTTCTCTGTTGCTGCGTTAAAGTAGGACAAACAAATACACTTTCTCATTTATAGTAGTGTTACTAGAATGAAACAGGTGCAATCATAATGAATTTCGTATCAAAGCAGGTTAGTGACAGTTTTAATTATTTTTTATTGTTGTTAAGTTTTGCTAAAAACCAGTTGGTCAAGAATAAAATCACTCTAATATCATAAATGTCATTGGTAAAGTGTCTGTTTATTAACAACTTCACTAAATATATCTATGTACACACCATATTTTACCATAGAAATATTTTTGCATGAATTATACATTTCAAATGAGTACTTGTTTACTCCTGAAATAGTTTATTTTCTAAAGATAGAAATAGCGATTACAACTGTAGTAAATATGAGCAGGAAAGATACAATATACAAAATAAAACAGTAAATTAAAGTCGCTTGGCGTAATATCAACTTTTACCTGTGCCATAAAAACGTCACACGATATGATGAAAAAAAAAACTTGTTTACATTTTCGATAACAAGGACAATGATAGAAAATGTAAATAATTCCTTTATAACTGTAAATGTTCATGTTATTGTTGTGGATTTTCAGATAAGAATCGTACAAAAGATGTAGGTATAAATATAAATTAGAAGAGTGACGAATGTGATTAACCACTTAGAGCAAGTGATAACGCGCTAGTAAGCTAAAAAGATTAGTTATATTTTAAAACAAGAGTACACCTCCAGTGGTGACGAAATAGAGCACTGTGATATACAATAACAAATATGTTGGTTAATCGGCAGGTGCGGTTCGGGCGGCCAACGACCGGGCCGGTCCGCAATCCGTACCGATTTTTTAGATAATTATAAAACTAGCACGCTAACTGATGCACGCGTCGGTTCCGCCTTTTATGACCTTCGTCATCTTGTCCTGTGGAATACGCCCAGCGCCGTAATTTCACAGAAAACACGAAACACTTGTTACGGCACGTCAAAAAGAACGATGTTTTCTATGGAAATAATTTACCTCTATTTATCTCGTAACAAAGCACCGACGACCCCCAGGAGACAAATATGGACAACGGCGTTGGCACAAGATTTTCCAACGCAATTTTCACACTAATCTATGCAACTGACTCTAGTGAAAAAAAGTTTGCTATTTAGGCCGAAAAATATTTGAAATTTACGCGAAAATGTTTATAAAATATGTCCGACTAAACATGGCGTCCAAAGATGTCCGACCAAATTCAATATGGCGATGCAAAATGGACGCCGTGACTCGACCACTCGTGCAGGAGAACTCCGTTCGCGATCGTGGATGAACAGGCGAGAAACGTCAGACAAAAAATAAGCAATAATCAATATTGCCAGTATACAAAATTAAACGAACTCCGAAATTTACAAATAAAAAATAATATTTGATCACATTGCAAAGAAAATGTTTTGGAGAAAAAGTCTAATTATAAATCTTGTTTTTAAATCTTAAATGAGAACTAGAATCACGAAAACAAACCTAAATTTTATCCTCACGTATTGCAACACAAAGATTTTAATGTCAATCAAACATCAAATTCGACAACCAAAGCGCCCTCTATTCCGAAACTTTGACGTAACAGCGCCCCCTGCTGGCGGAAACCGTTCGGAAAACTTGTAGATTTTCCTTCTTCCTTTTCCTGTGATTATTTAACCAGCACCAGCTGATTTTGCGTTAAAATACATAATGGCTGTGAGATTATTGTCTAAATTAAAGGCGCTGCCTTCCAGCAGCGCGGCAAGTTTTAGTTCGTCATCTGTTCATGCTACCGCCAGTGCTACTTTATCGGATTTTGACCAGCAGCATAAAACTCCAGTTATAAGGAAACAGCAACTCATCCCTGTTGCCCAGTATGGTGGAAGACATGCAGTTACAATGCTTCCTGGAGGTGGAATCGGCCCGGAGTGTATGGGTCATGTCAGAGATATCTTCAAGTATGTAACCTAAAACCTTCGCAATCCTGCGTAACATATTCAATTTCAGGGTCATCGCTGATGATTACGACCTTAGCTAGCGACAATCTAAACGACTATGATAAATTTGTGATATACTGGATGCGTTTCATACATCAATTCAGCTGAAAAGTTATGAAAAGCTATTTGTTAAATAAAAGTTTCTCTTCTGATGGTAAGATTTAACGCCTGTCCATGGCCATTGCAGCGATACATAGAAATTTGAGTGCCAAATAAGGTGGCATTGCTGCTTTGGCGTTCATTGCTTGAAAACATTAACTACCTTTTATGGTTGACAAACTAGGTGTTCACAGCTCACATGATGCTAAGTAATGGTATGGCCAAAGATGGTAAAGCACATCTAGTCTGGAATGGAACTGTCTCAAGTTAGGCTACCGGAACACACCGTTAGGTGCTTGGTGGCAGATTTTCAACTTGACGGTGAAAGTTAGCCATCCGAGTGTGCAATGGAAGTCATTATATGTATTTGTTTTAGATATGTTGGTGCTCCTATCGACTTTGAGGTAGTGGACATTGACCCCAATGTAGATAATGATGAAGATGTACAATATGCCATCACCACTATCAAGAGGAACGGAACGGGCCTGAAAGTGAGTTAATAAGAAATATTAATAACTTGTGTAAAAATAGCATAGTATTAACTTTGTTTTTGTTAATCTCATATACTTATAGTGGTAATATGTACAGTAGAGTGTCTATAATCCGAAACTTGGAAAACTTACCCCTGTTTGGATTAACTGAGCTTTTGGGTTTTAGTATATACTAAACTAGTAGACCCGGCTACGCGATGCTGTGGCCAAAATGAACACACGCATGTAACGAGAATAAATATATTATATGTATATAAAACATTTGGACTTTTAACGTAGCGCCATCTATTGGATACTTACTCAACCCAGTTAATAAATTACCTTACACCGCCATCTATTAGAATTTTATGGAACTCGCAGATAATTATACCTCTTTAAACAAATAATTTGCAATATTGCAATAGTAAATTGAGATATAAACTATCTTATCTCTCAAGTTGGATCAAACTGGACACAGTGTGCAAGATTTGGTTAAAATCGGTTCAGTAGTTGGGGAGTTCATCGCGGACAAACAACATGACACAATTTTTTTATATATCTATGTATAAAGATTTAATGAAAACTTCTTAATAACAACTTAACTTTAATTTGTCATAAATTGAAAACAGTGGGGGCGAGTACAATGGTGTGGGGTCTTTAGTAGTTTGGATTATTGTTACATTCGGATTAGTCAGGGTACTGACTATATAGAGGTACTACTGTTTATGTATATCACCATAAAATCACCATCATCACACTACTAATATTATAAAGGCGAAAGTCTGTGAGTGTGTTTGTATGTTTGTTACTTCTTCACGCCCAAATGGCTTGACCAATTTTGATCAAATTTGGTATGGAGGCAGGTGACACCCTGGATTAACGCAGGCTACTTTTTAACCCGAAAAAAGGTGTTGTTCACATGGAAACAGCGAGTAACACCGCTTATGCTATTAATTTAATAAAAACACTTCTGTAAAAGATGAGGTTTTTGGTTGTTCAATAAAATTACAAAGTCGTTTCCACATCCCATCTGCAGATTTGGGATCCCATCATCAGATCCTGACTTGGTGCCAATGGGACCAACTGAGAAGTAAAACCATTTCGACAAAAAATAATCTCTAATTGGTTTAGGCACATTCAAGTAATCGGGGAACATACATTAAAAAAATTATTCTGACTAAATGTGAACATCCTCCTTTGTTTGAAGTCTGTTAATAAAAGCTCTAGTTCATTATAGTACTCAAACCCATCTCTAACAACTGAGCAATTATTATAGCTTTATGGTAATTATAGTTTGTCTTAATACTCATTCCAGGGTAATATCGAGACCAAATCTGAAGCTTCCTACGTGACATCACGGAATGTAGCGCTCCGCAATGAGCTTGATATGTATGCTTATGTTATGCACTGCAAGTCGTACCCTGGCGTCAGCACCAGGCATAAAGACATTGATGTTTGCATTATTAGGTAAGTTCTAAAACCTATTTTTTTTTAATTGACCACGTTGGTGTTTCAACACAGCTCACCTGGGGTTAAGTGATGGTGTGGTCAAAATTGGTAAAGAACACCTAGCTGGAATAGAACTGGCTCTCAAGTGAGGCTGCTGGAACACACTGTTAGATGCTTGGTTGCAAATTTTCAACTTGACGATAGCTAGAAAATACTCTACCATTATGCTACATTTCCCTTCACCGGCAAGCTCATTGTTGGGGTTTGAACTCACACTCTTTGGCATGTGAATTGATCTACTTACCACTGAGCTTTCATCGCTATATAAGAGAAAAAAAGTATTAAGAGACGAACGAAACACTTTCCTAATGGATATATCGCCTGTCCATGACCATTGACCACTGCCAAGGAATGGAACAAGCTGTCGGTATACTTGTTTCCTATTATGGGTGTTTTCAAAGTCGGAGTGAATTATATATCTCCTAAGTCAAGCTTTATTTTCAACCACATCATCGCTTGACATCAGGAGAGTCGGTTGACCAAAGCGGATTTATACCCGTTAAAATAAAATGCAACAGTACCCAGAGTTTTAGGTGACAAATAGCGATGATGGTTCAGTGGTTAGCGCGGTAGGTTCGCATGCCGAAGGGTGTGGGTTCAAACCCCAACAATGAACTTTAGCTGCCGGTGAAGGAAAACATCGTGAGGAAACCATAGCGTGGTGGTAGGGTACTTTCTAGTACTCGGCTGGCTAGCTACCACCCTCAAGTTGAAAATCTGCCAATCAATGAAATCAATGTTGTGTTGCGGCATCCTCACTTGAGAGCCAGTTTCATTCCAGGCTAGGTGTGCTTTGCCATCTTCGACCACACCGTCACTTAACATTAAGTGAGCTGTGGTCAAACACCTAGCCTGTCAGCTATAAAGAAAAAAAAAAAAAAACAACAATATCCAGGGAATCTCTGAATGACTCTCATTACTTTGAGACATTCAATAATTAGTCACAATAGCCATGTAATGTCTCCAGCTGCAGCACGCTTCAACCGTTGTTGTGTTTAAACGTTTATACACTACTGCTTGGCGGCAGAATATCTGTTACTGTGGTGGTATCTACTAAGACGATCTCCAGTTACAAAAAATCTACCAAAATACTATGACATTAGTTTTGTTGATTTACCTTTTCATGTGTTCAAGTATAAAATTACACAAATTTGTCTTAGTTTAAGGCTAGATGACGCTGTGTACAAAGTTCTAGGATATTTATTTTGTATTAGCAATAAGTAGCCTTTTTTATGTAAAAGTAATGAGACGAACGATACACTCTCCTGATGGTAAGAGATAATGCCTGTCCATGACCATTTTAGCGATATTGTTTTACACAGAGCTTTCTGTCGTAAAACAAAGTTCAGGGCATCACTACTTTGGCGCTCATTACTTTGAGACTTTCGATGGTTAATTTCGCAGTACCCTTCAAACTGGAACACAGTATTGTTCACACACTACTGCTTGGCGGCAGAATATCTGGTACTACGGTGGTACCTACATAGACAATCTCCTGCTAAGGAGATCTACTACTAAGTACATGAGATAAAGCCTATGTGTTAATCCAGGGTGTCAGCTACCTCCATACCAAATTTCATCAAAATTGATCCAGCCGTTTAAGCGTGAAAAAGTAACAAACATACAAACACACTTACACACAAACTTTTAGCTTTATAATATTAGTGTGGTAGAAAGACTTTGTTGACCCTTGATCAAAATTATATAGATGGCTCATAAACAACTTCACATAATACAACAAATAAAAATCTTTTATTTATCACCAAAGTTACAGGTTATTATTACATGTATATTTAAAAACTAGCTGCGCCCCGTGGTTTTACCCGCGTGGTGATGGATGATGATGATGAAAAGTTACTAATTTTATATAGCCTGCATCTAAAAACCTTTCTTAGGGGATGCTTACGTCATAGTAGCTTTATGCATGCAAAGTTTCAGCCCTATCGGTTTAAAATTGACGAAGTTTCATACAAACTTTCATCCCCTATTTTATCCCCTTGGGGGTAGAATTAATCAAAATCCTTTCTTAGCGGATGCCTACGTCATAACATCTACCTACATGCCAAATTGCAGCCCGATCCGTCCAGTGGTTTGGGCTGTGCGTTGATAGATCACTATGTCAGTCAGTCAATCACCTTTGAGCTATATATATTTAGAAGATATAAAAAGATAGAAAGATAACAAAATTATAACATATGTCAATATAATGAAAAAGTCAATATATTAATATGTCAAATATAAAATATGTCAATATGATTAAATGTCAATAAAAAAAATCTTACTAGTAATTTAATTCAAAATTAAACAATTAAACCATTACCTTACAGACAGAACACAGAAGGTGAATACGCCATGTTGGAGCATGAATCAGTGCATGGTGTAATTGAGTCAATGAAAGTGGTGACCGCTTCCAACTCGGACCGCGTCGCCAGATTCGCATTCGAATTCGCGAAACGGAATAACAGAAAGAAGGTAAGAACCGTTACAGAATTATCATCAAATTCAGCCTTCTTTATACCACGGTATAGGCCTCCTTCTTATATGCCATCTGCGTGCAGGTTCCAGGTTCCAGTCCAGAAGTATAATCCTACTAATATTATAAATGTGAAAGTTTGTGTTTGGTTGCTTGTTACTCGATCTCGGATTTGGATGAAATTTGGCACACATATAGTGTACTAGCTGTGCCCCGTGGTTTCACGTTGTGAAACCACGCTGTGCGTTGATAGATCACTATGTCAGTCAGTCACCTTTGAGTTATATATATTTAGATATTACCTGTATTGACTGTATCAGCAATACATGTACCTAGACTTCGGCATAGATACAAACATAGATGAATTTCAACGCCGGGGCGTCCACAGCGCGTTGGATCTTCGCAGTAATAAAAAGAAAGACAAATTAGTAACAACGTCGCATCGGCTCGTCAAGTCGGAGAGGTCGGTGTACATTCTGGGGCCCGCGGTCTACAACCGCGTACCCGCTTCCGTTCGGGATGCACCTTCCATCGCGTGCTTCAGAAGCTAACCAAGATCTTGGCTTCTTAGAGATCTCATTTTATGACTTTGACGATTATTTAAAAATAAGAAATTATTTAATTACTAGTACGTAATTATTTTTTTTGACATTTAATCGTATTGACATATTTTATATTTGACATTTTAAATATAAATGGAAAAATTACCTGTAACTTTGGTGTTATCAATAAAATATTTGTAAATACTTTCATTTTTAAAATCGCTTTTTTTTTTAAATTTCAGGTGACAACCGTCCACAAAGCCAACATCATGAAGCTCTCCGATGGATTGTTCCTGGAGACGTCACGTCGCATGGCGGCCGAATATCCCGACATAGAGCATAACGACATGATCATAGACAACTGCTGCATGCAACTTGTTGCCAAGTATGTATAAAACTAATAGATAGATACGAGAGATAGGGCTTCAAGAGACCTTGTTCTATGACTTTGACGATTATTTTAAAATAAGAGATTATTGAATTACTAGTAAGTAATTATATATTTTTTATTGACATTTAATCATATTGACATAGGGGCCGTTCAAGTATTACGTAAGCACCGAAGGGGGGTGGGGGAGTCTTTACTTTTCTTATTTTTGACGACATTGGGGATGAGGCGATCTGATTGGTGATAATATCAGCAAAGTCGTATAAATTATGCTGATTGTTTGGTTTTCTTGATATCGACACACCACGTTCTAGCGAAATGGCTGCTAATTAAACCAATATTTATTCAAGCATAGGAGAAGGAAGTAAGAGCTTGTCTTACTTTTGCTGACAAGGGGAGGGAGGGGTTAATAATTACTAAAATTCTGCTTACGTAATACTTGAATGGTCCCATATTTTATATTTGACATATTCGTATATTGACTTTTTTATTATACTGTCATATGTTATGATTTTGATATTTTTAAATATGAATAGAATTATGACCTGTAACTATGGTGTTATCAATAAAAGATTTGTATTTGATAAAACATTTTTTTTATGTGAAAGTAATGAGACAAATAAGACGCTCTCCTGCTGACTATTACTATATATTATTATTATTATATACACAGAATTTTGAGTAGCAAAGCAAAGTCCAGGGCATCGCTGCTTTACCGTTCATTACTTTGAGACTTTCGATGGTTAGTCTCAACAGCCCTGTAATGTCGCTGCAGTACCCTTCAAACCGGAACACAGTAATGTTTACACACTACTACTGTACAATATCTGTTACTACGGTGGCACCTTCCTAGACGACCTCCAGCTGAGAAGATCTATCACCAAATAAACATTACTTTCCGGAAGTTTATTTTGAATAACGAGAATTAAATTCAAGTTAGAAATTTAAATTAAAATCTCATCACTGCTGTAATCAAAAAGACTTTTAAGCACAAAAAAATATTTGCATTGGTCCCGCCATGCCTGATGTTAAGCAGTAATGCCCCTAAGATGGATCACGTTTGCCTAGAATAAATCTATTTACTCTAAGATTTGAAGACACCCATATTGATGTTCCTAAAGATTTCGAATCCACCTTCATTGTGTGAACCGCTAAGCAATGGATTTTTCTGCCCGAGTGGCTAATCCCCCAATCTGGGTGCCTACAATTGATTGGTTCCTTCTAAGCAAGCATGCTCCATCGTAAACCGCATCTTTGCTTAACATCGGGCAAGATGGCAGTCAAATGCAAGCCTATTTGTAATAGAAAAATAATAATAATAAAAACTCATACAAATACAAATATTTTATTGATAACACCAAAGTCATATTTAAAAATAACATTAAAAATATCAAAATCATAACATATTATGTCAGTATAATGAATATGTCACTATAAAAATATGTCAAATATAAAATATGTCAATAAAAAAATATATAATTACTTACTAGTAATTCCATAATCTCTAATTTTTAAACAGACGTCGATCATAAAACATTTATTGTACCTCTCTTGAATAATAATGAGTTAAACAATAAATCTAGCTTATAATCCTAAATAACTGTTCTATTAGTTAACTGTTTCCCATCGTATAATCTTCGCTTAATTTGAGGCTAGATGGCGCTTCTTATTCTTATTCAAAGTGGGGGCGATAAGTCCTGTGCTGACGTCCCGCTTGGGGTGTTTTGTGCATTTCCCCCTACCAGCGTCTTCCCGAGCCAACCTAGCTCCTTGAAGTATCGGAGCGAGGCTCTAGGGCACTGGCATAGTAGCTCCAGTGAGGGCATAGTAGCTCCAGTGAGGGCATAGTAGCTCCAGTGAGATGGCGCTTGTGTAATGTCTAATTTTTTCCTCAGACCTCACCAGTTCGACGTAATGCTGATGACCAATCTATACGGTTCGATAGTCTCGAATGTTGTGTGCGGACTTATGGGTGGCGCTGGCCTTTTCTCTGGGAGAAACTACGGTGATCACTACTCGCTCTTCGAACCTGGCACCAGGAATACTGGTAAGTTGGTTGAATAGAAACAAATAAAACATAGTCAACATTCTATGCTAATGTTTTTATTTATGGTTGACAGACTAGGTTATTGACCACCGCTCACCTGTGAGCTGTGTCAATAACCTGTGAGCTGTGTTTGTTGTGTGGTCGAAGATTGTAAACTCACCTAGCCTGGAATAGAACTGGCTCTCCAGTGAGGCTACCGGATCACAATGTTGCTTTAGGGTGGTAGTTAGCCAGCCGAGTACACAGAACACAGCTTGACAGTATGATAGATTGACAGCTTAGCAGATTGACAGTTTGACAGTTACACAGATTCACGAAAAGCTAAAGCTCACAAGTAAGGCTACCGGACCGCAATGTTGATTTTTTAATTTGAGGATGGTAGCTAGCTACCCGAGCACTCAAAAGAATCGACTTGACAGTATGATAGATTGACAGCTTGACAGTTTGTCAGTCTGTCGTTCTGACAGTTTGACAGAGTGGCAGATTGACAGTTACACAGACTTACGGTTTGACAGATGGTCTGATGGGAGATTAACACGAAAAAATATATTTTAAAAACACCAAACAGTGATTTGTAAAGAAGAAGAATAAAGTTAAGATTAGCATGGGTATTTCGTTACGAGTAATATAAAATTAACTACATATGTGTTAAAAATCAAGTTTTATGTAAATGTAAAAGTAATGAGACGAACGATACATTCTCCTGATGGTAAGAGATAACACATGTCCATGACCATTGCAGCGATACACAGATTTGAGTAGCAAAACAAAGTCTAGGGCATCGCTGCTTTGACGCTCATTACTTTAAATGATTAGTCGCAGCAGCCTTATAATTTCGCTAGCTGCATTTTTTTTTTTTATAGCTGACAGTCTTTGTGTTTGCCCACAACTCACCTGATGTTAAGTGACGGTGTGGAATGGAACTAGCTCTCAAGTGAGGCTGCCGGAACACATCGTTAGATGCTTGGCGGCAGATTTTCAACTTGAGGGTGGTAGCTAGCCAGCCGAGTACTAGAAAGTACTCTACCACCACGCTATGGTTTTCTCACGATGATTTCCTTCACCGACAGCTCAAGCTCATTGTTGGGGTTTGAACCCACGCCCTTCGGCATGCGAACCGACCACGCTAACCACTGAGCTATCATCGCTATAAAAACATACATACACAGTAATGTTTACACACTACTGCTTGACTGATTTAAATTAAACAAAGTCACTAATAATCATAAGTACAATGACCTCCTATTAGATTTGTATACCCCAAGTATACAACCCTGTACAATAGCTTGTTGACATTTCTATTTCCAGGTACAGCCATTGCGGGTAAAAACATTGCCAACCCAATAGCAATGATCAACGCTTCAGTAGATATGTTGGAGCACCTCGGGCATCATTTCCATGCAGACCTCATCAAACGAGCAGTCGAGAAGACCATAAACGTAGACCGTGTCTTGACCCCGGATGTGGGAGGCACTGCCTCCTCCACTGAGGTGGTGGACAATATCATCAAGAACATCGGCAGATCTTAGGTAAATTAAGGACATCATCAAATCTACCCATCTAGCACATGTTTCAATACTTTTCTCCACTAAAACTATAGCCATATTAAAAAAAAAGTTATTTTATTCCCTTAGCAAAGTTTCTTTTAAATGCTTATAAGTCAGATATTTAACAAGTCATCTGATGCTAAAGATGAAGTACGCAGGCGTTGGGGATACTGGTATACGGGATATGGTTATATATCTCTCGGATTAGGAAGCCAGCAGCTTGTTCCAATTAACATTGTCATAGTAAGAATATACAAATTCACTTAACTGATAAATAAAAGTAATTATCGGCAACTATTTTATAATTATGAGTGAAATAACCCCCTTTCCGTATAGTACACACCATAATAACCCTGTAAAAGTTAGTACAAGCTTTACTTAGCTTGGGGCTAAATAGCTCTATGTGCAACTTTGTTTCTGTTGGGAAAGACAATTTTGTCCACGACCAGTGCTAGGGGGAATCGAGTCTCGCTAAATTAAATTTGGCTACATATTTTGTTTCTGCAATTAATATACAGGGTGTAAGAGAACCGTTCTTGCAAATGAATTCAGTTTTATTGATTCGATTAGGACAAAAAAGAAAGGCAAAAAAGAAAAAAAAAAACACCTGTTTAATTTTTTTTTAACTACAGATTTGGATTAATTTTTGAAGTTTTAATTTATTCTAACTTTGTCACGTTTCTTAACTGGGGAAGATTATTTTATCCACTACCAGTGCTAGAAGGACTTGAGTCTCGCTAAATGAAATTTAGCTAGAGTTTTCAAGAATGTGATGTGATTTTCTCTACTTATTGTATTTATAAACATTTGATACTTATTTATAAAGTCTTTTTAACATACATAGTACATTTAATCACAATAATAATTAATTATAAAATTGTAAAATGTGTTTAAAATTCACACATTATTTTAAAATTACTTAAAAATTCATTATAAATATTCACCAAATTTTGCGACTTTATCATTTGATTGACATTTCTTATTGAATTGACATTTATATTGTTCACTGGACATTATTGTAATTATCAGACTGTGACATTTATTTATTAGTTAAAAAAAATGTAACATGATTTTAGTAATGAAAATGTAATTTTTATGTGCCTATTTTAACTTGGTGGTAACTCCTTCGCACCAGATATTCTGTCGCCAAGCAGTAGTGTGTAAACATTACGGTGTTCCAGTTTGAAGTGTACTGCAGCTAGCAAAATCACAGGGCTGTTGAGACTAACCATCGAAAGTCTCAAAGTAAAAGCGCTAAAGCAGCCCTGGACTATGTTTTATTACTCAAAGTTCTGTGTATCACTGCAATGGTCATGGACATGCATTATCTCTTACAATCAGGAGAGCGTCTCATTCATCTCATTACTTTCACATGTAAAAAAAAAATGTTATTAGGCCAATACTACTTTGCTACTAATTGTAACCAAACACTAATTAAGTGCCCCCTCCATCACATCACCTGCTCTTATAAATGGTCTTCGTTTTCGAGAACATTTCTTTTACACCCTGTATAGTATTCTGTCCCGATATCAAATATATATTATACCTATATTCAGAGAGCGACATCTATTCTATGTATTTTTTCCATACTAAAATGTATTTATCAATCCTATTAAGTAAATATAAAAAATAATGCTGGGCTATAAGCTTTGTGTATACTAAAGCGAAAGGGTTTATTGTACTCATCGTTATAAATAACACAACTTTAAATCGTGAACAGAATCAGCTGCTTCATATATTTTGTTCAAGGGTCAACAAACTTTTTAAGAACAGCTGATGAGTACAATGACCTTATTTCGTACTTCGTGTACCCCATGCGTATAACCCTGTAGCCTGTATAATATAATTAGCTCACCCAAAAGTGTTCATATTCAATCTTTTTTTTTAAATATAGGTAATATAATTATTACAAATTAAAATTGACATTTTTCTATTTACCTACTCTTTCATATTATTTATATGGAAAAGAAAAATGCAGGCAAAATTAATGTCAAGATATCATTTGAGAATCATTTCTCATTCCAGACTGGGCGTCAATACCATCTATGATCACTCCGTCACTTGACATCAGGTGAGCTGTGGTCGAACACCTAGCCTGTCAACCATAAATAATATAGCATTTATATAATACACCGTAAAAGTTTGAACATTGGCAATGTTGATTCAGTACTTGATTGTCGTTTCAAATAATAAAAAAAATAGGTGGTCAATATTTGACTTAATTATCCTGAGCAAACACTAAAATACGGACACTCAAATCACGCGCACCGAACATGACATGGTAGTCGCGCGCGGACACAGATTAGATAACAGTTACTGCGCAGTCTACGTATGGTAGTTATGTCTCGCGCTAGCTCGGCGCGTGAGGCCGCGCGCTGTCCATACATTCTGGAGTCTTGGGAAAAACTTTAACCAAGGTTTTCTTAGTTTTTTTTTGTATTCGTTTCGATTTTATTTCCTTATACGTTTCATATGACCACTAACTAACATGACTTTGAATATTGCTAATGTTCAAACTGTCAGCCCGTATATTGAGAATTGGATAATGTAGTGTACAAAATATTCTAATTTTATAAAGTCAGAATTTTTTCTTCATCTCAATATAAATTTTAAAAACTAATTGAAATTGTTTTTAGTCATAATTTATTTGTAAGAAGTCAATTGTCTTAAAGATCATGTGAGATATTTATAATGTTATTTTAAAGTAATCAAATTACACATTTTCTTGGAAAAAATATCTACTTATATTATTTTGATTTGTCGACTGCCATCTCACCTGATGTTGTGATTAAGCTGTCTCTAAATAAATAACTTAATTTATAAAATTGAATTCAGTTAAAACGAACTATAAGGGTGACTAACTTTGATTTAAATTAATCTATGCTTAAAATAGATACATTAGACGAGAAGTTGACAGCTTTTTAAGCATTGATTAATTCTGAGCAACTAAGTTGTAATAAAAGAGAGTTCTACATTTTAAGCCAAAGTTCAACTAATTGATAATAATTTTGAATCTAATGTAATACAATTTATTGTACTGTAGGAATGCGACCTAGTTAGTAATTTTGTAAAGTATCGTCTATACCTTTAGGTATCTATTTATTCTAGAAATGTAAAAAGAAATGTTGAAAATAAAGATTAAATCAAAGTTTTGTTTTACTTTTAATTAATTACCCGACTGCCAAGGAAGGGTTATGTTTTTCGCGCGTATCTTGTATGTATGTAAATTTCTTTATTACCTCGTATCATCCGAACGGCTGAATGGATTACGACTCAATAACCCGTGTCCTTCATCATCATCACCATCAGCCTTTTGCTGTCCACTGCTGAACGTAGGCCTCTCCTAACTGAGCTCGGTCGACAGCTTTCTGCATCCAGTGTTTGGCCGCCGCTTTACGCAGGGCGTCCTACACTACGCTTGCCAGCACGTGGTCTCCACTCTAGAACTCTACCCCACCGGTTATTTATCGGTTTTTCGACAAATGTGACCGGCCTACTGCAACTTCAGCTTACTAATTCTTTGAGCTATGTCGGTGACTTTAGTTCTATGTCGGATGTTTACGAATTTTGTCCCGCAAAGAAACTCCGAGCATAGCTCTCTCCATAGCTCGCTGAGCGACTTTCCGAACCAGGTTCACCGTAAGCGTCCACGTTTCGGCGCCGTATGTCATAACGGCCACGACAAGGGTCGAAGACTTGTCTTAAGGGTCTTAAGGCATTGTGGTATAGACGCCGTGAAAACCTGACGCAACTTGTAACTAAATAGCTTAGCCAAGTGTGCTCAGAGGGTGGTTTTAAAAAAAAATCAAGATGGTGGTAAAAAAAAAACAAACCTATCAAGAAGGGTATCTAAATAAAGGCTTTATTTGATGTAATATATGAATAAATAACTGATGAGGGTATATATTTCTTATACTGGATCTCGGACTATGTTAAATAATATTTTAAAATTATTATCGTTGCGTAGTTCTGGCGGGAACGTGGAAAAGTTGTGTCTCTGCATTGTATTCTAAGTCAAATAAGTAATTTATTCAGTTTTGCCCTGGTAAGGCACTTATGAACGTTAAGTTACATGTTTGAATCTACCACCGGCTCGTAATTACACTTCAACTGAGAAGACTCCGGCAAGAAACTCGGCAAGGCATTTTTTTGTGAATCTTTCTTTTCATATTAGGTTACAGTTTACAGTTATAGATATTAATACATTATGCTTATTACAATTGTCACTTAGCCAGGGGGATGCAAGTGCAGAGAGAAGCTACTACAACCATATATTCCTGTCTTCCACGTAATGAGCCACCTTATAGTAGGCTTTGTCAATTAACCTCTGCTTTATAAAATCTTTGAATTTATTATAGGACATTTTAGTTACCTCAAGTGGGATTTTATTATAGAATCTAACGCAATTCCCAAGAAAAGATTTATTAGCTTTAGATAACATGAATCTAGGTGTCACAATTTTATCTATATTTCTATTATTTTGTAAACCTTGATTTTGAACAACTAAGTACTTAATGTCATTTGATTTAGATTGAAATACTTGCCACTATGTACTACGAACTACAGAAAGGGCTGTGCTCGGTGTTTATATGAGAGATCATATCCGAAACGAAGTAGGTAACTCGCCAGAGAACTAAAGTCACCGATATAGTTGGTGACAAGGTGAAGTGGGCTGGACATATTTGCCGAAGAACTGATAACCGTCTCAGTAGACGAGTTCTAGAGTGGTCTGCGAATCGGCAAACGTAGTGTAAGACGCCCTGACAGAGGCGGATCAGGAGTTTGAGTCTTGGGCTAATACTAATTAGGGGCCTGCGTAAAAAATCAACCAATTGCCATTTTATTAAAAACCTGTTTTCGATAATGTATACGGTGTAGAAAAAGGAGGGCACTCAAATAGTTTATTAATTTAGTATGCCTCAGACTCACAAACAGCAACTGAGAGACATTATCGCAAAAGGAATCAACATTTGATACATTAATTATAAAGCAATATTTTTGCATTATTGCGCCTCAAATTCATTTATTTTATCACAATGTAAATCCTTCGTTAAATCGCAATTTAGGAAAAGAACTGATAAATGATTTAGTCAATAGTTTGATATTGTTGTCCTATAAATTTTTTTATGTATATAAATACGACATCATGGAGAAAAAGCGCCTTGTTTTACCGGTAGTGGCAACGTTAAAGACATTTTAAGATACATATAATAATTGTGGAAAACATCAACAAGTTTCTTATCATAAATTTGCATAAATTTCACTGCATTTTGTTTTCGCTGGGGGCCCTGGGCTGTAGCCCAAAAGCCCTTATATAGATCCGCCCCTGCGCCCTGAGACTAAATAGAGTGACGATATACGCAACACAGTGGCAGCGGCTGGAAGCGATAAACCGAAATGCCTGGCCACGACCATTTCAGCCGAATACACAAAAGTTTTCACTTTGTTAACTTTTGAAAACAATCGTCAAAGCATTGCTTTGGCGATTGTTTTCGCGACTTTCGAAGTCTATAGCGTTGTTGATGTCGCTGCAGTACCCTTCAAACAGGAACACTGCAATGTACCATATTTTTCGTGTTTCGATTCTGCGTCCGTGGTGATGGAGCCTTATTTGTTCAGGAGACAAAATAGTTACAAATAAAACACAATGTTTGGGGTAGATTAAATGTATTCGGATAAAAGTCGAATAAATACGATACGTGATCGTCCTATCTAACACCTAACGCCTGTTTCACATCCCTTTGATAACTTTCATGTCATGGATAAAAAATCAATCCTCAGATTTTTGTGTCATACTTTTATTCGTAATAGAATTAGTTGATCACAACTTGTATGATGTTAAACAATGGTGCGGTTTGAAATAGACGTTTACTTGGAAATTATCTATTTACTTCTAGACCCAAATTAATCTTCTGAGGTACTACTTATTTACGATCAATGGTAGTTTATTTGTCAAATAACAAGTCCCAACAATGAGCTTGGGCTGCCGGTGAAGGAAAACATCGAGATGTCACCACAGCGTGGTGGTAGGTATTATCTAGTACTCGGCTGGATAGCTACCACACTCAAGTTGAGAATCTGCCGCGAAGGTCTTAAAAGAGTGTTCTGGCAGCCTCACTTGACAGCCAGTTCCATTCTAGATTAAGTGTGTTCAAATCAATCATTGACTACTTGTCATTTAGCAATAGGTGAGCTTTGGTCAAAGACCTAGCCTGTCAGAAAATAACGTAAAACTATACCCAAGTACACTTTTACTGTTCATAAAAATCAATGATTATTTGACTTCTGCTGCTATTTTCAGTTTATTATTATTCAAATTAAATCCAATAGATACCTTTGGGTCTAGTACAAACTTAAGAATACACTTCACGTATTGATATATTTTATCCATAATATTAACTGACGGTTAAATTTTATCAAGAAGTCCGCGAAACAGGCGCAATATAATTACATGCTTAAGTATTATAATATTAATTAATTAATAAATAATATCTATAATAAAATAATTTAAAAATAATGCGGCATTAAAGGTTTCACGAATGTCTTAAATTTGAGATAAATCTATGATAACGATGCCAGTTATTTAAAAAAAAAAAGTTTTATAATGCATTGTTCTTCGAGACTAGAATTATTTTGATTGATTGAATTCTTAAAACGTAATATAACGTCCTAACGAAAAAGGGTTGTGATAAAAATAGGAAGCGCCCCTTATTAAAATTTCTTCGTAATTTTTGATAGGAGTCTTGAAAATTGTTTATTGCAATTTCGTAAGAAATTTTTTCACGGTTGCCGTGGTGGTGCCCTAAGAATAGTACCCCATCCTCTCTACCCGTGGTCGCCGTAAGAGTCGGCTAAGGGATGTAATCCGGAAGATGGGCAGCCGCGTCTTCCTTGAACAATCACACCTAACCAAACCCCCCCCCCAGGAGGAGGCCTATGTCCAGCAGTGGACGTCCTATGGCTGATGATGTAAGAAATTTTTTATGAGCTACCATTTTTTTACCTTCCCATCTTTAAAAGATTGCCGAGGAAGGGTTATATATGTTTTTCACACGTACATATTATTGTGTATGTATATAAATTTCTTTATTACCTCGTATCTTCCAAACGGCTGAATGGATTACGACAATTAAGGTGTCGTTAGATTCGTCTCAACAACTCAAGTGTCCTTACAAAGTTTTTTGAAGAAAAAAAAAAACTATTTGGTGGATTTTTGGTGCGAAACGGTAATACGTTAATTAAGTCGGCATCGATGTTTAAAGCTTTAGAGTCTATTCCCAACAAGCGACTCATTGCTGATAAGTTTCTTAAAGTTAAACGACTGCCAACCTTATTTTGCGGTCGCATAGCTTTTTTTTTTGGAACACCTAAACTGAATGGCAATAAGAGTTAACAGTACGACTAGCTTTTACAATATAAGTGGTATCAAACAATTTCGACTTTTGGCATATCAATCAATATAATAAAAAGAAACAATCCTTTCCGTACTAAGGTTGCCTGGAAGAGATCGTTCTTAGCGATAAGGCCATCAATTGTTCCACTAGTCAAGTTAAGAACACGGTTACGCAGAACGGTATAACGAAGTAGAAAGGAGCTCATTTATTAATGTGAACAACCTCTACAACGGCATCAAACTTGAAATTTAAAAAAAACAGCTGTTCCATAAATTTTGTCAAGGGTTACTGTAATTTTTATATAAAACAGCTGTTTTTTTTTCCAAGTTGTTCATAATAATGACTCAGACTCCTTTTGGCTTAGCACTGCCAATACGTGTGATCCCGAAGAAAACGACACATAGACAGACTTATCGGTAAATTCTCTTTTTATATAGTTAAATTTCTGCTTATAATTTTCAAAGAACAATGCACTAAATAAATAAGTAGTAATATTTTGTGATATTGTAAATTTTTCAACTTAATAATATAAGTTTAAGTTGACATATGAGTTGGTGTTACAGATTTAAAAATATCATTCATGATACCTCAGATTAACGTCTGACCAGTCTTTACTTGACAAACAATACCAACCTCTGTACGCCAACGATGTCAATTCTTGACAAGCGATAGCTGGCTCTGTACGCGGACGATGTTAATACCAACGACACAAATCTTCCGCCTACTGACTACTGTTTATGTCGTCTCGCTCGTATGTTTGCTATTTGTAAGTAGTTAAGAATAATATGTATTTTACTCTAATAAGTAAATCTTCAATATTCTTTTAAGAAATAAATATCTTAAGCCATATATGTCAGTACTTGAGAAATGGTAGCAGGACCTATACGCCAATGGTGTCAATACTTGACAAGTGATAGCTGGCTCTGTACGCGGACGATGTCAATACTTGACTAGCGATAGCGAGCCCTGTGTATTAACATTGTCAATAATTGACAAAGCCACCACCTGTCACCGCTGTCCACCGACGACAGCGCATATTGGAAAAATAGGTAAAGATGTTGTCGGAATACTAGAGATCATTTTTGTCAGAACAAAATAATGAATGATATTTTTAACCAATAATTATATTCCAATCAATCAAAATCATTTTACATGAGTAAATTTATAATTATGTTATTATAAGTACAAATTAAATACATACTGAATGCGTGTGGTAAGTTTTATAAGACATAAATAAAATAAAAAATATAAAAAAATTGTAAAAGACGAACTAAAATAAATATTCAGCAAAATTTAACCTTCACCCTTTTTAACCAAATCTAACCTTCTTCAATTCAAAATTTTCCTTTAAAGACGTCAGGTTAATACATCGTCAAAAATACAGCTAACTAGATTGCGATAGCTGTAATATAGTTTACCTTGTTTCAAGTTCTCACTCGACGTAAGAAATTCTTTGCTCCTTCAGCTATCGAGTGATGTAATTACATTCTGGATGTAGATGACAAACTTTATCCCCCGATAAAGTTTTCTCCCATTAGGGAATCAAATTTAAAGACGTATCAAGTTAAAATTCATTGCTATGTCTTTTTTATTCACAAACAAGGCAAGAAAACAGCAAACCTATATGAATATAATAAAAATAAAGAGAAATAAGAAATATTGTACAACTTTGCCGGATCCAAAACATATGATTACCTACATTTTGGCATTATTAAAAATTTCAGCACCAATTTTGGCATTTCTTATATTACGATCCAAAATGGACAATATATTGTCACATATTGACATCGTACGTAAATAACGGAATTTAATCAATAACAATTGTTAATACAATTAATAATTAAATAATGGCATTGAATAAATAACGATTGTTGATATAACATTAATTGAAATTAAATAACGAAATATAATTGTAAATTAATGGAAATTGATTTTTAAATAACAATTATACTCCTATAAATGAGTGTTTTATAGATATTTTAACACTTTAAAGGAGATATTTGATAAATTCAAATATATATTTGATTTAAGATAATACAGCCCAGCTATATTATTAATAAAAATAATTTAAAAATTATAGATTCACTCTCATTGCATGAGATCACTGTAAATACGTCAAAATCAGTCTATCTAAAAAATTTAATACAAAATAATGTATAGAATTTCTGGTCCACATTTTTTCAACAATATACTTTTTGTATAAATACTTAATATATATATATACGTATGTAAGTGTCGACTCACCCCGGCTTCGGACATATAAACCTTCCAAATATATTTCGACTTGATTGAGACTCGATGGAGTGACGATATACGTAGGACAGCTGGCGGTGGATGGAAGCGAAAAGCCGAAGATCGGGCTGAGTGGCGTGTCTTGGGAGAGGCCTATGTCCAGTAGTGATTTCGATAGGCTGATGATGATGATGATGAAATCATATTGAAAACCGCTTCAAAATTCATTGCTTAGTTCATCAGAACAAAACGGAACCATAGCATGGTGGTGGGGTATTTCCAAGCTAGGTAAAGCCTGATGTTAAGTGACGGTGTGGTCGAAGATGGTAAAGCACACCTAGCCTGGAATGGAACTGGCTCTCAAGTGAGGCTGCCGGAACACACCGTTAAATGCTTGGCGGCAGATTTTCAACTTGATGGTAGCTAGCCAGCCGAGTACTAGAAAATACCCTATTATTATACCCAAAAATTTGATTTGATGATTATGTTATATTTCAAAGTAATTCTTTAGGATATTATGTAAAATTGATTTATATGGATATGTCAATTTTAGTAATATACTAGCAATCCACCCCCGCTTCGCACGGGTGCAATGTAGATACTAATGTGGTGCATATGCATGTATTATACATATAAACCTTCCTCTTGAATCACTCTGTCTGTTGATGGAAACCGCATTATAATCCGTTGCGTAGTTTAAAAGATCTAAGCGTACAGACGGCGGGAAGCGACTTTGTTTTATACTATGAAGTGATAATTAAAAAAATTAAAATATGTTGCAAAATCTACATAATATACACTGTCATAATACACAATGTCAAAACAATGTGTGTGTTAATACATAATGTCACTGTCAGTGTAAGGTTGTCTGGAAGAAATCGCTCTAGGCGATAAGGCCGCCCTTGTACACCGTTTATTTGTTGTTTCTATGTTGTATTTTTTGTTACTTTCTTTCTCTTTTTTTTTTAATTTTTGTATGTATTTTTACAATGTTTGGTGTACAATTAAGTTGTATATTGTATTGTATTGTGTCATAAAAATGTGGGCCACATCCATACAATAACTAAACAAAACAAAAATCAGAAAACAAAATCCAATATAGAATAACAACGGACAATATCGTATTCGTTAAACAAAAATAATTCTAAATTAAAATTATTCAACCACCTTAACACAACAATAAATGGCATCGCAATCACAGATTCGTTTAAATTAAAATTAGTAATTATATTAAATAAAATCACAGGTATAAAACAGATCTTTTCACTTAGAGCTAAAAAAAACCTTCCGCTATTGACATAACTTTGAGCTGTCAAATGGCGGCAAACTATAAGAATAACTACGAGTTTAAACATATTAAAAATAATACTGTAAATCAGCTGCTTAACGTTTAACTTAAGTTGCTTAAACTTAAACTGTGTCATAACCAAATCAGTACAGGAAAGCGGGTAAAATATATTTAAAGGTGCATACACACTACAAGAATCGCGCTTAAAAACTACCCTAGAACAACTACGTACGGAATTGGCGCGCCCGTTTGGAATAACTCTTATATTTAAATTTGAAGAGATTAAAAAATCGCGCGTACACGCGTTGGATTCCAAATTTGAAATTGTTCGTTTTAGTCGTTGAATTGAGTCGATCGTTTTTAGCAAAGATGTTTTAGTCGATGATAAAAAGTTGTATATATTTTTTGAAATGCAACAAGGCATCAATATTACTTCTATACTGTTTAGCATAGTTAGCAAAGATGTTTTTATAAGTAATGATGTTTTTAGGCATTCCTTTTTTGAAATGCAATAACACATCAATATTATGTTTAGCAATGATGTTTTAATCAGTGAGAATGTATTTAAGCATGTCATTTTTAATTTGCAACATTGCGTTGTTGTTGTTGTTGAGTGTGTAATTTTTAGCAATGATGTTTTCTTTAACGTAAATCTTTTTATTATAATAATTTGGATTAAATTTATTTGTGACAACATTTTAGTCAAAGGTAATTTAATTTTAGCCGCTGATAATATTTGCGGAATCTTATTTACTTTTAAATATTGTTCAGATTGTGATTCATAATTGTTTATACCGTTCTTTCTAGTTCCAAAATACATGATTGGCTCTATATTTTTTACTTTTAAAGAACGTTCGGTACTTTTTGGGTTTTTTAGTTTAAAATACAATGATGGTGATTTATTAATAATATTTGTGATTGTTGTCATAAACTCTTTATCAAATATGTTGACTAGAATGCTTTTTAAATTTATCATCACAAACACGTAAAATATTTTACTTTTTAAAACTTCAGCCGATGCTGTTATATCGCTGAAAGCTTTTTGTTTAATTATTCTTATGATTATGTCACTTTTGGTTATTATTTTAATAATACTGTTATAAATGTCTTTTATGAGATTACCTGAATTATAATTTTTATTTACTTTTAAATTTGAGCTCAGTGTTAAAGTACTTCCATGCTTAATAGTTTCCACTTTCATTTTCTCATTGGCATCTTTTACCCCTTCTTTCAAGATACATTTATTCAAATTTATTCTAACATTAGTTATGTTATTCTTATTTGTTAACCTCGTGCTTTTTAACATCAAGTCCACCAACATCTTGTCTGTCACCTCCTTTGTTTCTGCCACTTTTGAATGTCTAAAGATCATGTCATGTAACTTTAGGTTCCACTTCACAAAGTTCAATATTGCATATCTTAGCTTCAAACGCTTAACATTCAAGTCCACAAGCTTCGAATTTACTTTACTAAACTGTTTCGATTTTAACTTCAAATATTTTAACATCAAGACCTTAGATTTTATCTCCTTTCGTATTAAGATCGTAGACTTCAATGTTTTTAACTGTAAGACTTTAAATTTTAAGCATTTCAAATTAAATTTATCCAATTTTAATTTGGTGATCGTTAACTTTAATCTTTTTGACTTCGAATTTTTCAATTCTAATTTGTTGATCTTAAACAACGTCAAGTATTTTAACATCAATATTTTGATAAAGTTATTCAACATTAACAGCTGAAACTTCAAGTTTTTTAACTTCATTTCTTTCAAATTCAATTTTTTTATCAACATCAACAAATTAAAGTTTGTCAACTTGAATATTTTAGTCTTCATCTTTTTCAATTTCAAAAAGTTCAACAACTTCATGTACGTCAACTTCAAATTTGAATTCCTCTCAACTACAACTAGAAATCTTAAATTTGTCCTACACACTACAAAGACATACATAGGATAGTACGGGCGCGCGGGGTATTTATATAGAGAGGAGAGACATAGAGCGGTTAAAACCACCGCCTTTTCACCGTACTGACGTGTCTGTGATGGTTAAGGATGGTGTTTCTTATTGGATTTCTTCACACCTTCCTCGTCGCCCTTAGATACCTGAAAATTGTTCGTAAAAAAAGTATTGTTAAATCAGCTGGTAGATTTTTATAAAAATAATAAATTAGTATGTTTGTATGCTGAACAAGGTGTAGACACTGCGCCATCTAGTACGTAGTACATAAACAGGGTTATACACTTAGAGTGTGTGTGAAAGGGGGTCATTGTATTCATCGTTATGAATAAGTTTTTTGTCACGACTCAGAAAAACAAAACAGCTGTGCCATGTGAAAAGTTCATTGACCCTTGACCAAATGCATAAAATGTTTTTTTTTTTTTTTTTGCGATTTCCAAGATGTGCGCGTGGTATAGCGACCTTCTTTTGGCCATAACCTTGTATATCACTGTAGTTATAATATAATATTATTATATATTATTAAAATTTCTTTCTCTGAATAGAATAGTCTTTATTGTTCAAAAAGTTACATCCATAAAAATTAACTAAATTAAAATATAAGTGTTCCCATATGGACTCGTCAAAAAGTTTGCACAATTATTATTAAGAGTCAGCTGTATAGAGAAGTTGTCTTTAAAGACTTAAAATAATAATAATATTAGCATAAAAAATTACAAAAATAAATTGTTTAAAATGAATTCATGATGTCAGAAGGAATTGATAATAATATTTGTTAAATAAATTGTAACAAATCATGAAACTAACTTATTATATTCATTGTTTAAACATAATTAGGCAGTTTTTTTGAATGACACTTTTTTTTAAATATATTTGACAGGCTAGGTGTTTGACCACAACTCACCTGATGGTATGTGACGGTGTGGTCGAAGATAGTAAAGCATACCTAGCCTGGAATGGAACAAGCTCTCAAGTGAGGCTGCCGGAACACATCGTTAGATGCTTGGCGGCAGATTTTCAACTTGAGGGTGGTAGCTAGCCAGCCGAGTACTAGAAAGTACCCTTGACGAAGGAGTCGAAGATGGTAAACTAATGAAAAACACAGTTAGTAAAGCTTCAGCGGCCGCTCAAACTTTTGTTATAAGCTAGGTGTTTGACCACTTACCTGATGTTAAGTGATGGAGTGGTCGAAGATGGTACACCAATGGAAAACACAGTTAGACGCTTGGAATGTTTCACCGGCGGCTTAAACTTTTTAATAGTAGACAGTCTAGGTGTTTGACCGCAGCTCACTTGATGTTAAATGACGGTGTGGTCGAAGATGGTAAACTAATGGAAAACACAGATGCTTGGAAAACTTCAGGTACCAGACTTTTTATATATGTGACAGGCTTGGTGTTTGTCTACAGCTCACCTAATTTTTAACCCCCGACGCAAAAAGAGGGGTGTTAAAAGTTTGACGTCGATGTCTGTCTGTCTGTGGCATCGTAGTTCTCAAACGGATGGACCGATTTTGATGCAGTTTTTTTCATTTGAAAGCCAGTTTTTTTTTGTTTGGTTAATTGCATTTTTATAAAATAAATTGTGCTCGAAAATGGTAAACCAACCTAGCCTGGAATGGAATTGGGTCTCAAATGAGGCTGTCCTATGTGCCCTATGGTTTTCTCACGATGTTTTTCTTCACTCAAGTTTAATGTTGGGAATCGTTCCCACGTACTGCGGGTTGCAATCCCACCCCGCTAACCACAGAGCTATGATTGCTGCAAAGAGAATACCTCAGTATAGCGTTCCCCCTTGAGGGACACGATCTTGTTGTCCCTGTAACGGACGAGTTTCTTGGGCGCGTGTTTCGGAGCGAGTGGCTTGTGTTCCTTACTCTCCGACTCGCGATCCACGTACGAGTAACTGGAACGATGCAAACAAACACTTTTGTTAGCTTCTTACGTCGATTTGACATGATTTGTCATGATATTAACAAATCAATGACTTTTCGTGTTGCTTCCAAAACTCCACCCAGAAGCTTATAGTAAAGTCGCCACTACTTTACTAAGGCATGACTTGATTTGACTGGGACCGACTGGACTTGATCAAGACTTTGACTTTAACTGTAACTATAGATGATAAAGAAGCTGAAAAATGAAGACTACTCACAAAATATAGAAACATTGAAACTGGCAGAATGCACAGAGTGCGATGCCTTACTATAAGCTTCTGGATGGAGTTTTGGAAGCAACACGAAAAGTCATGTTTAACCACATTATATCATTCTCCCACACTCGCGCTTGTAATTCGTCACTTTATAAATAAAACACCACTATTTTTATGAATAAAAACTCGACAAAACACTAGTTTTAGAAAAAAATACAATGAGGCGACACGACGCTCACCGCGTTCCCGCCAAAACTCATATTGACGTTACGTTCCATTCATATCTTCATATCCTTTCGCTCTTTCAAACCTATGTATCACTCGTTTATTCTGTCTCTTTCTCGCTACTTTTACGATCCATTTCACGCAGTATCTACAGCTTACATTAATTTATTTCCGTTTAATAGTCGATCCGTTACAACGAGTAATGAGGATTTAAATTTAACTTACTTGACAGCAATTTAACAAAACTTGACAATAATTTAACAAATCTTGACAATAATTTAAAAAAATTTGACAATAATTACAAAAAAAATTTGACAATAATTTAAAAACTTATTCGGAACTTTACTTAATATCTTAAACTATCAATGTCAAGTGTTCTAGGTATATATTTAGTTTCCGCTTAACAGTCGTTCCAGCTACAACAGAAATGAGGATTTAAATTTAAAAAACTTGACAAAAATATAAAACACTTGAAAATTATTTTTTAAAAACTTGACGTTTATTAAAAAAACTATCCGCAACTTTACTTAATGTCTAAAACTAAATTTGACATAAACTTAAAAGCTTAAACAAAACACTAGTTAAAATAAAAACAAAAACCACAAGTTTTTATATGTTCTTCTCACTGCGGTAATCAGTTGCCGACACGTGTCGCCTCTACACGAGGCGTCCTCAGGACGTGTTGACTCTCCGAGCGCTTAGCCGAGACTGAGTTTGAGTATTAATGTCAAATTTAGTTTTAGATAATAAGTAAAGTTCCGGATAAATTTTTAAATTTATTGTCAAGTTTTTTTAAATTGTTAAAGTGTTATGATTTTGACATTTTAAACTTTATTTTTAAATATAAATGGAAAAGTGACCTGTAACTTTGGTGTTATCAATGAAATATTTATATTTGGACATACAGCGCCATCTATCCATCAATGGCTTCAACTTGAACCGCGATAGCCAACCAGCGAAGAGAACCTGCATCGCGCAAGTGAAATTTCAAATTAGAACCAACATAAAAAAGTTTTACGTTTTTTTTAACTACCGTTGATAGGCCAGAGCCCCTATTTTGTAACAGTCTGTCTTTGTTGGTCTGCTTTTGTATGTTTCATTGGTGTTACAAAAAATAAAACTTTTCTTCCTTTTTTTTTAGACCGTCGCCAAACCTAGACCTGTTTCCTAGAGTGAAGATAGCAGCACTCACCGCTCTATGATCCTGCTCTTGACTTGAGCGCTGTCAGCGGCGACGTGCTTGGTGCTCCGAGCGGGAAGCGAACCCGCACTCAGTGCCAACCCATGCTCGCGCCGATGTAGCAACGTTGCCAGAGCGCGCTCCACATCACCCAGGGCTATGGTCACGCAGTGCTTCACCTGTTGCCAATCAAAGCAATATAAAGTAAAACCAAGTTGAGGAATTTAAAGCATCTATAACCCGACTACAATTAAAATAGCTATAATTGAAGGAAACCACTTTATTATTCCTAATTAAATATAAACAACTTTAAATATATTTTTTGAAACCCTACTTGAAAGGTTTTTTTTTATTTATTAACGTATTACTATTTCGTGCCAGAAATCCACCATTTTAATTTTTTTTAAACTACCCTCTAAAGACTCTTGGGTTATTGAGACGAATCTAACGATATCTTAATTGTCGTAATCCATTCGGCCGTTTGGAAGATACGAGGTAATAAAAAAATTACATACATACAAGATACGCACGAAAAACATAACCCTTCCTTGGCAGTCGGGTAAAAATACAACATAAGTTATTCGTTTTTGGCATCGCACTTTGTCCATATTACCAGTATTCAGTATTTCGCATTTTCAAATAATGGGTTATAAGCTTAAGGTGTACAAATCCAAAAGGAGGTTATAATTATTAACAAATTATTTATTAAACGGCCGTAAGATTGTAAAAATATAGCAGAATCTTTCAAAATCACTAACTATCACCAGATGTCAAGTTTCACAATACACAATAAGTAATTACGAGTTTTTTGGCAGGAACGCGGAAAAAGTAGTGTCGCCCCATTGTATTTTTTTTCCAAAACTAGTGTTTTTTCGATTGTTTATGTATAAAAATAGAGGTGTTTTATTTATAAAGTGCCGAATTACAAGCACGAGTGTGGGAAGGTGATATAATGTGGTGAAACATGACTTTCCGTGTTGCTTCCAAAACTCCAACGAAGTTTAAAGTCGCCATTACTTTACTAAGGCATGACTGGATTTGACTGGCACTTTGACTATAAAGATAAAGAAGCTGAAAATTTAAGAAATGCACACAAACAACAGAAACATTGAAACTGGCAGAATGTATAGAGTGCGATGCCAAGAAGAGAAAAAAAAAGTAATTACTATTCTCTTTATAACTTGACGACATCTGGTGCTGGTGGTGAGTTTTTTTATTAATTTACACGCGGACAAAGTCGCGGTTAATAGCTAGTAAATAATAAATGTGACTTTTTTGTGTTGCTTTCAAAACTCCATCGAAGCTTGTAGTAAAGTCATTACTAGGGCATGACCGGACTCGATCATGACTTACTTTATGTGACTTGGACTGTGATTTGTTCTCGGGATTTTCGGGAATTGCGTTAGATTCTATAATAAAATCCCACTTGAGGTAACTAAAATGTCCTATAATAAATTCAAAGACTTTATAAAGCAGAGGTTAATTGACAAAGCCTACTATAAGGTGGCTCATTACGTGGAAGACAGGAATATATGGTTGTTGTAGCTTCTCTCTGCACTTGCATCCCCCTGGCTAAGTGACAATTGTAGTAAGCATAATGTTTTAATATCTATAACTGTAAACTGTATAAAATGTAACCTAATATGAAAAGAAAGATCCACAAAAAAAATGCCTTGCTGAGTTTGTTGCCGGAGTCTTCTCAGTTGAAGTGTAATTACGAGCCGGTGGTAGATTCAAACATGTAACTTAACGTTCATAAGTGCCTTACCAGGGCCTAAACTGAATAAATGACTTTGATTTTGATTTTTTAACAGAATGAAGTGTGATGTCAAGAAAAGTAGTAGTGTACAAATGTCAGTTTTGTGTCTGTGCTTACCTCCAAAGGAGACGCGTCGGGGAACATCTCAGTTAGGAACTTGACGAGAGCCGTGTACTGATAGGGCTCCGGGCTGGCCGGGTGCAAATCATCTTGCTTCTTGGAGGCCTACGTGGAACAAGTGTTTTTTTTTTTAAATGGTTTGCAAGCTAGATGTTTGACCACTGCTCATCTGCACATCGTCGAAGATAGTAAAGCACCCCTAGCCTGGAATGAATCTGGCTCTCAAGTGAGGCTGCCGGAACACACCGTTAGGTGACAGACTTTCAACTTGAATGTTTTTTTTTTTTAAATGAAAAATAAATATTGGAGGACATTTTCACACAGCGCCATCTATCCCCAAACTAAGCAAAGCTTGTACTATGGGATCCAGACAGCGATGATAGCTCAGTGGTTAGCGTGGTCGGTTCGCATGCCGAAGGGCGTGGGTTCAAACCCCAACAATGAGCTTGAGCTGCCGGTGAACGAAAACATCGTGAGGAAACCATAACATGTTTGTAGGGTACTTGCCAGTACTCGGCTGGCTAGCTACCATCCTCAATTTAAAAATCTGCCGCCAAGCATCTAACGGTATGTTCCGGCAGCCTCACTTGAGAGCCAGTTCCATTCCAGGCTAGGTGTGCATGACCATCTTCGACTACACCGTCACTTAACATCAGGTGAGTTCTGGTCAAACACCAAGCCTGTCAGCTATATAAAAAAAATAAAAAAAAAGCTAATAGAACACTTCAATACTTTTATTTTTATAAATATATACGTATTATACATACTAGACACAGAACAGACATTTATGCTCGTCACACAAATGTTTGTCTGGGAATCGAACTCACACCCCACAACTCTCGAAACAGATACACTAGCAAAATAGCTAACAAGGCAATGACAATGGTTAGCACGGTCGATTCACACGCCAAAGGGCGTGGGTTCAAACCACAACAAAGAGCTTGAGCTACCGGTGAAGGAAAACATCGTAAACCATAGCGTGGTGGTAGAGTACTTCCGAGTACTCGTCTGGCTAGCTACCACCCTCAAGTTGAAAATCTACCGCCAAGCATCCAACGGTGTTGCGGCAGCCTCACTTGAGAGCCAGTTCCATTCCAGGGTCTGTTTACCATCTTCGACCACACCGTCACTTAAGTGAGCTGTGGTCAAACACCTAGCGTAAGATATTAAAATAGCTAGAAGTCACATCATCAGGCATAGGACGTCCACTGCTGGACATAGGCCTCCTCCTGGGGGGGTTTTGCCAATACTCACCACGCTTGGCAGGCGGGTTGGCGAGCGCAGTTAGGTGTGATTGTTCAAGGAAGACGCTACTGCCCATCTTCCGGATTACATCCCTTAGCCGACTCTTACGGCAACCACGGGTAGAGAGGGTGGGGTACTATTCTTACGCCGGCACCACCACGGCTTCGGATTCGGCTAGAAGTGTGGAATATATAAATATTTTGCATAATATAGCGCAAGTTACCTCGATAGCAGACTCGAAATCCCGTATTTGTTTGCACGTCGGCATTTTCTGGACAGAGCTCATCGGAAATTTGAGATCGTCTTCAGATGTTGAATTGGAACTGAAATAAATAAAAAAAATACATAAATATTAACATAACTTAGCAGGAACGAAATGAGGAGATCCGTAGACAAATTAAAGTAGCCGACATAGCGCAGCGGATTAGCAAGTTGAAGTGGCAGTGGGCAGGGCACATAGCACGCAGAACTGATGGCCGATGGGGCTGCAAAGTTCTGGAGTGGAGACCACGGACCGGCAAGCGCAGCGTGGGACGTCCACCCACAAGGTGGACAGACGACCTCATAAAGACCACAGGAACGCGCTGGATGCGAGCCGCTTCCAACAGGTCTTTATGGAAGTCAATGGGGGAGGATGTCCAGCAGTGGACGTCATACGGCTGATGATGATGATGATGGCTCAGCAGGAGGTCGTCTAAGTAGGTACCACTGCAGTACCAGATATTCCACCGCCAAGCAGTAGCGTGTAAACATTACTGTGTTCCGGTTTGAAGGGTACTGCAGCGACATTACAGGGCTGTTGAGACTAACCATCGAATGTCTCAAAGTAATGAGCGCCAAAGCAGCGACTTTGTTTTGTTACTCAAAGTTCTGTGTATCGCTGCAATGGTCATGGACAGGCGTTATCTCTTACCATCAGGAGGGAGTCTCGTTAGTCTTATTACTTTAACATAATGCACGTGACAGAATAATCCTAACGCCACAGGTTCAAATTTTAATTTTCAAAGTTCTAATACGATCTAAAACTTAGCCTATTCTTGGCATACCACATTAGAAGATTTTTCATACGAAAAATTTTAATTGGTTTTTTTTTTCAATATCAACGTTTGACATTTGTAATTCGGTATGGAAAGAAAAAAAAACTTTAATGATTCCAAAACCATACCAAACCAAAATTATTTTTACGTTAAAAACTTTCTAATCTATGAGATGGGGTTTATTTTAATTATTTCTTTCATTTGATCTCTAATGACTGTATAGGGTTACTTTCAGTGCCTAAATATATGGATTATTTTACTTTAAACGTTTTTTATTTATTTAGGAAATTACACTCCGCAAACACCGGGGTCCGTGACCTTTATTAACTTGAATTTATACAATATTATAATATATATATATATATATTTTCTACAATATGGGAAGAGGAAATTTAAGTCTTAACTAGGGTTAAAGTACTAGTTTATGTGTATACCGCGAGCAGACCAGCGACTCGCAAGCAGCACCCGATCACGAGTATAACTACTTTAAACGTTACTCGGACTCTGATATCGCTCGAGGATTTGTTTACTTCATGTCAATTGTCAAACTCATCAAATGTGTCAAACAGGATTTCTTTTACTTCATGTCAATTGTCAAACTCATCAAATGTGTCAAAGAGGATTTGTTTACTTTATGTCAATTGTCAAACTCATCAAATGTGCAAACAGGATTTGTTTACTTCATGTCAGTTGTCAAACTCAATCAAATGTTTCAAAATATCTATGTAAGTATACTTTTTTGTTTTATATGGCAAGGGCATACATATTCAGCCTACTTTATGGCATCATCGCTATAAAAAGTAAAAACAAAAACAACCGCCAAAATATTCAAATTAGTTTCATAAAATAAAGCTTACTATCAGTTAAAAATATAAATACAAAAAAAAAATTACACGCCGAATTGTTTAATTATTTATTTGATTTAATTCCGGTTTCGAGTGTATCTACTTACCGGCTACTAGCGTTGCTGGAAGATTTGCTGGCAGGTGCTTTTGGGATCTGGAAACTCAAAATTTCTTTCTTCGATCCGGGCTTATCTTCGGGCTTGGCTGCTTCTATAGACAAACACCACAATTTTTTTTTTTAAACCTGATGCTTGTATCGGAATGCTAAATGACTCGTTCAGACATTTACATCTAGAGATCGATTTAAGGATTATAAGATCAATTCAAATCAAATCAAAAAGTCATTTATTCAGTTTAGGCCCTGGCAGGCACTTATGAACGTTAAGTTACATGTTTGAATCTACCACCGGCTCGTAATTACACTTCAACTGAGAAGACTCCGGCAAGAAACTCAGCAAGGCATTTTTTTGTGGATCTTTCTTTTCATATTAGGTTACAGTTTATACAGTTTACAGTTATAGATATTATATTATTATCATCATCATCATCATCATCAGCCGTATGACGTTTTCTTCACTAGACGTAACGAGTTCTTTGATCATTCAGCTATCGAGTGGTGTAATTACATGTCGTCATATGTAACCAAACGATAGCGATTTTGTAGCTACATATTTATAGCGATGATAGCTCAGTGTTTAGCGCGGTTGGTTCGCATGCCGAAGGGCGTGGGTTCAAACCCCAACAATGAGCTTGAGCTGCCGGTGAAGCAAAACATCGTGAGGAAATCATTGTAAGGTGGTAGGGTACGTTTTAGTACTCTGCTGGCTAGCTACCACCATCAAGTTGAAAATCTGCCGCCAAGCATCTAACGGTGTGTTCCGGCAGCCTCACTTGAGAGCCAGTTCCATTCCAGGCTTGGTGTGCTTTACCATCTTCGACCACACCGTCACTTAACATCAGGTGAGGTCAAACACCAAGCCAGTCAGCTATAAAAAAAGAACTGTATCCCCCATTTTGTTATCATCGGTTTTCGGAATTGCCTCCCACTACGGAAGCAAATTTAAAGACGTATTCACGTTAAAAAATAAATCAAAATCAGTTTAGCCGTTTGGGAGCCACGATGCAACAGACAGATACATACCTATCTAAATATAAATAACTCAAAGGTGACTGACTGACATAGTGATCTATCAACGCACAGCCCCAACCACAGGACGGATCGGGCTGAAATTTGGCATGCAGGTAGATGTTATGACGTAGGCATCCGCTAAGAAAGGATTTTGATTAATTCTACCCCCAAGGGGATAAAATAGGGGATGAAAGTTTGTAGGACACTTTGTCAATATTAAACCGATCGGGCTGAGACTTTGCATGCATAAAGCTATATATAACTTTATATACCATTAAGTATGATATTCATAAATGATAAATATATAATAACTAAAATATATTATTAAAAGGAGTCCCTTTAGGCAAGGTAAATGTTACTTACCATCCATGTAGGGTTTCTGCTTCTCCTCAGCCAAAGTAGCCATGATATCCATGAGCCAGATGTAGACAGCGTCACGGTCAATCTTGCTGAAATCCTTCACGTAAGCTGACATTATCTCCACCAGTTCTGGAACAAGCAAATATAGACGATAAAACCTTTATGTACAGAAAACATCAGCTGCCGTGGTGGTGCCGGCGTAAGAATAGTACCCCACCCTCTCTACCCGTGGTTGCCGTAAGAGTCGGCTAAGGGATGTAATCCGGAAGATGGGCAGCAGCGTCTTCCTTGAACAATCACACCTCACTGCACTCGCTAACCCGCCTGCCAAGCGTGGCGAGTATTGGCAAAACCCCCCCAGGAGGAGGCCTATGTCCAGCAGTGGACGTCCTATGGCTGATGATAATGTGATGTGACAGAAAAAAGACTTCTTCACGCTGACATTAGTAAACAGGACAAGTAGTTGAACGGCACACTACCACCCATTCCTCGTGAACGTGCCCAGTATTCGTACGCAACGATTCGGCTCTACTTTCTTGATGCGTACAGCTTTGTTTACCATCTTCGACCACACCGTCACTTAACATCAGGTGAGCAGTGGTCAAACAACTAGCTACTATATAAACTATATGAAAACTATTAAAAAAACCGGCCAAAAGAGAGTCGGACTCGCGCACCGAGGGTTCCGTAGGTATATAAGTCATGTTTTTTTTTCTGTGCTATAAGAAGTTGATTCGTACCAAATTTCAAGATTCTGAGTTCACGGGAAGTACCCTGTAGGTTTTGATTCTCTTGCGAGTGTCGAAAATTTGCAGCACAAACGGCTGTATCTTTTGATTGCGTTGGCTTAGAAGTTTGATTTGTTCACAGCTCCAAGGGACAGTAGACCTGAGTATTTGATATGAATTTAAGCTTGATACCTCCACGCGTTCCTGAGAAAACGGGTCTTGACAGACAGACGGACTACAAAGTGATCCTATAAGGGTTCCGTTTTTCCTTTTGAAGTACGGAACCCTAAGAAGTTTGAGCGGCCGCCGAAGCTTTCCAAGCATCGTAACTGTTTACCATCTTCGAGCACACTGTCACTCAACATTATGTAACCAGTGGTCAAACACCTAGCTTGTCAACCATAAAAGGAAAACATGTACAACATTTTAAATGATGACGTTACACAAAATATGAATATGAAAATACTGAACGCTTCGTGTGAAATTGGGACGGCATAAGCAAATAGGGCGTGAAAAATTAAGTTTGTTAACACGCCGCGCCAGCGCGTTAGGGTGAACGAGCATTAAGGTTCGATTCGCATTGATACAAAAATTAAGCGAAGACCAGCGACCATTTTTAAATATCGCTGCGCAAAAATAAACGTCTACCGCCTAAAATGATTCAACATGTCACATCACATCATCAGCCATAGAACGTCCACTGCTGGACATAGGCCTCCTCTTGAGGAGGGGTTATGCTAATACTCGCCACGCTCGCCACTTAGCAGGCGGGTTGGCGAGCGCAGTTAGCTGTGATTGTTCAAGGAAGACGCTGCTGCCCAGATTACATCCCTTAGCCGACTCTTACGGCAACCACGGTTAGAGAGGGAGGGGTACTATTCTTACGCCGGCACCACCACGGCACACACAACAACACAGATTACATTCACACATAGGCATATTATATATGCATAGGCACAATCAACACTACTTTTCAATTATGGCTAATTTTCTTTTGCAATACCTATATCTTCATTTTCAAACCTACTCGTATATCTATAAAAGAAGAAACTGACAAACTGATTGACTGACTGATCGATCAACGCACAGCTGAAGCCGCTGGCTCTAGAAGCATGAAATTTTTCACGTAAGGGTGCAGTAAGTAAGGTTTTGAAAAACTCCACTCTTAAGGGTGCAAAATAGGGGTTGGAAAATTTAATTTAATAAAAAAAATAATGTCTAGCAATTAAAATGTCAAATCATTTTAATCTAAACTGTGTTTTATTAAACTAAACCAATTAAACTTAAATTATATATTGTGACATTTTTAAACTATTTGAATGTGTGTTTGGGGGTCACGTTCTTACATATATTCATAGTATTTCTTCATTTAAATAGTCTTTCTTTCATTATTTATTATACAGTTATTATATCAGCTTTAATAACTGCTATAGGACACGGTCTGATTCCCACTATGTCCATTTTTCTATCGGGCAGCCAGAAGCTCAAAAATAAGCGACATTGTTTCATGGTAGATGTTCCAAAAACTCGAACGAAACGACTTTATTCCACGTTCATTGTGCGGACTGCTAGACAGTGGAATACGCTGCCTGAGTGGGTGTTCCCTGTTAAATATAATCTGGGTTTCTTCAATTCGAGAGTGAATCGGTATCTTCTAGGCAAGCGTGCTCCATCTTAGACCGCATCATCACTTAACATCAGGTGAGATGGCGGTCAAACGTAAGCCTATCTATAATTAAAAAAAAAAAGCTATCCAGTATGAGCTTTGTTTAGCTTGGAGCTAGAAGGCGCTGTTTGAATTTTTATTAGAGGAGAATAGGGGGATAAAATTCGAAATGAAGACATCCGACAGAACTAAAGTCACCGACATAGCTTAAAGAATTAGGAAGCTGAAGTGGCAGTGAACCAGTCTCATTTCTCGAAGAACTGATAACCAGTGGGGTAGACAAGTTCTAGAGTGAAGATTGAGACAAGCATGCACCCAGCCAGGTGGTGCGATGACCTGTGTAAAGCGGCGGCCAAACACTGTATACAGAAAGCTATTAACCAAATTCAGTGGTGTGCATTAGGAGAGGCCTACAATCAGCAGTTGACAGCAATATGCTGATGATGATGATTGGCTGGAGCTACTATGCCAGCAGACCAGAGCTTGGCTCAGGTAGACACTGGTATGTGGAAATGTGCAATGCACCCCAAATGGGACTTCAATGCAAGACCTATCATCACCCCCATTCAAAATAAGGCTTGCATTTGACTGCCCCTTGTCTAATGTTAATAGAAGATGCGGTCTATGAATGGGCACACTTATCTTTAAAAACCTATTGTTACTCAATAGTAACAAAAGGTGACAAATTTCACTATTTAGCAGTTCATATGATAAAAATTAAATCAAACTATTTTGTTCGAGTTTTTGGCATATCAATAATGAAACAATGACATTTCTTAAAGCTTCTGGCAGTCCAATAGTGGAATGGAGAGGGCGGAATGATATGATGCAAAACTGAAGTGTACTCTCCAAAATACATCTTGCATATGGATGTTAAACTATATTCCTTTGCATACTGTAGTATATTTAAAAGCATAGGTGAAGTCAAACAGCTGTATATAAAAAAAAATAAGTCAAAAGTTTAGATATATGCATTTGAATGATTTTTCTTAAACATGCACAAAATCTACAGTAAAACCAGCAAGTTTGTATACATTTTTTTCCCACTGTAGGGCAAAGGCCTTATTCCATATTGCAACATTTCACAGTTGAGAGAGTTCATCTGCTGCAGTAGGAATCAAACTCTCAACGCCATTACTCCAAACAACATCTTGAATCAAAAAGCTGGTAGATTGAAATGGAACCAGGATACATCTGCCATATGCCAGAAAACCTGGAAAACCTAAGCTTATAACAATATGGACTCCCAATAACAAAAGAACCGTCATCCCAACCTACATAATAATGAATAAAAACTCTACCTTTCATTCAAGAGATGTGAAACTAAACTCTTTTGTCAAGGCAAGCTGGTACCGCATCGCTGAATAACTAAGGACTGGCCGCAAACAAAAGAAATGAACACAATTATTATAAAACAACAAAAAAAACACGATCTAACGTGAAACTAACACCGTAATTGACGTTATTACAGTGTTTTATCGATGGCAAAGTCAGAATAATGAATAAATTATCATTACTAACCGTTTACATGGACGTAAAATTCCTCTGGAGCACTGTCCACTGCATCTATTGCGGCGAAGACGTAAGAGACTATAACATCGTCTACAGCATTTAGATCTGCGTTGGGAACATGGGTGGTGACAAAATCAAAAAGACTTTCTTTTATAATCTGGATTTTATCTTCTGATGCCGCTTCGGTATGCATGTTGATGGAAAAACAATTATTAAAAACACTGAACTAGGCGATTGCAGCGAAATGTCGTCTCGCCTCGAAGGGTAATTTATCACTGCCGACAAATGCGATCCCAGGAGGGAGCCGACCCTATGATTGTTCTAGAAAATTGAATTTCAACGAGGTAAATAGGTGTTTTTCCAGGAAAAACTGGGATGGAGAGCTGAGAAAATCAATACACCCAATGCACTCTTTTTTTTTAAATAAACATTTTTCTATCTGTGGCTTACAGCATATTGGAAACGTCAAATCAGTTTTTGAACGAATTACGAGATACCAAGTTTATTCACAGTTGTCATTTCATATACCAATAATTTTTTTAAAAATCTATTTTACTAACTTCAAATATAATTAATGATAAGCATTAAAGATTAAACTTAATTAAATATTTATCTTCAACAAGAAAAGGCAAGATTAACGTGGAGCTTATTTCTAAACGTATAAACTTGAGATAATTATAAAAGCGGGAAATTTAAAGATTTTCAACACATTTGTCGTAAACATACAATGAAATTATATCTAAAATTATCAACTGACCTCTTGAATCATTTAGATACTTAAAGTCTGTTTGTTTCTCCAGAACATTTGATATAATAAATTGATCTTTAAAATTATGTTTAGAAATACGTACTTATTTGAATTCTTGTTCACATTAATGTTTAATTACCCGTCACCTGTTAGTTAGGTATTGACTTTTTATTGGACACTTTATCATAGTGACATATTTTATATGGGACATATTATTACATTTAAATTTTCATTATATTGACATATGTTATGATTTTGATATTTTCAGTCTTATTTTTTAAATATGAATGGATGAATGATCCGTATCTTTGGTATTATCAATAAATATTTGTACCTATTTGATTTTATCAGTGTTTTAGGAAGTAACGCTTAAGGTACTTATCTTAAATACACCATGCATTCTAGATGCACCATAGGGGCCGTTCAAGTATTACGTAAGCACCAAAGGGGGGTGGGGGAGTCTTTACTTTGCTTATTTTTGACGACATTGGGGATGAGGCGATCTGAATGGTGATAATATCAGCAAAGTCGTATAAATTATGCTGATTGTTTGGTTTCCTTGTTATCGACACACCATGTTTTAGCGAAATGGCTGCTAATTAAACCAATATTTACTTAAGCATAGGAGAGGGAAGCAAGAGCTTTTCTTACTTTTGCTGACAAGCTGCTGTCTTTTGCTGCTTTTTTTGTGGGGTATTAACCCCACCCTCCCGGTGGGGTTAATAATTACTAAAATTCTGCTTACGTAATACTTTAATGGTCCCATAAGTACCTAAAGCTATCTCTTGTAGATAATTACCCAAGTAAATCATACTAATTAATCATTGATATAATCAAAATTATATACAAAAACACTTACTTATTTGAATTCTTGTTCACAATAATATTTATTTAAATGTTACCAATAATTTAGGTAGATACATTGACTTTATTAATGTTTTAGGAAGTAACGATTTAGGTACTAATTTAGAATGCACCATGCATTATAGATGCACTATATAATAAGTACCGAAAGCTAGCTTTTGTTGATTAGTACTCAAATAAATCATAATAATTTGGATGTAATATAATATATAGAGATATTTAACCTTAATAATAATGTATGGAAAAAAAAATACGAATTATCAACATAAGGAGGACAAAAGTTGTTAGATTTAATGTACTGAACACGCTATTAAAAGGATGCTGAATGATTACAAATGACCCTGTATGTCGTACATGTACAGGATTAAAAGCTTAAGGCGTACTAATAACACAAGGGGGTATTTGCATTTAATAAATAAATAAATAAATAAATATTGTAGGACACATTACACACAGCGCCATCTGACCCCAAACTAAGCAGAGCTTGTGTGATGGAAGTCAGATAACTGACAGAATACATAAATACTTTTTTTTTTTGTAAATACATACTTATAATACATACAGAACACCCAGACACAGAACAAACAAACATTTGTCCTTGGCGGGAATCGAACCCACGCCCTACAGCTCAGGCAGACATACTCCCAATGAGCCAACAGGGCTGTCAACTATTTGTCATTATGGACAACTTTTACTATGAGCACAACTATAAAATCGTGAAAAAAGGAAGTTTTTCTATGTAAACTGTTAAGTCTTGGCAGCTAATTTTTGTGTCATTTCAGGGCTGTGCCTATAACAAAAGTTGTTCATAAAGATATGTACAATGAGTCCGTTTTGGTTTGGTACACAGCTTATAATTATAACCCTGTATGCTGACGTAACGTCGACAACCCTATTAGCTCATACCGTAAAGTTCTGCTTCGTGAGCTGAATGGCGTGGGTTCGATTCCCATCCAGGACTAACATTTGTGTGACTAATATGGATGTTTGTTCTGTGTGTGCTATAAGTATGTATGTACAAAAAAGTATTTAGGTCTGTAAGTTTCAGCTGTCTGGTTCCTATAGTACAAGCTTTGTTAGTTTGGGGCTAGATGGCGCTGTGTGAAAAATGTACACCAATTTTTTTTTAAATTAAAATTAAATTTGTAACGATACACGTGAAAGTAAGTATCTGTGATTGAAATTTTTCTAAGAGTTTTATTGTCAATAAGGACATGAACTCAACTCAAAATATGTTGAGTGTAGGTAGTTATACACGCATACACACACACATATTACATACATTTACACATACACCCAAACATACACACAAACAACACAGAAAAATATACAACACACACTACATTTTTACATTGTCATTTATTCATCCACCAAGCAGTAGTGTAAGCATTTCTATGTTCCGGTTTGAAAAACCTTTATAAAAATTAATTACTTAATTAGATAGCCTTCTTGGCTCATTCGTAGTAGGTATCTGCTTTAAGAGCTGTAAGGCGTGGGTTCCATACCCACCAAAGACATACTTTTTGTGGTATCAAATGTTTGTTCTGTTTCTGGGTGTTCTATATGTATTACTAGCGACACGCCCCCGCTTCGCACGGGTGCAATGTAGATACTAACGTGGTGCATATGCATGTATTATACATATAAACCTTCCTCTTCAATCACTCTATCTATTAAAAAAACCGCATCAAAATCCGTTGCGTAGTTTTAAAGATTTAAGCATACATAGGGATATAGGGACAGAGAAAGCGTCTTTGTTTTATACTATGTAGTGATAGTGATAAGTATGTATTTACAAAAAAAATATATACCTAAGATATTTGACTGCCATAGTACAAGCTCTGCTTAGTTTCGGGTCAGATGGCGCTGTGTGTAATGTCTTACAATATTTATGTATTTTATTTAAATATAAAACTAAATATAAATAAATATTAGAAATGTTAATGGTATTACCAACATTGGCTCCAGTATCCAGCCTTGGCCCAGTATATTTACGGGACATTTGATTCTGATAGCTCACTACGCAGGTGCCGAACTATTGATCAAAACTTACAAATAACTAGACTTGCCACTGATGTCCTAGGTCAGGGGTAGGCAACCTTTTACGACGAAAGAGTTATACCATTAATATACAAGTTTTTAAAAACCCATTAAAATTTGTGACTGACCTGTCTCTTTTAGTATACCTGCTTCAAGAGCTGTAGGGCGTGAGTTCGATTCCCACCACGACATACATTTATGTGGCGATAATTGTTTGTTCTGTCTGGGTGTTCAGTTTGTGTTTTTTTATTTAAAAAAAAATTGTAGGATACATTACACACAGCGCCATCTGACCCCAAACTAAGCAGATCTTGTGTGATGGAAGTCAGATAACTGATAGAATACATAAATACTTTTTTTTTGTTGTAAATACATACTTATAATACATACAGAACAAACATTTGTTTATACCAAACAAACATTTGTCCTTGGCGGGAATCGAACCCACGCCCTACAGCTCAGGCAAGTAAGTATAAGTATAAGTATTCTATCAGTTATCTGATTCCCATAGCTTTGCATACTTCGGGGCTAGATGGCGTACGATTTCATTTATTTTATTTTATGTATGTATATTGCACATAATATGTGCCGTGGTGGTGCCGGCGTAATAATTGTACCCCACCTTTTCAACCCGTGGTTGCCGTAAGAGTCGGCTAAGGGATGTAATCCGGAAGATGGGCAGCAGCGTCTTCCTTGAACAATCACATCTAACTGTGCTCGCCAACCCGCCTGCCAAGCGTGGCGAGTATTGACAAAACCCCCCCAGGAGGAGGCCTATGTCCAGCAGTGGACGTCCTATGGATGATGATGTGATAGTGCACATAAATGTTTTAGCACATAACGGACTAGAATAAAGATACGTGACGTGTTGCCACGAATTGTCAGGCGAGCCAACACCGATGATTAACGAAAGACTATCAGATGTAAGAAGCTAAAGTATTTAGCTAGAATAATAAACTAATTGGAAGTGGCTGAGACATTTTTTTTTTATCTCTGACAGGCTAGATGTTAAACCTGATGTTAAGTGACGGTGTGGTCGAAGATGGTAAAGCACACCTAGCCTGGAATGGAACTGGCTCTCAAGTGAGGCTGCCGGAACACATCGTTAGATGCTTGGCGGCAGATTTTCAACTTGAGGGTGGTAGCTAGCCAGCCGAGTACTAGAAAGTACCCTACCACACCGGTATGGTTTCCTCGCGATGTTTTTCCATCACCGGCAGCTCAAGCTCATTGTTGGGGTTCGAACCCACGCCCTTCGGCCTGCGAACCGACCGCGCTTACCACTGAGCTATCATCGCTACATAGTACACATGGTCAAAATGGTCATGGATCAATTGCCAATTACCAAAAGTTACGATTATAAAATACAGCGCAACATATCATATAACATAACATAGCGATATAACAAAACTGAAGGCAATTAGAAAACATTCGTGTAACAAATAATTAATTCAAATGAGGTTATTTATACAGGGTCATTTTGTAATCAGTAAGCATCCTTTCAATGGCGTTTTCAGTACATTCAATCCAACAACTTTTGTTCTCCTTATGAAGATGATTCGTATTTTTTTCAATACAATATTCAAAAAAAAAAAATTGTCCGTTCTCTAAGCAAAAAGTAAAAAAAATTTTTAGATACTTATTCAATCCAGTTAATAAATTATCTTACACCGCCATCTATTAGAATTTTATGGAACTCACAGATAATTATACCTCTTTGTCATATAATACACAATAAATAAATATTGTGATTATAAATCTAAATATATGTAACTCAAAGATGACTGACTGACTGACATAGTGATCTATCAACGTACAGCCCAAACCACTGGACGGATCGGGCAGAAATTTGGCATGCAGGTAGATGTTATGACGTAGGCATCCGCTAAGAAAGGATTTTGATTAATTCTATCCCCAAGGGGATAAAATAGGAGATGAAAGTTTGTAAGAAACTTTGTCAATTTTAAACCGATCGGGCTGAGACTTTGCATGCATAAAGCTACTATGACGTAGGCATCTAGCGCGGGTGAAACCGCGAGGCACAGCTAGTTGAGATATAAACTAACCTATCTCTCAAGTTGGATCAAACTGCGCACAGTGTGCAAGATTTGGTTAAAATCGGTTCAGTAGTAGAGGAGTTCATCGCGGACAAACAACGTGACACGAAATTTTTATATATAAAGATTTATTTATTCCGCTGATTTGAAAGTTCGTTATAAAGTTCGTTTGCGTGGTGGTAGGGTACTTTCTAGTACTCGGCTGGCTAGCTACCACCCTCGAGTTGAAAATCTGCGCCAAGCATCTAACGGTGTGTTCCGGCAGCCTCACTTGAGAGCCAGTTCCATTCCAGGCTAGGTGTGCTTTACCATCTTCGACCACACCGTCACTTAACATCAGGTGAGCTGTGGTCAAACGCCTAGCCTGTCAGCCATAAAAAAAGAGGTTTTAGACGAGAAGTATTCGTAATGTAAAGGTATATATTGCATTTTACGGGCAGTTAGTTTTTGGGGATTTCGTAGAGTTTGATAAACCGAGGTAATTTAAGTACTTATAGAGTATTAAGGTTACGCTGTAAAAGGTTTTTACCTCTGGGACCGGTGAGTCGTTATTTTACATCGAAAGAGCCGCAGGTTGCCGACCCCTGTCCTAGGTCATCTAGGTCCGACCTACATATTAATAAACTATTGATCAGCCCTGGTTTCGCGTGTACAAATTGGTACATGAAGCTTAGCGAAGATATTTACTAGATACCAATGAAAACTATACCAAAATCCGTTGCTTAATTGAAAAGAATTAAGCAGACCTACACGCAATATAACTGTAGCGATGATGGCTCAGTGGTTAGCGCGGTAGGTTCGCATGCCGAAGGGCGTAGGTTCAAACCCCAACAATGAGCTTGAGCTGCCGGTGAAAGAAAACATCGTGAGGAAACCATAGCATGGTGGTAGGGTACTTTCTAGTACTCGGCTGGCTAGCTACCACCCTCAAGTTGAAAATCTGCCGCAAAGCATCTAACGGTGTGTTCCGGCAGCCTCACTTGAGAGCCAGTTCCATTCCAGGCTAGGTGTGCTTTACTATCTTCGATCACACCGTCACTTAACATCAGGTGAGCTGTGGTCAAACACCTAGCCAGTCAGCCATAAAAAAAACTATGCTATTAATCTATCACTTTAAATTGTTTTGTTAGAAAGTTAACATTATTTAAGTTCCTTTTAAGTAAGCGTGTTCTATCTTAGACCACATCGTTACTTAACACCAGACAGGTTGTGATCAAATATGAACCTATTCAGTATTAAAATATACACATCATCAGCCATAGGACGTCCACTGCTGGACATAGGCCTCCTCCTGGAGGGGTCTTGCCAATACTCGCCACGCTTGGCAGGCGGGTTGGCGAGCGCAGTTAGGTGTGATTGTTCAAGGAAGACGCTGCTGCCCATCTTCCGGATTACATCCCTTAGCCGACTCTTACGGCAACCACGGGTAGAGAGGGTGGGGTACTATTCTTACGCCGGCACCACCAAATGTAAATAAATATACATACACACATAAACACACACGTTTACCTTTGTTTTTATTGTTGACAAGCTAGTTGTTTGACCACAGTGCACCTGAAGTGACGGAGTGGTCGAAGATGATAAACCTAGTCTGAAATGGAACTAGCTCTTAAGTGAGGCTGTCGGAGCACACTATTAAGTACTTGACGACAGGTTTTCAACTTTAGGGTGGTAGCCAGCCGAGTAATTAGAGAGTACTTAAACTCCATAAAAAAAAAATCTTCACGATGTTTAAAGTCATTGGACTTGAACTCACGCCCACCAGTGATGTGATCCGATCGTGCTAGCTACTGAGCTATCAACTTTACAAAATTGATTTGAACAATTTTTAGACGATAGTCAACCAAATAAATATCGTAGAAAACACAGCGTCATTTGACCCCAAACTAAACAAAGTTAAGACTATGGAAGTCAGATAACTGATAGAATACTTTTTGAGTGTTCAAGGTATATATTTAGTGTATTTCCGATTAAAATCGTTTTCGTTACAATACTGATGAGGATTTAATTATTTTTTTAAATAACACAACAGAAGTCTTTATATCCTCTTCTCGCTGCAATAACCAGTTAGCGACACATGTGTCGCCTGTAAACTAGGCATCCTCAGGACGTGTTAACTCTACGAACGCTCGGCCGAGAATGAGCTCATATAGGCATATAGCTCAAGTGGTTACTGCAGCGAGAAGAGGTTATAAAGACTTTTGTTGTTTGTTGTGTTATTTTATTTTACGTTTATGTCGAATTATATTATAAAATATTACGTTTTCGGATATATAAAAAATAATAGCCGTTAATTTAAAATAAAAATCATCTTAACCAAAACGACTTAAATATATACATTGACAACTCCAAATGAACTTCCGCATAGCCTGAATCAATCAGTTACTCTTTATTTGCCACTTTTTTTTTTGTGCATAGTGGGAATTGAACCCACGCTCTTAAAACATATAATACCAAGTAGCCAACAGGGCTGTCAAACCAATGTCTACTAGAATTAAAAGACTGGAAAAACTGTTGGGGAAAATAAAACAAAACAACTCCAAATAAATATTATATTATAATTAAAATTTTAAAATATAACGAACAATCATTTTATTCCTATAATGACATTAACACAACGCTCAAATTCACAACTACAAATATTTTTCAATTTCATTATTTTTAACAACAAGGAGAAACACGATACCGTGCGTTGCCGTAATAGAAAAAAAAAATTGAACAAAAGCACGTGACCTTTATTTTAAGATTAATAAAGATCCGTAAAAATATTTAATATAAGTTAAAAACAGGGACTTGAAAACAATATTTAAAATAGTTAAATATAACCAGAATACAAGTACCCTATAATAGATTTTGTGCAAACTACCTACGATAGTTAATGTGAAAGAGATAGAAGATTGTCAATTTTGGGACGTAAGACAGTGACAGATACACCAGGCTGCTTAGTGTTTCAACACAAAACGGTTTTGAAATATTAAAGTAGATATTTAAAATATATTTGTCTCTTTTAAATAAAATGTGTTGTCTAATGTAAAACGGCATTAACGTTAATTCGACACGCTAAGTCTTTTTGTTAATTTAATATTTTAAATTAGATTTTCTTTAGTTATGGCATAATGAAATTACACTCATGTTTCGTCATATTTTTTTATGTAAAGAGATGAACGTGACGCTCCCCTGATGGTAAGAGATAACGAATGTACAAAAATAATAACAATAATATATCGTAGGACATTTCACACAGCGCCATCTAGCTCCAAACAGATCAAAGTTTGTACTATAGGAACCAGATAACGGATACAATACATATATTTACTTTTTTTATAAATACATACTTATAATACATACAGAACACCCAGACACAGAAAAACATGTGTGTTAAGTGTGAGCGTGTGTGTGTGTGTGTGTGTATGAGTGTGTGTGTTATGTGCAGCGATACACAAAACTTTGTGTAACAAAACAAATTCCAGGGTATCGCTGCTTGAGCACTCATAACTTTGAGACCTCAACCTCAAAAAAAAATATTTTATCGTTCAATATATTATTTTATTAATGTGATTTTAATTTAAGCAATGTTAATAATAAAATATTTTTATATAAATAAAATAAATCTATAATTACTCTTATTACTACATTTTTGTTTTATTTAAGCGGGATTACTCGCTTTTAATTATGATTATAGACTCCGTCTATAGTTTCGGCCACGTCCGTGGTCGTATTCAAGAAGAAGAAGAAGGAGAATTCTTCTTTTGGTTCAAAGCCGTTTACAACGCGCGCGGGGCCTCATATTTCGTAGTGCGAAGCAAGATGAGGCCGCTCGCGTGTGGTGCTCTGCTTTGTCTCCTTGAAGAACTAGCTTTAAATTATATTAAGATTGTGAATTATATGAAATTAATTTTTAGTAAAATCATTTTACTAAACATAATCGCAAGAAAACCTTTAGTAAAATCAATGTTAGTTATAATTCTCAATCTTTGTATAATTTCGGAATCATTCAAGTATAATGTGAGCAGAATTTTAGTCGATATTAACCCCTTGTCAGCTAAAGTAAGCAAAGCTTACTCCCACCTCTTATGCTTACGTAAACATTGGTTTAAGCAGCCTTATCGCCAGAGCGATCTCTTCCAAGCAAACTAAATATCGATTCAAGCACAAATAGTTAATGAGTGTCAACAAGAAAAATAAACATTTAGCATAATTTATATTGCTGACGTTATTACCATTCAAATCCCTCATGTCATCAAAAATAAGCAAAGCAACCCCCCCGGTGCTTATGTAATACTTAAACGGTCCCTCTAAACTAGTATTTTTTGGTTTTTTATAAATTTTATTGTAGGTATATTAAGTTAGTTACAATATGTTTTGTAAATAAAAGGTCATTTCAATGAGTGTAATTTCATTACAATGATATATATTTTTTACTTTAGAAGATTTGGAAGTACTTAGTACAGTGCAGGTACAAAGAGACACCATTATAGATTACAATTATTACGTTGAATATTAAATTTAAATATTTTTTGTAACACAACCGTTTTAATTTACTAATAATAATAAATCAAATTTACAATAGTTCGAAACGGTTGTTACACAAATTATATAAAATTTTAGATTTTTTAATTTTTATATTTATATAACACACCGACACTGATATACCTAACTAAAATTGTTCGCTATCTAATTGTGCCTTAAAAAGTATAATTGTAATAACATTGTCTATTTACTAACTAAAATATTCCGACGTTGAAACAAAATCACATAGGTAAATTTCTCATAATCGAGTATCACATAAAAATTTTAACTAAGTAATATATGACAATGCGTTGTAAAATAATGAATTAGAAACATTTAGATGCTTATATATGCAATTTATATTTTCTCTTAGACATTTTTGCTATGAAAAAATACGTTTTTTTAATTATTATGAATAGATTCTCTGAATGTGACAACATTTATAAACTTTAGATAGAATCGTGTTTCATATAATAGTTAAGTAGGTACATGTGAAATTAAATGGGTCTGACAAACACATTCATTGCTTTAGAAGTCAAATTAACAGTTACAATTAAATTTATAATTAATAGTATGAAATAATAAAATCATATCTGTTTCTGACATTGTTAATTAATTAAATCAAAGATTATTGTATTTCTAGGTAAAATAAACGATGACAAGATAAAAAAAAATTACTGTAAAAAAAAAAGTTTTTACAAGACAAGACAAGAAATTTTTAACCTTCAAAAAAGTATTTTACATTGCGATATTTCATTATCAATGTACACCTTTGTGTTTTACTTATGCGGGGTTACTCACGTTAGAAATTCTAATTTTAATGTCGGCCATATCCGGTGGCCTTCTTCGAGGAGTCTTCGTATAGTATTTGACCCAAACTATACTCGTAGTCTTTGGGCAAAACTATAGTCGCAGTATTTGACGTAATTAAACGTGAGTAATCCCGCTTAAGTAAAACAAAAACGTGTTAAAACCACGTCAGTTTCCATAATAATCTAAACTATTTCTATAAAATAGAAAGAACTAGATAATCAAATTAACATGGCTAACAAAATAGTTATGTGAAACTAAATCTAATTAATAACGTACTAACATTCTCATAATTTGTGCCGTTGCCAAACTAGTGCAAAGTATCATAATTATATTTGAATTATTATATTTTGATGTTATTTATTTCTTTTATATTTTTTAATTGACTATTTTACATTTTAATGTATATGGCAGTTGGAGATATTTTATTCATATTATTGGAATCATGAGTATTAGTTAAACGATGATTTAATATAAGTAATATGATTAGTATTTTTTTTTTAATTTTAACTCTTCCACTGATTATGTGAGCATATTTCTAAACATTTGTCTCAAAATTAGATTTTTCTACAAAAAGAGTTTTACAAAATGAATTATCTAACATTGATATTAAATTAATAATTGTAGATATTATTGGGAAATACTAGTAATACTTGATTAGTTAGATTTACATTCATTACTAAATAGAAACCAATTATTTAAAATACATCTACAATAAAAAATAACTAACTAATCTTAATGGGAATAGTTCCCTAAAAGCTGGCCCCCATGGCCTAGTTTGAAATGTTGGGCAAAATAGAGGCCATCATTTTGGTCACGCGTGGCATCTAAAATAAATATAATAGAAAACAATACAAACTTGTAAAAACTCTAAAATGTGTAAAAATATGCTTCCATAACTTGTCTACATTAACATAATTATATAATATTGTAAAATTTACAGCAAAACATTAAGTCAAAAGCTAATATTCTCAAAAACATCGTAACTACAGAATATTTCATGTAGTATTTTAATATATTTTTTATTTATTATTACATATATATCAATATATATTATTTTGTTTTATTTATGTGGGATTACTCACGTTTAATTTATATCGGATACTCCGATTATACTACGACTCCGACAACGCGGTCTCGTCTTGCTTCGCACAGTAACTCGCGCGATCGTTGTACAGAACTTTGTCACCATGATGAAAGTTATCGGATGTAACCTAAACTATAGTCGAAATATCAGATATAATTAAACGTGAGTAATTCCATATAAGTAAACCAAAAAATTTGACAAAAACCACGTCAGTTTCCATAGTAAAATATCCATTATAATAATATTTATTTTATAATTCGTACAAAATCAAATTGTTATATAAAGCGTATGTTTTTTTTTCAAATTAATTATACCTTATATTATTAATATAACGTACATAATCTTTAGATATGGACATTTCATTTTATTCTTGACAATTCCAATTTCTTTCATCCGATAAAAACGTAGATTGATCTTTATTTATTCATTATCAGCTCGGAAAAATCCAAACTTTACATTTCACACACGTTCAAAATATTTAATACACATTCACATTCAGTAACATATATATCAATAAATATTTAAATGTAAAAATATCGATATAATATTAAATAGTCACATTTACTCGACACAGCTTCAGTTATTGCTTGAAAATTATAATTATATATAATACAATACAGTTTTGAATTATAAATATTGCTTAAATATTTTAATTTCGTATTGAAGTTTTTTTGCTGTGAAATAAATCAATAGCACTTACGCATTTTTAAGCTTTGTTTTATCAAAAGCTTTTCCTTTGATATTTTTTTCTTTTATAAAACGTCAGATCTTTATAAAACACAGTATGATATATTTATATACTAACAGGGATAGAAACTTAAGGTATGCTGAGTTTAAAGGGGGCCATTGTTCTCACCATTATGAATCTAACTAATACCTTTATACGAGCAATTCTTGTATATATATATATATATATATGTATATAATCTGAATCTCGGAAACGGCTCCAACGATTTTCATGAAATTTAGTATGCAGGGGGTTTCGGGGGCGATAAATCGATCTAGCTAGGTTTCATTTTTAGAAAACGGAAAAATATCATCCAGGTCATCCAGGTACTAACTTTTAATATGAGCAGAAACATTTGAACTTGTGAAAAATAAAAATCAGACATTTCTTTAAATAAATACATATAGTAGGACATTACACACAGCGCCATCTGACCCCAAACCAAGCAAACATAAAATATAAATATCTAAATGTACCAAGTAACGCATTAAATTCTTTATTTAAATTGCGTACATGTCTTTTCTACCAAATTATCTTCTACCCACTTTCTTCTCGAAATAGAACAAGTAAAATTTTAACAAAAACAAAAACAAACGTCATATGGTTTTCTAATGGATGCCATTTTCAGAACTGGACCACACAGGAAGCACCAGCTTTCAAATAAAAAAAGAATCATCAAAATCGGTTCAACCAGTCGAAAGTACCGAGGTCGAATTGAGTACTTCCTCCTAAAAAGAACTGTAGGTAAACCGCAAAATTGGGGAGGTGAGCATTAGCACGGTCGTCTGGTTCAAACCCCAACAATGAGTTTAAGCTGCCGGTGAAGGAAAACATCGTAAGGAAACCATAGCATGGTGGTAGGTTATATTCTAGTACACGGCTGGGTAGCTACCACCCTCAAGTTGATAATCTGCCGCCAAGCATATAACGGTGTGTTCCGGTAGCCTCACTTGAGAGCTAGTTCCATTTCAGCATAGGTGTGCTTTACCATCTTCGACCATACCGTAACATCAGGTGAGCTGTGGTCAAGAACCTGGCTTGACAACCATAAAAAAAATAGAAATTAAATAAAAATTAAAAATACTGCAAGAAAGTAATACAATAGAAAAGTCTAATTCTGATGATTGAAAGGGTTAAAATCCAAAACTGATTTTAAAATTCCAATTTCGTAATGTTTTTCTTATTTTCTTATTACAGACTTGGCATACCCACTTTATATCAAGTATATATTTTTATTCGCGTTCTTTTTTTGATATTGTGAAGCGTTTTATTTTTCAAATTTACGGTTCTCTTTAAGCTTTATAAGTGGTTGTGTCTCGCTCAGTTGTTACTCATCTCACAATACTGTCATCGTTGGCGTACAGGGCCCGCTATAGCTTGTCAAGTATTGACATCGTTGCCGTACAGAACCCGCTATTACTTGTCATGTATTGACATTGTTGGCGTACAGAGCCCGCTATAGCTTGTTAAATATTGACATCGTTGGGGTACAGAGCCCGCTATAGCTTGTTAAATATTGACATCGTTGCCGTGCAGAGCGATCTATCGCTTATCAAGTATTGACATCGTTGACGTATAGAGCCCGCTATAGCTTGTCAAGGATTGACTTCGTAAACGCCAGTTTAATGTAAATACACTCTTCACTACTATTTTTCAATTTTTTTCGTATGAGGAGAACACTGTAAAAATCCAGTATCTATTATTTTCATGGTAATCTTTTTATTTATTGAGGGTTTTGATACGGTTTTAAGTATAATGAAGTGGCTTTATATCAGCAGATTTATGTTTACCGTTTATCGTTTGTTGTTGTTACCGTTGTTTAACGATCTATTTGCTAGCAAAGCATAAATTTGATTCAGTTTTGAAAAGTAGAAGTCTAGAAGAAGAAATCAAGTCCTGATGTCAATTTTCTTTAAGTATAACATACCATTGCGAGGATTATTTTTTGTTGATTATAAAATTAAACGCTGGAAGTAGCCTGCTGACTGCTGTGGTCAGATAGTATGGAGTTGAGGTCCGGTTCTCGAAGCATAGGTGGCGTGCCGAACGGGAAATCCTGTAAGAATAAGCGAGTAGGTGTCATCAAAGATCGTTTTTAACTTTGGGTTTGAATTGCCTTCGCAAGTTACAGCGGTGTTTATGGGTTGATCAGTAGAGGTAATAAGGAAATTCTAAAAAGGTTCGCATTTGACCACATCCTGCCTGATGTTAAGCAGTACTACTGCTAGTTAGGGGATCAGAAGCCGCATCCTTGATTGTGTTAAGGGTAGCAAAAAACTTAGGTCTTGACGATATTCTTACTGACTTATGACTTATTGTACCTACCTACCAATTAGATTTTGTTGAATTTGACATTGTATTTGAATATGACTTTCTATTTTAATTTGACATTGTATTTGTACTTGACATGTTATTTAGCTATTCTTATTATTAACCAATCTATGATATTAATGTAATTAATTAATAGTTTTTATGTCAATAAAAAAAATTAGAAATTGAATTAATTGTAATTTTCTCTGTCTCAACTCTACTATGCCCAAGTGGGTGTTCCCTGATAGATACCATTGAGGTGCTTTTAAGCTGCGAGTGAATTGGTTTCTTTTGGGCAAGCATGCTCTATCGTAGACTGCATCTTCGTTTAACCTAAAGCGAGATGTTGGTCAAACGTAAGCCATTATTTAAATAAAAAACACGGACAAGTGCGAGTTAGACTCGCCCACCATTCTGTACAAAAATTACGTCGTAAAAATAATTAAACCCCAGTTTTAATTTGTGCTAATGAAGCTCTTTCATGTACCCCACATGGTTAACTCACTTTAAAGTTTGGACCCTCATTCCTCGCATAAAGACCCTTTTTTTTCGAATTCGCCTTTATGTGTACATTAAGACAATGCTTCTTTCCATAGTTCTAGCTTAACGGGAAGTACCCTATAGGTTTTGATTCCCTTGTGAACGCGAAATTTGCGGTTTTTTGCGACATAAACGGATGTAACTTTTTTTAACGATAACTGAGAAGTTTGATTTCACAGCTGCAAGGCACTACAGGTCTGCGTATATGGTTTTATTTTCAACTCGATACCTCCAAGCATACCCAAGATAGAAGATCCTGACAGACGAACAGTTGGACAAAAATAGTAATCTATTTAATCCTGCCTTCAAAATGCCTTAAAATGTTGAAAGTTTATAGAGTGGAAGTTTTTTTTAATGACTTTTGCTGTTGGCCATTTGGCCTCTACAGCGTCACCGGACTTTGTTAGAGTGGAAGGTTACCTGTGTGGTATGCGCGCGCGGGGCAGGCGGCGCGGGGGGCGGGTCGCGGGGCGCGCGGGGCGAGGCACACTCAGCGCACTCTACCCCCGCGCCGCCCGCACCCCGCGTCCCTCGTCCTGACCGACGCGACCACCACTCTGGCATACAACTGGGGACAAAAAAAGACAAAACATTTCATTTTTTTTCTTTATTTTGGCATCGCAATTGTTTTATCAGGGCGAGCGAAGCGATTCCTAACACTATACCACAACCTGAGCATTTTTGTGGTACACTTTACTGAAAAACTATCACGCCTATAGATTTGTGCTTTAACATAGTAATTTAACTTCATATCTAGACTGTACTACTAACGCCATCTGTTAGAAAACTAAAGAGTTAACATCGCTGAACTAAACTCAATACTCCAATACATCGTTATTAATCTACTTAATACTAGATGACACCACTAGAATCAGGTTGTAAAACTGTCTTAAAAATTATTACCCGTTAGAAAAACTACGCGAGCCCTTACTAAGTTTAGTTTTTTGCTAGTTATGTTAAAAGATGCACGCAATAGTTACGCAAGATGTACGATGTGCGAGCAAGGCAGCGAGGCGAGCGGCTCAGGTTGCTCGGCGAGCGGGTCGCGGCAGCGCGCACACTGCGGCGCGACCCACGCTGCCGCGGCACGCTTCTGCCGCGCGGCAGCGTTGTTGTCTCCCAGTGCCGTGTAAATCTCGGCCAGTCTCAGTCTCACGCGACGTACCAGCATCTGTTCAAACGAAACAATCGGCTTAAAAGTAGGCTACAAAAACGTTAAAAAACCTTGTCAAGTATTTATCGTTGGTGTACAGGGGCCCACTATCACTTGTCAAGTATGACATCGTTGGTGTACAAGGCCTGCTATAGCTTGCCAAGTATGACATCGTTGGTGTACAGGGGCTGCTATAGCTTGTTAAGTATATAATATATCGTTGGCGTACATATCACTCAAGTATGGCATTGTTGGTGTACAAGGCTTGCTATAACTTGTCAAGTATTTACTTCGTTGGCGTACAGAGCCCACTATCACTTGTCAAAAATGATTTCGTTGGTGTACAAGACCCGCTGTCGCTTATCAAGTATGACATAGTTGGCATACAGAGCACGCATGATCACATGTCAAGAATAGCATTGTCTGTGTACAAGGCCTGCTGTAGCTTGTTAAGTATTTACTTCGTTGGCGTACAGGGCCCGCTATCACTTGTCAAGTATGTTATATCGTTGGTGTACAGGGTCATTATCACTTGTCAGTCAAGTATGACATCGTTGGTGTACAAGGCCTGCTGTAGCTTGTGAAGTATGACATCGTTGGTATACAAGGCCTGCTGTAGCTTGTGAAGTATGACATCGTTGGTGTACAAGGCCTGCTATAGCTTGTCAAGTATTTACTTAATTGGCGTACATGGCCCACTATCACTTAAAACATCGTTGGCGTACAGGAACGGAGTCATTAATGTACCTTAGAACCAACAGAAGTAGCGACTTCCAATAGCCGAGTGTTAAACTCGAGTGGGCGACAGTTGCAGATGCGACCTTGAAGTCTCAGCGCCTCGAGGCACCGGGCCGCCCCGTCCATGGCTTCCATTTGGGCCAGCCTGTCTCCTAATGCTTGTCCAGCGCCCATTGCGATCTCGTAATGCCTGGGAAGAATACATATAGCATTAAAGTGATACCACTTTTCGTGTAATGGGCCTGTGAATGGACCTCCACGATCGTGTAATTTCACGCCTTTAGATTACTTTCTTTGGAGGTATGTGAAGTCACTAGTATATGCCGATAAACCAGAGACGTTGGACCATTTGTAAGTCAACGCACATCACACATCACATCATCAACCATAGGACGTCCACTGCTGGACATAGGCCTCCTCCTGGGGGGGTTTTGCCAATACTCGCCACGCTTGGCAGGCGAGTTGGCGAGCGCAGTTAGGTGTGATTGTTCAAAGAAGACGCTGCTGCCCATCTTCCGGATTACATCCCTTAGCCGACTCTTACGGCAACCACGGGTAGGGAAGGTGGGGTACACCACCACGGCAAATATATAATAAGCCTGTATAAGTAAGACAATTTATCAGGTTTGAACACGTTACATATGAAACGTATGACAAATATTCTAATTTTTCCTAAGTGCTTTACGAACACTCCATTTAAAAAAGGACGGCCATGTCAAACCTGCCTCTTTGTAAAGCTGGGTAAATGAAAAGCCTCTGTAAGTGATTAAAAAAACTTAAGTCTCTTAAGATCCTAGTTATAAAGGTTTCACTGTTTTGTATTACCTGATAGCTTTTCCGATATCACACTTCCTTCGGTACACGTCCCCTGCAATCCTGACAGCGCGAGCGTAGCAACCTTGATCCCCCGCCACAGAAGACAATCTAAGAGCTTCCTGAAATATGGAAAAGTTTATTTGTCTCTAATCGCCATCATCTCGCTCGCCAACCCGCCTGCTAAGCGTGGCGAGTATTGGCAATATCCCTCAGATGATGGCACATCACATCATCAGCCATAGGACGTCAACTGCTGGACAAACACCTTCCCCATGGACATCCATAAAGGCCGGTTGGAAGCGGCTCGCATCCAGCGCGTTACTGCGGTCTAACAGTGTGTTCTGGCAGCCTCACTTGAAAGCCAGTTCCATTCCAGGCTAGGTGTGCTTTACCATCTTCGACCACACTTAACATCGGGTGAGCTGTGGTCAAATACATAGATAGTCGAACCAAAAAAAAAAAAACAAACTTAAAATTCTTTTTCGAACAACACTTACGTTACAATAATCGTGTGCGTCTCCCAATTCGCCCCGGGCCCGTAGCGCAGCCGCCATTTGTAGCAACGCGATCCTATGATGGCGAGTGTTAAGGTCGAGGGCGCGCGGCCCTCGGCCCAGGTCGCAGGCCCGGGCTGCGCATGCCACTGCACGTTCTGCGTCTCGGAGTCTCCGCCATAGCTCCGACAGCCCCACGTACACCTGGAAAAAATTAAGCTTTAGTTTGACCGCCAACTTGGACCAAGCTTCCAAGTTCCAAACTTTACTCCTAATCTGATCTAAAACTGTTTCGTGTTCACAGCTCAATGCCAAAGCATTACGTCACGCTTGCTTAGGGGTCGTTCAAGTATTACGTAAGCACTAAAAAGGGAAATCTTGCTGCTAATTAAACCAATGTTTACTTAAGCATAGGAAAGGGAAGTAAGAGCTTTGCTTACTTATGCTGACAGGGGGGGGATAATAATTAATTTCTGCTTACGTAATACTGTGGTGCCGGCGTAAGAATAGTACCCCACCCTCTTTACCCGTGGTTGCCGTAAGAGTCGGCTAAAAGATGTAACCCGGAAGATGGGCAGCAGCGTCTTCCTTGAACAATCACACCTAACTGCGCTCGCCAACCCGCCTGCTAAGCGTGGCGAGTATTGGCAAAACCCCCCAAGAGGAGACCTATGTCCAGCAGTGGACAACGTATGGCTGACGATGAATACTTCTAATCCATCATCATATAATGAATATAATGAATCCCTTACTAATGATTATAGTTACCTGTAGCAGTAGTGTGTTATCTGGCTGCGCCTGTGCAACAGCAGCTGCTTTTTGGAAGCCATCCATGGCCTTGGAGAAAGCCCCCAGCTCCATGCTGACCCCTGCCACCGTGAGGTGCACGCAGCCAGCAGTGGAACCTCCACCGCAGTCGTTGTACAGAGCATGACGGGCGTATGATAGTGCCCTGATCAAGAAAAGTGTTTTTTAAATGTAATATGACAAACGAGATGCTTTTCTGGTAAAAGGCAACGCCTGTCCATGACCACAGAACAGAACTTTGAATAGCAAAACAAAATCCAGGGCATCGCGACTTTTGGTGGTTAGTCTCAACAGCCCTGTAATTCCGCTAGCTGCCAGTACCATTCAAACCGGAACACAGTAATGGTTGGCGACAAAATATCTGGTACTGCGGTGGTACCTACCTAGATGACTTCCTGCTAAGAATATATACCACTAAGTGCATCTGCATAATTATTCGATATCATACACTTTTTTGATTACTGAATAGGCTTGCGTTTGACCGCCAAATTGCTTGATGTAAAGCGAAGATGCGGTTTACGATGGAGTACGCTTATGTAGAAGAAACCGATTCACTCGCGATTTGAAGGCACCCAGATTGTAACTATCGAGGAACACAAATTCCTCTGTGTGTATAATGAAAGTAGAATCAAACCGTTTTGTTCAGGTTTTTGGAACATCCACCAATAAAAAAATTAAACGGTGACGCTTGGCATTCTAATGGAACTGACATGAACATAGGCACTGATAGACATGCGCGTGCTGCATGCGGAGACTGTTCCATCCCACTCATCTGTTCAGACAGTGCTCAGTATGCCTCTACGTCCCAGGCCATTCATGGCCATCGCATGTCTCAAAATCAAAATGAGAGCCAAAGCAGAGATGTCCTGGACTTTGTTTTGTTACTCAAAGTTCTGAGTATCGTTGCAATGGTCATAGCGTTATCTTTTACAATCAGCAGAGCGTACTGTTCGTATCATTACTTTTTTAAATAGGTGACAGGCTAGAGGTTTGACCATAGCTCACTTGATGTCGAATGACGGTGTGGTCGTAAATGGATACGTGAATGAATAATTAGGAGCTTGTCGGCAGATATTTAACTCTCGCGTGACAGCTAACCAGCCTTGTACTAGAAAGTATACCACCATGCTATGGTTTTCTTAAGACGCGACGTTTTCCTTTACTGGCAGCTCAAGTTCATTGTTGGGGTTTGAGCCCTTCGGTATAAGAACGGACCACGCTGACTAATAAGCTATCATCGCTACATAAAATGTAAAAGATTCTGACACCAGAAGAAACGTCTGAAACACTCACCTGTCCAAGCCGCCCAGGGTGTGATGTGCTCGCGCCAAATTCAAGTACGCCTCCGCCCTCATTGGGGCAGAGTCCAGCTCCTCGGATATACTCAGCTGACGAGTGGCGAACTCTAATGACTCGCTGAAAACAAAATGACGAAAATGAGCTTTTTTTTATTACATATAGGCTTGCGTTTGACCGCCATCTCGCCTGATGTTAAGCGAAGATGGTTTACGGTGGAGCACGCTCGCCTAGAAGAAACCGATTCACTCGCGACTTGAAGGCACCCAGATTGTATCTATCAGAGAACACCGCACACAAATTCCATTGTTTAGCAGTTCGTACAATGAAGGTGGATTCGAACCTTATAGCTTCTAGAGGCTTGGAGCTTCGGAAGTAATAATTTTAGTGATAGAACTGGTAATTTAAATGTGGTATATAGTCAGCAATATAAGATGGAATACCAAACGGTCAAATCGATGTTAATCTAAGGTGAATAATGACAGCCTTTTTGGCTCATTGGTAGTAGTATATCTGCTTTAAAAGCTGTAGGGCGTGGATTCGATTCCCTGCCAGGACAAACATTTTGTGGTATAAACAAATGTTTGTTATGAGTCTGGGTTGTCTGTATGTATTTACAAAAAAAATAAGTATTCTCAGTTCATAATAAGTATCAGTTTCCTGATTTTAATGGTACAAGTTTTGCTTAGTTTGGGTTCAGATGGTCGCAATGTCCTACGATATTTATTTATCGGGGCGAGTGAAGCGAGCCCTAACACTATCCCACAACCTGAGTATTTTTGTGGTACTATCACGCCTATAGATTTGTGCTTTAACATAGTAATTTAACTTAATATATAGATGTTATCTGACAAAAATAAATTTAGGCCATAATAAAAATGAACATTAATAATTTTGTATTCATTGGATAGAATGTTACTGTAGTACTAACGCCATCTGTTAGAAAACCAAAGAGTTAACATCTGCAACAGAACTAAACTCAATACTCAAATACATCGTAGTTAATCTACTGTAATACTAGATGACACCAAATCTATTAAAACTATAACTTACCGGTACTTCCCGAAGTCTATGTGCGCCTGGTAGAGATGACCTAGAAGCGCGAACTTGTCGCTCCTGTGGCGCACCCCTCGCAGAGCTGAGAGCCAAACCTTTACTGCTTGCTTCTGCTCGTTCTGACTGTACAACCGAACGCCTCGCTCGATCTGTCACCAAAAATTTACTTCATTAGTACAGTCATATGAAAAAGTAAAGCTCGAAGGACCAAAGTGTCAACCAAATTATTTAGTTAAACATAAGATAAGCAAGACGCCCTCGTGCCAAGAGATAACGTTTATGACTATTGCGTTTGTAATCAGCGCTTTGAGTAACAAAACAAAGTTTCTGCCATCTTACTATGGAAAGTGACATTTTGACACATTTTTTATTTTACTTTTGCAAATTTTGCTGGGGAATTTAGGCTACTGCAACTCACCATCGAATGTTTAAAAGGAGCCAAAGCAGCGATGGCCGAAGCTATAGTTGGAGTATTTTATATAATTAAGTTGACGCAATTTACAAATTTTGCCCAACGTTTGAGTATGGCCAATGGCCATACAAAGTGGCAATGTGGCCAGAGTTTTGGGGACTATTACCATTGATAGCAACCTTTTAGATTAGATTATTTTATTTAAATATATTTATTAGTCCTTCTGTAGTATTAGAATAACCGTAATATGTATGTTAGGATATGAATTTGTAGATAGTTTTATTTTCTTACCTACCATTAATGTTCTAAACAGGTAAAACATAAGAAAATTGAAAATGTATCTTTGTATTACTTATGCTTATTAAACACAAACTCCGATTATAGTTTCGGCCACATTCAGTGGCCTTCTTCATGGTGACAAAGCTTAGTACAAAGCACGCGCGGCCTCAAAGCGTCTCGCGGCGTGAGTAATCCCGCATAAGTAAAACAAAAATGTGCCAAAACCACGTCAGTTTCCATTGTAACATAAAATGTATAATTTTATTATTTGTCGCATTATCACTTAACATCAGGTCAGTTGTGATGAAAATTGCATCATCATCATCATTTCAGCCGTAGAACGTCCACTGCTGGACATAGGCCTCCCGTTATGAGGTCGTCTGTCCACCTTGTGGGTGGATGTCCTACGCTGCGCTTGCCGGTCCGTGGTCTCCACTCTAGAACTTTGCAGCCCCATCGGCCATCAGTTCTGCGTGCTATGTGCCCTGCCCACTGCCACTTCAACTTGCTAATCCGTTATGAAAGTTGCATGTCTTATAAAAACATGAATAGGTTGGTGCTCACCTTTCTCCTCGCCAGGTACTGGTCGATTCTGGAGCGACATCCGCTGAAGCAGTCCAAGAGGCCAGCAGCTGGAGGCCGGTGCGCGGGACCGAAGCGGGAGCCCCAGCGTGCAGCACCGTTACGGGGCTCCCCCGCGTTGTACTCTTCAGAGAATGGATACACTTCTGGGGAGAACAGATTCATGTTTAACAATCGACCTAGCTGGCCTACCGTCTGGTTTTCAATCTTGAGGACTTGGGCTCGAATCCCACGGCACGCACTTCTGACTTTATGTGTGTATTGCCGATAATTTCAAACAGTGAAGGAAAACATCGTGATGAAACCTACATGTCTAAAAGTACTTAAAAATAAAAAGTTTTCGAAGATGTGTTAAGTCTGACAATCCTTTCCATCCTAAGGTTGCCTGGAAGAGATCGCTTTTAGCGACAAGGTCGCCAGTTGTTACACCTATTAACTAGTTAATTTCTTCTGTTTTATGTAATTTTAAGTGTGTAAAATAAAGAGTTATTCATTCATTCATTCACTTGGCCAGCGTGGTGGCCTGCGGCCACACCCTTCTCACAATAAGGAAAACGACACGACATCAGTATTGTAATCTGAACATATTTAAAAAAAAAAAGTTTTTTGTGTTTTTTTTTTTTAGAGCTAAATTATTGAAAACATATTCCCAATCTCTACGCGATGCCGACCTTCAAATTGCCTCAGAATAAATACAAACAATTCAGCTTGAAAATACATTTTCTTGAATTTGACCTTAGCTCTGCTTCGAAACTGGGTTAAAAATTCGAACCGGTTAAGGCCTAAGTACATGATATACTCAAATTTAAGGGTTTATGTTCAATAAATTTCATGATATAGGTTTTGTGGAATAAACCGATATATAACGGTTTTTGCCACCCCCTTCTTTAAATAGACAATAGACAATATTTTATTATGACATAAAACAAATTTCTTAGACATTAACAAAATAGGTATAACGAAACAAAAGAAATAACAAACAAAGATAAAACAAAACTAAATTACACACAAAGAACAAAGAGAAAGAAATACATTTTATGCCACAAACCAATTAAATAATTAAATTAATTTAATAATATTAATTTTTTTATTAATTTAATTTAATTTAATTTAAATGTGCAATCGTCTTTTGTAGCATCCATACCCGCCCATCCATCCCGCACCCTATCCATATGGCAATGTAGGCACGTACCGCGTCTCGCGGAATAAACCGGTTAATAAAGGTTTAAATAACACTCTTTTAACCGTTACGCTCCGGACGAAATAATCAAAGAAACCGGTTTTTACCGTTATAAATTCGGTTAATTTTAAACCGGTTCCAAGCCTTGCTTTAAAGTATGAATGAACATTTGGGGTCGATGACCGCACTACTCACTAGTAAGTCACTGACCCCCGCTCTGCTGGGTGACTATTATGTATTCTGTGGCGCTACTCAGTTCCGCGCTAGTAGCCATAACTTGGGCTGTTCACACGGACATTTTTAGTTTAAATTATTTTTATATTTTTGTTCCTGAAGGGTTCAAACAAAAAAATACGGGTATTTTTATTTTCATTCAAGTATACGTATGCAAAATTTACGCACTCTCTTAGCGGTCATCCAGTTATTACACGCATTGAATAATGAGCTGAATAATCTAAAGCTAATGAATAATCGGCTATGAGCTTGAGCTGCCGGTGAAGGAAAAACATCGTGAGGAAACCATAGCGTGGTGGTAGGGTACGTTCTAGTACTCGGCTGGCTAGCTACCACCCTGCAAACGCACCCTGCTATTCCCAGTCCCATTCCAGGCTAGGTGTGCTTTAACATCTACGACCACACCGTCACTTAACATCAGATGAGCTGTGGTCACACACCTAGCCTGTCAACAAAAAAAAACTGACTTTTTCAACGCGTAAAAATGCAAAGTTGTTCGTTGACGGCCCTCCGATATAATTAAACGTAAATAATTCCGCATTGTGCCGTGGTGGTGCCGGCGTAAGAATTGTACCCCACCCTCTCTACCCGTGGTTGTCGTAAGAGTCGGCTAAGGGATGTAATACGGAAGATGGGCAGCAGCGTCTTCCTTGAACAATCACACCTAACTGCGCTCGCCAACCCATCTGCTAAGCGTGGTGAGTATTGGCCCCCCAGGAGGAGGCCTATGTCCAGCAGTGGACGTCCTATGGCTGATGATGTGAAATAATTCCGCATAAGTAAAATAAAAATACATCACAGATATAACGCGAAACATGACTTCAGTCACACCTGGGCGAGTGACCCGGGTCAAGCGATGCGAGGTCGGTCGCGTGTCCTTCAGCGTGACCTCACCTTGCGTAGTTTCATCAAGATGATGCCGCGACGGGTCAGGCGAACTGAGCAGACGCGTTGCCGACAGCTGATGCGCCGGCACCCCGCTGCAAAAACGATATTTAACTTTTACTTGAAGGTAGATTTTTTTAGCAGGAGGTCGTCTAGGTAGGTACCACCGCAGCACTAGATATTCTGTCGCCAAGCAGTAAACATTACTACGTTTCGGTTTTAAGGGCACTGCAGCTAATAAAAAAACCGACTTCATGAACTTTAGGCCAACTAAACGCACTGCTCCAATAAAACATCATCGACGAAAACGAAAATATCATCGAAGTATACAATTATTTGATTTTTGTTAATTTCGTTTTCTTATTGATGCCATTGTCAGAACTGGACCAAATTGAAAGCTTTCAAATGAAAAATGAATTATCAAAATCGGTTCACCAAGTCGAAAGATCTGAGGTAACAAACATTTAAAAAAAACAGTCGAACAGTTGAGAGCCTCCTCCCTTTTTTGAAGTCGGTTAATAAAAGTGTTCAAGATATTATATTTGATGTAGTCGATTCATGTTACAACAGTGACGAGGATTTATGTCAAAAAATTTAAATTTTAAAAATATCTTTGTGGTAGATTTCCTTAGCAGAAAGTCGTCTAAGTAGGTACCACTGCAGTACCAGATATTCTGCCGCTAAGCAGTAGTGTGTAAACATAACTGTATTCCGGTGTGAAGGGGTACTGCAGCTAGCGAAATTACAGGACTGTTGAGACTAACCATCAGTCTCAAAGTAATGAGCATCAAGTCAGCGATGCCCTGGACTTTGTTTTGCTGCTCAAAGTTCTGTGTATCACTGCAATGGTCATGGACTTCATCTCTTATCATCGGGAGAGCGTCTCATTTTTCTTATAACGTTTAGATTTAAAAAAAACTCTCAACTCACCCGAGGAAGTCCCGCGACTCGATGGAGTCCCATGACATTTTCTGCGGGTGCAGTCGGCAGGGTCACCTGACCGACGGCAACATTGTCATCTCTGTCTCCCCCAGCTTGGAAACTCTCTGAAAAAGAAGGACGGCTATAGTGATCAGTGCTACTACTATAGTAGAGCTGAACAGGGATTTAAAATACTCATGATTTGAAAAACTTTTTTTTTCTTGGAAGAGAGTTTGGCTTTGCGTTTCCTCTGATTTTGCCAATGATAAATTCAGTATACAATTATGATAAATTTAAAAACACCTCAGTCTTGGAACAGAATACCAAATTTGGATTCGACCAGACCTGTGGAAGATTCTCAGATACTTTTAACTTGAAAAGAGACAGATTTTCTTAAATCATAGCTAAGTTAACTAACACTCTCCATCAAACCACCTTTCAAACAAAAAAAAACAACTTAAATTAAAATCGGTTCAGCCGTTTGAGAGCTACGTTTTTTTTGTTTTTATTGTTGACCGACTAGGTGTTTGACCACAGCTCACCTGATGATAAGTGACGGTGTGGTCGAAGATGGTAAAGCACATCTAGCCTGGAATGGTACTGGCTCTCAAGTGAGGCTGCCGGAACACACCGTTAGATGCTTGACGGCAGATTTTCAACTTGAGGGTGGTAGCTAGCCAGCCGAGTACTAGAAAGTACCCTAGCACCACGATATGGTTTCCTCGCGATGTTTTCCTTCACCGGCAGCTCAAGCTCATTGTTGGGGTTTGAACCGACGCCCTTCGGCATGCGAACCTACCGCACTAACCACTGAGCTATCATGGCTACGTTGCCACATACATACAGTTTTGGGATCGCAGTTGCGTAGCTATATCGTGGACACCTAAAAATAATCGCATTAAGAAGTTCGTAGAATGGGGGCTGGATCGTAGTGTAGTATGCTACAGTACTTTTAACTTACCCAAATCAACCGCTCTTAAATGCCAATGTATCCATTTCATTGTCTCTGGCCATCACTATGAATATAGAGATTCATCTTGCTGTGCTGTTAACCTGTAATGAGACACCAATTTGATTAGGTATTGTTAAAAGTAATGAGACGAAACGCTCTCCTGATGGTAAGTTTATATACATACATACATACATAAATTATAATCACGCCTCTTTCCCGTAGGGGTACCAGAGACCACTTCTTCCCACTTGCTACGATCCTTACATACTTGTGTCGCTTCGTCCACTTTCATTATTCCCTTCATACATGCTCTTCGGTTTACGGTACTCTTGACCTGGTCTTTTTTCAAGACGTCCCTGATTTGGTCTCGAAACGTCCGCCTAGGTCTACCTCTTCCAACACTTTCATTCACACTCGCCTTATACACTATTTTCGTCAATCGTTCTTCATTCATTCTCTCGACCTGGCCAAAACATCTCAGCATACCTTTCTCAATTTTTGTCACTACATCTTCTTTCAGACCATCTCTTTCTTTTCTTATCCTGTCAGTTTAACTCAGTTTATGTTTATATCAATGTTTATATGGTAGTTTTGCACACACTTAGGTACTATTGTACCAAGCACAAGTTCGTTCGTGCATGGAGTACTGCTCGCACCTTTGGGATGGAAATACTAGAGGCGTTGGAGACTAATAAGAAGCGTGCCAAGTGGCTCGTCTGTAACTCCAGTGTTCTAAATTACAAAGCCTTGTACATCGTCGCAAAGTTGCTAGTTCATCGGTTTTTATCGGATTCATTTCGGAGACTGTGCTTCAGAACTACATGGTCTAATTCCCCCATGTCCATTTTTCTATCGGACAGCCAGAAGCTCGAAAAACATCGTTTTATGGTTAACGTTCCAAAAACTCGAACGAAACGATTTGATTCGACGTTCATTGTGCGGACTGCTAGACAGTGGAATGCGCTGCCTGAGTGGGTGTTCCCCGTTGGATACAATCTGGGCGTCTTCAAGTTGAGAGTAAATCGGTATCTTCAACAAGCGTACTCCATCTTAGACTGCATCATCACTTAACATCAGGTGAGATGGCGGTCAAATGTAAGCCTATCGCTACATAGTATAAAACAAAGTCGCTTCCCTCCGTACGCTTAGATCTTTTAATCTACGCATCTGATTTTAATACGATTTCCCTCAATAGACAGAGTGATTCAAATACAAGAGGAAGGTATAATACATGCATATGCACCACATTAGTATATACATTGCACCCGTGCGAAGCCGGGGCGGGTCGCTAGCTTATCTAAATATAGGTAGGCTATAAAATTGTTGTAATTTATTTACTTACTTCTATGTATATAATATATTTCCTTGTATATGTCACTTGCTTTCCTCGTATTATTTATATAGATAATGTTTATATTTAGTGTTATTTATCTGTTTGTCTAAATATTGTTTTTATTGTGTATATTTCTGCATATTTTTTCTTTTTTTATTACCGCCTGTTACTCTCGTGCGTAACGTCACCCGCCGGCCTCGACGGAAGACCAGCGCCGGCTGGTTGCAGTCGGCATTATGCTGAGTTGAGGCCGGTTTGTGGCATAAAATGTATTTCTTTCTCTTTCTCCTTTGTGTGTAATTTAGTTTTGTTTTATCTTTGTTTGTTATTTCTTTTGTTTCTTTATACCTATTTTGTTAATGTCTAAGAAATTTGTTTTATGTCATAATAAAATATTGTCTATTGTCTATTGTCTATTAAATATATATAACTCAAAGGTGACTGACTGACTGACTGACTGACTGACTGACTGACTGACTGACTGACATAGTGATCTATCAACGCACAGCCCTAACCACAGGATGGATCGGGCTGAAATTTGGCATGCAGGTAGATGTTATGACGTAGGCATCCGCTAAGAAAGGATTTTGATTAATTCTACCCCCAAGGGGATAAAATAGGGGATGAAAGTTTGTGTAAAACTTTGTCAATTTTAAAACGATCGGGCTGAGACTTTGCATGCATAAAGCTGCTTTGACGTAGGCATCTAGCGCGGGTGAAACCGCGGGGCACAGCTAGTTATGAATAAAGAAAGTTATCTTATAGCTATGTAGACTTGTGTACGGAATCAACCCAGTCCGGTAAACCTTATCTCTACGCGTGTCTCCGTCCAAACAAAGGTGGCGAAACAAAGAGATTTTCTGAATGAAATCAGAAAACCTGTCACTCAACGAGCCCTTAGAGATGTGATAATCAAAACTGGCCGGAAAGTCAACAAAATATCCGACTTCCCTGTTAGTACATTTGGTAAAAATAAAATAAATATCGTAAGACATTACAAATAGCGCCATCTGACCTTAAACTAAGCAAAGCTTGTACTATGTGTACACCGTTAGGTGCTTGGCGATAGATTTTCTACTTGAGGGTAGTAGCCAGCCAGCCGAGTACTATAAAGAACCTTACCACCACGCTATGGCTTCCTCGTGATGTTTTACTTCCCGGCAACTCAAGCTCATTGTTGGGGTTTGAATCAAATACAAATATTTTATTGATAGCACCAATGTTACAAGTCAATTCCGTTATATCATTACAATATATCATAATAAGAGTTTTATTTTAACACTAATTAATTACATGTCAGTGAATAAAATACAAAATGTCAAAGTATACAAACATGTCAATATAAAAAAATGTTAATATAAAAATATGTCAATATAAAAATATGTCAATATAAAAATATGTCAGTTTAAAAATATGTCAATGTAAAAATATGTGAATATAAAAAATATTTTCCATATAATAAAATGTCAAATAACGCTTTTGCATGTGAACATACAGGAAAACTCAGACAGAACAAACATATATCGTCGCATAAATGATTGTCCTGGTGTAAATCGAACCCACGCCCTATAGCTCTTAAAGCAGATATTCTACCAAATGGGCTACCAGTTCAATCAAATAATTCTAGAGTGTTAGAACACGTCTACCTCAGCGGTTATCGGTTCTGCGACGGATATGTCCCATTGCCACTTCAGCTTGCTAATACGCCGAGCTATGTCTGTGACTATGTTAGTTCTTTTTCGTGTGATTATGTAAAATTTGCCGTGGTGGTGCCGGCGTAAGAATAGTACCCCACCCTCTCTACCCGTGGTTGCCGTAAGAGTCGGCTAAGGGATGTAATCCGGAAGACGGGCAGCAGCGTCTTCCTTGAACAATCACACCTAACTGCGCTCGCCAACCCGCCTGCCAAGCGTGGCGAGTATTGGCAAAACCCCCCAGGAGGAGGTCTGTGTCCAGCAGTGGACGTCCTATGACTGGTGGTGTGGTGTGAAGTAAAATAATAAGTCAATACTAACATTTTATAGTTATACACACATTTATTACAATGTTCACCAAATATTTATTAAGTCGAGTCGTCTCGAACGCTGGCACTCTAGTCTCTGTGAGACGCGGCTTCTCTTCGAGGTGAAAACCCCACTCTGACTACTTCCCTCTCCACTAGCGTCTGATTGGTTGAAGCCGCGCTTACAGACAACGGTACCACGCTTAGTCAATACACCAATTATATTCATTTTAATAAAATAGTATACAATCCAAATTAAATACTCAGTATTGCTAAGATAAGGTTTACGCAAACTTATCCTTTTTTGACCTAGTTAGGTCGTTACGACGACGATCTCGGTCATCTAGATTTTGAAATAGGTCATTGGCTCGATCCCACTACTGTATAGTTTGCGTTAAAGTTCAACAAGATATTTTAGTAAGCAGTTTTTTAATACTAGGTTAGCGCTAATGATGATAATGAAATTTTTAAATATAATGTATATATCTTTTTAATTAAATGACTAGTGAGTAATTATGATTTTTTGACATTTTATTATATAGACAATCATTTTTTATTTTGACATAATTTTTAAATGGACATTTTTTAAATTGAAATTTTTTTTATATTGACTTGTTTGTATATTGACATACTTTATTTGACATTTTGTTCTTAGGGTTCCGTACCCAATGGGTAAAAAGGGACCTTTTCTAAGACTTCGCTGTCTGTCTGTCCGTCCGTCTGTCACCAGGCTGTATCTCAAAAACCGCGATAGACATTTGAAATTTTCATAAATTGTGTATTTCTGTTGCCGCTATAACAACAAATACAAAAAACAAAATAAAATAAATATTTAAGGGGGGCTCCCATACAACAAACGCGATTTTTTTGCCTTTTTCATAGATAATGGTACGGAACCCTTCGTGCGCGAGTCCAACTCGCACTTGGCCGGTGTTTTATTCATTGACATGGTAATCGGTGTTTTTTTTTTTTTTTAATGATATAGTATTTGAAATGATATAACGGAATTTGGTTGAGCATTAGTGTTATCAATATAATATTTGTACTAACGTAAATACTTTTAGTAAAAAAATAAATTAAAAAAAAACCTTTTATTTTTTATTGTCGACTAGCTGTTTGTTACCTGCGATTTCATTCGCGTGAAATTTAACGAAAGGTTTGTTTAGTTTGCAGTATAAAAAATATCCTTTATGTTAATCCAGGCCATAAACTATGTGTGCCAAATTTCTAGCCTGGAATGGAACTGGAAACATAATGTAATTTTAAAATTAATTGTATTCGATACGATGGTGAATTTGTAGCGATGATGGCTCAGTGGTTAGCGCGGTAGGTTCGCATGCCGAAGGGCGTGGGTTCAAACCAACAATGAGCTTGAGCTGCCGGTGAAGGAAAACATCGTGAGGAAACCATAGCGTGGTGGTAGGGTACTTTCTAGTACTCGGCTGGCTAGCTACCACCCTCAAGTTGAAAATCTGCCGCCAAGCATCTAACGGTGTGTTCCGGCAGCCTCACTTGAGAGCCAGTTCCATTCCAGGCTAGGTGTACTTTACCATCTTCGACCACACCGTCACTTAACATCAGGTGAGCTGTGGTCAAAGGCCTAGCCTGTCAGCTATAAAAAAAAAAATTGACTCTTCAAATCCTAACACATCGGCGTGAAGTGGCTAGTCTGTCGGTTTATTATTGAATACATTATGGTGAGTGTGCCCAAGAACTACATGACCTAATCTTGCCATCACCGTTTTATAACAAGACCAGACACTCGGCCAAAAGACACCTTCTTACAGTGGAAAACCCACTAATATTATAAATGTGAAAGTTTGGATGGATGGATGTTTGTTACTCAATCACGCCAGAATGGCTGAACGGATCTAGATGAAATTTAGCATGTAGATACTTTAGACTCTGGAATAAAACATAGGATACTTTTCATCATCATCATCCATTACCACGCGGGTAAAACCGCGGCGCGCAGCCAGTTCCCTATAAACGCACAAAACGTTTCCAGACCACGTTCCTTGTAAGAACTGCTGATGTGTGGAACTCATTGCCAGCGACTGTGTTTCCAACTAAGAACAACCCGGGGTTGTTCAAGAAAAACGTGAATAGGTCTTCCTAGGCAATTGTGCTTCATCTTCGACCATATAGTCGCTTTCCATCAGGTGAAATCGTGCCTAGTCAGATGTAAAAAAAAAAACATAAAATTTCACAATACAAAAATGACAAAGTTTTAATTGTTTGTTTACTATTAGATAAAAACATTATTAAAAAAATTAAATTTAACCAATAACTATTGTTATTTGATTTTTTATCATCTTCATACTTTATCAATTTATTTTCAAAGTGACGTTTAAGTTTAAGTTAATCTATTTAAACTTTAGTACTGAGTATTATGTCATATTTATGCTTTTATGTAATTAAGTTTTTGCTTTGATTGTCTAATTAATTTTGATTGAACTAAAGTTAATTTCGTTACAAATATCGAACGGTCTATTTTGGAAATGCCATTTCTGTACAACATATTTTTGATAAATCATGTCGAATATTCGTCTCTTTTCTTTTTACGAGCTTTTTTTGTTAATAAGATAAGTCAAATATGTAAGGGTACAGAATATATATAAGAAAAAACACGAAAAATCATTACTCACGCTCTGACAGGTGACTTTTTTCTAAACCACTTTGTATAAATCACTTTAAACAGATATCGCGCGCACTCCACGGTTAAAATAATTATTTTATTTATATTTTTAATATATTTATGAGCGAATTTGTTTAGAAAAATAATGTTAGAAGGTTTAATAATGGGGCTAGGTCTTTCTGAAGATCACACCCCAATAGTCGGGGTTGTCGTGAACGGCTAGAGAAAGATGTGGAGTCGACGTTGGGACTAAAAATTTTTTAATATCAATTTAAAAATAATGTTTTTTATTTTTTATTTAATTCATGTCTTTGTTATCATTAGATATTATAACACAATGTCGTCCGCCGCGTCTGTCTGTTCGCGATAAATTTAAAAACTACTAAACGGATTTTCATGCAAGTTTCACCAATAGATTGAGTGATTCGTTAGGAAGGTTTAAGTATAGTACCTGGACGAGCTTTGCTCCGCTGAAAACACGAATAAAACGACGTTTTCTAAAGAAACCTAGCTAGATCGATTTATCACCCCCGAAACCCCCTGCATACTAAATTTCATGAAAATCGTTGGAGCCGTTTCCGAGATTCAGATTATATACCTATATACAAGAATCGCTCGTTTAAAGGTATTAGATTAGATAATTTGTCAAGGTTTTGTCTAAATTGGTCGAAATATGATGATAATTGTTGGAAGAATTCAAGCTGGGAGCTTTCATAGAAAACGCTACCTAATCCCTTTGAGATCTAACAAAACAATGCATGGTGGGATATTCCTCTTTTATATCTCTACAGAAAAGTCTGTGGTGTCATATATCTACCTTTTAGGGATAGCTTACTATACCCATTCTTACTACCCGTGCGAAGCCAGGGCAGGTCATTAGTTATATAAATATTATTACTACACTTCAACTTACTACTTGTATTAATGATAGCTCAATGGTTAGCGCTGTCGGTTCACGCGCCGATGGTTCTAATCCCAACAATGAGCTTGAGCTGCCGGTGAAGGAAAACATCGTGAGGAAACCTTAGCGTGGTGGTAGGGTATTTTGTAGTACTCGGCTGGCTAGCTACCCTCAAGTAGAAAATCTACCGCCAAGCACTTAACGGTGTCTTTCAGCAGCCACACTTGAGAGCCAGTGCTATTCCAGGCAAGGTGATCTAAACCATCTTTGACTACACTGTATCTTAAAATTAGGTAAACTGCGGTCAAACACCTAGCATATCAACCATAAACCATTCCATTCCAGGCTAGGTGTGCTTTACCATCTTCGACCACACCGTCACTTAACATCAGGTGAGTTGTGGTCAAACACCAAGTCTGTCAGCTATAAAAAAAAAAAAAAAACAAGAATATTTTTAGATTTTTTAGATTAAAACCAAATTATTCAAGTTGAAGCTGTTGTTATTACTCGCTTCGCCGATCTTTGGCTTTTTGCTTCAAGTTACTGTCCACTGCCTTACATATATCATTTTGCAGATCCATAATCGACGGTTGCTAACCATCAGGCAACCCATCTGCTTGTTATAAAACCTGTGAAAAAACCACTCAATAAGTTTTTTTTAATGTCAAATTATGGGGACAAACGAGACGCTTTCCTTATGGTAAGAGATAACCCCTGTCCATGACCATTGCAGCGATACACAGAACTTTGAGTAGCAAAACAAAATCCAGGGCATCGCTGCTTTGGCGCGCATTACTTTGAGACTTTCGATGGTAAAACAGCCCTGTAATTTCGCTAGCTACAGTACCTTTTAAACTGGAACACAGTAATGTTTACACACTACTGCTTGGTGGCAGAATATCTGGTACTGTGGTGGTATCTACCTAGACAATATAGGTAGTAACCGTAAAGTTGCCGTGGTGGTGCCGGTGTAAGAATAGTACCCCATCCTCTCTACCCGTGGTTGCCGTAAGAGTCGGCTAAGGGATGTAATCCGGAAGATGGGCAGCAGCGTCTTCTTTGAACAATCACACTTAGCCAACCCGCCTGCCAAGCATGGCGAGTATTGGCAAAACCCCCCATGGGGGAGGCCTATGTCCAGCTGTGGACGTCCTATGGCTGATAATGATGATGATGTTAGGTAGTAACAAACATAAATAGTTGAAAAAACTTCGAAAAACAATACATTATAGCGGCTCTATGCCTTTTTATTCCTTCTCAGCATCCCTATTCCAATACGCATGCGCATTTCCCCGCTTCTTCACCGTTCGGAAATACACACAAATGACACTGTCTCTGTGTTGCTAGTATTGAAAATAATATGTGACCAAAGCTTAAGATGAGTCAAAATATTTTTCGTAGTAATCATAGCAGTAGTTAGCGCGATCGGATCACACGACGATTCAAATCTTGACAATGAATTAGAGCTGCCGGTGAAGGAATACATCGTGAGGAAACCATTGCAAGGCGGTAGATTGGTGGTATATCACCTTAGCAGGAAGTCGTCTGGCAGATAAATAATAATTAATAATATTTTTTATTGCCAAACAAGAAAAAAAAAACAAAACATTTTTAAGGTTACGTTGACTAACTAGGCCTAACTAGACAACGTGGCCTGTGCTATGGGGTTCAAAGCACGAGTTGCTTAAAACAATAGTAAATGAATTTATATATTATTACCATAAACAAATTATATTATTAAAACGGGTTAAAGGGTTGAAGTTAAACATATAATTTAAAAACAGGTTTTTTGACAATTAAAGTTATTGACATAAATAGTGGATGCTTCTGTTATCTTTATGGATAGGGAGACTTGAATGTTATTAGAGTTTCTGTCATATTCGGTGATATTCTGCCGCCAAGCAGTAGTGTGTAAGCATTACTGTAGCTAGCAAAATTACTGGACTGTTGAGACTAACCATTGAAAGTCTTAAAGTAATGAGCGCCAAAGCAGCGATGCCCTGGACTTTGTTTTGCTCAAAGTTCTTTGTATCGCTGCAATGGTCGTGGACAGGCATTATCTCTTAACATCAGGAGAGCGTCTCGTTCGTCTCATTACTTACACATAAAAGATGAGCTGTTATCATCTAGCCTATCAATTTTAAATAAAAAATAAACACACCAAAGTTACTTTCAAGGTGGCAATTTTAAGAATCGTCGTATGGTTGACAAGCTATGTGTTTGACCACAGCTTACTTGACCTTAAATGACGATATGCTCGAAGATAGAATACAACCTACCTAGCCTAAAATAAAACAAGACGCACCCAACGACATCTTATTTGTTAAATTAAATTAATTTATTGTAATAAAAATGACTATTCTAATCAATTATATCTATCTCACAATTAAAAAAATCATTATCTATTCTAAATATAAATTGAGTAAACGACAAAATAAATTCTTAAGATGCCAAAAGTGGTCAAAAATGGTCAAAAAGGTTTATAAATGTCAAAAAGGTTATACAAATGTCAAATCAAATTATACACGTGTCATTTTAAGGAAAATCTAAATCTAAATGCCAAAGTAATAAAATTATACAAATGTCAAAACTAAGAGCAAATCGTCAAATAAAAACATTTTAATGTCATAATCAGTTATCTAAGCAATCTAAGTTTATAGCGATGATAGCTCAGTGGTTAGCGCGGTCGGTTCGCATGCCGAAGGGCGTAGGTTCAAACCCCAACAATGAGCTTGAGCTGCCGGTGAAAGAAAAAACATCGTGAGGAAACCATAGCGTGGTGGTAGGGTACTTTCTAATACTCGGCTGGCTAGCTACCACCCTCGAGTTGAAAATCTGCCGCCAAGCATCTAACGGCGTGTTCCGGCAGCCTCACTTGAGAGCCAGTACTACTCCAGGCTACGTGTGCTTTACCACCTTCGACACACCGTCAGACATCAGGTAAGTTGTGGTCAAACACCCAGCCTAACAGCCATTAAAAAAAAACTAAAATCCAAATGTCAAAATCGTTATTGGCTTTTTTGCCCCTGTCCCATTGGTCAATTAAATTCACAGAATATGTCAAAAAAGTTATCATGATAAGTAGTTTAGAAGTTATGAGGATGAACATACATACACACATACTGATGAAAAACATAACCCTCCCTTTTGCTTCGCCGTAGTCGGGTAATTAGGTTTCAAGAAATTTTACTATATCTAACTGTATTGTTGTTATTGATGTTGCTCACTATATTTCGGAAAGGTTGAATGATTCACCAATCTGACTAATACGGGGTTAGCAGAACGGTTGTACTTCGCTGAATGGGGGGCAATGTACCTACTCTTGGTTTTGAACAACTAGATTAATGCGAAAAAAAGATGTCGTTTATTTGGTGGTAGATGTTCTTAGCAGGAGGTTGTCTAGATACCACCGCTTTATCAGATATTTTGCCGTCAAGCAGTAGTTTGTAAACATTACTGTGTTTCGGCGGTACTTGGAGCGCGTGGCCACGAGTAAGTAGCACATCTTCCCTGCTAGCGTTGATTCACGCAGGTTTAGCGCGCGGCGCGTGCAGGGATGTCGATATCGCATCTACGAACAAATCTTCCATCGATCTTTTTTGTTCGTAGCTTCGCTAACATTAAACCTATAAGACGCGTAAACTTCTGTGTCTTTTTTACACTGACGTGCTAACCCCGCCTGCTCGGCCGGCACTCGCGTAGTGATCGCCGGCAAGCGTCCCCCGCCCCCGCCGCCCACCTCCTCCCACTTGAGTCACCTATATATCGCGAAGATGTTCTACTTATAGATATTTTACTTACTTTGGTTCGGTTTGAAGGGTACTGCAGCTACTGTTGAGACTAACCATCGATTGTCACAAAGTAATGAGCGCAAAAGCAGCGATGCCTTGAATTTTGTTTTGTTACTCAAAAATCCGTGTATCGCTGCAATGGTCATGGACAGGCGTTATCTCTTACCATTAGGAGATAATTTTTTCTTAGTTTTTGTAGTCTTTGTAAATAGAATTCAAAATTTGTCACGTGTTATTTTTTAGTCTTTTTTTTTAAATTAATCTGAACTAAGATAGCGTTTGAATCATATCATCTAGAACGTTAACAGGGTTGAAAGCGTAGCGTATAAAATGAACAAATTGAAACTCATTTACGAAATAGACATAGGTTGATAGTGCCATGGCATACATAGATTGAAATAGTCATAGATCGTTCATTGGTAACTCTGTAAAATTCTACAATAGATTCCCAAAGAACGTGTTAGGTCTAAGCGAGCACCAATTTAAGTTACATTAAGGAAATCGAGAATCAAGTGTCAGACACTTCCGCATTGCCGTACTTCCGGTCCATGGGAATACTTACGATTCCGAGTATTACATAGTGTGTCTCCGGGCGGCGTTCTACGCGCGGGATCATCCCGAAGAGTACACAAGCTGCTGTACGTTGACATTTAACAATATTATTGAGCAGGGGTTCCCAAAATTATTGTCTACTGCCCACTTTGAGAATAAATTATTTTTTAGTGCCCCCATTTTGTCACCTACGTCTAAGAGCCCTCCTAGCTAAATGAAATTACAAATCATCACAACACAACGCCCCCATTTTTTTTCTGGGTCTCACCCCCCTTTAGGCCTGCAGCGCCCACAAGGGGGCGTTATCGCCCACTTTGGGAAAGGCTGTTATAGAGTCTATAGTATAGTTACCAGCCCTATAATAGAGCAGTATTTTTTTTCAAGATTTCAAACAACTCTAGTCATAGTTGTTTTAAATAATAATCCTATATAATAATATGTAAGTTTGTATGTTTGGATATTTGGATGTTTGTTACTCGGTCACGCAAAAACGGTTCCGCCGTTGTTGTGAGATTTGGATGAAATTTGGCACAGATAAAGTTTATTATCTAGATTGAAATATATTATGCTTTTTATATTAGAAAAACTACTAATATTTATTGTATACATGTGAAAGATTGTATGTTCGGATGTTTGTTACTCATTTACGCAAAAACGGCTGAACGGATGTGGATGAAATTTTATTCCCTGGATACTTTTAGTACCAAAAAAATAAGGTTAAGGTATTTCTTTACGAGGATTACATAATTATTAACTTTTCGTTAATTCTTCGAACTGAACAAACATTTTTTTCGCAGATGAAGTCGGTGTTATCAACACAATAGGTGTTATCAACACCTATTGTTTATAATAATGAGTACAATGACCCCTTTCGGCTCAGTATACCTTAAGCGTATAACCCTGAATTTCGTTGACGTTTTTTTATATAGGCGCCAAAACTTTTCTTTAACTTTTAAAAAAATCACACAGCCCTGATATTTTTTTATTAATTACGTATATTTTGTGCCAGTTCTCATTCTAAACATAAAGAAAATATATAATTAGCGTGGGTAGATATACAATGCGCGAAACCTATTATTGTAGAAATACCAATTTATTAATTCAGTCGAATTAGAGCGTTACAATCGCATTTTCTATGTAAAACTGAGATAAAAGCGTAGCTAATTATTAGTTTTAACGATTTAGATTTTTCTACATATAAATTGGTGGATTTGTAAAACTATTTGGATGCTGGAGGAATGGGAAAACTAATCTTCACGAAATGGTCTTGTGTGTGTTAAATATATGCGAGGGTTCCGTACCGTTTTGTATGACCGTGTATGACAGCCCTGTTGGCTCATTGGGAGTATGTCTGCCTGAGCTGTAGGGCGTGGGTTCGATTCCCGCCAAGGACAAAACATTTTATGGTAAAAACAAATGTTTGTTCTGTGTCTGGGTGTTCTGTATGTATTTACAAAAAAAATATATTTATGTATTATGTCAGTTATCTGACTTCCATCACACAAGCTCTGCTTAGTTTGGAGTCAGATGGCGCTGTGTGTAATGTGTCTTAAATATTTTTTTGTAGCGACGTTAGCTCAGTGGTTAGCGGGGTCGGTTCACACGACAATGTGTTTAAAAATCTCACAATAAGTTTAACAGGTGGCATTTTTGTACTCTGTAGTTAAGTCTGTATTACTTAGTATCTGGGCGGAGCTTTGCTCGGTGTATATAATTATGTTACCGGCAATCTGTATAATCCGGTATTGTATACAATACCTAGGCAATGTATAGAATACCTAAAATGTGTAGGTCATGTATGAAATATTATTTATTTTATACTTTGCCTAGGTATTCTTGGTAGGCCGCCACTTGTGGCATTAGCTCATAAGATTCTTTTGTTTTCTGTACTCTTTTTCTTTTTCAGTGTGCACAATAAAGAGTTTCTATCTATCTATCTATCTATCTATACAGTACCGAATTCGCAGCTGGTAATATATGTGAAAGACGAGAGCATGGTAGGTTAGGTTAAACATTGATAAATATGATTAAAATTAATTTATTTTACACATTGCCGGTGGAACAGCAGGTGTTCTATACAATCCCCAGGAATTGTATTTATTACCTAGGTAAAGCATGTAATGGACAATAGTATTCATAATATTTCATACATTGCCTAGACGACCCAGGTATTGACTACAATACCTGAATTATACAGATAGATTTAATATATATATTATTTTTGTAGCGATGATAGCTCAGTGGTTAGCGCGGTTGGTTCGCATGCCGAAGGGTGTGGGTTCAAACCCCAACAATGAGCTTGAGCTGCCGGTGAAGAAAAACATCGTGAGGAAACCATAGCGTGGTGGTAGGGTACTTTCTAGTACTCGGCTGGCTAGCTACCACCCTCAAGTTGAAAATCTGCCGCCAAGCATCTAACGGTGTGTTCCGGTAGCCTCACTTGAGAGCCAGTTCTATTCCAGGCTAGGTGTGCTTTACCATCTTCGACCACACCGTCACTTAACATCAGGTGAGGTGTGGTCAAACACCTAGCCTGTAAGCTATAAAAAAAAAAAAAAAAACAGATTGCCGGTAACATGATTATATACAATTTACAACTCGTACTAACGCTTTTTCCTAGAGATGAGACTTAGCTAAATCGATTTTTCGGCCTCAAAAACCACTCGCGGTTGTTAAGATCACGCATAGAGCCCCAGTTATAGATATGACGGTTATTCCCCGGCAGATACATCATGTTCACTATACAAGCGTTCAAAAATCGACTTAGGATAATTCCATAACGTAGGATATGTTCCTAAAGCAGCTGGGCGTTTTTAAATCAAATGAATATAATCGATAGAATAACGTGCGCTGGATCTAGCATGTGAAACAAGGTTTCTTTTCAAATATATGAAGTAGTTATTATGATTTTGACGTCCCACTGAAACTGCGGCCCGGGTATGTCCCATTTTTGATCCAGGGCTGACTAATAAAATAAAAAAATCTATTAAAAAAGGGAGTTTTGGCGGGAACGCGGTGAGCATCGTGTCGCCCCATTGTATTTTTTTCCAAAATTAGTGTTTTTTCGAGTGTTGATGCATAAAAATAGTGGTGTTTTATTCATAAAGTGCCGAATTACAAGCGCGAGTGTGGGAGAATGATATAATGTGGTGAAACATGACTTTTCGTGTTGCTTCCAAAACTCCATCCAGAAGCTTATAGTAAAGTCGCCACTACTTTATTAAGGCATGACTTGATTTGACTGATACCGACTGGACTTGACTAAGACTAGACTTTGACTAGACTTAGATGTAAGACAAAAGTTGCAAAAACGGAAGACAAGTGAAGTGCTGTAATTCCAAATAAAGACATGGTTCAAAGACCTCAGTAGACAGACCAAAAACATTAAAAAAAAAATATTAAAAAATTGACGTGAGAGATTCAATTACGCCTCCCTTAGTTTAAATAAGATTTTATTGGCCCTAAAATTTTAATTCACGTATGGATACGAAATTACATCTCACTACTTTTACAGCTAGTTTGGTAAAATGATATCAAAACTTGCGTACCCTAAAATATGCAATAAAACCCATAATCCCGTGACAAACGCTACCGATTTATGACAGCGAAAAAGAACACATTAAAAATCGATCCACCACTCTAAAACGAGGCCCAGAAATATTAACGTCGAGAGCTTTCGTCGCAACAAATTTACAGGAAAAATATCGCCGGCATCAATTTCAATACAAACACTAATAAATTGGCATCTCTCAACGACGCTGAACGACACAGCTAGACAGTTTATTAATAGCGGGGCATATTTTGTAAATCTCGGCTGAGATCAACCCTCATGAATTCAGTGTCGTCGTCGCGTTGCCGCGCGGCGCCCGAAATTTTAAAAAGTGAGCTGTCAATTTTCTTCTGTCAAAATTGCGCGGGAAGCGATCACTCAAAACGCGGGAAAACGATCAATCAAACAAACAAATGTAAAAAAAATTGGCAAATGAGAAAAAAGTTTTAACTGTCAAATAGAAACGTGGTCTTACCGATTTGAGTGGTTTTTTTTTTTACGTGAAACCAATATTAATCAAATAAAGTCGTTTTGCTTAACATTAAGGTGGAAAAGAAAATGAATTACAATATCAGTGCTTACGATTACAACAGTAATTTAAAAAAAAATGACGTTGAAAGTTGCCAAGTGAAAAATGAAGTAAAAAACGTTGAAATGCATAGTTTTAATAATAATTTGAGTGAGATGGACAAAGATGAGCATGTTCAGCATGTGTTGGGACCGAGTAGAAGGTGCTTGGCGTGGGCCTGCAAGGCTTGTAAGAGAAAAACAGCAGCCGTGGATCGACGGAAAGCAGCGACACTGCGCGAACGACGGAGGTTAAGAAAAGTAGGTTGTACATATATAAAAACTTTTACTTTTTATTAAATAATTAAAAAAAAAACGCTGCGTATGGTTATTTTATTGGTTAATTATCGTCTGAGCTTTAATATTACCCAAATCACATAGAAGCCAATTACAAAGGATTTATTTGTCCGAAATAACTCGTTTGAAAGTTACCCAAAAGTCATTGTAATTTTAAACAGCCGCTAAAACATCAATTCCGTACACACAACTTTAATAAATCATCATTTTTAGAGTGCCGTACCCAAAGGGTAAAAACGGGATCCTATTACTAAGACTTCGCTGTCTGTCTGTCTGTCACCAGGCTGTATCTCAAGAACCGCGATAGCTAGACAGTTGAAATTTTCCCAAATTATTGTGTTTCTGTTGCGGCTATAACAACAAAATAAAAAAAATATTAAATCCCACACAACAAACGCGATTTGCCTTTTTCATAGATAATGGTACGGAACCCTTCGTGCGCGAGTCCGACTCGCACTTGACCGGTTTTTTTTTCTATGATTATGAAATAATTAAATTAAAACCATAATCATAATCAAAATCAGACGTATCTAGTACAGTAATACTCAGTGGTTAGCGCGGTCGATTCACACATCAAAGGACGTGGTTTCAAATCCCGACAATGGGCTTGAGCTGCCGGTGAAGGAAAACATTGCATGGTGGTAGGATACTATATAGCACTCAGCTTGCTAGCTACCACAATCAAGTTGAAAATCTGCCTCCAAGTACTTAAGATGGTCAATTTTATAGACCATACAGGCCATAATAACTTTGTGATAGTAGGACGTCTTAAAAAGCCCAACAGTGCAAAATCTGAGTGGAGAAGAAAAAATCTGCCGGCAATCCACTAACGATGTATTCCGGCAGCCTCACGTAAGTTCCATTCTAGGCTAGGTGTTTTACCATCTTCGACAATACCATCAATTAACATCAGGTGAGCTGTGGTCACACACCTACCTTGTCAATTAGATAGATTCAGGTTATCTAAAGCTAATAAGTCTTTTCTCGGGAATTGCGTTAGATTCTATAATAAAATCCCACTTGAGGTAACTAAAATGTCCTATAATAAATTCAAAGATTTTATAAAGCAGAGGTTAATTGACAAAGCCTACTATAAGGTGGCTCATTACGTGGAAGACAGGAATATATGGTTGTTGTAGCTTCTCTCTGCACTTGCATCCCCCTGGCTAAGTGACAATTGTAGTAAGCATAATTAATATCTAAAACTGTACCTACCTAATATGAAAAGAAAGATCCACAAAAAAAAAATGCCTTGCCGAGTTTGTTGCCGGAGTCTTCTCAGTTGAAGTGTAATTACGAGCCGGTGGTAGATTCAAACATGTAACTTAACGTTCATAACGTAACCAGGGCCTAAACTGAATAAGTAAATGACTTTATGATTTTGATTTGAAAAAGACTGATACAAATTTCAAATTTTCGGTAACGAAACAAGTTATTTTTAGATCTTAATGCCCTTAACTTTGGCGCGGAGTCTCGTTTCTCTAATACTTTAATCCCTTCTGCGTGATGCCTACTAGTTAATTTTATTTATTTATACTCGCGGTAGATTAAAGAGTTAAATTTGAATACCTTGTCTGGAAGAACTTGTGCGTTAGAGGCTTAAACTGGATTGCGAGTTAAGACAAGTAAATCCAGCAATTCCAGATCTACCATTTTTTCCTGCCGGGCCAGAAATTTAATAGTGCTTTCATCACACACATCATCAGCCATAGGAAGTCTACTGCTGGACATAGGCCTCCTCCTGGGGCGGTTTTGCCAATACTCGTCACGCTTGGCAGGCGGGTTGGCGAGCGCAGTTAGGTGTGATTGTTCAAGGAAGACGCTGCTGCCCATCTTCCGGATTACATCCCTTAGCCGACTCTTACGGCAACCACGGGTAGAGAAGGTGGGGTACAATTCTTACGCCGGCACCACCACGGCATATCCGCCGGCGGCATGGCGTGCTCGTAACACATATCATAAAAATTCACAATATGTATGGTGGCATTTTTATAATCAGAAGAACTGCACTTTGCAGTTAAGTTTATATTACTTAGTATATGGGCCACAGAGCTTTGCTCTTTGCATACAAAATTTAAAATTTGGAAAAACGCGATTACCTAGATATGAGATTCAGCTAGATCGATCTTTTGGCCTCAAAACCCCCAGCTCGCTCTGCTCGCTCGTAGAGCTTCTAGTTGTAGACGCGACGGTGGTTCACCCGGCAGATACATCATGTACACTATGCAAGCGTTCAAAAATCAACTTAGGATACTTTCATTACATAGGATATGTTCCTAAACTAGTTGGACGATTTAAAATCAAATGAATAACCCGCTTCGACGTGTAAACACACCATTAGCGTCTGTCCATCTGTCTTTTCGCGATAAACTTAAAAACTACTGAACAGATTATCATGCAAGTTTCACCAATAGTTTTTTTATTTTTTTTTATGGCTGTCAGGCTAGGTGTTTGACCACATCTCACCTGATGTTAAGTGACGGTGTGGTCGAAGATGGTAAAGCACACCTAGCCTGGAATGGAACTGGCTATCAAGTGGGGCTGCCGGAACACACCGTTAGATGCTTGGCGACAGATTTTCAATTTGAGGGTGGTAGCTAGCCAGCTGAGTTGAGAGTCATTTCCATTCCAGGCTAGATGTGTTTGCCATTTTAACATCAAGTGAGCAGTGTTCAAACACGTAGCCTGCCAACGTGCCAACCATAAAATAAAGATTTCTTCGTCGCCAACTAAAATAAAGTGAGTGCCGGCGTAAGAATTGTACCCCACCCTCTCTACCCGTGGTTGCCGTAAGAGTCGGCTAAGGGATGTAATACGGAAGATAGGCAGCAGCGTCTTCTTTGAACAATCACACCTAACTGTGCTCGCCAACCCGCCTGCCAAGCGTGGCGAGTATTGGCAAAACCCCCCCAGGAGGAGGCCTATGTCCAGCAGTGGACTTCCTATGGCTGATGATGTGAACTAAAAAAAGTAAGTAAAATGAGGTTAGTTTATTACCAATGACCTTGTTTTTCGTTACCTTTTGCACTTGTTTGGTTTGCATTTTTCAAAACTCAAAACTCAAAACTCAAAGTGCTTTATTTCCTTTAGACCTTACAGGACTCTTGGACACTTCACACGTCACAAATTATAAACATAAATGAACATTGTGGTCGAATACTCACATATGTTAGTTTAAAGAACGGAACCCTTATCTGGCAATGCGTGAAATGCCGACATGGCGCGTGCTTAATTGCCTTCAAAGTGTTTTTTTTTTCTCGATCGCTCCCGAGGGATGGCATGTCACAACAAATTATATTGACAACAGTCAGGGTTGTACGGAAACTTATTATTTGTCATTTTTATTAACTTTTTTATGTCACCTGGTGGTCACCGCAGTATTCTACCGCCAAGAAGTAGTATGAAAACATCATTGTGTTCCGGTTTGAAGGGATTTGGTTTCGCGCTAAAAATCCGCCATATTGTTTTTCAAATCAAATCAAATCAAATCAAATCAATTTATTTGTCAGCTTGTGTAGCTTGTGTAGCTTGTGTAGAATATTTTTTTAAACCTGTGAACACTTGGATTTTTGAAACGAATATAACAAAACATTATCTGTTGAAATCCATCCAGCCGTTTGGAAGATACGAGGTAATAAAAAAAATTACATACATAGAAGATACGCGCGAAAAAGAAAGAAAGAAAGATTTATTTTGAGACATCATAAAATTAACAATAATACAAAGCTTTTATCTAGGACAATGAATTAAAAATTTAAAAATAAATTCTAGAAGTATTTGGCGAGTAGGTACTCCTATATCCTTAAAAGCTTGAGGCACAGAATTAGTATAGTAAGTACCTAAATACTTCCTAGTTTATTTTTAAATTTTTTATTTAATTGTCCCAGGTAAAAGCGTGTATGTAAAAATATTTTTTACTTTTTAATTTATTTTAAACTTTTTAGTAGATAAGTATTTTAGAGATTGCTCCTCAAGACAAATCAATCGAGCCCAAACTCGATGGGTTTATCTTGTATAATTTAGGAGTTCACGTGGCAATCTTCCATCTCCATCATCAGACCACCTCCATGGTATATAATTGTATTGTCACCTAACATACATAAGTACACGAAATTTGAGCGCAATCGGACATCGGGAAGTGGGTCAAATTTAACTTGCAAGATTTAACCCGAATAAACATACATTGCAAGATTTTTTTATTATAGATAGGCTTACGTTTGACCACCATCTCAGTGATGATGCGGTCTAAGATTGAGCACGCTTGGCTAGAAGATACCGATTCACTCTCGACTTGAAGACACCCAGATTATATCCACCGGGGAACACCCACTCAGGCAGCGCATTCCACTGTCTAGCAGTCCGCACAATGAATGAATGAATTCAATAAAGCTTGTAAAAACAAAACCCTTCCTTGGTAGTCGGGTAAAAATAGGTCTGTTTCGGATTCGAAAAGATTGCTCTTTCCTTGTTCGTTCGTTCATTCCTGTATTCGGCTGGAAAACTCTGCAGTGGCAGCCCTACTGAACTGTCATACGGCAAAGTGAAACTTCGTGTAACTGGCGAGATGGACGCCATTTATTTATAAAAGGCCGATATTTAGATACCACATTCGGAAGCGTCGTATACTGCGGCGATATACGTTTATGATACATGACTTTTATTAGGTATTTACCTATGAAATTGCCGTTTTATATGAAAATAATCAAACGACTTTTTTATTAATTTTTAATTTTTACTAATCGAAATAATCACCCATGCAATCGATGCAGCTTTGCGAAGCAGTGGCAGTTTATTGATGCTTTTTATTAGTTTATTAAAGAAGTTAGCTGGACGGGAGGCAACAAATTCTTCCGTAGCGATGATGGTTCAGTGGTTAGTGCGGTAGGTTCGCATGCCGAAGGGCGTGGGTTCAAACCCCAACAATGAGCTTGAGCTGCCGGTGAAGGAAAACATCGTGAGGAAACCATAGCGTGCTGGCTAGCTACCACCCTCAAGTTGAAAATCTGCCGCCAAGTATCTAACGGTGTGTTCCGGCAGCCTCACTTGAGAGCCAGTTCCTGGAATGGAACCTAGGTGTGCCTTACCATCTTCGACCACACCGTTACTTAACATCAGGTGAGCTGTGGTCAAACACCTAGCCTGTCAGACATAAAAAAGGGATTTTTTACTGCCTCTCGAATATTGTTTTTCTTTTTTTTCCGCCAATAAGTTGTCCAAACTCTGGAAAAAATAGAAGTCTGTAAGCGCAAGGTCTGGTGAGTACGGTGGATGACGGAGAGCTTCCAACCCCAGCTCTTGCAACTTGGAGACAGTCTGCTGTGCAGTATGAGGTCGCGCGTTGTCGTACATGAGCAGCGGAGACGAACGATTGACCAAAGCTGGTTGGAGATGCGCGAGCATCTCCATCATTGTGTTCAGTTCTTCACAGTACACATCTGCAGTAATGCTTATCTCGTTTGGTAAGAAGCTGTGAGGAATCCCACCGGCGCTAGACCACCAAACAGTGACCATAACTTTTCTAGGGATAAGTTTTCGTTCAGGGCATTGTTTAGGTGCTGAACCAGGATCCAACCAACTTGCTGAGCGCTTGCGATTGTCAAACAGAATCCATTTTTCGTTGCAGGTAACAATGCGGTTCGAAATTCCTTCGTTTGTGTGCCTGTTGAGCAGTGCAAGGCACGTCTCGTCGCTTACTTCGCGCTGGTCATTGAGTTCGTGGGGCACCCATTTGTCGAGCTTTTTTACTTTGCCAATTTGACGCAAATGGACCAATATTGTTTGACGCTAACGTCAAAAGCTGCTTCTAATTCAGCCGTAGATTGAGTATCATCAGCTTCCACAAATATTGTTTAAACATTATTGTGTTCCGGTTTACTGCAAGGACATTACTGGGCTATTGAGACTAACTATCAAAAGTCTCAAAGTAATGAGCGTGAAAGCAGCGATGCCCTGGACTTAGTTTTGTTACTCCAAGTTATGTGTATCGCTGCAATGGTCATGGGAGAGTCTGACTCGCACTTGTCCGTGTTATTTTTTACCGAGAGGAAAACATTAAGTACATGAATTATAACGTAAAGGAGAGTTATATGATTTTTTTGTAAACTTTCGTGTCAATATTACTTTCTTGCGACCCCACCCTCTCTACCCGTGGTTGCCGTAAGAGTCGGCTAAGGGATGTAATCCGGAAGATGGGCAGCAACGTCTTCCTTGAACAATCACACCTAACTGCGCTCGCCAACCCGCCTGCCAAGCGTGGCGAGTATTGGCAAAACCCACCCAGGAGGAGGCCTATGTCCAGCAGTGGACGTTCTATGGCTGATGATGATAATGATGATTACTTTCTTGGTACATATTTCATAGAGAAATATTAATATTCGTATATTGTATAAACATTCAGTATTGTCAATGATTTTTTTATGAATAAAGATTATAATTGGGCACTTTATTTCGAAACTTCAAAGAGTAGGTCTAAGTAATTCTATTATGTATGTACCGACACTAATTTTAATAATTATGAAGCAAAATCACTCTCAATGATTTACAGCTACAATAAAAGCCATTTTTCTAGAATAATACACAATTAGTCATAACACAATATATCAAAGTGCCTTTCATGTTTTTGAATATAAATTATGCGTGTCGGGAGTGAACCACGGCTTTGAAAGTTGGGTTCCGTATCATATTTTTTTTTATACACAATTACTCATGTTCATTAACTTTTGTTTTATAAGCTAGCTTTTATATACTCAGGCGTTACTTTGCGGAAGTTTATTTTGTGTGTTCAAGGTATATATTTAGTGCTTAAAATTCAACAGTGTTGAGGTATTAATTTAAAGTACCTGGATGACCGAGCTTTGCTCGGTTTTTCATTGCCTGAAAACACGGATAAAACGATGTTTTCTAAAAATGAAACCTAGCTAGATCGATTTATCGCGCCCGAAACCCCCTGCATACTAAATTTCATAAAAATCGTTGGAGCCGTTTCCTATATAAATTCTTTCGAGCAATTCTTGTATATATACTATATATATACAAGAATTGCTCGTTTAAAGGTATTAGATTTAACTAATTTGTCGACAATTTTAAAAATCTATTCCATTTTTTTATGTAATAGTAATGAGACAAGCGATACGCTCTCTTGGTGGTAAGAGATAACGCCTGTCCATGACCATTGCAGCGATACACAAAACTTTGAGTAGCATAACAAAGCCCGGGGCGTCGTTGCCTTGGCGCTCATTACTTTGAGACTAGATGGTTAGTCTCAATAGCCCTGTAATTTCGCTAGCTGCAGTACCCTTCACACCGGAACGCAGTAATGTTTACACACTACTGCTTAGCGGGAGAATATCTGGTACTGCGGTGGTACCTACCTAGATGACTTCCTGCTAAGGAAATCTACCACAAAGATATTAAATTTAAATATTACTTAATATTTAAAATTAAAATTCGACATTATTTAAATCTTGATCACTGTGTTAACTGAATCAACTATACCAAATAATATCTTGAACACTTTTATTAACCGACTTCAAAAAAGCAGGAGGCTCTCAACTGTTCGACTGTGTTTTTTTTAATGTTTGTTACCTCAGATCTTTCGACTTGGTGAACCGATTTTGATAATTCTTTTTTTATTTGAAAACTTGCAATTTGGTCCAGCTCTGACAATGACACCAATATTAAAAAAATATATATACTTCGATGATATTTACGTTTACTGCGAAACCTCGCTGTTTCATTGGAGCAGTGCGTTTAGTTGGCCTAAAGTTCATGAAGTCGGTTTTTTATTGTAAATTTATTATATTGCAATTAAATTCATGATATTCATAAATGATAAATATATAATATCTAAAATAAATTATTAAAAGAAGTCCCTTTAGGCAAGGTTCCGAAGATACTGGCAGCGTTCCCCCTTTGAATAGCTAGACTAATTCTTTGTCCTGGCAGCTTTTTAGTCTCCTGCGATGTCGACTAACCTTTTTGCTATCTATCTATCTATATCTTTAAACGAGCAATTCTTGTATATATATATATATATATATATATACATATATATATATATACATATATATATATATATATATAATCTGAATCTCGGAAACGGCTCCAACGATTTCATGAAATTTAGTCAAAACTCAAAACTCAAAGTGCTTTATTTCCTTTAGACCTTACAGGACTCTTGGACACGTCACACGTCACAAATTATAAACATACTTAAAACTAGGAAATAAAGTGATCACTTTGATCTTTCGTTCACTTCAATCTTTTTGAGGTAAAGTAAAGAAGCGAACAAGAAACCTTTACCTTGTTAGATTGTTAGTTTTCGAGTTGGAGCAAAACTCGTCCCAAGCTTTTTTATCGTCTAGATAATCTGATAGCAGGGGTTTCAAGGGAGATAAATCGATCTAGCTAGGTTTCATTTTTAGAAAACGTCGTTTTATCCGTGTTTTCAGCCGAGCAAAGCTCGGTCATCCAGGTACTTTCTTTAAAAAGCCTTATAGCGCTAGGACCCCACGGACCAAGGGTCTCGACACCGAATGGGACAAAATCATATTCGGAGCTTAGACCCCTGTATTTAGATCGTTTAGCTTTTATCCTTCATTGCAATTTACGAATTGACTTGTTATATGTTTTTTTTAAATATGAATGGAAAAATGACTTGTAACTTTGGTGTTATCTATAAAATATTTGTATTATTATATTTGTATAATTGTCTTCTTAATTACCTCACATTATGGAAGCAAACTTCCTCTCTACCCGTGGTTGCCGTAAGAGTCGGCTAAGGGATGTAATCCGGAAGATGGGCAGCAGCGTCTTCCTTGAACACACATCACATCATCAGCCATAGGACGTCCACTGCTGGACATAGGCCTCCTCCTGAGGGGGTTTTGCCAATACTCACCACGCTTGTCAGGCGGATGCCGAGCGCAGTTAGGTGTGATTGTTCAAGGAAGACGCTGCTGCCCATCTTCCGGATTACATCCCTTAGCCGACTCTTACGGAAACCACGGGTAGAGAGGGTGGGGTACAATTCTGGGGGCACCACCACGGCACAATTGATTGTTGTTGTGTGATTGTTCTTCCTTGAACAATCACACCTAACTGCGCTCGCCAACTCGCCTGCCAAGCGTGGCGAGTATTGGCAAAACCCTCCCAGGAAGAGGCCTATGTCCAACAGTGGACGACCTATGGCTGATAATGATGATGATGGAAGCAAATTTAAAGGCTTATTCACGTTAAAATATCAAACCAGGTTAGTTTACTATAAAATTGACGGGTTTTTCTATCAGCAACGCGGAGGGAACCCTAATTCGCGAGTATTTCCGAGTTATCCTCCAAATGGGTCGCTGGAGTCAAATGCGCCGTGTCTAATAAGCGGAGCTATATTAAAACTCAGACCCGACCACACTATTTTTAACTATTTACAAAATAACGACAAGCTTTAGTGAAACAATGAAAAACACTTTAGGTGTCATCTGTTAGGGTTCCGTACCCAAACGGTAAAACGGGACCCTATTACTAAGACTCCGCTGTCCGTCCGTCTGTCACCAGCCTGTATCTCATGAACCGTGATAGTTAGACAGTTGAAATTTTCACAGATGATGTATTTCTGTTGCCGCTGTAACAACAAATACTAAAAAACAGAATAAAATAAATATTTAAGGGGGCTCCCATACAATAAACGTGATTTTGCTCGTTTTTGCTTGATATTGATAACGACAACAGATAGACTCAGATATTCACCTTAAAAATAAATAATTAAATTAAAATAATATAAATATTTAAGGGGGGCTCCCATACAACAAACGTGATATTTGTGACGTTTTTATAGATAATGTTACGGAACCCTTCGTGCGTGAGTCAGACACGCACTTGGACCACGCTATGGTTTCCTCACGAAGTTTTCCTTCACCGCCAGCTCAAGCTCATTGTTGGGGTTTGAACCGACCACGCTAATCACGGAACAAAACTTTTTAACTATCGAAAAAATAAGTTTTGCAAAATACTTGCATGATCTTGACGTAGTTCTGCCATAACTCTCACTTTAATACGTTTAAGTTAAATTTATCTATTTGGTTTTGTTTGCCTCTAAAATTATGAGTCTCAAAGATCCAAAAATAAGCTTACAATATTAACTCCGACTTAATACCGCTAAGTGCAAAATATCACTGCAGTTGAAACGTTTGTAACAACAAAATAGTGCTTAGCCGAGTTGTATATTAATGTGTTTATTGCACTTAGTGTGGTCGGTCTGCTTATAAGACTTTCTTTTGTGTAGTGTGTGCTCAGTTTTGTGGACGCTCCGAGATTTGTTTTTTATTTATTTATTAGGTTTCAAAATAAAAACTACGATAAATAAAACACCAATTAATTAAAACTTAAGGAATGGTAATTGTGTTGCTTATTTAAAAGGAAGCACAACATGCAATTCAGGACAATAAATAAATAAAAATCAAAACCACAATAAGAATCGTAAGCTTTTGTAGCGATGATAGCTCAGTGGTTAGCGTGGTCGGTTCGCATGCCGAAGGGCGTGGGTTCAAACCCCAACAATGAGCTTGAGCTGTCGGTGAAGGAAAACATCATGAGGAAACCATAGCGTGGTGGTAGAGTACTTTCTAGTACTCGGCTGGCTAGCTACCACCCTCAAGTTGAAAATTTGCCGCCAAGCATCTAACGGTGTGTTCCGGCAGCCTCACTTGAGAGCCAGTTCTATTCCTGGGTGTGCTTTACCATCTTCGACCACACCGACTCTTGTTCCGACTCTGACTTGACCGACTCAGTTGTGGTCAACAGCCCTCTAATGTTGCTGCAGTACCCTTCAAACCGGAACACAGTAATGTTTACACACTACTGCTTGGCGGCAAAATATATACTGCGGTGGTATCGTGACGGCCTTCTGTTATGGAGATCTACCACAAAATAAAAATACGGAATAGGTATGTTTGACCACATACTGTCTGATGTTAAACTGTGCTAGCTACCACCATCAAGTTGAAAATCTGTCGCCAAGCACCTAATGGAATATTCCGGCAGCCTCACTTGAGATTCAGTCCAAGCTAAGTGTGCTTACCATCTTCGACTCACTTCACATCAGGTGAGCTGTGGTTAAACACCTAGCCTGGCAAACATAAACAGGGCTTGAAACCGGTTTCAAATTTACCGGTAAACACCCGGTTAATAACGTTATTAAGGTTATTTCGTTCGGAGCGCGAGCGTTATGAAAACCTTTTCAAAAACCTTTATAAACCGGTTTATTCCGCGAGCTCGTGCGGTCTGCCGACAGAGGCGCGCGGGGTGCGGCGGGATAGATCCTTCTTCATAGTAGTGGTAGGTATAGGTAAGTCAAATGGAAAAGAACGAATCCTTTTCGTTCTATACCGGTTTGTCGAGCAAAACCTTTTGAATATTGTTCTTTACATTGACCGTTTTATTTAGAGGTTTAGTTCGAACAGAACGAAATAATAAAGTTCGTAGGTATTTTAAGCGAAACCGGTTTGAAAATTTTTCCGGTTTCCAAGCCCTGAACATAAAAAATACCTGTACTTTTTTAATTGGATAGTGTCAAAATTGTAATCACTTTTAAATAGATAGAGAATCTAAAAGAAAAATTGTATTCGTATAAAAAATAGATTATTATCGGCTCTTGTTACACTTTTCTATTAGCTATAAATATTCAAGCATGTTTGAAAAGGAAATCGTTATTCAAGAGAATTTACAAATTGCAACCAAATTAAAGCGAACGTCTCGACCCAAAAATAGAATCCATCTGCCAATAAAACGTCTAATTTACTGAGGACATCTTAATTCAACATAAAAACAAATTTACGGCGTTCTCTCAAAGAAATTTATTTTTATTCTTTATGCTTGTACCGTTTTGTGTAAGCCGTTAAATATGATCGTCGTGTTGTAAATCTGTCAAACGCAATGACAGTTTGTGTCATGTTAGATTTTGGCGGGAAGAGGGAAAAGAAAAAATTTGGAGAATTTTTTTTTATGTTCTGGTAACATTTTTATAGGGTTTTCTATTGGACGTTATTTATTAGGGCCATTGAATAAAATATTATAGTATATTTATTTTTGTGTGTAACTTGTAAGCATTTCCGGAATATTTTTGTAAACGTCTGGAGTTGGAAAGTTCTATCTTTTTTATCACTGAAAAGACTTTTTTTTTTAATTCGTATATTGGCTTGATTGATTAACTATATATTGTCTACGTGCATCAAAGATAATATTCGGAATAAAAACAAAGTTAGGAAACAATACTTTTTTACTAACGACCTAATTGCTAAAAGTTATTTTTTTAAGGCAACTTATGAATGGAAAGATTATTCGATTTCTTCTTTAATTACTATTATTATTTGTGTGTGTGTATTATTATTAATTTTGATTAATTATGTACAAAATTAAATAATATGAGTAAGTAACTTGCTATAAATAAATATTAAAAACCGGCCTAGTGAGAGTCGGACTCGCGCATCCAGGGTACCGTACAAACCTGTAGGTATATAAGTAAAAAGTTATGGTATTTTTTTATGGTAATTTATGCTTTTCGCTATTTTTCCTTTATCTGTGCTATGAGACATTGAAATTTCAAGAGTTCACGGGAAGTACCCTGTAGGTTTTGATTCCATTGCGAGTGTCGAAAATTTGGAGCATAAACGGCTGTATCTTTTGATTGCGTGGGCTTAGAAGTATGATTTTTTCACAGCTCTAAGGCACAGTAGACCTGAGTATTTGATATGAATTTCAGCTTGATACCTCCACGCATTCCTGAGAAAAGGGGTCTTGACAGACAGACGGACAACAATGTGATCCTATAAGGGTTCCGTTTTGTCCTTTTGAGGTACGGAACTCTAAAAAAATTAATAGAATTTCTATCAGTTATCCGGTTCCCATAGCGCAAGCTTTGTTTAGTTTTTTTTATGGCTGACAGTCTAGGTGTTTGACCACAGCTCACCTGATGTTAAGTGACGGTGTGGTCGAAGATGGTAAAGCACACCTAGCCTGGAACAGAACTGGCTCTCAAGTGAGGTTGCCGCAACACACCGTTAGATGCTTGGCGGCAGATTTTCAACTTGAGGGTGGTAGACAGCCAGCCGAGTACTAGAAAGTACCCTACCACCACGCAAAAAGTTTGGGAGTAGATGACGCTGCGTGAAATGTTCTACGATATTTATTTATTCACTATCTAGTCATAGTAATAGACGGCAATATCCTTGTTGTCAGGTAAACGCGGCATTCGAAGAGCTGCGAATCCGCGCACGAGCTGGCAGCGGTAGACTGCCCAAGCTGGAAATACTGCGCGCTGCTATACAGCATATAGAAAGACTGCAAGCCGCTCTCAGGGCCGCTGCTGTGGTAAGTTTAATAGCTTAGCTATAACGTGCAAATAGACTGACTATATTTTATTTGTAGATTTCCTTAGCAGGAGGTCGTCTAGGTAGGTACCACAGCAGTAACAGATATCCTGCCGCCAAGTGTGTAAACATTACTGTGTTCCGGTTTGAAGGGTACTGCAGCTAGCTAAATTACAGGGCTGTTGAGACTAACCATCTAGTCTCAAAGTCAAATCTAGTTTTTATTTAACAGAACATAATATAAACAGTTTATCACCAATAGATAGAGTGATTCATGAGGAAGGTTTAGGTATATAATTTGTCAAGGTTTTGTGTAAATTGGTTGAAATATGATGATAACTGTTGGAAGTGTCGGAAAAAGTCTAACTACTTGGAAGCTTTCATTGAAAACGCTGCCTAATCCCTTTGAGATATAACAAAACAATGTATGGCGGGATATTCATCTTTTATAGATCTACAAAAAAGTCCGCGGGGGCATATATCTACCTTTTAGATTTACTATACCCATTCTTACTACTCGTGCCAAGCCGGGGCAGATCGCTAGTTATTGTTATTTATGGTCAATAAATATTACTAAAAAAACCGACCAAGTGCGATTCGGACTCGTGCACGAAGGGTTCCGTACCATTATCTATAAAAAAAGGCAAAAAAATCATGACTGTTGTATTGTAGACACATTACACACAGCGCCATCTGACCCCAAACTAAGCAGAGCTTGTGTGATGGAAGTCAGATAACTGATAAGGATATATTAATTCATTTTTTTTGTAAATACATACTTATAATACATACAGAACACCCAGACGCAGAACAAACATTTGTTTATACCAAATAAACATTTATCCGTGGCGGATATCGAACCCGCGCCCTACAGCTCAGGCAGACATACTCCCAATGAGCCAACAGGGTATACTGTTACTGTTGTATAGGAGCCCCTTAAATATTAATTTTATTCTGCTTTTTAGTATTTGTTGTTATATCGGCAACAGAAATACATCATCTGTGAAAATTTCAACTGTCTAATCACGGTTCATGAGATACAGCCTGGCGACAGACGGACGGACAGCGGAGTCTTAGTAATAGGGTCCCGTTTTACTCTTTGGGTACGGAACCTTAAAAAAATTATAGTCGATATAATTGGTCTCGCAAACATTTCAAATTAAACTTAAGCTCAGTTGAATCTATTTATAAAGTATACGGGAATGAAATATGGTCCGAATTAAGCGCGTGGTACAATATTGCATGTATTTCTGGACTTGTCACGTCTCTTGATTTGTCGCAATATGTCGCCTCGCTCTTTGATTGGAATTTACATTATATTTATAATTGGTTCAACGTTAGCTTTGTTAGAAGCTTTTATTTATTTCGATACACAAAACAGAAAACAACAGCATTACACATAGTATATATAATGAGACCTGGGAAGCATAAATAACCTTTAAACAAAAAAATAATCCAAATCGGTTTAAATGTCTTCGAGTATACGGCGAACATACATTTAAAAAAATCCGATTAATTGAGAATAATCTCCTTTTTTGAAGTCGGTTAAAAAGCATGTAAACATTCATCCAAAGAGATCCATTATGTCAAAGAGAAAACCATATATTAATTAAAAGCCATCTAGCTAATTACGCAAATCAGAAGCTGCCGGTTATGGAAAACATCGTGAGGAAACCATAGCATGGTGATAGGGTACTTTCTAGTACTCTCCTGGTTAGCTACCATCCTCAAGTTGAAAATTAATATAATATATATATATATATATATATACATATACATTATCAGCCATAGAACGTCCACTGCTGGACATAGGCCTCCCCCATTGACTTCCATAAAGACCGGTTGGAAGCGGCTCGCATCCAGCGCGTTCCTGCGGTCTTTATGAGGTCGTCTGTCCACCTCGTGGGTGGACGTCCTACGCTGCGCTTGCCGGTCCGTGGTCTCCAGAACTTTGCAGCCCCATAGGCCATCAGTTCTGCGTGCTATGTGCCCTGCCCACATACTGGTCGAAGAATTTCGGCTTGTGGCACTGAGGTAATTCGGACGAGAAACAGTTGCGCAGTTTTCCGAACGCTGCCCAGCCGAGTTGGATTCGACAACTGACCTCTCTCTCGAAGTATATATATATATATATATATATATATATATATATATATATATATAAGTAATATAAATGTAAGGTAATTATTAATAATGAATTGTTTAATTTCTTTATCTTTTAATATTTTCTATTTTAATCACATCCATTGCTGGACATAGGCCTCCTCCTGGGCGGGTTTTGCCAATACTCGCCACGCTTGGCAGCCGGGTTGGCGAGCGCACTTTGGTGTAATTGTTCAAGGAAGACGCTGCTGCCCATCTTCCGGATTACATCCCTTAGCCGACTCTTACGGCAACCACGGGTAGAGAGGATGGGGTACTATTCTTACGTCGGCACCACCACGGCACACTATTTTAATCGCAGTCGGGTTGATTTTTTAAAACTTGTTAAGGATTCTTTTGAAAGCAACCCTGGCCGGCGCATCTCTTACTTCCTGCGATAGCCTGTGGTACACAGACGGCGCAAAGACATGCAAGAACACTGAAATCGTTTATCAAAAGTGTTTTCCGTCCCAACCCTTTTCGATCTGACAGTATTTGAATCCCTTGTTTAATTCGCGATCAATCCCTGTCCGCGCATTATTTATCGCTACACGTGCGCGCGCGACGAATATAGAATACACGGAAAGAGAACATGTCTCTTATACTACGAGCCGAATTAAGACACTGTAGCGATGATAACTCAGAGGTTAACGCGGTAGATTCACACGCCGAAGGGCGTGGATTCAAACCCCAACAATGAGCTTGAGCTGCCGGTAAAGGAAACCATAGCATGGTGGTAAGGTACTTTCTAGTACCCGGCTGGCTAGCTACCACCCTCAAGTTGAAAATCTGCCGCCAAGCATTTAACGGTGTGTCTAATTTGCGGAAAATTCGTCGAAAACAATTCGTACAATTCGTCGAATCATATACGTAATTTTAAGTGACGGTGTGGTCGAAGATGGTGTAGCACACCTAGCCTGTAATGGAACTGGCTCTCAAGTGATACTGCCAGAACACACTGTTACGTGCGGTAGAGTTTCAACTTAAGGGTGGTAGCTAGCCAGCCGAGTACTAGAAAGTACCCTACCACTATCCTATGACAGCACTGTTGGCTCATTGGTAGCTGACTGACAGGCTAGGTGTTTGACCACATCTCACCTGGTGTTAAGTGACGGTGCTGTCGAAGATGGTAAATCACACCTAGCCTGTAATGGAATTGGCTTTCAAGTGAGGCTGCCGGAACACACCGTTAGATGCTTGGCAGCAGATTTTTAACTTGAGGGTGGTAGCTAGCCAGCCGAGTACTAAAAAGTACCCTACCACCACGCTATGGTTTCCTCACGATGTTTTCCTTCACCGGAAGCTCAAGCTTATTGTTGGGGTTGGAACCCACGCCCTTCGGCATGCGAACCGACCGCGCTAACCACTGAGCTATCATCGCTACAAGACAGTAACAAGTTATTGCGGCAATGCAAGTAAATGAATTATCTTGTTCCAGCTGGAGACAGATAGCTGCAAGAGCTACATGGAGCCGGTGGCTTCGCGAGGGTTAGACGTAAAGGAAACCAAAGCTGAAAAGGAAAAACCATTCTTGAACAGTGAGTTGTGACTTGCAATCTTTACTAATAAAAAACTACTCGAACTATACTTTTCGAAAAAACTCTATATGTATTATTATATTATTTTCTTTCTGTTCCTCTCCAGTATTATGTAATATATGTTCACGCCAACCCCTACAATTTTTATCCTTGTCTTGTTTAACATCTCTATATATACCTAAATATATATAACTCAAAGGTGATTGACTGACTGACATAATGATCTATCAACGCACAGCCCAAACCACTGGACGGATCGGGCTGAAATTTGGCATGCAGGTAGATGTTATGACGTAGGCATCCGCTAAGAAAGGATTTTGATTAATTCTACCCCCAAGGGGATAAAATAGGGGATGAAAGTTTGTATGAAACTTTGTCAATTTTAAATCGATCGGGCTGAGACTTTGCATGAATAAAGCTACTATGACGTAGGCATCTAGCGCGGGTGAAACCGCGGGGCACAGCTAGTTTACTATTAACTATATTTCTTAATGTATGTACTTAGATATACTTTTCTCTTTACGCAATTTCTTCACTATATGTATATTTATAATTTCTCCTTTCTATTGTATATTCACGTATGTATCTTATTTATTTTTATTCAGTCTTGTGCGTCCCTAAAGGTTGGTTCTGAAAACCAGCGCTGCTGAGAAATCGGCAGCATTAATGCTGAGAACTAACCCTTTTCTGTCGCACTGGACACTACAGCGACAACTATTATAACTATTCATTATTATTTTGTCATTATTTATAAGAAGTTTGTTGTTGTTGTAGTGCTATGTGTATCAAAATAAATGTATCTTTCTTTCTTTCTAATATTATAAAAACATAAGTAAATGTATTTCTACCTACACACAGCGTCTCTGAACATAAGGTGAGCTATGGTCAAACATTTAACCTGCTTGGCGGCAGTATATTTACAATAAATAAATAAATTAAAATATATCCATGATGCAAAGCATTTAATAGCGAGATAAAGTTATATTTGCATTATATTATTTTGTACAAATACAAATATTTTATTAATAACACCAATGTTAGAAGTCGATTCCGTAATATCATTACAATACATCATTATAAGTTTTAGAACACTGATTACATGTCAATGAATAAAAAAACAAAATGTCAAAATACACAAGCATGTCAATATAAAATATGACAATATAAATACATGTCAATATAAAAAATATTGTCGATATATATAACAAAATGTCAAAAAAAAACATAATTACTTACTAGTAATTTATCAACCATAAAAACCTAGTTTCACAGATGAATAAAATTATTGTATATTTTTAAAAATATTTTTTTTTTCAGACGACAGTTCTTCGTTTGGAGTGAACAGCCTCGCGAGATTGCGATGCATCGTCCAAGCTCTATCTAGCAAGGAGATCGTTCCGTGACGGATAAAGACAGCAGATTAAATGTATTTTTATATCATGCAAACATAACTAGTTATATTTTGCGGAAATCACACTGAGCAACAAAAAATAAATGCATATTTTGCTTAAATATTGGGTAAAATATGATTCGGGCTATAGTAACATAGCAAATACATTTCTGTATTATTTAATCAAGCTACAAGCTGTAAACCTTATAGTAACCTAGCAAATATATTGCTATATAACATATAGTAACACAGCAAATACATTGCTATATAACATATAGTAGCATAGCAAATACATTGCTATGTAACATATAGTAACATAGCAAATACATTGCTATGTTACTATAGGGTCATAGAAAATACATTGCTGTTACTATAGGGTGTACACTGTACAGCTTGTAGCTTGATTAAATAAAACATACCAATGTATTTGCTTTGTTACTATAGCCCGATGCTTATTTTGCTTAAATATTATGCCCGATATTTAAGCAAAATATGCATTTATTTTTTATTGTTCAGTGTGATTTCCGAAGCACAGCTTGTAGCTTGATTAAATAAAACTACGGCTCAATTTGCTGACGAATTTGAATTTGTATTTGAATAACTATTGCAAAAATATTACTGCGGTATGCCGGTAGATAGAAAGAGGTTAACAAGAAAAGACAGTGACCTGTCAATGTCAAAGTGACATTAATATATTCTTATAATTTTGATGTTATAAATTTAACTTAAAGTAAATAGCAAATATGATACATATCAAATAACTTTTAGATCAGAAGGTTTCACTACACACACTTTATTATTATTAAGTTATACTTAACTATCGATATAGGTACTTAAGTGTATTTATCACAGATATGTTATTTTATAGAGATGGCCCAATAGTCGAGATCCCCTCCAAAGCAAAGACATCTCCACCCCTCTTCAGTGAGCACGTAATACATGAGCTGTGTTCAAACACATAGTCTGTCAACAATTTTAACTCGTATCTTAAAATTTTTACATAATTAGGCGGGTAATACGTACAATGAACATATATGTATATTATAGTCTATATGTATATATTTAGTTTCATTTAAATACATAAATATTTCACACACTGTATCTTTGTACAAATAGCATTCAATAGTGTTACATCTTCCGTCTGTTCTTAATCAGTAACGTTTTTTCCAGTCTTGGTTGCCTGGAAGAGATCACTTTTAGCGATAAAGCTACCACTTTTGAAACTAGCTCATAAGATTGTTTTTCGCAAACTTTTTTTATTTCTTCATTTCTAAAAAATCATCTGTTTACACGTTTACTTCAAACAAATTAATTGTGATGGTTTTACAACTGCATGTACGTAATGCATACAGGTGACTCGAGCGCTGAGAGTCAGGACAACTCTATAGAACATCATATCTGTGGTACTTGCCTACGTAAATACATATTTAAATGCGGTAGTAATGTTCCTTCGAAAAATATTTATATGCTCAAATATAATTATATTTCTAGTGAAATATATTAACTAGTCTAGGAAGATAATTTAGCTAGGAAGCTTAAATTTATTGTACATAGATAAGTTTTATATTATTTATCAATAGGCCAGGCACGGATTTAGGATTTTGTTCAGGGGGGGAGCACTTTTCCGGCTTTTTATATTTTCCTCTGCTATGATGGTACCTTGTTAATAATTACAAAATTTTTGAATGTAAATTAATGTTATATTTAAAGTAACTTTTTGTTTGTTTCATTCTTTTTCACGACTATACGGCTGAATTAATTTTGATTTCAACGCCGGGGCGTCCAAAGCACGTTGGGGCTTTGCCGCAAGAAAAACAAAGGCCAGCTTGTAACGCCGTCGCACCGGCTCGTCAAGTCGGAGAGGTCGGTATACATTCTGGGGCCCGCGCTCTACAACCGCTTATCCGCCTCCGTCCGGGATGCACCTTCCACCGCGTGCTTCAGAACCAACCCGAGATCTTAACTTCCAGAGACCTTCTTTTATGACATTGACGATTATTAAAAAATAAAAGATTATTGAAATCTACTATGTGGAGTTCGTGAGGAAACCATAGCGTGGTGGTAGGGTACTTTTTCGTACTTGGCTGGCTAGCTACCACATTCAAGTAGAAAATTTGCCATCAAGCATATGACGATGTGTTCCGGCAGCATCACATTCCTGGCTAGATGTGTTTACCATCTTCGACCACACCTTCACTTAACATTAGGTGAGTTGTAGTCAAAAACTTAACCAGTCAACCATAAATAAAAAAACCGGCCAAGTGCGAGTCAGACTCACGCACGAAGGGTTCCGTATCATTATCTATGAAAAAGGCAAAAAAAATCGCGTTTGTTGTATGGGAGTCCTTAAATATTTATTTTATATTGTTTTTAGTATTTGTTGTTATAGCGGCAATAGAAATACATAATTTGTTAGAATTTCAGCTGTCTAGCTATCGCGGTTCTTAAAATACAGCCTGGTGACATACAGACGGACGGACAGACAGACAGCGAAGTCTTAGTAATAGGGTTCCGTTTTTACCCTTTGGGTATGGAACCCTAAAACATATAGTTACGCCTCCCCCCCCTAACTTTATTCCTGAATTTGTAATTTTTTAAACTAGGTATTGTAGAAGTGTAGCTTTGCAAAGAATAAGGTAATCTTTGTTTGCCTATAGTATTATTATAAATATATATATATATATATATATAGATTGTAATTAATAAATAAAAATATTTTCACGGATTTCATGAGCTGTTTCAATGCGTACCCTATCAATAGAAGTGCCTGTTACGAAATGTTGTATTTAATATTTATAATATATTGGTTTTGCGGTTTTTTTTTTATGGAGACAGGCTAGGTGTTTGACCACAGCTCACCAGATGTTAAGTGACGGTGTGGTCGAAGATGGTAAAGCACACCTAGCCTGGAATGGAACTGGTTCTCAAGTGAGGCTGCCGGAACACACCGTTAGATGCTTGGCGGCAAATTTTTAACTTGAGGGTGGTAGCTAGCCAGTCGAGTACTCGAAAGTACCCTACCACCACGCTATGGTTTCCTCACAATGTTTTTCCTTCACCGGCAGCTCAATCTCATTGTTGGGGTTGGAACCCACGCCCTTCGGCATGCGAACCGACCGCGCTAACCACTGAGCTATCATCGCTACAAAACAGATATTAATACATTATTATTAATTAGATATGTTTAACACTATACCAGGAAAAATGTGGCCTATCTAGTCAGAGATTTAAAAAAAAACTGATATGTATTTGAAAGGCGAGAACATCCGGTACAATGTTAAACGTTGACAATACATGGTTCGACAAAAAGAAAGACTGATTTGTTCACGTACCAATGTATCTGTTTTTTTTTCGGAACGTTTGCATGTTCTCGTGAAGCAGGGACTGGTGGCTAGTATAGTCTGTATATATAATACGCTGCTTGTAATATCTTCGTTGATGTAGTGTGTAGCTAAATCGGTGTTAATCTATGAATGACATCGATGGGAGTTTACCGCGAGGCGTGTCGCGTCTAGTGCCAAGCCCCGCCTCGCGCTATTTGCAGATGAAGTCCATCCGTGACGTACGATCATCTAAGAAGCTTTCAAGAGAACAAATCTTATTAATATTTTGTTAAAATCGTGGTGTGTCTACAGCTAGCGTAATTACAGAGCTGCTGAGACTAACCATCGAAAGTCTCAAAGTAATGAGCGCCAAAGCAGCGATGCCCTGGTTGTTTCGTTGCTCAAAGTTCTGTGTAACGCTGCAATGGTCGTGGACAGGCGTTATCTCTTACCATCAGGAGAACGTATTGTTCGTCTTATTACTATTTTTTTGTTTGGTTGATTTCCTTAGCAGGAAGTTGTCTAGGTACCACCGCAGTATCAGATATTCTCCCGCCAAGCAGTAGTGTGTAAACATTACTGTGTTCCGGTTTGAAGGGTAGGTGCTGCAGCGAATTTACGGGGCTGTTGAGACTAACGTAGCGAGCTGACGTGTTCTAGAGTGGAGAACGCGAATGTCAAAACGTAGTGTAGGACGCCCTGAGACTAGATGGAGTGACGATATACGTAGGACAATAGGAGTAGGAGTAGTTAGGAGTAGGTGGATGGAATCTAGTTCAATTCAACCCCAAAAAGACACAGGTTTGTGCGTTCACCGCTAAAAAAAACCCATTTGTTGTGGCTCCTCGTTTTCAGGACACTCCTCTACAGGTTTCGGAGGGCATTGGTATTCTAGGCGTTGACATTTCTGCAAATGTACAGTTCCGCAATCATATTGCTGGTAAGGCCAAACTAGCCTCAAAAAAACTTGGTGTGCTCAACAAGGCAAAACGGTACTTCACGTCTGGTCAGAGACTTCAGCTGTACAAAGCGCAAGTCCGTCCTCACGTGGAGTACTGTTCACACCTTTGGAACGGAGCACCCAAGTATCAACTTGAGGCCCTTGATGCAATACAGCGTAGAGCTGTCAGAATTGTCGACGACCCTGGGATCACCGATGACCTAGAGCCACTTAGTTTGCGTAGAGACGTTGGGTCTTTGTGCGTTTTCTACCGCATATACAACGGGGAGTGTTCTGAAGAATTATTCGATCTTATGCCGGCGTCACGGTTTCATCACCGCACTAGCCGCCATCGTTTAAAAGCTCATCCACATGTAATTGATTCATGGAAATCGCACACTGTGCGATTCACGCGATCCTTTTTGCCATACACTTGCAAATTGTGGAATGATCTTCCTTCTTCCGTATTCCCGCGGAGTTACAACATTGGGCTCTTCAAAAGGCGTGTAAATAAAATCTTAAAAGGTCGGCAACGTATTTGTAGTGCCCCTGGTATTGCAGGTATCCATAGGCGACGGTGATTGCTTACCATCAGGCAACCCGTTAGCTTGATTGCCACCTATGGCATAAAAAAAAAAAAAAAAAGCGAAATGCTAAAGATCGGACTTAGTGGGGTGTGGTGTGTCTTAGCAGAGGTCTATTTCCAGCAATGATAATCTTCAGTATTATTTTAAAATGCATTTATTTTTGTAAGAAACTGAATTTTTGTTTTTAGTTGCATATGGGTCATAGTAACCTGAAATAAATGTGTATTATTATTATTTAATTAGGTAAAAAGAAAAACAGTAAATGTTTTAAAAACATTGTAATTAATCAAAAATGTAACATTTTACAAAAATATATTTACATGTATAAAATGTAATATTATGTATAATCACATAATCTAAGTACACTCAGCTACATAAATACGTTGCTATCATACCTATGTTTTATTACAATCGGAAAAAACTTTTATTTAGTAATAATTAAGGAGCTTCGGAACAAAAAACCGATAATCTTCGATTTTTTTTAATTTCTTGTATCATTAAGTGCATTTGTCGGGATGTGTTCAGATCCGTGCTTTTGAAACGTATTTTTAAAGCTGATTTAGCGATTCCTGTTCAAATTGGAAAAATTATTCGTGTAGAAACTTACAATAACTACAGATGCATTAAAAAACACAAAAAAAATATGATTTAGCGTTTTTTGTCCCGAAACTCCTCAATTATTAAAGAACAAAAAAAAAATATTTTTTGCTAGTAATAATTAGATAAATATGCCTATCCTTGGCTAAGGATATATGTTTCATGACAATCTTTGTAAATTTTCTTCTATATTTAGCATTTAGAGTATGATTAACATTTTAAGCAAACTATTTTCACAGTACAAATTATTTCCTAATTTTATTATAATTACTAACAGTTAAAATATCATCATGGCGTTTGATATATTTTAGAATTTCTACAATTTATTTATTTATTATTATTATTAAACAAGCACTTTTTCGACGGCATTAGTTAGTCTACAGTAAAATTTCGTACAAATTTTGTAACAGAAAAATTATGACATAAGTATTTTTATTAAACAATAATATTGCAATCGTAAAATAATAATAACACATATTTATGACGCTGGTTATACATATAACTGTTATTAAATAATTAACCTTAAAACGAATTACAATAACATTTACAAATTTTTACTTAAATGTGACAGTAATGTTATTCTAATAAACACTTACAAATAAAGTTGACAAGCCTAGTTTAACAAAAAAAAACCGAAGTAATCAGAAGAATAATAATTACATTATCTCAGAGTTACAAGTAAAATATCAAGTATATTTCTTAATTCTTACATATATTTCTGTTGCTGGGGTCAAATTAGGCTTTGTCCTTATAGAACGTGATCACGATACTATCGCCAATCGTAGGAATCCACGATTAAACAAACTGATGTCAAATATGTTCTTATTAAAATTTCAATCGGGCGATAAATGTCAATAAGGACATTAATTTGACATCAATATGTTTATAAACTTAATTGACTTATTAGTCACGTGATAAATGTCAATCAGGATATTAGTTTGACATCTATACATATGTTCAAAAACTTAATTGTCCTATTAGTCGCGTGGTAAATGTCAATTAGGACATTAATTTGGCATCAATATGTTTAAAAACTTAATTGACATATTAGACACGCGATGTCAATCAGGACATTAATTTGACATCAATACTACTGTCTGTCTCTGTTTGTTTGATTTTGTGTGTTCGGTTGTTACAAAATAAAATTGATTTCTTTCTTTCTTGCTTTTCAATATATTTAAAAACTTAATGGTAAATATTAATTTGACATCAATATGTTTAAAAACTTAATTGACATATTAGTCACGCGATAAATGTCAATCAGGACATTAATGTCAAATCGACATCAATTATTTTAATTTGTGGATACCCACGACCAAATTTTGATCGTAATACCTTTATGCGACAATTTAAAACTTAGCAATTAATAAAAAATAAAATTAAGTATCATAATAGAGACTGTCTTACGTTTTGTGTGATTTAGGTCGGTAGTATACAAAATCTGAATCGAAATATAATCTTAGTTATTTCGTTTTTATTTATTTTGCAAAGCGAGTAGTAGTGGAAAATTTTAATCTATATGGAGAATACATTTTTGTTTTACATATACGGGATTATTCACGTTTAATTATATCGGAAACTCCGACTATAGTTTCGGCCACATCCGGTGGCCTTCAACACGGAGACAAAACTGAGTACAACGCACGCGCGGTTCTCGTCTAGCTTCGCACTGTGCGCCTCCCACATGAAGACAGCGGTTGGTGTAAGCTAATAAGTCTTTTCTCGGGAATTGCGTTAGATTCTATAATAAATCCCACTTGAGGTAACTAAAATGTCCTATAATAAATTCAAAGATTTTATACAGCAGAGGTTAATTGACAAAGCCTACTATAAGGTGGCTCATTACGTGGAAGACAGGAATATATGGTTATAGTAGCTTCTCTCTGCACTTGCATCCCCCTGGCTAAGTGACAATTGTAGTAAGCATAATGTATTAATATCTATAACTGTAAACTGTATAAAATGTAACCTAATATGAAAAGAAAGATCCACAAAAAAATGCCTTGCTGAGTTTCTTGCCGGAGTCTTCTCAGTTGAAGTGTAATTACGAGCCGGTGGTAGATTCAAACATGTAACTTAACGTTCATAAGTGCCTTACCAGGGCCTAAACTGAATAAATGACTTTTTGATTTTGATTTTTTGATTTTGGTGGGCGGGCACGGGGTTGGAAGGGTTAGTATACGGATAGTACACCGGAGTCCTCTGCTACGGTGTCAGGAATATTCCAGCACACAGAGCTCACAGCGACGTCTTCAGATTCGCTACCACTAACCTATCACCGCCTCAGCTTAGCTTTCGACCGACTATAGTTTCGACCGAAGGATGTGGCCGAAACTTTAGTCGAAGTCTATAGTAGACTCCGACTAAAGTTTCGGCCACATTCGGTTTAATCACAATCCGATGTAATTAAACGTGAGTAAAACAATAATAAGTTAAAAACCACGTCAGTTTCCATAGTTCTATAGAGATTACTTCGAATACCTAAGTACTGTATGTATAATTTTATTATTATATTAAAATAATATTTATACCATCACAGTGTTAATTATCTATTTTATTTATAAGGCTTTATATACAGACACGTTTAATAACTAATGATGGAAGATTTAATTTTTTTTTTAATTTAAATCGCGTTATGTTGCTAAAATATATGATTAAACAAAATGCCAAATTAGCCTTTTTTCGTAAAATAAGACTTGATTAAAATTGACTTTAATAACCCAGCAGTGGGAGAACATAGATTAAGAATAATTTTAAAAAATCTAGATGAGAAATATATATATATTGTTAAGTTTGTATAGGCGAATGGACAGCCCTAATGTTAGGGTTAAAACGCCCAAGCTATTCCCATTTGGACCAAAATGAAATATCAAATCATTTAAAATCTACTTTCCAAGCTTAAAAACATTAAAAATCTAGATCAGAAGCCTCATACCTGTATTATGATAATTATAAACAAATTTCAATTAATTTTTGAGTATTTTTCTCCAAATATAACAAATTTTGAAAAGAATGCATGTTAATTTTTTTTTAATATAAAATTAATGAGACTGTTCTATACGCTATTCCTGAAGAAATAACGCAGTCCATGACCATTGCAGCGATACACAGAACTTTGTGTAGGAAAACAAAGCCCAGGGCATCGCTGCTTTGGCAATTATTACTTTGAGACTTTCGATGGTTAGTCTCAACATCACTGTGATCTCTACATATATACTAAAGTCGCTTCCCGCCGTCTGTACGCTTAGATCTTTTAAACTGCGCAAAGGATTTTAATGCGGTTTCTATCAATAGACAGATTGATTCAAGTGGAAGGTTTATATGTATAATACATGCATATGCACCACATTAGTATCTACATTGCACCCGTGCGAAGCCGGGGCGGGTCGCTATTAATTTATATTTTGTGATGAAATTTATGTGTATTTTGTGTTTTTTTATATATTTTGAGCTGAAAATGAAATTCGACTTTTTTTTTTAATTGCACAGACTATGAACATATTAAATTATTGCTACTAAATATAAAATATTACATCTAAAATCGGTACGGATTACGATATAGTCGCAGTAATGTTAATTTTAAACGTTTTAGAATTCATTTAAGTCCCTGTTTTTTACCCGCCTGCCAAGGAAGGGTTATGTTTTTTTGAGCATATATATCTTACAAGCTTACGCCCGCGACTCCGTACGCTGACTTTAGAATTGAGTTCAAAGATAAATTCTATATTATATAGAATTAATCAAAATCCTTTCTTAGCGGATGCCTACGTCATAACATCTACCTGCATGCCAAATTTCAGCCCGATCCGTCCAGTGGTTTGGGCTGTGCGTTGATAGATCACTATGTCAGTCAGTCAGTCAGTCACCTTTGAGTTATATATATTTAAGATATGTAAATTTCTTTATTACCTCGTATGGGGCCGTTCAAGTATTACGTAAGCACTAAAATGGGGGTGGGGGGGAGTCTTTACTTTGCTTATTTTTGACGACATTGGGGATGAGGCGATCTGAATGGTGATGATATCAGCAAAGTCGTATAAATTATGCTGATTGTTTGGTTTCCTTGTTATCGACACGCCACGTTTTAGCGAAATGGCTGCTAATTAAACCAATATTTACTCAAGCATAGGAGAGGGAAGTAAGAGCTTTGCTTACTTTTGAGCTGACAAGGGGGAGGGATGGGTTAATAATTACTAAAATTCTTCTTACGTAATACTTGAATGGTCCCTATCTTCCAAACGACTGAATGGATTACTTTAATTAAGGTATCGTTAGATTCGTCTCAATAACCCAAGTGTGATTAGAGGGTGGTTTACAAAAATCAAGATGGTGGATTTTTGACGCGAAATAGTAATAAGTACATTAGCATAATTAACCAAACCTATCAAGTTTATCTAAAGAAAAGCAATTAAAAGATGATTACCAAAATATATATGTTATATGTTTAAATTGAATTAGGAATGTTTTCTTTTATATGCACTATAAGACAATGTTTCCTGCCAAATTTCATAGTTCTAGCTCAACGGGAAGTACCCTATAGGTTTTGATTCCCTTGTGAGTGCCGAAATATGCGGTTTTTGCGACAAAAACGGCTGTTAGGTTTTACCATTACTGAGAAGTTTGCAGATGCAAGGAACTACAGATCTGTATATACAGTTTTAATTTTAACTCGATATATCCACGCTTTTCCGAGATAAAAGGCCTTGAGACGGACGGACGGACGGACAACAAAGTGATCCTATACAGGCTCCATTTTTTTCCTTTTGAAGTACGGAACCCTAAAAATAAGACCCAACAAAGTAATTCACTAAATATTGCTTTCTTTATCCATTGCAGTTTATTGAACAAAAACAGGAAGACTTTTAGTTCTGTCATATTGAAACTTTTAAAATCAACATCATAAATAATCTATACCTTATTCATCCTGTAAACCATAAAACTTACAATAAACCAACAACATACTTTCATGAATATCATGGCGAACCGATAAATGATGGTGACCGTGATGGTAGGGTACTTTCTAGTACTCGGCTGGCTAGCTACCACCCTCAAGTTGAAAATCTACCGCCAAGCATCTAACGGTGTGTTCCGGCAGCCTCACTTGAAAGCCAGTACCATTCCAGGCTAGGTGTGCTTTACCATCTTCGACCACACCGTCACTTAACATCAGGTGAGCTGTGGCCAAACAGCTAGCCTGTCAGCGATAAAAAAAAAAAAAATTATATAGATCCGCCCCTGGTCGCAAAAATATTGGTTTATCTAATCTAATATCTTTAAACGAGCAATTCTTGTATATATATTCTGAATCTCGGAAACGGCTCCAACGATTTTCATGAAATTTAGTATGCAGGGGGTTTCGGGGGCGATAAACCGATCTAGCTAGGTTTCATTTTTAGAAAACGTCGTTCTATCCGTGTTTTCAGGCAATGAAAAATTGCTAGAATATCATTAGAATACGAAGGTAAATTTCGCTACCTTCTACAATTCTGCCTTCTACCTTCTCTCTCTGCACTTGCATCCCCCTGTCTAAGTGACAATTGTAGTAAGCATAATGTATGTATTAATATTTATAACTGTAAACTGTAACCTAATATGAAAAGAAAGATCCACAAAAAAATGCCTTGCTGAGTTTCTTGCCGGAGTCTTCTCAGTTGAAGTGTAATTACGAGCCGGCGGTAGATTCAAACATGTAACTTAACGTTCATAAGTGCCTTACCAGGGCCTAAACTGAATAAATGACTTTTGATTTTGATTTTATTGAAAATGTTGTAATAGCTCAAAAAATAGCTAAAATAGCTAAATAGCTCTGGGAAATCGGGCGGTCCCGAATCCAGAAGACCCTGGTTCGAGTCCAGACGATTATTATTTTTCCCTTTTTTTTTCAAGTTCTTTAAAAAACCCGAGCAAAGCTCGGTCATACAAGTCTAATTATTAAAGTATACTTTATTATTATAAAAAAAAAAAAACTATTTAATTGCTCTCGAAGCCGTGTACCTAGTACACATTATAGAACACAGGTTTTTGACAAAAAGGCCTCGAACACTAAGTAATTACCCTAGGGCCCCACAAACTTCTAGTCCGCCCCTGCTTTAACACATTTGAAGGTTAGTCTTATTAGTAGCTCTGTAATGTAGTTAACAAGCAGGTTTATAGAAAGTTTTAGTTACATTATGAATAAGGTCCTACGCTTCTAGTATCACTTTGTTGCGAGCCGTCATTACGCCGCCAGCAGCTCGCTAGAAAAAAAGAAAAGTTTTATCATATTTTGCTTAGCATTAACACAAACTATTACGATATAAACACATTGTAGCGATGATAGCTCAGTGGTTAGCGCTGTCGCTTCACACGCCCAAGGACGTTAATTCGAACGTTAACAATGAGCTTGAGCTGCCGATGAAGGAAAACATCGTGAGGAAACCATAGCGTGATTGGTAGGTTATATTTTAGTACTCGGCTGGCTAGCTACCACAGTCAATTTGAAAATCTGCCGCCAAGCATCTAATAACGGTATGTTCCGGTAGCCTCATTTGAGAGCCAGTTCCATTCCAGGCTAGGTGTGCTTTACCATCTTCGACCACACCGTCATTTAACATCAGGTGAGCTGTGGTCAAACACTTAGCCTTTCAACCATAAAAAAATTGTATTTCTTTTTTAGTTACATAATGTCAAAATTGTAAAATGAATTAATAGCAAAATGTTTAGTTTTTTTTTTTAAATATTAAAGCGAACATGACGCTCTCCTGATGGTAAGAGATAATCCCTGTCCATGACCATTGCAGCGATACACAGAACTTTGAGTAACAAAACAAAATCCAGGGCATCGCTGCTTTGGCGCTCATTACTTTGAGACTTTCGATGGTTAGTCTCAACAGCCCTGTAATGTCGCTGCAGTACCCTTCAAACAAACACCTACCAACACTGTTTTGGATATTCTTTCGGCTTATAAACACTAAAAATATATACGGGCTGACAGTTTGAACATTAGCAATATTCAAAGACATGTTAGTTAGTGGTCATATGAAACGTATTAAGAAATAAAATCGAAACAAATACAAAAAAAAACCAAGAAAACCTTGGTTAAAGTTTTCCCCAAGACTCCAGAATGTATGGACAGCGCGCGGCCTCACGCGCCGAGCTAGCGCGAGACATAACTACCATACGTAGACTGCGTAGCAACTGTTATCTAATCTGTGTCCGCGCGCGACTACCATGTCATGTTCGGTGCGCGTGGTTTCAGTGTCCGTATTTTAGTGTTTTCTCAGGATAATTAGGACAAATATTAACCACCTATTTTTATTTTATTTGGAACGACAATCGAGTACTGATCCCCCTGTATCAATATTGCTGATGTTCAAACTTTCACGGTGTATAACACCAGTATAAAATAAAATTAACTAACCTAAAGTAACGCCTGAATCGATCAATTAGAAACACAATATTAGGTAGTAGGTAATCATTTTTAGGGTCTATACTCACTTGGCTAGCTCCCTGGTGGTTATGGGCCCGGTGAGGCCCGACCTCGAACGAGACCGACTTAGTTGCGCTCTCCTTTCAGCTAGAAATAAAAACAATATTTAATTATTATTATTTTTTGTATTTTGCATTTGACTCTTTACCCTGCCTAAAGTTTTATATATATACGGAATAAGTTCGCGTTTGACCTCATCCTGTCTGATGTTAATCTTATGGTCTAGGATGGAACACGCCCACCTAGAAGGAACCTGTTTGTTCTTGATTTAAAGACACTCATATTATACTTCGCGGGAAACACAGACTCCGGCAAAGAATTCCACATCCTCGCCGTGCGAATAAAGAATGTGGATTTGAAGACCCAAATTGTACTCGCGGAAAAAACAGACGCCGACAGAGTTCCACATCCTCAATGCACGGATGAAGAAGGTGGTATCGATAGATTTTGCCAATACTCGCCACGCTTGGCAGGCGGGTTGGCGAGCGCAGTTAGGTGTGATTGTTCAAGGAAGACGCTGCTGCCCATCTTCCGGATTACATCCCTTAGCCGACTCTTACGGCAACCACGGGTAGAGAGGGTGGGGCACTATTCTTACGCCGGCACCACCACGGCAAAGGAGATCTGCCACCAAGTAATTTATAAGCTATGATAAGTCTTTCCACTCACGCAAACGAGACAGACGTATTCATAGTCTAGCTTTGTCACGTTTCACGAGGGTAAAGACTATTATGTCCCCGGCGTGGACAAGGGAAGACAGCGAGTAAAACAACAGAATTATTTATTAAATCTACTACTTCACAACATCAAAAGCATAAAATAATATAAGAGAAAGGAAAATGTTAAATATGAAAAAAAAAAATATAGTTCATCAACACATTTCTTACCTTATTTTGTTTAATGATGTACCTATTTAAGTATTGCATGTACCTAAACGATTTTTTTTTTTGTTGCATGACTCAAGGCAGAATATACCGCTTTTTGACTTTATTGAATATCTATTGAAATCATATACACATCAGCTATAGGACGTCCATTGCTGGACATAGGCCTCCTCCTGGGGGGTTTTGCCAATACTCGCCACGCTTGGCAGTCGGGTTGGCGAGCGCAGTTAGGTGTGATTGTTCAAGGAAGACGCTGCTGCCAATCTTCCGGATTACATCCCTTAGCCGACTCTTACGGCAACCACGGGTAGAGAGGGTGGGGTACTATTCTTACGCCGGTATCACCACAGCAAATCATATACGTAATAAATGAATTATGAAAGACTATTAGGTAAACTTAAGCGTTCTAAAACGCGATTAATCGACCATCTATATTTTATTTAATGTCAAATATATATCCCAATTGACATTGAAAGGCGCGACGTATGTCAATAAGAACATTTTTTTTTTGTTTTGTTATCAATAAAGATTTGTATTTGTGTGACCGTTAATTATTTATTATTGTTATTATGTGTCTTTCACAGAAATAAATATGGTAATAAAATATAAAGAAAAACTAAAGTCAGTCAGCTTTAGAGGGATTCGTCTTCGATCAAAGAAACAGAAATTCCCATCATATCATATCATATCATATCATATTTTATTGGTAAAAAATAAATTTACAAGTCAATATCGTGTACACACAGTAACACACATTACGATAATAATTATATATCAAATTAATATTAATTGTATAATAATGATAATAAAATAATTGAATAAAAAAAAAAAATATAATTTACATGTCAATACAAATTTAAATTAAATAATTCTATTTATAATTATAATATGAATAATTTATAATTAATCAGTTGGATAATTTCACTGTAAATATATCGTCGAACTTGTAGAAGGCCTGTTCGATAAGCCAGACCTTTAATTTCTAATTTAATTTCTAATCGTCTGCCCCACTGGGTCCTATTTTAAAAACGCACCAGTACAGAGCGTTTAATAAAATTAATATGGTGGGACATTTAATACAACGCCATCTAGCGCCAAACTAAGCAAAGCTTAACTCAGTCTCAGCCGAGCGCTCGAAGAGTCAACGCGTCCTGAGGTTGCCTCGTATAGAGGCGACACGTGGTAGCAACTGTTTACTGCAGCGACAAGAGGATACAAACACTTACGGTTTTTTTTTTTAATTAGTGTTTTGTTTAATTTGTTTTAGCATTTATGTTTATGCCAAATTTTAGTTTTAGATATAAAGTAAAGTTTCGAATAAGTGTTTGAATTGTTGTCAAGTTAATTAAATTTAAATTCTCATCGCTGTTTTAACTGAAACGACTGTTAGCTAAACATATACCTTGAACACTCAATAAGCAAAGCTTGTACTATGGGAACAGCGTTGCCAGACGTCCCGATTTTTAATCAAAATTTAATGTCCCGCGTGGGACAGGTTCAGTCCCGCTTTTCGGGAATAACTCGACCGTGCGTGCAGCGTGCTGAGGAAGCGCGGGCGGGTGGCACAGACAAGCGTGGACTGGCCGCCCGCCCGGCGCGTCATGAAGATAAGCGCGCGGGAGAGAGAGGGGTTCGTCACGATAGTATAAATCTGATTTTAAATATCACATTTCTATTAAAATACATTTTCTATGGCTATTTTTGCTATCCATTGTCACGTAAACGTAATTTGAACTCAAATAAAAAGATAAAAATTTAAAAACTTCTGATTATATACGTTTTTTTACTATGTCCCGCTTTCGACGAAAGAATCCCGCTTTTTTCACTCAAAATGTTACAAAAACCCGACTTGGCAAATAAAAATCTGGCAATGCTGTATGGGAACCAGATAACTGATATTATAATGCTTATATACTTTATTTTTTCTAAATACATACAGTGAATTTCAAGTTTCGATAGTTTTGGGAGACCGTCTACTTCCAATCTGCAGGTCTTTTATAAGTTATGTACGTATTGCCGCTGTAGCTATGTATGTACTGTATCTCCGAGAGTTCTTAAAAAAGGTCTCGAAGATGTGTATGTGCCAACTCGCACTTGGCCAGCATGGTGGACCTTAACCTTCTCACAATAAGAGGTCGAACTTGACCCAACTGAATGCTGTTAGCTTATGTGGTAGAATATCTGTGGTATTACTGCTGGTGGTATAAAGCGGGTATAAACAAATGTTTGTTCTGTCTCTGGGTGTTCTGTATGTATTATAAGAATGTATTTAGAAAAAAAAAGTATTTACTTATTCAATCCGTTCTCTGACTTTCATAGTACAAGCTTTGCTCAGTTTTGAGTCAGATGGCGCTGTGTGTAATACCCTACGATATTTGTTCATTTTAATATCACTACGATATCGATTTAAGGATTTTAAGATATTAACGTTACCGTCACAGTACATTTACGAAAATATTATGTTTGTCCGGAAAAATTTAAATTCATTTAAAATTAATAGTAGCCGCCATAACTTAAATACAAGAAATAAAGATAAAATTGTGACACCTAGATTCAGGTTATCTAAAGTCTTATCTCGGGAATTGCGTAAGATTCTATAATAAAATCCCACTTGAGGTAACTAAAATGTCCTATAATAAATTCAAAGATTTTATAAAGCAGAGGTTAATTGACAAAACCTACTATAAGGTGGCTCATTACGTGGAATACAGGAATATATGGTTGTTGTAGCTTCTCTCTGCACTTGCACCCCCCTGGCTAAGTGACAATTGTATTAAGCATAATGTATGTATTAATATCTATAACTGTAAACTGTAACCTAATATGAAAAGAAAGATCCAAAAAAAAAAAAAGCCTTGCTGAGTTTCTTGCCGGAGTCTTCTCAGTTGAAGTGTAATTACGAGCCGGTGGTAGATTCAAACATGTAACTTAACGTTCATAAGTGCCTTACCAGGGCCTAAACTAAATAAATTACGTTTTGATTTGATTTGATTTGATTGAATATTTTAGTAGCGTACGGCATGCGAAGACCTGTTTCTTGGATCGATGGGTTTCGTCTACAATTAGTATAACAGTAATCAAAATACTTAAGGAGAACTCATGCTAAAAATGAAAACAGTATAAACAACATCAAAAGCGTAAATATACTGTGTGTGTTGAACTTGTCGATAGGTGCCCAGTGCGGGTTCAGAGTGTGTTTCTGTAAACCGAAGCCTTCCACACTGCCAGGGGCGACCGCCATCTGCCGTCATTTATTCGAATAAAAATAAAGCACTGTACAAATTCGAACAAAACCTCCGAATGAAAAAAATAACCTCAATTCGGTACATAAAGAAAAAATGCTTTACTGATTCAAAAACCATTTCAAAATATTACATTCCTGTACATTATTATAAAAGCATTATTATTTATTTGATAAAAGCGATTTATTATTTATTTTATTTTTATGTAACAGTAATGAGACGATCGAGACGCTCTCCTGATGTTAAGAGATAACGCCTGTACATGACCATTGCAGCGATACACAGAACTTTGAGTAGTAAAACAAAGTCCAGAACATCGCTGCCTTGGCGCTCATTACTTTGAGACTAGATGGTTAGTCTCAACAGCCCAGTAATTTCGCTAGCTGCAGTACCCTTCAAACCGGAACACAGTAATGTTTACACACTACTGCTTAGCGGCAGAATATCTGGTACTGCGGTGGTACCTACCTAGACGACCTCCTGCTAAGGAAATCAACCACCAAGTAAATAGAGTAAATAGTATATCAGAGTCCGAGCAACGTTTAAAAATAATCCAGATATTTGTATCAATAAAGCTAAAAACAACTTGTATATGTATGGAAGAGGTTATTATGGCTGCCGTTGACTTGACATTGAGAGGTTTTGATTTGCCATTGCTTTTTTTAGACACCGAACCGAAGCCCTATACAGCCAACTATGTGACTTCATTAGAGGTCAAATGAAAGTCAAGTTTATGTATTTTATTAAAATAAATCCCATCTAATAGTTAAAAGAATTTATAATTGAAAATAATGTACAGAAATGTAATATTTCGAAATGGTTTTGGAATCAATGAAGTATTTTTTTTTCTTTACATTCTGATTTCATTTCTTGGTGCAGTATTGCACAAAACATACCTTCAATACGGTGCAATATTGCATTGACAAGCCCTTCCTCGTCAGTAAACTCCTCTACAGATGTGTGTGCGTGAAAATACGATGATTGATATGAAATTTTATGAACAGTGCCAATTAAAAAAAAATGACCGTCTTCAATTAATGGAAAAAATAAAACTTTTTTTTGTGGTTGACAGGCGGTCGAAGATGTTTAACGCACCTAGCCTGGAATGCAACTGGCTCTCAAGTGATGCTGCCGAAACCTCGTTAGATGCTTGGCGGCAGATTTTCAACTTGATGGTGGTAGCTAGCCAGACGAATACTACAAAGTACCCTACCACCACGCTATGATTTCCTTCACCGACAGTTAAAGCTCATTGTCGGGGCTTGAACCCACGCCTTTCAGCGTGTAAACCGACAGTGTTAACCACTGAGCCATCATCGCTACAAATTTAAATTTACAAGTCGTAGTAAACATGGCTAGAATACACTTTTTGTGCTTTAAATACGTTTAAAATATCTAAAGATATAATTTCGTTCGATTCTTTTCAAACTCGTTAAAAAAAACAACGTAAGTGTAGCAATACTGTAAAAAAAAACACCCTAAATCATATATGGGCAACAACCGGCCCGCAGGCCGCATCCGGCCCGCCTCGGCATTTGACCCGGCCCGCGAGACATTTTGCAATTTCGCGCGAAGAGAAATACAAACAACTGAGAGAGTTCGCGAGAAGAATTGTTTGCGTTTTACGAATTACATATAAATGCGAACAATTTTTCTCGATGATGAAGACTAATAAGTCGAAATGCCGTAAGAGAGTCACAGATGAAAATCTGGAAAACTCGTTACGCCTCTGTACAAGTGGATTTTGAACAAACTTGTTTCTGAAGTTCAAACACAAATATCACATTAACCGTTACACGTAAATTTACTTCACCAATAACCTAATAAAATTGTTTTTTTTTTATTTTATGTTATGGCCCGCGACTGTATTAATATAGTAAGTTTGGCACGCAACTAGCCAAAGGTTGCCCATACCTGCCCTAAATGAATGAACATGATATAAATGAATAAATGAACATAAGGTTGCCCATACCTGCCCTAAATGAATGAACATGATATAAACGAATAAATGAACATGTTTCAACAAGATAGTAAATAGGTTTCTTACCTCCCGCTACTCTGGGGTTTGCTTTCTTTCTGGGCCTTTCTCTACTGAAAGCAGATCCGCTTTGTAGAGCTTCCATTAAGCTGTGAACAAAGGTCATAAGGTTACAATGGTAAATTAGAAATGCTCTAACCGCGTCCTGTCTGTCTATTTGTTCGCGATAAACTTAAAACTGAACTACTGAACGCATTATCATGCGAGTTTCACCGATAGATAGAGTGATTCATGAGGAAGGTTTAGGTTTTTTTTATAGCTGACAGGCTTGGTGTTTGACCACAACTCCCTTGATATTAAGTGACGGTGTGGTCGAAGATGGTAAAGCACAGCTAGCCTGGAATGGAACTGGCTCTTAATTGAGGCTGCCGGAACAAAAAAAATTGCTAGCACGGTGTCACTGGTACCGAGAATGAATAAAAAATCACGAGCTAAAATTTTGCTCTTTTTAATTCACTAGCTAAAATTTCGCTCATTACTTCCCGGGCTAAAATTTCGCTTATTTCAATTCACAAGCTAAAATTTGCTCGTTTAAATTATCAAGCTAAAATTTAGCTATTTCAATTCATAAGTTGAAATATCGCTCATTCCGCTTGAAACATTACCTGTCCATAACACCATCCTGAGCACTCTCCATGTCCACAAACTGTTTGTATCTGTGCTGTCGATCTCTCCTCTCTTTCTCGGCGGCAGCTCGCGCTTCTTTCGCTCGTTTCGCTCGTTCCTCCGTCTCTCTAGCTACGACGTTCTCTTGATGCGCAGCCTGTAAAAAAACATTTATTATGTTTTATTTACAAGGTGGTCATGACAGATCACAGATCATAGATTGACCAAATGGAGAGGTCCACCGGGCAAGCGCTACAAAGGAAGATATCGCGGGTCCACAATGGATGCAAATAGCTCAGAATAGAGAAGAGAGGCCTTCGCCCGAGGTTTCCTGATTTTACTTTGTGTGTATTTAGTATAAATATAAAATATCGGGAAATAAAGAGCTTAATAAATACTCAGAACTAACCTTTTTGTTGTAATTAATAAATAATAATTTTGATATAATTTAATTTATTTAATTGTTGACATGTAAATTCCACTTTATGAAATAAATTAATATTAATATGTAATTGCCGTGGTGGTGACGGCGTGAGAATAGTACCCCACCCTCTCTACCCGTGGTCGCCGTAAGAGTCGGCTAAGGGATGTAATCCGGAAGATGGGCAGCAGCGTCTTCCTTGAACAATCACACCTAACTGCGCTCGCCAACCCGCCTGCCAAGCGTGGCGAGTATTGGCAAAACCCCCCAGGAGGAGGCCTATGTCTAGCAGTGGACGTCCTATGGCTGATGATGTGATGTAAAAAGGCGAAAGTTTCTGTGTGTATGTCTGTTACTTTTTCACGTGCAAACCTGGACCAACTTTGATGAAATTTGGTATGTAGGTAGCTGACCTACCTACACAATAGAAAACAATGACATTGACGTGCTAACCCCGCCTGCTCGGCCGGCACTCGCGTAGTGATCGCCGGCAAGCGTCCCCCGCCCCCGCCGCGCCGCCTCCTCCCACTTGAGTCGCCTATTTATCACGAAGATTTTCTACTTACTGTATCGATTATCTGTATATCTTATTATCTGTATCACAGTACATTTACGAAAATATTATGTTTGTCCGGAAAAAAATAAATTCATTTGAAATTAATAGTAGCCGCCATAACTTAAATACAAGAAATAAAGATAAAATTGCGACACCTAGTTTCATGTTATCTAAAGCTAATAAGTCTTTTCTCGGGAATTGCGTTAGATTCTATAATAAAATCCCACTTGAGGTAACTAAAATGTCCTATAATAAATTCAAACATTTTATAAAGCAGAGGTTAATTGACAAAGCCTACTATAAGGTGGCTCATTACGTGGAAGACAGGAATATATGGTTGTAGTAGCTTCTCTCTGCACTTGCATCCCCCTGGCTAAGTGACAATTGTAGTAAGCATAATGTATTAATATCTATAACTGTTAACTGTAACCTAATATGAAACGAAAGATCCACAAAAAAATGTTTCTTGCCGGAGTCTTCTCAGTTGAAGTGTAATTACGAGCCGGTGGTAGATTCAAACATGTAACTTAACGTTCATAAGTGCCTGCCAGGGCCTAAACTGAATAAATGACTTTTCGATTTTGATTCACACCCGACTTGAAGACACCCAGGCCAAAGCCAAGTGCGTGTTGGTACGTTACGATATACTTACGATGAAGGAGTCCTTAAAAGTCTTGATGTCGTTGAAGAACTCGTCCAATGTATATTTCCTTGGATCGAAAACGTAATATTCCGCCAACTCGGAGTACAAAGCTTCCATCTTTTTATACATCGAGTGCAAGAGGTCACTTTGAGACCGCGCTTCGAGGGCGAAAGACTAATCGAAATATTAAGGAAATGACTAGATATAAATAAAGCACACAAATATATTGTTCGTACCCCACCCTTTCTACCCGTGGTTGCCGTAAGAGTCGGCTAAGGGATGTAATCCGGAAGATGGGCAGCAGCGTCTTCCTTGAACAATCACACCTAACTGCGCTCGCCAACCCGCCTGCCAAGCGTGGCGAGTATTGGCAAACCAAAAGGAGGAGGCCTATGTCCACCAGTGGACGTCCTATGGCTGATGATGATGATGACACAAATATACTTTACTATGGAAACTTTCGTGGTTTTGACACGTCAACCGACTTCAAAAAAAAAGGTTTCGACAAAATTCGACCGTATATAAATATATATTTTTTTTATGTGTGTTCGCGGATAACTTCGTCGTTTATGAACCGATTTTGATGATTCCTTTTTTGTTGGAAGGAGATATCTCAAGGGCAGTGCCGTGATAAGGATACCAGGATCTGATGAAGGCATCCCAGAAAAATCAAGGAGAACCTTTTACTTTTTAGTTTTCCAAATTTTCCGATGTAATTAAACGTGAGTAATTCTGCATAAGTAAAACAAATATTAATTTTATTTTCAGCCTCTATTGTCCCACTGCTGGGCAAAGGCCTAACTTTAACTTTTGGTGTTCCAGTGACTGGGCAAAGGTCACCCCAGTTTGGACCTAGACGAAGATGTGACGAACAAAATCGCAACGACACAAAGACATAAAAAATAAATATCGTAGGACATTTTACACAGCGCCATCTAGCCTCGAACAAAACAAAGCTTGTACTATCGGAACCAGATAACTGATAGAATACTTATTATATACTTTTTTTTGGCATACAGAACACCTGTTACTTCTTGATGCTCAAACGGCTGGACCAATTTTGATGAAATCTGGTATGAAGGTAGAACACCCTGGATTAACACATAGGCTATAATTTATCCCGAGAAAATGAAGCGGGGTGCAGGCAGTCATCAAATATTTGTCCTGGCGGGAATCGAAGTCAGAACCTACAGCTCTAAAAGCAGATAACACGGCAGTCGAATTGTGTAAAGGATACACTCAGAGTGTCGTAGAAAGCGTCCTCTGGCGACTGTGGGACTCGCGAGTTGTTGAGATCCGTTTCCAACGCCCGGATATCGTTCTCCATTTTCTTTAACGACTTCTGAAGGTTTTCCATTGACACTCGCGCCGCCCTGAAAAGGAAGGCAAATTAGAAATAATGATACGATGGTTTGCCGTTGTGGTGCCGGCGTAAGAGTTGTACCCCACCCTCTCTACCCGTGGTTGCCGTAAGAGTCGGCTAAGGGATGTAATCCGGGAGATGGGCAGCAGCGTCTTCCTTGAACAATCACACCTAACTGCGCTCGCCAACCCGCCTGCCAAGCGTGGCGAGTATTGGCAAACCAAAAGGAGGAGGCCTATGTCCAGCAGTGGCCGTCCTTTGGCTGATGATGTGATGCGATGGTAAGAGAAAACGCATGTTGCAGCAATATACAGAACTTTGAATAACAAATTCATTCATTACTTTGAAACTTTGAACTGAAAATAATGATTCTTATTCAAAGTGGGGGCAATAAGGCCTGCACTGAATGCACAGTGCATTTCCCCCTACTAGCATCAACCAAAGCCAACCCAGCTCCTTGAAGTATCGGAGCGGGCCAGTGGCATAGTAGCTCCAGTAAGTTGGGTGGTAATGTTTGATGACATCGATGTCAAGAAACATTGAAGGCCAGGTGTGCTTTACCATCTTCGACCACACCGTCACGTAACATCGGGTGAGTTGCGGTCAAACAACTAGCTTGTCAGACATAAAAAAATTAAAAAAAACATGACCTAATTCCACCCTGCCCATTCTACTATCGGACAGCCAGAAGCTCCAAGAAGCGACACCGCTTTATGGTCAATATTCCAAAAAATGAAACGGTTTGAATCTACCTTCATTGTACGAACTGCTAAATTTTTTTCCTTGATTTTATCATGAGAGATTTGTGAATAAGAAATAATCGACATTGGTATATTGCAAGCATTAAGCACGATGACAAAAAATAGAGATGTTAATGATATTTAGGCGTGTTCACAACTGACTTCGGCTCGGTGACCACGAGTGGCATTTACAACTAATTTCCAAACAGCAAGTCGACCTCAATTATTTCTTTAAAACAGAAACCGTCAAGCTATATCAGAAGTTTTCACATGGCCATTAATTCTGCCATCCTCCACTCACCTGTCGACATGAGGCATCTCCTCTGTGAAGGTAAGCGCGTCGGGGAATTTGCTCTCTATAGTTTCCACCAGGTAGTGGAGTAATGTCTGTTTGTTTTCCAAATCTTTTGTCGCTGTCAACTAGAATAATAAACATTAATTTATTATACCAAAGTTCATTTGACGACAGACCTCCTGGACGGTAGGTCGTCTTGGCTACCATAGTAGTATTAGATATTCTGCCAAGCCCTGACAGCCTTGACAGCCCTGTCAAAAACAAAGTCAAAGTCAAAGTATTTTATTCATAAATTGGTGCATTTACAAGTCACTTTCAATAAAATAAATTTATTACGATTTGACAAATAAAAATAATATCTATACATAATAAATCATTAATAATAATAATGATAATCAAATTGAATATAACTGTTAATATAACTGTTGGCTCATTGGGAGTATGTCTGCCTGAGCTGTAGGGCGTGGGTTCGATTCCCGCCAAGGACAAATGTTTGTCTGGTATAAACAAACGTTTGTTCTGTGTCTGGGTATTCTGTATGTATTAAAAGTATGTATTTACAAAAAAAAAAAAGTATTTATGTATTCTATCAGTTATCTGACTTTCATCACACAAGCTGTGCTTAGTTTGGGGTCAGATGGCGCTGTGTAATGTGTCCTACAATATTAAAAAAAAAAAAAAAAAATAGCAGTAATTTTTTTTATGGGAAGATAAAGATATTTAAAAAAAAAACAATTTTTAGATCTATAGTGTAGAGGTATTTTTATTTTCAAAGGGCCTTTTTTCTACTTGCTCTGGACTATACACCGTGTAAGTTTTAACATCAGCAATATTGATACAGGGGGTTAAGTACTCGACTGTCGTTCCAAATAATAATAAAAAATAGGTGGTTAATATTTGTCCTAATTATCCTGAGAAAACACAAAAATACGGACACTCAAATCACGCGCACCGAACATGACATGGTAGTCGCGCGCGGACACAGATTAGATAACAGTTACTGCGCAGTCTACGTATGGTAGTTATGTCTCGCGCTAGCTCGGCGCGTGAGGCCGCGCGCTGTCCATACATTCTGGAGTCTTGGGGACAACTTTAACCAAGGTTTTCTTAGTTTTTTTTTGTATTTGTTTCGATTTTATTTGTTTACTAGCTGTGCCCCGCGGTTTTACCCGCGTGGTGATGGATGATGATAATGAAAAGTTACTAATCTTATATGGCCTGCATCTCAAAATCCTTTCTTAGGGGATGCCTACGTCATAGTAGCTTTATGCATGCAAAGTCTCAGCCCGATCGGTTTAAAATTGACAAAGTTTCATACAAACTTTCATCCCCTATTTTATCCCCTTGGGGGTAGAATTAATCAAAATCCTTTCTTAGCGGATGCCTAGGTCATAACATCTACCTGCATGCCAAATTTCAGCCCGATCCGTCCAGTGGTTTGGGCTGTGCGTTGATAGATCACTATGTCAGTCAGTCAGTCACCTTTGAGTTATATATATTTAGAGATACGTTTCATATGACCACTAACTAACACGTCTTTGAATATTGCTAATGTTCAAACAGTCAGCACATATATATATACTCACTTTAGTAAGGAAGCTGATCTCAAACCCGTATGCGCCCGCGTTGTTAGACCCCGTGTTCATATAATTCCCAAGCAAGAGAAGAAGCTCTAATATCTTGGCGAATTTCCCACTCGATTTCACTTCTTCGCACGCCGCCGTGCCGGATACTATGTCCTGGAAAAAAGTACAATATTTATATTAATAATAATAATAATAATAATTTATTTATTTAAACAAAAAATATATACAACTTTTTGCTGCGGACCCTGAATCTCACACTAGGGAGTCCCGTGTCGTGAAATTCAGTGATTCCCACCTTTTAGAGTTTAATGTCTATCTGAGCAAAATACAAAATCTCTGTGTTTGTTTGTGTGTGTGTGTATGTGTGTGTGTGATTGAGTGTATGTGAGTGTGTGAGTGAATATAAAATCCTTTGTTTGTTTCTTCGTATCCCTTACAAATCTCAATTAAGAGAAGAAATAATAATAACAATATTAATAATTGAAGTTTTGAAGGTGAAATGAAATGAAATGAAGGGGACTGATTCTCCGTGAGACGGTTGTAGTAGTGGAATTTGCTGTGAACTTCTCTGGAGACAAACCGACAGACGAAGAAGCAGGCCCCCTATAGTCATTTGATTATTAGTAATAGGTTTTCCGTTCCTCTTTGATCCATGGACAATAGCCAAGATGTAATAATTCGCTTACAAGTAAAACGTGATGATTGCAATATGTTTAAAGAATTATCAAGGCGCTGGTATAAGAGAGGACCCTTAAAGTAATAGGAACGTTGAGCAAAAGAGGTCCTAGTTCGAGGAATAGTCCAGATATTGCGTCGAGCTGATCTTGTACTAGGAACAATTCGTATTTTCGTCGTAAGTTGCAAACTTATTATTAATTGCAAGTGCCTAGATTAAATGCAGATTAAGCAATGGATTAAAGTCGTAACTTGTGTCGGAATCGTGGTAGATCAATTGGAGCTTATTTGGATTGGAACTCAATTGAGTCATGACAGTTTAATTGAGTCATGGTAGTTCAATTGAGTGATTGTACCCTAGTTGTCAACTTTTGACAAAATTTCTGAGTAGTGAAACTTCTGAGGCACGACACAAAGCCTTAAAACACGTGGAGAACTGTTGCTTCAATTAGCTGTTCCTACTTATCATAGTAGATCGATTGAGTCGTAGCTTAATTGAATCATAGCTTTCCGATAGGATTATGGTAGATCACTCAATTCAAAGTTTCACTAAGTCCGAAATGTTCATCTAAAAACCAGCGCTTATTGTCTATAACAATTGGTAGCCACGCTGAGGTATGCCTATTTCAACAATAATTCTGTATTGTGTCAAATAAATGTTTTATTTCTTTTTAAGTAGTAGAACAGTTTAGTCATAACTCAGTTGACCCTTGGTACCTCAATTAAGTCGTTGTATATCAATTGAGTCATAGTAGCTCAATTGCGTTAAAGTAGCTCAATTGCGTCATAATAGCTCAATTGAGTCATAGTAGCTCAATTGAGTCATAGTAGCTCAATTGCGTCATAGTAACTCAATTGCATCATAGTAGCTCAATTGAGTAATAGTAGCTCAATTGCGTCATAGTAGCTCAATTGAGTTATAGTAGCTCAATTGAACCATGCTAGTTCATTTTAATACTTACAGGTTTGACTTCAGATATGATCTCCGAGTAGTGTTCCCGGAAGGCGAGACTTCTGAGGCGAGGCACAAGTCGTTTGATGTCCGCAACACACGAGGCGAACTGTTCTGCTTCAGTCAGCTCTTCCTTGTTGCAGTTAAGTTCTGACAGCTTCTTCAATTGGTCGGCTGTTGGCAGATACTAAAGAGAAAAGATATGTTCATCATCATCATCATCATCATCTCAGCCGTAGGACGTCCACTGCTGGACATAGGCCTCCCCCATTGACTTCCACAAAGACCGGTTAGAAGCGGCTCGCATCCAGCGCGTTCCTGCGGTCTTTATGAGGTCGTCTGTCCACCTTGTGGGTGGACGTCCTACGCTGCGCTTGCCGGTCCGTGGTCTCCACTCCAGAACTTTGCAGCCCCATCGGCCATCAGTTCTGCGTGCTATGTGCCCTGCCCACTGCCACTTCAACTTGCTAATCCGCTGGGCTATGTCGGCTACTTTAGTTCGTCTACGGATCTCCTCATTTCTGATTCGATCTCGTAGGGAAACTCCGAGCATAGCCCTCTCCATAGCTCGTTGTGCGACTTTGAGCTTATCTAGAAGGCACATAGTCAGAGACCACGTTTCAGCACCATAAGTCATCACTGGTAACACACATTGGTCGAAGACTTTCGACTTGAGGCACTGAGGTATATCAGACGAAAAAACGTTGCGCAGTTTTCCGAACGCTGCCCAGCCGAGTTGGATTCGACGACTGACCTCTTTCTTGAAGTTGGACCTACCTAGTTGGACTGCTTGTCCTAGGTAAATGTATGAGTCAACAACTTCAAGAACCGAGCTCCCAACTGATATTGGGGTGGGCACAACATGGGTATTCGACATCACCTTTGTCTTATCCATGTTCATTTTAAGGCCCACCCGTTGGGAAACTCGATTGAGGTCTTCGAGCATCGTGCCGAGATCTTCCATCGACTCTGCCATGACCACAATATCGTCGGCAAATCGAAGGTGAGTGATGTATTCGCCGTTTATATTGATGCCGAATCCTTCCCATTCCAGGAGCTTGAAGGCATCTTCCATTGTGGCAGTAAACAGTTTCGGAGAAATGACGTCTCCCTGTCTTACGCCTCTTTTCAATGGAATCGCCTTCGAAGTCTGCTCCTGTACTCGGACTGACATTGTGGCGTTATTATACAAACACTTCAACACTTCGATATACCGATAGTCAATATGGCATCGTTGGAGAGACTCAACCACCGCCCATGTCTCGATCGAATCAAAGGCCTTCTCATAGTCCACAAACGCTAAACATAGTGGCAAATTATACTCTTCGGTCTTCTGTATAATTTGCCGTAGCGTGTGGATGTGGTCTATGGTACTGTAACCTTTTCGGAAACCGGCTTGTTCGGAAGGCTGAAAGTCATCGAACCTGCGACTGAGACGGTTCGTAATGACCCTTGAAAACAGCTTATAAACATGGCTCAGAAGCGAGATGGGTCTATAATTCTTCAATAAGGTATTGTCACCTTTTTTAAAGAACAGCACCACCACGCCTCTGTTCCATGCCTCTGGCGTGACTCCTTCGAGTACGACGGAATTAAAGAGCCTCTGAAGGACTCTAAGTACCGGTTTTCCACCCGCTTTCAGAAGTTCTGATGTGATTCCGTCATCTCCAGGCGCCTTGTTGTTCCTTAGCTGTTTCAGGGCCATTCTAATCTCGTACAGGCTGATGTCCGGGATATCTTCGGTATAATGTCGGCTCAGCTTGGCTCTTGGGTCTTTGGCCGCGCTGTTAACAGGCTCAGCGACCGTAGCGTATAACTGTCCATAAAACCTTTCGACCTCCTCTAATACCTCTGCTTTGGTCGACGCTATACTGCCATCTTCTCTCTTCAGCTTCGTCAGCTGGCTTTGCCCAATAGATAAGTCTCTCGCGAACACTTTGGAGCCTTTATTCCGCTCTATCGTATCTTTAACTTTATTAGTGTTAAAGATACGTATGTCGTGCCGCAAGGACTTAGATATCTGTCTATTGAGCTGCCTATATGACTCTGCATCACTAGAAGATTGCAGTCTCAACGAGCGTCGTTCAGCCATGAGGTCTAGAGTATGGTCAGACAGTTTGTGAGGTCTATTTGTACGGCGGGGTCTAAAAAACTTAGAGCCCACCGTATGGACAGTTTCTACGAACCTGTTATTGATCTCGTTTACCGTAGCAAGATTCTCTAGGCAATCGAAGCGATTGGAGAGTTCGAGTTGAAAGCTTTCGGGGTTTTGTATATGGGCGCGAGTAGGTCGGAGCGTGGACTTCATTAAGCGTGACCTTTCAAGCTTGACGTTAATATTCAATGAGCCTCTTACCAGTCGGTGATCACTACCGGTTTTCACCCTGTGAATCACGGAGACATCATTGAATATCCGTCTTTTGTTGGTCATGATGAAGTCTATCTCATTTCTCGTAGAACCATCGGGACTCATCCAGGTCCATTTCCTGTGAGGCGGCTTCTTAAAGAAAGAGTTCATCATAAAGAGGTCCTCTTTCTCCAGAAAGTCGGCCAGCCTCTGTCCCCTAGGGTTCCGTTGCCCATATCCAAATTGCCCCACTCTCAACTCATCATCGCTCTTCATACCTAGCTTTGCGTTGAAGTCCCCCATAACAACAGTGAAGTGGGTCTCGGAGGTATGTATGGCTCTACTTATGTCCTCATACATGCTCTCCACTTCATCATCTGGGTGTGACGAGGTAGGTGCGTACACCTGAATGACCTTCAGCGAATATCTTTTGGATATTCTGAGTATTAGGTATACGACCCTGCTCGAAACACTTCCGATGGTAATAATGTTGTTAGTGAGGGACTTGTGGACGAGAAAGCCGACACCACCTTGGGACTGTTGGTCACCTTCCCGGTAATAGAGTAGGTTACCCGATTTCAAGATTATCGAGTCCTCGCCCTCTCTCCGGACTTCAGATAATCCCAAAATATCCCAACGTAACCTACCCATTTCTTCTTCCAGCTCAGCAATCTTTTCGTCTGTCCTCAAAGTGCGTATGTTGTGTGTTACCAGGGCCAGTCTTCGTTGGGGGTGGTAGCCGGGCGTCTGCCGGGGATTCTTAGCTCCCCCTGCTCCGCCGTTACCATGGCCGCTACCGTAGCCAGGAATAGCGAAGCTGCCGGGGACTGGGGGCCTGGTCTTCATTGTATTTATCATAGGGGGGGATTTTGCCAATACTCGCCACGCTTGGCAAACGGGTTGGCGAGCGCAGTTGTGTGTAGTACGCGGACGACGCTGCTGCCCATCTTCCGGATGACATCCCTTAGCCGACTTTTACGGCAACCACGGGTAGAGAGGGTGGGGTACTATTCTTACGCCGGCACCACCACGGCACCACGGCATAAAGATATGTTATTAACAATAAATTGTACTGATGATAGGGGTCGGTTCACACGCCGAAGGGCATGGGTTCAAACCCCAACAACGAGCTTGAGCTGCCGTTGAAGGAAAATGTGAGGAAACCATAGCATGGTGGTAGGGTATTTTCTAGTACTCGGCTGGCTAGCTACCTTCCTCAAATTGAAAAGCTGCCGCCAAGAATCTTTCTTCGACAATACTGTCACTTGACATCAGCTGATCTGCAGTCAAACACCTAGCCTGTCGATCATTAACAAGCTTAATTAATCAAATTACAGAAACACGAATGTCAACATTTTTTTTTAATATGTTTAGCCTTTGTCAATCTGGATGATCGAAATATATTCAGGCATAATTATGAAAGCTATGGTGGATTAAACTCACATACATGAACCCTGAAAATAATACACTCCTTTTTTGGCAATCGTGTAAAAAGTGGGAGAGTTTACAAAAAAAAAGTTTTTTTGCTCACCGTACCTGTATAAGCAAGTCCAATACATTTCCAGTGAGCACCGTCGTGTCGCATTTGAGTATGCACATGCGTATCTGCTCATACGACATGTGTTTCAGGGAACCTCCGAGCAAAATGCTCAGATTCTGTGCCGCTTTACTGTCGAGCACTTTCAGATCTTTCACCTTCTTGAGCGTGTGCACCCTGGAATGTCAGTGGGGTTATTGGAGTTGAGTTTTTTAGCGCGATAGGATGATACGCTAAAGGACATGGGTTCAAACCCCAACTAAGAGCACGAGCTTGAGGTAACTAAAATGTCCTATAATAAATTCAAAGATTTTATAAAGCAGAGGTTAATTGACAAAGCCTACTATAAGGTGGCTCATTACGTGGAAGACAGGAATAGTAGTAGCTTCTCTCTGCACTTGCACCCCCCTGGCTAAGTGACAATTGTAGTAAGCATAATGTATTAATATCTATAACTGTAAACTGTAACCTAATATAAAAAGAGAGATCCAAAAAAAAAATGCCTTGCTGAGTTTCTTGCCGGAGTCTTCTCAGTTGAAGTGTAATTACGAGCCGGTGGTAGATTCAAACATGTAACTTGACGTTCATAAGTGCCTTACCAGGGCCTAAACTGAATAAATGACTTTTTGATTTTGATTTGATTTTGATTTTGAATAAGTGACTTATTAGCAAAACTTTTTAATGTTCAATTGTATGTGGAAATTTGTAATTGGCCTTATAAACTTTTAAAGGTAAAACTAATTATACGTACCTAGCTGTTAATTTCCCTAATGTTAATAAAATAAAATAAAAACACATTTTTTTGTTTTACATGGCAATACATATTCAGCCTACTTTATGACGTCATCGCTGTAAAAAGTTTAAAAACGTATTACGCATCAACCACCCCATAGAAAGCGAAAATATTCAAATTAGTTTCATTAAATAAAGTTTACTATGAGTAAAAAACATAAAATAAATACAAAAAAATAAAGTTGTTTTGATAAAGATGATATATTAACTTCATCATCATCAGCCATAGAACGTCCACTGCTGGACATAGGCCTCCTCCTGGGGAGGGGTTTTGCCAATACTCGCCACGCTTGACAGGCGGGTTGGCGAGCGCAGTTAGTTGTGATTGTTCAAGAAAGACGCTGCTGCCCATCTTCCGGATGACATCCCTTAGCCGACTCTTACGGCAACCACGGGTAGAGAGGGTGGGGTACTATTCTTACGGCACCACCACGGCAACATATATTAACAAAAATATTAACTTACCTATCAACATTATCTTCATTCTTTTTCGCCATGGGCTTACTGGAAAACTTCAACGCGAGGCCGCTAAGAATGTCCGGGGACGCCATCTTCTCTTCTTGTACCTGATATCAAAACGACAAAAACATCACGTATCAGTTTGACAGATTGATAGATTTTTTTTATGTACAAGTAATGGGGCGAATGGGCCTCTCTCCTGATGTTAAGAGACAACGCCTGTCCATAATCATTGCAGCGATACACAGAACTTTGAGTAGTAAAACAAAGTCCAGGGCATCGCTGCCTTGGCGCTCATTACTTTGAGACAATAGATGGTTAGTCTCAACAGCCCTGTAATGCTGTAGTACCCTTCAAACCGAACACAGTAATGTTTGCACACTACAGCTTGGCGGCAGAATATCTACATACAGAATATATTAGTAGGGGAGCCCGCAATGCTAAATGGGGATTTACTCGAGCACCATAGAGACCTATTGGGTTGCAATGGTCAGAGATAAAAAGAAAAAAATATTATATAATGTATACCTTTTCATCGGTGGGGGGAGCGGGTATATATTTTCAAAAATGTAAAAAAAAACTGTTGCATGGATATATTCGAACGCGTCAGATATTGAGTAAATTTTGCCACGCTCGAGAACGTCGAGATGACGTTTTTTTTTAAACTTTGTAGCCCTCCCCTTTCTTTATGACACTCAAATTGTCAGATTAGAGGAATATACACTTTTTAGCATATAATTAACTCACCCTATCTTAATCTGACGCGCTCGAGAATTTCTGATGATCAATTTTTTTTTACTAATCTGATCCTTTATCCTTGACAGGCGGCCTTACATATGGGGCTCATATTTGGTGGAGGTACTCAACCGGGTACAAGGTATCCTCCTGTATATTAATCTGCCACCCTTTAGTAAATCCCGAAATCCCCGCTTGGGCTCCCCTACTACGAGCATACTTCTATTTACAGTAGAGACTTTAAAGTCATATGTTACACAAATATGAGAATAACGTTAATAATAACGGTAATGCTATGGTAAACATTTACTTGGTGGTAGAATTTTAACTTGTGTGGTGGTAGCTAGACAGAACGCTATGGTTTTGTTCATGTTTTCCTCCATCAACAGCTCTAGGACATTGTTAGGGGATGAACCAACACCCTTCGTCTTGACAACCGACTAATCAACAGAGCTATCATCGCTTTCATCATTGTATTGACATTTGTATAACCTTTTTGACATTTATTAACCTAATTTATTTTGATTGTTAATTGTGAGATAATTGATTAGAACAGTCGTATCTTAATAAATAAATGTAGTTCAAATTAATCTCTACAAAAATAATGAGATGGCGGTCAAACGGAAACTAATTATTATTTAAAAAACATATACCTTAACCCAGAACGCTTTTTCCGACATCTTCTGTGGAATAATCGTCTTCCAATTGGCGCGTTTGAGGGGACCTTCCACCTCCCACTTCTTCTTAGGTTTGAGGCCGTAAGGAAGAATATCTGGCTGCGGCTAAAGAAAAAAAAAACTATAATATAGTCAAAAATTGTTAGTCGAGATGAAACGGATAGTGGTTTGGCCGGATACCGGATATTCGGCAAGCTACGAGGCCGGAGCGCCGGATATTCAGCTGTTACTGTTTCAATGAAGTGACAAAGGATAATAGCAGTGATTGTCGCGAACAAGAAAAACAAAATCAAATTGCTAACGAGATTGACTGTTTCTTAAAGAAATCTCGAATCGATCGCAATCACGACCCATACATTTGGGGGTCAGTTAATTTGAATCAGTACCCGCAGTTGTCAAGGTTTGCTAGAATTTATCTTGCAGCACCTGGCAGTAGCGTTTACAGCGAAAGGGTATTTTCAGAAGCTGGTTTGGTATATGAAGCCAAGCGGAGTCGCCTCTTACCAACAAATGCGGAAAATTTGGTATTCATTCACCACAATTTGCCACTTGTTAATTTTGAGTACTAAACTTATTAATAAAACAAACATTTTTGATATAAAAATAAACGGTGTCCATTACCTATGATTAACCTTGTGTAAAATGATAAGAATTTTTTGAATTTTACTATCCGGAATCCGGTCGGATACTGAATTACTATCCGGTATCCGGCCGGATAGTGAAAACTAGGCCGGATACCGGATAGTTACCGGATATCCGTTTCATCTCTAATTGTTAGACTGGTGTCCGTTTTAATTGTTTTCTGACTCACCATCCTAGGCGCCATGAAACCGGCTGGCGGCGGCGGAGGCCGGGGCCCCATTCCCGGCATGGGGGGAGGGGGAGGACCACCCATGCCCGGCATGGGAGGAGGCGGAGGGCCCCGGGGCCCGCCCGGCATTGGCGGCGGTGGCGGTGGGCCTCCACCTGTAGGAACAACGATTTGGGTAAAAACACGATAAACCAAGTCCGTCACGTTGTAAAACCTTTTTATTTATTTCCTATAGTACTGTTTTTCACTCGCTGCGTTAGGTCGCATGGAAAACGTGGGAGCGGTGCAGTGTTTCGCTCTCTCTCCCACTCATGGGCGGGAATCGAACCCAACCCTACAGTTGTCAAGCCAGATATACTACCAATGAGCCAACAGGGCTGCTAACTGCCCTGGTAACTATTAACTCTTTCGTTTTTTAGGGTTCCGTACCTCAACAAAATAAAAACGGGAGCCTTATAGGATCACTTTGTTGTCTGTTTGGCTGTCTGTCTGTCAAGACCCTTTTTCTTAGGAACGCGTAATGGTATCAAGCTGCAATTCATATCATATACTCAGGTGTACTGTCCCCTGGAGCTGTGAAAAAATCAACCTTCTAAGCCAACGCAATCAAAAGATACAGCCGTTTATGCTGCAAATTTTCGACACTCGCAAGGGAATCAAAACCTACAGGGTACTTCCCGTGAACTCTGAATCTTGAAATTTGGTACGAAGCAACGTCTTATGGCACAGATAAAGGAAAAATTGCGATAAGCATAAATTACCATTTTAAAAAAATACCATAACTTTTACTTATATACCTACAGGTTTGTACGGTACCCTCGGTGCGCGAGTCCGACTCGCACTTGGCCGGTTTTTGTTTACTTTAGCTGTGTGACCACAGTTCATCTTACGTTAAGTCACGGTGTGGTCGAAGATGGTAAAGCACGGAATGGAACTGGCTGTCAAGTGGGGCTGCCAGAACACACTATTAAATGCTTGGCGACAGATGTTCAATTTGAGTGTGGTAGCTAGCCCGAGTACTAGAGAGTACCCTACCACCACGCTATGGTTTCCTCACGATGTTTTCCTTCACCGGCAGCTCAAGATAATTGTTGGGGTTTTGATCCCACACCAGGCGTGTCATCCGACCACGCTAACCAATAAGTAATCATCGCTACAGAAAAGCACAGTTGGCGTGGTGGTAGAGTACTTTCTAGTACTCGGCTGGCTAGTTACCACCCTCAAGTTGAATCAACCGCCAAGCATCTGTGTGCTCCGGCAGCCTCACATGAGAGCAAGTTCCATTCCAGGCTAGGTGTGCTTTACCATCTTCGACCACACCGTCACTAAACATCAGGTGAGTTGTGGTCAAGCACCTAGCCTGTCAGCGATAAAAAAAGAAAACAGTTTACATCGAAGACTTGGTTCGCTAGTTTGGTTTAAAACATGGACAGCAATTTTATATGCATTTTCTTGTAGTCCTTAGAAAAAAGAAAGATATAAGTGTTGACACAAACCTGCGCCCGGCATCGGCGGCGGCGGTGGCGGCGCGCCTCCTAGAAACAACCACCGACAGAGATAGTCACGTGCGAGAGAGACTATATGCTTTAGATATAGATATATAAATATATATACGGGCTGACAGTTTGAACATTAACAATATTCAAACACATGTTAGTTAGTGGTCATATGAAACGTATAAAGAAATAAAATCGAAACAAATACAAAAAACAACTAAGAAAATCTTGGTTAAAGTTGTCCCCAAGACTCCAGAATGTATGGACAGCGCGCGGCCTCACGCGTCGAGCTAGCGCGAGACATAACTACCATACGTAGACTGCGTAGTAACTGTTATCTAATCTGTGTCCGCGCGCGACTACCATGTCATGTTCGGTGCGCGTGATTTGAGTGTCCGTATTTTTGTGTTTGCTCAGGATAATTAGGTCAAATATTAACCACCTATTTTTTTAAATTATTTGGAACGTTAATCGATTACTGAACCCCCTGTATCAATATTGCTGATGTTTAAACTTTCACGGTGTATATACAACACTAGCTTGCGCCCGCGTCGTGTTAATATTTGTGTTCAGAGAGAAATGAAAGATGTGTAAGTAACAAAAGAACATAAGTTTAATTCATCATAAAACATGCGCTACTTAATTACCTAGATTAATATAAAGGATACCTTTTATTCCGTAAGACACAAATGTATCAAATTTCAAGTGGATACGTCCTGTAGGTAGTTAGTTTTTAGATAATCCCACAGGAACCTAACATTTTCTCGAGATACAAAATATCCTATATGTTAATCCATGTAAACTATGTATGTGCCAAATTTCATGCAAATCCACTCAATCGTGATTGAGTAACAAACATTCAAACATACAAACTTTTACATTTTATAATACCACTATTATTATAAATGTGAAAGTTTGGATGGATGGATGTTTGTTACACAATCACGCCAGAACGGCTGAACGGATCTGGATGAAATTTTGCATACAGATACTTTAGGCCCTGGAATAAAACATAGGATACTTACACCATCACGCGGGTAAAACCGCGGGGCGCAGCCAGTAATACATCTATTAATTAATATATTTTTAATTTAATTATAAGGTAGAAAATAACAAAGTATCACTTAACATCAGGTGAGCTGTGGTCAAACACCTAGCTTGTCAATCGAAAAGAAAGCGTATATAGTATGTCATATAAATAATTTTTGGCTGTTTTTTTTTTTTCTAGCTTTGCCCCCGGTTTTGCCTGCGCGGTGATAGATGATGATAATGATGATGAAAAGTATCCTATGTCTTATTCCAGGGCCTAAAGTATCTACATGCAAAATTTCACCCTGATCTGTTTACGCGTGAAGGCGTAACAAAGAAAAAAACATACATTCGCATTCATAATATTAGTTAGGATTTTTAGTAGGTTAATACTAACCTTGTCCTGGCATGGGCGGGGGACGCGGAGGCGCTCCCGTCCCTAAAAGCACCAGAAAAGGACAGCTGTAGCAGTGCACGCATGCGTGTGAGCGAGATAGCATATGTCAGTGATTTCATGCAATTTTATACTACCCGCAAAGACTTTCAAAATAGAACTATGGATGTTGGTTCTAAGTTCGGTGTCAATTTTTTTTGATATGTAAACTTGTGACGATGGTAAGTGATAACGCCTGTCCATGACCATTGCAGCGATACATAGAACTTTGAGTAGCAAAACAAAGTCCAGGGCATCGCTGCCTTGGTGCTCATTACTTTGAGACATTAGATGGTTAGTCTCAACAGCCCTGTAATTTCGCTGCAGTACCCTTCGAACCGTAATACAGTAATGTTTGCACACTACTGTTTGGCAATCCGACATGCTTTTAGTATATTTGTGTGCGTCAATCATGGAATTATGAGTTTTCGGGAAAAGAAAAACATGCATAAAGGTAAAAATCAAGTTAAAATAAAAGTAATGAGACGATCGTAATGCTGTTCTGATGGTAAGAGACAACGCTTGTTCAAGACTATTGCAGCGGTATCCAGAACTTTGAGTAACAAATGTAAGTTCTATAGTACCATTTTTATAATTAATTCTTAATATAATTTTTTTAACAATTTTAGTAATTATTAACCCCTCCCTCCCCCTTGTCAGCAAAAGTAAGCAAATCTCTTACTCCCTCTTCTATTCTTACGTAAACACTGATTTAAATACCGGCCTTATCGCTAAAAGGGATTTTTTCCGGGCAACCAATGTTTCGCGACGATTCAAGAACGAGTAAAAAACAAGGTGCCAATAACATACGAAAATAAACAAGCCTGAGCTCTTACCATCACAAGAATGTTGTGTTCGTCTCATTACTTTTACATAAAACATATTTACTAAACTTATATAACGAAAAAACCTTAATGTTTAGTAAAATAGTAAATAGTTAGTATTAAGTAAAAGATAATATTAAGAAAACGTTAGTGTTAAGTACAAGTTAGTGTTAAGTAAAGTTAATATTAAGTAAAAGTTAATGTTAATATTAAGTAAAAGTTAATGTTAAGCAAAAGTTAGTGTTAAGTAAATTTAATATTAAGTAAAAGGTAAATAAAAACACTAACCTCCAGGCATGGGCGGTGGTGGAGGCGGCGGTGGCCCACCAGGACTGCTTATTGCCTGCCGATAAAATAGATAAAGTATATCAGAAATTTTGTATGATTTTTTTACAAACGGCATCTTTCGTTTAAAAAAAATCACAGGTCTGAAATATGCCGATGGCAAATTTTAAATTGCCATGCCACTCACTAGGGGCCGTTCAAGTATTACGTAAGCACCAAAGGGATTTTGATTTTTATTCAGTTTATTACCCTTAATTTTAAAAATTAATGTTGTGCTTCCTTAAATAAGCGACACAGTTAACATTGCTTAAGTTTTAATTAATTGGTGTTTTCTTTATTATAGACAATAATGAACATTTCAAATTTAGATTGAAAAAATGCTAATTGACAAAGCATACTATTATATTGACGATTTTTTTTAGGATAAAATATAAATTTATTATTGAATCTAATGGATAATATAATTTAATCAAATTACAATAAGTGCCTGGGTGACCGAGCTTTGCTCGGCTTAAAACACGGATAAAAATGAAAAATGAAACCTAGCTAGATCGATTTATCGCCCCCGAAACCCCCTGCATACTAAATTTCATTAAAATCGTTGGAGCCGTTTCCGAGATTCAGATTATATATAATATACATACATATATACAAGAATTGCTCGTTTAAAAGTATTAGAAATTTCAATGAACAGCTAAAAAAGATTACCTGAGATATATATTTAAATTTAAGACCACATTATTGTTAATACCTATTTTGTGAGAATAAATGTATTTAGAATTTATTGTAGTTGTTATTGTGAGGCCTAATAAATATATAAAATAAAAAAAAACCACCGCCAACTGTCCTACGTATATCGTCACTCCATCGAGTCTCAGGGCGTCCTACACTACGTTTGACAATTCAAGGTCTCCAATCTTGAACACGTATTTTATAAATAATAAAATATTCATATAGTATAATATATATATATATATATATTACCCCTTCTATAAGCGCTCTGGTCGTCTGCGAGACTCCGCCCGGGCCGGTGGGCGAAGCCTTCAGTCTCTCCTCCAGATGCGCCGCCTTCGCTTCCGCCTCTTGCCTCGCGGCGATCGCGGCTTCTAACTTGCTGTTCAACTCTTCTATTTTACGCTCTTCTTCTGCTCGAGATTTTTCTAGAAGAATAAGGGACGTTCAATACAACTTTATTACACACCAAACATATTATAACATAAAAGAAATAACAATTAAATGGTTTACAATGACGGCCTTATCGTGTAGAGCGATTTCTTCCAGACAACCTTAGGTTCATTGAGTTTTTTTTTTCGGAGGAATGAAACGCTCTTTATGGTAAAAAATAACGCATGTCCATGACCATTGCAACGTTACCCAGAAAAGAAAGGATACATTGTAGCGATAATAGCTTAGTGGTTAGCGTGGTCGGTTCACACGCCGAACGGTGTGGATTCAAACCTCAACAATGAGTTTAAGCTGCCTGTGAAACCATAGATTGACCACAGCTCATCTGATGTTAAGTAACAGTGTGGTCGAAGATGGTAAACACACATAGCCTCAAGTAAGGCTCCCGGAACACATCGTTAGGTGCTTGGCGGCAGATTTTCAAATCCGGCAGCTCAAGCTCAATTGTTAAGGTTTGAACCCACGCCCTTCGGCGTGTGAACCTCCCTTGCTAACCACTAAGCTATCATCGCTCAAAAAACTAGTGTTTTTATGAGTGTTTATGTATAAAAATAGTGATGTTTTATTCATTCGCGAGTGTAGGGAAGTGATATAATGTGGTCAAACATGTCTTTTCGTCTTGACTCCAAAACTCCTTTGAAGTCCGTTGTAAAGTCACCGCTACTCTACTAGGGCATGACAAGACTTGACCTTGACTTACTATGTGTGACTTAGACTTATTTCACTAGTTTTAAATATTTAATAAACTTACACTGGCAAATGCAGAAAGTGCTGTGCCAAAAACAAACAAGATGACAAAGTTTTTTTTTTTAAATTTGAAGAACCCATTTGCCTCTATGGCCCTCCAATCAAGTAATTTGATTTGTATAGATAGTTTTTTTTTTTAATAATTTTCTTACCGATAAGTCCGTCTATGAGTGGTTGTACGTCTATGTTGAACCGCTGGGTCAGTCTGAAGTCCGGGTCGTATCCATTCTTGTGTAAAACTATCTGAGTTATACATTCTTCCACTAGCTTGTAGTACGCTGGCCTGAAAGATAAAGACAATTAACATGTTTAATAAAACTATTGCAACTTCTTTGTAAGATCGTCTGCCTGCTAATCAGAAGCTATAGAATAGAGTCATATAAAGGAAAGTCATTACACTGAATGAAATGGAAAGGAGTAAAATGGCATGGAATGGAATGGAGTGAAATGGCATAGAGTGGAATGAAACGGAGTGAAAAGGCTTAGAGTACAATGGATGAATGAATGGAGTAAAATAGCATAGAATGAAACGTAGTTAAATGGAATGGAGTGAAATGGCATAAAGTGGAATGGAATGAAGTGAAATGGCATAAAATGGAATGAAGTGAAAAGGCATAAAGTGGAATGAAATGGAGTAAAATAGCATAGAATAAAATGGAGTGTAATGTTATAAAATGCAATGGAATGGATTAAAACGACATGGAATGGAATGGAGTGAAATGACATGGAATGGAATGGAGTGAAATGGCATAGAATGGAATGGATTGAAATGGCGTAAAAAGGTTTTAAGTAAATAAATATCGTCTGGCATTTCACAGTGCGCCATATAGCCCCATACTAAGTACAAAACTTGTACTATGGGACTCAGATAACTGATGTATGAAATACATATATCTTTATTGTTGTAAATACATATTTATAAAACACAAATAACACCCAGGCACAGAACAAACATTCAGTTACTTTAGCTGCGTCCCGCGGCATTACCTGCTGTTTTACATAAATTATATCAAAGGAGACTGGTTGACTGGAGACTGTCTCACTACATTTTTTCGGGATAAAAAGTATATGTGTTAATCCAGGGTGTCAGAATTAACTATATTTCATCAAAATTGGTTCAGCCATATAAGAGTGAAGAAGTAACAAATATACAAACACACTTACACAATCCCAAACTTTCGCCTTTATAATATTACTAGCTGCGCCCCGCGGTTTTACCCGCGTGGTGATGGATGATGATGATGATGAAAAGTATCCTATGTTTTAATTTAGGGCCTAAAGTATCTACATCCAAAATTTCATCCAGATCCGTTCAGCCGTTCTGTCGTGATTGAGTAACAAACATCCATCCATCCAAACTTTCACATTTATAATATTAGTGGGATAGTGTGATAAATGTTTGTTCTGTTGGGAATCGAACCCACGCCCTACAACACTTAAAGTAAATATTCCACCAAAATGAGCTAACAAGGCAGTCAAGTGGATGTTGTGGAATGGAATTGAATAAAATGGAGTAGAGTGGAATGGAGTGAAATAAAATGGAGGTCAATGGAGGGGAATAGTCAGAAGTCAGTTTAATTACCTGATTAATTCATCGTCCCGTATAAATAAAAGATGCTGCAATATTGACAGAAGGTAGGGCTCCGCTGGCGTGTCCAACACGAGATTCTTCACCAGTTCGAAGCATTCGTTCGGATCATGGAAATCAACCCTGAAAAAAATATACACATATTGGATGACAAGTCACATGGCACCATCATTGACGAGGATCGTTGTTCAGCTTTTATAAAATAACAAAGGTTTGACCATTGCGGGCTCTTGCTCTACTAATCTACTATATATGTTTTGATTTCACACCTAGTTTCATGTTATCTAAAGCTAATAAGTCTTTTCTTGGGAATTGCGTTAGATTCTATAATAAAATCCCAGGTAACTAAAATGTCCTATAATAAATTCAAAGATTTTATAAAGCAGAGGTTAATTGACAAAGCCTACTATAAGGTGGCTCATTACGTGGAAGACAGGAATATATGGTTGTAGTAGCTTCTCTCTGCACTTGCATCCCCCTGGCTAAGTGACAATTGTAGTAAGCATAATGTATGTATTAATATTTATACTGTAAACTGTAACCTAATATGAAAAGAAAGATCCACAAAAAATGCCTTGCTGAGTTTCTTGCCGGAGTCTTCTCAGTTGAAGTGTAATTACGAGCCGGCGGTAGATTCAAACATGTAACTTAACATTCATAATACAAATACAAACAAATACAAATACAAATAATCTTTATTCTTGAATTAACTCAATTAGTTTACATGGTAGTTCGGCCTCTCCTGTTAAGTATAAATAAACCTGTATTAGGAGAGACCGCTTCTTCAAGTACTTACATTTTTATTATTATTATTTCTATATTATTTATATTATTATATAATACAAAAACATTTCCTCACGATACACACACATACACATCTTTATACAATATACGTTATACATATTTATATTGTGAATTTTTAATGTTTAATTCATTCTCTTTTATTTATATTTTTTTATAATTACTTTGGATAAATAAATTTAATAATGAGATTAAGCCCAACATATACATTTATATCTCTTTATTTATGATGGATATTTTAACTGCTTACCAATGTTAAAGTCGTGATTAAGTAAATGCTCAGTTTGCTCGTAATTAAGTTGGATTAGCCATGTTAAAACGCATTTCCTACACTGACGAAATGACATCGTGTAAATGTTTTTTAATCTATTTATTTTGTTATAAATTGAAATAGAATGTGCCGAAAATTGTTGCTTGGCAAATAGGGTTCTTAAGGTTGGTTGTTTTAGTTATCGAGTAAGGATTACTTTTCTTACTTATAACTGGGTCAACAGAGTTACTTTTGTGAACTTTCATGATGCATTGTAATATATATAATTGTCTGACAGTCAAAACTTTAGCATCGTTATATAATTTTGATGTGCTATAGATATATTTCTTTTTTAGCATAACTTTTAGAATTACCCTTTGTGCACGTTCAATACTAATAAAACGTGATTTAAATGTCCCACCCCAAATTGTTAAGCAGTAGGATAAAATGGATTGTACGAGTGCCGTGTCAATATGTAAGTGCCTTACCAGGGCCTAAACTGGATAAATAACTTTTTGATTTTGGTTTTTCAAACTTTTTAGGGTTCCATACCCAAAATTAAAAAGGGACCCTATTATTAAGACTCCGCTGTCCGTCCGTCTGTCACCAGGTTGTATCAAATGAACCGTAATAGTTAGACAGTTGAAATTTTCACAGATGTATTTCTGTTGCCGCTATAACAACAAATATATGACGTTATAAGGCCAATTAAATATTCTTTTTTTTTTTTTTATATATTTTTTTTTTTTTTTTATGTCTGACAGGCTAGGTGTTTGACCACAGCTCACCTGATGTTAAGTGACAGTGTGGTCGAAGATGGTAAAGCACACCTAGCCTGGAATGGAACTGGCTCTCAAGTGAGGCTGCCGGAACACACCGTTAGATGCTTGGCGGCAGATTTTCAACTTGAGGGTGGTAGCTAGCCAGCCGAGTACTAGAAAGCACCCTACCACCACGCTATGGTTTCCTCACGATGTTTTCCTTCACCGGCAGCTCAAGATGATTGTTGGGGTTTGAACCCACGCCCTTCGGCATGCAAAATATTTTTGACAAGTTTTTCTTTACATTACCTGACGTCGTCGAACTTGGCCAGGAACTCGTCTTGGTCGGCGGCCGCGTGTGTGTCGAACACGTTCATTTGTATCTGACGTGAACCTTCCGCACACGCACGCAACTCCTCTGTACAGACAACAAAACAAACGCAATTATAATCAGCATGTATATTAATTCTCCAAAGACGTGAAAGATTTGTATGTGAGTAAGATATGTGTGTGGGTGTGTGAAAGATGTGCGAGTGTAAGTAATGTGTGTGTGAGAGAGATGTGTACGTGTGAGATGTGTGTGACTGTGATATATGTGTGTGAGAGATGTGTGCGTAAGTGTAAGAGTGTGTAAGTGTGTGTGTGTGTGTGTGTGTGTGTATATGTTTATGTTTGTGTATTAAATGTGTGATATTTATGTGCGTGATGGGTATATGTGTGTGTGTGATGTAATGTGAGTATGTGTGTGCATGATATGTGTGTGTAGTTTTGTTGTATGTTGGTATTTAGTTTTGTTTTCTTGACGTCTTAAAAGATGTAGTAGTTTTGGGTACTAACAAAACATTTATTTTTTATTTTTTCAGTTGTATAATGAAATGAACGAAATCTTACCTATAAACTCGTAGAGTCCAGTCCTCATGAATTCACTCCTCAGATGCATTCTAAACTCTAATTCTTCTGGTTCGGTGATTATTGCGTTCATAAGTTGCATGCAACCATTCTGAAATAATATAAATAGATATTTTTCAAACAATAAAAATTAAATGAGGGTAGCTCAACATGCTCATGTTTCGCCGAACCGACCCGCATTCTTCAGTCAACTCATAGCAACGGTTTTTTTATGTTTGAAGATGTTTGACCACAGCTCACCTGATGTTAAGTGACGGTGTGGTCGAAGATGGTATCTACACCTAGCCTGGAATGTAACTGGCTCCCAAATTTGACTGCCTGAACACCGTTAGATGTCAGATTTTCAACTTGAACTTTCCAAGTAAACTTGTGTTACTTGTGGTAGATATGGAAAGAGGGGGGCGTCTAGGTTGGTAACACCGCAGAACCAGATATTCTGCCGCCAAGCAGTAGTGTGTAAACTTTACTGTGAATCCGGTTTGAAAGGTACTGCAGCGAAATTACAGGGCTGTTGAGAAAATGCATTAGTTATTTTTAAAATTACGCTTTTGCTATTTGGAGATGAAGTTGAACCTACCTTCAAACTTTCCGGCGCCTTACTGTCCAGTCCCTCGACGATGGGCAGGAACCGAGGCCGTCTCGAAGATTCGCCAGCCATCGTTATAGCTTCCAGAACTTTCTCGTGACCGTTCGGGATCAGGCATATCGCTGCCAGCACCTGGAGATCGAATTATCAAGATTTAAGAACAGGTTTCCTTGTTTCGACGGAAAAAGCTAAACAGAGTAACGACGTAGTCAATGTGATAGGATTCTGTTGGACAATCTTCGGATACAAAACCCTATAAAACAGTCTCAAGCTTGCAAACAGGTTCCTTCTTTGTCTTTGCTGGCTGTTTTCAGACGAAGACAGATCAAGTTTTAGAAGAAGCAGGCTTCTGAAGACGTACAGAGAAACGACGTAACTTAAAAGTTCCGAAAATTCAAACTAAACTTTCCCCACCTTCATTGTAAGAACTGCTGAACAATGGAAGTTTTTTTTTTTTTATGGCTGGCAGTCTACTTGTTTGACCACAACTCACCTGATGTTAAGTGACGGTGTGGTCGAAGATGGTAAAGCACACCTAGCCTGGAATATAACTGGCTCTCAAAGTGAGACTCAAGTGAGGCTGCTGGAACACACCGTTAGATTCTTGGCGGCAGATTTTCAACTTGAGGGTGGTAGCCTAGCCAGCCGAGTACTAGAAAGTACCCTACCATCACGCTATGGTTACCTCATGATGTTTTCCTTCACCGGCAGCTCAAGCCCATTGTTGGGGTTTGAACCCACGCCCTTCGGCATGCGAACCGACCGCGCTAACCACTGAGCTATCATCGCTACAAAAGCTGCTGCCTGAATGGATGATCCAAGATTAATACAATCTGGATGCCTTCAAGTTGCGATTAAATCGGTTTCTTCGATCGTGCTCCATTGTTGACCACATCTTCGTTTAACAACAGGCGAGATGGCAACAAGACAGACAGAGTCACATCACACATCACACATCAGCCATAGGACGTCCACTGCTGGATATAGGCCTCCTCTTGGGGGGGTTTTGCCAATACTCGCCACGCTTGGCAGGCGGGTTGGCGAGCGCAGTTAGGTGTAATTGTTCAAGAAAGACGCTGCTGCCCATCTTCCGGATTACATCCCTTAGCCGACTCTTACGGCAACCACGGGTTGAGAGGGTGGGGTACTATTCTTACGCCAGCACCACCACGGCAAATATATAATAATGACAGGGTTCTGTTGGGATTGAAACTTTCTTCAGCTGCAAAACTCCTATAAAACAAGTTAGTACGCCTTACCTTTGCAGCTTCCAGCGCGCAAGTAGGTTTCCTAGCGTCCAGACTGCGAGCTAGCACCGGCAACGCCTCCCGACACTCGAACATGGTCCGGATGCCGACAGTGTTGTTCAGGATCGAAGACAAGCATCGTATGCACTCGTACTGCACCCGGTCGTAGCGAGAATCGCTGTGAAATTGACAAAAAAGAAGTTACAAAATGGGTCACCAATCAAGATGGCAAAACTTTGCGAACACTGCTTTAGTACGCATTACTTTAGACCAGCGGTTCCCAAACTTTTTTTGGTGAAAACGAAATATTTGACAGAACTCTAAAGTAATCAAAAACTGCTTTGTGTATTTTTTATTGTCAGTTGAGTCAGTGTTGACTATGCTCCTGGCTGAATTGTTACGCTCTCATATTAAGCATTCCACTAATACTCTTTTATACTTTTAGTTATTTTTTTGTTGGAATATTTGTATGTATTATAGCTCTTTTAGTTTTTAGGGTACCGTACCTCAAAAGGTAAAAAACGGAACCCTTATAAGATCACTCTCTTGTCCGTCTGTCCGTGTGTCACAACCGATTTTGTCAGAAACGGGTGGACCTAGAAAGTTAAAATGTATACCAGATATTGAGGTTTATAGTCCCTATTATAAAAATCAAGCTCCTGAGTCAACACGATAAAAAGATATGGGTAAATTTAGATTTTCGCGAAAACTTGTAAGTACCAAAATTTACCTTAATTTACATACCGATAAAATCCTCGTCCGCTAACAGCATGAAAATGTTACAAAAGCTCATTATTTTTACAAAACATCTACTCGAAGAATGTGCATCACAATTATAGTTTGTACGTTGTAGCATGGTGCGTGATTTGGTATGACTAGAGAATGGACTTGGATTGGATTGGATTTGGATGCCGTGGTGGTGAATAATAAGTACCCCACCCTCTCTACCCGTGGTTGCCGTAAGAGTCGGCTAAGGGATGTCATCCGTTAGATGGGCAGCAGCATCTTCCGCGTACTACTACACCCAACTGCGCTCGCCAACCCGTTTGCCAAGCGTGGCGAGTATTGGCAAAACCCCTACATGACAAGATACCTCAGTGCCTCAAGTCGAAAGTCTTCGACCAGTGTGTATTGCCAGTGATGACTTATGGCGCTGAAACGTGGTCTCTGACTATGTGCCTACTTGATAAGCTCAAAATCGCACAACGAGCTATGGAGAGGGCTATGCTCGGAGTTTCCCTACGAGATCGAATTAGAAATGAGGAGATCCGTAGACGAACTAAAGTAGCCGACATAGCCCAGCGGATTAGCAAGTTGAAGTGGCAGTGGGCAGGGCACATAGCACGCAGAACTGATGGCCGATGGGGCTGCAAAGTTTTGGAGTGGAGACCACGGACCGGCAAGCGCAGCGTAGGACGTCCACCCACAAGGTGGACAGACGACCTAATAAAGACCGCAGGCACGCGCTGGATGCGAGCCGCTTCCAACCAGTATTTATGGAAGTCAATGGGAGAGGCCTATGTCCAGCAGTGGACGTCATACGGCTGAGATGATGATACACACACAGCGCCATATGACCCCAAACTAAGCAAAGCTTATACTATAGAAGTCAGATAACTAAAAGAATACTTTTTTTTAATACATACAGAACACCCAGACACAAATATTTGTTTGCTGACGAACACACAACGAACTTACTTGGTATAACATAGATTGAGGGTAGTCAGTAAACTTTCGATCCCCTTAGTTCCGAATTCCTCTATCCATGACAAGGGATTGTTTGTCAGCGATATCCTCAAGTTTTCTAAGCAACTGTGCAGTTTGCCAACGGATAACTCTGGTTGGTTGAGATACGTGACGTAGTCAGACGGTTTCTCGAATTTCGATCTGCCTTCCTGGAAAATTAAAAAAAAAAACATTTGAGCCTTTACCAACATCCTAAGAGGCCCTCGCTGCGCGTTTGGGTCAAGAGTCAGATCCAAAAGGCAGTGATCCTTGACACCGCTCGCATTGTCAGGACGTTCCATACATAAAATGTTCAGTAGAAAAGTTTCGTTGACTTAATGACACCAAATGTGAACAGTTATTTTTTTGTGAATTCAGTATTCATTAATAAAAAAAACAATCAAGTCATATAAATTAAAAGTAAAAAATATATTTTAGTAACAAACTTTTATCTAGGACAATGAAATAAAAAAAAAAAAAAAAAATCTAGCCTGTATTTGATGTGTAGGTACTATAGTCTTAAAATCTTAACGCACACAAGTATAGTGAAAACCTAACCTGTAACGGGTAGAGTCAGATAAAAGCTTGTTTAAAAAAAAAAAACTTTTGTGTTTTTGTAGATAAGTATTTTAGAAATTGCTCCTCAATTGAGCCCAAACTCGGTGGTGTTAATTTATCACAGAAATACCGTGGACACTTTCTAGCTTCATCATCAAACCCTGGATATCGTCCAGGCATAAAGCGCTCCTCAAGACGAATCAATCGAGCCCTAACTCAGTGGGTTTTTCTTGTTTAGTTCAGAAGTTTCTATAGCTTTCGTCTCTATCATCAGACCAGCTCCATGACACCATATGATTGTATTGTCACCTAAGATACATAAGTACACCAAATTTGAGTGCAATCGGACATCGGGAAGTGGGTCAAATTTAACTTGCAAGATTCCACCCAAACAAACATAGTAACCTTCACATAGTAAGTTTCCTAGTTTTCCTAGTTTTAAGTATGTTTATAATTTGTGACGTGTGACGTGTCCAAGAGTCCTGTAAGGTCTAAAGGAAATAAAGCACTTTGAGTTTTGAGTTTTTTTGAGTTTTTGAGTTTTGAACACACATTTTATAGCGATGATAGCTCAGTGGTTAGCGCGGTAGGTTCACCTGCCGAAGGGCGTGGGTTCAAGCCCCAACAATGAGCTTGAGCTGTCAGTGAAAGAAAACATCGTAAGGAAACCATAGCATGGTGGTAGAGTACTTTCTAGTACTCGGCTGGCTAGCTACCACCCTCAAGTTGAAAATCTGCCGCCAAGCATCTAACGGTGTGTTCCGGCAGCCTCACATGAGAGTCAGTTCCATTCCAGGCTAGGTGTGCTTTTCCATCTTCAACCACAACGTCACTTAACATCAGGTGAGTTGTGGTCAAACACCAAGCCTGACAGCTATAAAAAAAACAAATTGAAAGTTAAATAAAAGCTTATCAAAACGTCATTAGTTACCTGGGCTTTATCCGTGACAAATCGATACTGCACCAACATCTTCTTCTGCTGATCGCGAGAATATTTCCTCAGAGGTTCCTTCTTGGCTTCACTCAGGTTCATGTCGGACTGGAAACAAAGATAACAAGACGGTTTAGTATTAAAGTATGGCCTTTGTTATGCAGAAGCGAACCATTCGTGCTATATTTTAGGGTTCCGTACCTCAAAAAGAAAAAACGGAACCCTTATAGGATCACTTTGTTGTTCGTCCGTCTGTCAACTCTTTTTCTCAGGAACACGTGGAGGTATCAAGCTGTAATTCATATCAAATACTCAGGTCTACTGTCCCTTGGAGCTGTGAAGAAATCAAATTTCCAAGCCAACGCAATCAAAAGATACAGCCGTTTATGCTGCAAATTTTCGACACTCGCAAGGGAATCAAAACCTACAGGGTACTTCCCGTGAACTCAGAATCTTGTTTGGTACGAAGCAATGTCTTATAGCACAGATAAAGGAAAAATTGCGAAAAGCATAAATTACCATTTAAAAAAAATACTTTTACTTATATACCTACGTATATAATATATTTATAGGTTTATATATAGGTTTGTACGGAACCCTCGGAGCGCGATTCCGACTCGCACTTGACCGGTTTCTTTTTTACAATATAGGAAGAGGAAAGTTAGTCAAATTAATCTTAATCTAGGGTTAAAGTACTAGTTTGTGTGTATATCGCGAGCAGACCAGCGACCCGCAAGCAGCATCCGATCACGAGTATGACGCATGTGCCAGCCATCGCCCTCCTCAACCATACCTGAAGGAAGAGAGCGCTCGACACACGACGCCGCCACAAGAAGGAGCCTTCGATGGTGAGCATGAATGCTCGTGGCATACACACAATACTTATTTCTAATCACATGTAATGATTACACTAGCAAAAACCTGAGCTTTGTGAGGGCTCGCGTAGTTTTTCTAACGGGTAATAATTTTTAAGACAGTTGTTATATTACAACCTGATTGTAGTGGTGTCATCTAGTATTAAGTAGATTAACTACGATGTATTTGAGTGTTGAGTTTAGTTCTGTTGCAGCGATGTTAACTCTTTAGTTTTCTAAGAGATGGCGTTAGTAGTACAATAACATTCTATCCAATGAATACAAAATTGTTAATGTTAATTTTTTGGTAATAAAATTATTATTATTTTTTGACAGATAACACATCTATATATGAAGTTAAATTACCATGTTAAAGCACAAATCTATAGGCGTGATAGTTTTTCAGTAAAGTGTACCACAAAAATGCTCAGGTTGTGGAATAGTGTTAGGACTCGCTTCGCTCGCCCTGATTACCAACATTTCATATCATTTCATGTTGAAATTTTTGGTATTTCTCATTGTTTATTTATTGTTGACAAGCTAGGTGTTTGACCACAGCTCACCTGATCTTATCCTTACACTTCCAGAAGTGGGAACTGGCTCTTAAGAGAGGCTGCAGAACACCAAGTTCGTTGCTTGGCGGTAGATTATCAACATGAGGGTAGTAGATAGGCGCCCAGACATGTTATGTACTCTAGAAACTTCTAGAAGGTTGTAGATACTTTTTTAAGTGTCAGCCCTCGTAGTTAGTAGCTGTTTATAGCGATATCTGTTAGACACACAAAAAATGGCTACGCGACCACAAAACTAGCGAACCTTTATCTAAATAAGCTAAAATATCTATAAGTAGAACATCTTCGCGATAAATAGGCGACACAAGCGGGAAGAGGCGGCGCGGCGGGGGCGGGGGACGCTTGCCGGCGATCACTACGTGAGTGCCGGCCGAGCAGTCAGGGTTGGCACGTAAATGTCATTGTTTTCTGTTGTGTAGGTAGGTGTTAGTGACTTTTAAGTAAAAAGGTATTAAACAGTCACAGAAGTTTACGTGTGTCTTATAGGTTTAATGTTAGCGAAGCTACGAACAAAAAAGGTCGATGTAAGATTTGTTCGTAGATGCGATGTCGACATCCCTGCACGCGCCGCGCGCTAAACCTGAGTGAATCAACGCTAGCAGGGAAGATGTTCTATTTACTCGGGGCCGGGCGCGCGCGCTCCAACTACTTTGGTACAGGGGCAGAACTTACTAGCATCTCCTCAAATCGCCTCTGCAGCTGTGCGTCGTCCAGCGCATCGATCTTGCTGGTATATTCTTCATCATCTTCAACTCTTGGGTCGGCCCCTCTCGGTACGGTGTCGTAGCCACGCTCGATCTGACCGCCGGCTTTCTTGGGCCGCCCGAACCATGTGTCCAGCTGGGGACAAGAAAGAATGAACGTTATTATGATACACTAAGGGTTGAATCTTCTAAAATCGTTAAAAGCCTTAAGCTGTCTGCATTGTAGACCCAAGTAACACAAGGAAGAATGAACGTTAGTGTGCTAAGATTTAGGTTGAATTATCTAGAAAACCTAGAAATTTTCCGCTTCTTGAAACACGGGTCCAACTGGCGACAAGGAAGAATGAACGTTATTATGATACACTAAGGGTTGAATCTTCTAGAATCGTTAACAGCCTTAAGCTGTCTGCATTGTAGACCCAAGTAACACAAAGAAGAATGAACGTTAGTGTGCTAAGACTTAGGTTGAATATTCTAGAAAACCTAGAAATTTTTCGCTTCATGAAACACGGGTCCAACTGGCGACAAGGAATAATGAACGTTATTATGATACATTAAGTGGGAATCGAACCTACGCCCTACGGCTCTAGAAGCAAAAATACTCCCAATGAACCAACAGGGCAGTCGAACATATAGCAAAGCTATTGTAATCACACCACTTAGATCCTAAATCGAGAATCGTAAATCAATTACACTGCAATGGTTATGCATCGACAAATCAATTGACCCCTCCGTTTACAATGCTCGCATGACACAACCGACGATAATAATTGCGGCATGCTTCCGATTTGGCAAGGGACAGTGTGGTCCAATTTGTGGTCCATTGCCGTGGTGGTGCCGGCGTAAGAATAGTACCCCACCCTGTCTACCCGTGGTTGCCGTAAGAGTCGGATGTCATCCAGAAGATGGACAGCAGCGTTTTCCTTGAACAATCACACCTAACTGCGCTCGCCAACCCGCCTGCCATGCGTGGCGAGTATTGGTAAAACCAAGGACCAAACCAAACCCCCCAGGAGGCCTATTAGGTCCAGCAGTGGACGTCCTATGGCTGATGATGATAATGACTGTGGTCCAATATCAAGAATTTAAAAAAGTCTATATTTAAAATAGCTAGGTATAATGAAAGGAAAAAAACTTTTTAAGCAAATTTATTATTTCTATTAAAAAAACAATATAACTTATATATAAAAGAAATGTTTGTTCTGCGTCTGGGTGTTCTGTATGTATAAAAAGTATGTATTTACAACAAAAAAAAAGTATTTATGTATTCTATCAGTTATCTGACTTCCATCACACAAGCTCTGTTTAGTTTGGGGTCAGATGGCGCTGTGTGTAATGTGTCCTACAATATTTATTTTTATATATACATACATACAAGATACGCGCGAAAAACATAACCCTCCCTTGGCAGTCGGGTAAAAAGTCATTCGCCATTTTAGTTTAGAGAAAGGAAATAGTGCCCTAGATCATCCGACCACCGATGTCAACTAACATCGTTTCGTTTGACCTATAACTTCACTGTTGGAAGGTCGTATAACCATCATATGACACAACGACGATAGTAATGGATTACGTCAGACTGTGCAGCATCTGCTGACTTGAATACTAAGTGCCTTGACGCTTGTATCTAGTGCCAAAAACATCTGACAATTTTTAGACACAAAGATGGGTGTTATATTGTTAACATGTGTGTATATATGTATGATGTTAAGAGTTAACGCCTGTCCATGACCATTGCAGCGATGCACAGAACTTTGAGTAGTAAAACAAAAACCAGGGCATCGGTGCCTTGGCGCTCATTACTTTAAGACTAGATGGTTAGTCTCAATAGCCCTGTAATTTCGCTAGCTGCAGTACCGATCAAACCGGAACACAGTAATGTTTCCACACTACTGCTTAGCGGCAGAATATCTGGTACTGCGGTGGTACCTACCTAGACGACCTACTGCTAATCTACCACCAAGTAAAACAACTTAATGGTACATCTACTTAGCAGGTCGTCTTGGTACCACCGCAGTACTAGATATTCTGCCGCCAAGTAGTAGTGTGTCAACATCACTGTGTTCCGGTTTGAAGGGTACTGCAGCGACATTACAGGACTGTTGAGACTAACCATCAAAGGTCTTAAAGTAATGAGCGCCAAAGCAGCGTTGTCCTGGACTTTGTTTTACTACTCAAAGTTCTGTGTTCTGCAATGATCATGGCTGTCCATGATCATTATCTCTTACCATCAGGAGAGCGTCTAGTTCATCTCATTACTTTCACATAAAATAAAAGCGGCCAAGTGCGAGTCGGACTCGCGCACCGAGGATTCCGTACAAACCTGTAGGTATATAAGTAAAAGTTATGGCATTTTTTTTAAATGGTAATTTATGCTTTTCGCAATTTTATATAAGACGTTGCTTCGTACCAAATTTCAAGATTCTGAGTCCACGGGAAGTACCCTGTAGGTTTTGATTCCCTTGCGAGTGTCGAAAATTTGCAGCATAAACGGCTGTATCTTTTGATAGCGTTGGCTTAGAAGTTTGATTTTTTTACAGCTCCAAGGGACAGTAGACCTGTGTATTTGATATGAATTTCAGCTTGATACCTCCACGCGTTCCTGAGAAAAAGGGTCTTGACAGACAGACGGACAACAAAGTCATCCTATAAGGGTTCAGTTTTTCCCTTTTAGGAATCCTAAAAATCGTGAATGTGACGTTTTACGTTCAAAACAAATCGCCTAAAAGTTTTATGTTATTTTTAACTTATTCACTGATTATTTGTTACTAGTGACCTGCCCTGGTGTCACACGGGTGCAATGTACACTACACAAAGCCTTAACAAATTATATACCAAAACCTTCCTCACGCATTACCGTAACTTCGCTTAACATCAGGCGAGATGGCGGTAAAACGCAAGTCTATCTACAATAAAAAAAAAAAAATATCACTATCTATTGGTGGAACTCGCATGATAATCCGTTCAGTAGTTCTTAAGTTTATCGCGAACAGACAGACAGACGACTTTGTTTTATAATATGCAATGATATAACAATATATTGTAATTAAATTAATAGCCAATGTGTAATAGAGTAACCAAATCGCCTTCCAATTGGTACACCTTCTGCGATAAAAACATATAGATCCAATACTTGAGGCTTCAGGTGACCAGAACGCTGGCATCTACTTTGGTCAAAAGCTTAGCATTGCCATCCAACGTGGCAATGCTGCCAACATTCTGTCCACATATCCCTCATCTGACGGCCTTTTTGTCTAAAAATATTGTATTGAAATAATTGAATGTTTCCAAATAAAAACTTTAGAATATCACATTTATACTTAATATTTTTTTAATCTTAACTTGTACACTATTTTATCACATTTAATATTATAAAATGTGAGAATGTGTTAGTGTTTGTTACTTCTTCACGCCCAAACGGCTGGACCAATTTTTTTACAGCGATGCTTAGTTATTAGCGCGGTCGCTTCGCATGCCAAAAGGCGTGGGTTCAAACCCCAACAATGAGCTTGAGCCGAAGAAAAATCGTAAGGTAACCATAGCGTGGTAGTAGGGTACTTTCTAATACTCGGCTGGCTAGCTACCACCCTCAAGTTGAAAATCTACCGCCAAGCATCTAACGGTGTATTCTGGCAGCCTCACTTGAGAGCCAATTCCATTCCAGACTAGGTGTGCTTGACCATCTTCGACCACACCGTCATTTAACATCAGGTGAGCTGTGGTCAAACACCTAGATTGTTAGCTATAAAAAAATGGAAACCTTGGATTAACACATACTACTTTTTATCTCAAAAAAAAAAAAAGGTTTTCACGTGGGAACACCGCGGGGTGGAGTTAGTAGCAAATTTACCTACTCGCGCGTTTTTTACTATTCCACCTACACAAAACAGTATAGGACGCAACAATCCTCTTCAACATATATGTGAGACATATAATGATTTATGTAGTGTTTGTGATGAGTTTGAAAGTTCTTAGTCTATTAAACTACAAATATAGACTTAGTAACATGATTCCGTTAATTTTAATTAGAATTAATGCCGTTAGTTTGATGTGTTAAGCAAGCACTAAGCAAGATGTGTGCAATGTGTGGTTTAGCAAATTTATTACGTATTCATGGTGGTAGGGTACTTTTTAGTACTCGGCTGGCTAGCTACTACCCTCAAGTTGAAAATCTGCCGCCAAGCATCTAACGGTGTGTTCCGGCAGTCTCACTTGAGAGCCAATACCATTCCAGGCTAGGTGTGCTTGACCATCTTCGACCACACCGTCACTTGATCATCAAGTGAGCTGTGGTTAAAAAACCTAGCCTGTCAGCCATAAATAAAAAATAAACAATTATGAATCTAGGTTTATACCAAAATTAAAAAACAAAAATGTATCTTTATTAAACCGTTCAAAATTATATTTAATTTCTGAGGTTGTGCAGAAAGGGAAAACTCACCGTAAAGGGGGACCTTTCACGCACAAATTCACCCACAACTTTTATAGTATCCATTATCAACACTTTCAAATCGATTCCAAACAATCACTGCGGTACAATACTTATAACCTCCTTTAATTACATTTAAAAAAATATAATATTTAAAACACACGTCGTTTTCGTCGACATTCAAAGATAGACTGAAGTCTAAATACATTTGCATTTCATATTTCAGTTTAGAGAATCACCCAAAATAAAGAACCATGTGACGTTTGCTGCCTGATTCTCATTCACGTCCAATCGATATTATATCGATCACCGTCAAACATAAATCGTCGTCATAAATGTTTGTTATAGTGGAAATCGATTCCACGCCCTACAGCTCTTGAAGCAGATTTACTACCAAACTAAATGCGCCCCGCGCTGCTTTTTTTTTGGATAAAAAGTAGCCAATGTGTTAATACAGGATGTCAGCTACCTCCATACCAAATTTCATCACATACACAAACTTTTGCCTTTATAATATTACTAGCTGTTACCCGCCCGCTTTGCTGGGTTTGTACCTTCAAGGAAAGTAAGTACATCAAGAAAAAAATTGGAATCTTGATAAGCTCAAAGTAGCACAACGAGCTATGGAGAGGGCTATGCTCGGAGTTTCCCTACGAGATCGAATCAGAAATGAGGAGATCCGTAGACGAACTAAAGTAGCCGACATAGCCCAGCGGATAAGCAAGTTGAAGTGGCAGTGGGCAGGGCACATAGCACGCAGAACTGATGGCCGATGGGGCTGCAAAGTTCAGGAGTGGAGACCACGGACCGGCAAGCGCAGCGTAGGACGTCCACCCACAAGGTGGACAGACGACTTCATAAAGACCGCAGGCACACGCTGGATGCGAGCCGCTTCCAACCAGTCTTTATAGAAGTCAATGGGGGAGACCTATGTCCAGCAGTGGACGTCCTACGGGTGAGATAATGATGATGATGATGATTCAAAAAGCGGAAACAATCTTTATATCTCATCAAAAGTAAAAACGTCATGATTTTTTTTAAATCTCTTGTGAAATTACTGGTTCCCATATAAAATTTCATCCTATGCATATGTCCATTTCCAAGATCCCATCTATTTCTATGCCAAAATTCATCAAAATTGGAAAACGTAACGAACAGAGATTACTTTAACATTTATAATATTAAGTATGGAAGTATGCGTGGTTGTAGGGTACTTTCTAGTACTCGACTGGCTAGCTACCACCCAAAATGGTTGAAAATTTGAAAATCTGCCGCCAAGCATCTAACGGTGTGTTCCAAGCACCGTCACTTAACATCAGGTGAGCTGTTGTCAAACACCTAGCCTTGTCAGCTATAAAAAAAAGGAATATGATAAATATGCCGCTCGTGCCAGAATCAAGGTCAAGTATTAAGTCAATCGAGATATAAGTATTTTGAGCACTTTTCCAAGTCATATGGGACAAATTTAGATGTGATGTGCCTACGGGCTAAATATGTTTCTTGTTGACAGTCATTGTGTGACGAAATGGGGCCATTGGCCGGTTGCCCTAAATGATAGCATATGTTCTACCTTCTATTACATTTTTTGTTTATTATAGAATACCTACATCCCGCGGTTTTGATGTAGATGGATGATGATGATAAGTATCCTATGTCTTATTCCAGGGCTTTATGTAACTGTAATGAGACGAACGAGACGCTCTCCTGATGTTAAGAGATAACGCCTGTCCATGACCATTGCAGCGATACACAGAACTTTGGGTAGTAATAAATAAATATTGTAGGACACATTACACACAGCGCCATCTGACCCCAAACTAAGCAGAGCTTGTGTGATGAAGTCAGATAAATGATAGAATACTTTTTTTTTTGTTGTAAATACATACTTATAAGACATACTGAATACCCAGGACAGTCATTTGTTTATACCAAAGTAAACATTTGTCCTTGGCGGGAATCGAAACCACGCCCTACAGCTCTGGCAGGCATACTCTCAATGAGCCAACAGGCTGTGTTTGTATTAAAACAAAGTCCAGGGCATCGCTGCCTTGGCGCTCATTACTTTGCGATTAGATGGTTAGTCTCAATAGACCTGTAATTTCGCTAGCTGCAGTACCCTTCAAACCGGAACACAGTAATGTTTACACACTACTGCTTGGCGGCAGAATATCTGGTGCTGCGGTGGTACCTACCTAGACGACCTCCTACTAAGGAAATCTACCACCAAGTAATTAAATTAAAGTTAAATACTTGCAAAATTTCACCCAGATTCGTTTACGTGTGAAGGCGTAACGAAGAAACTCACATTCGTATGTATAATATTAGTTAGGATTAGTCATTCTTATAATAAGTTGGTACACCTAACTTATAGAGTAGCTTAAAAGTTTCAAATAAGAACTTGTGTTAATTAATAGGGGACGATTTTTAGACCTCGTCGACCAGCAAAATCTGTTTTCGTTTTTGTAGCGATGATAGCAGTGGTTAGCGCGGTCGGTTCGCATGCCGAATGGCGTGGGTTCAAACCCCAACAATGAGCTTGAGCTGCCGGTGAAGGAAAACATCGTGAGGAAACCATAGCGTGGTGGTAGGGTACTTTCTAGTACTCAGCTGGCTAGCTACCACCCTCAAGTTGAAAATCTGCCAAGCACTAACGGTGTGTTCCGACAGCCTCACTTGAGAGCCAGTTCGATTCCAGGCTAAGTGTGTTTACCATCTTCGATCACACCGTCACTTAACATCAGGTGAGCTGTGGTCAAACACCTAGCCTGTCAGCAATAAAAAAAGACCTTAATTCACGCATAACACAAAGAAAACCTTCAATAAATCATAAGTCCTATTTTGATTTAGGTCAAGTTTAAAAACAGAGTTGGAAGGTAAAGGTGAGCGCATATGACGCGGGCGAGCGTAACGTCTCTGTTTGCCCGGTAAACAACTGAATTATGAGATCATACAGTGTGACGATACACATAAAGCAGTAAGTCAACTTACAAATATGCAATGGCGAAATTTTTAACCATTAAAAACAGCAGCGCAAGGACAGCAATTAATAAATATCTATTTAAACTGACCTATTAACTCATTTTGGTTTATCTGCTTCAAGAGCTGTAGGGCGTGGGTTCAATTCCCACTTAGGACAAGCATTTGTGTGATGAGCGTAAATGTTTGGCCTGGGTTTTCTTTTTAGGGTTCCGCACCTCAAAAGGATAAAACGGAACCCTTATAGGATCACTTTGTTGTCCGTCTGTCTGTCTGTCAAGAGCCTTTTTCCTAGGAACGCGTGGAGTTTATCAAGCTGAAATTTATATTAAATACTCAGGTCTGTCCCTTGGAGCTGTGAAAAAATTATTCTTCTAATCCAACGCAATCAAAAGATACAGCCGTTTATGCTGCAAATTTTCGACACTCGCAAGGGAATCAAAACCTACAGGGTACTTCCCGTGAACTCAGAATCTTGAAATTTGGTACGAAGAAAGTCTTATAGCACAGACAAAGGAAAAACTGCGAAAAGCATAAATTACCATTAAAAAAAAATACTATGACTTTTACTTATATACCTACAGGTTTGTACGTAATCCTCGGTGCGCGAGTCCGACTCGCACTTGGCCAGTTTTTTTTTTAGTTCGAGATTTAGTTCTGTGGTAAGCACGGTCGGATCACACTCCAAAGGGCGTGGAATCGAATCCGAACGTTGAGCTGCCGGTGAAGCATGAAACCATAGCATGGTCGTAGTGTCTAGTACTTGCTGGCTAGCTACCACCCTCAAGTTGAAAATCGGTCGCCAAACGCCTAACGGTACCTCATAAAGCCCCACTTGAGATGCATATTTAGAGTTATCAGGGTTATCCATTTCAAGCTAGGTGAGTTTACCATCTTCGACCACACCGTCACTTAACACCAGGTGAGCTGTAGACAAATATCTATTAGTCAATCATGAAAAAAAAATTGCTTCCTAACAGTAACGATACGACTTACCATACTGTTAAACAGCTGTAGTGTTGAACTTGGCAATGAGCCAGATAGGTGTTAAGGTAATTACAGCTGATCGTAGATCAGTTTGGTTGTTCAATATATGAATGGACTGACCCATACGTTTACTCAGGCTTTAAAACTATACATGTACACAATTTCATCCAAATCCGTTCAGTAGTTTTTGCATGAAATAGTAACAAACATCCATCCATCGTTACAAACTTTCACATTTATAATATTACTAGCGGCCCGCTCCGGCTTCGCACGGGTATAAACCTAAAAAATAATAGTATTTCTCCACTAATTAAAAGGAAAGCAGTCAACTGAGACATTTGAAAATTAGGTATTTCACCAAGCTATTTCTGTCGCGCCGCACGCAGCACCCGCGTACATACTGAGCGAAAGGGACAACTGCACCTCGGGCTCATTAACTCGAAATAAAATGAGCAAAATCGAGGTTTCGTATTCCTCTGTTTCCTCCTCCAAATTTAGACCGATTTTAGTATTTCTTTTAACAAGTAAATAAGAAGGATGTGTTCTTTGCCTGTGCGTTTTATTTTTTAAGATTATGTCTGTGAGATTGGGAATTTGGACGTTGAAACACAGCGTTGAAACTAGGTAAATTTTAAGATTTTTGAAGATTCCTAGCTCTTATAAAAAAAACATATATCAAAAAATCAAAACAGAGGGGCATGAAACTAGCAAGTATCTACTTCCTGTTAGGTATCAGCGACTTTTATTATAAATATATGTTTTTCTTTGTATAATTTCCTATAGTTATTTACGAATAATAATATGAATAATGTTACATTAATTATTTTGCACGAACACATGATTATTCTACGATCTTAGTTAAATCAATTGTTTAATTTTACGGATGTTAAAAGACGTCGGCCAATCACGAGCGTCGCCCAATGACAATTATTATGTCGGATGGCGATCGGGCGAGGCTCGGACGGGCCGGCAGATTTTGTTAAGCTTGAAGGGAGAAAATAAGTGAAGATTATAAGAATTATATGAACGTTGCAATACATTGAAATATAAAGTGAAACACTATTTGGAGTCTAAATTTATCCTGACCTAGTTCCAATATTCCTATCTAAAAATTATTGCTCTAGTATTAAAATCCTGGAAGGAAAATGGGGAAAACGTTTGTATGAATAAAATGACGACTTGTTTCCTCTTAATGGATGTTATTAAACCTTCCTCTTCAATCACTCTATCTATTTAAAAAAACAAAATCCGTTGCGTAGTTTTAAAGATTTAAGCATACATAAAGATATAGGGATAGAGAAAGCGACTTTGTTTTATACTATGTAGTGATAGTAAAGTGATAGTAATAGTGAAGTAGAATATAACTTGGGACGCCCTGTAACTCGATACATGTAAGACAGTCTGGGTACCTTCAAGTCGCGAGTGAATCGGTTTCCCCTAGGCAAAACTTAAGCGTTGATAGCTCAGTGGTTAGTGCGGTCGGTTCACAGGCCGAAGGTTAAGCCAGTGAAACATCAAAAGGAAACCATAGCATGGTATAGTACTCGGGTAACTAGCTACCACCCTCAAGTTGAAAATCTGACGCCGAGCACCTAATAGTGTGTTCCCGCAGCCTCACTTGAGAGCTGATTCCATTCCAGGCAAGGTGTGCTTTACCATACTGGTAGTTAGCCAGCCGAGTACTAGAAAGTACCCTACCATCACGCAATGGTTTCCTCACGATGTTTTCCTTCACCGGCAGCTCAAGGTCATTGTTGGGGTTTGAACCCACGCCCTTCGGCATGTGAACCGACCACGCTAACCACTGAACTATCATCGCTACATAAGTACCGTCTATGTCGTAGTAGCTTTTGTTTTAGTATTAAAAAAAACATTGTATATAATACGATGGTACAGCCATGTGGATATTACAAAAGTCCCTTAAATAAATTGGAATTTAAAAAAAACTGTAAGATTAAATAAACAATACCATATACGTACCATTGTTTACAAACAGTGACGATATTTCCACGAGTAAAAATTACGAGATTTTTTAAAAATCCTTACAAAATCAAGCACAAAAACATAAAAATGTGACACATTTTTTTTAACATAATCATTCCTATATTTAAAAAAAAACACTTAACTAATTTAAAAAAAAAACACTTTTAGTCATATCCCAGAAATTTGACTCAAAATCACACGCATTGTTTTTTTTAATTCCTATTATCACTAACAATGTATCAAACACTTTATGATTCACTGGAATTCATGTAATATCGTCGATTCGTTCGACGTCCGAAGCATGCGAAGGAAGCTATTTGACTCCCACGTAGTTAATATTTCTATAAATAAATGTGAAGGCATTATTGAGATGATATGACTAAGTGTTGGTGTCATGGTGTTATTTTTTTTACTGTATAAGGTTACACACAAATGCTATTAAATGCCGAAAGCAACTTATTTATTTATAAGTATATATATGTACTAGCTGTTATCCGCGACTTCGACTGGAATTGAACAAAAAGTTTGTTAAGTTCTCAGAGTTTACGAAACGTTAATCCTAATATTATAAATGTAAAAGTTTGTATGTTTGGATGTTTGTTATACAATCACGCAAAAACGGCTGAATGGATTTATATGAAATTTGGGGCACAGATTAAATTTTATATTACTCGCAACGAAATACCAGACGCCCTAATAAAGACCGCAGGAACGCGCTGGATGCGAGCCGCTTCCAACCGGTCTTTATAGAAATCAATGGGAGGAGGCCTATGTCCAGCAGTGGACGTCATATTGCTGATGATGATGATGAACGAAATACCCATGCTAACATTAACCTCATTCTTCTTCTTTGCGAATTATTGTTTTGCATTTTTAAAAACATTTTTTTTTTATTAATCTCCCATAGGTCAAACTGTCAAACTGCCAATCTTTCAATCAGTTTTTTTAACTTAATAGGGATCTTAATAGGGACTTATAGGGATTTGCTTTTGACCACCAACTCGCCTGATGAAACGCGGCGGTGCGGCCGAGGATGGAGCACGCTAGAAGAAATCTATTCACTCTAGCCTTACAAACGTCCAAATTATACCTTATAGGAAACAGAGATGCCAGGAATAAGCAATCCATTCATAGGCTGTCCAAATCAAGTAGAGCCGAATCGCTGCGTACGAAGGATGGGTTGACCATCGTCGACCATAGCGTCACTTAACATCAAATGAGCTGTGGTCAGACATCTAGCCTGTCAACTACAAAAAAATACAATAAGCTATATGATTTTTTTCGCGTTTCAAAACCCCATACGTTTTACGATACTATTATCCTATTGCGATATTTTGTAGCGATGGTAGCTCAGTGGTTAGCCCGGTCGGTTCGCATGCCGAAGAGCGTAGGTCCAAACCCCAACAATGAGCTTAAGCTGCCGGTGAAGGAAACCATAGCATGGTGGTAAGGTACTTTCTAGTACTCAACTGGCTAGCTACCACCCTCAAGTTAAAAATCTACCGCCAAGCATCTAACGGTGTGTTCCACCAGCCTGACTTGAGAGCCAGTATCATTCCAGGCTAGGTGTGCTTTACTATCTTCGACCACACCGTTACTTAACATCAGGTGAGCTGTGGTCAAACACGTAGCCTATCAAACATAAAAAAAGTTCTCAGTTGAAGTGTAATTACGAGCCGGCGGTAGATTCAAACATGTAACTTAACGTTCATAAGTGCCTGCCAGGGCCTAAACTGAATAATTTTGATTTTGATTTTGATAACTATTTTACTAATTGTAAGTATACTTTATATTTTTTATTACTTTGACAGCCCTGTTGGCTCATTGGTAGTAAGACTGCTTTAAGAGTTGTTGGGGCGTGGGTTCAATTCCCATCCAGCGACTGACGACAAAATGACTTTTGATTTTGATCGGATTTTTTAATAGCGTACAAAATGTCGCGCTCATAAGACGAAGATTTTTTTCTGTTAGAAAATGTGTTTCTCAAAACGCGAAAGCAAAATGTATATAAATAGAAAAAGGAAATTTTAAGGAGAATATCATCATTTATTACCCGACTGCTAAGGAAGGGTTATGTTTTTCAAGCGTCATATTGTATGTACCTATGTATATTTTTGGAAATCTCTTTATACCTTCCAAACGGCCGAATGGATTACGACAATTAAGATATCGTTAGATTCGTCTAAATAAACCAAGTGGCATTAGGTTTAAAAAAAAAACCAAGATGGTGGATTTTTGGCGCGAAAATAGTAATACGTTAATAAAACAAAATTAACCAAATCTATCAAGTATATATATCTAAATAAAGGCAATTAAAAGAAGATTACAAAAAAATATATATAAGTTACCTATATGTTTAAGATTTTAATTAAATAAATTAGTTTTTTTTTTATTTCAAATTACTCTCCACAGACACGGGTCCGTGACCTTTGTCAACTTTGAATTACTTTTTTTTTTTACAATATGTGAAGAGGAATGTTAGTCTAATTAATCTTAATCTAGGGTTTAATCTAGGGATAAAATACTAGATTGTGTGTATACCGCGAGCAGACCAGCGACCCGCAAGCAGCACCATATGACGCATGTGCCAGCCATCGCCCTCCTCAACCATATCTGAGGGAAGAGAGCGACCCGACACACGACGCCGCCGCAAGAAGGAGCCTTCGATGGTGAGCATGAATGCTCGAGGCATACACACAGTCCTCATTTTACATTTTATAATTACATGAACAATTACATTTAACAATTTACATTTAATAATTATATTTGAATTCAAATAAATTAGATTAAAAAGATTTTTTCCTTTAATTATAGCTATTTTAATCGCAGCCGGATTATAGATTTTTAAACTCTTCAGCTTATTTATTCTTGTTTTTAGGATTCCGTACCTTAAAAGAAAAAACAACGGAACCCTTATAGACAACCGTCTGTCTGTCTGTCAAGAACCTTTTTCTCAGGAACGCGTGGAGGTATCAAGCTGAAATCCATATCAAATACTCAAGTCTACTGTCCCTTGGAGCTGTGAAAAAATCAAACTTCTAAGCCAACGCAATCAAAAGATACAGCAGTTTATGTTGCAAATTGTCAACAATCGCAAGGGAATCAAAACCTACAGCGTACTTCCCGTGAACTCAGAATCTTGAAATTTGGTACGAAGCAACGACTTATAGCACAGATAAAGGAAAAATTGCGAAAAACATAAATTACCATTAAAAAATACCATAACTTTTACTTATATACCTACAGATTTGTACGGAACCCTCAGTGTACGCGAGTTCAACTTGCACATAGCCGGTTTTTTTTAACGTCTTCAAAAGGTATACGTTATATTAACACGCTACCCGCTTACAAACTGGCAAGACACAGGTTTTATGGCCACACTAATCGCTTACAGCGTGGCCATACCGTGAATCGTGACCGGTATAAGGTCAAGCGCCACCAATAACGGAACTGTACCATTGAGATCAGTGGGTCTGGAGATTTATTGGTTCCTATGTTATGTTATTAATGCAAAATAGTTTTAAAATCTCCCCGCTTCGCACGTGTAGTAAGAATGGGTATAGTAAGCTATCCTTAAAAGGTAGGTATATGCCACCACGGACTTTTTTGTAGATCTATAAAAGAGGAATATCCCACCATGCATTGTTTTGTTATATCTCAAAGGGATTAGACAGCGTTTTCGATGAAAGCTCCCAGGTGGTTTGACTTTTTCCGAAACTTGCAACAATTATCATCATATTTCGACCAATTTACACAAAACTTTGATAAATTATATACCTAAGCCTTCCTCATGAATCACTATATCTATTGGTGAGACTTGCATGATTATCCGTTCAGTAGTTTTTAAGTTTATCGCGAATAGACAGACAGACGCGGCGGACGACTTTGTTTTATAATATGTAGTGATTTAGCCGAATGAAGGTCTAAGAATTACAGTAACAATGATGTTGGTGTATTTTTATTTTTAAAGTTCCGTGCCTCAAAAGTAAAAAAATGGTTTTAAGTTATGTTAAAGTAATGAGACGAACGAGACGCTCTCCTGATGGTAAGAGATAACGCCTGTCCATGATCATTGCAGCGATACACGGAACTTTGTGTAGCAAAACAAAGTCCAGGGCATCGCTGCTTTGGCGCTCACTACTTTGAGACTTTCGATGGTCAGTCTCAACAGCCCTGTAATGCCGCTGCAGTACCCTTCAAACCGGAACCGGTGTTTGACCACAGTTTTTCTGATGTTAAGTAATGGTGTGGTCGAAGATGATAAACATATCTAGCCTGGAATACCTCTTATTTGAGGCTGTCGGAACACACCGTTAGGTTAGATTTTCAACTTGATAGCTAGCCAGACGAGTATTAGAAAGTACCTAAGTAAGGTTTCCTCGCGATGTTTTCCTTCACCGGCAGCTCAAGCTTATTATTGAGGCTTGAATCCACGCTTTCGGCGTGTGAACCGACCTCGCTAACCGCTGAGCGATCATCGCTACACGAATGAAAAAAAACTATTTAATGCACCAATACGACAATTTCCTAAAAATATTCGCGTGATGATATCATTATTATGAAATCACTCTTGGTCAAGGCCAACCTGTCTCATAAAGGTGTGACGTTTGTTTGCTAAATACCTCTCAGCTTAGTGGTGTGTTTGCCTTAGAAGCCGCGAGTTCGATCCTCGGCCTGGCAAGGCTGAAGGCTACCTCGTACCTCGGCGCACGGCCTGCGCCCTCGCATAAATAGACAGATGGAAAGTAAAGAAAATAAAAGAATCTTATGGGCTAGTGCCAAAATGGCGGTCTTATCGCTAACGTATAAGCCACTCTTTATCCCGGAAAAAATGTTAGATTTCTGTAGGATTATCAAAATTTATATTTTATACGATATTTTATGAAATTTAATATGCAGGGGGTTTCGGGGGAGATAAATTATATATAATAGATTAGCCGAGTAAAGCTCGGTCATCCGCGTACTTAGTTTTTAACTAGGGAATCATGACTGTATTTAGGTTTGGTTTCAGTAATATGTTTGTAAATATTACGGGGAAAATAACAAAAACAATTAAATTACTGTCTTAAATTGCTCTATATTTTCATAATCAATAATTGAATTAATTTAAAAAAAAACCCCTTCGCAATTAACCAAACATAGCTAAGAACCACCGCAAGGAAACTGGCTTTCAAATGAAAAAAACCGCATCGAAATCGGTCCATCCGTTTGAGAGCTACGAAGCCACAGACAGACACACAACACAGAGACATTGACATCGACGTCAAACTTATAACACCCCTCTTTTTGCGTCGGGGGTTAAAAATAAAAATGTAGGGCAAGATTTTTTCGACATTCCTCATTGGTTGGTTATTCAGGCAAGCCCCTAAGGAGTACAAAGCCAGGGCCCCAAACTCAACAAACTCCTGGTTTCATACATATTATTATTACTACATTTGCCTTATTCAATTCATAACATAATGTACGGCGCGCGGCGATTCAATTTGCGGAAACGTCATCAAAATAAACAAGAAGGTAAATGATATATGGCAAACAAGACGTCGAACGCATATCAAATAATAGATGGTTCTAGTTTTAGTATGCATATGAAATGGAAAACTCGATAGAAAGCGATGGCATACAGCTCAGTGCTTACGTAACTCGATTTTGTTTTTCCAAGGTTTAGTTTCGATTTGATTTTAAACTGTGACGATGTAGCTATGATAGATCAGTGGTTAGCGTTGGGTTCAAACCCCAACAATGAGCTTATTTTTATGGCTGACAGGCTAGGTGTTTGACCACAGCTCACCGATATTAAGTGACGGTGTGCTCGAAGATGGTAAAACACACCTAGCCTGGAATGGAACTGGCTCTCAAGTGAGGATGCCGGAACACACCGTTAGATGCTTGGCGACAGATTTTTAACTTTAGGGTAGTAGCTAGCCAGCAGAGTACTAGAAAGTACCCTACCACCACGCTATGGTTTCCTCACGATGTTTTCCTTCACCGGCAGCTCAAGCTCATTGTTGGGGTTTTAACCCACGCCCTTCGGTATGCGAACCTACCGCGCTAACCACTGAACCATCATCGCTAAATAAGCTTAATAAGCTTGAGCCGCTGATAAAGGAAACCATAGCATGGCGGTAGGGTACTTTCTAGTACTCTACTCGCTAGCAACTACCTTCAAGTTGAAAATGTGTCAATCACCTAAAAGTGTGTTCTGACAGCCTCACTTGAGAGCCAGTTCCAAGTTAACAGATGTGTTTCATCTTCGACCACACCGTCACTTAATATCAAGTGAGCTGTGATCAAAAAGCGACCCAGGTGCAAGTTTAAAAGGTTCATCTGCAACTACTCCCTCGTTTAAGCTAATCTACAAAGCCTTGAACATCGTCCCAATGTTGCTAGTTTATCGAATTCATTTCGGAGAGTGTGCTTTAGAGCTACATGCTCTAATTTCCCCATGCCCAGAAGCTCGATAAAGCGACGGCAAAAACCGGACGAAACGATTCGATTCCTCTTTCATTGTTCGAACGGATTGTTGTGAATCGCGTCCGTATGTATGTGTATCTTTAGTCATAATGTTAATTATAAATACTTGTGGTATAGTTGTTGTGAATCGCGTCCTTATGTAAAAGTGTGTATCGTTAGCTATAATGTTAATCATAAGTACTGGAGGTATAATCAGGATATGTCAAGCTCTTCTCGTATATTTTGGTGATTCTCTTGAAATAAATAAAACTGTTAACTGACTGAATGTTAAAAATAACGTATTGGCGGGTGTTAAACCAACAAAATGTTATCGTAGGGTGATTATTGTTCGGCTACCTTAATACCTATTTTATTATATCAATAATGTAAGTAAATACTTAAGAACGAAAATGTATTGTCTTGTTAAGTGCATTAATAAGTCGTCAGTTGACTTGTATAAAATAAATGTGTAACTACCTCCGTATCCGCTCACCGATAATTCGCAAAATAAGCACCTCCCCTCTGAGGGTAGGGTAGGAGGTAAGCTAGGCGAAAGACGGCGAGCGGTGGCCATTCCTTCGGTAGCTTCTTAGCCTTAAGGTTGTAAGATACAAGTGGAAATATATATATACCCATTGGTATTATTAATCTATGGTGCAGTTTTATTTCAGGATAAACCGTGGAATACTGTATATAGGATACAATCTGAGTGTCTTTAAGTCAAGATTAAATCTGTATCTTCTGGGCAAGCGTGGTCCATTGTAGTGGAAGTGACTATAAGATTAGAAACAAAGGGGCTATAGCCCTTTTCGGCTATAAATACATACATCTTAACTTTATATCTGACAAATCACAAAAACGTATATCAAAACACATGTACAACTTACCCCCTTTTTCCGCCAAGTGTCCTTTCTCTTCAGCCTCGGAAGGCTGTTGTACTGTTTATCACCCATTATCACTATCACTTTACGGAAACATTCTATCACTTAATGTTTAGTGAGTGTTGTTGTGTCACTTTAACTTATTGACGGAAAACATTCTGTCACTATAGTTTGGTAAGTGATTTCTTACTGTAACTTATTGACAGAACCATGTTATGAATTTATTATTCGAGTAACGTTTGTTTCATTTTATCACTTTAGCTTGTTGTTAACACTCTGTCACTATTATTTAGGACGTGAACTGGCACTTTGAACTTATTGACACAAACATTCTATCACCATTGTTTGGCGAAATGATCTCTCACTTTAACTTATTAACGGAAACATTAAATCACTTTAATGTTTAGCGAATGATATCATATCACTTTTTTACGGATACATAACGTCACTTTGTAGTGAGTAATTTTGTGAATTTACTGTCACTTTTAATTTTAGAATCCTTTTTTGTGTATATTTTTTTTCTGTTTGAGAACTATGGAAAATATTTAGCTAAAAAAATCCATATAATAAATAACAAGCTAAAGAGTTTAAAAAATCTATAACACGACTACGAGCAAAATAGTTATAATTAAAGGAAAAAGTTTTTTTTTTTTTTTAAACATATGTATTATTTTCTTTGCCGTGGTAGTGCCGGCGTAAGAATAGTACTCCACCCTCTCTAGCCGTGGTTGCCGTAAGAGTCGGCTAAGGGATGTAATCCGGAAGATGGGCAGCAGCGTCTTCCTTGAACAATCACACCTAACTGCGCTCGCCAGCCCGCCTGCCAAGCGTGGCGAGTATTGGCAAAACCCCCCCAGGAGGAGGCCTATGTCCAGCAGCGGACGTCCTATGGCTGATGATTATTTCCTAATTCAATTTAAACATACATTTTTGTAATCCCCTTTTAATTTCCTTTATTTTAATACCCTACTACTTCTTTACCATCTTCGTTTTGTTACTCAAAGTTCTGTGTATCGCTGCAATGGTCATGGACAGGCGTTATCTCTTACCATCAGAAGAGCGACTCGTCCGCCTCATAACTTTTACAAAAAAAAAAATACATTGCAAAATCAAAGAATGCACAAAAATGACACACTTCACAACAAGTTTATCAATGCTTTATCTATCGATTTAAGTACTTTGTTCGTATTCTGATATGTATTGCTGATATTTTTAGAAAAACACTTGAGTAATGATGATTGGAATATTTTTGAAGGTAACAAGATTGTTTTTTTATGTTTGACAGGCTTGGTGTTTGACCACATCTCACCTGTTGTTAAAGTGATGTTTAGTGTGATGCTGTCTAAGATGGAGCACGCTTGCCTAGAAGATACCGATATTATATCCAACAGGGAACACCCACTCAGGCAGCGCATTCCACTGTCTAGCAGTCCGCACAATGAACGTGGAATCAAATCGTTTCGTTCGAGTTGTGCCCATAAACCCAGTATTAATCCCCTTTCCGCTAGAAGTATACCCCAAGCTTAAAACCCTGTATAAATGTGCTAGAAATTTCGGTACTTCAATATTTACAAATAATAGCCGTGTGTCATAGTTTTATTACTTTACAGACTTTGTTTTGTAAATACTCACTATCGATAGATTTACTATGCCACTTTACGTGTGATCTCATTCTGACTGCATCTGACACAAGTTTTTAATAAAAATAAACTTTTTAACCGACTTCAATATAAATCGAAGGTTCTCAATTCGTCGGAATCTGTAGTATGTTCTCCGATTTTTCGCAGACACTTGGACCGATTCAAGAAATTCTGTTTTCCTTCACCGCCAGCTCATGCTCTTTGTTGGGGTTTAAACCCACGCCCTTAAACGTGTGAACTGAACGCGCTAACCACTGAACTATCATTACTACTAAATGACCTTCGTTTGGCTTAGTATACCCAAGCTTATAACCCAGTTTTTACATTAAACTTACATACACACACGCGCGCGCGCACACACACACACAAACACCCTTACACACACCCACCTAGTCACGCACATATATGCACCGCTCACCCACACACACATACCTAATCATACACAAACCACACACTCACACACATACACACTCACACGCACATACACACTCACACACACTCACGCGCACACACACACATTCATTCATTCATTATATCCCCAAATATCCCTTTTCTTTTCTTCTAGTTTAATACATTATTGTTTATGACGTGCATGTAGTGATTTTTTTCTTGTCCGGCGGAGGGTATTGTTATGTCATAACACAGGTTCATTCCTAGCACGGGTAACAATGCTTCTCTATGAAATATACTTTTGAACAATATTTATGTATAAATTATTTTGTTAAACGACGTTTGTAATTGCCAAATAAATTTTCATTTCATTTTCATTTCCATTTCATTTTTCATTTCATTTCATTTAGACTGCATCAATGCTCGCTTACGTAAGAACTAACGAGCAGCTAAACAAACAAAGTTTAACATAATCATTGTTCAATTAACTAATTTATCCGTGTATGCGAGCAAATGGTGTAACTAAAAATTCAGATCACGTAGCTATCAGTTAAATTCAAGAAACACATTGGTGGCTCCCTCATTCAACTCTACAAATAAATTCGTCTCAATAAGTTGCTTGTGAAAATATTTTTGGTATATGATGACTCAGATACTGTTGTAGACGTTATAAGAAAGGCAGATAGCTATAAATATACAAAAGCTATAAAATATCAATTTTTTTCGAAGTAAATGCAATTAGATGAACGAGACGCTCTTTTGGTGGTAAGAGATAAGGCATGTCCATGACCATTGCAGCGATACACAGGACGTTGAGAAACAAAACAAAGTCTACGGCATCGCTGCTTTGAGACTTTCGATGGTTAGTCTCAACAGCCCTGTAATTTCGCTAGCTGCAGTACCCTTCAAACCGGGACACAGTAACGTTTACACACTGAAGCTTGGCGGTAAGAATATCCGGTACTGCGGTGGTCCCTACCTAGACGACCTCCTACTAAATATCCTCCATTGGCGAAAATCACGTACCACATAAAGGATAGATACATATATGGTAACTAATGACAGCGCCCGTGACGAGATTAAATGGAAACTACCTTATTTTATATACATATTTTTTCAAACTGATATGCTAGTCTTAAATAGAATGTTGTATGCCTTTACATCAGAAGTTTACACATAAAAAATGCAGTTTTGTGTCTTTAGTAATAAACGATGCAGTACAATACTGAAAGCTTTAGACAGATCTAACCTTATGTAAAAAAAAAACTCCTTGTTTAAAACAAATTAAAAGAACAGCTAACATTTTAGTTATTTTAATGTCTCTATAATTGGCTGCATTATAATTTTCGTAATCGCATAAACATTAAAAAGTGAGAAACAATCTTGCAATCTAAGCCTTGCAAGGGTCCATATTAGGACCTGTACTATTCATAATATACCAAAAACAATTTACATTTGAATAAACTGGAGAAAACCAGCATTAAGCCTTTCAGTAACATAAAAGGACGAACGAGACGCTGTCCTGATGAAATAATGCCTGTCCATGACCATTGCAGCTATACACAGAACTTTGAATAGCAGAACAAAGTCCAGGGCATCGCTGCTTTAGTGCTCATTACTGGTTTTGACTTTCGATGGGTAATCTCAACAGCCCAGTAATTTCGTTAGCTACAGTACCCTTCAAACCGGAACACAGTAATGTTTAATGATACTGCTAAATTTAAACAAGCATCACTAGAGAGTAAAGGAACAAGATCGGAGACACACTTAAAGAATTTACTTGGTGGTAGATTTCCTTAGCAGGAGGTCGTCTACGTAGGTACCACCGCAGTACCAGATATTCTGCCGCTAAGCAGTAGTGTGTAAACATTACTGTGTTTTGGTTTGAAGGGTACTGCAGCTAGCGAAATTACAGGGCTATTGAGACTAACCATCTAGTCTCAAAGTAATGAGCGCCAAGGCAGCGATGCCCTGGACTTTGTTTTACTATTCAAAGTTCTGTGTATCGCTGCAATGGTCATGGACAGGCGTTATCTCTTAACATCAGGAGAGAGTCTCGTTCGTTTCATTACTGTTACATGAAAAAGAAAAAAAGAAAAAACAAATCCTTAAGTGAGCGTTATAGAATAACAACAAAAACTAACAAATGGAGTAAATTTATTTTACAACTTGATTCCACGTTATCAAGAGTATGTGTAATTAGTCAACGTCGACCTTGCATTAAGCTATTATCACGACACGAATGTCAGTTAATGAACTAGATAAAAAATTATATAGACGACAAAGTAAACTGGGTTGGGCTAACTGTCTGGTTAGATATTATTTATAACACGACCATATTAGTTCCACTTGTGGCTATGTGTTTTAAAATTTTGAAAATTATCTATGAAATAATTGTTTGTTTCTAAAGTATTTAAATTATTGTTTTTTTTATTACTAGCGACCCGCCCCGGTTTCTCAGGGGTAGTAATAATGAGTATAGTAAGCTATTCAAGGTAGATATATGCCACCGCGTACTTTTTGGTAGATCTATAAAAGAGAAATATCCTACCATGCATTGTTTTGTTATATCTCAAAGGAATTAGACAGACAGACAGACGCGGCGAATGACTTTGTTTTATAATATGTAGTTAAGGGTCAAATCACATGCACAAATGTGGACAAGTAATATAACGTGGTGAAACATTTCAGTCAACACTATTTTACTAAGGCATGTATTGGACTTAACCGTGACTTACTTTGACTGTTACAAAGACTAAATTTACTTATCATGTGACTTTGATACGAACTTTTGACACTGGCAGAATACAGAAAATACGATGCATATAATGAAGAAAAGAATCGGGGTGTATTTGTTATCATCGTTTTTCTGAATTGCCTCCCGCTATAGAAGCAAATTTAAAGACATAAAGTCAAAATATTTATTTAAAAAAAAAAAAAAGTATTCAATAGTAGTATTAATCTACTTTTGGTAAAGACATTTTTAAGCGTTGACGCGAAATTTATTGTTTTAAATATCTATATCATTATCAGATAACGGTGTAGAATTATCAAATACCTATTCAGATGAAATTTGTTAAAAAAATCGATACATTATGAGTTTTATATCACGTCTTTGCACATATACAACTCAAGCAAATCACAATAATTGACCGATTTTACAACAATGCACAGTTTTCAGCACAAGTAATTCCAATGTTTGAATGAAAAATATATCCTGACGAACCTAAATTTGCACGAAAAACTCCCAATTTAGCACAAAAAGTTCCGATTTTGCACGAAAACTACCCGATTTTGCACGAAAATTTCCCGATTTTGCACGAAAACTTCTCAATTTTGTATGAAATTTAAACTAGCGTATCATGTTCCGTACGACACGTCCGCCAGATTCAAGTACAATGAGAAAACTGATAAGAGTAAATAAAATGTTATCGCATTGTGTAAGCAACACTTAGGCTTGTACAGACAGCAAAACAGACTATTTTTATCCTAATGATGTATACGGTTTCGTCGGACAGCAGGTGAAATAACGGGATTCTATTAATATATTTACATGTACGTTTGATTTGTAGGTACATTTGATCGAAGGTAATATATCTCCAAGTAAGATAAATCAAAGTATGTCAATATAAAATATCACATCATCAGCCATAGAATGTCCACTGCTAGACATAGGCCTCCTCCTGGGGGGGTTTTGCCAATACTCGCCACGCTTGGCAGGCGGGTTGGCGAGCGCAGTTCGGTGTGATTGTTCAAGGAAGACACTGCTGCCCATCTTCCGGATTACATCCCTTAGCCGACTCTTACGGCAACCACGGGTAGAGAGGGTCGGGTGCAACTCTTACGCCGGCACCACCACGGCACATATAATACGGTACATATAAAATATGTCAATTTAAAAACATAATTAATTACTTATAATTTAACCATCTTTTTGTTTCTCGACTCGTTAATGTCATAAAACATATAAATAACGTTGCTATCTCTGGTGCTTACAATTACTTCCTTTTGGCTTAATATTATCGTTTCACGAAATACTGCATGACGCACTCTGTTTTTTGCGGACAGTCCAATAATCCTTTATCTACCATTGTCACGCTCCGCCCCGCCAATAATTATTTCTATCAACGTTAAAACTGTGTTGACTTTGCGAGTATCCCTCCACAAACATTTATTTATTTGTTATAAGAACAATACAAAACCACTTTTACTTAACTACTTATCAACTAGCTGCGGCCCTCGGTGTTACAGTGTGAAAGTGTATTTGTATCTTCGTCACGCTCAAACGGCTGGACCAATTTTGATGAAATTTGATAAAGAAGTAGCTGATACCCTAGATTAACACATAGTCTACTTTTTATCCCGAATAAATGTAGCGGGTAATACCGCGGGGCGCAGCTAGTTGTTAATAAGTAAGTGGTTGTGTATTGATCTTTCACACCCAAAAACTTTCGCCTTTATGACATTAGTGTGACTAGTTGCGCCAGCCGCTGTTAAAAAGTAGCCTATGTGGTAATTCAGTCAGCTACCTCCTTACCAAATTTCATCAAAACTGGTCCAGCCGTTTGAGCCGTCCACAATCACAAACTTTCGCCTGTATAATATTAGTGTGAAGTAGAGTTATTTTTAAAGTTTCACAACTTGAACACATAATTATGTTTATCGAGGTTTTAATCACGCACAAAATACTATGAAATTAATTTAATTTATTTACCTCGATGTTTCCAAAGCCATATTGAAATAGCCGTAGTCACGACTTGACTGAAGAATGCAGGTGTGATTCAAGACCCAGCGACGAACATAGTTAAAGTGTGAGGGTGTACAAACACACTTACACTCACATTAACATTTTAGTATAAGTTAGATTGAATACTGCTATTAAGCAAATAAGAAATTAATTACTATAGGTACTTACAAAGCCACTTTTAGCTTTCTCATGGCGAGACATTTTTCTGTTCTTGACATTCGAATGGACCATTCTGCAAATGAAAATTGTTGTTTAAAACACATCATACAATTTTAGTGATAATATAAAAAAAAGTGAAGCGACGAAACAAAACAAAAATTAACAAAAAAAAAAATTTAAACTAAATGCTGTTGAGATGCTGGAGGAACTGTGTGAGTGGCAGTTTCTGCACACAATTTCCATAGGGTTCTTGGCCTCCTAAGAATCCTTAAGTTAAGATCCTATCAACACAGCTTTGGATTTTTGGATTTCGATTCTCTCCAGCAATGCAGTTTCATAAGGAGTACCTGGTTGACCGAGCATTGCTCGGCTGAAAACATGAATAAAACGACGTTTTCTGAAAATGAAACCTAGCTAGATCGATTTTTCGCCCCCGAAACCCTCTGGATACAAAATTTCATGAAAATCGTTGGAGCTGTTTCCGAGATTCAGAATATATATTTATATATATATATACAAGAATTGCTCGTTTAACGATATAGATAGCCAGTAAAACATAAGTAATCACCAGTACACATATTTCGTAATGTGTAGAGGTCTCACTCAAAGAAACAAATAATCAATCATTTTATGCCCTTACAAGCCTGTTGGCTCATTGGTAGTATATCTGCTTTAGGGGCTGAAGGGTGTGGATTCAATTCCCACCCAAGATAAACATTTTGTAGTATAAACAAATGTTGAATGTTCTGTATACATATATTATAAGTAAGTATTTACAAAAAAAATTTTTTTTACAATTTACATAGTACAAGCTTTGCTTAGTTTGGGGTCAGATGGTGCTGTGTGTCTTGCAATATTTATTTATTTTAATCAAGCTATTTAATCTAATCAGGCATTCAAGTAAGCTATGTTTTTTCTCTGGATAAAACTGTTAGTACCTATTACCTTGTTTCTTATTATACAAACTTAGTTCTGTGCCGATTTTCATAAACATTGGTTCAGTAACTTGGTTGTTGCAGAGAGTAATTTAGATGCCGCTTAAAAAAAATCTGTTCAGTTTTCAACCTTTTTGTAATTGCCTCATTACGTTTTCTTATCTTTGGATCATTGACCCTAAATAAAAACTTCTTAAGGTGTTGCAAAATTTAATATGTTATTTACTGTCCAGTTAGCGCGACGGAAGGCTATATCACAGAAAAATAAACATTTAGGTCATCGCATTGAGTAAATCGCCGTTGAAAAAAGTTTTTGACAACTATATCAAGCAAAGTTTGCATCTCCGTATTTCTTTAATTTCAGCAAAGAACTATGAACAAAACAGTAAACATAATTGCAGTGCGGGTTTATTATCGTATATCAACCTCGCCCGCACAACAAGGCGCGTTTTTCTATCATAAAAATGCAAAAACATGACACTGGTGATCTCAACGGTCGAGACATCGCATAACCTAGCAATACTAACAAAAACATTAGTACAATCAAGCATACGCTGTGAGATAAGATAGGAAATTTACTTTACCACTAAATAAATGTAGATTGAACACAAAACAATATCACAAACATCACTTTTTCGATAAAAACATGATAGATAAAGATAACACAAACAAGTCTCTCCACCACACATATGCAATACAATAGTGACGTGAAAGTAAAGTTGTACGAATCGACATTCGGGTTTGACCGTTGCATAGGGGTGTCCTTTTCTCGATTTTACTGTAAATTGTAAGAGTGACATCTCTGGTATGATTAAGGAACTACAATACATAGTTTTTAAGAGATAGAACAACTGTTTTAATTTGAACTGTGTTAAATGGCGGAAAAGTTGAATTTATCGATTGCATGTTGCTTGTAAGTTCTCTTATGCGACGTCACGATCATCATAAAATAAAAGATGCAGCATCAAGTTCGTTTCTTTAAACAAAAAAGAAGGTTGTAAAACAGCAAACAACGGACTTCTTAGTTCAATGCTGGCCAACATCTCCCTCCAAATTCAAACTCTCTTCTTCTAGAAAAATCATTCGACATTTGTTTCTTCACCATTTTCAACCAGGCACGAAGGTGTCAGTACAGGATTTTTATCCCATAGCCCAATTTTTTTTATTTCATATTTAAAAAGCAAAATTTTTACGTTTTCAATATGGAAAAGGAAAAGGAACAACCGAAGAAATGTTTTTGCGCGCGATGCTTCCTTCCTATAGATGAAGAAGATAAGGTGGACATTGGAGGACAAAATTTCCATAGAATGTGTAGCACGTGCTGTAAGATTTACCTCTTTTTTTCAGAAGTAAAAGTTTTTTTATTAAATTTTCGACTCTGTTTCAGTTAAAGTATTTTACATACACATTAGATTTAGATGTCACATTCCCTTGTAAGACATAATCATTTAGAAATTGTAAAATAATAGTCATGGGGGAGACGTGAAATGGTCGAAAACATTGATCTGTAACTTTGATTAAAAACTCATGACAGTTAAATTACAGAACTATGTTTTACGTACTAAATGACACGTTCCAAATCCTTATCATCCCGGACAACTCATCCTGCAACATATTTTCCAATTTCGTAAAATGTATCTAATCAACAAGTACCGCCGCCAAATTTACAACATTTCAATGTTTTGAAATTCTGGTACATATAGGCCAGTATAAATAGCCGTTTTTTTGGTCAAACTCGCACAAAATTTTTGATCCATTTTTTTTATACGGTTAAAAAGAATAAAAGAAAAGGTGAACATAAAATCACAAAATGTTGACAGATCCAGTTGATTATCTTGAGATAGATGTTGACTATCTTGAAAAAAAAGTTTTTGGTCGATATCTCGGAAACTATGTACTTTAGGGCAAAACTTATCCAGAGTATTATTGTAGAAAATAAAATTTTGCATCTTTTATTTCCCAGAAAGTTTTTTGTAAAACTTACCGTTTATGATTTATGGCCCATTTAATGAACCTCTTTTTCTATTTTGGCCAATTACTTTGACCCGAAAAAAAAAACCTTTTTTAAATTGCATTTATTTGCAGGTGTCTGCCGAACAATCCCGAAGTCGATCAAGATGTTTTACGGGCACGTGTTTTGCGCGGACTGCTTTAAGGCTCACGTCCTGGGCCAGTTCCGGGGCGAAACTCCAAAGATGCACTCGTGTAGCTGGTGGTCCCAGTGGGCACCGGGTATGAAGCCTAAGGAAGACTGCTGTCAGAAAGAAGGCGAGGATTTACTAAGATGATAGTGAACAGTTGTCTCTTGTATGTTAAGGGAAATATGAAACCTCATCCTCTGGAAAGTTTTTATCTTCATATAAAATAAATAGGGGCTTTGATATCGCAGTAGTCCAGGATTAAGCTTTAGCAATTTTCGGTTGTTTTATCATGGTAAAAGACCTTTGATTACTCTGGGAAGGGCATTTGTACCCGTTACTGTGGTCATAGATCTTTTATCGATTGGGTTGCGCCGATTGCCATCCGCCTCCGTGCATCCACACCTGAATTATAGTATTCTAAAACTACTAGATTTTTTTACATTTAATCTTATTTATTATGAACATTTGTTAAATATGGAAAGGAAGTTTAATTTTACCTTAATATTAATATTTTATAAAGAACTTGATTTGTTTCCTCTATTTCATTAAAAGTTGGTCTTAGAAAACTAACGAAACTACTCGCAGACATCAGCACAACTTTTTCAAAAATATGTCACGATTTTTAACTAGTTGTAAAGCCGGTCAGGAATTAACGACTGAGACTTAATGAGATAGCATTTTTATGAATATTTCAGATTGTAAAAACTGTGCCAACACCGAGGAGCCTGGGAAGAAGTACATTTGCTCACGATGCCTGCAAGCTGTCGACGAGAAGGTGAAGGTTGATATTGGAGGACAGCATTTTCACCCCCAATGCGCTAAATGCTGTGAGTAGCATCTTCACTTATTTTCTTGCCCATCCATCCCAACTATAATATCGCAAAGATTTATTTTCCATGTGCTCCTTTATCCAATATTATCTTAATACTTTCAGATTTCTGCCACTGTGTCCCCACCTCCAACCTGAAGATCTATTACGGACAAGTGTTCTGCGAAGACTGCTTCAATCGGCACGTTCTGAACCGCAATAAGGATAACCCTTCAGGTAGTAATTTTGGCTTTTAAATCTTTATAGCCGGAAGATTTATGTAGCCAACCATGATAGTAGGTTCCAGTTAAAGATCCCAATGACCATATATCACATTTCGTATATTCCTTAGCCGTGGATGCCAAGTTTGGAGAAGACGTGATTCACAATCATGAGGTAAGTGTAACCTTGGTTTTTGTGAATTACTTTATAATGTACTAAATAATATGTTTTTTCGTTGAGGGGATACATAATTCATTAAACCCGACAAATAATCTAGTAGGTACAGAAGTCCATTACAATTTTACTACGTTACTCTTCAGAGTTTTTCAAGACTTGCTTCGAGCAATGGCAGAACGTTCAATTCGCCGAAGGCATGCGTCAGTTCATGGGGTGCAACAACAAAGAAGGGGGTAACCCGCCCTTTGTCTTCTGCCGCTGCTCTGGTGGCAGCGAATGGGGCCCGCAACCTGACACTAGGAAATGTGAGTATAGCCCTCAGTTCTATTTGACTGGTGGCTCTACGAACTCCACGAGCCGGCTGATGTTCCACGATGAAGCTACGGCAACCTAATTGGAAAACAGTCTAGTTTCCAGTTTGATAGTTTTAAACTTCTTGGCACACTCTTCTACCTTTATACAGCTGTATGTAATTGCCTCTAGCTTTTAACTGTGAAGAGAAACATCTGAAAACTTACTAGTCGTGAGAACCCACTCTTGATTAGTGTGGTGGACTTATCCTTCTTACAATAAGCAGTGGCTCTCGCTCAGCAATTGGACAAGAGGTACTTTGCCCAGTATTGGGGGTTAATTACTGATCCTGGTTTGGAGTTTGGTTCAGTTTGGACACTTCATGCACTGTTCAACTTGCTTTTAGTGTTCAACTTTTACGATTAAGTTAAATATAATATCTACCATTGGCTACTTTAAATTTTAAAAACCTAGTTTTATCTAGTTTGAAATTTTCCCCCCCACAAATTCGTTCCGGGAAACTTGCAAGCTGTCATCAAAGCTGTATATACAGTGAGGAAATCGTATGGCCATTCCATAATTGACTCTTTGAATTAGTACCAGTAAATTAAAGCGTTGTTTTCCCTATCAGAGAATAGCACCTTAATTATGTGGTGCTTAATATAAATAAGTACCTATTCTTTGATTCAGTACCATAAGACCTCTGAAACTATAAAAACTTAAACTGGTGTTTTAAATAGCTGATCGTATGTGAGTGCACCTTAGACTGAGATAATTGAATGCACGATAGATGTTACACCAAGATATTCCCAGCAGATAAGCAATCTTGCAACTGTGCTGACTGGAAGAGATTCTTGGAGACGTGGAAGTGGCAGATGCAGTGGCAGATAGCTGAGGCTGCGTGGAGGCAATTGCAGTCTAATATTAGTTGCTCTTCTCGTGATACATGGACCTTTTAGATCTCCCACTCTTGCGCTTCAGTCCTACATGTCTCGTTTACATAGGTACTGAACCCTTAGATCTGATTTTTGGATTTGAACTGAAATATTTCATAGTTTAACGGACAGATGTTGTTTTTACATTTTTGCAATTCAAATTCATCTTTACATGGTGAAGTAGAAGGCCAATCTGCCTTCATAATTGATGCATTATACATGATCATGGGGGCAGAAGATTAAGCAACTTCAATTTATTCAACTTGAAAACCACCAGTCCTTCGCATACTCATGGGTGATAATTGTGGTAACAGTTCAAATCCAAAAATCTGATTACGGGTTAGTTTCTTGCACTTATTACCCATCTTGATAAATGTTTTGTTCTCCATAGGTGCGTAAAACAACAAAAATGTTCGCAGCTGCTACGCCCGTCAACGTGCCCTCTTCGATTCCAGAAGATGAATCCCTAGAAGACCCGTATTTCGAAAACCGTACAGAAATGTCGGATATACCAGAGTCCTGCATCACTGTCGAGGCCGGGGTAATAGTGCCAGCTGCTGAAAAAATCGAAAAACTAACGAAATACATTCACCAAATGCCTTCTGAAATGAAATCTGGGAAAAAATGGAAAAATTTCGTTGAATATGACAAAATTTCGCTCACTTCCTGCGGGTGGGTCGATTTGCAAGACGAGAGCGTCGTGGCGCAGTTTGATTGTCCAAAGTGTTTGTGGCAATGTGGACCCATTTTCGTGCCGAGTGAGTTGTTACAAAGAAGTGAATGTGAAAATGTTTTACAATAAAATGTGTTGTCATTTTAAGACGTTCGTATCATTTAACTTCATCCAAAAATGTTATACGTGTAACAAGTTTAGCTTTCCTAGTGTCAAGATTGGTGCAGACCCTTAAGCTAAATTTAGCTTAGCTTGCATGATTGTTTCAGAAGTAGGTACTGTTTGCGGTTTGTACTCAAGAAAATGAAAAATTACATGTGTGTAAGCTAATCTAATCCTAAGCCTCTAAAAAAGTCTGTAGCTATAAAAAAAAAAAAAAAAAAATTACATACGCCAAGAGCACTGTCCCACATTGTTTCTACCGTTTACTTGGAAAGTGCACCTCAAATGAACGTACTAGCCTGAAGCCTCCCTGGTCAATAGGTACCTACGTATCTCATTTGAATTCCCCATCAATTTAATATTGTTTGCCTGGTAACCAATAGGAGGTAATTGTACTTATAATGAACAACTTTTAAAATGACTAAAATTATGAAAAAAGCGGCTGTTCCAAACATTTTGTTGAGGATGACATTTTGCTATGGAACCTCGGATAAATTATGGTTGTCTACTCGAAGTATGGAACATCTGTTTTTTCGCGATTTCAGAGTTGTGCCCATAGTAAAGATTCTTCACAATGATAACTACAATGATTCACTTTCGTCTACACTTTATAACCCTGTATTTGATACTTCTTTTTGACGCGTATAAGTCTGTGTCTCGCTTGATGGTAAGCTGATGTGGTTGAAGTAAAACACGGACATTTAGGTGATACCTATTCACTTCAAATTTGAAAAGTTAGATTAAATCCCTCAGGAAACAAGCCCATCTTCATACCAAGGATTGGGTACCTTATACAGTAGAAGCAATTTCTTCTAGTATACCTTAAGGTGGAGAGGATTCAAGAACAAAACGTAGAAGACTGTGTTTTTTACTTCTTTACGATGTAACAGATAAAATGATTTGGATAACATTTTGTATGTAGATAGTTTATGCTAGATTCGAAAAACCGTTTTTTTTTTTTATCCGAGGCGTAAGTACTTAGTTATTACAAACTAGTAGGTTTTCTATATAAATAAAAAATACCGAATAAGAAACTTTAAAGCTTAGTTTATTTGAAAATGTTTGACCGGACATATCACATAATATGTTTTATTTGATCAGCAAACTTGGAGAAATCTTCGTGACTGAAACTTTTGACATCACCGTTGGGCGCAGACCAGATGTACTTATGAAAACATTTAATGCAGAACAAATGGCCGTAGTATTTTCTAGAATGCTGAGGGGTCTTGTGGCAAACACCTAAAAAACAAGAGATACGTAGTTTAATATCTAAAAACTGAGGTGATGGGCTTTTTTTTAGTGAAATAAGAGTATGAAGAATTAACCTGACGTTTTGCTGGGGGCGAAAGAAATGTGTTTGACAGTCAATACCAATATTATTTACTAATTCATTCAAAAAAAAGCGCCATCTATTGATTTGACGCTTCACTACCACAAAGTAGTCAACGTGAACCGCAACATGCACAGAGAGTGGCGCCATCTATACGGCCTATTTAACAATAGTCCGATTAATCGTATTATTGTTGTTTCTATTGGGTGGTTTATCTCTAAAGATGTATGTGTGTGTTGTGGTGTATTATGTGTAGCCACAATGTGGCTGTGCAAAAATGAGTTCAATCTAAATATAGTTTTAGCGTGTTAACCACTTGGCCGTCCCGTCACCAAATCGACTTTACCGACATACGTCCAGCGTTTTCGCGCGCGAGCGCCGTTGCTTGCTATGCATAACCTTGTCAACAAAACCCGTGATTATGGCTAAACTATAGTAGCTACAGAATATAATAAAATATGTAAAAACTCTACAAAAAACGCAGATTCAAACTTTATATTAAAATTACTCTTGGATTTTAATCTTAAGCCTTAAAAACCGAGTAAAACATGCGGATTTGATAAAAAAAACACGTAATATTTTTTTTATTTATAGATTAATGTTATTAATTCAACCTTATTTTTTAAACGTGCATGTTAAAATGTAAAGAAGAGGATTCTACATTTCTAATGGTACTATGATGTTTATGTTTTATTTACTTAAAATAAGTAAACTAATCAAATCTTTAGACATAGTCATCACATTCTGTTGGTGTGATATTGAAGTCGTACGGAAGAAAAGTCTGTGGAACGCGTCGATATTTCCTTAAATTTTTTGTAAATCTTTTAATAATACGATTCGAAAAGTAAATAAGGACAATATTTATAAAACATTATTTAATATTTTACCAAATTTTTACTAAAATAAAGCAATTATCGCAAAAAATAAACTATAAAGCGCTAACCAACTATTGTTTCCGAGCGCATACCATTTTGAGGTTGATCTCGTTAATTATATACCACTTCAAACACTGATAAATTAACTTAATCCTACAGTAAAGATCCTCAACATAATTTAAATATATTACAATTGTTAAAATACATAATATATTTAAAAAACTAACGACATATTTGCCAAACCAAAATTTGCACGCGCATATACCAACAAACTGAGTTTCGAAAAATTTACTCTCTTTAATAAATTACTTCGACAATGACATCTTTGTATTTTCTAGTAAACTATTTCATAGACTATCGACATATATTGTGATTTAATTCAAAAGTATTTCGCTAGGTGCTACTTTTCTGAATTATTTGAAACGAGAGCAATTGGTTACTGTGTTAACCACGGACGTAAGACCGGAATTTCAAACTGGTTAACACAGTAACCACGGACGGTTGAGTGCTTAAAACTACGGCAATAGAACTACCGGTGCTTTTGATAGCCGCCGCATTCCACGTCTAAGATGAATGAAATATAACGAATGCCCTGTTTCCATTGCCCACCAGGGAAGTTGTATTACTTTCCATACATTTTTCTATCCTTTACGTTTTTTATAATTAAACAAATTGATAGCCCCTCTGCTTGCGTTAGGCATTCGCAGCATGCCGCAGCTAGACTCTATACTTCTGTAAATAACAGTGAAGGGCAAGCTTTACACGGATGTGAAACCTAGTTTTATAAACTCATTATTATAAAATCGATCGATTTCGATATCGTTCTAGACAATACATATTAAATAAATTAATTGAAGCACGAAAAATACTTACAACATATTGTTCCAAATAAGTTTTTGTTAGGTTTACTTCTGGTTATCTTTATATTTTTGTTCTGAGGTCCTACACTTCTCAGACTTTTTGATTTATTTGGGTGATCTTGCTCACTGTTGAATTTTTCCATTGTTACACAAATAATTTATTTTTCAAAAACTATAAATAATTTTGCCTTACTTCTGACATTTTGTTTTTTTTTTAATGCACTAAAAAGGAAAAATATTTAAGTAGGTTATATAGCGGAAGTGCTTGTTACTGTCTTTATAATTTGTTAAATTGAATAGAACAAAGATATACGTAGCGCTCAGCATATTATTTAAATTCTTAGTATAACAATTTAAGTTTGTTATGTTAAGAATGTTTTCATTTGTAATATATATATATTGTGAAAATGCTTGTGTAAAGTATTATATTTCTTTGTTTCAAAATATGAAATATTTTCTTTAAAATATAAACTGGTTGTTTAAAAAAATGGAGATTTCTACTGTGGCTGCATACATTTAAAGCAAATTATAAAACCATGTCATAAAATAAAATCCTACACTAATGCAAACTATTTTAATTAATGTTTATTAATTAAACATTAATTAAAATAGGATATACATATATTAAACATAAATTAAACATTAATTTAGGTTAATTAATGTAACTGGCTCTAGCCGTTTTAATTAAATAAATAAATAAAAATTTTTTAGACTGCTAGAATGCATATAGCGCGATGTCAATAACGCAAACAAAAAAATAATTACAAATTGTCAGTTGTATTTTAAATCTGTCGTTAAAGTCAAGTCAAGCCACAGCAAAAAACGAAACGAAAGAAATGAAAATTGTATTCCAATCCAATCTAAACAATTTCCAGGCGTGGCTTCCGTTTACTCAAGCTGTTTTATCAAGTTTTCTAACTGAATTCTTCCAAAACATTGTGAAATTAGCACTTACTATGTCATACATACCAGAAATGGAGTGAATGGTGATATATAACGTAAGTGTTTTCGACGATACAGCCCATTTTCGAATAGGGCGTCAACTTTTCATCAAGAAGTTTTGTGTCGGATACAAAAATGTACGGACGAAAAACACCGTCCACCTACCGATCGACGCCTTCCGTATACTCTCATTACACTGGAAAGTAAGTATTCCGTTATCTTGTGATCGATAAAATTTAAAAATATATATTTGTTTGAAAAATATATGTACTACTGATAACAAAGCGTCACTTATTTAAAGTTGTTCACAATAATAAGTATAAAGTTTATGTTTTTATTTACTACACCAAAACTACTCATCCGGTTTTGATGAAAGAGGTGTCAATTGATTCGTAATTATATTTGGTGATAGGTCTAGATCTCCTTAGAAAGAGATCTTCTAGGCAGGTACCACCGCAGTACCAGATATTCTGGGCTCCACTGTACAATATGACCACTATTGGCACAATTTTTTCACATGTAAAACTCCATCTTAGTATAAGTGCTTCCATATTCTGCCATAAACATTACTGTGTTCCAATTTGAAGGCAGCTTTACCAAATTATAGGACTTTCAAGACTTGTCTCGAAGTAATGAGCACCAAAGCAATGAAGCCCTGGACTTTGTTTTGCTACGCAAAAGTTCTGAGTATCACTGCAATGATTATGAACATTCACTATCTCTTACCATCAGGAGAGTAGATGAGTTTTGTTTGTATCTTTAATTTTACAAGTAAAACAAGATCCTGTTGACATATCTTGATATTTTTCCATAGTCAGGTTAATAATATAGTTTTTAAACTTTTTAGATTGTTGGGTTAACTACTACATATAGCCTTTAAAACAATAAAGAAACTCTTGGGACATTATGCATGGTACTTATCTATTATCAGCAAAGATGCATTTTTTTATAAAATGACAAAACTTACAGGTCATCAACTAATCTCCGTTCATCCAAGTCTCTGCGTTCTTTGCAAGTACCATGGTACCAGAAGCCTATATTGCATGATGCAATTGTTTTAGACCTGCAGAGAGGGTCTTTACTGACTGGATTTCTATCTCTTGTAAGTAAAAAAAAAATCATACACACAGTCCCTTCTGAACCCAAGCCAAGCAAAGCTTCTACTACAGAAGTCAGATAACATAGATTACTTAAGGAATGAACCCATAATACGTGACCCATTCAGGGGTGAGAGGTCTTCAAAATACTATGCTTGGTCACAAGGGGAGGCCTTAGGTTTTCGTCATGTAGTTTTAAATTTTATCTACATATATTCAAATATGGCATCTTGCACACACTCTTGGTAAGTGCTTTATTAATAAAAACAAACATTTTTATGCGATAAATGTTTGTCTTTATGGATTCAAACCTTCACCCTACAGCTCAAGTTTAAAACAGATATTCTACCAGATGAACTTACTGGGCAGTCAAGGTATCTTCTAAGTCGGCATACTTACCAAATCATGCTAACTAATCTATTAGAATAGGCAGGGGCGGACCAGGAGTTTGTGGGACCCTGGGCTAGTACTACTTAGGGCCCTGCCTAATCAATCAATTGCAATTTTCCATAATTTGTACTAGGTACACAGTTTAGGAAAGAGAGCAATAAAATAGTTTATTTATTAATTATATGCTTTAGACACAACAGCAACTGAGAGACATTATCTTAAAAGAAATCAACAGGTTATGTGTAGTTACTTTTGATACATCATCATCAGCCATAGGACATCCACTGCTGGATAAAGGCCTCCTGGGGGGGTTTTACCAATACTCGCCATGCTTGGCAGGCGGGTTGGCGAGCGCAGTTAAGTGTGATTGTTCAAGGAAGACGCTGCTGCCCATCTTTCGGATTACATCCCTTAGCCGACTCTTACGGCAACCATGAGAAGTGAGGGTGGGGTACTATTCTTACGCCGGCACCACCACGGCAACTAACTTTTAATATATTAATTATTATATAAAGATATTTTTGCATTTTTGTGCTGCAAATGCCTTTATTTGCTCATCACATTGTAAGTCATTTGTGAAATCACAATTTACGGAAAGAACTCATAAATGATTTAGTCAAAAGTTTGACTTTATTGTCCTATACTTGTTTACTACATACGACGTCCTGGAGAAAGAGCGCTCTGATTTATTATTAGGGAAAACTTCCACAATTTTCTTTTGGGGGCCCTATACGTCAACGGGGCCCTGAGCTGCAGCCCAAAATGCCCTTATGTAGATCCCTTGAGAATAGGTGAAAATAATAAATGTCTCTCAAATTACAGGTGGTTTCGCTGTTCACATTTGCTCAGAGCATATTTGACATATACTGCCTGTACATGGCAGCTCCCGGTTCATCACACACAGGATACTATGTCATTAGCTATCAGTTCGTCTACGTGGGGAGCGCTCCGAGTATGTACCACCTGTCATTGTTAAGATTGATAAAAGAAACAGAAATGTGGAAGTTTGATTGTATGTATGTTAGCTTTTCATGTTGCTATGATGCATCAGTGGATTTGAGATGAATTTAGAACAGAGTTTTTTTTTTATAGCTGACAGGCTTCGTTTTTGTCCACAACTCACCTGATGTTAAGTGACGGTGTGGTCGAAGATGGTAAAGCACACCTAGCCTGGATTATAACTGGCTCTCAAGTGAGGCTGCCGGTATACACCATTAGATGCTTGGTGGCAGATTTTCAACTTGATGCTAGCCACTTAACTTGGTGGTAGCTAGCCAGCCGAGTACTAGAAAGTACCCTACCACCTCACGATTTCCTCACAATGTTTTCCTTCACAGGCAGCTCAAGCTCATTGTTAGGGTTTGAACCCACGCCCTTCGGCATGCGAACCGACCGCACTAAGCACTGAGCTATCATCGCCACTGAAGTTAATATTAATAAAATGTTAGTTTTTCATGCTGCTATGATGCATCAGTGAATTTGAGATGAATTTAGAATAGAGATTAACATGTAGGTTAATATTTAGCCCAAAACAAAATGGTTGCTTTGTAATAGATAGTAAAACTACAAAGTGCTTGGTTAAAATTGTAGTTTTCAGTTTTTTTTTACAACGGTCTAGGCATGCGCTTTGCCACAATCTCAGCTGATGGAAAGCGACGATGTGGCCGAAGATGGAGCACGCTTGCCTAGGAAATACCTATTCACGTTTATCTTAAACAACCCCGGATTGTACTTAGTTGGAAACACAGTCGCTGGCAACGAGTTCCGCACATCAGCAGTTCTTACAAGGAGTGTGGTCTGGAAACGTTTTGTATGTTTATGGGGAATTTCCAGGGGGTGTCTTTTGGTCGAGCGTTTGGTTGTTTTGTTGTAAGACAAAATGACCATCAACCAACATACAACCACCAACATATCTCTTACCATCAGGAGAGTGTCGCCTTCGCCTCATTACTTTTCTTGGTGGTAGATCTCCTTAGCAGCAGGTCGTCTAGGTAGGTACCACCGAAGTACCAGATATTCTGCCGCCAAGCAGTAGTGTGTAAACATTACTGTGTTCCGGTTTGAAGGGTACTGCAGCTAGCGAAATTACTGGGCTGTTGAGACTATTTATAACCATAGAAGGTCTCAAAGTAATGAGCGCCAAATCAGCGATGACCTGGACTTTGTTTTACTACTCAAAGTTTTTTGTATCGCTGCAATGGTCATGGACAGGCGTTATCTCTTACCATCACGAGAGTGTCTCGTTCGTCTCATTATTTTTTACATAAAAAAAAAATTAAAATAATCTACAAACACTTGTCTATACTGAAAAGTCAAACAGGTTCACAAATATGCTTAAGATGCTGCAGTGGCTGGCCAGAACCCTGCTCATACCAACTGAAAATATCCTATGAGCATAAATATCTCTAATAAGCACATAAGGTTTTTCCAGATTAATCAACCACGATGTTTTATTCCAGTTCGCAACGTGCTAATAGTATTTGCATTATTTTCCTGGCTGGGCTCTGTCGCTGTACTTTTGACAAGTATAATTCTCATCAATGCCCTCAGAAAGGTAATTCAACATTAAAACAACTTTCATGTGTATATTTTGTGTTAGTTTTTCATCCTATAGTACTTCATCTTGATATTTAATACTTTGTTATTGTTCTAGCAATTATTTTTTTACCCAAAGGCCTTTCTCCTACTAGACTAGGGGTCGGTAACACGCGGCCCGCGGGCCACATGCGGCCCTTGGATGTCATACTTGCGGCCCGTGATTGTTTTGTAAATCAGTCATAAATATCTAAAATATTATGAATTCTAGATAGAAAATATTATAATTATAATTTAAGATATATCTTTATATATAAAAATTTCGTGTCACGTTGTTTGTCCGCGATAAACTCCTCAACTACTGAACCGACTTTAACCAAACCTTGCACACTGTGTGCTGTTTGATCCAACTTGAGAGATAGGATAGTTTATATCTCAATTTATAATCGCATTTTTTTTTATAAGTAAAAAATATTTTGCTACAAAGAGTCCATCCATGAGTCCATCTGTGAGTTCCATAAAATTCTAATAGATGGCGGTGTAAGGTAATTTATTAACTGGATTGAGTATGTATCCAATAGATGGCGCTACGTTAAAAGTACAAACGTTTCATCAACGCGCTACAATTCACGTTACACGCGTGTGTTCAATTTAGGCACAGCAACGCGTGGCCGGGTCTGCCTATGTATATAATATGTTAATAATTTCAATAGTTTTTTTTTTCTTTCTATTCTATGGGATATGACCAATTATACGTACCTACATATATTAAGCTTCTAGGATTATTATTACGACTGCCTTTACTTTATGTTGGTACCTTGTGGCTGTTAAAATATTGCCGACCGCTGCACTAGACTATAGACAAGTGACTCGTGTTTTGTTTGCATAACTAATATAGTTGCTTGGTAGTAGCTACAATACAATTTAATTACATTCTGCAAAAAATGGGCTGTTCAAATTCAAGCACCGAGGGGGGGGGTCTTTGCATTGCTTATTTTTTATGACATTGGGGGGGAGATCTGAATGGTAATTTAAAACCCCAAGGGGAGTCTTTATTTGATCGTTATCTTGATGATTACATTAGCAATATTTATTCAAGGAACCAAATGGCGGGGGTCTTTGCTATTCTTATTTTTTATGACATGGGAGGTGGGGGGTTTGAATGGTGATTGTCAGTAATATTTATTCAAAACTTTGTTACCCCCCCTTGGTACTTTTTCTTTGTTTTGCTTGTTTTTAAGACATGTGGGTCTGAATGGTGAATATATCAGCAGTATTGATTCAAAACACCAGTCTTTGTTTTTCTTTTTTTGTATATGGGGGTGTCTTTTTAGGGCTCTGATTGGTGATTACGACGGCAATATTTATTTAAATTTATAAAGCACCAAATACCATATAGCACCAAATGAACATGGAACTTGGAACATGGAAATCCGAAGGATTTCTTAGTGTTCAAAAATGTACATGTGTTCACGTAAACACGGCCATGTCCACGTGTCTAATACAAGCTTATCGGTCACGTAGCCTATAAGTATATTGGTGGGAGAAAGGCCTTGAAACTCTTGGAGTAATTCATTTCATCATTACTGCTTGCGTGTCACGAATGTTTTTTTTTACACTATTTCACTAATTAATATTTACACTTTCACTATGCTATCATCCTGTAGTACATCAGATCTGGAAAAAATAAAGTAAGTATTAGTTGGGTTTTGTTATCAAAAGAATCATTCATTATCAAAAGAATCATTCATTTTCATTTTTCATTCATTTTGATTTTTCATTCATTTTCATTTTTCATTCATTTTCATTTTCATTCATTTTCAATACTATTTCAATTTCGCTAACATAGGTGTGAATAGTTTAAAACTAATTTTAAATCCAGGTTATGTATCTAACTAGCTTTGCCTCGCGTTGTTACCCTATAACACAACTTTTTCGGCATAAAAAGCTTATATCCATGTTGTTAGCTACCTCCATACCAAATTTCACCAAAATTGGTCCAGCCTTTTGAGCGTGAAGAAGTAACAAACATACAAACTTTCGCCTTTTTAATATTAGCGTGATTCCTTATACGAAAGAAAAAATTGCATTTTTTATTACAAATAGGCTTGCATTTCACGCGTCATTTCACGCATCATTTCACTTGATGTTAAGTGATGATGCTGTCTAAGATGGAGCACGCTTGCCTAGAAGATACCGATTCACTCTCGACTTGAAGACACCCAGATTATATCCATCGGGGAACACCCACTAGGCAGCGCATTTTGCGTCATGGGTTAAAAAAACTTTTTAAACCGATTTATTATTCCTAATTAAATTTAAACATATAACTTGTATATATATTTTTACAATCCCTTTTAATTGCCTTTATTTAAATACCCTACTTAATAGGTTTTTTTTTTTAAATTGACTTATTACTATTTCGCTCCAAAAATCCACCATATAGATTTTTTTTTAAACTACCCTCTATGTACACTTGGGTTATTGACGAATCTAACGATACTTTGTAGTAAAACCGCCATTTGGAAGATACGAGGTAATAAAGTTTACATACAAGATACCTTTCTTGGCAGTCGGGTAAAAATAAATCGTACTTCAATTTTGACAGCCCTGTTGGCTCATTGGGAGTATACCTGCCTGAGCTGTAGGGCGTGGGTTCGATTCCCGCCAAGGACAAATGTTTGTTTGGTATAAACAAATGTTTGTTCTGTGTCTGGGTGTTCTGTATGTATTATAAGTATGTATTTACAAAAAAAAAGTATTTATGTATTCTATCAGTTATCTGACTTCCATCACACAAGCTCTGCTTAGTTTGGGGTCAGATGGCGCTGTGTGTAATGTGTCCTACAATCACATCATCAGCCATAGGACGTCCACTGCTGGACATAGGCCTCCTCCTGGGGGGGTTTTGCCAATACTCGCCACGCTTGGCAGGCGGGTTGGCGAGCGCAGTTAGGTGTGATTGTTCAAGGAAGACGCTGCTGCCCATCTTCCGGATTACATCCCTTAGCCGACTCTTACGGCAACCACGGGTAGAGAGGGTGGGGTACTATTCTTACGCCGGCACCACCACGGCACTATTCCTACAATATATGTCTTACAATATTTATTTATTTTTATATTTATAAAAAATCCGCGCCACCGCGATTGCTGCCGACACCTTGACTACCTTGTGAATTTCAAGTTTCGATTATTTTCGAATTTTGTATTTCGTTTTTAATTTTCAGGAGTACGAGAAGCGTATCGTGCCCTGGCTTTACAGCTTTGGTGTCTTCATCCTCTTCCGATTTATAGCTTTCATATTCGGAGCTATAGTGAACGACCTTATATTTGCGTATAACGTTATCACGGTACTGTTGTGGATCGTTATCTGTGTGGCGGGATCTTACGGTTGGCTCCTCGTCTACAGCCTGTATCTGGAGTTGGCCGATTTGACGAAGTTAGAAGATTTGGCACATTTGAGGGTATGTAGAAAATACTTTGGAAACTGATGTGTTTTTTTTGCTGATGTGGCTGACAGGTTGGTTGTTTGACTACAACTCACCTGATGTTAAGTGATGGTGTGGTCGAAGGTGGTAAAGCAGACTGGCTCTCAAGTGAGGCTGCCGGAACACACTGTTAGATGCTTGACGGCAGATTTTCAACTTGAGGTTGTTGGTAGCTAGCCAGCTGAGTACTAGAAATTACCACCACGCTATGGTTTCCTCACCATGTTTTCTTTCACCGGCAGCTCAAGTACCGTAAGTAGTAAGATAATAATTGTTTAAAGTGTCGGAAAAAGTCAAACCGCCTGGGAGCTTTCATCGAAAACGCTGCCTAATCCCTTTGAGATATAACAAAACAATGCATGGTGGGATATTCCTCTTTTATAGATCTACAAACAAGTCCGCGTTGGCATATATCTACTTTTTAAGGATAGCTTACTATACCCATTCGCTTCTCGCCGTCTGTACGCTTAGATCTTTTAAACTACGCAACGGATTTTAATGCGGTTTCCATCAACAGACAGAGTGATTCAAGAGGAAGGTTTATATGTATAATACATGCATATGCACCACATTAGTATCTACATTGCATCCGTGCGAAGCCGGGGCGGGTCGCTAGTTGATTATAATAAAAGAAAAATTTACATTATTTAAAATGTACATGTTTTGTTTGGTAGATGGGTACAATGCAGTCCCTGAATGCGTCGCTAGCGGGGTCAAGACCCACCACGCCGCACAGCACTGTTTCCACCATGCCCGCCTCGCAAATATGATATACGGACGAACCAGGTAACATTACATTATTAAAAAAAAAAACATAACTTTTACTTATATACCTACAGGTTTGTACGGAACCCTCGGTGCGCGATTCCGACTCCCACTTGGCCGGTTTTTTTATTAACAACATCGGTTACAAATCAATTAAATGGTAAAAATTAAATTAAAATAAATAGGTAAACTAATTTACAATAAAATAATGTCAATCTCTATTAAATATTAAAAAGAAATTAAGTCACATTAGAAATAAATAATTAATTAATTAAGTTAAGGTAAATCATTATTATTATTATTTCAGGTAAAGAACGCATTTCCAGACTAGACAAAGAAACCAACAGACCAGATATCAGCATGAGTAGACCAGAACTGAGACTTTTGGACCGTCCCGAGCCAGTCGAATACAGACCTGAGTTAGAGAAGACCAGCAGACGTCAAAGCATGGAATTCGAAAAGACCAGTAGACCGGACAGTCTAGAATGCCCCACTGATAAAGGTTCTAGACCGGAGAGTTTGACTTTTCGAGTCGAAGAACTTTACAGTAGACCTCAGAAGAAAATAAAAGAAGAAGGAACATTGAGTGAATGCACCCCCCTTTCTACTGATGAAGGTATGGACAGCTTAGAAACACCAGTTTAAAATTTTAAAAGTTTAATAATCTAGGTTAGGCGGAAAGTATATCTTACAGTAAATTTACAATCGTCTCATTAATTTATGAAAAATCTATTGATTTTGTAAACATTCGATTTATTACAAACAGAAAGTAGATAAGTAACAAGCTCTTATACGGGCTGACAGTTTGAACATTAGCAATATTCAAAGACATGTTAGTTAGTGGTCATATGAAACGTATTAAGAAATAAAATCGAAACAAATACAAAAAAAAAACTAAGAAAATCTTGATTAAAGTTGTCCCCAAGACTCCAGAATGTATGGACAGCGCGCGGCCTCACGCGCCGAGCTAGCGCGAGACATAACTACCATACGTAGACTGCGCAGTAACTGTTATCTAATCTGTGTCCGCGCGCGACTGCCATGTCATGTTCGGTGCGCGTGATTTGAGTGTCCGTATTTTTGTGTTTGTTCAGGATAATTAGGTCAAATATTAACCACAATTTTTTTTAATTATTTGAAACGACAATCAAGTACTGAACCCCCTGTATCAATATTGCTGATGTTTAAACTTCACGGTGTATAATTAGTCGGTATATTGTTGACTGTTGAAGAGTTCCTTCGTTTGGAGCCAACCCTGGTTGTAGAGGCATAAACATGAATTGTCATCGGAACGGAACCAACTTTTACAAATTTAAACTCCGTAGGATAAACAGAAGCTTCTAAGTCATCGTGCAAGATTTTACCTAAATAAACTAATGAACAAACATTGAAAGTTAAATACAAATATTTTATTAATAACACCAAGTTACATTTCAAATATACCATTAAAAAAAAAAAAAAATACCGTATTTTTTTTTAAGTCAACAGTATTTTGAAGTTAGTATTTATAAAATAATACCCATCGATTATTTCTAGACAATAAAAAGGGATTCATGTTTTGTCGTGGGATTTTAAAATGTCTGGATATTGTAAGTCATCTTTACTTGGTTTAATATAAGGTTTTAGAGAAAACTCGAATTTAAATAACTCATAGAATGGGGGTACTTTCTACCAACTCCAAAATGAAAATCTATCGTCAAGCATCTAATGGTGTGTTCTGGTAGCTTAGCATTTGAGAATCCGTGGTCGGTCCATTCCAAGGTGTGTTTGTTGTCTTCGACCACAAAGTCACCACATATTTTACTTGGATATCTCTAACAAGAGGATGTCTAGGTAGGTAGGCACTAACAGATGTAAAACAGTAGTAGTGTGTAATCATTACTGTGTTCCGGTTTGAAGGGACTGCAGCGATATTACAGCGCTGTTGAGACTAGCCATCGAAAGTCTCTAAGTAATGAGTGTCAAAGCAGCGATGCCCTGGACTTCGTTTAGCTACATACTCGAAGTTCAGTGTATTGCTGCAATGGTCATGGACATGCGTTAACTCTTACAATCAGGAGAGTGTCTCGTTCGTCTCATTAGTTTTACATATATTCAAGTGAGCTGTAGTTAAACAACTAGCCTGTAGACTATAAAGAAAATATGGAGGTATAACTTATTTATATTATTATGTATAACTTTTATATTCTAGCTTAAATGTTTTTTTTTTCTTCGAAGACAATTTTGTTCCCGGTGTGAGCTATTAGCCTAATAGGGCAGGTTTTTTAATATAAAAGTTATGAAACGAACGAAACGCTCTCCTGATGGTAAAAGACGCCTGTCTATGGCCATTGCAACGATATCCAGAGCTCTGAGTAACGAAGAGAGTCCAGGGCATCGCTGCTTTAGCGCTCATTACTTTGAGACATTCGATGATTCAAAACGGGACACAGTAATGTTTACACACTACTGCTTGGCGGCAGATTATCTGGTACCTAGAGAACTTTGTTTTGCTACTCAACTCAACTTCTGGGTACAGCTGCAGTGGCGTCATCTCTTACCATCAAGAGAGCGTTTCGTTCGCCCCATTTCTTTTACACTAAAGAATTCGACTTTATCACCTAAAATGATTTCTTCCAGATCAAATCTTTTGATGGATACATAATTATCTAAATTCGAGATTTTTCTTACTTAATTTTAAGAAAACAGGCAAATCGTTTTGCTTGCTTATTATTTGTAATTTCTCACTAACAACTGCCTTACTCATAAATAACTTTTAAGTTGTCAAATAACGATTTCATTTTATGTCTATTCATATAAAAATCTTGGTCACTTCGACACCAGCGCTGTTAATGACGTATGGTTAAACGCGGAACTAATTTCTGCACTCAAAATTAAATATGTTTTTATTTAGCGTAAAATTAAATATTATGGATTAATTTTTATGATTTAGTTGTTAATTATTATTTTATAGTTTTTAAAATATATTTTATTGGGTACATTTCTATTATTGTAAAATGTTATAAAGCTGAGGGTAGACTGTCGTGATATTTGTTGCAATCTTTTTAACAAAAAAAAAGTATACTTTTTGGTTGAAATGAATTATATTAATACTAGCTGCGCCCCGCGGTTTTACGCGATGAGGGATGATGATGATGATGAAAAGTATCCTATCTTATTCCAGGGCTACCTACATGCAAAGGTAGTTTACGCGTGAAGGCGTAGACTAACAAATTATTATTTTTCGTCTATTGATTAACACTGCACCTTTTTTCTATAACTTAATCTTCATGTATCACTTCAAGTTTCAACTTCTCTCGCTTTGATTGCTTTTGACTAGATTTTTTAGCAATAAGGTGATGATTTTTTTTATACACTAGACAAAGTTGAAAAACGATTGATATATCATTTGATTCTTTGACTGCACTGTTAGGTAATTTGGTAATATATCTGATTGCTGAGTCATGCTCTACAAGGCATGACTTGGAAAAAACATTTGTGTCACGAACAAGTGTTTGTTCTATATCTGACTGTTTCGTACATATAAATGTTTTTTTTTTATGGCTGACAGCCTAGTTGTTTGACCACAGCTCATCTGATGTTAAGTGACGGTGTGGTCAAAGATGGTTAAGCACACCTAGCCTGGAATGGAACTGGCTCTCAAGTGAGGCTGCCGGAAAACACCGTTAGATGCTTAGCGGCAGATTTTCAACTTGAGGGTGGTAGCTATCCAGCCGAGTACTAGAAAGTACCCTACCACCACGCTATGGTTTCCTCACGATGTTTTCCTTCACCGGCAGCTCAAGCTCATTGTTGGAGTTTGAACCCACGCCCTTCGGCATGCGAACCTACCGCGCTAACCACTGAGCCATCATCGCTATATGTATTTACAAAGAAGAAAAAGTATTGTAAAAACTGGAGAAAACTAACAAAAAAGCAACAAAAATTTCGCAAGTCTAACCTCAGCTTTACGCTAACGCATTTTTTATTTTTTTTAATGTATAATTGTATTAAAAAGACAGCCCTTATTTGTAATATGAATCTCCGTCCAATGGGTTTTATTACAACTTATTAGTTTTAAGATTTCTTGAATCTCTCAATGACCAAGTTTATAGGAATATGTAAGTATACAGTGTGACACAGTTTTTAATGTACGTGTTTTCAGTTATATTTTGTTTTGCAAGTCTGAGTCGGTTTAAATCTCGACTATGAGTTTCGTCAGCTCGAAGGACCTACAGTTATGCTATGGTTTTTTTAACGATTTCCTTCATCGACAGCTCAAGTTCATAATTGGAATTTAAACCCACACCTTGTTGGGTGTGGTTTAATGCGCTAACCACTAAACTGACATCGCCGAGCTTGGACTATAATATTCTTAAGCTGTTAGACCAAGTGAGAGTAGAAGTTGTTTTTGGCATTAAAAAATTTGTTGTGGTTTTATGAAAATATCATCTATACAATATTATAATTAGATTGAATATCTACATATATCAAATGTTAAAGCCACAGAGATGATAGTCTATAGAGATGCCAGAAGACTCGACGCTTGAGTCGACTATATGCAAGAGTCAGTACGTTTATGTATGCAACAGTAAAATTTGGACAATTATTGCAACTTATCATTATATATTAATTCAAATTGAAAATCACAATTAATATTCAAAATGTGGTGAAATAATTGGCGGCCTTATCGCTTTACCCTACATACATGCAAACATAACATACTTTACTGCATGTAGCGAGTTCACGGAGAAAATGTCAAAATCAAAAACCTAACAAGTCGTTTTCGAAAAGAGACAATAGTGTCTAGTAACATTCGATATATTCGAAACTCTATAACTCTAATAGAAGAGTCCAGAAATATACGGTATTAACATAAGCTGTTCACGTGACATATCGAGAACTTATGTCAATTCTGTACATTTTTTACTTTTCTATTAGTGTTATAGTTTATCCAAGGTTACTTTGTCTAGGCCGTAAGATAGAAGTCGATCTTAAGAGGAAAGAAGTCGTTATTTTCTTCATACAAACGTTTTCCCCATGTTCTGTCCAGGATTTTAATACTAGAGCAATAATTTTTAGTTAGGAAGTAGATACTTGCTAGTTTCATGCCCCTCTGTTTTGATTTTTTGATACATGTTTTTTTTTATAAGAGCTAGGAATCTTCAAAAATCTTAAAATTTACCTAGTTTTAACGCTGTGTTTCAACGTTCAAATTCCCAATCTCATAGACATAATCTTAAAAAAATAAAACGCACAGGCAAATAACACATCCTTCTTATTTAGTTTTTAAAAGAAATACTAAAATCGGTCTAAATTTGGAGGAGGAAACAGAGGAATACGAAACCTCGATTCTGCTCATTTTATTTCGGGTTAATGAGCCCGAGGTGCAGTTGTCCCTTTCGCTCAGTATGTACGCGGGTGCTGCGTGCGGCGCGACAGAAATAGCTTGGTGAAATTCCTAATTTTCAAATGTCTCAGTTGACTGCTTTCCTCTTAAACGCGACCAAAACTGACTCCTAATTCGTGAAGCGTTTACGACTTCATACGCTTTTGAAGTTTATTTTGATAGTTTAAAACTAGCTTATGACAGACCTCGGAGGTTTTTTAATTTAATATTGATATTGGTTTCCGCTCTCTGATAGCGTTTTGGGACTAATATCGCTGTGGAGATTGTTAATTAATACTTAAATATTATACAATACAATACAACTTTATTATACACCAAACATAGGTACAAAAATTAAAAACATTAAAAAAATAGAAAGATAGTAACAAAACAAAAATACAACACAGAAATAACAAATAAATGGCCTTATCGCCTAGAGCGATTTCTTCCAGACAACCTTAGGATGGAAATGAACAGAATAGATATTATATTGAAATTTTGGTATAAGAATCGGTAAAAATGAATTGAGATCGCTTTTTAAAGATTGGCCGTAAGACTTGAGTATTTTTACCCGACTGCAGCGAAGCAAAAGGGAAGGTTATGTTTTTGTGTGCGTGTATGTATGTATGTTCATCTATTCCCTCATAACTTCTAAACGACTTATCATAATTTGACAAATGAGGTGTTGAAAGTAAAGAACAAGTAACTTTTTATCCTCACCCCGTCACGGTAGTGTTGAACAGGGATTTTAAAATAAAAATGATTACGGGTATCTTCTGAACACTTATATGAATATGTTTTATTGTTTTTAGAGCGTGATTATTCCGTAGTCGGTTTTTAGTTTTTGCATTTTTTTTTTGACATCTCTATTCATTTCTGTGGCAAGGCCAAAATAAAAGGCAGCATTTGCGTTAGAAAAAAATATATAAAATAAAATAAAATTCGTATTTTGTGCCTATAAAGTGCCTTTAACGAATGCACAATTTTATTATGTATAAATAATTATATCATAAAAATGTATAATACAAGAAAGTGTACTTTGAACTGAAAATTTTAAAAAAACGTGTTAATTAGTTAAAAACAGGTTTGAAATCCGTGATTGATATTGTATTGAGCCATACTATGCATACGGGGTTACTCGGAACGGCACTATTATGTTAAAAGGAGCTAATTGAACTAATTATTATGAACTTTTTTTGTGGGGACCAATCCTGGATTTGTAATTAAGATCGACTTTTTCAGCGATTTTTTTTTTTGGGAATTTAACTTTTTTTCGATTGAGCTATGCTATGGAGAGGGCTATGCTCGGAGTTTCCCTACGAGATCGAATCAGAAATGAGGAGATCCGCAGACGAACTAAAGTAGCCGACATAGCCCAGCGGATTAGCAAGTTGAAGTGGCAGTGGGCAGGGCACATAGCACGCAGAACTGATGGCCGATGGGGCTGCAAAGTTCTGGAGTAGAGACCACGGACCGGCAAGCGCAGCGTAGGACGTCCATCCACAAGGTGGACAGACGACCTCATAAAGACTGCAGGAACGCGCTGGATGCGAGATTGCTACAGTTAGCTTCTTTGATCCTATTACCGTTCCACGTTAACCTTCTTTATTGACTTAATTAGTTTAAGAAAATATACTGGTTGACAGTTTGAACATTAGCAATATTCAAAGACATGTTAGTTAGTGGTCATATGAAACGTATAAAGAAATAAAATCGAAACAAATACAAAAAAAAACTAAGAAAACCTTGGTTAAAGTTTATCCCAAGAATCCAGAATGTATGGACAGCGCGCGGCCTCACGCGCCGAGCTAGCGCGAGACATAACTACCATACGTAGACTGCGCAGTAACTGTTATCTAATCTGTGTCCGCGCGCGACTGCCATGTCATGTTCGGTGCGCGTGATTTGAGTGTCCGTATTTTTGTGTTTGTTCAGGATAATTAGGACAAATATTAACCACCTATTTTTTTTTTTTTTTTTGAACGACAATCGAGTACTGAACACGCTGTATCAAAATTGCTGATGTTCAAACTTTGACAGTGTATATCGTTTTTTTTTTAATAATGTAATCAAATGATATTTTGACATATAAATGTATTAAAATGTATAGAATATTAGATACCGTCCATTTTGTATGTTTGTAATTGTGTTGTAGAATAAAATATGCTAATAACGAAATTATTTTTTTATTTCATATTTACCAAACAGAAACATGCCCTGTAATCAAAAGGGCATACTCAAAATTTTGGAGTTTTAATGGGTGACAGGCTAGGTTTTTGACCACAGCTCACTTGATATAAGTGACAGTATTGTCAAAGATAGATAACGCACCTAGCTTGGAAAGGGAACTGGTTTTCAAATGGGGATGCCGGAATACAGCCTGGCGATGTCACAGTACGGCTGGTTCCTATGCCACAAGCTTTGCATCCATGTGAAATGTCTACCGATATTTATTCGTTCAATATTCTAGAAAAAAGACCGACCAAGTGCGAGTCGGACTCACGCACCAAGGGTTTCGTACAAACCTGTAAAAGTTATGGTATTTTTTAAATGATTATGTTTTTCTCAATTTTTCCTTTATCTGTGTTATAAGACGTTGCTTCTTACCAAATTTCAAGATTCTGCTTTCACGGGAAGTACCCTGTAGGTTTTGATTCCCTTGCGATTGTTGACAGTTTGCAGCATAAACGGCTGTATCTTTTGATTGCGTTGGCTTAGAAGTTTGATTTTTTCACAGCTCCAGGGGATAGTAGACCTGAGTATTTGATGTGAATTTCAGCTTGATACCTCCACGCGTTCCTGAGAAAAAGGGTCTTGACAGACTACTACTTAGCGGCAGACTTATTGTAAAAAGAATAAAGCCATTGTCCACCACGCTGGCCAAGTGCGGGTCGGCAGACTTCACACATAAACGTTTTTTTTTTTTTATAAATCTGAAATAGGTTTGCTCAAGATGTTTTCCTTCAAAATTTTAAGTTATCGGCAATATAATATATACAGATATAAAATAAACATAGAAAAGACAGAGCAGCCATGGGATTTGCCAGGGCATCCAGCTTGGAAGTCAGAAAATCTCCCAACTGGCTACTGAAACTTCAAGCTTTTTTTTTTAATACGGATTAATTCGCGTTTGACCACCAACTCGCCTAATGGTAAGCGATGATTTGATCGAAGATAAAAGATACCTATTCAATCTTAACTTACGAAAAAATTAAGGAGGAATAACAGACAAAACATTCAATATAAGTAACATTTATTAAACATCTCACAGAAATACACATTAGAAACATTATACATTCCATATTATATTAAACCTGCAGTTACCTTGCTTCTCGGTGCATACATATATAGAAAATACACATATTCATCTACATACAGTAATTTTAAGCTTTTTAATATCAGTTTACAAATTTCTAAAAGTTCACATATTTTTTTATGTGAAAGGTAATTCGTAGTATTCTATAGTCTTATTACGTCCATTGTCTCAAAGTGACCTTTTAATACTGGACGTTTTAGAACACTGGACGTTGTATGACGTAACCATAGGCATGGTGGTAGGGTACTTTCTAGTACTCAGCTGGCTAGCTACCACCCTCAAGTTGAAAATCTATCTAAGCACCTAACGGTGTGTTCCGGCAGCCTCACTTGAGAGCCAGTTCTATTCCAGGCTAGGAAGTGACGGTGTGGTCAATACCTAGCTTGTCAACGATTAAATTAAAAGTTATAGGATATTCGTCACCTTATCAAACTAACATTCCAGAACACTAGATGATGTTATATTAATAAAGATTCTTTCCAAAAGTAATAAAAAAAGACAAGTAAAAATCACATTTAAACGAATTTTTGAAAAAAAAAAACTCCTTTTTGAATTCGGTAAAATTTAACAAATTCAAACAAAATACTTGAACAAATGAAATATAGCACACTATTACATTAATTAAACAAATAAGTAATATCTAATTATCACTTTGAGCACTTAATTAAAATGCAAAACTTTGAAAATATATTTAAGATCAATTTTGAAAGTTGACAGGTCTAAAAAAGAAACACGGTTAAGTGCGAGTCAGACTCGTCCACCGAGGGTTCCGTACAAACTAGGATGTATGATAAATTCTTGTTCTCATTCAATGCATAAAGACCCATTTTTTGTGATTACATTAAAAATGTACAGCTTTCGGATATGTTCCTTTATGTGTACTATAAGATGATGCTTCCTGCCAAATTTCATAGTTCTAGCTCAACGGGAAGTACCCTATAGGCTTTGATTCCCTTGCGAGTGTCGAAATATGCGGTTTTTTGCGCCATAAACGGCAGTAACTTTTTTAAGATAACTAAGATTGATTTTTCTGCTGGAACTACAGACCTGCGTATTTTTTTAAAATTTCAACTCGATTCTTCACGTTCCACAGATAGAAGGTCTTGGCAGACGGACAACAGAGTGATCCAATAAGGGTTCCGTTTTTTTTCTATTTGAGTTACGGAACCCTAAATAAAAATATTGCCATCCTTATCTTACAGACTACAATGGAAAAAGACAGCAACGTTTTTACAAAAATTAACATCAAAATTGATCTCATTAACATTATGATGAATTCAAAATTTTATTTTATTTTTATTTTTTAATTTTTTCTTGACATTCAATCGCACGTTTTTAATTATTATTATTATGTTAAGAATTTAATTATTTTTAATTTTAATTGAATTTTTCTGTATTTTAATTTTTGTATTTAGTTACATATGGGTCATAGTAACCTGAAATAAATGTTTATTATTATTATTATTATGTTCCATTTGTTTTATCTCTCGTTAGTTGAGGAAGCAACGTTTTTCACGGGCTTGTGGCCAAGCAAAAAACTGATGAATTTTATTGATTAAGGGATAAGAATTTCCGAACAATACGGCAGGTATTAAGGATAACTGCTTTTTGTAGTTGCATGTAAGTGTTTTTGTGTATATTTAATGTATCTAGTCCTGTAAATAGTGTGTAGGGTATGACGCCTGTAGTGGACAATATAATAGGGACAGTCCTCACTGTATCTACTTTCCACTGAGTTTTAATTTCTATTGCTAGATCTGTATACTTTGTTATTTTGTCACTGTATGTAGAAGTCAGATTGTGTGTGTTAGGGATGGCTACATCTATAAGATAAACTATTTTATTTCTTTTGTCGTGAAGAGTGATGTCTGGTCTATTAAAATGAATAGTTTTGTCAGTTATTATAGTTCTGTCCCAGTAAAGTTTGTAGCTAATTGAGTCGTGAATAATTTCGGGTGTGTATTTGTAATAGGGTATTTTTTCTTTTATTATTAAAATTTAAATACAGAAATCGACTGGGTTATAAGCTTAGGGTGTACAATGTATATGTAACATAGTCGAAAGGGGGTCAGAATACCTTTCGTTATGGCAACTCTGGAATTGCGAAAAGATCAGCTACTTCAAACATTTCGTCCGGGTTCAGCGAACTTTTCCCATGAATACAATGACCCACTTCTGACTTTGAACACTAACTTATAATCCTAACTTAACGACAAAGTAATTTGAATTTGTTCATAAAAACTTACTTTTTTAAAATAGGTACATAATGCATTATTTTTAGATCATAGATTACCACCTGTAGATTCCGCATTCAAGACGATCGTAGTACATCTCTATTCACAAAACATACCTTATAATAACTACAAATGACTTTATTAAAGCTTTGCAATAAGATTCACGCAAAAAAAAAATGTCGTATTCATACAATGGGGGCGACGGCGCTTGGGGTGTTTGTGCATTTCCCCCTACCAGCATACACCAGAGCCAGCTCAGTTCTTTGAATTACCGGAGCGAAGCTCTAGGCTGTTGGGCTTCACTAAGTGAGATAGGGGTGACCTGTTTATTCGCATAATACTATCTGTCATAAAAAAATTATGCATATATATTTTGTCATAATTTATGACGAAATATGAACGACTCATAACATATTGTAGTCATATTGTTGGAAGCGCAACTATTTATTTAAACATATTGTAGTCATATTGTTGGAAGCGCAATTAATTCGCCAGAGAACTAAAGTCACAGACATAGCGTATTAGTAAGCTGAAGTGGCAGTGGCATGACATATCTGTCGTAGAACCGTTAACCGCTGGGATAGACGTGTTCTAGAGTGGAGACCGTATATTGGCAAACGTAGAGTAGGACGCCCTGATGGAGTGACGATATACGTAGGACAGCTGGCGGTAGATGGAAGCGGAAAGCCGAAGATCGGGGTCAGTGGCGTGTCTTTTGGGAGAGGCCTAAGCCCAACAGCGGACTTCGATAGGCTAATGATGATGATGACATGTTGCCCAATTATTTGTTTGTTATAAAATCAATTAATATAATAGTTTTCCAAGTTAAACGAAAAACAGCTCACGTAATTTATGGATACTTATGGCGTACCATATACGTATACTAGCTGGGTTATGTCTCAAATGTTATTAAGACAAGTGACACTTAACATCAGATGAGCTGTGGTAAAACACCCAGCTTTTCAACCATAAAAAAAGTAGTGACATATTGGGCTAGTCATATTACAGTTACTAAACTCTACTCTAATTTGCAAAATTATACGATTTTAAAAATTAGAGCAAACAATATTATGCGAATAAATAGGGACTCGTTGAAATAACCAATGCAAGTGTTTTCTGACATTGAGTCGAAACAATGCGATATCTACAGAGGATAACCTATGACCCAATATTTAAACTTCACCGAGACACTAGCCCGGACATTTTTTTTTCTTTATTTTTGACATCTCACTTTGTGCATTTTGCCAGTTTTAAGTATTTCGATATTTTCAAAGACAGAAAAAAACTTAATATGATTCACAGTCACAAGTAAGTCAGAATCGAGTCATTTTGCTTCTAGGGCGTTGTTATAAGCGAGTGCCTCGGAGAGTGTTTGTAAAAATAATAGATAAAATTAAAACTAAGACTGGTTTAAATTTAAAAAAAAAACAACGACTTAAACAATGAGGTTTCATTTAAAAGTAATAAATACAAATATAAAGTACACTTTAAAAATACGACACTATGATGATTCATACATTTGGAACATACTTAAAAATAAAATAATGATTTGTATGTAATACATACATACTTTGTACAAAGAAAAAATACCTAAGTTTTGCTTTATACAATGTGTTTCAGCGAAATATAAAAAACTCATCAAAGTCAACAACTTTTAGATTTTTTTTTAAATATAATGTTGACACACAAACAAGCAGGCCACCCGATGGTAAGTGGTAGGCGGGTTTGCAAAATTCGAAAAAAGTTTGTTATTCACACCAAACAAACGCCAGTGGAAAAATCTGGCGGTCTTATCGCTAAGAGCGATTTCTTCCAAGCATCCCTATATATTATAAAAAGGATTCTGCATAATATGTTAAGGACATAGTGTTCAGTCAAGATGAAACATATTACATATTAACAGCTGTGCCATAATTTTTGTCCAACAAAGGTTGTCTGGAAGAAATCGCTCTAGGCGATAAGGTCGCCAGATTTTTCCACTGGCGTTTGTTTGGTGTGAATAACAAACTTTTTTCGAATTTTGCAAACCCGCCTACCACTTTTTACTTCCACACATTCGTGCACTTTGAGTGACATCCTAAAGTTTTGATGAACCTCGTTGAAACACACTTTATGTAGGCTAAATATTTTTCTAGCTTCCTAATACAAACTTTAATCAACAAACCAATGTAATTAGTTTAGTTGGATTATAACCAAATCTTTTATCATCATCAACCCATGTCAATAGGTGATGACTTTCAAATCTAGTTCTAATCTATAATATCAATGATGATTTGGTGTATTTTGATCAAATGTCATACAGATTGGAATTAGATCAAAATATCTTACATCAATCCATGTCAGTAGGTGATGAATTTCAAGAACAGTTAGGTTATATTTAATACTGGTGATGACTTTCAAATCTAATTCTAATCTATAATATTGATGATGATTTAATGTATTTTGATCAAATGTAACACAGATTGGAATTAGATCAAAATATTTTACATCAATCCATGTCAGTAGATGATGGATTTCAAGAACAGTTGGGTTATGTCGTATCCTGGTGATGGCTTTCAAATCTAGTTCTAATCTATGTACAATATCGATGATGATTTAGTGTATTTTGATCAAATGTAACACAGATTGGAATTAGATCAAAATATTTTACATTAATTCATGTCAGTAGATGATGGATTTCAAGAACAGTTGGGCTACGTCATAGACTGGTGATGGCTTTCTAATCTATAATATCGAGTATAATCACACATTGGAGTTAGATAAAAACAATTTCCATGATGTTTACAGTTTAATTAAAATAATATTGACTATAAGTTGATGTCAATAAGTGATGAACTACAAATAAAATAGCTAGTGATCACAAAGCTATCACATTTCATGTTGTTCTTTATTTTTATAATTAGAAAAATATATCTAAGACTCGAATTGATTTACTTAAAAACTTCGCTTAAAATGACATTAGTAAAGATCTATACGAAGACCAATTTTGAAGTATGTAGTTGGTATATCATTACAAAGAAAGACTAACGAGGTATCTTAATAATTTGTGATCAGGAATACAAGATGTCTTGATATAAGCTAGGCATTGCCTAGTACTAAGACCGCAGGAACGCGCTGGATGCGAGCCGCTTCTAACCGGTCTTTGTGGAAGTCAATGGGGGAGGCCTATGTCCAGCAGTGGACGTCCTACGGCTGAGATGATGATGATGATGATGATGATTGCCTAGTAAATAGATATTGTTGTTTTTTAGCAAAATATGTTGTCAGGTTTTTTTCCCATAATGTTTTTTTTTAACCGACTACGGCAAAGTTGAAAGACAGGGTTATCTTTTTAATAGTTTCTATGTATGTAGTATGTGTGTTCTATATGTATGGCATATAGGCATAGGTAAATTTTCGTCTAAAATTATAGTTTTTTTCCCGTAGTTGGATTATAGAAAAGATCTGCAACATTTTTAATAAACTTAGATCATAAACAGACGTCAAAATTGGCTTTTTGTTTGCGTATTTCATCATTGTTTTGCGTTGTATACTGGCATTTGTCAGTTTTTTAAAACTATGCTTGTAGAAAAGTTTCTAAGTAAGATTTTAATTGTAATAATGGTGATCATTGTTATAGAAGGTTGTTCATAATTTGATTATGACGTGATGTCAATATCTGATGATGATGAAGACATTACCTGACATCACTGGTTAATCATATTTATCTACAGTGTTTTACTGTCTCTATTTTAAAAAGGTTTATGCCCTGTTGGCTCACTGGTAGTATATCTGCTTTAAGAGTTGTAGGGCGTGGGTTCGATTCCCACCCAAAACAAACATTTTGTGGTATAAACAAATGTTTGCTCTGTGTCTGGGTGATTTGTATGTATTATAAGTATGTATTTACAAAAAATGATTTTGTAGTAAAAATAGTATTATAATTAACTTTCATAGTACAAGCTTTGCTTAGTTTGAGGTCAGATGGCGCTATTTGTAATCTACGATATTTATGTATATTTCATCAAATATCTGATTTATCAGTTTTTTTTTAAAGCTAATTTCTAGTTTTGCTCTAATTATGGATTGTTAACAGTGCTCGTCGCTACTGTAGCTCGAAAATATTGTAATCTGAATGACATATTAATAATTTACGAAAGAACGAATGAAATTGTCCTAGGACCTAACTCTTTAATCCATGATGCTTCCTCTTGATTCTTGCGTAAGGTCCAATGTCAGGATCTGTTACGAAGTCGTAGAGAACGGAAGACCAGCTGTGGTGCTGTGGGAGATTGTCGTAGAACTCTGGAGCGATACGCTTCACCTGAAACAGTTTGAACGATATTTAGTGGTACTTCTTTAGCTGGAATGGTGGAAGTCGTGAAGGTTTTGTAAAAAATTAATAACGTATAGACTTGCGTTTGATCGCCATCTCGCCTGATGTTAAACGAAGATGCGGTCTACGGTGGAGCACGCTCGCTTAGAAGAAACCGATTCAGACTCAGTATCCACCAAAGCGGAGAGGAGACGAGAGGAGATGTGCTGCGAAGACTACATATAATGCGTTAGATTCTATAATAAAATCCCACTAGAAGTAACTAAAATGTCCTATAATAAATTCAAAGATTTTATAAAGCAGAGGTTAATTGACAAAGCCTACTATAAGGTGGCTCATTACGTGGAAGACAGGAATATATGGTTGTAGTAGCTTCTCTCTGCACTTGCATCCCCCTGGCTAAGTGACAATTGTAGTAAGCATAATGTATTAATATTTATAACTATAAATTGTAACCTAATATGAAAAGAAAGATCCACAAAAAAATGCCTTGCTGAGTTTCTTGGCGGAGTCTTCTCAGTTGAAGTGTAATTACGAGCCGGTGGTAGATTCAAACATGTAACTTAACGTTCATAAGTGGTTTACCAGGGCCTAAACTGAATAAATGACTTTGATTTTGATATGTCTCCGCTCTGCCACTACCCTTGTTTGTTCGCGGCACAAAATTCTATAGAAAAATGAGACATCTCTCCTCTTAATCCATTTCCACCGAAGCTAAGCAGAGAGATAAGGAAATAACGAAATCTGATTGTTTTTTTTTTGCCATGGTGCCGGCGTAAGAATAGTACCCCACCCTCTCTACCCGTGGTTGCCGTAAGAGTCGGCTAAGGGTTGTAATCCGGAAAATGGGCAGCAGCGTCTTCCTTGAACAATCACACCTAACTGCGCTCGCCAACCCGCCTGCCAAGCGTGGCGAGTATTGGCAAAACCCTCCCAGGAGGAGGCCTATATCCAGCAGTGGCCTTACCTCGGGCAACCGACGGCCGGGGACGGCCGGAAAGTCGTGGTGTTCGTTGTGGTAACCCACGTTGAATGTGATCCAGTTGAGGGGCCCGTAGTACGAGTACGTCTCGAAGCCCTTGCGGAACATATAATGTTCAGATATGAAGTGACCTGAAAATAAAAATAAATTATTATACAACTTACTAGATATATACCCGACTGCCAAGGAAGGGGTTATGTTTTTCATGCGTATCTTGTATGTATATTTGTTTTAAATGGCTGACTTGTTAGGTTTTTGACCACAGCTCACCTGATGTTAAGTGACGGTGTGGTTGATGATGGTAAAACACACCAAGCCTGGAATGGAACTGGCTCTCAAGTGAGGCTGCCGGAACGCACCGTTAGATGCTTGGCGGCAGATTTTCAACTTTTTAGCTAGCCAACCGTGTACTAGAGAGTACCCTACCACCACGCTATGGTTTCCTCACGATGTTTTCCTTCACCGGCAGCTCAAGCTCATTGTTGGGGTTTGAACCCACGCCCTTCGGCATGCGAACCTACCGCGCTAATCACTGAGCCATCATCGCTACAAAAAGTCTAAAATATGAAGTAGATAATTTTACCTGCAACTGGATGAACACCCATCGCCATTAGGGATCCAAATATAAGATACCCTAATACTTTCCAACCTGTAACAAGAACACATTTATTTAATCACACTAATATTATAAAGGTGAAAGTTTGTGTGTTTTAGACGAACTAAAGTAGCCGACATAGCCCAGCGGATTAGCAAGTTGTAGTGGCAGTGGGCAGGGCACATAGCACGCAGAACTGATGGCCGATGGGGCTGCAAAGTTCTGGAGTGGAGACCACGGACCGGCAAGCGCAGCGTAGGACGTCCACCCACAAGGTAGACAGACGACCTCATAAAGACCGCAGGCACGCGCTGGATGCGAGCCGCTTCCAACCGGTCTTTATGGAAATCAATGGGGGAGGCTTATGTCCAGCAGTGGACGTCATACGGCTGATGATGAAAGTTTTTTTTTTATGGCTGACTGGCTATGTGTTTGACCACATCTCACCTGATGTTAAGTGACGGTATGGTCGATGATGGTAAAGCACACCTAGCCTGGAATGGAACTGGCTCTCAAGTGAGGCTGCCGGAACGCACCGTTTGATGTTTGGCGGCAGATTTTCAACTTGAGGGTGGTAGCTAGCCAGCCGAGTACTAGAAAGTACCCTACCACCACGCTATGGTTTCCTCACGATGTTTTCCTTCACGGGCAGCTCAAGCTCATTGTTGGGGTTTGAACCCACGCCCTTCAGCATGCGAACCGACCGCGCTAACCACTGAGCTATCATCGCTACAAAATATATACTATACATATTTATAAAAATAGTTCATTATTATTTTTTGTTTAAACCTAACTCCATAATTATGTTACACTAGCGACCCGCCCCGGTTTCGCACGGATGCAATGTAGATGCTAATGTGGTGCATATGCATGTATTATACATATAATCCTTCCTCTTGAATCACTCGTTCTATTGATGGAAGCCGCATTAAAATCCGTTGCGTAGTTTAAAAGATCTAAGCTTAGAGAAGACGGGAAGCGAATTGGTTTTATACCTACTATGTAGAGATTATAGCATGCGTCATTAATTATATTATTTATCTTTGTGTTTTATGTTGTATTGTATAGGGAGTCCACTATAATTTTTTTGCATCGGAATAAGGGTTTTAATTTTTTGCAAGTTTCATAAATAACTTACCAAACAGCTTGACAACAACCGCGTCAAAGAACAGCTGGATGACCAAGTTGACGATCTCCAAGGGCGTCGGCGGTTTCGGTCTGACGACCAGAGGTCGCAACGCATAGAACAAAGGTTGTAGGAACAACCATAGTAGCTTGCCGCCAGTCGTACAGAATAGTTTTGCTTCCACTAGTGTTGGTAAATCTGTATCTATCACTTCATCGCCTTGGTACTATAATAAGAAAAAAATTATATAAAATTAGATATGGAGAACAACTGTCAATGACCATTGCAGCGATAATTAGAACTTTGAGTAACAAAGCAATGTTCAAGGCATCGCTGCTTTGGCGCTCATTGCTTTGAGACACACAGTTTTGTAGCGATTATAGCTCAGTGGTTAGCGCGGTCGATTCACACGCCGAAGGGTGTTGGTTCAAACCCCAACAATGAGCTTGAGCTGCCGGTGAAGCAAAACATCGTGAGGAAACCATAGCGTGGTGGTAGGGTACTTTCTAGTACTCTGCTGGCTAGCTACCACCCTCAAGTTGAAAATCTGCCGCCAAGCATCTAACGGTGTATTTCGGCAGCCTCACTTGACTTTACCATCTTTGATGATACCGTCATACCGTGAGCTATGATCAAACACTAACTCGTCAAACATAAAAAAAAATGTGAATTACTTTTTTTAGACAGATAACACATCTAGATATGAAGTTAAATTACTATATTAAAGCACAAATCTATAGGCGTGATAGTTTTTCAGTAAAGTGTACCACAAAAATGCTCAGGTTGTGGAAAGTGTTAAAAATGAACATCATCAGTACAACAATATAACATCATCAGTACAACAATATAACATCATCAACAACATCTCCCGGCTGTTCCTAATTTGTATCATGTTTTTTTCATTCTTGGTTGCCTGGAAGAGATCGCTTTTAGCGATTAGGCAAACACTTGTGGTACTAGCTCATAAGATTATTTTGTTTTATGTACATTTTTCTTCTTGTATTTCTGATTTGCACAATGAACAGTTCCTATCTACTGAAACTTATTGATTATGATAGAGATGAGAAAGTGTCGATAGATACTCACTCTATGGTGTTCCAAGTGGTACTTTTTGAAGCTTATAGAGATGGGAATGCCGATGGGTAGGTTCGCGAAGAATCCAAACAACCGGTTGTGTAGGGGCCGGTTGTGACCAAACGCCAGGTTGTGAGCGATCTCGTGAATAGCTGAAAATAAGAAAATGGATTTTTAGATTTTTTTGTAGCGATGATAGTTTAGTGGTTAGCGTGATCAGTTTGCACGCCGAAGGGCGCGGGTTCAAACCTCAACAATGAGCTCAAGCTTTCCGGTGAAGGAAAACATAGCGTGGTGGTAGGGTACTTTCTAGTACTCGGCTGGCTAGCTACCACCCTCAAGTTGAAAATCTACCGGCAAGCATCTAACGGTATCTGGCAGCCTCACTTGAAAACCAGTTCCATTCCAGGCTAGGTGTGCTTTACCATCTTCGACCTTAGTCACATAACATCAGGTGAGGTGAGGTCAAACACATAGTTTGTCGAACATAAAAAGGTAAATAAATAGTAAAAAGTATGTGTGTCTGTCTTTATATATTATGTTAAAAATGTTTTTTTATTTTAATACCCTTGTCAACACACCCCGTCCTTAACTTAGTTGAATCCTCTCCATAATGGTTGCCTGGAAGAGAACGTTCCTAGCGATAAGTCCACCAATTGTTACACTAGTGTTAAGTTTATATTGTTATAGTTCAAGGATGGCGAACCAATACTTTGGGCATGTCACCAACCAAAACACACAGTGCATTTTTTTTTTCTTTGTTATTAATAAAGAGTTTTGAGTGGTTTAATATTTTCCAACTAATCACTAGGTCAAAATAATTTGGAGGCACGTCTATCATCTATCATAGGTATCACTAAACATTTCTTTAGAAACAAATGGCACATTGGTCCATAAAGGTTCGCTACCCCTGTTATAGGTGTGAACGATAAATAATTCCAGGCTATTTCCAACTTGAGGGTGGTAGCTAGCCAGCCGAGTACTAGAAATTACAAGCTAGGTGTGCTTTACCATCTTCGACCACACCGTCACTTAACATCAGGTGAGATGATAAAAAAAAAAAAAAAAATTGTAATATACATTTTTGACTGTTGTTTCCGACAGCATTAGTATTTGACTGTTCACCATTTTGGTACATTGTATTTACAAATTCTTGTACTACGAGTAAATGTATAGCAAATAAATAAATATCGTAGGACACATTACACACAGCGCCATCTGACCCCAAACTAAGCAGAGCTTGTGTGATGGAAGTCAGATAACTGATAGAATACATAAATACTTTTTTGTTGTAAATACATACTTATAATACACACAGAACACCCAGACACAGAACAAATATTTGTTTATACCATAAAATGTTTGTCCTTGGCGGGAATCGAACCCACGCCCTACAGCTCAGGCAGACATGCTCCCAATGAGCCAACAAGGCTGTCAAAACAAAAACAAAAATCTTGGATCTTGAAAAAAAAAAACACTTTAAAATTCTAGATGTGAATGGAGAGTTTACAATTTTATTAGGTACTACCATCACATAAATTCAAACTTTATCGCCTAAGTATTTCAAATAGCTACCATTGTAATATTGTTAAAAGTTTATGAACGCGCAAAGTGATAAAATTACGTTTTAATATTCGCAATAAAAGAAAACACGGGCAAGTGCGAGACAGACTCGCCCACCGAGGGCCCCGTACAAACTAGTACGTATTATAAATAGTTTGGGAATCGAATGTTGAAGTTTTTTTTCATTTTCCTGAAATCCAGTTCCCATATAAATCTATACATATATATAAATCTCATGTCGCGGTGTTTATTTGTGGTGGTGCCGGCGTAAGTACCCCACCTTCTCTACCCGTGGTTGCCGTAAGAGTCGGCTAAGGGATGTAATCCGGAAGATGGGCAGCAGCGTCTTCCTTGAACAATCACACCTAACCGCGCTCGCTAACCCGCCTGCCAAGCGTGGCGAGTATTGGCAAAACCCCCCCAGGAGGAGGCCTATGTCCAGCAGTGGACGTCCCATGGCTGATGATGTGATGTGATGTGTGTGTTTATGGTCGCACTCCTCCGAAACGGCTCGACCAACTTTTACGATTTTTTAAATGTATATTTGGTAGGTATGAGAATAGGTTATAAAGTATATTTCATAGGCACAACTTTTAAATCAACGTGGACGAAGTCGTGGATGGATACTATATGTGTTGGAATTGTGGTAAATTGTCACACCTAACTAATGACGCCGTTTCATATGATACGGCTAACTCACTTTAAAATTTGGACCCACATTCCTCGCATAAAGACCCTATATCTTGTGATTAAAGTGAAAATGTACAGTTTTCGGACTTTTTCTTTTATGTGTACTATTAACACAAAGTTTCTTGCCAAATTTAATAGTTCTAGAACAACGGGAAGTACCCTGTAGGTTTTGATTCCCTTGTGAGTGTCGAAATATGCGGTTTTTTGCGACATAAACGGCTGTGACTTTTTTTTTATGATAACTGAGAAGTTTGATTTTTTTTCACAGCTGCAAGGGACTACAGATCTGCGTATATAGTTTAAATTTCATTTCGATACCTCCACGCGTTCCCGATCTAGGTCTTGAAAGACGGACAACAAAGTGATTCTATAAGGGTTCCGTTTTTTTCCTTTTGAAGTACGAAACCCTAAAAACGCGTTTAAATTTATATTTTGTACGGTTGTTTCACACGGCGTGACGTCATTCAGACTCTTGGCCATTTACAAGGCGATTTTTAAAATAATAGATTTTTGAAATAAACTCTATACTATATATAGTATCGACCAATTTTTTTTTTAATTTAGTTGACTATCGTTCTTGTGAGGGCCTTGTCATGACTGTTAGATCTGTTACATTAAAACAGTGGTCGATTGTGCTTGATTCCTATCTGTCTCAAGTGGTCTGTTTTGATAACAGGAAATACTCAAGTGCCACTGTAGGAGCTGTTATCACTAAAGAGTGACTAATTTTTCAATGAACATCCGACAAATTGATAATATCTATTTTTACCCGACTACTGCAAAGGAAGGGTTACGTTTTTAGCAGTGTTCACTTAGACAACTCTTCAACAGATGGTCGTCTAGGTTACCACCGCAGCACCAGATATTACAAGCAGTTGTGTGTAAACTATATTGTGTTCCGGTTTGTCATAGGAATATATGGTTGTAGTAGCTTCTCTCTGCACTTGCATCCCCCTGGCTAAGTGACAATTGTAGTAAGCATAATGTATTAATATCTATAACTGTAAACTGTAACCTAATATGAAAAGAAAGATCCACAAAAAAAAATGCCTTGCTGCGTTTCTTGCCGGAGTCTTCTCAGTTGAAGTGTAATTACGAGCCGGTGGTAGATTCAAACATGTAACTTAACGTTCATAAGTGCCTTACCAGGGCCTAAACTGAATGACTTTTTGATTTTGATTTGTGTGTAATTTTCTATAGTTTACTTAGTTGTTATCTAGAGTCTTATAAAAAAAAAAAAAGATTTCTTTCTTTTCTTAGAAATGTTTTCAATGGATTAACATTGAATTATCTTTTAATACTGACTAATTCAACACAGTCAGACAGAAAAATGTACTTAAAGGTAGTTTCCCGCGTGATTCAAGTTTTATCGCCGCAAAGACTATTATATTTATCTCGACGTATTACCACAATAAGTACAGGCTTATCGCGATCTTATTGCCGTGTTCAAGTGCCGACTCTGATTGTTGCTTATCAGTCGATGTTTTAAAAGAGTTTTAAGAATTTGATGTCAATTCGATTACTTCTAGTTTGTTTTGTCATATAACTACTAATTGGAAATTACTTTAAGTGAATATTTTTTAACTTTTGCAATTATTATCACACACACATATCAGCCGTAGGTCGTCCACTGCTGGACATAGGCCTTCTCCTGGGGGTTTTGCCAATACTCGCCACGCTTGGCAGGCGGGTTGGCGGGCGCAGTTAGGTGTGATTGTTCAAGGAAGACGCTGCTGCCCATCTTCCGGATTACATCCCTTAGCCGACTCTTACGGCAACCACGGGTAGAGAGGTATACTATTCTTACGCCGGCAAAACCACGGCAATTCCAAAGAATTCTTAGCAAAACAAAAATTAATTTGATATGAAATGGCCAGTATTGCAGAACGGCAAAGTTCACAACAAAGTCCAGGGCATCGCTGCTTTGCCGCTTATTACTTTGAGACATTAGATGGTTAGCCTCAACAGCCCTGTAATTTCGCTAGCTGCCCTTCAAACCGGAACACAATATATAGTTTACACACAACTGCTTGTAATATCTGGTACTATTCTTACGCGCCGTACAATTGTTTTTTTTTATGGTTGACAGGCTAGGTGTTTGACCAAAGCTCACCTAATGTCAAATGGCGGTGCGTTCGAAGATGGTAAACACACCTAGCCTAGAACGGAACTTGCTCTCAAGTGAGGTTGCCGGAACACACTGATTTTTACCTTGGTAGCTAGCCAGCCAAGTACTAAAAATACCCCACCACCATGTTACGGTTTCCTTCATCGACAGCTTAAGCTCATTGTTGGGGTTTGAACCCACGCCCTTCGGTGTGTGAATCGACCTCGATTGCTGACAATATAAGACTGTAGGTATACTTTTATTGATAACACCAATGTTACAAGTTACAATTACTAATAAAAAATATAAAAATAAAATAAATAAATTAAAATAAATATATAAAAGTACTAATTATATGTCAATGAAAAAAAAGTCAATAAAGTATGTTAACATACAAACATGTCAATATAAAAAATACTGTCAATATAATAAAATATCAAAAATAAAACAGACCTAACAACAAGGAATGGTCGAGGACCCCGCGTCGCCGGCCTAAAACGGACATGCAGAAGTGACTAGTGTATTCTTACCCAACATGAGGGAATGATTGATGACCCCGCCGAAGCAGTAAGCCAGCAGCAGCGTGACCGGCCAGCTGAGGTGGGGCACGAGGGGCAGCACGGCGAGCTGCGTCATCACCATGCCAGTCACCACCCACTTGAACAGCGGGTCGTAGCCAAACAGCTGCTTTATCTCCGGGTACTTCTCTGGAACAATTAAATTATAAATTTTAACAACGTTTGATCTCGTCTGAAATTAAGCGATGATGCGGTTTGAAATGGAGCAATGCATCAGGGCACACCCAACAAACAAATCGGGCAGCAAATTCCATTGCTTAGAGGTTCGCACGATGAAGCAACGATATTTTTGAAGGATTGATATTTGAAACTACTAGACGCGTTTTTGCATTTTCTGAGAAAATTTACTATAATAATGTTTTTTTTTACACCATCAGAAAGAAGAAATTTCAATGAACGAAATGCCCACAGACTTTTTAAGAAAAGCAGATATTTTGACGTGGGAATTTTCGATTGAAAATTGGGATGCTATTTCGATATTAAGACAAAATAAAATGAAAAAAATTAGTGTTTGGATTATAAAAAAGTAAGCTTTCACCAAATTTGGTGAAAATTATTTTTTGTCAAAGATAAAAATAATAAGCCAAGAGCTTGGTTATTTGAATTTTTCACATACATTTTGAGGTTATGTGAAAAAAGTGTGAACACAAAAGTTGTAGGTACATTTTTTTATTACCTACAACTTTGGCATTTGACTTTTTTCTTGTAGTTTTGCCGGAAATCGAGATAAACAGTTTTTTATCCAATAAAACTCACCCCCGACCTCAGATCGCCCGTAAATTATTATTCCTTTCATTTATATTATATTCTCTTCCTTTTTCAATGAGTTTCATCATACTAATATTTTTTCACTTTTTACCATTTTCAAAGGTTTCTGCCCTGGTCTATTATTAGAACTATTCTAATGCCCGCAAACACCACAAAAAAATATGCAATTTCGTTTTTTTAGCCTCTAGAGTCTAGTGCCCCACTGCTAGGCGACGGCTTCCCTTTCCTCCTTCCAGACTGCCCAATCTTCGGCATTGGTGGGCCAGTGATTATCATGAAGATTTAGTTCGTCACATCACCTTCGTCTGGATCGACCCTGAATCGCTCAAATTTTGGCTTCCCAGCAGCTGAGCAAAGGTCACCACAGCTGCTGTGGTGACCTTTGCCCAACGGTCGTTTGACATGCGACAAACGTGGCTCGCCCTGTCCCCACTTCGTTTAATTCGATGACATATTTTTTCCAGTTTGTTTTAAAAATCAAACTACTTACTGTAGCGATTTTAATGAAATGTCTATGGGACCAATCGGAAAGTATATCCTTTCAAATAAAAAACGAAGTTACCAAATCGGGTTATAAATCTGCCGGAATACACAGTTAAGATACTTGGCGGTAGAATTTCAACTTGAGGGTGGTAGCTAGCCAGCCGTGTACTAGAGACTACCCTACCACCACGCTACGATTTTCTTTACCGGCAGCTCGAGCTTGTTGGGGTTTGAACCCACGCCATTCGGCGTGCGAACAGGCCGCGCTAACTACTGAGCTATCATCGCTACAAACCTACCTCACTGCATCTAACGGTTCAGCTACCTTCCACAAGAAACTTTTTTTTTTTTTTTTTTTTTTTTATTATAGATAGGCTTACGTTTGACCGCCATCTCACCTGATGTTAAGCGATGATGCGGTCTAAGATGGAGCACGCTTGCCTAGAAGATACCGATTCACTCTCGACTTGAAGACACCCAGATTATATCCATCGGGGAACACCCACTCGGGCAGCGCATTCCACTGTCTAGCAGTCCGCACAATGAACGTCGAATCAAATCGTTTAGTTCGAGTTTTTGGAACATCTACCATGAAACGATGTCGCTTTTTTGAGCTTCTGGCTGTCCGATGGAAAAATGGACATGGGGGAATCAGACCATGTAGTTCTGAAGCACACTCTCCGAAATGAATCCGATAAAAAATCGACAAACTAGCAACTTTGCGACGATGTTCTAGGCTCTGTAATTTAACCTGAACAATGGAGTCGTCGCAGATGAGCCTCTTGGCACGCTTCTCAATACCTATCACTAAACACTTAATAAAAACGGCATGAGCATTATTTTCCGTCTTGCATCATCAGTTAAGAACTCGAGGGCCATTTTGATTTATCAAGGCCAGACTGTTAAATGTTTGTAATGGACGCATAGGCGCCTTCAGTGGAAAGTTCTCGACTACGCATAGAGGAGGGTAAATATTTCTCAGGATCATCCACCATGGGAGAACGCAAAGGGCAGACTCATTACTATCCCCCCCGACTACGACCTTAAGTCGGCGGTCTGAACAAATTCCTCGGCAGGCATGTTTTAAGAGAACGAGCAAGGAAGGGTATCCTGAAATTCAATGCCAATACTAGCCACCCTTGGCAGGCGGGTTGGCGAGCGCAGTTAAGTGCGATTGTTCAAGGAAGACGCTGTTGCCCATCTTCCGGATTACATCCCTTAGCCGACTCTTACGGCAACCACGGGTAGAGAGGGTGGGGTACTATTCTTACGCCGGCACCACCACGGCAACGGTACACCATATACCATTATATGGCTATTGTACATTGTACTACTAATGGTTATTGTACATTGTACTACTAACCGTGCCTTGTAAAGCAAATATTTACCAAGTGTTTTGGCGATAAACTTATAACGGATGGGAGTGTAACCTTATCAATTTAAAAGGATCGAATAAAAATATGGGATCTTGTTTCTGTGATAAGGTACCATACACGAGTGCTGAAGGCGTCGGTGCATACCACAGCAGATACATTTGGTTCTTAAATTGAAACTGCGATTTTTTTATAAGAAAGTAACGAGACTAAGGCGACGCTCTCCTGATGGTAAGAAATAACGTATATCCATAACGATTGCAGCGATACACAGAACTTTGAGTAACAAAACAAAGTCCAGGGCATCGCTGCTTTGGCGCTCATTACTTTGAGACTGTGGGGCAAGGAATACGTATTGTAAGCGGTTTTGATGTGCCACAATTGCTAAAGTGCCGACTATGCGTTACGGAAATACATATAGTAATCAGTTAACTTTAACTAGTGTTTGTATTTGACTTTCCCCACGAACTGTAGGACCGACTTGCTCTTAGCGGTCGGTTCGCATGCCTAAGGGCGTGAATTCAAACCCCAACAAAGCTACTGGTGAAGGAAAACATTGCGAGGAAACCATAGCATGGTGGTAGGGTACTTTCTAGTACTCGGCTGGCTAGCTACCACAATCAATAAACCAATCATCTAACGGTGTGTTCCGGCAGCTTCACTTGAGTGCCAGTTCCGTTCCAGGCTAGGTGTGTTTAAACATCAGACGAGACTGTGACCAAACACCTAGCCTATCAGCCATAAAAAAAAAACATCGTAAGTACTTGGCGTTTAAAGTACGTAATTCTATAACTACGCGTTAACAAACAATGAATCACGTACAAATTCCAGCAAATTGATATTGGGAATGACTGTCTAATTATCATCTATCATGTTTGATAACTGCCTACACCTGGTTTCGTATGAAATTGTAAATTTTTCATGAATTTTCCTCAAAAAGCCGTCAAGCCTTTTTAACGTCAAAAATTATACATAGTATGAATTATGAAATTAGTGGTGGGGTACAATTTCATAATATGAATTATTATGAAATTGTACCCCATCCTCTCTACCCGTGGTTGCCGTAAGAGTCGGCCAAGGGATGTAATCCGGAAAATGGGCAGTAACGTCTTCCTTGAACAATCGCAATGCGCTCGCCAATCCGCCTGCCAAGCGTGGCGACTATTGGCAAAACCCCTCCCCAGGAGGAGGCCTATGTCCAGCAGTGGACGTCCTATGGCTGATGATGATGATAAGTATATATCTTATACTCCCTACACACCGAGGCTCACGTTTTGCAAATTATCCTCAAAAGTATCAACGTATCACTCACGTAGTAATTATTTATCCACGTGCGGTAGATAATACTTATTTAGGGTTCCGTACTGGATGGATACTTAAAAACCACGGATAACAAACCATATTTGTAGATAATATGTTATTTGAAGAGATTATTGAATTACTTGTAAGTAATTGTATTTCTTTATTGACCTTTTAAAACATACATAATAATAAAAAAGATTCCGACGGATTGAGAACCTCCTCCTTTTTTGAAGTCGGTTAAAAATAGCGCAAGTTTCATGACTATTGCTTATTTGTTACTTACAGAGAATTCATTTCTCAAACTTAATTCTAAAGTTAAAACGGACGAAGTGAGCTAGGGGGCCGTTCAAGTATTACGTAAGCACCAAAGGGGGGTGGGGGAATCTTTACTTCGCTTATTTTTGACGACATTGGGGATGAGGCGATCTGAATGGTGATAATATCAGCAAAGTAGTACAAAATAATGCTGATTGTTTGGTTTCCTTGTTATCGACACACCTCGTTTTAGCGAAATGGCTGCTAATTAAACCAATATTTACTTAAGCATAGGAGAGGGAAGTAAGAGCTTTGCTTACTTTTGCTGACATGGGGGAGGGAGGGGTTAATAATTACTAAAATTCTGCTTACGTAATACTTGAATGGTCCCTAGTGGAAAATAATCGGAACCCTCTTGGAAAATTGGAAAACAATCAATTGGTATTTTGATATCTTATCAATTTATCATAAACTTACGTAATTTAAATACTTTTATAATATTGACGTGACATGTTACCGATGATAATTTAGGTACAATATCAATTACAGACATCAATAAGTACAATTAGTCATCCATGTAAAGTTACGTTAACGATATTGGAAAAAAATATTTAAAAAAAAAAACCCCGACACAAAATCAAACAGCTAAGAACATCATCATCATCATCAGCCGTATGACTTCCACTGTTGGACATAGGCCTCTCCCATTGATTTCCATAAAGACCGGTTGGAAGCGGCTCGCATCCAGCGCGTTCCTGCGATCGTTATTAGGTCATCTGTCCACCTTGTGGGTGGACGTCCTACGCTGCGCTTGCCGGTCCGTGGTCTCCACTCCAGAACTTTGCAGCCCCATCGGCCATCAGTTCTGCGTGCTATGTGCCCTGTCCACTGCCACTTCAACTTGCTAATCCGCTGGGCTATGTCGGCTACTTTAGTTCGCCTACGGATCTCCTCATTTCTGATTCGATCTCGTAGGGAAACTCCGAGCATAGCCCTCTCCATAGCTCGTTGTGCTACTTTAAGCTTACTAAGAAGGCACATAGTCAGAGACCACGTTTCGGCGCTATAACTCATCACTGGTAACAGAACACTACCGACTAATTCACCTTTCAAACAAACAAAAAAACTAAATCAAAATGGGTTCATCCGTGCGGGAGCTACGATGCCACAGACACACACAACAACATGTCAAACTTATGACACCCCGTCGTTTTTCCGTCGGGGGTTAAAAAAGGCTCTCCCCCTCCTCTGTAGCCGTCACGGCAGACGGCGGGGCCATTTACCTGACCCATAGCATGAGGACGCTGGCGTCAGATATGGGGTTGTCTGACGCTAGTTCCTTTCTGGTCCCCGAGGTGGGTCGTGACACGTCATGTATGGTGTGTCACGATGAAAGAGGGTAGTCCGGTGACGGGCCAGAGGGGGGTTTCTCCGCGCGTTCCTCTGGTTTTGGAAGAGCGTAGAAACTCAAATAATGGGCTAGGCCCTGACCGAGAGGGTTCGGGAATATTTGTCCGGACGTGAGGGCTCTCCACGTGTCCCTCTGATAAGCTGAGGTCACAGTGGAGGAGCCAAGTGATGACTACGGGATGGGAGGGCGTTAGGTTGTTTCACACGGCGTGACGTCATCCAAAAGTCGTGACAGTCCTGGCTGTTATTGCGGTTTTAAATTTGTTTTTAAAATCGCAAAATACGTAATGTAGATATGCGTTTTTTTTAATAATCCCATTTTTTTATTAAACTAGGTAATGAAGACATATGCGTTTTTATTTTAAATACTCCATTTTTTTATTAAACTATGCAAAATACGTAATGCAGACATGCGCTTTTTTTAATATTTTTTTTTTATTATTCTAGGCAAATTACGTCATGTAGATATGCGTTTTTTTTATATTAAAATAATCCCATTTTTAATTAAGCTAGATATCAAGGGTATTTAGCATTTTTATAAATTTAGCCGACTACCTAATTTCCCCTCCAAATAAATATGACGCAGATTTACCGGGAAAAACTGGAAAATGGTGGTTAAAACTGCTGAGTAATAAATTTAATCAGTAACAAAACATAATAATATTTTCCTAGAGTTAGTTTATTACTCATAGATAAGTGTTAAAGGAAAAATATCGAGATATGACTGAAAATTATCATTATACATATAACCAGAGACATCTGAAAAAAATTCCTTCAATAACATTCAGCGAAAATGACGTTTTGCGAAAGTTACGTTCCGCGTCAAGACCGTTAGCGACAGCAGATAAGCATTGTTTAGCATCTCACCTGCCTACAATAATGTCTCGCAAAACAGTCCTCTCGCTAGGATGTGCCGCACGTACGATGGTTTAAAGGATCCCAGAGACATGTTCTATATAAAATATCTAATAACGACCTTTAAACGAGCAATTCTTGTATAGGTAGCTGTATGTAAATATATACTCGTATATACATATATATAATGTGAATCTCGGAAACGGCTCAAACGATTTTCATGAAATTTAGTATGCAGGGGTTTCGGAGGTGATAAATCGATCTAGCTAGGTTTCATTTTTAGAAAACGTCGTTTTATCCGTGTTTTCAGACAATGAAAAACTGCTACAATATCATTAGAATACGAAGGTTAATTTCGCCACCTTCTACAAGGTTATAGTAACTCAGGTGGGAAATCGGGCGGTCCCGAATCTAGGAGACCCCAATTCGAATCCAGATGATTATTTTTTCCCTCTTTTTTCAAGTTCCTTAAAAAAACCGCGCAAAGCACGGTCATCCAGGTGCATATAATTATAAATGAAAGAATTAAATAGGCTATATTTTATCAATTTTAAATAGCGTTTTTTTTTATCTATATCTTTAAACGAGCAATTCTTGTATATATATATTTATATATATATTGTATATATATATTCTGAATCTCGGAAACGGCTCCAACGATTTTCATGTATTTTTGTATCCAGGGGGTTTTGGGGGCGAAAAATCGATCTAGCTAGGTTTCATTTTCAGAAAACGTCGTTTTATCCATTTTTTCATCCGAGCAATGCTCGGTCAACCAGGTAATTATTATTTATTAACATTAAAATGTTACTCAATTACATTTATGGCACAGACTTATGCATTAATTAATAATAAAACAGAAAAACATTTCAAGATCAAAATAAAATGTCATATTCAAATATTATGTCAAACTCAAATACAATGTCAAATAGAAATGAAATGTCAGGTTCAAATACAATGTCAAATCTATTGTACTGGATATGACCAATTTATACGTACATTAAGCTTTTATGGTACCACAAGTAAGACCCGCCGCGACTATTGACTTATATATTGACTTGTGGTTCCTGCCTGTCAAAATGTTGCCGCCCCCTGTCTTAATTGTTTACTACCCCACTGTTACTTTACATCAGTTTGTGGTCAAACACCTAACCTGTCAAAAGTTATAAAAAAAGTGCTGTTATAGATCAAAATATTTTGACAATGGTAATGGATACGTTACCACCAGTCTCATAATTAATACTAATCAGAGGTTAGCCGGCTAACCGGGCTGTTAATTAACGAACTGTTTAGTAACTCACCTACAATAACCGTGGGAAACTACATTTTAAACTAGTTATGTTTTTAAACTTCCATTTCATGTTTGTTCCTAAATCCGCCATACTCAAAGACTTCGCGGAACCCTAGGGGTCCGCCAAGCCTCTGTGAGAGCTCCGCCAAAATACTGGTCAAAAAAACTAAAGAGTTTACATATATATATTCCAAGTTTAAAAGAGTAGTAGTGGAATTCGTAATATGAGAGCGCGGCATTTCAGCCAAGAGCATAGCCAACAGTTCAACACTGACTCAACTGACAATTAAAAATACACATAAAACAGTTATTGATTACTTTAGGGTTCCGTCAAATAATCGCTTTCAGGAATGCCTCCGTCGCCAAAAAAGATTGAGAACTGCTGTTCTAAATAATTTTTTTGGAAGTACATAATCAACACTTTTTTGTCCCACTAAACCCTGGAGTGTCTACCTCTGCGATTTATTTCGGTACCGTTCATATAGTACCGCAACCTTAGCTGCTTCAGCCAGCCCTGGGGGGAAGCCCAGAGAAGCAGCCTCACCTCGGGTGTCACTTGATTTCACCGTGCCTCCAGTCACAGCTACTCAGCCCCCACCACAAGACGAGAGAGAACCCACGGGGTTACATAATCAATCTTATCCCTTACTAGCTGTGCCCCGCGGTTTCACCCGCGCTAGATGCTTACGTCATAGTAGCTTTATGCATGCAAAGTCTCAGCCCGATCGGTTTAAAATTGACAAAGTTTCATACAAACTTTCATCCCCTATTTTATCCCCTTGGGGGTAGAATTAATCAAAATCCTTTCTTAGCGGATGCCTACGTCATAACATCTACCTGCATGCCAAATTTCAGCCCGATCCGTCCAGTGGTTTGGGCTGTGCGTTGATAGATCACTATGCCAGTCAGTCAGTCAGTCACCTTTGTGTTATATATATTTAGAAGATGACGAGAAAATTACTATTTCTTAACAAGCGTCTATCTCAATTTCTTACTATGTCTTGGTCTGATGATAAGACATAACGCTTATCCATGACCATTGGCCATACCAGCGATACACAGAACTAGAACTTTGAGTAACAAAACAAAGTCCAGGGCATCGCTGCTTTGGCGCTCATTACTTTGAGACATTCGATGATTAGTCTCAACAGCCCCGTAATTTTGCTACCTGCAGAACCTTTCAAACCGGAACACAGTAATGTTTACATACTGCTTGGCGGCAGATTATTTGGTACTGCGGTGGTACCTACTTAGACGGACTTCTGCTAAGGAGATCTAACCAAGTGCGATTTGGCAGATATCACATATCTTCGAGAACTTTTTTTTATGAAGTCTCAGACATGTTGTTCCTAACGATGTTGTCCACCACCACCACCACCACGAACATAACTAAGACAGAGGTGCGTGCCTTGGGATTCGATCACAGAACTTGCATATTGGAAACCAGGCGGTTCGGACTAGGCAGGCGAAACTTCCATGAAACCGTTATTGTATGGTAAACATTACGCTATCATATTGATAAGATCTGATAAAAATACACGTGCATTTAGTGTGGAATTGTATAATCATTAGTCAGAATTCTTTACGTTTGGAATCTCGCAGGTGTTCTATAGATACTAGTCCGTCAATTGGGTTGCTTTCTTATCATTTCAAAGACGCGAAATTCGGTATGTAAAGAAAAAAAATACTTTGATGATTTCAAAATCATTTCGAAATATTACATTCCTGTACATTATTTTGACGTTTAAAACTCTCTAAACTATGAGATGGGGTATATTTCAATAAAATACACAAGATAAACTTGACTTTCAATGAATCCCCTAATGACGTCATGTAGTTCGCTGTGCAAAAGCAATGGTGAACCTAAACAAAAGCTGTCAATGTCAAGTCAACGCAGCGTTGGATTTCGTACTATAATTATAGTATTTGTACTACTATTTTATGCTCCGTACTAGATACTATCCATATCTAAGGATGGTACGGAAAAATACTATAATTTCGTTACTTCACTTATAAAATACCAAAATACGTAAATATGACAACCGTGCATTGCCATACCACGTAAAAAAAAAGTTCATTGGGTTTTTTCCTCTTTCTTTTTAGCATCATACTGTGCATTCTGCCAGTTCCAATGTTTCTGTAAAACAGCTGTCTATTTTTTTAAACCATCAATTTTTTTAAATCTTAATAGATTTGCCAGCGGCGTAATAGCGTGCTAATCCATACAAAAAAGTAATAGATTAGCAACATTGAGAAGCTTTGATAAAAAAATCTTTATTTCATATCAATTGTCAAAGTCAATCGAATGTGTCAAAATATTATTTTTTGTTTTACAAGGCAAAGGCCTACTGTGGTTATTCAGCCAACGTTATGACGTCATCGCTATCAAAAGTTTGAAATCGTATTAAAAATCAACTACCGCATAAAAAGCCAAAATATTCAAATTAGTTTTATAAAATAAAGTTTACTATCAGAAAAAAAACTACATACCGAATTATACTGACTTATTGAGACTAAAATAAATTTCGAGATGTCGGTATCGCAGTTATGTATCTCAAGCGGAGTTGGGCAAGACATGATGCCAGGCGAAATGATGACAGATGGAGTAAGGTTGCAACAGAGTGGTGGCTTAGGCGAGGTAAGCGTTGGTAGTCCAGCCGCAAGATGGCTAGAACCTGGACCAGATTGGCACAGAACCGTGAGCATAACAAGAGGAAGACCAGCAGCATGTCATCGAATGTCAGTAAGGGGAGCTAAACCAGCAATGCCCTGGACTTCGCTTTGTTGTTGCAAGTTCTGTGTATCGCTGCAATGATCATGGACAGGCGATATCTCTTACCATCAGAAGAGCATCTCGTTCGTCGCATTACCATTAAAAGCAACTATGTATTCTATCTGTTATTTTACTTTACAAGCTTTGCTCAGTTTGGGGTCACATGGCGGTTTGTGTAATATCCTACGATATTTATTTTAAAGAAAATACCTATGTATCTATAATAAAAATAAAAAGCTTAATTAAGATATTTAAAAAAGATTATTAGGCAAGTAAAAATAGCCTTTTTTTTGGTCAACCTCGCACTAAATTTCCGAGTCAATTTTTTTTTTTTAATAATGTTTAGGGTCAATATGCTGACAGATCCAGGCGGAGCTTCAAGCGCCATCTTGAAAAAAAGTTTTTGGCTGATATCTCGGAAAATTTGAACTTTATTGCATCTTTTATTTCCTGTAAACTTTTTGTAAAACTTACCATTTACGGTTTATAGCCCATTTAATGAACCGGTTTTTCAATCTCAGCCGATAACTAGAAATATTAGAAAAACCGGAGAGAATTAGAGACTAGCGACCCGCTCCGGCTTCGCACAGGTGCAATGTTGCATATGCATGTATTATACATATAAACCTTCCTCTTGAATCACTCTGTCTGTTGATGAGAACCGCATTAAAATTCGTTGCGTAGTTTTAAAGATCTAAGCGTACAGACGGCGGGAAGCGTTTTTGTTTTATACTATGTAGAGACTAGCAACCTACCCCGGCTTCCCACGGGTGCAATGTAGATACTAATGTGGTGCATATGCATGTATTATACATATAAACCTTCCTCTTGAATCACTCTGTCTATTGATGGAAACCGCATTAAAATACGTTGCGTAGTTAGATCTAAGCGTACAGACGGCCGGAAGCGACTTTGTTTTATACTATGTAGAGATAGCTACGAATAACATTTTAGTTACATGAAGTGTCTATACATATACAATTACATATGAGTATTTAGGCATTTGATGATTACATAAAATATTATAACGTTCGTCATAGTCACGACAAATAATTAGTGTCTTTATGCTGTTGAAAATCTTATGATAAAAGCCTTTTTTACAGACCTGCCACTCATTCGGTACTACATACAAAGATGGTAGAATCTTACAATATTAACTTCGCTTGTATGCTTACCATAGATAATATAAACATACTGTGACGGGCAAAGACTAACATAGGTAAAAGAATAGACAAAATTTAAAACGAAACTCATTTCAAAAATACCTCTTGGGGGACAACCTTTAATTTTTAATATTTTGGATTTTTTTCTGTATTTGTGCTGTAAGACCTTGCTTTAAGCCTTTTTGAGAAAATCGGTGGTGACACATGGACAGACAGACGGACAAGAGAGTGATCTTATAAGTGTTCCTTTTTTACCTAGTGAGGTGCGGAACCTTAAAAATACACTAATATAAATTTCATTTCATTGTTGAGGTTTCAACCCACGCTCTTCGGCGTGTGAATCGACCGCGGTAACCACTGAGCTATCAGCGCTATAAGACGTACAAGAAGAGAGGCATATTATGTTCAGCAGTGAGCGATTACGGGCTTACGATGTATAATTTATAAATTATATGACACTTTGCTATTACTTCTTTCCGTTTTAGTTGATCATTACCAAGGTCAGGTACGTTGTAAATGTATGTTTCGCGTCTATTTGCACGCTTTCGTAATGTTTAATTTAGTTGTCGCCAACTGAAGGATTACAGCAGGCTTTGGAACACCGCTCCTTGAATACTTTTTTTTTTGATGTTTTCTGCTTCATGGCAATCTGTTCCAGGAGCAATAAGCCACTTCCTTGTCCGATAAATATCTGTCCATTGAAATCAACGAGAGCCATTGGTTGTTGAAAATTTTCTTTCCAACAGACTCTCCTTCTGTCTTATAGTAGGAATCTTTTAGTGAGATTAGGGATGTCATATCTCTTTAGCCGGGTATGTTGGAGTCCACCTTTTCCACTCAGAGTCTGTGCAAGCTGGTTTACGTGGGTCGTAAGCTTCTCCTGGTACTTCAGGCTGCTCTGGGCTATTTCTTGCCGGACAGTTTTTATACCGAGATCCAAGCTCCTTGAATACTGATTCTTGTTCATATATTGTAGTAAAAATCAATCTATTACAGTGTAACCATTATATTTACTTTATGGTAGATCTCCTTAACTATTGTCGTCTAGGTAGGTACCACCGCAGTACCATGTCAGTGAACTTAGCAGATCATTGTCCAGCAGATCACAAATAAATGGGAGTTCTCTTCGCATGCACGTGAGTTCTATAGTTCCTGATACTTTTTAGGAATAGTTCTGGCGTATTTGTCATAAAAAAGTCAATTGTCAAAATGATCTGCTAACTTCCCGTAGCAGATCATTTTCGAGCAAATCAAAAAAAAAGTGAGTTCTGGTCGCATACAGATGAGTTCTAGAGTTCCTGATACTTTTTAGGAATAGTTCTAGCGTTATTGCCATTAAAAAAAATCAAATGACTATAATGATCTGCCAACTTCCATAGAAGATCATTTTTCAACAGATCAAAAAAAACATGAAATCTCGCATGGAAATGAGTTCCACAGTTCTTGATACTCTTCCTACTACAACGTAGTACTCGATTTGAGTCCAGAACTCACATAAAAGTTCCAGCAGATCATACTCAAACATAGAAATGTCTTTAAAAAAATCTAAAAGTTTAAAAAAAATATTTTCTTAGGTTTTGTTACACCATAAAAGCTAGAACTCTTTTGTTTAAAACAGATATATATTAGCACTACAACGTAGAACTAGATTCGAGTCCAGAACTCACATAAAAGTTCCAGCAGATCATACTCAAACATAGAATTGTCTAAAAAATATCTAAAAATTTAAAAAAAATATTTTCTTAGGTTTTGTTACATCTTGAAAGCTAGAACTCTTTCGTTTATAACAGACACATATTAGACCTACAACTTAGAACTAGATTCGAGTCCAGAACTCACATAAAAGTTCCAGCAGATCATACCTAAACATAGATATGTCTAAGAAAAGTCTAAGAATTTAAAAAAAATATTTTCTTAGGTTTTGTTACACCATAAAAGCTAGAACTCTTTTGTTTAAAACAGCACTACAACTTAGAACTAGATTCGAGTCCAGAACTCACATAAAAGTTCCAGCAGATCATACTCGAACATATAAATGTCTAAAAAATATCTAAGCATTGAAAAAAAATATTTTTTAGGTTTTGTTACATCTTGAAAGCTAGAACTCTTTCGTTTATAATAGACACATATTAGACCTACAACTTAGAACTAGATTCGAGTCCAGAACTCACATAAAAGTTCCAGCAGATCATACCCAAACATAGAAATGTCTAAGAAATGTCCAAGAATTTTAAAAAAATATTTTCTTTCGTTTTATTACTCCTAGAAAGCTAGAACTCTTTTGTTTATAATAGATACATATCAGAACTACAACTAAGAACTAGATTCGAGTCCAGAACTCATGAAAAAGTGCCAGCAGATCATACTCAAACATAGAAATGTCTAAAATATAACTAAAAATTTAAAAAAAATATTTTCTTAGGTTTTGTTACACCATAAAAGCTAGAACTCTTTTGTTTAAAACAGATATATACTAGCACTACAACTTAGAACTAGATTCGAGTCCAGAACTCACATAAAAGTTCCAGCAGATCATACTCGAACATATAAATGTCTAAAAAATATCTAAGCATTGAAAAAAAATATTTTCTTAGGTTTTATTACATCTTGAAAGCTAGAACTCTTTCGCTTATAACAGATACATATCAGAACTACAACCTAGAACTAGACTGGAGTCCAGAACTCATGAAAAAGTGCCAGCAGATCATACTCGAACATATAAATGTCTAAAAAATAACTAAAAATTTAAAAAAAATATTTTCTTCGGTGTCATTACATCTTGAAAGCTAGAACTCTTTCGTTTATAATAGACACATATCAGAACTACAACTTAGAACTAGACTCGAGTCCAGAACTCACATAAAAGTTCCAGCAGATCATACTCAAACATAGAAATGTCTAAGAAAAGTCTAAGAATTTAAAAAAAATATTTTCTTAGGTTTTATTACTCCTTGAAAGCTAGAACTCTTTCGTGTATAACAGATACATATCAGAACTACAACATAAAACTAGATTCTAGTCCAGAACTCATGAAAAAGTGCCAGCAGATCATACTCGAACATATAAATGTCTAAAAAATATCTAAGCATTGAAAAAATTATTTTCTTAGGTTTTATTTCATCTAGAAAGCTAGAACTCTTTCGTTTATAACAGGCACATATTAGAACTACAACTTAGAACTAGATTCGAGTCCAGAACTCACATAAAAGTTCCAGCAGATCATACCCAAACATAGAAATGTCTAAGAAATGTCCAAGAATTAAAAAAAATATATTCTTTCGTTTTATTACCCCTAGAAAGCTAGAACTCTTTTGTTTATAATAGATACATATCAGAACTACAACTATGAACTAGATTCGAGTCCAGAACTCATGAAAAAGTGCCAGCAGATCATACTCAAACATAGAAATGTCTAAAATATAACTAAAAATTTTAAAAAAATATTTTCTTAGGTTTTGTTACACCATAAAAGCTAGAACTCTTTTGTTTAAAACAGATATATACTAGCACTACAACTTAGAACTAGATTTGAGTCCAGGACTCACACAAAAGTTCCAGCAGATCATACTCGAACATATAAATGTATAAAAAATATCTAAGCATTGAAAAAAAATATTTTATTAGGTTTTATTACATCTTGAAAGCTAGAACTCTTTTGTTTAAAACAGATATATACTAGCACTACAACTTAGAACTAGACTCGAGTCCAGAACTCACATAAAAGTTCCAGCAGATCATACCCAAACATAGATATGTCTAAGAAAAGTCTAAGAATTTAAAAAAAATATTTTCTTAGGTTTTATTACTCCTTGAAAGCTAGAACTCTTTCGTTTATAACAGATACATATCAGAACTACAACATAAAACTAGATTCTAGTCCAGAACTCATGAAAAAGTGCCAGCAGATCATACTCGAACATATAAATGTCTAAAAAATAACTAAAAATTTTAAAAAAATATTTTCTTCGTTGTTATTACATCTTGTAAGCTAGAACTCTTTCGTTTATAACAGGCACATATTAGAACTACAACTTAAAACTAGATTCGAGTCCAGAACTCACACAAAAGTGCCAGCAGATCATACTCAAACATAGAAATGTCTAAAAAATATCTAAGCATTGAAAAAAAATATTTTCTTAGGTTTTATTACATCTTGAAAGCTAGAACTCTTTCGTTTATAACAGACACGTATTAGAACTACAACTTAGAACTAGATTCAAATCCAGAACTCACATAAAAGTTCCAGCAGATCATACTCAAACATAGAAATGTCTAAAATATAACTAAAAACTAAAAAAAAAAAAATCTTAGGTTTTGTTACACCATAAAAGCTAGAACTCTTTTGTTTAAAACAGATATATACTAGCACTACAACTTAGAACTAGATTCGAGTCCAGAACTCATGAAAAAGTGCCAGCAGATCATACTCGAACATATAAATGTCTAAAAAATATCTAAGCATTGAAAAAATTATTTTCTTAGGTTTTATTTCATCTAGAAAGCTAGAACTCTTTCGTTTATAACAGGCACATATTAGAACTACAACTTAGAACTAGATTCGAGTCCAGAACTCACATAAAAGTTCCAGCAGATCATACCCAAACATAGAAATGTCTAAGAAATGTCCAAGAATTAAAAAAAATATATTCTTTCGTTTTATTACCCCTAGAAAGCTAGAACTCTTTTGTTTATAATAGATACATATCAGAACTACAACTATGAACTAGATTCGAGTCCAGAACTCATGAAAAAGTGCCAGCAGATCATACTCAAACATAGAAATGTCTAAAATATAACTAAAAATTTTAAAAAAATATTTTCTTAGGTTTTGTTACACCATAAAAGCTAGAACTCTTTTGTTTAAAACAGATATATACTAGCACTACAACTAAGAACTAGATTTGAGTCCAGGACTCACACAAAAGTTCCAGCAGATCATACTCGAACATATAAATGTATAAAAAATATCTAAGCATTGAAAAAAAATATTTTCTTAGGTTTTATTACATCTTGAAAGCTAGAACTCTTTTGTTTAAAACAGATATATACTAGCACTACAACTTAGAACTAGACTCGAGTCCAGAACTCACATAAAAGTTCCAGCAGATCATACCCAAACATAGATATGTCTAAGAAAAGTCTAAGAATTTAAAAAAAATATTTTCTTAGGTTTTATTACTCCTTGAAAGCTAGAACTCTTTCGTTTATAACAGATACATATCAGAACTACAACATAAAACTAGATTCTAGTCCAGAACTCATGAAAAAGTGCCAGCAGATCACACTCGAACATATAAATGTCTAAAAAATAACTAAAAATTTTAAAAAAATATTTTCTTCGTTGTTATTACATCTTGTAAGCTAGAACTCTTTCGTTTATAACAGGCACATATTAGAACTACAACTTAAAACTAGATTCGAGTCCAGAACTCACACAAAAGTGCCAGCAGATCATACTCAAACATAGAAATGTCTAAAAAATATCTAAGCATTGAAAAAAAATATTTTCTTAGGTTTTATTACATCTTGAAAGCTAGAACTCTTTCGTTTATAACAGACACATATCAGAACTACAACTTAGAACTAGATTCGAGTCCAGAACTCACATAAAAGTTCCAGCAGATCATACTCAAACATAGAATTGTCTAAAAAATATCTAAAAATTAAAAAAAAATATTTTCTTAGGTTTTGTTACATCTTGAAAGCTAGAACTCTTTTGTTTATAACAGACAAATATGAGACCTACAACTTAAAACTAGATTCGAGTCCAGAACTCACACAAAAGTGCCAGCAGATCATACTCAAACATAGAAATGTCTAAAAAATATCTAAGCATTGAAAAAAAATATTTTCTTAGGTTTTATTACATCTTGAAAGCTAGAACTCTTTCGTTTATAACAGACACATATCAGAACTACAACTTAGAACTAGATTCGAGTCCAGAACTCACATAAAAGTTCCAGCAGATCATACCCAAACATAGATATGTCTAAGAAAAGTCTAAGAATTTAAAAAAAATATTTTCTTAGGTTTTATTACTCCTTGAAAGCTAGAACTCTTTCGTTTATAACAGATACATATCAGAACTACAACATAAAACTAGATTCGAGTCCAGAACTCACATAAAAGTTCCAGCAGATCATACCCAAACATATAAATGTCTAAAAAATATCTAAGCATTGAAAAAAAATTTTTTCTTAGGTTTTGTTACATCTTGAAAGCTAGAACTCTTTCGTTTATAACAGACACATATTAGACCTACAACTTAGAACTAGATTCGAGTCCAGAACTCACATACAAGTTCCAGCAGATCATACTCAAACATAGAATTGTCTAAAAAATATCTAAAAATTTAAAAAAAATATTTTCTTAGGTTTTGTTACATCTTGAAAGCTAGAACTCTTTCGTTTATAACAGACACATATTAGACCTACAACTTAGAACTAGACTCGAGTCCAGAACTCACATAAAAGTTCCAGCAGATCATACCCAAACATAGAAATGTCTAAGAAATGTCCAAGAATTTTAAAAAAATATTTTCTTTCGTTTTATTACTCCTAGAAAGCTAGAACTCTTTTGTTTATAATAGATACATATCAGAACTACAACTAAGAACTAGATTCGAGTCCAGAACTCATGAAAAAGTGCCAGCAGATCATACTCAAACATAGAAATGTCTAAAATATAACTAAAAATTTTAAAAAAATATTTTCTTAGGTTTTGTTACACCATAAAAGCTAGAACGATGTAGTAACTAGTATGATCTGCTGGCACTTTTGTGTGAGTTCTGGACTCGAATCTAGTTCTAAGTTATAGTGCTAGTATATATCTGTTTTAAACAAAAGAGTTCTAGCTTTTATGGTGTAACAAAACCTAAGATTTTTTTTTTTTTAGTTTTTAGTTATATTTTAGACATTTCTATGTTTGAGTATGATCTGCTGGAACTTTTATGTGAGTTCTGGATTTGAATCTAGTTCTAAGTTGTAGTTCTAATACGTGTCTGTTATAAACGAAAGAGTTCTAGCTTTCAAGATGTAATAAAACCTAAGAAAATATTTTTTTTCAATGCTTAGATATTTTTTAGACATTTCTATGTTTGAGTATGATCTGCTGGCACTTTTTCATGAGTTCTGGACTCGAATCTAGTTCTTAGTTGTAGTTCTGATATGTATCTATTATAAACAAAAGAGTTCTAGCTTTCTAGGAGTAATAAAACGAAAGAAAATATTTTTTTAAAATTCTTGGACATTTCTTAGACATTTCTATGTTTGGGTATGATCTGCTGGAACTTTTATGTGAGTTCTGGACTCGAGTCTAGTTCTAAGTTGTAGGTCTAATATGTGTCTGTTATAAACGAAAGAGTTCTAGCTTTCAAGATGTAACAAAACCTAAGAAAATATTTTTTTTAAATTTTTAGATATTTTTTAGACAATTCTATGTTTGAGTATGATCTGCTGGAACTTGTATGTGAGTTCTGGACTCGAATCTAGTTCTAAGTTGTAGGTCTAATATGTGTCTGTTATAAACGAAAGAGTTCTAGCTTTCAAGATGTAACAAAACCTAAGAAAAAATTTTTTTTCAATGCTTAGATATTTTTTAGACATTTATATGTTTGGGTATGATCTGCTGGAACTTTTATGTGAGTTCTGGACTCGAATCTAGTTTTATGTTGTAGTTCTGATATGTATCTGTTATAAACGAAAGAGTTCTAGCTTTCAAGGAGTAATAAAACCTAAGAAAATATTTTTTTTAAATTCTTAGACTTTTCTTAGACATATCTATGTTTGGGTATGATCTGCTGGAACTTTTATGTGAGTTCTGGACTCGAATCTAGTTCTAAGTTGTAGTTCTGATATGTGTCTGTTATAAACGAAAGAGTTCTAGCTTTCAAGATGTAATAAAACCTAAGAAAATATTTTTTTTCAATGCTTAGATATTTTTTAGACATTTCTATGTTTGAGTATGATCTGCTGGCACTTTTGTGTGAGTTCTGGACTCGAATCTAGTTTTAAGTTGTAGGTCTCATATTTGTCTGTTATAAACAAAAGAGTTCTAGCTTTCAAGATGTAACAAAACCTAAGAAAATATTTTTTTTTAATTTTTAGATATTTTTTAGACAATTCTATGTTTGAGTATGATCTGCTGGAACTTTTATGTGAGTTCTGGACTCGAATCTAGTTCTAAGTTGTAGTTCTGATATGTGTCTGTTATAAACGAAAGAGTTCTAGCTTTCAAGATGTAATAAAACCTAAGAAAATATTTTTTTTCAATGCTTAGATATTTTTTAGACATTTCTATGTTTGAGTATGATCTGCTGGCACTTTTGTGTGAGTTCTGGACTCGAATCTAGTTTTAAGTTGTAGTTCTAATATGTGCCTGTTATAAACGAAAGAGTTCTAGCTTACAAGATGTAATAACAACGAAGAAAATATTTTTTTAAAATTTTTAGTTATTTTTTAGACATTTATATGTTCGAGTGTGATCTGCTGGCACTTTTTCATGAGTTCTGGACTAGAATCTAGTTTTATGTTGTAGTTCTGATATGTATCTGTTATAAACGAAAGAGTTCTAGCTTTCAAGGAGTAATAAAACCTAAGAAAATATTTTTTTTAAATTCTTAGACTTTTCTTAGACATATCTATGTTTGGGTATGATCTGCTGGAACTTTTATGTGAGTTCTGGACTCGAGTCTAGTTCTAAGTTGTAGTGCTAGTATATATCTGTTTTAAACAAAAGAGTTCTAGCTTTCAAGATGTAATAAAACCTAAGAAAATATTTTTTTTCAATGCTTAGATATTTTTTATACATTTATATGTTCGAGTATGATCTGCTGGAACTTTTGTGTGAGTCCTGGACTCAAATCTAGTTCTTAGTTGTAGTGCTAGTATATATCTGTTTTAAACAAAAGAGTTCTAGCTTTTATGGTGTAACAAAACCTAAGAAAATATTTTTTTAAAATTTTTAGTTATATTTTAGACATTTCTATGTTTGAGTATGATCTGCTGGCACTTTTTCATGAGTTCTGGACTCGAATCTAGTTCATAGTTGTAGTTCTGATATGTATCTATTATAAACAAAAGAGTTCTAGCTTTCTAGGGGTAATAAAACGAAAGAATATATTTTTTTTAATTCTTGGACATTTCTTAGACATTTCTATGTTTGGGTATGATCTGCTGGAACTTTTATGTGAGTTCTGGACTCGAATCTAGTTCTAAGTTGTAGTTCTAATATGTGCCTGTTATAAACGAAAGAGTTCTAGCTTTCTAGATGAAATAAAACCTAAGAAAATAATTTTTTCAATGCTTAGATATTTTTTAGACATTTATATGTTCGAGTATGATCTGCTGGCACTTTTTCATGAGTTCTGGACTAGAATCTAGTTTTATGTTGTAGTTCTGATATGTATCTGTTATACACGAAAGAGTTCTAGCTTTCAAGGAGTAATAAAACCTAAGAAAATATTTTTTTTAAATTCTTAGACTTTTCTTAGACATTTCTATGTTTGAGTATGATCTGCTGGAACTTTTATGTGAGTTCTGGACTCGAGTCTAGTTCTAAGTTGTAGTTCTGATATGTGTCTATTATAAACGAAAGAGTTCTAGCTTTCAAGATGTAATAACACCGAAGAAAATATTTTTTTTAAATTTTTAGTTATTTTTTAGACATTTATATGTTCGAGTATGATCTGCTGGCACTTTTTCATGAGTTCTGGACTCCAGTCTAGTTCTAGGTTGTAGTTCTGATATGTATCTGTTATAAGCGAAAGAGTTCTAGCTTTCAAGATGTAATAAAACCTAAGAAAATATTTTTTTTCAATGCTTAGATATTTTTTAGACATTTATATGTTCGAGTATGATCTGCTGGAACTTTTATGTGAGTTCTGGACTCGAATCTAGTTCTAAGTTGTAGTGCTAGTATATATCTGTTTTAAACAAAAGAGTTCTAGCTTTTATGGTGTAACAAAACCTAAGAAAATATTTTTTTTAAATTTTTAGTTATATTTTAGACATTTCTATGTTTGAGTATGATCTGCTGGCACTTTTTCATGAGTTCTGGACTCGAATCTAGTTCTTAGTTGTAGTTCTGATATGTATCTATTATAAACAAAAGAGTTCTAGCTTTCTAGGAGTAATAAAACGAAAGAAAATATTTTTTTAAAATTCTTGGACATTTCTTAGACATTTCTATGTTTGGGTATGATCTGCTGGAACTTTTATGTGAGTTCTGGACTCGAATCTAGTTCTAAGTTGTAGGTCTAATATGTGTCTATTATAAACGAAAGAGTTCTAGCTTTCAAGATGTAACAAAACCTAAAAAATATTTTTTTTCAATGCTTAGATATTTTTTAGACATTTATATGTTCGAGTATGATCTGCTGGAACTTTTATGTGAGTTCTGGACTCGAATCTAGTTCTAAGTTGTAGTGCTAGTATATATCTGTTTTAAACAAAAGAGTTCTAGCTTTTATGGTGTAACAAAACCTAAGAAAATATTTTTTTTAAATTCTTAGACTTTTCTTAGACATATCTATGTTTGGGTATGATCTGCTGGAACTTTTATGTGAGTTCTGGACTCGAATCTAGTTCTAAGTTGTAGGTCTAATATGTGTCTGTTATAAACGAAAGAGTTCTAGCTTTCAAGATGTAACAAAACCTAAGAAAATATTTTTTTTAAATTTTTAGATATTTTTTAGACAATTCTATGTTTGAGTATGATCTGCTGGAACTTTTATGTGAGTTCTGGACTCGAATCTAGTTCTACGTTGTAGTGCTAATATATATCTGTTTTAAACAAAAGAGTTCTAGCTTTTATGGTGTAACAAAACCTAAGAAAATATTTTTTTTAAACTTTTAGATTTTTTTAAAGACATTTCTATGTTTGAGTATGATCTGCTGGAACTTTTATGTGAGTTCTGGACTCAAATCGAGTACTACGTTGTAGTAGGAAGAGTATCAAGAACTGTGGAACTCATTTCCATGCGAGATTTCATGTTTTTTTTGATCTGTTGAAAAATGATCTTCTATGGAAGTTGGCAGATCATTATAGTCATTTGATTTTTTTTTATGGCAATAACGCTAGAACTATTCCTAAAAAGTATCAGGAACTCTAGAACTCATCTGTATGCGACCAGAACTCACTTTTTTTTTTATTTGCTCGAAAATGATCTGCTACGGGAAGTTAGCAGATCATTTTGACAATTGACTTTTTTATGACAAATACGCCAGAACTATTCCTAAAAAGTATCAGGAACTATAGAACTCACGTGCATGCGAAGAGAACTCCCATTTATTTGTGATCTGCTGGACAATGATCTGCTAAGTTCACTGACATCGCAGTACCAGACATTTTGCCGCCAAGCAGTAGTGTGTAAACATTACTGTATTCCAATTGGAAGGAAATCGAAATTACTGGGCTGTTGAGAATAACCATCGAAAGTCTCCAAGGACCAAAGCAGCGATGCCTTAGACTTTGTTTTGTTACTCAAATTTCTGTGTATCGCTGTAATGGCCATGGACAGGCGTTATTTCTTATCATCAGGAGAGCGTCTCGTTTGTCATGTCTTTTACATATCTTACTGTTAAGTTATCACCAGTTTTACAGCATCAAAGTTTGACAGTTCAAATGACTCATACAATGTTTTTTGTCACCTATTATAAATTCTTATGCTAATTTCTATTACCTATAATAATTTCAATAAAAAAAATCCACTTTTAAAATATGTACATGTTAACTTGATTTAAATATATATGTATGTATATAACCAGTTTGATCAATTTATTTTTAGAAAAGGGTACAGTAATCTCTACCGAATTGTAACATTTGGTTTTCTTTAACAATCTAGTGAACCACCCCGGCTTCGCACGGGTGCAATATAGACACTAATGTGGTGCATATGCATGTATTATACATATAAACCTTCCTCTTCAATCACTCTATCTATTGATGGAAACTGCATTAAAAGCGGTTGCTTTGATTTGTTTAACAAAGTAAAAAAAAATCTTTATTAGCCTCACCATTACGTATACTTCTACTTACCATGTTATAGTGAATGGTAAAAAAACGATATCATCATCATCATCATCATCAGCAGCCTATCGAAGTCCACTGCTGGACATAGGCCTCTCCCAAGACACGCCACTCAGCCCGATCTTCGGCTTTTCGCTTCCATCCACCGCCAGCTGTCCTACGTATATCGTCACTCCATCGAGTCTCAGGGCGTCCTACGCTACGTTTGCCAATTCGCGGTCTCCACTCCAGAACACGTCTACCCCAGCGGTTATCGGTATGTAAAAACTTAATGTAAAGGTTATATTAGCAACAATGCCACAAACTTAGAATACTTACAAGTTGGAACCAACCAAAGTATTACTTAACATGCATGCATAAGTGAAATTATGTGTAAGGAAAAAAATAAAATTTCACATTGGTAGTACCTGGTGATTCAATATAAGTCAACTGGCCAAGTGTTAGTCATAGAGTACACCGAGATTCCATACTTCGTAATTTTTCAAGGTTTCATAATATATTAACACCACAATATATAACCACCACAATATATAACCACACATACATCATTTATATTTAATTATCACAAATAATGACCTATTAGTACATTTTGTTCAAAATTCAACAAATGGGTCGACAATTGGAGAATTAAAGCAAGTCATAGTAAATCAAGCAAGCAAATCAATGTACATATACACACACTCACATCATCAGCTATAGGACGTCCACTGCTGAACATAAGCCTCCTCCTGGGGAGGGATTTGCCAATACACGCCACGCTTGGCAGGCGGGTTGGCGAGCACAGTTAGGTGTGATTGTTCAAGGAAGACGCTGCTGCCCATCTTCCGGATTACATCCCTTAGCCGACTCTTACGGCAACCACGGGTAGAGAGGGTGGGGTACAAAAAATAAATTCTATTATTGTTATAGGTACTTCATACTTAGCACTTTATACTTAGTACCGTGGTGGTGCCGGCGTAAGAATAGTACCCCACCCTCTCTCTCTACCCGTGGTTGCCGTAAGAGTCGGGAATATACATACTTTGGGAATAACTACTCTAGACTACACTTGGATTGCACATTGACATGCTAAAATATCAGAAAGAAATGCAATTAGCCTGAATTACCACCACAACTGGCTAGCTACCACTCTCATGTTAAAATCTGTCGCCAAGCACCTAACAGTGTGTTCTGGCAGCCTAACTTGAGAGCCACTTTCATTCCTCGCAAGGTGTGTTTACCTTCGACCACACCATCACTTAACATCTAGTCAAACACTAAGCCAGAAAGTTATAAAAAAAAGCTGTATCTGATACTGTTAAGATATTCGAAATTTTATATCAACAAAAAGTTATTTGTCTACAAATCCATTATAAAACCAGTGTGTAGCGTTTTCACTTCTCATCAGAGAATCGTCTTACGGTTACATTTTCTTTACATTAAAAAATCTCAGCGACTAGTCTAGAAATTATAGATAACAAGCTTAAGTCCGCGACTTTGTCCGCGTTAATTCAGGAATTAGGTTCAGAGATAGTTATAAATCTTATGCTATTTTATTATTAGATTAAGGTAAAGGATACCTTTTATCCCGGAATAATGTTCCATAAGACGCATTTATACCAAATTTCAAATGAATATGTCCAGTAGTTTTTGATAATCCCATAGGGACCTAACATTTAGTTGATATAAAAAGTATCCTATATGTTAATCTACGTAAGAGACTATATGTGTGCCAAATTTCATCCAAATCTGTTCAGCCGTTTTTGCGTGATTGACTAACAAACATCCAAACATTCACATTTATAATATTAGTAGGATAAGATCACAGGAAAATTAAAACGGTTACGGCCCTTGGAACTTTCTGGAGTAATCAATATGGCCCTAAGGCTTCAAAGTTTGGAGCACCCTGGTCTAGGGTATCGCTGCTTAGGCGGTCTTTCCATTGATTCGATGGTTAGTCTTAATAGCCCTGTAATTTAGTGCCTATCAGTTTCAGAAGCAAATTCATGAGCAAAAACTGACCCTGGACAATCAGAACTAGGCTAAAGAACAATAAAAAAAGATCGCAATCAACCAGAACGAAATATAGACAATCTTTTTTCGACGGTCAAAACAGCAGTTTCACTCAACATACAAACTTAATTTCACTTACTAGCGTTATTAAATGCCAGACATAGCATCTAAAATGGTATACATGACGTAATAACATACCTAGGATGATTTTTCGCCTGCTAGCGTGTGGCTCTTCGGTGTAGACCCACTCAAAGTCAGTTCTAGACACTTTTGCACCCATCTTTGCCCACTATTTTTTTTTAAACACAAATCATAGCAAATTTAACAACACCGGTAGGCACCAGAACGAATAATTAATCTAATAATTATGACGAGCGAAGTCTTATAGATTAGTCGGCAAAAATATTAAAACCGGTACGCGATCACACTATCTTGTACGCCCACCTCCGAAGTAGTCCAAAGGGGTTTGGTAAAGAATGAAATGAATGATAACGAATGAAATGAATGATAATGAATGAAATGAAATCATTGAATGAAGAAAAAAGAAATAAATTTTTGTGAAATTGACATTACACGGAATCACAGCTTTTTCTTTGTTTACGGCACTGCACTTTATATATTTTATCTATTTTGCTGTCCTATCAAGTGAAATATTTCGATTGTAATACTTCTAATAATCGGTTTTTATATTGATTATTCCCAATTTCCCACTCTAACGCTGCCTTGTCCTGTTGCAAATATAATGTAACTAACAATCGCTTCTTATTTTTTGTTTTTGGATAGTGTTTGATCTGATCTGTTTTTGGCATCACCTTTTCGTCAATATCAAGTATGTCAAGTCAAAATTGAGTTTGATCATGCTGAGGATCATGCCCTAGTAAAGAGATGGTGACTTTACTACAAGCTTTGTCAGAGTTTTAGATGCAAAGCGAAAATTCATGTTTTACCACATTATATTACTTTCCCACGATCGCGTAAGCCAATTTTATGAATACCATTATTTTTACTAATGAACACTCGAAAAACCACAAGTTTTGGAATACTTATAATATAAAACGGCGATACGACTTTTGTGCGTTCCCGCCAAAATCTATAACAATACCATAGATAAAATTCATTTATTTTTAGTGTTGCAATGTGTAACGTAAAATTACGCTATACGTACTATTTTCTTTATTATTCCACCTACCACCGAAGTCTAATAAAAACAATAATAAAATCCACGAAAATTTACAACGGTTAGGCATTTATTATACAATTCGTAAAAACGGTTCTACAACAAAATTTATTCCATTCTGTTTGTATGGAAACAATACAATCAAGGTGAAATATGTGGTTTATTTTACGCTTTCTTTACACTCTGAGTCTCAATTCCTTAAAAAATATTTTAATATTAATTTAAAGTTAGTCGATAAGTGCAAGACCCATAAAAATTACACATGCTTTGTTTTCATTGCCGTAATTTTAGATCTATCAAATTTATAGAGTCACCGACATTTTGATTTCGAGGATTATATGACAACACTGATTCTTTCTGAAGTTTGTGTTGAACATGGCGGTTGGTAAAAATAAAGGCCTTTCGAAAGGTGGCAAAAAGGGTGTGAAGAAGAAGATGTAAGTCTACAATATATCAAGTAAATGCGAATTTATTTAACGTTATATGAGATCAATCACTATATAGAGCCGTGTTTATTGTGATTACCGAAATAAAATCGGATTCCCGTGATAGTGTACTTCTCGTGCCAACTTGTTTGTTCTTTCAACTTTGTATGTTCGATTTTTTAATTATTCCTCTTCCTAAGTTAAAGGTAATTCTTCGTAATCAGTGGCATTTATGTAATTATTGTTGTGCTATGTATCTTAGTGAATTGAGTCGGTAAGTGTTTTGAGGTTAACTTAAAAACATGTAATTTCTAATTTCAGCGTTGATCCTTTCACCCGTAAAGACTGGTACGATGTCAAAGCCCCGTCTATGTTCACCAAAAGGCAAGTGGGAACCACCCTTGTCAACCGTACCCAGGTAAAACTAAATTTTGTTTAGGTTATACTTACAATTCTAACCTATTTTAACTGAATAATTGAAATGTATAGAACTCATGGGATGAAGTCGTGTAAATGCATTTTATGGTTACTGCATACCGTGTTATCTCACGTGGTTGTTTATATTTGTTACGAATGCAAGTAGCTGTTAATTATTAGCTGGCCAAACGTTTAGAAAAATCTTCATGTGACCAGAATGCTGCATCTACTTTAGTCAAAAGCTTAGAAGTGCTAACCAGCGTGGCAATGCTGTTAGATATCTGGCCACAATTGCTTTCTATGATCGACTATTAGATTAGGTTACTTGTGTTATAATTTTGTTTAGTTTTTGTAAATTAAATTTGTTATTAATAGAACTTTCAATTCGCAAATTATTATCTTCAGCCTCTAGTGTCCCACCGCCGGGCAAAAGTCTTCCTCTAATATATGTTCGTTAATTGAACTTATTAAGACTTTTATAGTGATGCAAGCAAATATTATTAGCCTTAAATATTACTGCAACGGCATCCATGTGGTGATACCATTATATGCTAAGAAGTTTTTAATAATTATGGGAAAAACACTCATCTCATGAGTTTAATGAAGTAACTTTTCTGCAATGATGATCCACCTAGCTCGCAATGATACATATGTGATGAAAACATTTGTTCCCTTTTGATTTTACTGCTGAGAACTTTTAGCTGTTGAACCATAAATCAATAGTGTTATCCGTGTGCTAAAAATGATTTTCTTCTCTCTAGGGTACCAAGATTGCGTCAGAGGGACTGAAGGGACGTGTTTTCGAAGTCTCTTTGGCAGATCTGCAGAATGACACTGACGCGGAAAGGTAAACTTTAAAACTTTTTCACAGTTGACTTGCTAGGTGCTTGAATTTAGCTTACCTGTTATTTAATTAGCAGTTGTACATAACTTGGTATTAGAAAGGTTCTTGTGTCGAACTGCTGATGATTGTTTCTCATACATTGGAGGTGTTTCCTGGCAGATTTTCAATACAGATTTACAGTAAGTATTTATAAACTACTTTATCACCATGTTCACAATGTTTTCCTTAATATTTAAATGGTCTAAACATGGTAATCACTGTACTATTACTGCCACAACTATGTTGACTCATTTGGTAGTGTATGTGCTTCAAGAGTTGTAGGGTGTGGGTTCGATTCCCAATCAGGAGAAACATTTGTGATGAGCAATAAATGTTTGTTCTATGTCTGGGTGTTCTGTAGGTATTATAAGTATGTATTTAAAAAAAAGTATATTAGTATTTAATCAATTATCTGGTTCCCATTGTACAAGCTTTGTTTATCTTGGGGCTAGATGGCGCTGTGTGAAAGTTCCTAGGATATTTCTTTATTTACCAACGCTGCTTATGAGTACCTATTTCTGCAGTCCAGCTATACAATGGTAACCTACATGGTCATTGTATCGTTTTATGCTGCAAATATCAATGCTATCATACAATATAGTACCTCCACATTGTTTGTGGAGGCCTTTTGTATCATTGCTACAAGTTTATTTATAGTTTTGGAACTTTAACATGCGAATTCATTAAATAACTAACTTGCAGAGTTATGCCCCGTGATTACAATAATAAACATATGGTGGCTAGGAAACGTCTGCCATTTCCTGGATAAATTTGAGAGTTCTTATTGTTCTTTAAGTCTGTTAACCTGCACTTGGCCAGTGTGACCCTAATCACTGTGAGAAGAGTCCCATTCCCAGCACTGGGACAGATAATAAAATATCCAGAATCATACAATAACCATATCTAATAGTAACAGTGTGTGTTTGTCAGGTCTTTCCGCAAGTTCCGTTTGATCGCTGAAGATGTACAGGGGCGCAATGTGCTCTGCAACTTCCACGGAATGGACCTCACCACTGACAAGCTCAGGTAACAAATACATCATATCTGTTAAAAACTATTTCATAACTTTCATAACGAGTTTGATATTCAAGTTTTGTGAAGACATAAAAAACTTACCTTTATAAAGTGTTAAGAAAGATTAATTAAACTTTTATAAACAGGTAAGACATATTTAACTTTTGTGAAGAGGCTTAAGACATTAAAATTTTATAAGAGGATAACACATCTAATATACATAAAGGGTAAAGAAATTAATTCTCATAAATTGGTAAAAAAAATTACTTTAATAATTGGATTACAGACATTCAACTTTCATAAAGGTTTAAGAATAAGAAACATTTAACTTCCTAAAAGGGGTAAGGCATAGAATAAATTTACATTAGGTAATTTTCTAATAGAAACTTGGACATATTTTTTTTTATCTCTTTAAATTGTACAAAACGAAGTCTGTCTACAACTGTCTGTTTTTCTGTTTACTTCTAAACTTTGCCACATAATCACTAAACTGATTTTGTACCGTTTTCACTGTCATTTAGATATCATTGTTATGGAGAGTTTGTATTATACCATACACATTGATGTTTTTTTTTTATTATTACAGTGCAGAGTCTAGTTTCTAGTATTTTATAAAGAAAATTTAATGACGATGTTAATATGGACAATCCTTATATTGCAGTCCAGCTATACAAAGATAACCTTCATGGTCTTTGTATCGTTTCAAACTGCAGACAGTAACGCCTCACCATCATATTTGTTTCTCCATTACATGTGGTTTGACATTTTGTGCGGTCGCAACACACAATACTAAAACTTTTACATACTTGTAGACCAAGCGAAGCCAAGGTCTTGGACGAATCGGCATTTATACATGACTAGCTGTGCCCCGCGGTTTCACCCGCGCTAGCCTACGTCATAGTAGCATTATGCATGCAAAGTCTCAGCCCGATCGGATTAAAATTGACAAAGTTTCATACAAACTTTCATCCCCTATTTTATCCCCTTGGGGTAGAATTAATCAAAATCCTTTCTTAGTGGATGCCTACGTCATAACATCTACATGCATGCCAAATTTCAGCCCGATCCGTCTAAAGGTTTGGGCTGTGCGTTGATAGATCACTATGTCAGTCTGTCACCTTTGAGTTATATATATTTAGATTGAGAAAATGTAAAAGCTATTTATAATTATTAATAGGTTACCCTGCATAACCCTGAATGTTTATTCAGTGATAACTTGTCAACTGTTGATTCCGACTTTATGAATGTAAGCATGTACATACTTCATTCAATGCTCACCAAGTTTATGTTCGCATATGAATCAAATCAGTCAAGAAGCTGTGAAGGTAGAGGTAGCCAGAGTATGGTTTGCCTGCTGGATTTCCCAGAGCAATGATCCATTTTTCATAATTAAATGAAAAATTTATTGTATATTAAACTCTGATTACATTAACAAAATCCTCATTTTGTGGTCTCCGTCTCCAGATGGATGGTGAAGAAATGGCAAACCCTGATCGAAGCCAACATTGATGTGAAGACCACAGACGGCTACCTGCTACGAGTGTTCTGTATCGGTTTCACCAACAAGGACAGCCTCAGCCAGCGGAAGACTTGCTATGCTCAGCACACTCAGGTTTGTACAACATAACTTTTTGTTTTCCAGGCTTTACGGAGACTATATGGTTCTTATCTAAACGAAAATTTAATCATAAAGAAGCATTGTGTTTCACTAGTATGAACCAACCAATGTAAAGGTTTAAGGAGGCCCAAATACAGCCAATCAATAACTAATGCATTAGCTGTTTTTTAATGTAATTTGACAGTCAAGTCCTATTAGATTTTGTTTTTAGGGTTCCGTACCTCGAAAGGAAAAAATGGAACCCTTGTAGGATCACTTTGTTGTCCGTCTGTCAAGACCTATCTCGAGAACGCGTGGAGGTATAGAGTTGACATTAAAACTATGTACACAGATCTGTAGTCCCTGTGAAAAAAGAAAACTTCTGAGTTCTCATAAAAAAAAGTTACAAAAAATCGCATATTTCGATACTCACAAGGGAATCAAAACCTATAATGGTACTTTCCATTACTGCATTCCAGTTTGAAGGATACTTACTACAGCTAGCGAAATCACAAAAGTCGTTGAGACTGTTGAGTAGTTGTCTAAAGAGTGCCAAAGTAGTGATGCCCTGGACTTTGTTTAGCTACATACTCAAAGCTCTGTGTATCGCTGCAATGGTCATGGACATGCGTCATATCTTACCATCAGGAGAGTGTCTTAATAATTTAATTCAATTTCTAGACAGTAGTTTTAGTGCTTGGAGGTTGGCGGTATACGATTTTTATTTTAACAGCCATCATAGGTTATTGCAGTTGTTCAGTGTTCAGCGTTTAGGTTAGGTCCTATTTCACGCTGTGGACTGGGAGGTTTAGGACTATAGCTGCAGATATCAACTGCACAACTACGATCGTGGCTTGCGTTATTTGCGCTGGCTGTTCGTGGGGGTGCTACAAACCACCCTCCTTACTCGCGCACCCCTTAAAAGTAAAGCCAAAGTTGGTGAAAATAAAGTTATACACCGTGAAAGTTTGAACATTAGCAATATTGATACAGGGGGTTCAGTAATCGATTGTCGTTCCAAATAATAAAAAAAAAATAGGTGGTTAATATTTGTCCTAATTATCCTGAGCAAACACAAAAATACGGACACACAAATCACGCGCACCGACAATGACATGGTAGTCGCGCGCGGTATAACAGTTACTGCTCAGTACGTCTGGTAGTTATCGCTAGCGCGGTCCATACATTTTGGAATCTTGGGAAAAACTAACCAAGATTTTCAGTTTTTTTTGTATTTGTTTTGAATTATATTCTTTATGTGTTTCATATGACCATTAACTAAAATGTCTTTGAATATTGCTAATGTTCAACCTGTATATGAACTTTGGTTACAGTTTGATATTGGCATCAATATGAGTATTAAAGCTCTTTACAGGTATGAACATTACTTAAAGTTAGCTAATAGTCATAAACAATCTAGCAACACCTCGATATCTTGATTGCCAGTTGTTAAACGAGACATGCTATCTAAGTTCTCTTTTTTTACAGTTGGACAGGTTAAGTGTTTGACCAACGCTCATCTAATGTTGATGTTAAGTGACAGTGTGGTTGTAGATGGTGAATGCCCCTAGGCAACAGGCACCTAGCCTGGAATGAAACTGGCTCTCAAGCTAGTATACTAGCTGAAACAGTTGTACTTTTTAATAGTCAAATGTCTTAAATGACATTGCATTGGTGCCGGAATCTCTACATAAAGAAAGAACTTCACCTTAAAAACTTTATACCTCGTCTAACCATATATTATGAATTTTTCAGGTGCGAGCGATCCGTAAGAAGATGTGTGAGATCATCGGCCGTGACGTGACCAGCTCTGAGCTCCGTGAAGTGGTGAACAAGCTTATTCCCGACTCCATCGCTAAGGACATTGAGAAGGCCTGCCACGGCATCTACCCTCTCCGGGATGTTTGCATTAGGAAGGTGAGCATACAAGTTATTCTATACATCATCAGAATAGATATTGGATGTTGTGTAAATTTTTAAAGCAAAAATGTCTTGGATAATTTAAAATCTGTTACGGTTGTTAGAACATGTGTTTGAACCCAGCTTAATTGATGTTAAAACGAAGATGGAAAACATGTGGAACGGTAGCTGAGTTGTATGTAAGCCTACCAGAACAATACACCTTTGGCACGATTTCAACTCTTGTAGAAGTTAGCCAACGGAGTGAGGAATTACCAGCAGATTCACCTACATTTTCCAGGATAAAAGCATGTTAATTAATTGATAGTATAAGCTAATCTCTATTCTAAATTATGTCTACATCCAGTTGTTTTTTTATTGCTGACAGGCTAGGTGCTTGACCACAACTCGCATGATGTTAAGTGATGGTGTGGTCGAAGATGGTAAAGCACACCTAGCCTGGAATGGAACTGGCTCTCAAGTGAGGCAGCCTGAACACACCGTTAGACGCTTGGTGGCAGATTTTCAACTTGGGTGGTAGCTAGCCAGCCGAGTACTAGAAAGTACCCTACCACCACGCTATGGTTTCATCACGATGTTTTTCCTTCACCAGCAGCTCAAGCTCATTGTTGGGGTTTGAACCCACGCCCTTCGGCATGCGAACCGACCGCGCTAACCACTAAGCTATCATCGCTACAATGAGAAGATGACATGAACAGAAAAACTGCTTTTGTAATATTAGTGTGGTCTGTAGTTAGGGAGGGAACGTACCAATTCTATGTGACTATCATCATTATTATAAGCCTGTTTCATAAGAATAGGCAAGACATACATAACCCTCTTTTAATGCACAGACCCCGATCCAATTTTCACTATTTTTCAGGATAAAATTATAATATTTACCATGATGACACACCTAGCTCGCAATGAAACATATCTGATGAAAACATATGTTCCCTTTTGATTTACCTCTGAAATTTCCCCCCGAAGCCATCAATTAAAAACTTCATGTACTTCTACTGATATAAAGCTTCTATTCTCAGGTTAAGGTTCTCAAGAGGCCGAGATTCGAGATCTCCAAGCTGATGGAATTGCACGGAGAAGGTGGTGGCAAGAGGGGAGAGCTGGGAGACAAGGCGGAAAGGCCCGAGGGCTATGAACCACCCGTACAAGAGAGCGTTTAAATATACGTGTAGGAAACTATGCAGTTGTTTTACTTATAATCCTTTTTTTTAAATGATGTATTTTTTCTTGTCTAAAATTGGATAGGTACAATTTAAAGTAGAGATGAAACTGATATTCGGTATCCGGCCTTGTTTTCACTATCCGGCCGGATACCGGATAGTAATTCTTTATCCCGCCGGATTCCGGATAGTAAAATTAAAAAATTCTTATTATTTTACACAAGTCTAATCATACCACAGTAGGTTATAGACACCGTTTATTTTTATAATTGTACGTCAAAAATGTTTGTTTTATTAGTTAGTAGTAGTAGTTAATACTCAAAATTTACAAGTAGTGAATGAATACCAAATTTTCCGCATTTATTGGTAAGAGGTGACTGCTTGGCTTCGTATACCAGACCAGCTTCTGAAAATAGCCTTTCGCTGTAAACGCTACTGCCAGCTGAAAGATAAATTCTAGCAAACCTTGCCAACTGCGGGTACTGATTCAAACTAACTGACCACCAAATGTATGGGTCGTGATTGATTCGAGACGTCTAACAATCTCGTTAGCAATTGGATTTTGTTTTCCTTGATCGCGGCAATCACTACTATGCCACTTCATTGAAACAGTACCTAACAGCCGAATATCCGTCGCTCCGGCCTCATAGCTTGCCGAATATCCGGTATCCGGCCAAACGGCTATCCGTTTCATCTCTAATAAAGTGATACACATTAGTTTTTTTTTTAATTTATTCTTGGCCTTTGATACTAGTCCTTCAGCCGTTCATACATATTATGTACAATATTCTCAGTGTTAAGAAAAATAAAATCACAGTCAAAATACTCACTATAGAGATGGAAAGCAAACACCATCGATACACAGCAACGAACATAAAATTTACGTTTTATATTTAATTAATCATTCAACATTATTATATACAATTAATTATTACAGTACCTGGATGACCGAGCTTTGCTCGGCTGAAAACACGAATAAAACGACGTTTTCTAAAAATGAAACCTAACTAGATCGATTTATCGCCCCCGAAACTACCTGCATACTAGATTTCATGAAAATCGTTGGAGCCGTTGCCGAGATTCAGAATATATAATACAAGAATTGCTTGTTTAAAGATATTAGATTAGATATATTAGTATTGATACACAGGTCAAAAAAGATTACATATTTTTAATAATGTCAATAAATACTGTCAATTCACACATACAATATACAATGGGAGTAGAAATCCTTTCGAAGCACCAGTTCCTTGATCATATAACTCGCGTTAGATTCCTTGCAAAACTTGTTAGCGTTTATGAAGTTATCGTAAGTTACGTATATCTCTTCTGTTATTTGAACATGACAAAGACTGATAGTTAAGAACGTTGATAAATCGCATATGGGTTGCCTAAATAATTCACGGGCTAATAATATATGTATATCTCTTTTCAACGATTTGTTATGAAAGAGAATATTACACGAAGAATTGGAAGATTATGGGGTTTCCTACGTTCTCAACAAAACGGTGAAGTTAACTTAACTTTTATGGTGATCCTAAGCGTGGCGGATTAACATAAGTTATTGATTTTACTCTTTGGATATTTGCGGGTTTCTTCCCGAAGTTTTCCTTAATACATAAAAATTCATTGGTAAGTTCTATTTGAAGCAGTAGGTATAATTTTGAGTCAGGTCATTGCATTTTTTTAGGGGACGTATTCTGGCTAGTGAGAGATTGTCGAGTTACAAATATAAATAGGTATTTTATTGATAACACCAATCTTACAAGTCAATTCCGTAATATCATTTCAAATATCATTAAAAGAGTTTGAATACACCTATTAGGTAGGTACATGTCAATGCTCTGTCAATGAATAAAAAACAAAATATCAAAATAAAGTATGTCAATATAAAATAATAGTACCTGGTTGACCGAGCATTGCTCGGCTGAAAACATGGATAATACGACGTTTTCTGAAAATGAAATCTAGCTAGATCGATTTTTCGACCCCGAAACCCCCTGGATACAAAATTTCATGAAAATCGTTGGAGCCGTTTCCCAGATTCAGATTATATATATATAGATATATGTACACATATATATAAGAATTGCTCGTTTAAAGGTATAATATATATATATATTAGATAGATAGATGTCAATATTATACTTTTATAATCTGTCCCAATGTCCCATAGGTCCCATACATACCTCTTCACGTAGTGTTTGATCTGAGCTCTTCACATTCTGAGAAAGTGAGAAGGCCATTGTGCACTATGCTAAACATGCGCAGGGCGATAGAATGCAGTTCAATATTTTATTGGTAACACCATAATTTCAAGTCATATTCTAATTCATGTCAAAAATCACATTAAAATGACAAAATATTAATCACTTATCTTATCTTATACTTTTAAACGAGCAATTCTTGTATATATGTACATATATATATATATTCTGAATCTCGGAAACGGCTCCAACGATTTTCATGAAATTTTGTATCCAGGGAGTTTCGGGGGCGAAAAATCGATCTAGCTAGGTTTCATTTTCAGAAAACGTCGTTTTATCCATGTTTTCAGCCGAGCAATGCTCGGTCATCCAGGTACTTATCATAATGGTAGGTATCGTAATTGATTCTATTGAAAATGTGAATGTGAGTTTGTTAAGCCCTTGTGGGCGAATGGAGCGACAGGATTCTTTCCGCGTTTCCGTCAAAACTCCATTTTTAGGGTTCCGTACCTCAAAAGAAAAAAACCGGAACCCTTATAGCATCACTTTGTTGTCTGTCTTTCCCTCTGTCAAGACCTTCTATCTCGGGAACGTGTGGAGGTATCGAGTAGAAATAAACCATATACGCCGATCTGTAGTCCCTTGCAGCTGTGAAAAAACCAAACTTCTCATTTATCTTAAAAGGAAGTTACAGCCGTTTATGTCGCAAAAAACCGCATATTTCGACTCAACGGAATCAGAACCTATAGGGTACATCCCGTTGACATAGAACTGTGAAATTGGCAAGAAGCTTGTCTTAATAGTACATATTAAGGATTTAATCCGAAAACTGTACATTTTAAATTCAATCACAAAGAAATTGGATCTTTATGCAAGAAATGAGGACAAGAATTTATCATACCTACTAGTTTGTACGGAACCCTCGGTCTGACTCGCACTTGTCCAAGTTTTTCTGTTACAGTGTTGCCAATTTTATCTACTTTTTAACAATTAGTAATGTAAAAATAATTGATTTGATAAAATCTTACCAATTTACATGAGCCCTCTTTTTTTGTGCGTTAGGGCTTTTGGATATTAACTATTCCACTACATCTCATAGCAACTTCGTTCTTTCATTTTTTTTTTTAATTTTACAAATTTGTTGTGAATATCGAGCACGCCAGAATACGCTTGGCTGAACGGAGACATTATCTGATAATATCTTATTCTCACCACTTACTGGTAAATTGTAGCTTCCGGTCGAGTCTTATAAAGTTATACATTAGTCAGGTACTCTCATTACTTTTTAAATTATATTCGTATGTTTTTATGAGCTGCTTACAACAGGTCTTTATGGATATCTATCAATGGGGGAGGCCTACAAATACATTTTTTTTATTGATAACACAAAAGTTACAGGTCATGTCCATTATCCAGTGAATGTCCTACGGCTAAGATGATGATGTATTTTTTTATCCCTTTGGAGCTTACGTAATAATTGAACGACCCCTAATCAAATAAAATTTAGAATTTTTAATTATTGTAAAGTACTAGCTTACGCCCGTGACTTAGTCCGCGTTAATTTTAGAATAAGGTTCAGAGAGTAATTAATCGTGTTGATAACAAATAAGGAATAGTCATGAAATTTATGCTATTTAATACCAATCGCTATTTTATCATCCGTCAATATGACATTTGACATCTGCCAATCTGACATTTATCAATCTGACATATTCTGTCAATCTGCCAATCTAACATCTGTCATATTTACATCTGTCAATCTGACATCTGCTTGATTGAGTAACAAACATCCAAACATACAAACTATACCCGCATGGTGATGGATGATGATGATGAAAAGTATCCTTTGTTTTATTCCAGGGCCTAAAGTATCTACATGCAATATTTCATCCAGATCCGTTCAGCCGTTCAGGCGTGATTGAGTAACAAACATCCATCCACCCAAACTTTCACATTTATAAATTAGTGGGATTATAAATAAACGCTCGAAAAACATTACCCTCCTTCGGCAGTCGGGTAAATATCGATCAGAAATAATAAACACAATTTTATATCTTTTTCCTCAAGATAGGTAAGGCCTTACGTGAAAAAAATCAAAGTTTTTCCCCGAAACCCCGTACAAATAACTACACAATAAACGTATAAATTACAAGCAATCTAATTAACAAACAAACATAATGATAACCAAGAAAGAATCCACTGGCCTGACCTGATAACGTGACCCGAAGTATCATCAGTAGGCTGCGCGAAGTAACGCCCGACGGACGTGCGCACTACTGCTTCGCGGATTAGTTCGGAAAGTGACAAACCTTTCGTTAACGATTGAGTTTTTTTAAACTTTGGTTGCATTTTCGGACAATCTGGTGATCTAAAGTTGAACTAATTTAGTGACTAAAATTTTGAATTTAGTAACTGGATAATAAGTGATTTATTATTATTGGATATGAACAACAAGTAACAAGTGATTTAAGACTCAAGCTGTGAAGTGACAAAAAAGTGGTTACATATAGTTTTTTTTATTACGTAAATGATAAAGAAAGTGAAACAAAAAAATTGACTTTTATATTGTTAACAAAAGTTACTTAAAACAATATGTTACATGAAATTTTAGTAATTTTCTAGACAGTTATTGAATACCAAAGTAAACAAAGACTAACAAACCTATCAAGTGATAATAATTGGAAATCCCAACGGAAATTGTCACAAAATAATGTTTTAAATCCAAAAAAGAATCACAGATTCTCAAAAATGGCCCACAAAAGCATCGAAAAGTCTACTTCGACAGCCCCCATTCTACCGAAAGACAAGAGTTTAGGCCTGGTACTTCCAAATACGCCAAACTCTTACTACGAGAGTAATACTCCCTCCGCACCTCAAGACAGTGAAGAAAAAGTTATAATTATCACTCCCAACAATAGTGGGAAGATGTTGATAAGAGAAGACACAGTATTCACTTTGCCAGGATGTGCTTGTGGAAAAGGGCAGTTGACATGCGCTGGGGTTAAAGAACAATGGTCCGTTTTGTGCTGGGGCCGTCAATCAGATAGAAAATATTACACTTGTAAGTATATTGCCGTGGTGGTGCTGGCGTAAGAATAGCACCCCACCCTCTCTACCCGTGGTTGCCGTAAGAGTCGGCTTAGGGATGTAATCCGGAAGATGGGCAGCAGCGTCTTCCTTGAATAATCACACCTAACTGCGCTCGCCAACCCGCCTGCCAAGCGTGGCGAGTATTGTCAAAACCCCCCCCAGGAGGAGGCCTATGTCCAGCCGTGGACGTCCTATAGCTGATGATGTGTGATGTGATGTGAATAGCGTAAAATAAACCCAAGATTAGCAGCAAAAAAGTCCAGATTAATGCGGTCGAAATTGCGGGCAAAATTTAGTCGGAAATAATTTTAAAAGAAAGACAATTTTAAATCAATCATATGTCTTTTAGGCTAGTGTGCTATAGACCGTATCATGGCCTTGGAGCTAGACCCATAGTAGGCAATGTTCTTTAAAATAACTAAAAAAAGTTTTTTTTTTTCCAACACTTTGTAGCAAGGATCGGTGACTCGAGATGCTGTAAGGATTCTAACGATACCCCATACATCCAAATCTGTACCTACATCCATTTAAATAATATTAGAGGCATTACACACAGCGCTATCTAGCCTCAATCTAAGCAAAGCTTGTACTATGGAAACTATATAACTGATGGAATACTTAGTATCACACATCATAAGCCATAGGACGTCCACTGCTGGACATAGGCCTCCTCCTGGGGGGGTTTAGCCAATACTCACCACGCTTGATAGGCGGGTTGGCGAGCGCAGTTAAGTGTGATTGTTCAAGTAAGACGCTGCTGCCCATCTTCAGTATTACAATCCCTTAGCCGACTCTTACGGCAACCACGGGTAGAGAGGGTGGGGTACAATTCTTACTTAGTATACTTTTTTGTAAATACATACTTATATTACATACGAAACACCCAGATACAGAAAAAACATCTATATTCTTTACAGATAATCAAACCCACACCCTTTTGCTCTTGAAGCAGATTTAATACCAAAGCGAACAGGAAAAGCGAATTTAAAAATCTCACATACATGCAACCTGTAAATATTACACCTTTTAGGGGCAGTCGAGTAAAAATAAGGGGTTTTGTTGTGAATATGTCTTTAAATTTGCTTTTGTAGTGGGAGGCAGTTCAGAAAACTGATGATAACAAAATCAGCGGATGCAGTTTAATGTTGAAGCTATACATTTATCATAACTAAAGGAGCAAATAATTCGTTACGTTAAGTCTAGAAACAAGAAAAAAAGCGCAATGCCAGAAACATAAAAAAAAGAAACTTTTTTATAAAATATTGGTTGTAACCTATTTTGACTTCCTTTATTTGGGAGTTTTGGCGGGAACGCGGTAAGCGTCGTGTCGCCCCATTGTATTTTATCCAAAATTAGTGTTTTTTCGAGTGTTTATGTATAAAAATAGTGGTGTTTTATTCATAAAGTGCCGTATTACAAGCACGAGTGTGGGAAAGTCATATAATGCGGTGAAACATGACTTTTCGTGTTGCTTCCAAAACTCCATCGAAGCTTATAGTAAAGATGCCACTACTTTACTAAAGCATGACTAGATTTAAGACATGAATTGCAAAAACGGAAGACAAGGCAATTAAAGCTTTAGGCCAAAAGGGCAAAATGAATTTAAATAAAACCTTTATTGGCGGTTAAAGAATCAAGTTAACATATCACACTAACGTAAAAAAAACACTAAGATATAATAAAATAGTACGAAATCAGTTTGGAGGTCGAAACTCGATTAGATGACTTCCTGACCCCAATTTATCAGCGACTTTTATCGCTCATGAGGCAAATTTAGGATTCTCTCCATTATCTGTGTAACAATGAAAAAGGCATAAAATTTATGTAGAAATGACAGTTCAGTAACACAGTAAATAACATCAATAACATGTTGACGGGGCTGACGGTGAACGAAAACATCATTAGGAAACCATAGGGCCATGATAGGGTTTTTCTAGTACCAACTCGATTCGCTAGCTATCACGTGAGATTTGAAAATCTGCCGCCAAGCAACTACAGCTTAATATTTTGGAGGGGTCACTAATAATAAAATATGTCGAATAAATTAGACTTTATTGTACAATTCACAATTTTATTGCACACATTATAAAACAAATGGAAGTCTTCTATTTTTGTTGGCAAATCAGGTGATAATATTTGAGACGTCTGGGATTATAATAATATAATAAGCCCTTTATTCAAGTGAATATATTGCGGATATGTCAGTGTTAAAGAATATCACGTATTTCAGCGTGCCTCTTGGCATAGGCCTCCTCTAGTGATTTCCATTGGGTTCTATCTCGCGCTACCCTTCTCCACTGGTGTCCAACCGTGAGCTTCAAGTCGTCCTCCCATCTAGTTTGTTGGCGTCCTCTATTGCGCTTGCCATCTCTGGGATACCAGCTGGAGATGGTTGTACTCCAGTTTTCTTGGCTGTTTATACCTCAAAAAAATCAAAATCAAAAAGTCATTTATTCAGTTTAGGCCCTGGTAAGGCACTTATGAACGTTAAGTTACATGTTTGAATCTACCACCGGCTCGTAATTACACTTCAACTGAGAAGACTCCAGCAAGATACTTAGCAAGGCATTTTTTTTGTGGATCTATACACGAGTATATAATTATATAGGTATAATTATTGGATGTTCAAATTGGCGCAGCATGTTGACACGTTTTCCTTTGTAAATAAGATCCTATGCTACAAACGCATTCAATAAAATATTTTGAATTTGAATTTACACTTACATGGTACATTTATCCAGTGCAAAAGTCATGCAATTTTTTACTTGTAATGGCAAGATGAACAAATACTTAAAAAGATTTATATAATTATTTGCTTAAAATGTAACCAGACGTAAAGGTATCATCGCTTTAGAATAGGTATTTATCTTTCCATTCCATATCTTGGGTAAAAGTTTTTTTTAAGATTTAAAGAATGAGTTGGTTTTCTCGTCGTTTATCCCACTAATATTATAAATGTGAAAGTTTGGATGTATGGATGGATGTTTGTTACTCAATCACGCCAGAACGGCTCAACGGACCTGGATGAAATTTTGCATGTAGATACTTTAGGCCCTGGAATAAAACATAGGACACTTTCATCATCACGCGGATAAAACCGCGGGGTGCAGCTAGTTTCATATAAGTAGTGGAGCCTGTAGATTCTTAAATAATTTTTATCAATCATTAAATTTGTTCTTGAAATATTCGCGATAAAACAATCGTATGATTTTGTTTTTATTTAACTTTTAGATAAAAATACGACTTGGTTTATCCGGTATTTTAAAAATATGTAATTACAACTATTATTAATCCTACTTAATATTATAAATGTGTAAGTTTGTATGTTTGGATGTTTGTTACACAATTACGCAAAAACGGCTGTAAGGATTTGGACGAAATTTGGCACACGTATAGTTTATTACCCGATTAACATATACGATACTTTTTATTAAGGGAATATGTTAGCTTCCTGTGGGGTTATTAAAAAATCCTACTAATATTATAAAAGTGAAAGTTTGGATGTTTGTTACTCAATCACGCAAAAACGATTGAACGGATTTGGATGACACTTGGCTCAAATGTTTTTTTTTATTTTATGGCTGACAGGCTAGGTGTTTGACTACAGCTCACCTGATGTTAAGTAACGGTGTGGTCGAAAAAGTTAAAGCACACCTAGCCTGTAGCCTGTTGTAGCGATGATAGCTCAGTGGTTAGCGCGGTCGGTTCGCATGCCGAAGGGCGTGGGTTCAAACCCCAACAATGAGCTTGAGCTGCCGGTGAAGGAAAAACATTGTGAGGAAACCATAGCGTGGTGGTAGGGTACTTTCTAGTACTCGGCTGGCTAGCTACCGAAGTCGAAAATCTGCCGCCAAGCATCTAACGGTGTGTTCCGGCAGCCTCACTTGAGAGCCAGTACCATTCCAGGCTAGGTGTGCTTTACCATCTTCGACCATACCATCACTTAACATCAGGTGAGTTAGGGCAAACACCAAGCCATTAAAAAAAAACACGTTTCATTTTTCTCTGAACGCAATTTTTAAGTCATCGCGGACGAAGTCTCGGGCGTAAGCTAGTATATATGCATTTTTTTTTTCGTAAAATTGTTTTGAAGTATGGACAATTGGACATGTCTTCGATAACCTTCGAGATAAATCGAAACGGCCGTACAGATGAAAAACACGACATCAGCGACTGGAAAATTAAAATAAATAACAAGCCAATAAAGAGTTTAAAAAAAATCTGTAACCCGACTGCGATTAAAATAGCTATAATTAAAGGAAAACAACTTTTTAAACCAATTTATTTATACTTAACCCAACACATCTCGCTGGCCATCCAGCGAGGTAACGCGGCCAGCCTCATGGGAACATTTGGGCGTGTGGGTGCGGAGCGCGAGTGATTTCGCTTTTAGTTTAGTTTTTCCTTGATTTAATAGAGTGATTATATTTGTTTTATTGACATTTTCTGATATTGACTTATTTTATATTTGACATTTATAATTATTGTGTTAATTATGACAATGTTGTAGGTATCTTATAAGAAATAAATTAAATAAACTTGTAAATATTTATTTATTTATTCCTAATTCAATTTAAATATACAACTTATATATATTTTTGTAATCCTCTTTTAATTGCCTTTATTTAGATATCCTACCGATATCTTGCCGTGGTGGTGCCGGCGTAAGAATAGTACCCCACCCTCTCTACCCGTGGTTGCCGTAAGAGTCGGCTAAGTCATGTCGATGTCATCCGGAAAATGGGCAGCAGCGTTTTCCTTGAACAATCTCATCTAACTGCGCTCGCCAACCCGCCTGCCAAGCGTGGCGAGTATTGGCAATACCCCCCCAGGAGGAGGCCTATGTCCATCAGTGGACGTCCTATGGCTGATGATGTGATGTGATGTGATGACAAACACACATACAGAAGATTTATGTATATATGTAAAATCTCACAAAATGTTTGTCCTGGGTGGGCATCGAACTCACGCCCTAATTAATTAAAGCAGATATACCTTCTACCAACGAGCCAACAGCGCTGTCTTTCACCGGACTTTGACTTTCTTTGTGTGACTTTGACTTGAACTTATTTCACTTAAAGCAAAACGCACAAAGTCAAAACGAAGGGAAAAAGTTCGAATCAATTTCAAATTACACGACAAATATGTTTTATGTGACAGTTTTATCGGATACTAGCTGAATGTCCGGTACTTCGCACCCGGTGCGACAACACCCGGCCTTTGCCCTCATATCATCACTACATGTTATAAAACAAATCCGCCGTGTCCATCTGTCTGTTCGCGATAAACTTAAAAACTACTGATCAGATTATCATGCAAGTTTCACCAATAAATAGAGTGATTCGTGAGGAAGGTTTCGGTACATAATTTGTCAAGGTTTTGTGTAAAGCGGTTGAAATATGATGATAATTGTTGGAAGTGTCGGATAAAGTCAATCCAACTGGGAGCTTTCATCGAAAACGCTGCCTTTTGAGATATAACAAAACAATGCGTGGTGGGATATTCTTCTTTTATAGATCTACAAGCTTATCTCGGCATGGCTGCTAATTCTTATTTAACAGTGTTTTCTTTTTTTCAGTGCTAGTTCTGTTATCAGCCACCTTCGCGTTAAGTCTCCTAGGAACGGTGTTCTTCTGCTTCACGAATACAATAAATGATGCAATATTATCTGTAAGTATACGTTTGTTTACTATTAATGCCCCGTGTGTTCCCTTGCCGTGGTGGTGCCGGCGTAAGAATTGTACCCCACCCTCTCTACCCGTGGTTGCCGTAAGAGTCGGCTAAGGGATGTCATCCGGAAGATGGGCAGCAGCGTCTTCCTTGAACAATCACACCTAACTGCGCTCGCCAACCCGCCTGCCAAGCGTGGCGAGTATTGGCAAAACCCCCCCCCAGGAGGAAGCCTATGTCCAGCAGTGGACGTCCTATGGCTGATGATGTGTGTTCTCTTGCTATCCTTTTTTTTTAAGGGCATTGCTGCTTTGGCGCTCATTGCTTTGAAAAATTCGATGGTTAGTTTCAATAGTCATGTAATGTTGTTGCAGTAGATCTCCTTAGCTGGAGATCGTCTAGGTAGTTACCACCGCAGTAGTGTGTAAATATTACAGTGTTCCGGTTTGACGGGTACTGCAGCGACATTAAAGGGCTGTTGAGACTAACCATCAAAAGTCTCAAAGCAATGAGCGCAAAACCAGCGGCGCTCTGGACTTTGTATTACTACTCAGAGTTCTGTGTATCCCTGCAATGGTTATGGACAGGATTTATCTCTTACCAAAAGGATAGCGTCACGCTTGTCTTAAAAAAAAAACCTAGAACACAGTAATATTTCAACACAACAAAAATGTCAGTGGCTTTAAAGTAAATGTACGGAACAGCTGTTTTTTCTTCACAATTTCATAGTAGTGTGCAAAAAAAAAATTTATATGTACAATGAAGCCCTTCCGAATTAGTTCGCCCCAATTACCCTGTTTCGTAACGTAAAGTAATAATGGATAAGAGAGAAACGTAATAAATTCTTATTCTTTTGATACGTAATAAATTCTTGGATACAAAATAAATCAATGGATACGTGATAAATACCTGTTTTCGTAATAAATCTATTGATACGTAATAAACTCATAGGTATCTACGTGATAAATCCATGGTTTCGTAATAAACCTATAGATATGTAATTAATCTATGGATACGTAATAAATCTATACATACGTAATCAATTCATAGAAACGTGACAAATCCATGGTTTCGTAATAAATCTATAGATACGTAATAAATTCATAGGTATCTACGTGATAAATCCATGGTATCGTAATAAATCTATGGATATGTAATAAATCTATGGATACGTAACATTTGGTACGTGTCTATGGAGAAATTCACAGAATTTCTTCCCTTTCAGAACATGGTTATTCGAAATAACTCTGCTGCGTATAGTCTATGGCGACGACCTGATGTCAATCCTCTGATGAAGATCCACATCTTCAACTACACCAACTGGAAGGAGGTTCGAGAGGGAAAGGAGAAGACGCTGAGGGTGCAGGAGTGTGGACCTTATACCTACTCGTGAGTATAACGATGGATTAGCATATACTTTTTCCGAGATTTATGTACTAAATAACTGATAGGAATATACGGAGAATTAGAAACGTAACTTTTTTATGGTGGTAGTTGAAAATCTGCCGCAAAGCAGCCAACGGTATGTTCCGGTAGCCTAGCTTGTGAGCCAGTTCCATTCCAGGCCAGGTGTGCTTTACCATCTTAGACCAAATGTATTGAGGCGAACGGAATACTTTCCTGATGGTAAGATATAACGTCTATCCATAACCATTGCAGCGATACACAGAACTTTGAGTAACAAAACAAATTCCAGGGCATGGCTGCTTTGGCGTTCATTACTTTGAAACAACCACCGCAGTTCCAGACATTCTGCCGCCCAAGCAGTAGTGTGTAAACATTACTGTGTTCCATAGTATTATGTCTTATGGCATACTGCTGTGGGGGAACGCTGCAGATATAAACACCGTATTTGTGTTGCAGAAGAGGGCTGTTCGTGCAATCTATAATATGGGTCCCAGAGAATCCCTACGTGATAAATTCAAAAAAATTAACATAATGACAGTACCATGTCAATACATTTATGAAAACTTGTTGTACACTCATAAAAATATCAATCGTTTCCCTAAAAATAGCGACATACATAATTTAAATACTAGAAATAAGAATAAACTTGCTGTGCCCAAAACTAGGCTAAACAAGATAAATGTATCCTTTAAAGGGCAATGTATACGCTTCTACAACAAAACTCCTAGTGAGTTGCAAAAATTATCAATAAATAAATTCAAACAAATTGTCAAAAATATCCTATGTAAAAAGGCTTACTACAAAATATCAGATTATCTAGACGATAAAAAAGCTTGGGACGAGTTTTGCTCCAACTCGAAAACTAACAATCTAACAAGGTAAAGGTTTCTTGTTCGCTTCTTTACTTTACCTCAAAAAGATTGAAGTGAACGAAAGATCAAAGTGATCACTTTATTTCCTAGTTTTAAGTATGTTTATAATTTGTGACGTGTGACGTGTCCAAGAGTCCTGTAAGGTCTAAAGGAAATAAAGCACTTTGAGTTTTGAGTTTTTTGAGTTTTGTTCCGGTTTGAATGGTACTGCAGCTAGCGAAATCAGTGGGCAGTTGAGACTAACTATCTAATGTCTCAAAGTAATGAGCGCCAAAGCAGCGATGCCCTGGAATTTGTTTTGTGACTCAAAGTTCTGTGTATCGCTGCAATGGTCATGGACAGGCGTTATCTCTTACTACCAGGAGAGCGCCTAGTTCGTCACATTAATTTTACTTAAAAAAATACTGGTCATAAAGAAAAAAACTAAAGAGTGCATAATAATATGAGTATTCCAATATAAACTTTAAAAAAAACCGACCAAGTGCGAATCGGACTCGCGCTCCGAGGGTTCCGTACAAACCTGTAGGTATATAAGTAAAAGATATGGTATTTTTTTAAATGGTAGTTTATGATTTTCGCAATGTTTCCTTTATCTGTGCTATAAGACGTTGCTTCGTACCAAATTTCAAGATTCTGAGTTCACGGGAAGTACCCTGTAGGTTTTGATTCCCTTGCGAGTGTCGAAAATTTGCAGCATAAACGGCTGTATCTTTTGATTGCGTTGGCTTGGAAGTTTGATTTTTTCACAGCTCCAAGGGACAATAGTCCTGAGTATTTAATATGAATTTCAGCTTGATACCTCTACGCGTTCTTGAGAAAAAAGGTCTTGACAGACAGACAGACGGACAACGAAGTGATCCTATAAGGGTTCCGTTTTTCCTTTTGAGGTACGGAACACTGAAAATAGCTAAAAGTTGAAAAGAGTAGTAGTGGAATGCGTAATATGAGAGCGCGGCATTTCAGACAGGAGCATAGTCAACAGTTCAACACTGATTCGACTGGCAGTAAAAATAGTTCCTACATATAAAACAATGCTTTGATTTTTTAGGACTCCGTCAAATATATTTTGCTAGTGAAAAACAAAGACCTTTTCTGACAATGAACAAAACAAACTTGTAATCTACTTTTCAAGTGTGTGAGGTCTCACGTGTCAAATGAATATTTGCAAATCATTATACTATTTGCAATAGTAACTGCATAGGGGTGCTTACAATGTTAGCACGCTGACGAGTATTGGTAAATATTAGCGATCTCCCTCCCCCCACCCCCCTTCTACTTACGCAAGATATGTAGCGATGATAGCTCTGTGGTTAGGGCGGTCGGTTCGCACGTCGAATGGCGTGGGTTTAAACCCCAACAATGAGCTTCAGCTGCCGGTGAAGGAAAACATCGTGAGGAAACCATAGCGTTGGTAGGGTACTTTTTAGTGCTCGGCTGGCTACTAAACTAAAATCTGCCGCAAAGCATCTAACAGTTTGTCCCGTCAGTTTTACTTGAGAGCCAGTTCCATTCCAGGCTTGGTGTGTTTACCATCTGCGATCAAAAAAAAGTTTATAAATATACTTCTAAATTCTAATATAAAATATGTAGATATACCTTTAATAACCATTATTATTTAATGTTATTTTAACGTAAGATACTTGAAAACATCATAACACTGTCAAATGCACACAAGACTATTGTGCCGTGTACACACATCAGATATTCTGCCGCTAAGCAGTAGTGTGTAAACATTACTGTGTTCCGGTTTGAAGGGTACTGTAGCTAGCGAAATTACAGGGCTGTTGAGAATATCTAATCAAATCTATTGTCTCAAAGTAATGAGCGCCAAAGCAGCGATTTCCTGGAACTTGTTTTACTACTCAAAGTTCTGCGTATCGCTCCAATGGTAATGAACAGGCGTTATCTCTTACCATCCGGAGAGGGTCTTGTTCGTCTTAAAACTTTTACATAAAAAAATACACAAAATGCCATGCCAAAAACATAGACGAATAGGCCAATCCGTTCATTCGCAAATATTTTTTTTTCTCTTTCTTTTTGGCGTCGCACTCTATGCATTCTGCCAGTTTCAATGTTTCTATATTTTGTGAGTAGTCTTCATTTTTCAGCTTCTTTATCATCTATAGTTACAGTCAAAGTCTAGTCTTGATCAAGTCCAGTCGGTCCCAGTCAAATCAAGTCATGCCTTAGTAAAGTAGTGGCGACTTTACTATAAGCTTCTGAATGGAGTTTTGGAAGCAACACGAAAAGTCATGTTTAACCACATTATATCATTCTCCCACACTCGCGCTTGTAATTCGGCACTTTATAAATAAAACGCCACTATTTTTATGCATAAAAACTCGAAAAAACACTAGTTTTAGAAAAAAATACAATGAGGCGACATGACGCTCACCGCGTTCCCGCCAAAAACCATTCACACATTTTGTAATTCTCAACGCGTGCGATAGAGAAATAGAGAGAGAGAGAGAGAGAGAGAGAGAAGAGTGCAAAGTTTTAAAAGATAACCTCATTTATCATCATTTTACTTACAAGTTCGCGGGAATAGTAGATTCCATTAAATATCCATATTATGTTTTTTTTAAATCATCATAAACAAATGAAACCATGGTAATGAATAGAAAATTCTGTGTGACTTTGACTTTTGTAAGGTTTATGTTTTATGTTGAATTCTACCAAATAAGCTAACAGGCTCGTTTGGTAAAGTTTTGCTTGTAGAGTTGAAGGGCGTGGGTTCGATTTCCACCGGGACAAACATTTATGTGACGATAAATGTTTGTTCTGTGTCTGGCTGTTCTAAGTATATGTAAGTATAATAAGTACCTATGTATATAAAAAAAGTATTTAAGTATTCTGTCAGAGCTGTCTGGTTTCCATAGTACAAAATTTGCTTAGTTTGAGGGTAGATGGCGCTGTGTGAAATGTCCTCCAATATTTATTTATTTATTGATAAGTCAGCTTAGTCAGTTCTATCGAAGAGTTATGTGTTCACGCGCAATATTATTTATATGGAAAATAACGTTTATATTAAGTTTATTTATATGTATTTTTTTGTGTGTTTCTTCATATTTTTTTTTATAGCTGACAGGTTTGGTCTTTGACCACAACTCACCTGATGTTAAGTGACGGTGTGGTCGAAGATGGTAAAGCACACCTAGCCTGGAATGGAACTGGCTCTCAAGTGAGGCTGCCGGGAAACACCGTTAGATGCTTGGCGGCAGATTTTCAACTTGAGGGTGGTAGCTAGCCAGCCGAGTACTAGAAAATACTCTACCACCCCGCTATGGTTTGCTCACGATGTTTTCCTTCACCGGCAGCTCAAGCTCATTGTTGGGGTTTGAACCCACGCCCTTCGGCATGCGAACCGACCGCGCTAACCACTGAACTATCTTCGCTATAAAAGAGATATTTTGTGTGTATATAGATATATATTTCTCTTTTTTTTTGTTACCGTCCGGCACTCTCGTACATGACGCCACCTGCCGGCCTCGACGGAAGACCAGCGCCGGCTGGCGGCAGTCAAAGCTGAGTTGAGGCCGGTTTGTGACATAAAATTTCTTTCTTTCTTTTTTTTATTAATTTGCCCTATCGGGCAGGCTAAAGCTGTAAAGCCATACTGCTTTGTCTTCAGTTTTTGTATTTCATGTCTTACATCTATAGTTAAAGTCCAGTCTTAGTCAAGTCCAGTCCGTACCAGTTATGCCTTAGTAAAGTAGAGGCGACTTTACTATAAGCTACTGGATGGAGTTTTGGAAGCAACACGAAACGTCCACTGCTGGACATAGGCCTCCTCCTGGGGGGTTGCCAATACTCGCCACACTTGGCAGGCGGGTTGGCGAGCGCAGTTAGGTGTGATTGTTCAAGGAAGACGCTGCTGCCCATCTTCCGGATGACATCTCTTAGCCGACTCTTACGGCAACCACGGGTAGCGAGGGTGGGGTACTATTCTTACGCCGGCACCACCACGGCACACACTTTCCTACACTCGCGCTTGTGAACACTTACACTTTATGAATAAAACACCACTTTTTTTTATGCATAAACACTCGAAAAAAACATTAGTTTTGGAATACGAGTACAATGGGGCGACACGATTCTTACCGCATTCTCACCAACACTCCTGGGTGAAATTAAATTTGTTTTGTCACAAATAAAGTGTTGTCTAATCTACCTATATAAGTTTTTATGAAACATTCTGAAAAACAGTTATACTTTTAGCAATGAGGTCGCCAACTTTTACCCCTATTTTTCTTCTAAATGTAATCTTTTGTGTGGACTATATAGAGTTAATCAATCAACAAATATCTCAAAGTAATGAGCGCGTATGGGCCGGCGTTCACTGACGGCGTGGCACGGCATGACACAGCAGGTTGTGCTGCGGCATCCCGCGGCGTTCCGTGGCATGCCGTGGCATCCCGTGGCATCCTGCTGAAAGCCCAGGCACTCAGGCATCAATCAGTTTTGCTTTTTCAATGTGAGAGACAAAAAAGCGCGCGCCAGTGCGTCTTCTCCCTCCCTTGCACCAACCGGACTGCGCCCCATTAACCGAAATGATCGCTGCACAAGTTTCAACCTTATTTCAACTATTTTAGCAATCATAATTCCTAGACATAAAGTGACCCATACGTCTCGCGGGATGCAATGGCGCGCCGCAGCAACCCGTGGAATGAAACGGCATGACTCGTCATGCCGCAGCATCCCGCGGCACGTCACGTCATTTCGCGGCATTGTGGTATCGAAATAAAGTAAAATGAATTCTAAACTCATTGAAATAAGATTCAAAATAACTTGATTAGTAATAAAATCCTTTGCCATGGCACGCCGTGTCGTGCCGTCACTGAGCGCCGGCCCTAAGCAGCGATTCCCCGGACATTGATTTGTAACTCAAAGTTCTGGCTACAAAAGTCATGGACAGGCGTTATCTCTAATCATAAGGAGAACGTTTTGTACCGACGTCTCATTAACTAACTTAGACTTTGTGGCGTCACGTTATATCTAGATGTACTTACTACTTAACATCTGATTATGTGGGACGCTCCTAATCGACCCCCATAGGTTTTCATTACTATTTACTATACTCATAAAGGCAATATTATTTTATGGCACAATAAACTCTCTTATTTCGGCTTATGCCATAACTTTTATATCTACGGGCTGATGCCAGAACAATAGGTATTTTCTGAATAAACTATTTCACATTTTAGAGCAAATATAGTTTTGTAACGATGATAGCTCGGTGGTTAGCGCGGTCGGTTCATAGGCCGAAGGGCGTGGGTTCAAGCCTGCTGGTGAAGAAAAACATTGTGAGGAAACGCCGTTTCGATATTTTCTAGTACTCGGCTGTCTAGCTACCACCGTCAAGTTGAAAATCTGCCGCCAAGAACCTAACGGTGTGTTCCGGCAGACTCACTTGAAAGCCAGTTCCATGCCAGGCTAGGTGTGCTTTACCATCTTAGACCACACCGTCACTTAACATCAGGTGAGCTGTGGTCAAACACCTTGCTTGTAAAACATATAAATAAGCACCGATTGTTAATAGTTTTGAATGACGTCACTTCGGCACTGTTTTTGCTTTTTACTCGCCGCTTTGCTCGCGTCGTCAATTCCTAAGTCATGTCAAAGTCAAAGTCAAAAGCTTTTTTTATGACAACAGTGTACAAGGTTTTAAATGTTATTCTTCGCGTTCGTTGTCAACCGTCGGCGTACAAATTTATTTAAGAATTGAAATAAGAAATTGATTATTATTACTCTACAAAAAAAAGTACGAAGTAAGTATATGTCAATTATCGATTAATTAACTACATTTATAAATGTATTAAGTATTACATTTTTTATTTCATTTGATAGTAATGAGACGAACAAGATGCTTTCTTAATGATAAGAGACAACGCATGTCCATAAACGTGAGTAATCAATAATGTGTCTAAAACACGGCAGTTTTCATAGTAAAATATTTACAGTGGAGTGTCGATCAACCGAACGACGGCTTTTCCGAACTATGACCTGCCCGACTCGCACAAGTTTCTCCCACGCTACAGTGCTCGTGCTGCGTTTTGAGCATTAATTGTACTTAGTACATGTTTTATTACAAGACTGTCTGCACTTTTTTGCTTAATACCTATTTGCCACAAAAGATATGTAAGCATTACTTTGATAAATAATATTGGAAATGGAACATAACCATTTGACGTTTTAGTGACAAGAAAGAGTGAGCAATAGTTTTAAGAACGAGTGAAAGATGAAATTAAATATGAAAGCGAAAATAAAGGTGAGATGGATTGCGCACGTCAAGACTTTTCTTTTCCCTACAGATATAGAATAGAATCATTTATTAACATATTTAAACATATATTTAAACTATGTAGTCATTATGCTTTTTATTTGGTGGTAGATTTCCTTAGCAGGAAGTCGTCTAGGTGGGTACCACCGCAGTACCAGATATTCTGCCGCTAAGCAGTAGTGTGTAAACATTACTGTGTTCCGGTTTAAAGGGTACTGCAGCTAGCGAAATTACAGGGCTATTGAGACTAACCATCTAGTCTCAAAGTTATGAGCGCCAAGGCAGCGATGCCCTGGACTTTGTTTTACTACTCAAAGTTCTGTGTATCGCTGCAATGGTCATGGACAGGTGTTATCTCTTAACATCAGGAGAGCGTCTCGTTCGTGTCAATACTGTTAAATAAAAAAATAAATAAAAAAACTTACACAATTATCAATACAGTTAAAAAAATATGTATCGTCAGTTTACAAATGTAATTATTAGCTGTAAAGGGGCAATAATTATATATCATATAATACCAAAATTAAAAATGATATAAATTTAAAAAATATATAAAATTAAAATTAATCAATACTAAATAATCAATCAATAATCTAAACTATTAATAATTTAGTCATATTAATCACAACAATCAATAAAATAAGTTACCATAAATGATAAAAAAATATTATGTAACACTAACACTATTGGAGTCATAGTCGTTTTGTAGATATTCTTTTATGCTATACAATGTTCTCTCTATCAGAATTTGTATGTAAATATATAAATATGGTTTTCATTTGACGGTACATAAATATACATGACAGTTCGATTGTCCGAAAAACACGGTTTTCCGAACACCAATGCTCTACTGTACTTCTTTTATAACTTTGGATTGGTCAAGACAAAATATTTATCAAAACTATGAAACTGATAGGTAAGTAACAGATGCAAAATACAAAATTCAATTAACTTTCTTAATTTATTGTTTATTTAATTATTTTATAACAAAATATTATTGTAGTTTTTTAAAGCACTGCTATCTAGTTCGTTCACTTTTGCTTATTATTTTTATATCTGTGAAAAAAACAATTAATATTCAACTTTCATACAGCAAGGGTGACTTTCAAGATAAAATTACTTAGCAACAAAACATAAATGTATGTTTGAACTTGTGTTCTTTGCAAATCGAGTCGTGAGTGAATCTATATCTTCCAAAGTATTCGTGATTCATCGTAGACCGCGTCTTCGCTTAAGGCATTAAGAAGTCTGAATGACCTTGACGAAACATAGACCGTAGCGACATTAGCCGGCGTTTGTAGCGATGGCTCAGTGGTTAGCGCGGTAAGTTCGCATGCCGAAGGGCGTGGGTTCAAACCCCAACAATGAGCTTGAGCCGGTGACGGAAAACATCGTGAGGAAACCATAGCGTGGTGGTAGGGTACTTTCTAGTTCTCGGCTGGCTAGCTACCACCCTCAAGTTAAAAATCTGCCGCCAAGCATCTAACGGTGTGTTCCGGCAGCCTCACTAGAGAGCCAGTTCCATTCCAGGCTAGGTGTGCTTTACACTCTTCGACCACACTGTCACTTAACATCAGGTGAGCAGTGGTCAAACGCCTAGCCATAAAAAAAGACGACTTCTAGCGTCTACGCTCGGTACTACTTAGAGTAGTTCAAAGATTATTAATCGCAGAGGAAACGTGTATTTCAAACGTGTATGTTCATCAGGCGATATGGTGGTCAAACGTACTTTGCTAATAGTACATTTTTTTAATGAAAAAAGTAATGAGATGGACATAATGTTTTCGTCTGTCCATGACCATTGTGGCCCCCAAAACATTGAGTAAAAAAAAAGAGCATCGCTGCTTTGGCTCTCGTTTCTTTGAGACATTCGATGGTTAGTCTCAATACAAATATTTTATTAATAAAACCAGTCATTTCATATTTAAAATTAACATTAAAAATGACAAAATTAAAACACATGTGAATAAAATGAAATGTCAATATAATAATATGTCAAATGTACAATTTGTCAGTATAATTAAATGTCAATAAAAAAATTATAAACACTTACTAGTAATTTAATAATCTGTTATTTTTAAATAATCGTCAGTCATAAAACAAGGTCTCTTGAAGCCAAAATCTTAGCTTGTTTCTGAAGCACGCTATGGAAAGTGCATCCCGAATAATAAGTTGTTGACCGAGAACTCCAGAATGTATACCAACTTCTTCAATATCCCTGCAATATCTCTGTAATATTCTTCTAAAAGGAACACATGATGCTAACACTCTACTGCTTAGCGGCAGAATAACTAATACCTACTGCGGTGATCACACATGCCCCGAGCTAGAATCGAGATTGAATACGGTGGTAAACGAGCTCGACAAGTTCCGCCGCGTGTTTCATAACCAAGTTAAGATCTTGGCTACTAGGGACCTTGTTTTATGACATTGACCAATATTCCAAACCAAAAGATATTTAAATTACTAGTAATTATGATTTTTTTGACATTTTATTATATTGACATATTTTATATTTTTCATATTAGTATATTGACTTTTACATCACCTGTAACTTTGGTGTTATCAATAAAAGATTTCTATTTGTATTTGTATTGAACATATTTTTATATTGACATAATTTGTTTTTGACATTTTGTTTTTTAATCATTGACATGTAAACAGTGTTTGAAACTATTTTAATGATATTACGGAATTGACTTGTAACATTGGTGTTATCAATAAAATACTTGTATTTGTATCTACCTAGACTTCCTGATGACTTATTTAGATTCTGACGTTTGTTTTGTTTACAGCCAGCAACTAGAGCGAGTGAACATCAAGTTCGAAGACGACCTCCTGAGTTTTCAAGAGCGTAATGAGTTTCATTACATCGCTGACAAGACTGTGGGGACGCACTTCGACCAAATTTACGTACCCAATCTACCTTTACTGGTTAGTGAATAACATATAAATAATGCTAAAATATTTGCGCCGTGGTGGTGCCGGCGTAAGAATAGTATCCCACCCTCTCTACCCGTGGTTGCCGTAAGAGTCGGCTAAGGGATGTAATCCGGAAGATGGGCAGCAGCGTCTTCCTTGAACAATCACACTTAACTGCGCTCGCCAACCCGCCTGCCAAGCGTGGCGAGTATTGGCAAAACCCTCCCAGGAGGAGGCCTATGTTGAGCAGTGGACGTCCTATGGCTGATGATGTGAATGCTAAAATAACAAGTTTTTTCGACAGATCTCTTTAACATGGGGTCTTGGTACCACCGCAATTCCAGATATTCTGCCGCCAAGCTGTAGTGCGTAAACGTTACCGTGCTCCAATTTGAAGGGTACTGCAGCTAGCGAAATTATAGGGCTGTTGAGACTAACCGTCTAATGTCTCAAAGTAATGCCCTAGACCTTGTTTCGTCACTTAAAGTTCTGTGTATCGCTGCATGGTCATGGACAGGTGTTATTTCTTGCCATCAGGAGAGCGTCTCGTTCGTCTCATTAGGTTAAAATAAATAAATTGCTCCAAATAGGCTTAACCGCGTAGGCTTTATTCGAGTCAGCTATCACGACCCCTGACTTTAATCCTGCACGTTACAACATCATAGTCAATTGCCATCTTCATACTGAAGTTAGGAGGTCAGTTGCCAAAACTTTTTATCCTATCTGCGGATTTTTGACTCAGTCCAGTTCATTCCTTGATGTTGTCTAGCCATTTCCGTTTGAAACTACCTGGGCTTCGCTTCCCCAGGATTCCACTTTCGAGGATCAACCTTAGAAAGATAGGGATCCTCTCTTTATATGTGCCCGGAGAAGCCGGCTTACGGCCTTGCTATTTAGGTTTCGGCTAAAATGAAGCTGGCTAAATTGCCCAGGCAAATTACCGCTGTAATAGTCGTCAAATTATTTCAACGCAATCCTGGTAAGATATAACGTCTGCTCATAAACAAAGCAGCTATACTCAGAACTGCAGAGAAGATCTACCACCAAGTAAGCTTCACTGTTATACACCGCATCCACAAACCACAGTTCGGATAAACCTAGTCAAAGTTTTAGCTAGCCTTTTAGATGGTCTCGTGCTGCCGTAGAACTTCGACGGTATGTGATTCTTTAAACTGTGGAACTGAGGCTACTTAGTTTCACGAAAACATCAGGCTAATATTTCATTATAATCTGAACGAGTGAGATAAGGTATCATTTCCCTTGTAGTGTAGATATTAAGAGATAATCATCTGATTCAAAGGCTGAATATTTTGGGAAAGCTGATAATAATGAATCAGAACTTCATGAAAGACTCTCGTTAGAATAACAATGCGAGGTTACTAGAACTGCGCGAAAGTTCAATCGCAACATAGGAATTGTAGCTATCATTATAGAATATGTAGTAGTGTGTAAACATTACTGTGTTCCGGTTTAAAGTGAAATTACAGGGCTGTTGAGATATTTATATGACATTCAATTTTTTTTCAATTTCAAAATTTCTTTATTAATTATATAAATAGTAACATTGAACATATCTAGTGTACATAACATCCTAGATTAACAAAATTTGAGATAGTGAAGCGTTTTCAAGTTTAAACACAGACTTATACAAACTTATAGCTTTGGAGATTAAATAGTGATACATAGGTAGTTTGAGTATAACAATTTTATGGGACGAATTTTATGTTTCATGTAACCTTTAGTGAAGGAATTACAATTTTTTCTGAGACAATAATAGGTATTTGGTAAAATATTTTTAATAAGTGAAATAAATAATTATATGAGGGTAGGCACATAGGTGATATAACAACAAGCAACAAGTGAGTGAAGCATGCGGTGTGTGACGCGCAAACGCACGCCGTCCGGGCCGCAGCCGCGCACGCCACTCCGCTCCGCATATCACTGGATAATACGGGTGGGATTAGCGCGCACGGCGGCGGCGGCAGAGGCGCACGCCTGCGCGGGCCACTGTTATTATTCTTCGCTGTCGAGAAACCAGTGATGTGGTAATTTATAGCGTTTGTATTTATCGATGTATTTCAAATTGGATTTGCGGGTTTTGCAAATGTTTCTTACTAACGTATTTTTATTCGTGGGATTTTTGTATAAATAAAACTTTTTAGATAATTTAAAGATAAATTCCGTCAAGCTAGGCAGGCCTATATTTAAGTGCAATTTGTTGAGATTAGTGTATAAGGGAGTATTGAATGAATATTTCAGTGCTTTATTTTGAACAACTTGTAGTTTGCTTAAGTTGGAGGGACAGGTGCTGCACCAGACTGGACACGCGTACGTTATACAGGGCCGGACCAAGGTGCAGTAAATGTTTAATTTAGTTTGACTACTCAGGCAAGATCTTCTACTAAGAACTGGACTAAGCGCATTAAGTGCTTTAGTGCCTTTGAGTCGTAATATGTCAGAGTTTTCGGACCAGTTAAGCCTATTGTCCAAAATTATACCTAAATATTTAACAGAACGACTCCATGGGATTTTATACCCATCTATTTGTAACGTCCGGGAGGGCAATGAACGTTTTTTAGAAAAGAGTATAGCTTCTGTTTTGGCAGAGTTAATTTTTAGTTTCCATTTATGGAAGAATGTCAAGAGGAGTTCGATAGATAGCTGAAGTCTGCCAATAATGAGGTCAATATCATCGGAAGAAGTAAATGATGCAGTGTCGTCTGCAAAACAAGCTATGCTAGTGTGCGGTTGATTGGGGATGTCATTAAGAAAATTTAAAAATAGGTGAGGACCCAGTATTGATCCTTGGGGTACTCCAGCAGGCATAGGTTTTAGGGCTGAAGTCGAATCATTTATATGGACTTGAAAAGAACGATTATTGAGGTAAGATTTGACAATTTTAACCACGTTTAATGGAATATTTAACTTCACTAATTTGTGAAGTAAAGCATCGTGCCAAACTGTGTCAAATGCTTTTTCTATATCAAGAAGGAACATTCCGGTTGACCATTTCAGATTCAAGTTATGCGAAACACATTCAGCAACTCTGGCAAGTTGTTGAACTGTAGAATGGCCTGCACGAAAACCAAATTGCTCATCGATTAGTTGTTTGTCTGAAAAGTGTGACAAGCGAATGTATATAATTTTCTCAAATAATTTACCCAGGCATGGTAGTAAGCTAATAGGACGGTATGACGTAGGGTCGGATGTACATTTACCCGGCTTATGTATAGCTATTACTTTGGCCGTTTTCCAAGTTGCAGGGAAATAATTCAACGTCAGACAGGCGTTGAAAATCTTTGTCAAAAGAACGATGCCTTTTTGGGGTAAATTCTTAACGAGTAGGTTGGAAACATTGTCAGGTCCGGGAGCTTTACGAGTTTTCAGTTTATTTATGATCTTTTTCACTTCGGCGGGGCGCGTCAAGTTAATAAAGTAGTTCTCATCAGGCATGTAATTGTCTATGGCTGCCATAGAGCAGGCGACATCTTCTTGCTCATCGCTATTCCAATCATGTGTCAGAAGCATGTTTCCCAAGAAAGCATTCGCGAGAGCATCACACTGCTCTAGTTCAGTAGTTGTCAAGCTGCCATCATCGGTTTTAAGAGCGGGAATCACAGGGGAGGATTTTGAACGAAGCCCTTTAACTATACGCCACAAGTCAGCACTAGGGTTATCTACTTTCTTTAGTTTCATATCCCAATTCTTATCGTGGTAAGTTTTTAGCGCTAAACTAATCTCGGATTGCAGTTTATGAATTTTCTTACATAGCTGCTTTCGGATCAGAAGCATGGGTTCAGCTGCAGCATAACGACGAAGGCGATTTTTTGCTTGTATTAACCTTTTTATCCGGCGTGGTAGGGAAGTGTTCCACGGTTTGAGTGTCGAAGTCGGAATATGCGCGTTTCTGCTGTCAATAATAATATCCTGAAGTTGTAAAATTGCCGAGTCTACTTCTTGTTCAGTTTGGTATGAATGCGTTGATAAGCAAATGCGGTTGTTTAAATTTTGACGGTATTTCACCCAGTTGGCTTTTGAGAAATTAAATGTAGTAACAATTTTACGAGTAGTAGCTACATCAAAGTTGGCAAAGACGGGTAAGTGATTAGAGGATAGGGCTTTCACAGTAGCGATATGGCTTAGATTATGCAGGTTTTTAGCTAATAAAAGATCAGGAGTAGATGGCTTAAATTTAGGGCAGTAGGGAACAAGGGTTGCCTCTTGAGGGCCGTGGATGAAATATTGACTATTCAACATGTGCTCATACAAGCGCTTTCCATGCTCATTCGCAGGCCCTGGAGACCAGTAAGGATGTTTAGCATTTACATCACCCATTACTAATACTGAGTTAACGGCTGCCATGAGCAAATCGAAGTCACCTGGTATGAGCGGTATGTTGGGCGACTGATAAACCGCAAAAATTGTGGTTTGGCTATTGAAGAGTTTAAGAGAGACCCCTACAACTTCAAGATTTATCGTAACTGGACAAGGAATAACGCTGTGGATTAGATCAGATCGGATTAAGATTGCAATACCCTGGCCCGTTCCATTAAGGCGCTTGTCCTTTCGGTAACATGCAAAACCCGCAAAATTAAAGTTAGAACTTATAGATAATTTGGTTTCACAGACAGCTATTACATCGATGCTTAACTCACCTACCACAAGGCTTAATTCCTGTTGTTTGTTGCGTACGCCATCGGCATTCCAATAAAGAACTCGGAGTCCCGTAGAATTATTAGACATAGTGGCCCAAGTGTGTTAAGATGAGAATAACTTTATCCATAAAAGTTTTACATCTGGAAAATTCTAGCTTAAGAGACTTGATGGTATTTAGTATTTCCAACATTTCGGCCGTAGCTAGGTCATGTATTGGCATCTTCTTGACAAGCGTTTCTCTGGACAAGTCCCGTTCAGTTTGGGTTATGTCAGATAATATTTGTACCGGAGTGTGCAGGCTGGCGACTTCATTTGGGGGCCGGCTATCTTGCAAGTTCTTTTGCGGTCCGGAGACATGTAATCGTTGGTTATTGGCGCCTGTAATTTGGGCCCATGTACTTTTCGTATGGTTGGTGCTAGTAGATACTTTTTCTCGCGGTACAAGTTTCTTGATTAACTTTTCTCGCTTGGATTCGATACGTTCAAGATATTTCAGCCTTGCCGGACATTGACTATAGTTCGCTGGGTGATTTTGCTGACAATTACAGCAGACGGCTGGATCCTCTCGGTCCTTCTTCTGGCATTCCCATGTGGGATGAGTAGAAGCACATTTGACGCATCTGGCGGGTCTATTACAATTTTTGGAGGCGTGCCCAAAGCCTTGGCAACGGAAACACTGAGTGCCTGCTTTTTTGTTGGGCTTATATTTTTGAATATCCACCACGCAACTCGAGAGATATCTAATCTGCTTAAACTTGCCCATGTCACTTCCGCTTGGCAACTGAACTAGAAGAGGAGGACATTCAGTGGCATATATTGTCTTGAGTTCGGTAATAGATACGCCCGTGAATCCAATTGAAGCCAATTCAGGAGCTATTGTATCATGAAGAAATTTAGGGAGACCTTTTATTACAGCTTTAGGAAGCTTCTCATCCTTGCGAGAAAATGTATGAAAAACAACATTTTCTTTTAACAGGCCTTCTTTTACTGACTGATGTCCTTTCGATGAGTAGCATTGTACTTTAACTCTGTTCCTGCCTCTGTACTGCAGGTGAAAACCTTTTTCGTACTTTTCAATTACCTCTTTAATATTCTGGTTGCTCCAATCGCCAAGAAGTTCAACTAATATAGGCGGAATTTGGTTGATCTGCATCTTCTTAGTAGCCTTTTTAAATATTTCCGATGCTGCATCATCTACTGGGAGGCCACTAAAGCGGTTATTAGTTCCAATTTCTTTGCCTCTTTTGTTGGAAGCATCTGAGCTACCAGCAAACTTTTTCGGTTTCCGCCAGTGATCTGGCGAAGCAGGTGCTTCATCTCTGGGTCTCTTGGCGGCCAAGTTTGGATTAGAAGATGATCTGGCCAGGTATTTGTCCATGTTATCGACAACATTGATGGTAACTTGTTAATCCCTCACTAGCTGTATTGAACCGGTACGGAAAGAATACGGAGTGACTATTGAGTACGTGCGATCGCGTGGGCAATCAAACGCGGAGTGATGATTTATATGACATTGCCGACGTTATTACCATTCAGATTCTTCCCATCTTCCACGCCATCAAGACATGCAAAGCAAAGACCCCACATCTCACTTTGGTGCTTACGTAGTACTTGAACAGCCCCTCTAGCTGATTCTTGCTGAACCCATGCAAAAGATGCGAGTAATACTCCATGCACGATCGTAATGCTTGAGAGATAACGCATGCCCATGATCATTGCAGCGATACACAGAACTTTGAGTAGCAAAACAAAGTCCAGGGCATCGCTGCTTTGGAGCTCATTACTTTAAGACATTCGATGGTTAGTCTCAACAGCCCTGTAATTTCGCTACAGTACCCTTCAGTTTACATTGTACTGCTTGGCGGCAGAATATATACTGCGATGATACATACTTAGGCGACCCCCTGCAAATATGCAAACAGACAAACTTTCATATTTATAGTATTAAGATTAGTATTTTTGCCGTGGTGGTGCCGGCGTAAGAATTGTACCCCATCCTCTCTACTCGTGGTTGCCGTAAGAGTCGGCTAAGGGACGTAATCCGGAAGATGGGCAGCAGCGTCTTCCTTGAACAATCACACCTAACTGCGCTCGCCAACCCGTCTGCCAAGCGTGGCGGGTATTGGCAAAACTCCCTCAGGAGGAGGCCTATCTCTAGCAGTGGGCGTCCTATGGCTGATGTTGTGTTGTTGTGTATTAAGAGCGTAGTATCTTGGGATTCAAATTAACAGACCGTATAAGGAACACGATACTACGCTACAAAACTAAAATAGCTGATAGCAGCCACAAACCTGGACGACTGAAGTGGGACTGGGCGGACCACGTTTGTCGCAAAGGCTACCACATCTTGGACCCCGAAATTTAAAACCCCAGGGTCGACACAGAATCTTCGCTTAACAGGTGGTCAACCCTAGTGTCAGAGTTAATATAATAAACATACAATTAACAACAATTTAACGCGACATCTGACCCGCGATAGTGATCAGAAAGGAATGCCAATCATGGTCACCCATCCGAAGACTGACCGGATCGTCCGTTACTTAACTCATCATGGTTGTTGTTCCAAAAACTCTGATTGATTCCACGTTCATCGTGCGGACCGCTAAACAGTGGAATGCGCTGCCTGAGCGGGTGTTCCCCGATGGATACAATATGGGTGTCTTCAAGTTGAGAGTGAATCGGTATTTTCTAGGCAAGCGAGGTCCATCTAAGACTGCATCATCACTTAATGTCAATCATTCCAACCTCAAAATTTGTGATTTGTTTGTTGCAGGGAGTCTCCAGCAAAGCAAAGTCTATGAACATTAATAGTTTCTTGCTTTTGTCTCTCAACACCGCTCTCAATTCCATGGCTAACCACCCTGATGCATTTGTAAAGCTTCCTGTACACAGGTAATTATAAATTTTTCACTTCTATATGGTTAACCAGCACGTCACGCAAAGAAGTTTCCTAGATGGTAGATCCTCTTAGCAGTCGTCTAGGTACCACCGCAGTACCAGATATTCCACCGTCAACCAGTAGTTTGTATTACTGTTTCAATTTGAAGGGACATCGCAGGACTGTTGAGACTAACCATCGAAAGTTTCAAGGTAATGAGCGCCGAAACAGTGATGCCCTGGACTTTGTTTTGTTACTCAAAGTTCTTGGTACCTAATCATCAAATATCTCAAAGCAATGAGCGCCAGAGCAGCGATGCCCTGGACTTTGTTTTGTTACTTAAAGTTCTGTGTACCTAATTATAAAATATCTCAAAGTAATGAGCGCCGAAGCAGTGATGTCCTGGACTTTGTTTTGTTACTCAAAGTTCTTGGTACCTAATCATCAAATATCTCAAAGCAATGAGCGCCAGAGCAGCGATGCCCTGGACTTTGTTTTGTTACTTAAAGTTCTGTGTACCTAATTATAAAATATCTCAAAGTAATGAGCGCCGAAGCAGTGATGTCCTGGACTTTGTTTTGTTACTCAAAGTTCTTGGTACCTAATCATCAAATATCTCAAAGCAATGAGCGCCAGAGCAGCGATGCCCTGGACTTTGTTTTGTTACTCAAAGTTCTTGGTACCTAACCATCAAATATCTCAAAGTAATGAGCGCCAAAGCAGCGATGCCCTGGACTTTGTTTCGTTACTCAAAGTTCTGTGTATTGCTGCAATGGTCATGGACAGGCGTTATCTCTACCATCAGGAGAGTGTGTTGATCGATTCATTACTTTTACATAAAAAAAAACTAAAAACATTTTTTATGGGCATTCATGTGGCAAAGTGACAGAGATGCTTCCGCTTTTATAATATTAGTTAGAATGTTTACTTATTTTCAGATTCCTGTGGGGCTATGACGATACTATAATCGACATAGCTAAAACATTCTTAACCTTCCAAGGAGGTCCCAAGTTTGACAAATTCGGTCTACTAGCAACTGTAAGTATTTTTAACCCCTATCGTAAAAACAGGGATGATATGGGTTAACATGTGTTTTGTGTCTGTGGCGTTATAATTTCAAAACGATTAAATTTTGTTTGAATTTTTTTTTAAACTCATCTGTAATTTTTTGTCAGGCTAGTTTTTTGACCACAGTTCTCTTTAATGTTGATGATGATGGTAAACGCTGACTCCATTGTTCAATCTAAACTACAAAGCCTAGAACACCGTCGCATAGTTGTTAGTAGTAATAAGAAAATAAAATTAAACCCACTCGCGGAGACGTGCTAAGGCCGCGCGCGCTTTGTTCTCTGCTTTGTCTCCTTGAAGAAGGCCACCGGATGTGGCCGAAACTATAGTCTATGTATCTGATATAATTGAACGTGAGTAATCCCGCATAAGTAAAGAAGGCGTTGGAGTGTATTGAGAAGCGTGCCAAGAGGCACATCCGCTATGTCTCCATTGTTCAAGTTAAATTGTAAAGCCCAGAACATCGTCGCAAAGTTGCCCCCTTTGTTGAGTTGTGAATCCCCGAAATACAGTGCCGGATTAAACCAAATGGAGGCCCTAGGCCATTCAAATTTTGGGGCCCCCTTTTTTTTATTAATCGTAAAATTAATTGTAAAAGTAATCTTCATTTATGCATTTATAGAATTTAAACAGCTTATTCATATCATTTAAAGGTTGTAATACCAATAAAACAATCAAAATAGTTTTTTCTGATAAAATATAAATATTTTGCATTTAAAAATACATATTAAATTGATAAATAAATTCATTGAAAATATTTTTTTTCTCTAAATTAAAAAAAAAAGAAATAAATTGTATTGTAATTAAAAATTGCATCTAAAAAAAACATCAGATTTTCCCCTGTTCGGGGGCCCTAGGCTATGGCCTAGTCCGGCCTAATGGGTAATCCAGCACTGCCGAAATATATCCGGTAGAAGCCGGTGACCTTATGCTAAGTTACAAAGTTGTGTTTTTGATTGCAGAAAAACGGAACCGTAGCCGAGCGTTTTACAATTAACACCGGCGAACATCACATGGAAAAAATGAATCTAATACAGAAGGTGGACGGACAGTCCCATCTCAGCTACTGGAACGACGTTGAATGCAACAGGTCTGAATGACTATGAATGAATATGAATATGAATATTAATATAGATATTAACTCTATCTCATAACTCTTGATTTGTACAAACGACTAATTATAAAATTATAAATGTGAAAGTTTGGATGGATGATGGTTTGGAAGTTTGGTGAAAGTTTTTGGCGGTAGATTTTCAACTTGAGGGTGGTAGCTAGCCAGCCAAGTACTAGAAAGTACCCTACCACCACGCTATGGTTTCCTCACGATGTTTTCCTTCACCGACAGCTCAAGCTCATTGTTGGGGTTTGAACCCACGCCCTTTGGCATGCGAACCGACCACGCCAACCACTGCCAACGCTGCTATCATCGCTATAAAAAAAAAAAACATATATAAAATAATATCTCCATTGTTCGAACCGTTAAAGAATGGAATATGCCGCCCTAGTGGGTGTTCCCTGATAGATGCAATCTGGGTGCCTTCAAGTCGCGAGTGAATCGGTTTCTTCTAGGCGAGCGTGCTCCACCGTAGACCGCATCTTCGCTTTACATCAGGCGCGATCGACCAAAAACTTTTTCCAAGATAGCGCTTGAAGCTCCACCTGGCACTGCATTTTGTGATTTTATGCTCAGAAAGTGACCTTAACAAAAAAAAAACGGCTATGTTTACTGCCATTAGCAGGGCAGTCAATTATCAATGAGTAACTAGTGACATTGTTTTGTTGAATAGGGTTAAAGCAAATAAAATATGCCGACATCTCTTTTAAACGATAATGTGAGTCGTATCTCGAACTATATACATATTTATTTTGTGACGTGTTATCTGGGGTCAGCAGTTTATCTGCGGCAGATGTATGAATATCGCCCTCTTTATCTCGGATATTGTGTAAAAAGTTGTTACGATTGGTTTTTTTTCCCAGAACATAGACAAAATAATGTGATAATAATTATTATGCAATTTGGGCCAGAAATGACAAATATTGTTTTTTTTTTTTATGAACTTTGTATATTTCGTAGTAGCAATAAAATCTTTATATCAGATCACAGATCTATAGTTTTTTTATCTTTGATAAGCTAGTTGATTGACCACTGCTCACTTGTTGTTAAGCGCTCGAAGATGTTAAAGTTCATCTAGTCTCTCAAGTGAGGCTGCTGGAACACACTGCTTGGCGGCAGATTTTCAACTTAAGGGTGGTAGCTAGCCAGCCGAGTACTAGAAAGTACCTTACCACCATGCTATCCTTCGACGGAAACTCAAGCTCATTGTTGGGGTTTGAAGCAACGCCCTTCGACCTGTGAACCGACTTCACTAAACCATAGCATGGTGGCAGGGTACTTTCTAGTACTCGACTGGCTAGCTACCACTCAAGCAGAAAATCTGCCGCCAAGCACCTAATAGTGTGTTTCGGAAACTTCACTTCAGAGCCAGTTCCATTCCAGACCAGGCGTATTTACCATTTTCTACCATACAGTCACTTAACAGTTGAGCTGTGGTCAAACACCTAGCCTGTCAGCCATAAAAAAAAGCGGCAGATTTTCAACTTGAGGGTGGTAGAAAATACCCTACCATTCTAAAATTTTCTATTTTTATTTTCAAAAAGATGAGCATATATAGACACACTTATGCACTCACACTGACACACAGACACACACACACACTCGCTCTCTTACACACACACACACTCGCTCTCTTACACACACACATACCCAACACACACACATTTACAACACACTCGCACGCACAATCTATGAACTGCTTGCAGATTCTTTTTAGATTTATATATTTTTTATTTAACATTGGCAACACTTTGGCAACATCATATAAATTCAAAATTAGTTAACTCGCTGCTCAATATTGTTTTATTAGACATATGTATCTTGTTTTAGGAGAAGCCACTGGCTCCTGACACACAGTCTTTGACTAGTTCGGGAGCCTATGATACTAAATCTGTACTTTTATGTCGAATAAAAATTTCAACCATAAAACATTCGACTCGCATTTGATTTATTTTTGTTACATTTCCAGGATAGACGGTTCGTCGGATGGTTCTATTTTCCCCGTATCGATGCTGGATAAGAAGCAGACCCTGTACGTGTTCTACCCAAACCTCTGCAGGCGACTACCTTTCATTTATGAAAAAGAAGTTAAGGTAAGAATCTAGTTTGCAAAGCAATGGCGATGTTTTGACCAAAACAAAACGAATCCGAGCATTCATTGTTCATAATAAGTGCATTTTTGAAGTGTAAAATGAGCGCCGGCTCTCATTACGCTTCAGTCGTTCTCTTACCGTTGAAAGCGCAACATGTTTATTGCACCAAACATTCATAATCAGCTTTCGAGTGCTTTTTAAAAGCGTAAAAATCTGACAAAAAATAAAAGTGTAGTCACATTTCACGCGTAAATACATTTTTATCATTCATCATTATTAGCCTTATGACGTCCACTGCTGGACATAGGCCTCCTCCTGGGGGGGTTTTGCCAATACTCGCCACGCTTGGCAGGCGGGTTGGCGAGCGCAGTTAGGTGTGATTGTTCAAGGAAGACGCTGCTGCCCATCTTCGGTTTACATCCCTTAGCCGACTCTTACGGCAACCACGGGTAGAGAGGGTGGGGTACTATTCTTACGCCGGCACTACCACGGCAATCATATCTTCATTCTAATTATTCTAGTTTCCCTAATTATGTAAATTTATTCCAATATATATATATCAAAAAGAAAATAAAAATCAACATCAGCAGCGAAGTACAAAACGTCTGATCCGACTAACAGCAATATCAAATCAGCATTGTGACAAATAATGCAATTTCACTCCGGCCTTGAAAATATTCAAGGATCGTGACTGTCTTATGGAGACAGTAAAGGCATCACCATAGAAAGAAGTAAAGTGTTTCGACGTCTAAAGATAAAGGTAGGCTGTTTTAAAGGACGAGGCTGAGAAGAGTCTTGAAAGATTTTAAAGAAGTGAGAGGATGTGAGCATTATACGAAAGCGAATAGGGAGCTACTTGAGCTTAGTGCGAAATTGGGAAACATGGTCGTAAACCATATACAGAAATTTTGAAGGCGCTCAAGTTTGATAAACCAAATGAGGACCAATTGGTCCTCAGTGAGGTCTAAAAACGAAAGGGGTAGATTTAGAAAGGTTCTGACTCCCAATCACTGTCTCCCTGTGTAAATACAGACGCCCAATACTAGAACGAAGTTTTGTGTGCCAGAGTATTCAACGCAAGGATAGGAGCCGATCTCAGTGTACGAATTTGGATGGAATTCCGAAACATGAATCGTTCCTTGTAATACTGTTTGTTTCCGATAGCATGGCGAGGTAGGGTTAAATAGAGTTTATACTAGTTTATGCGTCATTTCAGATATACGATGGTATAGTATTGTACCGTTACCGCATGCCTCGGAACGTTTTTGATCATCCGAGCGAGAACCCAAGCAACCAATGTTACTGCGAAATGGATGACGCCGTCTGTCCGCCTCGAGGGGTGATCAACGTCACCGCTTGTACTATGGGTGAGTTCATTACCACCATCATCAGCGTCATCATCGCCACCGTCATCACCATCATCATTATCACTACCGTCGCCGTCATAATTATCATCACTATCATCATTATCATCGTTATAATCATAATTTTGATTTGTTTCTGGTTGTTTTTTCTGCTTTGTGTTGCATAACTTTCTTTTTTAATTTGAATTGTTGAATGATAGAAAAATTGGCTCACGTGCGTTGTGTGATGCCGATGGGTGCCCCTGCGCGCTTGCTGGGGTCTCCCGTGCGTCTCCATTTTCAGTAACGCGAATATCTAAAAAACTTTCGTGATGAATTGAACCGGTTATTCTGAATTTATGATTATTCTTATTATGAGATGATGTGAACAGTTTTTGGAAGATGGCGGAACTGATTTGTTAAAGTTGGCGAGAATGGGATTGGACGAGCGGTCTTAGCTTCGCTCTCTGAGAGGTTGGGAAGGAAGTGGGAAAATTTAATCAGTCTATAATGCTTGAGCAACAAGTAAACGATGTTTTGTAGCGATGATAGCTCAGTGGTTAGCGCGGTCGATTCGCATGCCGAAGGTCGTGGGTTCAAACCCCAACAATGAGCTTGAGCTGCCGGTGAAGGAAAACATCGTGAGGAAACCATAGCGTGGTGGTAGGGTACTTTCTAGTACTTGGCTGGCTAGCTACCACCCTCAAGTTTAAAATCTGCCACCAAGCATCTAACGGCAGCCTCACTAGGTAAGCGTGTTCCATCCTAGGCCACATCGTTGCTTAACATCAGGCAGGATGTGGTCAAACGCGAACCTATTCAGTATAAAAAAAAAAAAAAACTTGAGAGCCAGTTCCATTTCAGGCTAGGTGTGCTTTACCACCTTCGACCACACCGTCACTTAACATCAGGTGAGTTGTTGTCAAACACCTAGCCTGTCAGCCATAAAAAAAACAAACGTCTAAATAGATCGTGACGAAAAATTAACAACTTATATATTTCTATAGGAGCGCCGGCTATGGCTTCGTTCCCCCACTTCTACCTGGGGGACCCGAAACTGCGGAATGACGTGCTGGGCCTGAATCCCGATCCCAGAATACACGACACTCACGTCGACATTCACCCAAAACTGGGCATCGCTCTACAAGGAAGATCTACGTGAGTATCTACATGCTATCATCATCATCTCAGCCGTAAGACGTCCACTGCTGGACATAAGCCTCCCCCATTGACTTCCATAAAGACCGGTTGGAAGCGGCTCGCATCCAGCGCGTTCCTGCGGTCTTTATGAGGTCGTCTGTCCACCTTGTGGGTGGACGTCCTACGCTGCGCTTGCCTTCTATATGCTATACATGCTTACTATAGAGTGATACATGCTTGAAATAAATCCAATTTGAATTTACATTCTAACCATTTACAAACATAGCAATAAAACAGGATAATAACAAAAAATCGCAGGAAAAACAGCAGATAGAGTTTTTACATCAAACGCAATGAAGTCACTCGGCTGGCTATGTGTGCGTGATACCGCATACAGCTATCGCGCGCTGTTCATACAGGAACTCGTGCATGTGTGAGAGTTACGATGTCAGCCGTCAGTGTTTAGGTTTTGTGTTCCAACTTGTAAATAGTTGATATTTGTCGTATAATGAAACCTGTGAAAAGATATTCCATAGTAGCTTTTTGTTTTTGTGAATCGTTTTTGCTTTTGTTGAACACACAGTATGGCATAACTATAGTGAACTAAGATAAAAGTAACTTGCGACTTACTCGTCGCTAAGCTGCGTACTGAACGTGTGATCATATTACATATAATTGCTTGCATATCATTTAGTATTACCGAACTTAGTCATTTTCATGTTCGTTGCGCGGCGTCTGGACCTTATTTTGTAAGAAAACCTATATTCAAATCTAGATGAGGAGAGAAATGTGGCCAACGTGGTGGCAACATTTCTCTCCTCGTCTTGATTTGTTGATAGCTCAGTGGCTAGCGCGGACGGTTAACACGCCGAAAGGCATGGGTTCAAACCCCAGAACATCGTGAGGAAACCATAGCATGGTAGTAGGGTATTTTCTAGAACACGGCTGGCTAGCTACCAGCAAGTTGAAAATCTGCCGCCAAGAACTTTTTTTTTATGGCTGACAGGCTAGGTGTTTGCCCACAGCTCACCTGATGTTAAGTGACGGTGTGATCTAAGATGGTAAACACACTGGAATGGAACTGGCTCGAAAGTGAGACTGCCGCAACACACCGTTAGATGCTTGGCGCAGATTTTCAATTTAAGGGTGGTAGCTAGCCAGCCGAGTACTAGAAAGTACGCTACCACCACGCTATGGTTTCCTCACGATGTTTTCCTTCACCGGCAGCTCAAGCTCATTGTTGGGGTTTGAAACCACGCCCTTCGGCATGCGAAACGACCGCGCTAGCCACTGAGCTATCATCGCTACAAAACTTAACGGTCCACACTTTGACTACACAGTCACTTAAACATCAGGTGCACTGTGATTAAACACCTAGCTTGTTAACAATAAAAAAAACATCTCAAATTAAAACGAATATAACTACAATCAATACACAAGTGAGAGGCTGTAACCGTAGGTAAATTAGCCTACAATCGTCTCTGTAGATAGGTAAGTGGGTTATTGCAACAGTGTGCAGTGCATCAAGAAGGCCAGTGTTCATTGGGTGAACGTGTTGGGGTTTTTCCGCAGCATTGACCCCTGGAAACAACGCCGAGATTTTAGTCACAATAATCGTATATTATCGTACAAGGAACACTTGAACTTTACGGACAATCTGCCTCCATTGATTCAAAATCAAATCAAAATCAAAAAGTCATTTATTTAGTTTAGGTCCTGGTAAGGCACTTTTGAACGTTAAGTTACATGTTTGAATCTACCACCGGCTCGTAATTACACTTCAACTGAGAAGACTCCGGCAAGAAACTCAGCAAGGCATTTTTTTTGTGGATCTTTCTTTATTTAATTGTTCTAAAATGTACGGGATTGACATAAGCTGTGACATATCAACATCTTATGTCAATTCCGTAAATTTTTTACGTTTCTATTAGCGTTGTCGCTAATTGAATGTTACTTTGTCTACGCCCTCAAACGACTGATAGAATACATAATGTACCAGTGTTGCCAGTTTTTTTTTTGCCAAGTCGTGATTTTGGAACTTTTTGAGTGAAAAAAGCGGGATTCTTTCGTCGATAGCTGGCCATAGTAAAAGAACGTATATAATCAGAAGTTTTTAAATATTTATCTTTTTATTTGAGTTCAAATTACATTTACGTGGCAATAGATAGCAAAAATAGCCTTAGAAAATGTATTTTAATAAAAATATGGACGTCTGGCAACGCTGATATGTACCTACTTGTTACTTTTTATTGCGAAACCTTTTAACGCATTAAAAAAAATATGTAAATGTAACGAGACATACCTAATCTTTTTTTGATTGTAACGCTTGTCTATTACCATTGCGTCGATACCCAGAACTTTGAGTAACAAAACAAAGTCCAGGGTGTCGCTGCTTTGGCGCTCATCACTTTGAGACATTAGATGGTTAGTCTCAACAGCCCTGTAACGTCGATGTAAAAACCAATCGATAAATTGATATAATAAATTTGTTTTTGTCAACAGGTTGCAAATTAATATGCAAGTTAGAAAAGCTGACTTCATTTCTTCCATGAGCTTTTTACCTGAAGGATTAATTCTACCAATAGCTTGGATTGAAATGGTAAGCTTTACTTATAGCTTTAACTTGCAGATTTGCTTGCGTGGCCAATTCAGACGGAGCATTTTAAGTAAATTAGAAAACTATGTTGTGTGTCCTTTGATCAGACGTACAGACATAAGCTTTGTACCGTTCCGGTAGTAAAATATCAACTCGAACATTATGCGTATTCATTGATTTTAATGCGGGTACCACAGCTTCTAAGGCGGTAGCGAAATGCACCTGACAGCAGCTGTCATGCATCACGTACTCGTCAAATGGGAGCGCCAGATCGTCTTGAGTGATAGACGGAAACGGTTGTCATTATCGTCGTCAGTGCTTCTTTATAGCATCCACGCACCGGTGCAAGTTCAAGGACACACAAACGGAGAAGACATAATCGGAGGTCTGGATCAATCACAAGTATGCATGTATATTTGCTCCCGCTTCATTTCTGGACCTCGTATGGGATCGATGAATACGTATTGTCCCAGAGTGTGATACAGCCACGAAGGTCGTGCAACGTCACAAACTTACTTAATGAAGTTAAGCTATGATTAGTCCCGGAGGCCTTTCATCTAAACCGTCGCATAGAGACCACGGGCATGTGAATGTCAGTGTGATGTCTGTCTGACGCTCTTGTTACGGAGTTTGGCACCATGTGTGCGGTGTTCCGACATATTGTCATCGTGGCAAGAAGCCTGGGTTCCGAGGTGGTCTCCAAAGCAGTGCCGGATTAAGCCAAATGGAGGCCCTAGCCCATTAAAATTTTGGGGCCCCCTGTTTTTTAATAATTGTAAAATTAATCTTCATTTATGCATTTATAGAATTTAAACAGCTTATTCATATCATTCTTTCTCATGGCTATAGTGATTTAACTCTCCTTGTCTACTTTAGCGTGACGTCAATGTGTACAAATCTAGTAGTGTTTCATCTGAGTCGATTATTCATTAATTGAAAAAACGTTTTTTTTTTTTTTATCATGTAAACCAACCAAATTTGTTTTGTAAAACGACCAAGCACCAAATGGTAGTGTGACGTTAAAACACTGGATCGTTTTTGTTTACAAATTCGTTGAATTATTTTTTTCTCGGATGAAAAAAAATAAAAAAATAATAATAATTGAAATTAAAAATTGCATCTAAAAAAAAAACATATCAGATTTTCGTGGGGGCCCCTGTTCGTCCCTAGGTCATGGCCTAGTCCGGCTTAATGGGTAATCTAGCACTGCTCCTAAGGGACAAACGCTGTCGAGGCCGCGGAAGAGGGTGAAAACAAAGTACTTGAAGCGCTAGGCTCTGAGTAAGTATCTTCCCCACTAGCGTTGGTTCACGCAGGTTTAGCGCGCGGCGCGTGCAGGGACGTCGACACCGCATCGACGAACAAATCTTACATCGATCTATTTTGTTCGTCGCTTTGCTAACATCAAATCTATAAGACACACGTAAATTAACCTAACACCTACCTACACAATAGAAAACAATGACATTTACGTGCTAACCCCGCCTGCTCGGCCGGCACTCGCGTAGTGATCGCCGGCAAGCGTCCCCCGCCCCCGCCGCGCCGCCTCTTCCCACTTGTGTCGCCTATTTATCGCGAAGATGTTCGACTTATAGATATTTTACTTACTTTAGCGAAAGCGTCGAAGTGGAACACTCCAGGGTTTTAATGGGTAAATCAGTAATATTTATTGGCGATAAATAACAATAATGATACAGGCAAGTCACTTGTATGAAAAAAAAATCATACAATTACACTTTAATGAATGAAGCTATATAAGTAATTACTAAGTTAACCTCAATGAACATATTTCTATTTACAGTGCAGGCTCCGTTTATCCGTGGCACATAAATGTGGATTCCGAGAACCTCATTGACATATTCATTTAATTTGTTGTTTTTTTTTTTGACAGGCTAGGTTTTTGACCACAGCTCACCTGATGTTAAGTGACGGTGCGGTCGAAGATGGTAAAGCACACCTAGCCTGGAATGGAACTGGCTCTCGAGTGAGGCTGACGGAACACACTGTTAGATGCTTGGCGGCGGTTTTTTAACTTGAGGGTGGTAGCTAGCCAGCCGAGTACTAGAAAGTACCCCACCACCTTCCTCACGATGTTTTCCTTCACCGGCAGCTCAAGCTCATTGTTGGGGTTTGACACGTCAGTGAATCAGTCTGTCAGTTTATTCTTTTATAGATATAGAAGAAGAATAATAAAATAATGTTTTCCGCAGGAAGTAGAAGAACTACCGGAAAGTTTACAAACTCTTATATATCACGGTACGTACTCGACGGCGGCTCTGGAGCTGGCCCTGACCGTGTTGTGCGTGGTAGCACTTATTGTGTCCAGCATCTGTCTCATGCTGATGATGCTGCAACGCCGAAGGAGGCCCTGCGCTACTATTAAGAAGGTCGCTGTCGAAGTCAGGGAGGGAAGGTGTGAAATTCAAGAAAAATAATATAGTACCGACATTCTCTTTAAAATCTTCAGCAGGAAGTCTTCTAGGTACCACCACAGATATTCTGCTGCCAAGCAGTAGTGTGTAAACATTACTGTATGAAGGGTACTGCAGCGAAATTACAGGGCTGTTGAGACTAACCATCGAAAGTCTCAAAGTAATGAGCGCCAAAGCAGCGATGCCCTGGACTTTGTTTTGTTACTCAAAGTTCTTTGTATCGCTGCAATAGGAACAAGCGTTATCTCTTACCATCAGGAGAGCGTTATGTTCATTACTTTTACATAAAAAAAGTTAGATAAAATGCTCGCTTAATTTGTGTTTTCTTTGTTTTAATTTAGATAAGGTTGTGTTTATTATGTGTCTGCTACCATATTTTAAAACTTAACAGTTATGTTTGAATGTGGTTTTTTGTAAAACTGATTTGTGATAATTATGTTACAATCTTTATCCAAAATGTATATTGCAAGGCTTTGTTTTGTCTTAAACCTTGCCAAAGACCATACCAAAGTTAAAGTTATGTAGTATTTACGTGAATACCTACGTCTTTAAATTTGCTTCCATAGCGGAAGGTAATTCAGAAAACAGATAGTAAACTTTATTCTATGAAACTAATTTGAATATTTTCGCTTTCTATGCGGTAGTTGATTTTAAATACGTTTTCAATTTTTTTATAACGATGACGTGATAAATTAGGCTGAATATATAATATATACCCTTGCCAAGTAAAACAAAAAATATACATAGCTATTTTGACACATTTGATTGACTTTTGCAATTGACTTGAAGTAAACAAATCCTATATAGAGTTTTGACGGGAACGCGGAAAGAGTCGTGTTGCCCCATTGTATTTGTTTCCAAAACTAGTGTTTTTTCGAGTGTTTATGTATAAAAATAGTGGTGTTTTATTCATAAAGTGCCAAATTATAAGCGCGAGTGTGGCAAAGTGATATAATGTGGTGAAACATGATTTTTCGTGTTGCTTCCAAAACTCCATCGAAGCTCATAGTAAAGTTGCCACTACTTTACTAAGGCTTTGACTGACACGGATTGGACTTGACCAAGACTGGACTTTGACTATAAAGATAAAGAAACTGAAAACTGAAGACTGTACACAAAATACAGAATCATTGAAACTGGCAGAATGCACAGAGTGTGATGCCAAGAAGGAAGAAAGAAAAAGAAAAATCCTATATAGCTGAATAAAACAAGTTGTAATGAATCTCTTTAAAAAAATAATGTAAGGCTAATATTAAGTTGATAGGTAAGTCAATTTATAAGAGCAGAGATTTTAATAGTTGTATATTTTATGTAAAAAAAATCCTTTTTAATGTTAAGTTATAAACTTAAGTGATTTTATATGGGTAAAATTGTTTTTGTGAATGCGATAAATTCATATAAGTATATGCTACTTAGTTTTTATTTTTAAAATAAACCATTTTATATTGATTCGCTGTTAAATATACATACGCAATTTAATTTAATTATAAAACTAGCGACCCGCCCCGTCTTCGCACGGGTGCAATGTAGATAGTAATGTGGTGCATATCAATGTATTATACATATAAACCTTCCTCTTGAATCACTCTGTCTATTGATGGAAACCGCATTAAAATCCGTTGCGTAGTTTAAAAGATCTAAGCGTACAGACGGCGGGAAGCGACATTATTTTATACTATGTAGAGATAGTACCTACACTTATTATATTTATTAGATGGAAGATTTTAGCAGGAGGTCGTTGGGTACTATTGTCAAGCAGTAGTGTGTAAACATTAGTAATTATTGAGACAAACCTTCGAAAGTCTCAAAGGACTTTGTTTCGTTACTCAAATCTCTGTATATCGCTGCAATGGCCATGGACATACGTTATAGGTATCTTACCATTAGATGAACGTCTCGTTCGTCTCATTTATATAAAAAACAATTATTAATACTTATTTTTTTGTACAGGACTGTGTCGAGTAGACTAAGACTGATTGTGATGTTGATGATGACAATTTATATTCAACAGACTTCTTAGAGAGCTTATATTAAACTACTTAGTTTATACTTAATATATAATTTACACAAAAAGTCTTGTATGAAAATTTACGAACGTTGTCAAGTTTTCGTTCCAATAATTCAGCGCCTCTGGCGTGTGGAAACTACAACTATCTTAAAGTGACAGTCAGAAAGTTTTGACGGCATCACGGAAATGTCATTTCGCCGCATTATATTATGTTCCAAAACTAGTGTTTTTTCCAGTGTTTATGTATAAAAATAGTGGTGTTTTATACATAAAACAGCCGAATTATAAGCGCAAGTGTTTAATTTTTCATGTTGCTTTCAAAACTCCTTAAAAGCTTCTAGTCAAGTCATCACTATACGTATATTAAGGCATTATTAGACTTGATCTTGACTTACTTTGTGTTATTTAAACTTATTTTACTAGATTTATGTCTTGATCAAGTCCAGTGGGTCCCAGTCAAATCAAGTCATGCCTTAGTAAAGTAGTGGCGACTTTACTATAAGCTTCTGGATGGAATTTTGGAAGCAACACGAAAAGTCATGTTTAACCACATTATATCATTCTCCCACACTCGCGCTTGTAATTCGGCACTTTATTAATAAAACATCACTATTTTTATGCATAAAAACTCGAAAAAACACTGGTTTTAGAAAAAAATACAATGGGGCGACACGACGCTCACCGCGTTCCCGCCAAAACTCTTCCTTTCCCTTTCGGCTTTGCAAGCGTTTACGATTTTCTAAGATAGGCCGCACACCAGCGACACATGCTACACGCATCGTGCATTTACGTCGCTACAATTCAGCTTGATACAAATGTATTGTATACGCGCACATCAGAAGCACAATAATCGCGTGGCATCGCTTTGAAAATGTCGACATCGTCTGGCAACGACGATTCGGACTGGTGTCATGGCAAAATGTTGATACAGTATAGCACGAGATATATAATATCTTTCCCTTTCGGGGATCTTTGGATTTGCACGAGAAGCATTTACGATCTTTTATAGCTTTCTTCTTTCTTCTGTATGTATTAGAATTATGTATTTACTAAAAAAAAAGTATTTATGTATTCTATCAGTTATGTAAGTTCCATCACACAAGCTCTGCTTAGTTTGGGGTCAGATGGCGCTGTGTGTAATGTCCTACGATATTTTATATTTAAATGTGTCTGGTGTGCGTGTTCGCACACAGATATACGGAGCGTTAATATAATAATAATAATAAATCATTTTATTTCGGACGTCGAGATCCATAGAAAGTCAAGACATAAACATAAAATAAAAATTAGACAGCAATTTTTTTTACAATAACTTAATTAACTGTTAGCTGGCAATAGCCAACCAACGTCGATACGTCGTGCTCAGCAGCAGTCTGTCAGCAAAACGCTACTAAACTAAACGCTACATGAACGACGCTATTCTTTTGCGCTGAATTGCATTGAATGTATCAACACGCGCTTCATATAGCATTCCAGATGCACTACAGCAACGTTTCAGACCCATCAGTTGCCTAAATATGTTGTTGTAGGCCACTCTGATAGAATTATGGGCTTTCAAGGTATAGTCTGTCCAGAGTTGACATGTGTTAAAAGTGTCGCGTTTCAAATGTGGCGTCACAATTATTGTTACAAGTAGATATATGCCTGGTGTGCGGCCTGTCTAAGTTGTTCGTTTCTTCGGGTTGTTGTGTTTCATTTTCAGTGTTTTTTGCTACATATTATAGATTTGTTTGGAGTAAAGTTATGGAAATGTAAAATATGACGCAAAAATGTTTTAGAAGAAAATAGGAGTGATCTAATAAGCTTTCGTAAGTAAATAAATATACTATAAAAAGGAGTAAGCTGAGATTATCTATTGTAATAAAAATTAAAAAAAAAAATAGTAATAGGCTTACTTTTGATCGCCATCTCAACTGATGTTAAGTGATGATACTGTTTCACTCTTGACTTGAAGACACCCAGATTATATCCGACGGGGAACACCCACTCGGGCAGCGCGTTCCACTGTCTAGCAGTCCGCACAATGAACGTGGAATCAAATCGTTTCGTTCGAGTTTTTGGAACGTTGACCATGAAACGATGTCGCTTTTTTGAGCTTCTGGCTGTCCGATAGAGAAATGGGCATGGAGGAAACAGAACATGTATGTTTTATATGGAAGTTTCTTTTCGCAAATTGTTAGGCTTAGTTTGATTAATGTTACATACAATAACAAGTCTAACAGAAAAAATAACTTTAAGGGAACTGTAGTTTGGTATTGAAATAGAATGAAAAGTATCTTGTATGTACTGCCTTGCCACTTGATTAGTTCCTAATTTTTTTATTTAGTACCCGGATGACCGAGCTTTGCTCGGTTTTTCATTGCCCGAAAACACGGATAAAACGACGTTTTCTAAAATCAAAAAATCAAATACAAAAGTCATTTATTCAGTGTAGGCCCTGGTAAGGCACTTATGAACGTTAAGTTCCACCGGCTCGTAATTACACTTCAACTGAGAAGACTCCGGCAAGATACTAAAATGAAACCTAGCTAGATTGATTTATCGCCCCTGAAACCCCCTGCATGCTAAATTTCATGAAAATCATTAGAGCCGTTTCTGAGATTCAGAATATATATATATATAAATATATACACATATACATGAATAAAAAAGATATAAATACACAACTACAAAAAGTGAGTTGTTAAATAAGTTATTTTACTTTTTCGTTTGACCAAAAAACCTCTCTAATTACAGATTTGGTTTTAATTTATGATGTTTATTTTGTAAATAAAAGATTAATCTAGATTATTTTGTGTTTTAATTGTGTTTCTGTATTGACCGTCTTATTAATAAATGAACGACAAGATGACATTAATGTTTGAAATTAGGTAGGCGTGGTCCAGGGGCGGACCAAGAGTTTGTGGGGCCCTGAGCTGATACTATCACGGATCGGCAAACATAGTGTAGGACACCCTGAGACTAGATGGAGTGACGATATACGTGAGACAGCTGGTACCTAGTGGCTGAAAAGGAAGCGCTGATGATCGGGCTGAGTGGCGTGTCCTGGGAGAGACTTAAGTCCAGCAGTGGTCTATGTAAGGTTGTTGATGATATACTCTTGCTTGTACGTAACCCGTCATTTTATTAATAAAAACATTATTTTTATACATGAACCACAACAAAAAACACGAGTTTAGAGAAATATTAAAATCTGGTGAAATGCAATACGCAATAAGGCCGCTAGCTATACCAATGTTAACATAAGCATGGGAGAGAATAGTAAGAACTTTTCTTACTTAATGTTACTGACAAGGACGGAAGGGTTAATGATTACTTAACTTCTGCTTACGTAATACTAGAATGGCTTCTTAATGTTTTAATGAATTTCAGATTTCTGGTATGATATACCTACTCTCGAAAAACAGTATGATCAAAATATACTTATTAATACTGATAATATTTACTTGGTGGTAGATTTCCTTAGCAGGAGGTCGTCTAGGTAGTTACCACCGCAGTACCAGATATTCTGCCGCCAAGCAGTAGTGTGTACCATCACTGTGTTCCGGTTTGAAGGGTACTGCAGCTAGCGAAATTACAAGGCTATTGAGACTTACAATCTAGTCTCAAAGTAATGAGCGCCAAGGCAGCGTTGCCCTGGACTTTGTTTTATTACTCAAAGTTCTGTGTATCGCTGCAATGGTCATGGACAGGCGTCATCTCTTACCATCAGGAGAGCGTCTCGTTCGTCTCATTAATGTTACATAAAAATATGTATATATATATATATATATAACGCCATAGTAAATCAAACACTTGTAGCCATAAATACATTACATTTATTTCGTCACAATCATGTCACAATGAGTATATTAACTATATGGATTACTTACACTATCATATTAACAGGTCACTGAAGCATAGTACTGGGCTATATTATACATATTATATATATTTGGATTATACTTAGATTATACTTATCATTACTATACTCGTAGACACAGCTGCTTCATACATCAAAGTTCAACTAAAGTTCAAAGTTGTCCGCATAGTAAAAATTGTTCAAAACAATGTGAACAGTACCTTTCGGCTTGATATACTCCAAGCTAACCAGGGGCGGAATGTGAATTTGTGGGGCCCTTGGCTAATACTATTTAGGGGCTCTTGGCTAATACTTTTACTATTTTCCCCTAATTATTCAATTAATTGTCATTTTGTCAAGTTTGTTTCTATAGAGATGTAGGTATACGGTATATGAAATAAGTTGAAGAGTTAAAAAAATTATAACCCGACTGCGATTAAAATAGCTGTAAATTAAAGGAAAAAAAAACATTTTAAACAAATTTGTTATTCCTAATTAAATTAAACATATAGATTATATATATATATATATATTTGTAATCTTCTTTTAATTGCCTTTATTTAGATACCCTATTTCATAGGTTTGGGTGATTTTTTAAAATTAAACGTATTACCATTTCGCGCTAAAAATCTACCATCTTGATTTTTTTAAACTATCTAAGGACACTTGGCTATTGAGACGAATCTAACGATACCTTACATACATGCAAGATACGCGCGAAAAACATAACCCTTCTTTGGCAGTCGGGTAAAAAATAGGACAGTTTATTTATTTAATATGATTTAGTGTTTATGTATACAAGCAGCAACTGCACGAAATAATTGGATAATAAATTGATAGGTTATGTGTAGTTATATAAATTATAAAGCAATCTTTCTGTATTTTTGTGCTGCTAATTCCTTTATTTGGTCATCACATTGTAAATCCTTTGTTAAATCATAATTTATGGAAAGACCTGATTAATAATTTAGTCGATTGTTCGACGTTGTTGTCCTATATTTGTTCTATATACGATATCCAGGAGAAAGATCGCTCCACTTCACAGCTAGTGATACAATTTTTTTTAAGATGATGTATCAATTTGGGTATACATTAACAAGTTTCTTTTCATAAATTAGCATAAAAAATTCACTGCAAGAAGTGTAAGACTCTAATAAGTAAGATTTTAACTGAATGCACTCATTCACTAAGCATTCGTCTACAAAATTTGGATAATAATCAATAATATTACGTACACTTGCAAATCCATTAAAAGCTTGAATTTTTTGCTAATTGTCTTATAGACTAAGCTTTTTTCATTCAAATTTATAATCAAATCACATATTTTTCTTTACTTCAAAACAGGTGTCATCTATTGTTTTAATGGGGCCCCTTGTATCCATGGGGCCCTGGGTTGCAGTAGATCCGCCCCTGCTTATAACCCTGTATAATACCAGTACCAAAAATTTTCTTACCAGACTTTTCCTTTGTAAAGTCTTCGCTTCGAAGATTAAAAATAAGATAGTGTAAGCATCTAAGAAAAACGAAACAATTCAAACCAGCTCCGGATCTACGATTTTTATTAAGCGGTGCAACACTTAAAGAGGCCCTCGCCTCTAATTACTTGTTTTATAATTTATCTAAGTTTTATCAAAGTACACTGAGAAAGGTAATTCATCTTAGGCCGGTCGGCGAGTTAATAGCCTACTTTTGCGTCGACGCTTAGGGTTGTCATTTTTACTTTTAGTTAAATATTATTTGCGTATTATGAGCAGCACTATAAAACTGCTCTAAATAAAATGGCGGGTAAAGTTTAAATAATAAAGTGGCCGGTGAGAGCAGGCGAATGCGAGCTGTGCAGCGTACTGGAACGCGCGCGACCAAACTCACGGCCCTGACTGCCGGCACCCGAGTCTCCCCGAGATTATGCTAATGTGTAGCAGTGTGTGAGTACACGGCGCCCGGTACGCATGCACACATTCAAACTGGCAGCTAATAATTTCTATGACGATGACTTACTGTTCTTAGTGTACTCTGGTATTATCCAAAAATTAAAAGCGTTAAATATTGCGATTACTTTATAAATAAATATGGCGCTCTGTGACATTGCCGCCCGGGGCAGATAGCCCGGTTTGCCCCCCTTAGATCCGCAGCTGCCTCACACACAATGAGATTCTCAGGAAATTCACAGATAGTATAATGTAATTATTTATCTAATATCACATTTAGTTTGGACATACACGGTAAACATACTACAATATCCTTTATTATCAAAGTATTAAGGTACAATTTGAGATAAATTTAAATAGAGATATTGAAAGGTGAATTTCACTACGCATAAGTAAAAATTATTAACTTAATTATCTTTAGGTACACAATTTAAATAATAATTTGATTTCTACGTATATCATTTGGACCCTTTTCGATTTTTATTCCATTGTTTTGCTAATTTGTTTGGCAGTCAAAGTTAATATATTTAGATGAAAATTTGGACTTTTAAAACAATATATTTTACATAATTCATTCGTTTATTTACTGACTAATACATAAATAGATTATGTTGTCTTTTGTGACTATAAAGATTATCAAACTTTGAACGCGAAGGTGCGGGACCGAGCGCGAAGTAAGCGTGATCAAGCGCGAAGTAAGCGTGATCAAGCGCGAAGTAAGCGTGATCAAGCGCGAAGAAAGCGTGATGAAACGCGAAGGAAGCAAGATCCGGCGTAAAGGAAGCAAGATCAAGCATATAGCAAGCAGGATCGAGGGCGAAGGAAACGGGATCGAGCGCGAAATAAGCGTGAATGAGAGCGAAATAAGCGTGCCCGAGTGATAAGGAAGTGTGAACGCGAAGGAAGTCATAGCTTTCTTGTTTCGTAAGAGATATAATCCAGATTATTTTAAGGTCAGAGTGAATAAGTATCTTCCAAGCCTGCGTGCTTCATCTTCGATCACATCATCGCTTACCATCACTTTTTTTATGGCTGATTGTTTGACCACAACTCACCTGATGTTAAGTGACGGTGTGGTCGAAGATGGTAAAGCACACCTAGCCTGGAATGGAACTGGTTCTCAAGTGAGGCTGCCGGAACACCGTTAGATGCTTGGCGGCAGATTTTCAACTTGAGGGTGGTAGTTAGCCAGCCGAGTACTAGAAAGTACCCTACCACCACGTTATGGTTTCCTCACGATGTTTTTCCTTCACCGGCAGCTCAAGCTCATCGTTGGGGTTTGAACCCACGGCATGCGAACCGACCGCAATAACCACTGAGCTATCATCGCTACATAAAACGTGAGTTGGTGGTCAAACGCGGACATACATGTTTTAAAAAAAACCGATCTGAGTGCGAATTAAGCGTGACCGAGCGCGAAGTAAGCGTGGCCGAGCGTAAAAGAAGCATAACCGAGCGATATGGAAGCGGGACCGAGCGCGTAGGAAGCTAATCAAAGCGCGAAAGAATAGTGGCAACGCTTCGTCACTATTCTTTCGCGTATATGGTTTTAATTTCATCTCGATATCTCCACGCGTTCCCGAAATAGAAGGTCTCAACAAAGACGGACAACAAAGTGATCCTATTAGACTTCCGTTTCATTCCTTTTGAGGTACGGAACCCTAAAAATGGACAGTGTTTTTGTCTATTGTCTTATATACTATTTTCAAACGCCAATAGTAGGCGTGGAGGCTCCCTGGGGTAAAATGTTGGGGTTTATTGATACATGCGCATCCAGCCCTTCAGAAGCACGCGATGTTCGACGCATCCACGGCTGCGGCCGATCTGGAAAACGTTATTCAATTAAAATTTATTTATTGCACTTAAAACAGATTACTCGTATTGGATAACAGATGGCGCTAAAACTAAAAGGCTTACACTAACATTATAACAACGAAAGGTTTTTGAGTTTTGGCCGGAACGCGGAAAGAGTCGTGTTGCCCCATTGTATTTTTTCCAAAACTACTGTTTTTCGAGTGTTTATGTATAAAAATAGTAGTGTTTTATTTATAAAGTGACGAATTACAAGCGCGAGTGTGGGAAAGTAATATGATGCAGTGAAACATGACTTTTCGTGTTGCTTCCAAAACTTCATCGAAGCTCATAGTAAAGTCGCCACTACTTTTCTAAGGCATGACTGGATTTGACTGACACGGACTGGACTTTGATAATAAAGATAAAGAAGCTAAAAACTGAAGACTGCACACAAAATACAGAAACATTGAAACTCAGAATGCACAGAGTGCAATGCAAAGAAGATTTTTTTTGTAGTGATGTTAGCTCAGTGGTTAGCGCGGTTTGTTCACACGTCGAAGGGCGTGGTTTCAAACCCCAACCGTAAGCTTGAGCGCAGGAAAACATCGTGAGTAAACCATAGCATGGTGGTAGGGTATTTTGTAGAAGTCGGCTGGCTTCAAGTTGAAAATCTGCCGCCAAGTACCTAACGGTGTGTTCCAGTAGCCCTACTTCAGACTAGGTGTGCTTTACCATCTTCGACTACACTTAACATCAGCTGAGCTATGGTCAAACACCTAGCCTGCCAACTATAAAAAGGCATTAGAAACTTTACTACCCGGTGAAATTTTCCCTAAAGCTCATTGTTGCGATTTGAACCCACTGAGAATGTATGTTTTTGCTGGAATTTTGATTACCTCCACTGTTGTCACTTTTCTGTGTAATCAGTTGTCTGTACTCGGTGCTTAGTCGCCGTCTTCCGTGCTCGTACTTAGCTTCCTTAGCGAGCAGCGCTTCTCGTTGCATCTGAGTCCGCAGTACCGTCGGCACATCGGGAATGAAGAGCTGCATCAGGCCTGTCAGGCCAAATACTATATGCTGTAAAAAAAAGCTTTTAAACTTTAAGATGACTAGAATATTGGCATCTTTTACTTGGTATCTACCACCAAGTAGCAATAGCAGGAAGTCGTCTTAGTAGGTACCACTGCAGTACCAGATATTCTGCCGCCAAGCAGTAGTATGTAAACATTACTGTCACAAAACACAAATCATCAGCCATAAGACGTCCACTGCTGGACATAGGTTTCCTCCTGGGGGGGGGGGGTTTTGCCAATACTCGCCACGCTTGGTAGGCGGGTTGGCGAGCGCAGTTAGATGTGATTGTTCAAGGAAGACGCTTCTGTCCATCTTCCGGATTACATCCCTTAGCCGACTCTTACGGCAACCACGGGTAGAGAGGGTTGGGTATGATTCTTACGCCAGCACCACCACGGCACATTACACATTACTGTGTTCCGGTTTAAAGGGTAATGCAGCTAGTGAAATTACAGGGCTGCTAAAGCAGCGACGCCCTGGACTTTGTTTTGCTACTCAAAGTTTTGTGTATCGCTGAAATGGCGATCAAACGCCTATTCATTATTAAAAAGAAATATAGTTCCAACTTAAAAAAAATAGATGGCGCTTAAACCAACCTCGAACACCACTACAAAAGCAAGCCTAGCAGCGAAGACGTGCCAGTAATGCGGCGATAGTCCGTAGGGGTCAGCGTGGTCTGGGGGGTTTCTGTAGCCCCGGTAAGCGCATGTGGGGGGGTCCACTTCAGTGTCATCTGCCCCCCAATCGTCTCTATAGTCCGACGTGTTAAATACTGAAAAAGTAATTAATAGTTTGTTCTCTAATGTACAATGTTTTGCTGGATTTACTTATACAAAAAAAAAAACCCCGACACAAAATCAAACATAGCTAAGAACACTCCCGACTAATGCACCTTTCAAACAAAAAAAAAAACAATTAAAATCGGTTCATCCGGTCGGGAGCTACGATGCTACAGACAGACACACACACAGACAGACACGTCAAACTTATAAAACCCCGTCGTTTTTGCGTCGTGGGTTAAAAATAATGTTAAAACACAACATTTTGTCAGCATTAACGCATTCCAACAGATAAGAATGTGGTCAAATTTATATATGTCTTTTTTAATCTATTTAATTTTAAGGCATAATAAATGTAGTATAGCAATCACATAGTATACACCGTGAAAGTTTGAACATCAGCAATATTGATCAGGGGGTTCAGTACTCGATTGTCGTTCCAAATAATTTAAAAAATAGGTGGTTAATAATTGACTTAATTATCCTGAACAAACACAAAAATACGGACACTCAAATCACGCGCACCGAACATGACATGGTAGTCGCGCGCGGACACAGATTATATAACAGTTACTACGCAGTCTACGTATGGTAGTTATGTATCGCGCTAGCTCGGCGCGTGAGGCCGCGCGCTGTCCATACATTCTGGAGTCTTGGGAAAAACTTTAATCAAGGTTTTCTTCGTTTTTTTATTTATTTATTTCGATTTTATTTCTTTATACGTTTCATATGACCACTAACTAACATGTCTTTGAATATTGCTAATGTTCAAACTGTCAGCCCGTATACAAATAGATAAACTTGAGGATTTAAAATATTAGTGTGACAGTAATTACCTAAGTTACATTTGACCAATATCAAACTAACAAAATCGCTTTAATCTATCTATCTATCTTAATACCTTTAAACGAGCAATTCTTGTATATATGTATATATATAATCTGAATCTCAGAAACGGCTCCAACGATTTTCATGAAATTTAGTATGCAGGTAGTTTCGGAGGCGATAAATCGATCAAGCTAGGTTTCATTTTTAGAAAACGTCGTTTTATCCGTGTTTTCAGCCGAGCAAAGCTCGTTCATCCAGGTACTTTAAAATGATATAACTAAATACACACTAATTTAAAACTTGTGGCTTTATAATCAACCGGGGAAAAATATAGTAAAGAAAGTTACTTACACGACAATGAATGATTGATGTATCCAATGAGAGTATTATCAGGAGAATAAACGTATTTGTAAACCATACGAGGTATAAAGTCACTCGTGTAAGCGATCACGAACGCCTACAACAACAAAAAAAACCAGTAAAGTCTTAAGGAAACATGTAAGGTTTTCAGTACATTGTTATTTTTATTTTTTATGTAAGAGTAACGAGACGAACGAGACGCTCTCCTGATGTTAAGAGATAACGCCTGTCCATGCCCATTGCAGCGATACACAGAACTTGGTAGTATAATAAAGTCCAGAGCATCGCTGCCTTGGCGCTCATTACTTTGAGGCTATATGGTTAGTCCAAACAGCCCTGTAATTTCGCTAGCTCCAGTACCCTTCAAACCGGAACACAGTAATGTTTACACACTACTGCTTAGTGGGAGAATATCTAATAATAGTAGTTGTTAGCTCAAGAGAGAACAAATCAAAACATTTGTAGAGTATAACAAAGTTACAAGTATTAATTAAAAATTTAGCGATGATAGCTCAGTGGTTAACGTGGTCGGTTCACATGCCAAACGGCGTGGGGTCTAGCCCTAGTAATGAGCTTGAGTTGCCGGTGAAGGAAAACATCGTGGGGAAACCATAGCACGTAGGGTACTTTCTAGTACTCAGCTGGCTAGCTACCAAGTTTAAGTTGAAAATTTGCCGTCAAGCACCTAACACTGTGTTCCGGCAGTCTCACTTGAGAGCCATTTCCATTCCAGGCACCGTCACTTAACATCAGGTAAGCTGTGGTCGAACACCTAGCTTGTCAAACAAAAACCAAAAGTTAAAAACGAATTTAAAAAAAACCGACTTCAAGAAAAAAAACATCAGCACTAAAAAGCGAAAAATAAACTTACTTTACAAAGTATTATTTATTATACCTGCTAGGTACCTACTGATCTGTTTGAAGTCAGTGCCAAGCCTAGCCTAGGTGCCGGTGCTTTTTCATAAAATGAAAACAGCTGGGCCAAACTATGTTAACTTTTTATGGGACCAAATGTCAACTATTCCGCATCAAACTAAAGAAGAATCACGTAACTCGGATCATAAATCTCAGCGTAATGGGTGTACAATTGTACATACATTAAAAAAAACCAATCAAGTTGAGAACCTCCTCCTTTTTGAAGTCGGTTAAAAAGTTTATAAAATATAACCCGATTACGGAAAAATAACATTTATTAATAAAGTAATAACAAATCGATTGATTTATTTACACCGGGGGTCAAAACAGCGAGGTTGTGGATCTCTCTGCCGGAGTTCTGTTCCCTGTTAGGTACAATATGGGTGTCTGTTTGTACTTACATTAGAAACTACTGCCGCATACGTGATTCCTTTCAATATACCGTACCTGAAAGGAAGCATAACTGTTGAATAAAGCCTGCCTCACATTGACGCAGCCTGTTACAGCGGCTAAAAATGCTGCCGACTAAAATATCGGCTAGACTTGCGCGCGCTGCCGCGGCTTATCGTAAATCGCGAAATAATAAGAGATCATTTTGAATCTGATACCTTTAAACGAGCAATTCTTGTATATATGTATAGTATATATAATCTGAATCTCGGAAACGGCTCCAACGATTTTCATGAAATTTAGTATGCAGGGGGTTTCGGGGGCGATAAATCGATCTAGCTAGGTTTCATTTTTAGAAAACGTCGTTTTATCCGTGTTTTCTGCCGAGCAAAGGTCATCCAGGTACTATTGTATAAAAAGAGTAGGATCAATCAAACATTAATTTCCGCGAGATATTGTGACGAAAATGATGATTGCATTTTCGTTAGAGAAATTCTGTGCCCTAGGATAAGCCAGATCTCTCGTCTCCAGCAAAGACTAGCTCTATAGATATGCATATAAATTAAGTTGTTACCAGGCGCCAATGTCTTCGACCCGCTCGGCGAGCGGTCGCCGCGCCTGTGTCACCATCTTGTAAGCGTCGAGTCGGATCTCCCCGATGTTGTTGAGGAGCGCGAACAATGGCGCGAGAGGAAATGCCGCCACGAATAACGTGACGAATCCGTATTGTAAAACTGTTGGGAGAAAAAATATTAAGAAGTGTTAACAACACTGAAGTTGTTGTGTTGGCAACACCAACCAAAGATGTAGACGCACCATAGACATACAATTATCGGTGTTCAGCTGACAGCTGGGTAGATTGGAAAAACATTTATTATTATATTGATTCTTAATCACGGAGCGGTACGAGTTGGTTGTAATTTTTCGATAAGAAATAAATGATCCAGACTGATCTGAGTGTGTAATTGTACGTCCTGCCGACCTAATTACAGCATCAATCTCGCTTGACGTTAAGCGGTCTACGATGGAGCACGATTGCTTAGAAGAAACTGATTCACTCGCGCTTGAAGGCACCCAGATCGTATTCATCACGGAATACCCACTGCAAATTCCGTTATTTAGCGGTATTCCCCGAAATATACAATCTGGGTGTCTTAAAGTCGCGAGTGAATCGGTTTCTTCTAGGCGAGCGTGCTCCACCGTAGGCCATCTTCGCTTAACATCAGGCGAGATGGCGGTCAAACGCAAGCCCATTTACAATTAAAAAAAAACCGGCCAAGTGCGATTCGGACTCGCGCACGAAGGGTTCCGTACCAATATCTATAAAAACAGCAAAAAAAAATCATGTCTGTTGTATGGGAGCCCCCTTAAATATTTATTTTACTTTGTTTTTTAGTATTTGTTGTTAAAGCGGCAATAGAAATACATCATCTGTGAAAATTTCAACTGTCTAACAATCACGGTTCATGAGATACAGCCTGGTGATAGACGGACAGACAGAGGGATGGACAGCGGAGTCTTAGTAATAGGGTCCTGTTTTACCCATTAGGTACGGAACCCTAAAAAGAAGACTATGTTGGTTACGACTGCTTCTGATTCACGGAATTAAATGTGTAGATTTATTTGCCGGAAATTGCGTGCTGGGCAAGCAGTAGTGGGATACAAAAAATTTATGAAAAACGTACTCATTTCCAAGTACTCGTCGAAGAGGGCCAGCCTCCCTGGGTCCTGAAGATGGTAGTCCTGCTCCCACGCCATGTGGGGTTTTGTCAGGTCTTTGGTGACGGCCTTGTGGGACCGCTGCCGCCACCAGTTATGCATCTTGCTGTTAAAGGAAGAACAGTCTTAAGAGGACTTGAAACCAAAAGGTGAGTGTGAGATTTTGGTTTTAGTGTGGTTTTCTTCTAGGCAAGCGTGCTCCATCGTAGACCGCATCTTCGCTTATCATCAGGCGTGATGGCGGTCAAACGCAAGCCTATTCGATATATATAAAAAAAAAATGATATACAAAATCTATGAGAAATATGTTTTTAAGTAAGTATCTAATGAAAACTTAGGCGAGTCTAAGTAATAGTCAAAACCAAAAATATTAGAGACAAGTCTGGTCTTATCCTTGTTCACATTACTGTGTTCTGGTTTGAAGGGTACTTTTTTTTTATGGCCGACAGGCTTGGTGTTTGACCGCTACTCACCTGATGTTATGTGACGGTGTGGTTGAAGATGGTACAGCACACCTAGCCTGGAATAGAACTGGCTCTCAAGTGAGGCTGCCAGAACACACCCTTAAGTGCTTGGCGATAGATTACTAACTCTAGTGTGGTAGCTAGCCAGTCAAATACTAGAGAGTACCCTCACATCATCAGCCATAGGACGTCCACTGCTGGACATAGGCCTCCTCCTGGGGAGGTTTTGCCAATACTCGCCACGCTTGGCAGGCGGGTTGGCGAGCGCAGTTAGGTGTGATTGTTCAAGGAAGACGCTGCTGCCCATCTTCCGGTTTACATCCCTTAGCCAACTCTTACGGCAACCACGGGTAGAGAGGGTGGGGTACTATTCTTACGCCGGCACCACCACGGTAAAGAGAACCCTACCACCATGCTATGGTTTCCTCACGATGTTTTCCTTCACCAGTAGCACAAGATCATTGTTGGGGTTTGAATCCACGCCCTTCGGTCTGCGAAGAAACCGCGCTAACTACTGGGCTATCACCAATACTGACCGAGCAGTGCTTTTACAAAAAAAAAATCTGCTCACGGGTAAGCCAATTCGACGAAGTTGTTGAAGAACTGCTTGCCAACCATAATGATTGCAAGCTGGATGCAGAGTTCAGAGAGGCAGCCGGCTGGGTCGCAGATGTCACCTTTCAGCTTGAAGAACTCCGACTTGCGGGCTTGGTCGTCTCCCGGGTAATCGTAGAAACGACCCTGGACAAATAGGGTAGTTGAGAGTTGAACGCTTTTACCATGATGGGTAGAGCAATCCTTAGATATTGAAAACAACCTGTTGACACGTCCAGGAGAAACGTTCGCCTTGAATAAAACGGCGCCAAAAATGGGTGCAAGGAAATACATATACGTGGAATACAACAAAAAGTTTGTTCAGTTCGTGAAATCAGATGTCGTCAAGTCATAAGTAGAATAGTTGTTACTATTGTTTATAGTGACACTTGATGACATCTGGTGGTGGGTAGCGGTAGTGTGCTTGAACATTTTTGGTAATCCTATAGGAACCTAAGATTTTACTAATATAAAAAGCATTCTATATGTTAATCCAGGTCATAAACTAAATATATGTGTGCCAAACATATAAATCTGTTCAGGCGTTTTTGCGTGAGTCAGTTACATACATCCAAACTTTCACATTTATAATATTAGTAGGGTTAATAGGATGAAAACTAGCTGACTAATTTGAGTCGGATACTTCGACTATAGTCCGAGGCACGACGTTCTAAGAGCATGTTCAAGTACAAAGCGTGTAGCAAGACGAAGACACGCGCGCATCTTACTCTGCTTCGGCTCCTTGAGAAAGCGAACCACCGGATTACATGGTCCAAAACTCTTAGCTTAGGTGTTTGTTAAATAACAGTACCTGGATGACCGAGCTTTGCTCGGCTGATAACACGGATAAAACGACGTTTTCTAAAAATGAAACCTAGCTAGATCGATGTATCGCCCCCGAAACCCCCTGCATACTAAATTTCATGAAAATCGTTGGAGCCGTTTCCGAGATTCAGATTATACATATAAATACAAGAATTGCTCGTTTAAAGGTATTAGATTATATTATATATCACATAATTAGCCATAGGACGTCCACTGCTGGACATAGGCCTCCTCCTGGGGGGGTTTTGCCAATACTCGCCACGCTTGGCAGGCGGGTTGGCGAGCGCAGTTAGGTGTGATTGTTCAAGGAAGACGCTGCTGCCCATCTTCCGGATTACATCCCTTAGCCGACTCTTACGGCAACCACGGGTAGAGAGGGTGGGGTACTATTCTTACGCCGGCACCACCACGGCATATATTATAATAATAATAATATATTATATATATTAGATTGCTCTGCAGTTGAGCTGTGCTAAATTACATAGTTCTTATATCCTAGATATACATATGTCTGTCTAAAGTTATCACCTTGAAGAATGCGATGTATATGAGAGAAGAATAGAAGTTCATAAACTCGAAGAAGAATATCTTGAACGTGTAAGAGTCTTCGTATTCAGTCTGCGTTCTGGGATTCTCCATGTTGGTGAGGAACACTGCCACTTTTGCGTATATCTGGAAATAATATAATAAAGAAAAGAAATAAACACTTTATATGTGACGTTTTACTATGGACACTGTTTTTGACTCATTTTTGTTTTACTTATACTAATCATGTTTAATAGGAAATTCAACTATACTTTCGGCCACATCCGGTGGCCTTCTCCATGAAAAAGACCTTCGCCCGCGGCGTTTTATGTTATGAACTCAAACTCAAACTCAATCTTAATCTATAGTATCTTTCCCCACTAATATTATAAACTAGCGACCCGCCCCGGCTTCGCACGGGTGCAATGTAGATACTAATGTGGTGCATATGCATGTATTATACATATAAACCTTCCTCTTGAATCACTCTGTCTATTGATGGAAACACCATTAAAATCCGTTGCGTAGTTTAAAAGATCTAATCGTACAGACGGTAAACCTTTAAAGATATATGCCACCGCGGACTTTTTGGTAGATCTATAAAATAGGAATATCCCGCCATGCATTATTTTGTTATATCTCAAAGGGATTAGGCAGCGTTTTCGATGAAAGCTCCCAGGTGGCTTGACATTATCCGACACTTTCAACAATTATCATGATATTTCAACCAATTTACACAAAACCTTGACAAGTTATATACCTAAACCTTCGTCATGAATCACTCGTAAGATAATCCGTTTAGTAGTTTTTAAGTTTATCGCGGACAGACAGACAGACGCTGCGGACGCTTTTGTTTTATAATATGTTGTGATGATGATGATAAAGTAGTATCAACAGTCTTTGCTTTGTTCCGTCCTATGGTTGCCAGGAGGACATCGTTTTTAGCGATAAGACTGTCACTTGCTTGCTTGCGGTTGCTTTGCACTGCACATGTGCAACTTCTCGTGTTTCAAATAAACAATCTTTATCAGCGAACATACCCTGGTAAGCACCATGATGATCAACAAGTTGATTAGGGCGGCAGTCATGACTGTGAAGATCTTCGTATGACGTTGAATGAAGAAGCCAGTGCCGCCGTATATGACGGACACCATCGATATCCTATAGATGATGGTACCTAGTACAGCGCCCAACACTACGGCTATCTGGAGACAAAATAATGCAACAATTTTAAAATACCCACTGAAAAACCACCAAACCACACTACCAAAGACCACACTCGACCACAACACACTCCACACACACTTCAGGTTTTTAGTCGGTATGGATGTTATTAATAATAGAGTGCGACATATTAACATACTTTATACTAATATTCTTTTAAACTAACAATATTTTTATATTGACATACTTTATATTGACATTTTTTATATTGACATTCTTTTATGTTAACAATATGTTTATATATTGACATATGTTTATATTAATAAAATTTATATTGACATTCTTTTATGTTGACAATATGTTTATATATTGACATATGTTTATATTAATAAAATTTATATTGACATTCTTTTATGTTGACAATATGTTTATATATTGACATATTTTTATATTAACATACTTTATATTGTCATTTTTCTTTGTTTTTCATTGAATTTTTTTGACATATTTAATGATCGGGTGAGCTGTGGTCAAACTCCTAGTCAGTAAACCATAAAAACAAATCTACCGTCGCGTCGTTTCTACTTACCATGAAAAGTACAGCGGAACTAGTAACAATGTATCGCATGCTTTTCTGCCAGGTTGGCATGTAGGGCTCCTTTTCGCGAGTCACGGGGTTCGTACGGAATGTCTTCACTGACGCCTCAAACTCCGGTCGAGGATCCTCATCCTGAAATCATTGATTTTGGATCTGGGTGCATGTATTATAAGTATGTATTCACAAAAAAAGAGTATTTAAGTATTCTATCAGTTATCTGACTTTATACTACAAGCTTTGCTTAGTTTATGGTCAGATGGCACATCCAAATTTATAAATGGATTCTTTCTTTATTTGAAAGGATATATTTTCTGATTGGTACCATAGTAATTATGTTAAAATCTGTTAAGCATCCATTATTACTTGAGGTGATTATGTATATATGAGGTGAGTATTTTTCGATCCCTCCTCTCCCCCTGGTGAGATGTCGTGAGATTATGTACTGTTATTTTAAAAAGAAAGAAAAGAAAATTTGTTTGTTATATTGTGTAAAATTGTTTCTACCTAAAAACGGATGCAAAACTGTAATGTGACTAGTATTTTTATTGTCTTTTTTAATTTAAAAGTAATAAAGCGAACGAGACGCTGTCAACATCTCATCATCACCTGATGGTAAGGATCTCTTACCATCAGGTAATGACCACATCATCAGCCATAAAACGTCCACTGCTGGTAGGCCTCCTCCTGCGGGGGTTTTGCCAATACTCGCCACGCTTGGCAGGCGGGTTGGCGAGCGCAGTTAGGTGTGATTGTTCAAGGAAGACGCTGCTGCCCATCTTCCGGATTACATCCCTTAGCCGACTCTTACGGCGACCACGGGTAGAGAGGGTGGGGTACTATTCTTACGCCGGCACCACCACTGCACAATGGTACCATGGATGTAATGACCATTGCAGCGATACACAGAACTTTTAGTAGTACAATGTCCAGGGCATTAGAGCTTCTCGTTACTTTGAGACTTTCGATGGTTAGTCTTAACAGTCCTGTAATTTCGCTGCAGTACCCTTCAAATGTTTACACTCTACTGCTTGACGGCAGAATATCTGGTACTGCGGTAGTGCTTACCTAGACGACTTCCTGCTAAGGAGATCTACCACCCAGTAGATATACCTAAGTATAATTTTACCTGATCAACTCCTCCTAGATCCCATTCCCATCTTAGAATAGACTGTTTCCGCTTCCATAGTTCTAAAAAAGTTGTTGCTGTGAAAAAGGAACACAAATCATTACACGTTTACTGTTCAAAATACATTTCACATCATCAGCAACCTTGCATAGTCCACTGCTGGACATAGGTCCCTCCCAGGACACGCCCGATCTTCGGCTTTTCGCTTCCAGCTACTGCCAGCTGTCTTTCGTGTATTTTCACTCCATATAGTCTCAGGGCGTCCTACACTACGTTTGCCGATTAGCAGCCTCCACTCTAGAACACGTCTATCTCTCATATCGTCTCATCTTGAAATAATGGCTAATTTCTAAAATATTCTATGATCTCAAATAAAAAATTCAAAATATAATCATCGCTACATATTATAAAACAAAGTCATCCGCCGCGTCTGTCTGTCTGTTCGCGATAAACTTCAAACTACTGAACGGATTATCGTGCTAGTTTCACCAATAGATAGAGTGATTCACGAGGAAGGTTTAGATATATAATTTGTCAAGGTTTTGTGTAAATTTGTTGAAATATGATGATAATTGTTGGAAGTGTCGAAAAATCATCGGAAACGCTGTTCCCTTTGCAATAGATCAAAAGCCGTATAAACCCGTGCGCAGCCGGGGCAAGTAGCTAGTATTCTATAATTATAAATTAAAATTAAAATTTATTTAATTGACTTGTAACTGATGTTATTTATAAATAACTATGAACTAAGTATAGAAAAGAAGATTCACTCACCCCAAAAAGACATGAATATGGCGAAGAACACAGTGGCTGGGTTGTCGAAGAGATACGTCAGCTTGGCGAAGAGACAGGAGTCTTGCAGCGATTGATACTTGCAAGCTTTGTCACAAAGCGGGCACAGGGTCGTGTTACCGGGGCCTTTTGGGTCGCATATCTCTTTGCTGGAAAGATTAGTTGATTAAATTCTTACTTTTGGCACGAATATCTCTTTGCTGGAAAGGTTAGTCGATTAAATTCTATCTTTTGAGTCGCATATCTCTTTGCTGTAAAGATTAGTTGATTAAATTCTATCTTTTGGGTCGCATATCTCTTTGCTGGTAAGATTAGTTGATTAAATTATATCTTTTCTTACGAATATCTCTTTGCTGGAAAGGTTAGTTGATTAAATTATATCTTTTGGGTCGCATATCTCTTTGCTGGTAAGATTAGTTGATTAAATTCTATCTTTTCTTACGAATATCTCTTTGTTGGAAAGGTTAGTTGATTAAATTATATCTTTTGGGTCGCATATCTCTTTGCTGGAAAGATTAGTTGATTAAATTCTTACTTTTGGCACGAATATCTCTTTGCTGGAAAGGTTAGTCGATTAAATTCTATCTTTTGGGTCGCAAATCTCTTTACTATTAGGATAGGTTAGTTGAAAGGTTGTTTGTTCAGTTCGCAAAATTTACAAAAAAATTATTATTCTGTATTCCTGGTACAGAAATACCTTGACCTTTGGTAACCTAACATTTTGTTTTGACTCGATACCATCCATATCTACTTTGTGAATTGATGCCCAAATAGAGGAGCAATATTCTAGTTGAGATCTAACTAATGATGTTAAGAGAATTATAAATGAATGACACCGTAAAACAGGTTTGGCTATGTGAGTTAAGCCTAACATTTTTCTTTCATTACGGCGAGCGAAACGAGCCCTGTCACTATCACTACCCTGAGCATTTTTGTGGTACACTTTACTGAAAAACTATCACGCCTTTAGATTTGTGCTTTAACATAGTAATTTACTTCATAATTAGATATGTTATCTGTCAAAAAAAAAACATTAAAAAATGAACATTAACTATTTTGTATTCATTGGATATAATGTTATTGGAGAGGCCGGGAAATACCTGTTGTAGTTTTCTTCAATAGCCGGTGCTGGTCGGAACGTCCCGGTTCCTACCCAAGTAGTGAGTTTTTAGTTTGACACTAAATATTGCTCATCACACAATTGGCACAATGTTCTTAAGTTTATCACACTCGCGGTTAGAATTTTTAGAGTTTTATTCGATATCGATGACGAGGTAAGGGAAGCGTATTGCGTACGTGTTAACCGCCAATTCACGACTGGCTTGTGTGGCAGGTATTGTGAGGAAAGTGAGGGTAGGAAAGAATGTTAATAAGAGGGTAAATAAAAATAATTGTATGTATGAGTAGGTATGTGGCGCAGCCAGTTATTGTACTACTAACGCCATCTGTTAGAAAACCAAAGAGTTAACATCGCTGCACCAGAACTAAACTCAATCAAAAAAAAAACTTAAAAATTATTACCCGTTAGAAAAACTACGCGAGCCCTCACAAAGCTCAACTTTTGGCTAGTTATTATGAATTTAAGTAGCATAAGTTTAAAAGTTACCTTGGTATGTTGTCCTCGGAGTTCATACTAGCGAGCCCGTAGAGGAAGCACAGAGTACCAACCACGGCTGGCGCATAAAGCAGCTTGGTATAAAACCCCAGCCAGCAGAAGTAGAGGCCTATCTTGTCGCCAAAGTACCTTCGGACCAACCACAGTGGCTGTTTCTTGTACCACTTGGACGGACGGGCCCATTCTAGGTACAAAAGCTGGAATTGACAACGAATATATTGGAATTGACAAAAACTTTTTAGATAATATAACTGATTGATTCAGGCGTTACTTTGCGGAAGTTCATTTTGAGTGTTTAAGGTATATATTTTGTTTATTTCCGCTTAACAGTCGTTTGAGTTACAACTGTAATGAGGATTTAAATTCAAATAACTTGACAACAATTTAAAAAACTTAACAACTATTTCAAAAACTTGACAATTATTTTAAAAAACTTATCCGAAACTTTACTTAATATCTAAAACTAAAGTCATAAACTCAAAAACTAAAACAAAACACTTTTTTTTATGTTTGACCACAGCTCACCTGATGTTAAGTGACGGTGTGGTCGAAGATGGTAAAGCACACCTAGCCTGGAATGGAACTGGCTCTCAAGTGAGGCTGCCGGAACACACCGTTAGATGCTTGGCGGTAGATTTTCAACTTGAGGGTGGTAGCTAGCTAGAAAGTACCCTACCACCACGCTATGGTTTCCTCACGATGTTTTCCTTCAACGGCAGCTCAAGCTCATTGTTGGGGCTTGAACCCACGCCCTTCGGCATGCGAACCGACCGCGCTAACCACTGAGCTATCATCGCTACAAAAATTAAAGTAAAAACAAAAACCACTTCTATTATCTTCGTCTGTTTGGGACATTTTGAAACTCACTCGTCTGTCCGTCACTGTTCCATCCGACATATCAATGTCATGCCTTCCCTCGTGTAGGGGGAAGCACGCCAGATAAGTCCCATCGTTGAGAAGTCTGCGGATACCCATCTGGAACAATAAGAATATTTATTTACTACGCTTAAAAATCTGCACTCCGTAGTCATTCTTCTAAGTATGCACGTACTTTCGTCAAACCCACTCCTCGGGAAAGCACACGAAGACAGTTTTATCAGATATTTGTAGATGTTTGGAACATTAAACACGTATCGTGCTTCCAACGGTCAGGGAACGTCTGCGACGTTTTGCGAGCCGGCGCTCTTTTTGCAGTCATCAAAAATACGCGATAATAGTTCAGCTAGTTGGTTTCAAACCCCCAACAATGAACTTGAGCTGCCGGTAAAGGAAAATATCGTGAGGAAACCATAGCGTGGTGGTAGGGTACTTTCTAGTACTCGGCTGGCTAGCTACCACCCTCAAGTTGAAAATCTGCCGTCAAGCATCTAACAGTGTATTCCGGTAGCACTTGAGAGCCGGCTCCATTTTAGGCTAAGTGCTTTTATGATCAGATGAGCTGCGGTCAAACATCTGGCCTGTCAAACTTTAAAAAACCTAACACAGCTTCTAGAATAGATATTACATGTAGATTAGACATGTTTTTTACAACTATCACACTGTTGAACATGGGTCTTGCACAAGTCAAGTGCAGGTTGCTAGATTTTTCATATCTTCCGGATCATTACCAACTCTCAGACATTCAAGACTTTACTATGATTTCCTTTGCTGTTTGAAACTAGTAATAAGCAATCAACATATAACTTTGAAAATACAAAGATGTGTGCCGTTGCAAAATTTTATATCTAGAAATCTAAAATTGTTTCCCAACTAGGTTGTCACTCGTTAAAGATTAAGGACATTTTGCGATAATTTTAATTGAACCTTACCTTAGTTTCATTATTGTCGTATTTAGCTCTTAATAATATTTGCATGACTAGAAGGCTCCTTTGTGCCGGTGAGAATTGTGTGTGTCTATCTTTAACTAGGAACCTGAAATATTAACAAATCTGTCAGTAGTGTCATGCCACAATCATGGGTTTGAGGATATTTTAGAAATGTATAAACGTTAGCATAGATATAGTCCTTAGGGATATCTTTTTTGTAATTCAAAGATATTTGCTCATTAGCATTTATTTTAAGCTAGTCTTACATTAAAGCGGTTTAAGACAGTCGTCAATGTCATAAACAAGGTCTCTCAAAGTCAAAATCTTAGCTTGCTTCTGAAGCATGCGATGGAAGGTGCACCCAGAACGGAATAGAATACTTGTTGTAGACCTAGAATGTATAACGACTTCTCAGAGTTAACGAGCCGATGCGACGACGTTACAAGTTCGTCTTTTTTTTGTTACTGCGAAGATCTAACGTGCTGGACGCTCTGACTCTCAATTGACTCCTGAGAGCATACTTACTGTTCTTCCCTTCTCCCCCCTCTGTAATCAGTGGAGACGTAGAAGGAAGGTTCAGGCTCTATCCTGCTGTGTTCATAATCATAGAACTCGCGCCATCGCCGGCGCCATTTTGAATGCCACCGCTTGTCTTTTTCCGCTTGTTTTTCGTCACTCTGTAAGAGAACAGATAAGTTGGATGTTTTTTTCTTCTTCGTAACATACTGGAATTGAGTACAATTTTAATCAGAGTCAAGGATCAAATCGAAATTCTCTTGAAAATTAACTCATTCAATGATATGAGTACTCATTATGATTATCCATCAAAGAATATCTGTATTTTTTTTTTGTAACTGTAATGAGACGAACGAGACGCTCTCCTGATGTTAAGAAATAACGCCTGTCCATGACTATTTCCGCGATACACAGAACTTTGAGTAGTAAAACAAAGCCCAGGGCATCGGCGCCTTGGCGCTCATTACTTTGAGACTAGATGGTTAGTCTCAATAGCCCTGTAATTTCGCTAGCTGCAGTACTCTTCACACCGGAACACAGTAATGTTTACACACTACTGCTTGGCGGCAGAATATCTGGTACTGCGGTGGTACCTACCTAGACGACCTCCTGCTAAGGAAATCTACCACCAAGTATATTTTGTAATCAAAATTGCCTAATATTGAATCTTACCCAAGCCTTCACTGAGATTGTGATAAACCGCTTAGTTGGCAGCTTCATCCCTATCACCTCTGCCAGTCTCATCTCCGTCTTCCATGGAATGTGGATCTTGAGAAACCAAGTTTTCTCATCAAACGACAGGCGTTTATTCTCTAACTCCAATTCTAATCCTTCTTTTACCAGATTCTCCTGTAAATTAGAAATAAGATAGAACCTGAATGAGTTCCTTGTGCTACACCTTTGAAAAACACTTTAATACAGTTTATGCGCTTACTTAGAATTAAAAATAACTTTATAAAAGAACTTTCTTGAGGAAGTTTTATAACAGTATAAAATTAATATAAATTCGATATTAACTCATATGAGTTAGATTCTTTTACTTCAACTACAATACCAATTTCTTGACTAGAATCTTTCATCATTTAATTATCTACATACATTCCAAACAATCCTGATGACTTTTGATATTATACTCGTAGATAGAGTATTATATAGAGACCGTTAAAATTCTAAATTATTTATTTATTTATTTTATGTAATTTGTGATTATCATCATCATGCAACTTTGTTATGTATTGCGTTTTATGTTAGCTTTTCTGCAAGAACTATGTTTTTATATAATGAGTAGTGAGTATGAATAAAGAGTAGTCTATGCGTTAATTTAAATTTCATCAAAATATTTCAAGTTTTTACTGCAGCGTGAAGAAGTAAGAAACTTCGCACACTTTCAAACTTTTACAAAAGAGATGTCATTGAGAACTTTATGTTGTACCTGAAGATGCTTAAAAATTTAATTATACGTATAGATGTATTTCTTCATTAATATGAAATTGAAGGCATAGCTACTTTTGTATAGTAGACAATTTACTTGAAAAGTCCTTCGATGGTCCCGTTTCCTGGCTTCTGCTTCCGTCATGACGCCGTAATCTTCTTCTTCATACGCCAGCACCATGTCGATTCTTCTTCTACCGTCGCGGAACAGGAGAGATTCTGGCTCCAAACCCTACAAATATGAATATGCTTTATTTTTGTTTGTTTCAATCAACATCCAGGAGATGGTTAAGGAACCATGAACCATATCATCAGATACAATGTTATTATATCATATTTTGCTGACGTTTATGTGATGTGGGCAATTGATTTGATATCGTACAAATAAGTAAATAGTGGTAATGTGTATTTACCTCGTGATGAATCTTATCTTTTGGGTCATAATGGGTAGGTACTGATGTTAAGTGAATATGTCGTCGAAGATGGTAAAACACACCTAGCCTGCAATAGAACTGGCTCCCGAGTGAGGCTGCCGGAACACGTCGTTAGATGCTTGAAGATTTTCAACTGAAGGGTGGTAGCTAGCCAGTCGAGTACTAGAAAATACCCTATCACCACACTATGATTTCCTCACGGTTTTTTTTTCTTCACCGGTGGTTAAGCTCATGGTTGGGGTTTGAACACACGCCTTTCGGGGTGTGAACCGACCACGCTAACAACTGAGCTATTACTACAAATTGCAATTTTGAGAGAATGGCTAATATAAAAAAAAAAAAATCCTTGCTGAGTTTCTTGCCGGAGTCTTCTCAGTTAAAATGTAATTACGAGCCGGTGGTAGATTCAAACATGTAACTTAACGTTCATAAGTGCCTTACCAGGGCCTAAACTGAATAAATGACTTTTTGATTTTGATTTTGATTTCAAAAGTGTGGTTAGTCAGCGCGAATTTAATTTATTTTTTTGTATGACCACGATCAAATATGTCAACTAGTCGTGGTAAAAAACAAGAAAGAAATATATATTATGGGAAATACAAACTTACCTCAGGACTAGTTTCCCCCACATCCTCGTCTTTCTCACTAGGGTATGGTATTGACGGTTTTCTGTCTTCTTTCCTATGGTCTGAGGCATTGTTGCTTGGCTTGGGCTGGGGAGAAAATACTCTTCTGTACCACAGGCCTGAGTATTTAATGGTTGGGGTGCGGGGTTCGAAGCTCGTCCTGGGTAGGAACGGATGTGGAGGGCGGTTGAGGTACGCTGATTGCATTTCGATATTTAGTTTCGATTTTATATTTTATTGTTTTAAAGGATATTACTTCCTTTTTGCAATTTACAAACAAAATTTTCCATTTACAAGTTCCACGTGTTAAAATGATTGATTTTCATTATTTGCAAATATTTGAAAGTTAAGTCAAATTTGTGTTGGTTACTTCTATCATGTGATTTTTATGTTTTTCCATAAATTTATAGTTGTATTTTAAAATATTTTTGAGGTCTTTTTTTATTTATAAACCGGCGTTTGTCCGTCAACTCGCCTGATGTTACACGAAGATAGGGTGGAGCACGCTCGAAGAAACCGATTCACTCGCGACTTGAAGACACCCAGATTGTATCTATCAGGAAACACCCACTCGGGATTCGATTCTAGTCATGTTTTAAAATATGTTTAGGCACTTCTTTTTTTCATCAGAAAATTTGTGGCTTCAGTTAAAACGGGCACAATTTTTAGGCAAGTTAAGCTTAGTATGCAAAATATGTTGTTGATTTAGTTTAAGATTATGTTACAATTCAGTAATATTATCTATTTTAGCGATAATTTATATGATTGTCGTAAATACGTGAGAGTTCTAGTAAACTTGGCGACGTAATGCGGTGAAGGTTGCGTAAGCTTAGGTTAGGGAAGGAATTAAAAATTTTAATAGCTTTAGTTTGGAAGTTAATGCTCAATTGACTTATATGATAATAATTTATTAAAAATATAGAAATATTGACACAAATACATAGCACGATAAAGATTAATAACAGGGCTGTCGATTAACCATCGAAACTCTTAAAGTAGATAGATATTACTAGATTGACTAGACATACTATTGAATTACTAGTAATAATATTTTTTTTTAATGACTTTTTATTATATTGACATACCAACTGCACCTCGCGGTTTTACCCGCGTGGCGATGGATGATGATGATGATGATGGAATATGAATTTAAATATGAATGGATAAATGACCTACAACTTTGGTGTTATCAATAAAATATTTATAGATAGATATAAACTCTTTAGTGTGACACCAAAAATATATAAAATGTACAGAAATAATTTTATGATCTAGTGCCACAAGTAGCGGCCTTATCGCTAAGAGCGATAGTAGTAGACCTCCTTAGCAGGAGGTCATCTAAGAGGTTTCAACGCAGTACCAGACATTCTGCCACCAAGCAGTAGTGTGCAAACATTTATGTGTTTTTACTTGAAAGGTATTGTGACATTATAGAGCTATTGACCATCGAACATCTTAAAGTAATGAGCGCCAAAGCAGCGGTGCCTGGACGTTATTACTCAAAGATCTGTGTATCGCTGCAATGGTCATGGAAAGGCGTAACTGAACTGAACTTTGAGCAACCAAGTATAAATTAACAATTAAAAAACTCTTTTTTTTTCAAGACTTTTTTTAAGTATTTTGGTTCAAAAATCAAACTACTGAACAGATTTTCATGACATTTCTATGGAATTAATCTGAAAGTATATCTTCAAGCTTATTGTTGGAAATTGAACCTATGCCATAGGCCTGTAAACTATGCACTTACCACGCCCAGATTGCTTATTCACGTAACATAAAACTTATTTACTAATTAACATCCAAACCACAGATTTTATTTTCATTTTTGTGTCGTTAAAATATTAAACAACAGCTCTCCTAGTAAACGTACTTACTCCAACTTCCCTCCGCGTGTGAAATAGTCCTAAACAAGCTGTACCTATTTACCCCACTACACTCTTTCATGTTAATTGCTCCGCTAGTATGCGTTGGGGTTAACGATTAGTTTATAAAAGGATTTCAAGGCCAGAAAGTATTCAAGGTAAATAAACGTTACCTACTTAAACATAAATATAAAGAGTCAATTAATCAACAGTCACAGTCACAGTCACAGTCACAGTCACAGTCACAGTCACAGTCACAGTCACAGTCACAGTCACAGTCACAGTCACAGTCACAGTCACAGTCACAGTCACAGTCACAGTCACAGTCACAGTCACAGTCACAGTCACAGTCACAGTCACGGTCACGGCCACGGCCACGGTCACGGCCACGGTCACGGTCACAGTCACAGTCACAGACAGTCATAGTCATAATCCTTTATTGATAAAAATATTTTACAAGCTAATCTAAAAAAAAATATTAATAATCAATCAACTATATTATGCGGATAGTTTTTTTAATGGCATCGTTTTCTGTGCATTCTGCCAATTTCAATGTTTCTGTATTTTGTGTGCAGTCTTCATTATTTTGGTATTTGCAGTTTATGTCAAACATCTTTATTTTTTTATGTTTGACAAGCTGGGTGTTTGACGACAGCTCACCTGATGTTAAAAGACGGTGTGATTGATGTCATCACGTGTGATGACAGCTAGTCTGGAATGGAGCTGGCTCTCAAGTGAGGGTGCCGGAACTCACCGTTATATACTTGGCGGCAGATTTTCAACTTGATATGCTCTGGAAATTGCTTTTAGCGATAAGGTAGTCTTCAAAGCAAGCGTGCTCCATCATAGACCGCATCTAAGTGTCCGCACATCAGGTGTCATGGCGATTAAACGCTTCTCTCACGAGAATGTAGTCTGTCACAATACAGGATCAAGAAGGCCTTGTTTTTAGAGTTTGCAGTTGATTGTATTTTGTTTGCAGACAATCCTTATAACGTGCCAAGAAACTCATGGTCAACGATTCGCTTGCTCCGAAAAGGCTTCAAAGCCGTGAACATCAACTTAAACTTGCTTGTCTGTCAGTTTTTTACTGGATATAATTAGGAGAGTGCGCGTCAGATCTGCACGATAATTCCCCAGTCATTCATTCAGGAGCTTTAAAAAGTGACACAATTCATGGTTGATATTCCAAAAACTCGAACTAAGCAGTTAGGTTAGTAATAGTAAATAGTAGTCAATCTGGGTGCCTTCAAGTCGCGAAGGAATCGGTTTCTTCTAGGCGAGCGTAGACCGCATCTTCGCTTAACATCAGGCGAGATGGCGGTCAAACTTACGTACAAATAATCTAATGTTCTTACGGCAAAGTTAGGTATAGGAGTTCCGGGCAGGGTAGCTGGTCCATCCTTCCTGGGGGCAAAGGCGCTAGCTGCTGAGGTGACGCTTCTCACCAGCCTCCAGCCGTGCCGGGCTCGCCGCTCCTCTGAGCTGGCCGAGTGGTCTGAACGTAGGTCTTCTCGAAGGTGGATCTGGAAGTAATCACACTGGATGATTAGAGAATAAGGAAATCCTTATTCTCTATAAGTAGAAAAATGAATGTTTTCAAAAAACCGCAAATCTATATAGTAGGTTTAGATTTGCGACTCGCTCCAACATCATCATCGTCACCACTAACATCCCCATCACCATCATCACCAACATTATCATCACTACTGTCATCATCATCACCATAGGATAGCCAGGAGGTGCAAGAAGCGATACCGCTTCATGGTCGATATTCCAAAGACTCGAAATCTACCTTCATTGTATGTAACGCTAAAAAATGGAATTTGCTGGCCGAGTGGGTGTTGGTAGATACAATCTGGGTGTCAGTCGCGAGTGAATCGGTTTCTTCTAGACGAGCGTGCTCCACCGTAGACCGCATCTACGCTTAACATCAGGCGAGATGGCGGTCAAACGCAAGCCTTTGTTATTTAATAAAAAAGCCATATCATCATCATCTCAGCCGTAGGACGTCCACTGTTGGACGTATACCTCCCCAAATGATTTCCATGAATCCGGTTGGCAGAGGCTCGCATCCAGCGCGTTTATACTATACGTGTAGTACATATATATATATATATATATATATATCTATACTAATCCTAAAATTTTTTTTAAATCAATTTGCCCTTTCGGTGTGGCTAAAGCTAGAGGAAACAAGTCGTCGTGTTCTTCATACAAACGTTTTCCCCATTTTCCTTCCAGGATTTTAATACTAGAGCAATAATTTTTAGGTAGAAAGTAGATACTTGCTAGTTTCATGCCCCTCTGTTTTGATTTTTTGATATATGTTTTTTTTTTATAAGAGCTAGGAATCTTCAAAAATCTTAAAATTTACCTAGTTTCAACGTCCAAATTCCCAATCACATAGACATAATCTTAAAAAAATAAAACGCACAGGCAAAGAACACATCCTTCTTATTTACTTGTTAAAAGAAATACTAAAATCGGTCTAAATTTGGAGGAGGAAACAGAGGAATACGAAACCTCGATTTTGCTCATTCAATGAGCCCGAGGTGCAATTGTCCCTTTCGCTCAGTATATTCGGGTGCTGCGTGCGGCGCGACAGAAATAGCTTGGTGAAATTCATAATTTTCAAATGTCTCAGTTGACTGCTTTCCTCTTAAAGCCATACCGCCCTGTCTTCCGTTTTTGGAATTCGTGTCTTTCATCTATAGTTACAGTCAAAGACCAGTCTTGGTCAATTCCAGTTCGTATCAGTCAAATCAAGTCATGCCTCAGTAAAGTAGTGGCGACTTTACTATTAGCTTCGATGGAGTTTTGGAAACGACACGAAAAGTAATGTTTCACCACATTATATCACTTTCCCATACTCGTTCTTGTAATTTGGCACTTTATGAATAAAACACTACTGTTTTTATACATAAACACTCGAAAAAACAGTAGTTTTTCTTTTCACGTTTCCGCCAAAAAAAAAACACTAATCCTACAATGAAGTTGTCCGAAATCTACCAGTGTACACTATTGTTCACAAAAGTGTCTTCTAGCGTATAGTACATAAGATTAATGCTTTTTACTGACATACTTTGATAACACAAAACAGACACATAATAATAACGCAAACACCAACATGCGAGAAGAAATGCAAGACCAAGTACCTTTTTTTCGTCCCCGCCAATTATAGGGACGCTCTGAAAAAAAGTGACCTTTTTGTATTGCTAGATATTTGAAAACAAACGTCATGGTATTGTGTTCAGATAAATTCAAAGTAACGAAATGATTTTAACGTGCAATTATAATTATCGTAAGAAGCTATTTAAAACTATTGCTGGATTAGAAGACTTCAAAAGGCGCAATGGCACATAGCACGTAGAACTGATGGCCGATGGGGCTGCAAAGTTCTGGAGTGGAGACCACGGACCGGCAAGCGCAGCGTAGGACGTCCACCCACAAGGTGGACAGACGACCTCATAAAGACCGCAGGAATGCGCTGTATGCGAGTCGCTTCCAACCGGTCTTTATGGAAGTCAATGGGGGAGGCCTATGTCCAGCAGTGGACGTTATACGGCTGTGATGATGAAAAGGCGCAAAAATACAGCTTTTTGGGGTTGAAACTACGGGACCGTGAGGAGCAAAGAAAAAATTCAACGACTTGTCATTTCGTTATGTCGGTGCCAGACGCGACTAAAATGATGACCATTATTTTGCACAGCGTTGAGTATTGCCACACAACGTGGCAATGTGGTCATTCCTATTGCTAGCGACTCTTTAGATTAGCTAGTGAATTTTTAATATAGTTTATATTTTAAATGATTTTTTTTGTTCATTTAAAATACATATATAGAAAGGATTATTGTTTCAGAAACGTAAAAAGAATGAAATGACATTTACGCGCTTAATGTCAGGTAGATCGAAAAGTTAAGTGCATAATTAGATCCATATTTCATGCCAATAGAAAACGTGCCAATCCACATAAATTTTAAATATTCTTCGCGCCAAGACAATCTGTAAGTTATTTGCTGGAAAGAGTGTCCAAAGCAGCGTTGATAGAATTATATCTTTGGTTAGGCAGGGATGGGAACACGATTTTGACTGACACTTACCCTGTTGTTAGGACTTTCCATAATGTCTGCTAGCGACGTTCCGAAAGCTGATTCTGGTGCTAGACTATCAGCTGACTTCCACTGAGCTCTAACGTGCAAAGGGGTTCTGGGAAGAGCTGATTCTTGCGACTTCCGTCTCGGTTTCGGCTGCAAAGTAAGCGTATTATCATCAGCCATAGGACGGTTTTGCCAATACTCGCCACGGCAGGCGGGTTGGCGAGCGCAGTTCGGTGTGATTGTTCAAGGAAGACGCTGCTGCCCATCTTCCGGATTACATCCCTTAGCCTACTCTTACGGCAACCACGGGTAGAAAGGGTGGGGTACAATTCTTATGCCGGCACCACCACGGCAAAAGCATATACTGTATCTTTATTCGGTGGTAGATCTTAGCAGGTGATCGTCTAGGTAGGTACAACCGTGCAGCTAAATCACACGGCTGTTGAGACTAACCATCGAAACTCTTAAAGTAATTGCAGCGATTTGCAGCCAAAGCAGCGATGTCCTGGACTTTGTATTGCTACTCAAAGTTCTGTGTATCGCTGCAATGGTCATGGACAGGTGTTAGCGGAGAGCGTCTTATTCGTCTCATTACTTTAACGTAAAAAACTGAAACTTTTTTCGGTTGACCTCTGAATTTTTTGGCTCCTATATTGAGTCCAAGGCTCAATTAACTTCAAAAAACTGGGTATCCCCTTGAAAGTGCGTCGGTACTTCACGTCGGAGCAGTTGCTCATATTGTACCAAGCACAAGTTCGTTCATGCATGAAGTTGGTACTATTTGCACTTTGGGATGGATCTGCCAAATATCAGCTAGAGGCGTTGGTCAGTTAAAGGCGTTTAAGTCTATTGAAAAGCGTGCCAAGATACTGACATGCAACGACTCCCTTCTTCAATCTAAATGGCATAGCCTGAAAATGCTCATCGTCGCAATGTTGCTTGTTTATCGGATTTAATCTACATGGTCCAATTTCCCCATGCCCGTTCGTGACATGATAGACAGAAGCTCGAAAAAGCGACATTGTTTCATGTTGATGTTCTAAACTTCGTCGAATTTGATTCGACTTTCATTGTACGAACTGCAAACAGTGGAATGCGCTGAGTGGGTGTTTCCCGATGGATACAATTTGGGTGTCTTTCAAGTGACAGAGAATTGGCTTACCTGATCGTCTCCAGCATCAGACGAACTGAGTTCAGTTCTGGTGGTGGAGGTGGAACTGCTAAGTTCTCCCCAAGCATTGTGGCTACTGATGTTAGCTGTAGGGGGCTCTGAATTAGTTCCGTCTAGAACATGCAAAAGACTGATTAGTTTTTTAATGGTACGTACCTGGATGACCGAGCTTTGCTCGGCTGAATACACGGATAAAACGACGTTTTCTAAAAATTAAACTTAGCTAGATCGATTAATCGCCTCTAAATTAAAATCGAAATATAATTTCATGAAAATCGTTGGAGCCATTTCCGAGATTCAGATTATACATAATACAAGAATTGCTCGTTTAAAGGTATGACATAAGTAATGAGACGAACGAAACGCTTTTCTGACGGTAAAAGGTAACTTAACATAAAAATTTGTACGCCTCTTCAGGCATAACATGAAGCTCATAATTTAGTTACGGTCATCATACAATTTACTCATGTTATTGCAAATAAATAAATCTTTATCTTTATCTAACAATTAACTTGACAGTAACTTTAGTGGTAAGCGATGATTTTAGCAGAGTTGTCAAAAAAAAAATCGTTTGCTGGAGGTCGTCTAAGTAGGTATCACCTCAACTTGAAATTAACCATCGAATGTCTCAAAGTAATCAACAATGCAGCAATTTTTCAGACTTTGTTTTGCTACTCGAACTTCTAGGCATCGCTGCAATTGTCATGAGCGAGCGAGTCGCCTCTTACCATCGGAGGAACGCTACGATCGTGTCATTACTTTAACCTATATAATAAAGAACAATTCCTCATCAATTTGAGGCATTCGATAGTGGGTCTCAATATCCTGTGATGTCGCTGCAGTACCCCCCAAAATGTAACAGTAATGTGTACACACTACTGCTTGACGACTGAATATCTAATACTGCAGTGGTACCTACTTAACACCCGGTATACTTTAGTTACATTTGCATCCCCCATAACTGTGATGAAGTGGCAGTGGGTAGGGCACATAGCACGCAGAACTGATGGCCGATAGGGCTGCAAAGTTCTGGAGTGGAGACCACGGACCGGCAAGCACAGCGTAGTACGTCCACCCATAAGGTGGACAGGTGACCTAATGTAGACCGCAGGCACGCGCTGGATGCGAGCCGCTTCCAACCGGTCTTCATGGAAGTCCTACGGCTGATGATGATGATGACGACTGGTTTAGTAGAAGATAAAGAAAATATGTTTTATATTAGACTATGCTTACCAGATCTAAATCCTTCTGCTTTTGCTCGTCCACCGTCATCACTATTCCTTCTAGAAGATGCTTCACTATGACTTCTTAACTTCTCTGTCTCAAACGTGATCCTGTCCAGTTTTAAACCATTGTCAAATGTTTGCTCGATCAAGTGGCCAACCTTCTCCCAGTTCTTTCCAATCTTCTGGCCAACTTTATCCAAACTTTGACCAACTTTATCAAAATTGTGTCCAACGTTGTGGAAATTTGGGCTTAGTTTGTCAAACTGATCACTTTTGCCGGAACCAGGGCTGATTTTGTCAAATTTGTCTAAATCGACGTCATGGCCGAGTTTTGAGTAGTTTTGGCCGATTTTGTCTAAGTTTTCCAATCTTGGCACTCTGTGATTAAGACGTGTGATCTTCTTAACTTGAGCTTCTTCTGTAATCAGGTTCCTGTCATTCTCCATTTTCTATATTCTGTAAAGAAAAAAAAGTCACATTGAAAGGTGTAACATATTATAATCATATTTTTTTAATGGTTGACAAGCTAGGTGTTTGACCACACGTTTGATGTTAAGTGACGGTGTGGTCGTCGATTCTGGTAGTATTTTATTGTAGAATTGTGTTACCTTTAGGTCTTATTGTTAAGGGAGTGTCGACAGTATAGCGATGATAGCTCAGTGGTTAGCGCGGTCGGCTCACATGCTGAAGGGCGTGGGTTCAAACCCCAACAATGAGCTTAAGCTGCCGGGGAAGGAAAACATCGTGAGGAAACCATAGCGTGGTGGTAGGGTACTTTCTAGTACTCAGCTGGCTAGCTACCACCTCGAGTTGAAAATCTGCCGCCAAGCATCTAACGGTGTGATCCGGCAGCCTCACTTGAGAGCCAGTTCCATTCCAGGCTAGGTGTGCTTTACCATCTTCGACCACACCGTCACTTAACATCAGATGAGCTGTGGTCAAACATTTACCCTGTCAACCATAAAAAAATCTAGTCACTTTTCGTCCATCGCATTATATCACAACAGGCCATAAGGACATGTAAGTAGGTATATCAGTATATGGGACAGCCAAATGTTATTACGATCGATTGGTTTCCCATAGCGACAAAAAACTATCATTACGATGTCTCCGATAACATCTGACCACACACGAAGGGGGTTTGTCACTATGGGCGGAGAAACAACAATATTTATTGTGGCGTTACTTGTTGCGCTCTACGGTTTTACCTAAACTCTAAAGTCAATTTTCAATTCCAAAATTTCTTTATTTAAACATAATACAATTATAGTTGTACATTCCCAGTGTTCATTGTATCCTAGAAATAACAAAAAGTACTTAAATTAAGGTTACGTTTTACAAGCTGTATGCACGCTTATATTAAAACTTATAAATTGAAAATTAATACAAATTTTTATACAACCATAAAACTTGGAAAGTCGTTATTTTGAGATAACCCACTATTTATCATTTAACACAAGCTTTAGGAGGCAGCATTATGTTTTTTTAAATTATATTTATTTATTTTTTGCTGTAGGTATTTGTCCTTTAAAGTAGGGTAGGTAATAAGCAAGCGAACCGCGCTAAGCAATCCGCAGAGCAACAGGAGACTTATTAAACTCTAAAGTAAATGAAAACTATAGCAATTTTTCCTAAAACAACTCGAAAGTATATTTCAGTACTTAGAATACCATACGGTACGATATGATGCCATACTATAGTGTACGATACGTGCGATACGATACGTGATACTGTACGATTATAATCTTTCTTAATAAAGAAAGATTGTAATAATCTTTCTTAATAAAGAAAGATTGTAATAAAATATTGAATAAATAATAAAAATACCATATGATACGGTGGGGTCGTTCAAGTATTACGTAAGCACGAAAGGGGGGTGGGGGAGTCTTGCTTATTTTTGACGACATTGGGGATGAAGCGATCTGAATGGTGATAACGTCAGCAAAGTCATATACATTTTGCTGATTGTTTGTTTTCCTTGTTATCGGCACACCTCGTTTTAGCGACTAAGCTGTTAATTAAAATAATATTTACTTAAGCACAGGAGAGGGAAGTAAGAACTTTGTTTACTTTTGCTGACAAGGGGGAGGGAGGGGATATTAATTACTAAAATTCTGCTTACGTAATACTTGAATGGTCCCAGTACGATACGACGCGATATTTTACGGTACGATACGATACGCTGTGATAATGTACTGTACGATACGTGCGATATGGTGTGATGCAATTCGGTTCGTTAAGATGGGATACATGACGTTACGATACGATGCGATATTATTCGGTACGATATGATACGATACGATGTGATACCATACGATACAATACTTGCGATACGGTACGATAAGACGCGATATCATATGGTACGATACGATGCGATACTATACCATACATCGGCGAGGTTTAATGGTGTGTGTTACATTTATTAAGATTATATAAAATATTAAATAAATAATAAAAAAATACGATATGATACGGTACGATGCAATATTTTACGGTACGATACGATACGATGTCATAACGTAATGTGTCTTGTATATTTATAATAGCTTGTTAGAAATTCATGCGGCTAATTTGCCAAAAAATAAAGATAAACATCAGCATAACTTAAGAAATAAGGAAAAATTGTTCATCCCCTGGACTAGGTTAGTTAAAGTTAAGAAACAGGGCCTTCATGCCAAAATACTTATGTACAATAAATTACCTCTTTGTATTACCGATTTGAATTTTAAAACATTTAAACAAACACTCAAACTTTTCTTTGAAAGCAATCCATTTTACTGTTTAAATGAATATATGTCAATGAATATCTCAGAAAACACATTTTTGTATATAGAAACACAGTGAATTAATTACCTGCTACTTATTTTAAAATACGATGAAAATATTATTTCGTTTGATAACTTAGCTAAAATTTAATTTTAATTTTAAAACGATTATTTATTGTTATATTGACTTGCCTGTAACGATCGTTGTTATTTATGGCCATTAAATAAATGATTCTGATTCTGATTCTAATGTACTATACGATACGTGCGATACGGCATACCGTATGCAATACGATGCGATACGATACAATAAGATGGGATACATTACGGTACAATACGATGTGATACTATACTGTACGATACGTGCGATACGGTATGATATGATACGATAAGATATAATATGGTACGATGCGATACGTCATGAACGTGTCATTATCGATCCTAAGATGAACTGCCCTAGCATTATTGGCAAGAGAAGTCAAGTGAAAATGACAGTAGAGAAGAAGAATAATCATTTATTTATTTATTAACAAACACTTGCACTTGATGGCTTCTTGGCAGGGGATCGTCTAGGTAGGTACCACCGCAGTACCAGATATTCTGCCGTCAAGCAGTAGTGTATAACCATTATTGTGTTCCAGTTGAAGGGTATTGCAGCTAGCGAAATAACAGGCCAGTTGAGACTAACCATCGAATGTCTTTAAATAATGAGCGCCAAATCAGCGATGCCCCGGACTCTGTTTTGCTGCTCAAAGTTCTGTGTATCGCTGCAATGGTCATGGACATACGTTGTCTCTTACTATAGTGAACGTCTTGTCCGTGTCATTACTTATACATAAAAAATAATAATTACAGTATCTTCCTGGCCCACGCGTGGGAAAATGCGTGGGCGTAAGTTACTGTGCTTGTATGTCATTGAATAAGGTCGTAGAGGAGAAAATTCACAGAGAAAACAAAAGCTATACTTTTTACCCGATTAGGTAGAATGAAGGTTAAGAATTTAGCAGCTGTGATTTAAAAAAAAGTTTTTTTTTGTAACGAGATCTCATCATCATCATCATCTCAGCCGTAGGACGTCCACTGCTGGACATAGACCTCCCCTATTGACTTCCATAAAGACCGGTTGGAAGCGGCTCGCATCCAGCGCGTTCCTGCGGTCTTTATGAGGTCGTCTGTCCACCTTGTGGGTGGACGGCTTACGCTGCGCTTGCCGGTCCGTGGTCTCCACTCCAGAACTTTGTAGCCCTATCGGCCATCAGTTCTGCGTGCTATGTGCCCTGCCCACTGGCACTTCAACTTGCTAATCTGTTGTGCTATGTCAGTAACTTTGGTTCGTCTACGGATCTCCTCATTCCTGATTCGATCTCGTAGGGAAACTCCGAGCATAGCCCTCTCCATAGCTCGTTGTGCGACTTTGAGCTTATCAAGAAGGCACATAGTCAGAGACCACGTTTCAGCACCATATAAGTATATCTAGTACAGCGACTTCTTGCTCATGAGTTCTACCATCTATTAGGGATTATCTCGTGGAAGCTGTATCTCTGTAAATATTTTACTCTGTGCCGCGTAGTAGTGGATCGATATATAATGATTTATTCAGCAGGGCCGTGAGAGACCGCGTGGCGACTTCAACTTGTGTCTATCGTTGGGCTTTTGGAATACTAGAATATATATCACAGCACATTATAAAACAAAGTCGGTCGCCGCGTCTTTCTGTCTATCAGTTTGCGATAAACTTAAAAATTACTAAACGGATTATCACGCGAGTTCCACCTAGAGATAGAGTGGTTCATGAGGAAGGTTTAGGTATATAATTTGTCAAGGTTTTGTGTAAATTGGTTGAAATATGATGATATTTATTGGAAGTGCCACAATGGCTAAACAAAGTCTGGGAAGCACTGCCGTACTCGATAGGTTTGATTAATTTCTTTTTATTAAAGTTTCGCGTCAAAAATCCGCAATTTTTTTTTTTTAGTTACCTATCTAAGGACACTTTGTTTTTTAAGACGAATATAACGATATTCTTCCAGTCTTTTTGTAGCGATGATGTTACAGTGGTTAGCGCGGTAGGTTCGCATGCCGAAGGGCGTGGGTTCAAACCCCAACAATGAGCTTGAGCTGCCGGTGAAGGAAAACATCGTGAGGAAACCATAGCATGGTGGTAGGGTACTTTCTAGTACTCGGCTGGCTAGCTACCACCCTCAAGCTACCACCCTACTACAGCTATCAAGTTGAAAATCTGCCGCCAAGCATCTAACGGTGTGTTCCGGCAGCCTCACTTGAGAGCCAGTTCCATTCCAGGCTAGATGTGCTTTACCATCTTCGACCACACCGTCACTTAACATCAGGTGAGCTGTGGTCAAACACATAGCCTGTAAGCCATAAAAAAAAAGAAAAAAAAGTCGTTTGGAAGATACGAGGTAATAAATAAATTTACAAATATACATACAAGAAACAATATTCCGGTTTTCTGGTTCTCTGAGAGATAATCTAGATCTTTTCAAGATCAGAGTGAAGGTATCTTCTAAGTCTACATGCTTCATCTTCGACCACATCGTCACCATCAGGCGAGTTGGTGGTCAAAATCAAAATTATCCGCAAAAAAAAACATACATACAATATTCGCGCAAAAAACATAACCCTTCCTTGGCAGTCGGGGAAAAAAAGGCTAATGGAGATATGTGAGAGCGAGACAGCTGATCTAGTTCAGTCACGCTTGAGCGTAATATACAGATTACAAGATCTTTTCACACCAATTTAGTTGATTATTACGGTAATCATGTGCTAAATAAAATATTTGTGTTATTATTTAGCAAAGCATGTGACTTTTCAAGTCAATGATCTTTATGACGATGTAGCGATGATAGCTCAGTGGTTAGCATGGTCGGTTCGCATGCCGAAGGGCGTGGGTTCAAACCCCGACAATGAGCTTGAGCTGCCGGTGAAGGTAAACATCGTGAGGAAACCATAGCGGTAGGGTACTTTCTAGTACTCGGCTGGCTAGCTACCACCCTCAAGTTGAAAATCTGCCGCCAAGCATGTAACGGTGTGTTCCGGCAGCCTCACTTGATAGCCAGTTCCATTCCAGGCTAGGTGTGCTTTACTATCTTCGACCACACCGTCACTTAACATCAGGTGAGTTGTGGTCAAATACAAAGACTGTCAGCCATAAAATAAAAAAAAACGAAATTTATATTTGCGATCACATTTTCGACACCATGTTAGCTCATTTGATAGAATATCTGCTTCAAAATCTGTATGGCGTGGGTTCCATTCCCACCAGGACAAACATTTATGCGACGATAAATGTTTGTTCTTTATGTATTTTTAGGGTTCCGTGCCTCAAAAGGATAAAGCGGATCACTTTGCTGTCCGTCTGTCTGTCAAGACCCTTTTTCTCAGGAACGCGTGGAGGTATCAAGCTGAAATTCATATTAAATACTCAGGTCTACTGTCCCTTGGAGCTGTGAAAAAATCAAACTTCTAAGCCAACTTTTTATCTAGTCGGCAATGTAAATTCTAACCGCGCCATCTCGGAAGGACGTAGTAGATAAAATGTGATAACTTTTAAGATTAAATCTAAGTTTATATTTGTAAATAGCAGTATATTGCAACACAATGACACAATAGGAATTATCTATAACAGGACTCGTGTATATAGTTGGGGTATTATACAATCGGCCGTACGATACAATAGTGATGCAAATAAATACCTCAGGCAATTGTGACGTATTTACACATTTTTCAAGGTATAGGTTACTAGCTGCGCCCCGCGGTTTTACCCGCGTGGTGATGGATGATAATGAAAAGCGTGGTGGTAGGGTACTTTTTAGTACTCGGAAAGACTAGTTAGAAATATGCTGCCAAGCATCTAACGGTGTGTTCCGGCAGCCTCACTTGAGAGCCAGCTCCATTCCAGGCTAGGAGTGTTTATCATCTTCGACCACACCGCCACTTAATATCAGGTAAGCTGTGGTCAAACACCTAGCCAGTCAACCATTAAAAAATTACCTACATGAAAAATTTCACTCAGATCCGTTAAGTAGTTTACGCGTGAAGGCGTATCAAACACACTTTCATTCAAGTTTATAATATTAACTTAGGATCAAGTTATTGCCGCCCTCTACAATTGTCAGTTCCTAGATTATTTTCACAATCCAACAATTTCGGTGAAATTGCACAAGAAATTGTTTTTTGGAATTTTTATTTTATTTTGGCTGGCTGGTTAAGTGTTTGACCACAATTCACCTGATGTTAAGTGACGGTGTGGTCGAAGATGCTAAAGCACACTTAGCCTAGAATGGAACCGGCTATCAAAAGAGGCTGCCGGAACACCGTTAGATGCTTGGCAGCAGATTTTCAACTTGAAGGTGGTAGCTAGCCAGCCGTGTACTAGAAAATACCCTACCACCACGCTATGGTTTCCTCACGATGTTTTCCTTTACCGTCTGTTCTTTTCGAATAGAATTCGTTAATTTATCTATACACAAAGATCTATCTAAATAGTTAAAGTAATTTTGTAGTGCGCGAATATTGCGTGATTGATTGCATATAATGACAAATTTATTTAGAGCTCTGAAATTCAAGGAAAGGTACACAGTATGTTCACATAATGACAGTACCATGTCAATACATTTATGAAAACTTGTTGTACACTCATAAAAATATCAATCGTTTCCCTAAAAATAGCGACATACATAATTTAAATACTAGAAATAAGTATAAACTTGCTGTGCCCAAAACTAGGCTAAACAAGATAAATGTATCCTTTAAAGGGCAATGTATACGCTTCTACAACAAAACTCCTAGTGAGTTGCAAAAATTATCAATAAATAAATTCAAACAAATTGTCAAAAATATCCTATGTAAAAAGGCTTACTACAAAATATCAGATTATCTAGACGATAAAAAAGCTTGGGACGAGTTTTGCTCCAACTCGAAAACTAACAATCTAACAAGGTAAAGGTTTCTTGTTCGCTTCTTTACTTTACCTCAAAAAGATTGAAGTGAACGAAAGATCAAAGTGATCACTTTATTTCCTAGTTTTAAGTATGTTTATAATTTGTGACGTGTGACGTGTCCAAGAGTCCTGTAAGGTCTAAAGGAAATAAAGCACTTTGAGTTTTGAGTTTTTTTTGAGTTTCCCATGTAGAAACAAAAACGGGCCAAATTCGTGTCGAACTAGAGTGCCAAGGGGTCCACAGGCGAAATATTTTGACGGATGCACGTTGCAAGTGCCGTATTCACCGTATTGTATAAGATACAAACTTTTGTTTATACCACAAAAAGTTTATCCTGCGTGGAAATCGATCCCACGCCTTACAGCTCTTAAATCAGATATTGTAGAACAGCCTTTCCCAAAGTGGGCGAAAACGCCCCCTTGTGGGCGCTGCAGGCCTAAAGGGCGGTAAGAGACCACCCATAAAAAAAATGGGGGCGTTGTGTAGAGGCTTGGGGGGTGATTTGTAATTTCATTTAGCTAGGAGGCCTCTTAGACACCGACTGCATGAGCTCTCGACTCTCAACTAATATTAGTTAAGAGATTGCTCAAACATAGCTTTAGTAGGTGAAAAAATGGGGGCGCTAAAAAATATTTATCCTCAAAGTGGGCAGTAGACAAAATAAGTTTGGGAACCTGTTGTAGATTATATGTATATTCTAGTATACCGCATGTAGGTAGTCAAGTAAAAAGTTTAGAATTATTTCAGTCTGCCATTCACGATTGTTACGCTCTCACGAACTTGTTTAGAAACGTTTTTATGAGAAATCTGATGGTTGCGTAAAAAACCAAGGTGTCTGTATTACGATAGAAAACATAACGTATACAGTACACACTACTGCTTGGAATATCTTGTTGGTTAAATCCTAACAATGACCTTAAGCTTGCCGGTGAAGGAAAACATCGTAAGGAAAACATAACAATTATGTTTATTTTTGAAATCATGACATACTTACTATTGTCTATTGATTTGATTTAATAATTATGGTATCACATCATCAGCCATAGGACGTCCACTACTGGACATAGGCCTCCTCCTGGGGGGGTACCAATACTCGCCACGCTTGGCAGGCGGGTTGGCGAGCGCAGTTAGGTGTGATTGTTCAAGGAAGACGCTGCTGCCCATCTTCCGGATTACATCCCTTAGCCGACTCTTACGGCAACCACGGGTAGAGAGGGCGGGGTACTATTCTTACGCCGGCACCACCACGGCACATGTATATTTATTGTTATATAAAAGTAATGGGATCAACGAGGCGCTTCCCTGATGGTAAGAGAGTATGACCATTGCAGCGATACACAGAACTTTGAGTAACAAAATAAAATCCAGGGCATCGCTGCTTTGGCGCTCATTACTTTGAGATTTTTGCTTATTTTAATGAGACTTTACTCTCCCAAGAGAAGCCACTTGCGCGGTCTTCAGCTTTCCGCTTCCATTCACCGCCAGCTGTCATACGTAAATCGTCACTTCATCGAGTCTCAAGGGGTTCTACGTTTGCCAATTCGCGGTCTCCGCTCCAGAACACGTCTACCTCAGCGGTTATCGGTTCTGCGACAGTACTGCCACTTCAGCTTGCTAATACGCTGGGCTTTATTTCTTTACTTGTATTTTTGTAATGGCATTTTTCATGACCTTTAAGAATATTTAATCGATACTGGATGCTAGGCGCTTTGTGAAACAAGCTTTCTTTTTAAGCATATAAGTTACCATTATTATTATTAAGAATGTGTCGCCAATACAACAATATCTTAGCGGATCATCATGGCTCAATAGACATATTTAACCTGAAATTTACAAAGTTTAAACGGGATGTCTTGGCCATCTTGCGAAAGAAGGAATAATGATTTATGTGATTTGCGTGATTAGCTTGATGGCTAATACATTCCGTCTGTTTCTTTAATATGTAAGTAATTCAACGTTTTTAATTTAATTATATACGGTTTGTGTCACTATGTTTGCACTATTTATGTATATGCTTCTAATTTATATTGTTCATGCTGTATACACATTTGTCTAGGAATATAATTTAGTTCAAATACTTTTTGTCATTTACATAATGCTGATGTAAAAATTATGTTCTGTTTTGTTTATCTAAATAAATAAATAAATTATGATTTTGGCGCCCCCTGAAGCTGCCGCCCGGGGCAGGAACCACAATTTCCCCCAAGTCCTGGGTGGGAAGAACAGCTTATTATTAGTCGATAAAATTTTATTAAGGTTGCTTTGCCCCACATGCCCCTCCCTCGCAACGGCCCGTATGATGTACACACACACACATCACATCATCAGCCATAGGTCGTCCACTGCTGGACATAGGCCTCCTCCTGGAAGGGTTTTGCCAATACTCGCCACGCTAGGCAGGCGGGTTGGCGAGCGCAGTTAGGTGTGATTGTTCAAGGAAGACGCTGCTGCCCATCTTCCGGATTACATCCCTTAGCCGACTCTTACGGCAACCACGGGTAGAGAGGGTGGGGTACTATTCTTACGCCGGCACCACCACGGCAACACGTACGGTGTTTGGTACGGTGTACAACGTGTCCCTATTAATAAAGTTATGTAAATCACATAATGCGTAACGTTTATGTGAAATTTTTCACACATAATTGCATTCCTTGCTAATCAATTATTAGATGAAGTGTGCAAATCTTGATTAGCTAATTAGGTTTTCACTTCTCTTTGTGATGGTAATGAAAAGGTAGCGACGATAGCTCAGTGGTTAGCGCGGTCGTATGACACGCCGAAAGACATGGGTACTACAGCCAGCCATACACACGGCCAGAGCGAGTACTAGAAATTACTTTACGATTTCTCACGATGTTTTCCTTCACCGGCAGCTCAAGCTCATTGTTGGGGTTTGAACCCACGCCCTTCGGCATGCGAACCGACCGCGCTAACTACTGAGCTATCATCGCTACAAAAAATACAAAAAATAATTGGCCAGATAAAACAAGTAAAATTTTTACTTCCTTCCAACCTGAAACCACTGCCCTTAATTCAACTCTGGCTACGGTATACGGGAACGGAACCCTAAATATATATTTCATTCTTGCAATAATATTGTTACATAATACAAATTCCACAAAAATCTGTAAAAATGTTTGCTCAGAGATAAAATAAGGTTAAGATAAGATATAAGATATTTTAGTCACACCACTCTCATCTATTCTACTAATCAGACTAATATTATAAAGGGCAATGTGTGTAAGTGTGTTTGTATGTTTGTTACATTCCAAAAACCCGTGCGAAACTAATTAAATACAAATAAAAAAACACAAGAAATAAAGATAAAATTGTGACACCTAGTTTCAGGTTATCTAAAGCTAATAAGTCTTTTCTCGGGAATTGCGTTAGATTCTATAATAAAATCCCACTTGAGGTAACTAAAATGTCCTATAATAAATTCAAAGATTTTATAAAGCAGAGGTTAATTGACAAAGCCTACTATGGCTGGCTCATTACGTGGAAGACAGGAATATATGGTTGTAGTAGCTTCTCTCTGCACTTGCATCCCCCTGGCTAAGTGACAATTGTAGTAAGTATAATGTATTAATATTTATAACTGTAAACTGTAACCTAATATGAAAAGAAAGATCCACAAAAAAAAAAAATGCCTTGCTGTGTTTCTTGCCGGAGTCTTCTCAGTTGAAGTGTAATTACGAGCCGGTGGTAGGTTCAAACATGTAACTTAACGTTCATAAGTGCCTTACCAGGGCCTAAACTGAATAAATGACTTTTTGATTTTGATTTGAATCTACTTTCATTGTTCGAACAGCTAAAGCGTGGAATACGTTACCCGAGTGGGTGTTCCCTGATAGATACAATTTAAGTGTCTTCAAGTCGAGAGTGAATCAGTATCTTCTGGGCGAGCGTGCTCCATCGTAGACCGCATCTTCGCTTAACATCAGGTGTGATGGAAATCAAACGCAAGTCTATTTATCTATGAGATTAATGAATATTTCAAATTAAAAGATTATTAAATTACTAGTAAGTAATTTCTGGACATTTTATTACTCGTATATGGACAATATTTTTTATATTGGCATATTTTTATACCGGCGTATTTTTATATTGACGTATTTTTATATTGACATATTTTATATTGGCAGTATTATTATATTGACAATATTCTTATATTGACATGCTTATATACTTTGACATTTTGTTTTTATTTCATTGACATGTAATCAGTGTTCTAAATCTCAATGTAATGATATTACGGAATTGACTTGTAACATTGGTTTTATCAATAAAATATTTGTATTTGTATTCATATTTTTTTTTTTAAGTTGCGCTTGAACTGTTTGTATTTTGATAAAATTTGGTGTTGAAGTAGCTGACACCCTGGATTAACACAAAGGCTACTCTCTTAATCCCGATTATTTTTCAGCGGGTGACATCGCGGGGCGCAGCTAGTATTATAAATGTTAATTTGTTTGAGGATGGATAGATGGATGGATGTTTGTTACTCTTTCACACAAAAAACTAATTTCGCTAGCTGCACTTCAAACCGCACCGGATGTTAGCGGAAATAACAGACAAACGAAAACGTTTGAAACGTGAATTTGCTTTATTTAATACTAGCGACCCGCTCCGGCTTCGCACGGGTGCAATGTAGATACTAATGTGGTGCATATGCATGTATTATACATATAAACCTGCCTCTTGAAACACTTTGTCTATTAACGGATTTAATCCGTTAAGATCTAAGCGTATATACGGTAAACCTTAAAAGGTAAATATATGTCACCGCAGACTTTTTTGTAGATCTATAAAAGAGGAATATCCCGCCATGCGTTGTTTTGTTATATCTCAAAGGGAATAGGCAGCGTTTTCGATGAAAGCTCCCAGGTGGCTTGACTTTTTCCGACACTTCCAACAATTATCATCATATTTCAACCAATTTATACAAAACCTTGACAAATTATAGACGTAAACCTTCCTCGTGAATCACTCTATCTATTGGTGAAACTCGTATGATAATCCGTTCAGTGGTTTATAAGTGGTCACAGACAGACAGACAGACGCGGCGGGTGATTTTGTTTTATAATATGTAGTGACAGCTATTGAGTCTAACCATCGAAAGTCTCAAAGTAATGAGCGCCAAAGCAGCGAAGCCCTGGACTTTGTTTTGTTACTCAAAGTTTTGGATAGCGCTGCAATGGTCATGGACAGGCGTTATTTCTTTCATTTGTCTCATTACTATTACATTTAAAAAATGAACGGTCGAAATAATGACCTAGAAACACAGACTTGGTTTTAATACCAACCCACGCAAACTTTCACATTGATTGTTTGGTGTCTGTAATTTGTCTCCAAGCCAGCCCTGTTTTTATAACTGTTGGGCCCAGTTTTTCATTGTGAGAAGAGTAAGGTCATAGGACTTACTGTCTAAATTTATATAAATAAAAATCAAATGGTCTTCGTTGGTAAGTATATGATATAAGGACGGGTAAACTGATTTTGTTTAATCATAGTTAAAACACACACACACAACACATACACAATCTAGATCAATATTTCTTTCAAACAAAACTAAATAAAAATACGAGAGCTATGATAAAAGATTTGTGGAGTATGTAATACACGACTTTAAGTATATTTGATATTCAACATACAAAAAAACCCACATACACTACTACGACTACTTTCACTACTCTACTTTCATTGTACGAACCGTTAAACAATGGAATTTCCTACCCGAGTGGGTGTTCCCCGATATCTGGGTGCCTTCAAGTCGCGAGTGAATCGGTTTCTTCTAGGCGAGCGTGCTCCGCCGTAGACCGCATCTTCGCTTAACATCAGGCGAGATGGCGCTCAAACGCAAGCCTATATACAATTTTAAAAAACACACCACACACAATCTCGTTCAGTTTACCTTTTAAACAAAACTAAATTAAAATACGTAAACAATCATAAAAGAAAAAAGATTCGTGGACTATGTAATAGACGATCTATGAAACAAAATGTTTCATGCCTTCATTGAATCCCAAGGGAGAAATTTTTACTATAGTTGACCTTTTAAAACTTATTTAGGTACCTACTCTGTTTTATATGGTTAATCTCTTATCTATAGATACATATTGTTATAGTTAAGTGGTAAGCGCGGCGGAACACACGTTGAAGGAAGTTGGTTCAAACCCCAATAATGAGCTTGAGCTGCCGGTGAAGGAAAACATCGTGAGGAAACCATAGCGTGGTGGTAGGGTACTTTCTAGTACTAGGCTGGCTAGCTACCACCCTCAAGTTGAAAATCTGCCGCCAAGAAACTAATGATGAGTTCCGGCACCGTCACTCGGGAGCTAGATTCCAGGCTAAGTGTGTTTACCATCTTCGACCATACCTTCACTTAACATCAGGAGAGCTGTAGTCAAACATCTAGCCTGTAAACTATTTAAAAAAACCGGCCAAGTGCGAGTCAGACTCGCGCACCGAGGGTTCCGTACAAACCTGTAGATATTAAGTATATAATATAAGTAAAAGTTATGTTGTTTTTTTTTTAATGATTTATAATGCTTTTCCCAATGTTTCCTTTATCTGTGGTGTAGACGCTTCGTACCAAATTTTAAGATTCTAAGTTCACAGGAAGTACCCTGTAACATGTACCCTTGGAAGTTTGATTTTTTCACAGCTCCAAGGGACAGTGGACCTGAGTATTTGATATGAATTTCAGCTAGATACCTCCACGCGTTCCTTAAAAAAGGGTCTTGACAGACAGACAGATGGACAACAAAGTGATCCTATAAGGGTTCAGTTTTTTCCTTTTGAGGTACGGAACCCTAAAAATAACCTACCTATAACAAAAAATAAATTCACTTCACTTAAAAATTTGAAAATAACACGACCTATTTTGATTAAATGTTTTGTGTGTTTAGTGTTAAAATGACTAGATTTGTGACGTTTGAAGTTTCCAGATTTAGCCGCTGCAGCACCAGCTTGTCCCTCAGTTCCTATAGAAAGATGAGACGGTGCCAGGATATCGATCTATCCCCCACCAGAGGCTGTCACATCTTCTATTGAACTGGTTTAACAGTTTTGTAGCGATGATAGCTCAGTGGTTACCGCGGTCGGTTCGCTTGCCGAAGGTCGTGGGTTCAAACCCCAACAATGAGCTTAAGCTGCCGGTGAAAGAAAACATCCTGAGGAAACCATGGCATGGTGGTAGGGTACTTTCTAGTACTCGGCTAGCTAGCTACCACCCTCAAGTTGAAAATCTGCCGCCAATCATTTAACGGCGTGTTCCGGTGTGGCTTACCATCTTCGACCACACCGTCAGTTAACATCAGGAGCGCTGTGCCTGTTAACAATAAAAAAATCAGTAAAGTAAGTAGCTGAGTGCTGAAACAAACCTTCCAGAACAAATATCTTTGTATAACAGTGAAAATCGACCTCATTTTACTATATATAAATACATATTAATTGTAAGAAACGTTCCTTTCGCTTATATTATTATTATCTATAATTATATTTACGCACCTGTACCAAAATCCATTGAAAAAAAAAACACTTAGTTTAATGTCACAACACGTATCTCACAATAGGCATTTAAAAAAAAAAATAACAAAAAATACTCTAAACAAAACGCACATAAACAAAAAAATGTGTTTGTCACTTTTTTGCTATAGAGTAAAAATTATTGCAAAAACAGTTTCACTATTGAATGCGTTAATTTGACAATTGAGTGGATTTCCCGCGCTGATGGCGGTAAAGCGCGCGTTTCCGCCAGCGTTCGATTTTCAAATAAATTATCCAACATGGCCGACTGAATTGCTAGGTAATAATGAATAGTGCTGCACCGTGGGAAATATTGTCGATAGTTTTTTTAAATCTATTTATTAGATTAAATGCTTTATATTTTATAGTTTTATAATATAGGTCGGGAGTGAATGATTATTATACTTACTATGAATAAATAAAGTCTATTTATGGCATCTATCTTATAATAAATAAAAAATAACGGTTGTGTGTATTTTGCGCTGCTGTACCGTTCATTGTATTGCTACTTGGTCAACCTATTGCTTGCACTTGCGCGAAGGTTAATACGGCTAAGGCTAAGGTTAAAGCTTATAGATACTATTGTTTTTTTTTTTGCGGGACTTACGCGCCTTTCACCTGTTGGTATATATATGTATTATGTAAATAAGAATCAAACGATGTTTGCAGGAACGCGCTGGATGCGAGCCGCTTCAAACCGGTCTTTATGGAAGTCAACGGGGGAGGCCTATGTCCAGCAGTGGACGTCCTACGGCTGAGATGATGATGATGTTAGTTTTATTTATTTAATCCAATTAGAACCGCATACATTGCGAATTAAAGTTAAGTAGTTGGAAAGAGCATAACTCGAAAACGGCTGAATCGATTTAGCTGATTCTTATTTAAATGTTCGTGATACTTCGAGTGAAATTTATATAGTAATTGACTTGTAACATTGATGTTATCAATATAATATTTGTATTTGTAGTATATTTTTTATTTTTTTACACATTACCCAAACTAAGCAGAGCAGATAACTGATAGAATACATAAATACTGTTTTTAGTAATTATGTATTTTAAATACTTATAATTATAACGTATTCTACGTTGCCTGGAAGAGATCACTGTTATCTATAAGGCTGTTTGTAAATTGTAAATAGATACTTATAAAACATAATAGAACACCCAGACATAAAACAAACATTTTATTTATACCACAAAATTGTCCTGGATGGGAATCGAACCCACACCCTCCAGCTCAGAAAAGCAGACATACTACTAATGTGCCAACAGGGCTGTCAAATAGTATGTTCAGCTCATAATATAATAGAAAAGAATTTTAAAAAACTTTTGTGTAACAAAGGGAAAAAAACGACCTGTTAAGGATGTCTAGCACCAAGTAAATATGATAGACTGGTTTTATGATAGTAATTGTGAAACAACTGCGAGATGTAACTGATATTATCGACAGAAGTTGTTACTATAATGTTTGTATTTAGATAATAAAATTCAGGCGAAATAGATTCTCCAAAAAGTATGTTGCTTAGTACCTACAGGTTTTTAATCAAGTAACATCTCTTTTAGAGTTTTATTACTAAAAACAATTTTCTAAAACCTTGAATCTATATTTACCATTGGTTTAACAGCTGATAGTGTTGTTTTTGGCACTTGTGTGAAATAGACAATCTGGAATATAAGAACTTTAGTTTATTATCCCATCATGACTGTTGTTGCTACAAAAATCTGCACGTGCTATGTTAGAGGCGAGTAATTAGTTTTTTTTTTGTACTTTTTAAAGTTGTTCAAGGTAGGTATATGCTTCGTTTATTTCCGCTTAACAGTCGTTTCAGTTACAAAACAGTAATGGGGATTTAAATTAAAATTTCACGAAAAAACAATTTAAAAACCTTGGCAATAATTTAAAAAACTTATTCTAAGCTTTACTTAAAATCTAAAGCTAAATTTGACATAAACTTAAAAGCTAAAACGAATTAAACGAAACACTAATAAAAATAAAAACAAAAACCACAAGTATTTATATCCTCTTCTCGCTACAGTAACCACTTGCCGTCACGTGTTACGCCTCTACACGAGGCATTCTCAGGACGTGTTGACTCTTCGAGCGCTTGGCCGATTTACTATTTACCTATTTACTTAATTAACATAAAAAAAAAACGATTCATTTTTTTATCATAATAAAAAATAGTAATCGTCACATATTGACAACCCTTGACAACCCCGTTGGCTCATTGGTAGTGTATCTGTTTTAAGACTGTAGGGCGTGGGACGTGGGTTCGATTCCCACCCAGGACAAACATTTTGTTTTATAAACAAATTTTTGTTCTGTGCTGGATTTTCTGTGTATTAGTATGTTATAAACAAAAAAAATAATTTAGTATTCTATCAGTAATTTGCTTTGCTTAATTTTAGGTCAGAAGCCGCTGTGTGTAATGTCCTATGATATTTATTTATTTATTAATTCATTTATTCATAAGCGGTTTGTTGACCTTCATCAAGGTTTTTCCGCCTAGATAGTAATAATAATCCCTAGTTAAAAACGAAAAACCGTAAAGGACCGATTTTGATAGAATTTCTATAGCACCAGTCTGAAAGTATATCCTTACAAATATAAAAATAATTTTTCAAATCTCTTTATAAGTGGCGGAGTTATGAAGTAAAAAACAAAAAAAAAACGAATTGAGTACCTCCTCCTTTTTTGTAGTCGGTTAAAAAGTAATCTATCTTGACAGGCAAAATAAATCAATAATAAAAGCTAAATAGTTTTTCAGGATTTTTCTATCGACAAAGCCTCATCCCTACGACACTGAGGGCCGTGTAATTTGGTGACACGTCATGTCAGGCCCATCACTAATACCGCACACATGCATAGTTACAATATACATACATAGAAGGAAAGTATACTTATATTCTCGTACACATGAATTTTCCATGGACTTGAAATGGAGTTAATAGTGTTTTTTTTTAACTAAAAATAGACAAATAAAAACCTCCATTATCTAGTATCTACTACGTAGCGTCCATTTATACGAAAAGGTTGAACGATTCTGAAAAAAAAAAAATAGTTTTCATTTACTCACGCCAGAAGAGCTGATCGTTTGCTGTCAGATAACATAAGAAATCAGATAACGCCTGTCCATGACCATTGCAGCGATACACAGAACTTTGAGTAACAAAATAAAGTCCAGGGTATCGCTGCTTTGGCGCTCATTACTTTAAGACTTTCGATGGTTAGTCTCAACAGCCCAGTGATGTCGCTGCAGTACCCTTCAAACCGGAACACAGTAATGTTCACACACTACGACTTCGTACTAAGGTGATCAAAGGAAACCACTTACTGTAACATACATCACATCATCAGCCATAGAACGTCCACTGCTGGACATAGGCCTCCTCCTGGGGGGGTTTTGTCAATACTCGCCACGCTTGGCAGGCGGGTTTGCGAGCGCAGTTAGGTGTGATTGTTCAAGGAAGACGCTGCTGCCCATCTTCCGGATTACATCCCTTAGCCGACTCTTACGGCGATCACGGGTAGAGAGGGTGGGGTACTATTCTTACGCCGGCACCACCACGGCAAATTCTCACTACAACAAATTCACAATATATAATACAATTATTACTGTAACATTTAATTACTGTTATCTATGCGGGTCGTTTTCTAATTTATTTTACACTAGCTGTGCCCCGCGGTTTCACCCGCGCTAGATGCCTACGTCTTAGTAGCTTTATGCATGCAAAGTCTCAGCCCGATCGGCTTAAAATTGACAAAGTTTCATACAAACTTTCATCCCCTATTTTATCCCCTTGGGGGTAGAATTAATCAAAATCCTTTCTTAGCGGATGCCTACGTCATAACATCTACCTGCATGCCAAATTTCAGCCCGATCCGTCCAGTAGTTTGGGCTGTGCGTTGATAGATCACTATGTCAGTCAGTGAGTCAGTCAGTCAGTCAGTCAGTCAGTCACCTTTGAGTTATATATATTTAGAATAAACATATTCTCAAAAAAACGTAAACATATTCATATACAGCCGTACCCTGATTGTTTACTTTAGGATGTATAGCGATGATAGTTCAGTGGTTAGCGTGGTCGGTTCGCATGCCGAAGGGCGTGGGTACAAACCCCAATAATGAGCTTGAGCTGTCGGTGAAGGAAAACATCGTGAGGAAACCATAGTGTGGTGGTAGAGTACTTTCTAGTACTCGGCTGGCTATCTACCACCCTCAAGTAAAAAAACCGCTGCCAAGCATCTAACATTGTGTTCCGGCAGCCTCACTTGAGAGCCAGTTCCATTCCAGGTTAGGTGTGCTTTACCATCTTCGACCACACCGTCGACTTAACATCAGGTGAGTTGTGGTCAAACACCAAGCCTGTCAACTATAAAAAAAAGGACAAGTAGAATAACAGCATATTACCAACTAGGTTAAAAAAAAAACTCATTGGCAAACTCAGTCGTATGATTAGAAAATAGAGACTCAGGAAGTTTTTATCTTCATAAATAAATGTATTTGTGTCTTGTTCTACTTTCAAGTGACGACAGATTGACAGTACAGTTAATTTAAGTATAGTAAGTATTAGGCAGTTGTTGTCCTTTGTGTTGGATAATAATACTTCAACCTACAGTTGTCAGACAAGATTACGCAGAAAGGTTAAAAAAAAACACGTGATATACTAGATGTTTGGAACGCTTTGAATTCATTCAACCTCTTTCTCTTGTTGCCGTGGTGGTGCCGGCGTAAGAATAGTACCCCACCCTCTCTACCCGTGGTTGCCATAAGAGTCGGCTAAGGGATGTAATCCGGAAGATGGGCAGCAGCGTCTTCCTTGAACAATCACACCTAACTGCGCTCGCCAACCCGCCTGCCAAGCGTGGCGAGTATTGGCAAAACCCCCCCAGGAGGAGGCCTATGTCCAGCAGTGGGTATCTTATGGCCGATGATGTGAACCTCTTTCTGGCTCCTTGCGTTCCTCTCGTTCCTTCCAATAAAAAATTTCCTCCTTCTGCTCATTCCAATCTTACCAACAGCACTTCTTTTACTGTTGAAGCTGTCTTGCTTTGGAATGCACTTCCTTCCAGTATCAGACAAGCTAATTCTCTTAATAATTTAGTATATAAACATTATTCATCTGCATGCTAATGTATAATTGTATTTAATATATATATTTATATATGTCTGTGTGGATATATATTTTCTCTCTGCACTTGCATCCCCCTGGCTAAGTGACAATTGTATTAAGCATAATGTATTAATATTTATAACTGTAAATTGTAACCTAATATGAAAAGAAAGATCCACAAAAAAATGCCTTGCTGAGTTTCTTGCCGGAGTCTTCTCAGTTAAAGTGTAATTACGAGCCGGTGGTAGATTCTAACATGTAACAAGTGCCTTACCAGGGCCTAAACTGAATAAATGACTTTTTGATTTTGATTTTGATTGTATATTTTTAATTTATAGTACTTAAGTATGTTTTACACCAACTTTAATATCTATTTTGTTACTCTCCATCCTAAGGTTGTCTGGAAGAAATCGCTCTAGGCGATAAGGCTGCCCTTGTACACCATTTATTTGTTATTCTATTTTGTGTTTTTGTTTTGTTACACTCTTTCTTTTTTTTTGTTTTTAATTTTTGTATGTTATAATAATTATGTTTGGTGTATAATAAAGCTGTATTGTGTTGTGCTGTGCTGTGCTGTGCTGTGCTGTGCTGTGCTGTGCAGTGCAGTGCAGTGCAATGCAGTGCTGTGCTGTGCTGCACTGCGCTGTGCAGTGCAATGCAGTGCTGTGCTGTGCTGTGCTGTGCTGTGCTGTGCTGTGCTGTGGGTACTGTGCTGTGCTGTATTGTATTGTATGTTTGACCACTGCTCATCTGATGTTAAGTGATGGTGTGGTTGAAGATGACGACACACCTATCCTGGAATGGAACTGGCTCTTAAGTGAAGTAGCGGGAATATACCGTTAGGTGCATGTCGGCAGATTTTCACCTCTGTGTTAGCTAGCCAGCCGAGTACTGGAGACTATCCTCGCGATATTTTCCTTCACTGGCAAGTCAAACTCTTTGTTGGAATTTGAACCCACGCATTCCGGCGTGTGAATCAACAGACAGGGGATATCGATGTCTCTCGTCCGCATATTTGGTCATCCATCATTGGTATGTACTGTGTATTATGGCTATTAATCCATTCGCCCCACCCTGTTTATAGCAAATATTTAAGTTCATGTCTCAAATCAAAATGAAACTCGGATGAGTTTATTTCCAATTAGCCCCGTTTTTAGGGTTAGCGTGGAGGTATCAAGCTGAAATACATATAAAATACTCAGCTCTACTGTCCTTGGAGCTGTGAAAAAATCAAACTTCTAAGCCCGCAATCAAAAGATACAGCCGTTTATGCTGCAAATTTTCGACACTCGCAAGGGAATTAAAACCTGCAGGGTACTTCCCGTGAACTCAGAATTTTGTAATTTGGTACGAAGCACCACAGATAAAGCAAAAATTGCAAAAAGCATAAATTACAAATAAAAAGAAAAAAAAACATAACAGGTTTGCACGGTGCGCGACTCCGACTCGCACTTAGCCGGTTTTTTTTTTTATAAATTATCCCACAGCTGGGTGCTGTCTGAAGTTTGTGGGGACCTGGGCTTATACTAGATACTTAGGGGCCTACCTAAATAATCAACCAAATGCAATTGGTCAAAAAATACATTATACACTGTACATTATTTTTACGGTTCTTTAAACTATGAGATAGGGTTTATTTTAATAAAATAAACCTGACTTTCAATTGCCCTCTAATGACATCACATAGTAGGCTGCATAGGGCTATTTTCAGTGCCAAAAAAAAAATTACGAAACAAAACAAAATATGTCAATGTCAAATCAATGGGAGCCATAATAACCTCTTCCATACACGTACGTAGAGTTGTTTTTAGCTTTATTGATACAAATATCTGGATTATTTTACTTTAAACGTTTCTGTGAATCTGATATCGCTTTTATGAGGCTATGAAATAAAATTCGTTTCATCATCATCAGCCATAGATCGTCCACTGCTGCACATAGGCCTCCTCCTGGGGGGGTTTTGCCAATACTCGCCACGCTTGGCAGGCGGGTTAGCGAGCGCAGTTAGGTGTGATTGTTCAAGGAAGACGCTGCTGCCCATCTTCCGTATTACATCCCTTAGCCGACTCTTACGGCAACCACGGGTAGAGAGGGTGGGGTACTATTCTTACGCCGGGACCACCACGGCACTTACTTCATGACAATTGTCAAAGTCAATAAAATGTGTCAAAATAGCTATGTATAGTTTTATGATTTACATGGCAAGGGCATACACATATTCAGCCTATTTTATGACGTCATCGCTATCATTAGTTTAGAAAAGTATTAAATATCAACTACCGCATACAAAGCCAAAGCAGTTTTGTAGCGATTATGGCTCAGTGGTTAGCGCGATAGGTTCGCATGCCGAAGGGCATGGGTTCAAACCCCAACAATGAGCTTGAGCTGCCGGTGAAGGAAAACATCGTGATGAAACCATAGTACTTACTACTAGTGGTAGGGTACTTTCTAGTACTCGGCTGGCTAGCTACCACCCTCAAGTTGAAAATCTGCCGCCAAGCATCTAACGGTGTGTTCCGGCAGCCTCACTTGAGAGCCAGTTCCATTCCAGGCTAGGTGTGCCTTACCATCTTCGACCACACTGTCACTTAACATCAGGTGAACTGTGGCCAAACACCTAGCCTGTCAGCCATAAAAAAAAAGCCAACATATTCAAATTAGTTTCATAAAATAAAGTTTAAGTACTATCAGTAAAAAAAATACAAAAAAAACTTTACATAGTATATACGAGTACCTAATTCCTCCAACTATAGAAGCAAATCTACAAACATGTCAAAGTCTTGGTAATCGATGTAACGGTTAACTTAGTTATTAGTAACGCATACCGTGTTAATCATGTTCTATTATTTTTAACTGCTCTTGACGGTGTAGTTAAGTACACTGAAAAGAGAAACGAAACGCTAGTTATAACTTAATTGTTACAAGCGTCATGCTTTGGTTTCGCACGGATGCAATATTTTTTGGATTATATGATTGATACTTTTTTTTTATGTAACAGTAATGACACGAACGAGACACTCTCCTGATGTTAAGAGATAACACCTGTCCATGACCATTGCAGCGATAGACACAGAACTTTGAGTAGTAAAACAAAGTCCAGGGCATCGCTGCCCTGGCGCTCATTACTTTGAGACTAGATGGTTAGTCTCAATAGCCCTGTAATTTTGCTAGCTTCAGTACCCTTCAAACCGGAACACAGTTATGTTTACACACTACTGCTTGGCGGCAGAATATCTGGTACTGCGGTGGTGTACCTACCTACCTAGACGACCTCCTGCTAAGGAAATCTACCACCAAGTAACTTGGTGATCTTCTTGGCAGGAGGTCGTCTATATAGGTACCATCGCAGTACCAAGCGGTACTGCGAAAGCGGTAGGTTCGCATGCCGAAAGGCGAGGACAGACCCCAACAATGAGCTTGAGCTGCCGGTTAATGAAAACATCGTGAGCAAACCATAGCGTGGTGGTAGGGTACTTTCTAGTACTCGGCTGGCTAGCTACCACCCTCAAGTTGAAAATCTGCCGCCAAGCATCTAACGGTGTGTTCCGGCCAGCCTCACTAGAGAGCCAGTTCCATTCCAGGCTAATTGTGCTTTACCATATTCGACCACACCGTCATTTAACATCAGGTGAGCTGTGGTAAAACACCTAGCCATAAAAAAAAAGTTATAAATTCGGATCTAAACCACTTCGGCTTAATATTTTATTATTATAACGATCATTGACATTATTATAAAATCATTATTATTATTTACATAGCAAAATAAAAATGATTTTATATTTATTTTAAATAAATGTTTTTGTTTTGACATTTTTGTGTGACGTTTTTTTATTTGTCATTTGTAAATCTGGATATTTTAATTTATCTAAAATGAATGAATTAAATGACGCGAAGGAGACGCTCTCCTGATTGTAAGAGATAACGCCTGTCCATGACCATTGCAGCGATACACAGAACTTTGAATAACAAAACAATGTCCAGGGCATCGCTGCTTTGGCGCTCATTACTTTGAGACATTCGATGGTTAGTCTCAACAGCCCTGTAATTTCGCTAACTGCTGCACACTTCAAACGGAAACAGTATCGGCAGAAAAAACCGTATCAAAATCCGTTGTGTGGTTCACATTTTATAAATAAAATTAGAAATCAAATTAAAAAAAAATACTAGTTCAAATACCATATCAAACTCAAATAGAATGTAAAATTCAATGCCATGTTAAATTCAAATACAATGACAAATTACACTTAACACTAATATTATAAAGGCAAAAGTGTGCAAGTGTGTTTGTATATTTGTTACATCTTCACGCTCAAACGGCTGGATCAATTTTGATGAAATTTGGTAAGGAGATAGCTGACACTTGGATTAAAACATAGGCTATTTTTTCCCCAAAAAAATTACAGGTAACACCGCGGGGCGGAGCTATTATACTAAGTACAACAATAAGGTCAGTAAAAACATCATCGTAAGTTGGTTTAGCGACTTTAAGACACCAATAATAATATAAAGCTTGACGACAACATCACTAAATATTTGATAAGGTTCCAAAATAGCAACAGGCCGTGCAGCCTATATCTGGTAATGATAAATAAATAATGGGGGACTCCACCTCCCATCGACGTAGACACAAACTTTGGTTACATATTTATTGTGTGACCCAAAAAGGGAAATCAGAAATCAGCAACATTTATTGGGGTTTTTTACCCAACTGCTAAGGAAGGGTTGGGTTACGTTTCTCGCACGTATCTTGTATGTATGTATGTTTTCTTTATTAAATAAATAAAAATAAATAAATATTGTAGGACACATTACACACAGCGCCATCTGACCCCAAACTAAGCAGAGCTTGTATGATGGAAGTCAGATAACTGATAGAATACATAAATACTTTTTTTTTTGTAAATACATACTTATAATACATACAGAACACCCAGACACAGAACAAACATTTGTTTATACCAAACAAACATTTGTCCTTGGCGGGAATTGAACCCACGCCCTACAGCTCAGGCAGGCATACTCCCAATGAGCCAACAGGGCTGTCAAAGGCCTCGTATCTTCGAATGGATTACGACAATTAAGGTGTCGTTAGATTCGTCTAAGTTTTTTTATGTTGTAATGTAGGTATGTATTGAAACAAGTAAAGCACTCAGACACAGAACAAACATTTGTTTATACCACAAAATGTCTGTCGCTGGATGGGAATTGAACCCACGCCCCAACAACTCTTAAAGCAGTCTTACTACCAATGAGCCAACAGGGCTGTCAAAGTAATAAAAAATATAAAGTATACTTACAATTAGTAAAATAGTTATCAAAATCAAAATTATTCAGTTTAGGCCCTGGTAAGGCAAGAACGTTAAAGTACATGTTTGAATCTACCGCCGGCTCGTAATTACACTTCAACTGAGAAGACTCCGGCAAGAAACTCAGCAAGGTATTTTTTTGTGGATCTTTCTTTTCATATTAGGTTACAGTTTACAGTTATAGATATTAATACATTATGCTTACTACAATTGTCACTTAGCCAGGGGGATGCAAGTGCAGAGAAAAGCTACTACAACCATATATTCCTGTCTTCCACGTAATGAGCCACCTTACAGTAGGCTTTGTCAATTAACCTCTGCTTTATAAAATCTTTGAATGTATTATCTATCATAGATACCACAACATGCCATTTACTTCCATTCTGATCTTTGACGTCATAACTCAGCAGGTGGTGATTCCACTACGATTATTCAATTACATTCTAATAATAACCCTGGCTATTTCGGTGATAGTAAGTGGCTATTAATATCGGTGACGTAGCTATGACGCTGTCGTGCATTATTTAGAGAAAACACGCGTTTTGGTTTCTACAAAATAATAAATATAAAATTAATAAAAAAAAAATTAAATTAATTTGTACTTGGTAGTAGATTTCCTTAGCAGAAGTGATGATTAATGCAGCGACATTACAGGGCTGTTGAGACTAACCATCGAAAGTCTCAAAGTAATGAGCGCCAAAGTAGCGATGCCCTGGACTTATCTTGACTTAATCAAGTCATTGATTTGACTGACACGAACTGGACTTGACCAAGATTGGACTTTGATTGTAACTATAGATGTAAGACATGAATTACAAAAACGGATGACAAGGCAGTATAGCTTTAAAGCTTAAGCCCCCCGAAAGGAAAAATTGTTTTTTTTTTTAAATTATTAAATGTTGGAAAATATACAATATAACGACATGACACTTTTGCGTTTCCGCCAGAAGCGATTTGACGGTATATCATAAACAAACTGTATACCGTCGTACTTTAAATAAATTTCCAAAAGAAGTAATTCGCAAGGATAAAACGATCATTTATAGCAAACAAGCGGTAAAAACGAAAAATCTGTTTCCATAAAAACTTGGTTTTCTCGAATAACATTTATCTATATACCGCTATTGAGCTTATGACGTCAAAATAATAGTCAATTAACCTGCAACTATTTACAAGCAACAAAAAACAAGTCCATAAAAGTCGACAATTATAAAAAAGATCAAATTCAATACGTTTTTCTATGGTTTTCTTTAGCGTCATCTGCTATTAATCTTAGAAATTATCAAAACTTGTAAGTTCCAGCGACATCTATTGCTATTTATTAAGATATGAGTTATTTTCTACTCGCTGATAGGTGGCGACTTGGCGAGTAGATAAATACTATAAAAAATAGGTTTTAGGCGGGAACGCGGTGAGCACCGTGCCGCCCCATTGTATTTTTTTCTAAAACTAGTGTTTTTTCGTGTTTTTATGCATAAAAATAGTGGCGTTTTATTTATAAAGTTCCGAATTACGAGCGCGAGTGTGGGGGAATGATATAATGTGGTTAAACATGACTTTTCGTGTTGCTTCCAAAACTCCATCCAGAAGCTTGTAGTAAAGTCGCCACTACTTTACTAAGGCATGACTTGATTTGACTGGGACCGACTGGACATGATCAAGACTAGACTTTGACTGTAACTATAGATGATAAAGAAGCTGAAAAATGAAGACTACTCATAAAATATAGAAACATTGAAACTGGCAGAATACACAGAGTGCGATGCCAAGAAGAAAGAGAGAGAGAGAGAGAGAGATAAATACTAACTGTCAATATATGTAACGATGTCAATGACAATTAGTTTGACATTGACTTTTGGTTTTATTACCGTCATAATAAAAAGCGTTATCACTTAATTTAGTTAAATATTTTAATGATAAAAACACTAAAGGTGACACAAAAATGGAAAAGTTACTACCAAAACCTAAAAAACCAAAAGGCGCTTCTAGAGAAGAACTTTTAAAATTAAGCAAAGAGGTAAATTTGATATAATAAACACAAAACAATAACCTAACCTACAAACAATGTTTACTATTATTATAATGGTTATTTTCAGAAGTTAGTAGACTTAGTGTTACAGCTGGAAGCTCACAATAATCAGCTTAAAAATATAATTAGCAAGAAAGAATCAGACGGAGCCGAAAAAGCGAATCAAACAAACAAAAATCAAAAAAAGTTTGATTTCAGCACGTAAGTCTTCTTTTTTATCCGCCTCTTTATGTAATAGAGTGACGCTATGAAACTCTTCACACACTAGAAGAGTAGCCTGCAGACCGATAGTGGAGTTCCTCCTTAGCTAGTAGACTATTTAGATATTTTGTTTATGAAAGTTACAAAACTAAGTCTAAGGCATCGCTAGCCGCAGTACTCTTCAAACTGGAACACAGTAATGTTTATACACTACTGTTTGGTGACAGAATATCTGATAGTACAGTAGTACTTATCTAGATAACCTGCTTAGAAGATCTACTTTCTAATAGCAGATACAGGTAGATAATCTATTTTAACAAGATTACCTAATTACATTACACAATATAATAAATGTGTTTTTTTAAATGTATATTTTTATTATTAAAGATGGAATTTTTAATGTATTTCCACTTAAAAGTCTTTTAGGTTACAACTGAGATAAGGATTTAATTTAAATATTTATCTAACAATCTTTAAATTTTAAATATCTATTCAAAATATTAAAATAACATTGAAAATTCAATTACAAAAATCAATCAGGCTGAATTTCAGCGACTTTCGAGCGCTTTTGAGGCTGGCAGCATTTCCATGGTGGATAGTATTGGCCTGCGCTTACACCAGGATCGAGCTTTATGCATTACCCTAATACACGCATCAAAACCTGAGTATCCATTCCCAGTTGCCGAGTGTCTTCGCTGCAATAGGCATATAGTTGTATTTTGCTCCAAGGCGGCATATTTAAGCTGCTATCGGCAGGATGCATACTCCACATCTGCCATTGCCAAAAGGATGGAACTACTCAGGTGGCTGGCGGCAATTAAATAAATTATTAAATATTAAATAGATCTACAGTTGGCCACCATCTCGCCAATCACTGATCACGTTCCGACCAATCTATCTTGTTTGGCCAACTTGCTGATGCAAGTTCAATTTAATTTATTTGGATTTTCAGTTTGTGTCTACTAGTTTTAAATATTTCAGATATACATATGTTTAAAAAATTCTTGTCAGGTTAGATAAATTATTAAATTCAATCTAGATATATCAAAACGACTTTTATGCAGAAATACAATATCTGTTGCATACTCAAAATGAACTTCCACACAGTAACGCCTGAATCAATTAATTATTTAAAACATTTTGCTATAAGAATGTGTCACACACACACACATAGAGACACGTTCACATACTCTCTCAACGTCTACATGCATGATGCTTAGAATATATTTTATAGACATTTAATATTTTTAACCCATGAGACAAAATCTTTGTTAACATGTGTATGGTCTCCTGTGATACAAGCCTTAGCTTAGTACATGGACTACTGTTTTTGTACTTATGCATTTTGGTCAATAAAGTTTATTATTATTATATAAGTACCAATTTCCGTAATCTGTTTGTGCGAGAGGCAGAGGAGCAGATCAGACATATTTTTGTTTCTTTTGTTTTTGACTTGTGTTTTCACTTTAAAAAGAAGAAGCAGTAGGATAAATGTGTAAAGAATCGCAATATGGTTCAATATTGGCTGATGATGATGATGATTAAGACTAATTTATAGCAGACACCCTAAAACGAAGTTCAAAACAAACAAAATGAAAGACAAGTAAAGAATCGCAATTTCGCACTTCTCACTGTTCTTTCTCGTCGCCACTAATACGCACCGATTTCCGTAATTTATCTTAGCACGATCTAACTGGCTAAATTGACAGCCCCAGACTCACGACTGACTGTTTTTCGCAACTACCCTCATTCCAAGACAACAATTATTTTTATAAGATCATTTTATCAAGCTGTTTAACTTTATCTAATACAAATTTTATTATTTTTTCTCAGAATTCATACTCGGTCAGTGTTACTTCATATAGCGTACTTCGGTTGGGACTACAATGGTTTTGTCGTACAAGAAGACACAATAAACACTATCGAACACCATTTATTCAATGCGCTGACCAGAACATGCCTCATAGAAACCAGAGAAACTTCTGAGTAAGATCATCTCATAAATTTTCTATGATAGTAATTCTTTTTTTTTGGCAACTCACTTTACACACTCTGCCAGTGTCAATTATTTTAATATTTATTGCATTTTTTTTCAGTTATCACAGATCTGGAAGGACAGATAAAGGTGTTAGCGCATTTGGTCAGGTAATCTTACTCAATAGGATATACTGCGGAAATCGACAACACAAAAGTAGTTGTTTTATTGTAGATAGGTTCGCGTTTGACCACATCTTGCCTGATGCTATGCAACAATACAGGTTAAGACGGAGAATGTTTATGTGGTTTGAAGCAAAATAGTATATTATGTGTATGTGTTGCCTTTAGAGATATTTGTTTCTTATAATTTTCCCAAATTTAAATTTTTATTTAGTGCATTTCCTCTTAAAAGTGGTTTTGATTACAGCAGTGACGAGGATTTAAATTATAATCGGCCAAGTGCGAGTCGTACTCGCGCACGAAGGGTTCCGTACCATCCCACTAATATTATAAATGAGAAAGTTTGGATGGATGTTTGTTACTCAATCACGCCAGAACGGCTGAACGGATCTGGATGAAATTTTACATGTAGACACTTTGGGCCCTGGAATAAACATAAGATACTTTTCATCATCATCATCATTTATTGCCACGCGGGTGAAACCGCGGGGCGCAGTTAGTTATCTATTAAAACGGCAAAAAAAATCCCATTTAAATATAAATTTTATTCTGTTTTTTAGTATTTGTTGTTATAGCGGCAACAGAAATACATCATCTGTAAAAATTTCAACTGTCTAACTATCACGGTTCATGAGATACAGCCTGGTGACAGACGGACGGACAGCGGAGTCTTAGAAACAGAAATATATTGAATATATACTTTTTTTTCCTTCTTCAGGTGATATCAATCAGTCTTCGCAGTAAACATTCTCCGGAGGATCAAAACTTACCAGAATCTTTACGCACAGAGTTAGACTACTGTAAAATTTTAAACGGCTTGCTTCCTCACAACATCAGAGTAATTGGATGGATGCCGGTGCCAAAAGAGTTTAGTGCAAGGTAACTTACAAACTCTTACACTTGTCTTTTAAATCAATGTCTGTAAACTATAACCGCCAAGCAGTAGTGTGCAAACATAACTGTGTTCCGATTTGAAGGGTTCAGCGAAATTACAGGGCTGTTGGGACTAACCAACGAAAGTCTCAAAGTAAATAAATATCGAGGAACATTACACACAGTGCCATTTGACCCCAAACTAAGCAAAGCTTGCACTATGGAAGTCAGATAGCTGATAGAATACTTGAACACTTTTATGTAAATACATACATTATACAGAACATCCAAACACAGAACAAACATTTATGATTATGCCACAAAATGCTTGTCCTGAGTGGGAATCGAACCCACACCCTACGGCTCTTGAAGCAGACATACTACCAATGAGCCAACAGAGCAATCAACTTTGTTTTACTACTTTGCAATGGTCATGGACAGGTGTCATCTCTTACCACCAAGAGCGTTACGTTCGTCTCATTACTTTAACATAAAAAAAAAACACATGGTGCCGGCGTAAGAATAGTACCCCACCCTCTCTACCCGTGGTTGCCGTAAGAGTTGGCTAAGGGATGTAATCCGGAAGATGGGCAGCAGCGTCTTCCTTGAACAATCACACCTAACTGCGCTCGCCAACCCGCCTGCCAAGCGTGGCGAGTATTGGCAAAACCCCCCCAGGAGGAGGCCTATGTCCAGCAGTGGACGTCCTATGCCTGATGATGTGGGGTAGGGTAAGTCGGGGTATTACTGTATTTATTTTTCAACAGATTCGACTGCAAGAGACGTCTATACAAATATTATTTTCCCCGCTCTACTCTAAACATAGACGCGATGAGAGATTCCTGTGCAATGCTTGTCGGTAGCCATGATTTTAGAAATCTCTGTAAGATGGACGTGGGGAACGGCGTTACAGAATTCACGAGACAAATATTAAAAGCGGATATTGTGGCTGTAGATGATAATGATATATCGCAACGTGAGTATTATGTGTAGCTTTGTAACGACGAAAAATCTTTAAAAAAAAAATGTTAGGTATTTGAACACAGCTCACCTGATCTTAAGTGACGGTGTGGTCGAAGATTGTAAAGCACACCTAGCCTGGAATGGAACTGGCTCTCAAGTGAGTCTGCCGGAACACACCGTTAGATGCTTGGCGGCAGATTTTCAACTTGAGGGTGGTAGCTAGCCAGCCGAGTACTAAAAAGTACCCTACCACCACGCCATGGTTTCCTCACGATGTTTTCCTTCACCGACAGCTCAAGCTCATTGTTGGGGTTTAAACCCACGCCCTTCGCCATGCGAACCTACCGCGCTAACCACTGAGCCATCATCGCTACAAAATAGTAATTAGAATGGGTTCAAATCTTTCAAGTCCTTTTACTTGTTGGTACTATCTTCTTAACAGGAAGTCGTCTAGATAGGAACCACCGCAGTACCAGATATTCCGCCGCCAAGCAGTAGTGTGTAAACATTACTGTGTTCCAGTTTGCTGCTGTAGCGACATTACAGGGCTGTTGAGACTACCCATTGCCATTTTCCATCAGGTGAGATAGTGGCCAAACGCATGCCATTTTTTATTGGAAAATACTTAATGTATACCGCCGGCCCTGGGGCGGGCACGGTGGTTATGTGGGACTCTCCGTCCTAATGACGACCTACCCACTAAAAACCCTGGAGTGTTCCACCTCAGCGCTTTGTGTCGAAGCAGCGAGCACGCTTCCGCACTCTACCGCGTCCTCAACAGCGCTTGTCCTCTCGGACATCACCTCGGAGCCCAGGCTCCCTTGCCACGATGACGATGTGTCGGAACACCGGACACTTCGTGATCCACCTCGGAGACCAAATCAGCAAAATGAGCGCCGGACGGCCCCACGTCCGCACGCCCGTGGTCTCCATACGACGGGTCAGATGAGTGGCCCCGCCGCCTGCCAATTTAATCGCTGGGAATGAGCATCGCCTGCAACACCGGCACTCCTCCCATCCCGCTTCTCGTCAGAGTTACTCCAACATAGCTCTCAGCACGGCCCCACAGGGTAAACCACACCATGAGCAGCCCCGGGCCACCACCACGAGCCCATGTAGATCGCCGCACAGCTATCGTCCTCTTCGCTCCAGATACGGCGATCCCGAATGGTAAAACCCGCGGCATCGACTCCAGGCCACCCCGGCACAATCTCCCCGCAAGACCCCGCGAATTGCCCACCAGATATGACCCGACCACCAATACACCCATCACAACTCCTCAAGCTTTTGATGAGACTACTACCCGACTGCCCCACTCAGCTCGAAACAAGCCCACCGCTTCGCTCCTTCACAGTGCCCTCAGCTAATCAGAGGGACACGTGAGGAGATCCCCCCCTTTGTTTCTGCGCGAGCTCCTCTTCTGGGTCAAACGCATGCCTAGTACAATGTAAAAAAAAAGTATATGTCAATGTAATGAAAATGTCATGCCACTAGATGGCGCTGTGTGAAATATTCTTCAACATTTATTTATTAAAAGTATTTATAAAATTTTCAGCGACATCGATGTACTATCTACTAATTGAAGGCAACGCATTCCTTTGGCATCAAATAAGGTAAATTAATGTCAGTAACATTTAACACGAAAAAAATATGTTTTTTTTTTTAATTTTTGACTTACTATGTAACTGTTAGTCTTTTGTTTGTTTGTTTTATGTGTTTTTTGGTGTTATGTACAAAATAAAATTATTTTCTTTCTTTCTTTCTTTCAAAATAATATGTTCCTGGTTGAACAAGCTTTGCTCGGTTTTTTTAAAGAACTTGAAAAAGAAAGAGAAAAAAAAATATCTGGACTCGAACCGGGGTCTTCTTGAATCGGGACCGCCTGATTTTCCACCTGAGTTATTATAACCTTTCAGAAGGTGGCGAAGTTTACCTTCCTATTCTAATGATATTGTAGCAGTTTTTCATTGCCTGAAAACACGGATAAAACGACGTTTTCTAGAAATGAAACCTAGCTAGATCGATTTATCTCCCTCGAAACCCCCTGCATACTAAATTTCATGAATATCGTTGGAGCAAGAATTGCTCGTTTAAAGCTATTAGATTAGATAGATATTTTTTTATTAAACTACGAACATTAGTACTTTTGCCATCATTTCTGTCCATCCAAAGGTTGTCTGGACGAAATCGTTCTAGGCGATAGGGCCGTTGTATTACCACATATTAGTCGATGTTGTTTTGTTACTGTTTTATTATTATCTTTTTACCCGACTGCCAAGGAAGGGTTATGTTATTTGCGTTTATCTTGTATGTATGTATTCTTTATTACCTCGTATCTTCCAACCGGCCGAATGGATTACGACAATTAAGGTATCGTTAGATTCGTCTCAATAACTTAAGTGTTCTTAGGTTGAAAAAAAAAAACAAAAAGGTGGATTTTTGGCGTGAAATAGTAATAAGTTAATTTTTAAAAAATTACCAAGCCTATCAGTTATTTAAATAATTAACTCTTCAGCTTGTTTAAATTTTTATAATAAAGTTTTTTTTAATTTATTATATCAAGTCAATTAATACTAATTAAATTTAAACATTGACAGCCCTGTTGGCTCATTGGGAGTATGTCTGCCTGAGCTGTAGGGCGTAGGTTCGATTCCCGCCAAGGACAAATGTTTGTTTGGTATAAACAAACGTTTGTTCTGTGTCTGGGTGTTCTGTATGTATTATAAGTATGTATTTACAAAAAAAAAAATATTTATGTATTCTGTCAGTTATCTGACTTCCATCACACAAGCTCTGCTTAGTTTGGGGTCAGATGGCGCTGTGTGTAATGTGTCCTACAATATTTATGTATATTTATTATTTTAAAAACATGTCAATAAACCTAAGTCAAATAACCTTAATTAAAACTAAGTCCACCGGTCGAGCTCACCACCAAACGTACCCATCAAACCGGCGGCATTTCCTCGCTGGATCGCCAGCGAAATTCGCTGGACTATAAAGGTCCCAGACCTCGGATCACGACCCAACTCGGCCACAAACTTTGCCGCGTCGGACCCCCATGTACCTGCAGTCTCGACGGCAATCGGGACGAACTCATACGCTGATTCTAAACATGCGTGTTTGAGACGCTTGGCTTTGGCGGCTGCCTCCGCTCCCGCACCGGCCGCTTGCTGGGATGCGGCAAGGTGGCAGGTGGCAAAGGTACTCACGCATGTGGCGTCCCAAACCAAGCAACGGCCTCTCTGCCAGGGAATCAGCGTAAGACCGTCCGGGCGTTTGCCGTCGGAACGAGACAGCCCCGGGGGCTCCAGCGTGCAAGGCACCTCTGCCTCTACCAAAGCTCGCCGAAGGATTTCATTAAGAGTTATAAAGTTATACTATATTATGTTTATTATGCGGGTCGAACCTGGACCAGATTGGCACAGGACCGAGGCAGATGGTATAACAAGAGAAAGGCCTGTACCCAGCAGTGGGATAAAGAAGGCTGTGGAGGATGATGATGATGATATTATGTTCTATTATATTACACCCTTAATACTTACTACACGGCTTAATACATCCCAAACAATAATATAATTTGTTGAACAAAAATGTGGCATGACTTTTGATTTCTTTACTGTGACAAATATTTAATTTCCAGGTGCATCCAAGCAATATTACTTTTAGTGGGTAGTAGTTGCGAGTCTAAGGACATTGTAACAAAGCTACTGGACTGCGAAGCTAATAATAGGTAAATATAGAATAAATCCGTTTTAGGGTTCCGTACCCAAAGGGTAAAACGGGACCCTGTTACTAAGACTCCGCTGTCCGTCCGTCTGTCTGTCTGTCCGTTTGTCGCCAGGCTGTATCTCATGAACCGTGATAGTTAGACAGTTGAAATTTTCACAGATGATGTATTTCTGTTGCCGCTATAACAAAAAATACTAAAAAACAGAATAAAATAAATATTTAAGGGGGCTCTCATACAACAAACTTGATTTTTTTGTCGTTTTTATAGATAATGGTACACTTGGCCAGTTTTTTTTAAATTACAAATAGGCTTGCGTTTGACCGCCATCTCGCCTGATGTTAAACGAAGATGCGGTCTACGGTGAAGCATGCTCGCCTAGAAGAAACCGATTTACTGGCGACTTGGAGGCACCCAGATTGTACCTATCAGGGAACACCCACTCGGGCAGCGAATTCCATTGTTTAGCTGTTCATTGTTGGCGGTAGATTTTCAACTTGAGGGTGGTAGCTAGCCAGCAGAGTACTAGAAAGTACCCTACCACCACGCTATGGTTTCTTTACGATGTTTTCCGTCACCGACAGCTCAAACTAATTGTTGGAGCTTGAACCCACGCCCTTCGGCGTGCAAATCGACAGCGCTAACCACTGAGCTATCATCGCTGCACATATATTTGGGCTTAGTGGAATAAAGTCAGTTGTTTTTTGTAAACATTTTGATTTATTAGATATACTAGCTGCGCCCGCGGTGTTACCCGGAGTTCCCAAATAAACACTAAATTTTTCGGGATAAAATATATATATAAATAACTTATGTGTTAATCCAGGGTGTCACCTACGTCCATACCAAATTTCATCAAAATTGGTCCAGCCGTTTCAGCGTGAAGATGCAACAAACATACAAACACGCTCACAAAGTTTCGCCTTTATAATATTAGTGTGTCAAATTTGTGATTAAAAGTTACTTTCTTTGCTAAATGCGTTAATTATTCTAAGTTATTTTTATTTTCAGAAAGCCACAGTACAATATGGCCATAGATATACCATTGAATCTATTTGAATGCTCATACGAAGTAACCAGTAATTGGATTTACGATAAAAACAATTTAGTAAAACTAATTCGACATGTCCAAGGGGAATGGACGATACAGAACATAAAGTAAGACATTTTGATTACCCTATTAGCTTATTTGGTAGAAAAGAGACAGCACTATATTCGTTGCAATGTAATGCTATCTCGTTTTGTTTCAATGATATGATAAGAGACAGCTCTATATTCGTTGCAATGTAATGCTATCTCGTTTTGTTTCAATTAAAATAATAGAGACAACATTACATTCGTGGCAAAGTAATGCTATCTCGTTTAAAAAGAGACAGCACTATATTCGTTCGTAATGCTATCTCGTTTTGTTTCATTGAAGTAAAATGAGACAGCACTACATTCGTTACAATGTAATGCTATCTCATTTTGTTTCGATTAAACGAAAAGAGACTACAATAATCGTTGTACTGTAATGCTATCTCGTTTTTTTTATTGAAATGAAAAGAGACAGCACTACATTAGTTGGGCTTAGTTGCTTAAAACAAATGCAAAATGACAAACGTACAATAATTGCCAAAAGAGTCCGCAAAATATCCAAACTTTGAACTGTATGCATAACTATACTACTGACATTGACATAAATATTAATGTTGTTTTTTTTTTTTTTAATTTCAGAGCGACAATGTTAAAAGATTGTCTGCGGAGCTTAGAAGATACATATTCTAAACTCAATGATGAAAAAAACGATGGTGACAAAGAAAAAATTATTGCTTATCACGATTACCTCACAGAGGGGACAAAACCTAAAATTTATAAGCCTTTAATGAAAAGGCCTACTTGTTGTAAGTTATCCAAAATGTTGTATAAGTTGTAAGGAAAACGCTCTCAAATGGGTTCATTGACATGTAACATCAGCTGTATTTTTTTGTTTGTTTGAGATTCGACTCGATCCCCCCAAACGACTCACGTAATTAATGGTGCCCCTATGCAAGCTGAGACTATTATTGTTCTAATTAATATACAATGTGAATTTCATTTTAGCTACGCTTGAAGAAAAAATGGCGCATTATAAAAAGAGACGGAAACAGTACGAAACTGACGCATCAACGGCAGTTAAGGAATAAATGAATGAAATAAACTGATTTTATTTTATAATAAATAATTCACATTTTTACAAACGCTCTTTGGTTGGTTTTATTTTTAGTGAAGTATTATTTCTTTATTTCTGACATCGCACTTTATGCATTTCGCCAGTGATTAATATTTTCATAAAATAAATCTAGTTAAATAGTCTAGAATTATAGTCATTTTAAGCCAGAGCCAATGCCAGTCATATCTTAGTAAAGTAGTGGCAACTTTGAAGGTTCGACAGAATTTGAGTTCAAACCCCAAAATCGAGCTTGAGATGCCAGTGAAGGAAAACATCGTTCGTGAGGAAACTAGCGTGATGACATGTAGAGTACTTTGTAGTACTCAGCTGGCTAGCTACCACCACTTGACTATAAAGATAAAGAATCTGAAGACTGCATACAAAATATAGAAACATTGAAACTGGCAGAATACACAGAGTCCGATGCCAAGAAGAAAGAAAAAAAGCGGAGAAATGTTTTTCGGCATTCCCGCCAAAAAAAAAAGTTAAAATTGGAGTTTGTGCAAGATGCTATCATGTTGCTACGAGTCGAATAACGTGCATGAGTGTGGCAAAGTGAAATATGACTTCAACTGCATGTGGTTTCCAAAACTCTGTCGCAGCTTGTTGTAAATTCACCACTACTTTACTAAGACAGGACTAATTTTATTTGATTTATAATAAAATGCTAGAAAATATCGATTTAAAACACAGGAATAAATCGCGATGCCAAAAAAAGAAGTCCAATTCGATCCTATATGTTGCTACTCGACGATAGATGGCATAGGTTATGACCATACCTACACCAATTTAATCAATCGGTTCATTTCCAATTTTTTATCGAAATGGAATGAAATAATAGGTCTCTTCAATATGTCAGTTTTATTCGTTGAAAGATAATATATCTATAATTATGTTAATGCCATCCGTTTTAAATAAGGTCGTTGCGCCATGCACGTAATTACCCTTCGAACAGTAGCGTTGTATCCGTAATTGTCTCCGTAATTATTATGACATTGTGGGTGTATCTACTAAAATCTGCGGATCAGTAACTAAACCAGCCGCGGTGAATCGAGTGGTGAAAACGTTTAGCCCGCAATATCATTTACGCCAGTATTAGTAGGCCGCTTCACTCGGATAGCGGTGAACCGAAAAACCCACTCGAATAAATACGATTCGAACAATCAATAAACTTAAAATCCATTACATATCTGTGATTTCAAACATTATTAAAAAAATAACTTTTTTCGCACCTTTTTTCGGTCTCTAAAAACCCGATAAAATTAAAAATATATTAACGACACGTCGTGCATGTGTTTTCGATGATCTTTTTTCCTTGGTTGGGTATTGTAATTTTGACAGTTCCATGAAAATATTTACGTGCTCGTGACGTGACGTTTGCCGAACGAAAAACTTTTTTGTTGTTTCCATTTCAAATTAAATAATTCAGTTGTTTTTGCAGTGATAATTAATTTCAATAGATGAAAATTAACGATAAATTTAAACGATGATGGTGTTTGTGTTTGAATTATTTATCTCTTTGTGTCATCTTGCGAGGTTTTAATTTATTGAGGTGAGTATTTTCTAAAATTTTATAAAATAAAAAGGTGTAGGCGTTTGACCGTACCCACTTTAAATAATTAAATAAATTTCTTTTTTGCGACTACTAAGCGTCAATCTTTAATTGTTTTATTACAGGATATTGCTTAGTTGCTTATTAATTCATCAAAGTTATCTAACGGTAGATATATAGCCTGTTTTCTGTCGCTTCTACCTAGAACTCCTAATTTTACAAAAATCAGCGCTAAACCATGATTTAAACGATTTACAAAATCATAAATGTGTATTATTACAGAATAACAGTAAATAATTGTGACCACTAACTGGAATTCAGTATTGAAATATTGCTACTTGGTTTAGGAAATTGCTTTATAATTTTAGTTTTAAATTTGAATATTTGTTATTAAATAATTACAGTAATAGTTTCATGCTTTTTTAATTTGGTAGTAGATTTTCTTAGCAGGAGGTCGTCTAGGTAGGTACCACCACTGTACCTGATATTCCACCGCTAAGCAGTAGTGTGTATTTATTACTCTGTTCCAATTTGAGGAGTACTGCAGCTAGCGAAATTATAGGGCTGTTGAGACTAATCATCAAACGTCTCAAAGTGATGAGACCAAAGTAGCGATGCCTGGGTTTTTTTAACTACTCAAAATTCTGAGTATCTCTGCAATGGTCATGGACAGAAGTTATCTCTTACCAAAAGAGCAGTGTCTCGTTCATTTCATAGCTTTCAAATAATAAAAAAAGTTGTGATATTTCACTAATTAAGTATATTTTCTTTTTGTTTCAGTAATAATGATGAAGAATCATGACCTAGAAATGTAAATATTAAAAATGTAGCATTTTCAATGTCGATTCGAAACGGCCAGTACTTAGCATTGATATTAAGTAATTTAATTATGTAACTAAGTATTAAGTTCACGCTTAAGTTAAGGCCAGTAAAAGTATAAAGTAACTTATAATTTAAAATGCTTGGAATGAAGATCCTTGTGAAGAATACTGGACTTTATTTGATAATTTGTAAGTATATTTTTTTATTCATAAATATGTTTTTTAGTGTTTTGTAGTAATATACTTTCAAGCACTGTTGTGATACCTAAAACATTGTCTGCCCTGTTGGCTCATTGATAGTATGTCTGCTTCAAAAGCCGTAGGGTGTGGGTTCGATTCCCACTCAGGACAAGCATTTTGTGGTATAATCATAAATGTTTGTTCTGTGTCTGGGTGTTCTGTATACATATAAGTATGTAATAATAAGCCCTTTATTCTGAATACTTATATTAACCATCATCACATCATCAGCCATAGGTCGTCCACTGCTGGACATAGGCCTCCTCCTGGGGGGTTTTGCCAATACTCGCCACGCTTGGCAGGCGGGTTGGCGAGCGCAGTTAGGTGTGATTGTTCAAGGAAGACGCTGCTGCCCATCTTCCGGATTACATCCCTTAGCCAACTCTTACGGCAACCACGGGTAGAGAGGGTGGGGTCCTATTCTTACGCTGGCACCACCACGGCAACCATACACAAGTGAATATATTACGAGTATGTCAGTGTAAAAGAATGTCACATATTTTAGGGTGCCTCTTGATATAGGCCTACTCTAGTAATTTCAAATCAAATCAAATCAATTCATTTGTCAGCTTGTGTAGCATAGGATCTTATAATAAAAGCATAAAACGTGTCAACATGCTGCACCCATTTGGTTTTCCATTGGGTTCTACCTCGCCCTACCCTTCTCCAGTGGTGTCCAGCCGTGAGCTTCAAATCATCCTCCCATCTCGTTTGTTGGTGTCCTCTATTGCGCTTGCCATTGACAGACAGACAGACGGACAACAAAGTGATCCTATAAGGGTTCCGTTTTTTTTTTGTTGAGGTACGGTACCCTAAAAATACCTAGAATTCACCAGTGTCAAAGCACATTTGGCTGAGCAAAAATTAATGATATCTTTTTTCTTTTGTAGGTCAGAAAAATAGAACAGTGTCAACTTTCAAGACAAAAGGTGCTTAATGGTTTACATGGTAAGTATATATTAAGTTACTTAAGCATGATTACTTAGTAGTTACTTTACTTGATGGTAGATTTTCTTAGCAGGAGGTTGTGTAGGAAGATACTACCGCAGTTATAGTTGGTTTTTAAATAAATAAATATATCATAGGATATTTCATACAGCGCCATCTAGCCCCAAACTAAGCAAGCTTGTACTATGGGAACCAGATAACTGATAGAATACTTATATACTTTTATTTTTGTAAATACATACTTATAATACATACAGAACACCCAGACACAGAACAAATTTATCATCACATAAATGTTTGTCCTGGTGGGAATCGAACTCTATACCCTATTAACTCTTGAAGAAGATATTCTACCAAATAAATTACCAGGCCAGTCCAATTTTTATATTTAAAATTGCAAAATAAATTAAGAACATTTGCAAATTTTAAAAAATAACACGTTTTTGACGTGTACTAGATACATCATCAGCCATAGGACGTCCACTGCTGGAGAAAGGCCTCCTCCTGGGGGGGTTTTGCCAATACTCGCCACCCTTGGCAGGCGGGCTGGCGAGCGCAGTTAGGTGTGATTGTTCAAAGAAGACGCTGCTGCCCATCTTCCGGATTACATCCCTTAGCCGACTCTTACGGCAACCACGGGTAGAGAGGGTGGGGTACTATTCTCACGCCGGCACCACCACGGCACACACATCAACAAGTTTAATTTCTTAAATTAGCATAAAAAATTCACTGCAGTTTGTTTTTAATGGGGGCTGGGGGCCCTTTATAGCCACGGGGCCCTGGGCTGTAGCCCAAAAAGCCCTTATATAGATCCGCCGGGCTATCATAGCCTTATTAGCAAGCTTCCTTCATTCGGCCTGCCTGCTGGTTTTTGTGCATGGATATCAGACTTTCTGAGGGACCGATCGATACGAGTAGTAGTTGATGGCTGCTCGTCGGATCAGTTGGCAATTAACGCTGGAGTTCCACAGGGGTCAGTGCTCTCTGCAACACTCATCTTGCTGCACATCAACGATCTACTAAAGCCCGGTATTTTTGGGTACGCAGACGACACGAGCCAGCGGGCCACAGATACAGTCTCTGAGGGAGGCGATGGTCGAACGCATGAACTTGGCCCTTAAGGCAGTCTCCGATTGGGGCGATGCCAACTTGGTCAAGTTCAATGCCACCAAGACCCAGGCTTTTTTGTTCTCAGACATCAAAAAAGGCTTCTTTTTTGATGTCTCCTTCTTACTTACTGACAGCCTCGAGTTGCTGGGAGTTACTCTCTCGACGACTCTTAATTTTGGTTCATTCATTGAATCTAAGGCCCAATTAGCCGCAAAAAAGCTTGGCATCCTCTCTAAGGTGAGACAGTACTTCACACCAGAACAGCTACTCGGCTTGTATAAAGCACAAGTAAGATCGTGTATGGAGTACTGTTCGCACCTATGGGACGGCTCTGCCAAGTATCAACTTGAAGCATTGGAGTCGATCGAGAGGCGCGCCAGGAGACTAATTGGCAACGACACTACTGAAGTCTCGGCTTCAAAGCCTTGAGCATCGACGTAGAGTTGCTAGCTTGTCGGTTTTTTACCAAATACATTTCGGAGAGTGTGCACTTGAATTGCACAATTTGGTTCCCCTGCACCATTCTACTACCGGACGGCCAGACAAACGCGACCAAGACGTCATCCGTGCATGGTGGATGTTCCCCATGCACACACAAAGCGTTTTGATTCCACATTTTTTATTCGCACAGCGAGGTTGTGGAACTCTTTGCCGGAGTCTGTGTTCCCTGTTAGGTACAATATGGGTGTCTTCAAATCTAGAGTGAATAGGTTTCTTCTAGGTAAGCGTGCTCCATCTTAGACCGCATTACTGCTTAACATCAGGCAGAGTGTGGTCAAACGCGAACCTATTTTGAATATAAAAAAAATTATAATAAAAAATACTTATAACCCTGTATAGTTGGGTCATAATGTTAGTGTCCAAATATCTTAGAACTTATATTTCTCGTCACAAAGACGTACATTACCCATGTGGTGAACAAAGGATGCGCGACTGGGTGAAGGCCGAACAAAATGGCGTCGATTAGACCTCACATGCAACCGACTTGCTAATGGCCAACTGTTAAACCGACTGCGAAAGGAGGCGACACGGAAATAAGCAACGCGATGTAATTTTTAAACTTCCGCAATTAAAAGGAAGAAAACTGATTGTAGCGGTAGCTCAGTGGTTAACGCAGGCGGTTCACACGGCGAAAGTCGTGGATTCAAACCCTAACAATGAACTTGAGCTGCTGGTGAAGGAAAACATAGTGAGGAAACCATAGCATGGTGGTAGGCTCTCTAGTACTCGGCTGGCTCAAGTAGAAAATCTATCGCCAAGCATACCGGAACACAGCAATGTTTACACACTACTGCTTGGCGGCAAAATATCTGTATGTGTATACACAAATTACAATTACATTATATCACAAATTATAATTCACAAAAATCAAATAACTTTTTCGTACGACAAAGATTCTAAAATTCGATTTAATCGCTACACACTTAACATCAAGTGAACTGTGGTCAAACACCTAGCATGCCATCATTAAAAAATCTTGGATCAGTTCAAACTATACGCATTCTAATAGAGGTACACCGGCACGCATCCGCGAGCTTACTGCGATGCGGTTTTGACCTTGTTGGGCAGAATATGTTTTAGATCGCGCGACATACTGCTGTTAAGAATGGCCGACATGCCTCTTAACTGTAATACTATAGCCACAGCTCTCTAAACAAAGGCGACTAACTGCTAAGAACTAATTCGTATTTAAAAATAAAAAGAAGTTTGCGTTTGACAATTTTCGTGCTTGCTAGGCTGTTCGTTTACACTTTTGTAGCGATGGTTAGCGCTGTCGGTTCGCACGCCGAAGGGCGTGGGTTCAAACTCCAACAATGAGCTTGAGCTGCTGGTAAAGAAAAACATCGTGAGGAAACCATAGCATGATGGTAGGGTATTTTCTAGAACTCGGCTGGCTAGCTCTAAAGTTGAGAATCTGTCGCCTATTACAACTGCTCCACTTGAGAGCCAGTTCTATTGCAAGCTAGGTGTATTTTACCATCTTCGAACACACCATCACTTAACATCGGGTGAGATGGGGTCAAACACCTAGCTTGTCCACCATAAAAAAAGATTAAAGGAAGAAAAATATGGCTTGTATCAATAACGAGTATACTATATGTACATATAGAGGAATACATAACTACAACCTTCAGAGCGCTGATGAAGTTGCCGCGCCCTTGTAGCTCGTTAGGGATGTTTGCCGCGGGACGGGAATTATGCGCAAAATGCCGGGTTTTCAGCAATTATGCGCAAACGGATCGCATCCCTAATGCGCCGGGTCCGGGCGAGACAGCTCCAACAGCTACCTGCAATTGTTCGCCTCACGGATGGATCTAGATTGTCCAACCGCGCAATACTGGACGAAGGTGCTAATTGGGCATTCTGAATCCAAACTGCAATATAGTTATTAGGGTTTTATTTAAATTTTTTAGGTTTTTTTTTTTGGTAATTTTTAATTTCAACTTTCTTTATTTTTAATATAAATTAAATAGGAATTTGTGTAATACAGACGACTGCAATAAATGATTATTATTATAATATTATAACATAACATATTCTAATTAATAGATTAGCTGTCTGCCAACACGCTGACATACTTTCTAGCCCGTATGTCAGATAGGCGAGGACGCATCCATATCTGTAGCGTGAGAACCTAGCATTTACTCTCGTTCATCGCGGAGTTAATTCGATCGTGTCTCGGACAATTACTATTTGACAGGTGAAGAGGCGTGGTTGGCGGATTTTAAAATTAAGTACCAAAGTCAATCACGTGTTCTTTTAACATCTATTAGTTTTATTTGGTAGTACTTAATCTGTAGCAGTAATACACTGCCAATTTGCAAAAATAAATAAAACGAACGAGGCGCATTCTTGATGGTAAGAGATAACGCCTGTCCTTGACCATTGCAGCGATACACAGAACTTTGAGTAGCCAAACAAAGTCCAGGGCATCGCTGCTTTGGCGCTCATTACTTTGAAACTTTCGATGGTTAGTTTCAACAGCCGTGTAATTTTGCTAGCTGCAGTGCCCTTCAATCCGGAACACAGTAGTGTTTACACACTACTGCTTGTACGGCAGAATATTTAGTAATGCGGTGGTAACTACCTCAACATCCTGCTAAGAAGACCTACCACCAAATAAAAATAAGTAAAATAAAAAATAGTAAGTAGTATAAAATTATAAGTAATTATATTTATGTAATTAGTAATAGTTAATTGCTATGATATGTAAGAGACGCATATCGTCCGCTTGCGACGACAGTGTGACATCTCGTATCTGTTTCCAACAGCACTTCTTTTACTGTTGAAGCTGTCTTGCTTTGGAATGCATTTCCAGTATCAGACAAGCTAATTCTCTTAATATCGTTAGTACTAGAAAATACCCTACTACCATGCAAAATGTATACGTTATGTTTTAGTCATTGAATGAATGAATGAATGAATGAATAACTTTATTGTACACACTAAAAATATCATTATTGTCATTATGGTATGTTGGCCAACACGTTCGCCAGTTTCTATCGTCCGTGTGTCCCAGTGTTAGGCGAGAACGCTTCCATAACTGTAGCGTGGGAACATAGCATTTGGACGACTTTCGTTTGGCCTACGCGACTTACCATCAATATGGACGTTTCTACGAGCCATTCTAACGCTGCTTTAAAAAAAAACTAAACTCCATTTATTAAATAAATGCAGCGTTAGCCCTGCTTTATTAAACATCGTAGGATTTTTGCGAGGTGGTAGGGTATATTGTAGTACTCGGCTGGCTAGCTACCACCCTCAAGTTGAAAATCTACCGCCAAGCAGTTAACGGTGTGTTCCGGCAGCCTCACTTGAGAGCCAGTTAAAAAATATTGCGATATAAACTATCCTATCTCTCAAGTTGGATCAAACTGCACACGGTGAAATATTTGTATCGTTGTTTCAGGATGAGAGAGAGGGCGCGGGGCGTTGCGAAGCCGCCGTGCCACCTTCAATGGAGGTCAGTACTTATCCCAGATAATATAACACACACACATCATCAGCTATAGGATGTCCACTGCTGGACATAGGCCTCCTCCTGGGGGTTTTGCCAATACTCGCCACGCTTGGCAGGCGGGTTGGCGAGCGCAGTTGGGTGTGATTGTTCAAGGAAGACGCTGCTGCCCATCTTCCGTATTACATCCTTTAGCAGACTCTTACGGCAAACACGGGTAGAGAAGTACAATTGGGTACAATTCTTACGCCGGCACCACCACAAACAAGACCGCGGGCCCCAGAATGTATATCGACCTCTTTGGGTCTTTCTTTAATTTTAACTGTTTGATATTTTCGTGTATCGTCGTACTTACTCGCGTTGCCGCTTTTGTAGCTTATGTAGGACAACTGGTAACTTACTAAGCTATGCTTAATTATGGCAAAAACTCATGGGCCACGTAAAGCGTGGTAAGTGCTAACGGTAACCACTGACCTACCGACCCAATTCCGCTGCGAACGATTTGTAGCGTATTGAACTAATACAAGATTCCTATTTTTACCCGATTACGGCAAAGTGTTCCATCAATTATTCCTTTATCTGTGCTATAAGACTTTCTTCGTACCAAATTTTAAGATTCTGAGTTCACGGGAAGTACCCTGTAGGTTTTGATTCCCTTGCGAGTGTCGAAAATTTGCAGCATAAACGGCTGAATCTTTTGATTGCGTTGGCTTAGAAGTTTGATTTTATTCACAGCTCCAAGGGACAGTAAACCTGAGTATTTGATATGAATTGCAGCTTGATACCTCCACGCGTTCCTGAGAAAAACTTTCTTACATACTTATAATACAAACAGAACAAACATCTATGTTAGTCTTGAGTGGTAATCGAACCCACGCCCTTTAGTTCTCGAAGCAGAACTTAACCAGATGAGCTAACAGGGCAATCAATAATAAATATATAAAAAATAACAATAATAAATTTAACCATCTCTATTTCACGATCCACTAATAAGTGATTTATGTTTGAAATCAAAAGTGATTGAAAGTTCGTACCGGTTCATCCAACCAATCGTATCTCACGTTGCGATCAGACCAATAACGTCACGACTCAACGACCAATCACGACGGCCGCTGACAGCTAAATGCCGTTACGAAATCCGTTCCAAATTCAAAATTGGAACAATAATTTGACGTAATTTGAATATGGCGCGACGGTTTATCCGTAATTGATCTATTGATTTGTCACTTATCTTGGTTATCTTGGTCAATTTCAAAATCGATAAGGTCCCACTTTCCTTTGCAGGTTTGGCCCGAGGTGTGAATTTAATGGTGAGATATCGATCCTACCATATTGAGATAGATTAAAAGACGCCGCTTCGGGCGGTTTAGGCGTAATTAAAGTGTTTTACCAAGTCGTTGTGTAACTTGTCCGAAGTGCTTTCCTGGGATAAATAAAGCGCATATTATGAAAGTATTTTTTTTTACTGAAGGCAAAATCTTCGAGTGTTCTTATATAATAATATAGTACCTAGTTGACCGAGCATTGCTCGGCTGAAAACATGGATAAAACGACGTTTTCTGAAACCTAGCTAGATCGATTTTTCGCCCCCGAAACCCCCTGGATACAAAATTTCATGAAAATCGTTGGAGCCGTTTCCGAGATTCAGAATATATATATATATATATATATATACAAGAATTGCTCGTTTAACGATATAGAATAGATGTATACACATAATTTGCGTGGTGGTAGGGTACTTTCTAGTACTCAGCTGGCTAGCTACCACCCTTAAGTTGAAAATCTACCGCCAAGCATCTAACGGTGGGTTCCGGCAGCCTTACTTGAGAGCCAGTTCCATTCCAGGCTAGGTGTGCTTTACCATCTTCGACCACACCGTCACTTAACATTAAGTGAGCAGTGGTCAAAAATCTAGCCCGAGCACGCTCGCCTAGAAGAAACCGATTCACTCGCGACTTGAAGGCACCCAGATTGTTTCACCGATTGTATCAGGGAACACCCTCGTTCAGCAAATTCCATGGTTTAGCAGTTCGTACAATGAAGGTAGGTTCAAAGCGTTTAGTTTTTCGTGTTTCTGCTTTGACTCCTTTTAAAAGACGACCGGATGTGTTCGAATCTATTAAGTCTGAGAATCAGATATTATCTAACTTGTTATTCATCTAAAATGTTAACATATTTGAATACTAGACACTAAATGCGCAAAATGATTTAAAAAAATAGATATTTATGTTGCGAGGTCATAGTTCGGGGCGTACTACTAGCTAGTTAAAATTTAAGAGCAATCACATCACACTGCGACGTTCCTAAAACCTTGAATAGATACTTCAGTGGATATATGTACCACACAGATTAGAAAAATAACAGATATAATATTGCGTAGCATATGAATAAATATTCCTTGGTCCTACAAACTTTACTAGTCTTGCATGAGCTAAAATTTCGACTCTCTAACTCACACGAGATTTCTTGTCGAAAACGTGTTAAGCGCTTTTAAAGTTTATTTTGATACATTTTTGTTTTAGTTATGGGGGATTACTCACGTTAAATTTCACTTGGCATTGGCAGAATGCACATAGTGAGATGTCAAAAATAAAAGTGAAAAAATTTCGTTATACATTTGTTTGACACAAAACGTCAAACAATAATAATTTAGTAAAAATCATGTTTGAAACATCAAGCTTACAATTTTTTATTTTTTTTAATGGCTGGCAGGCTAGTTGTTTGACAACAACTCACCTGATGTTAAGTAACGGTGTGGTCGAAGATGGTAAAGCACACCTAGCCTGGAATGGAACTGACTCTCATATGAATCTGCCGGAAGCCGTTAGATGCTTGGCGGCAGATTTTCAACTTGAGGCTGGTACTAGAAAGTACCCTACCACCACGCTATGGTTTCCTCACGATGTTTTCCTTCACCGGCAGCTCAAGATCATTATTGGGGTTTGAACCCACGCCCTTCGGCATGCGAACCGACCGCGTTAACCACTGAGCTATCCGATTTTTAATCCGTTAAAACATAATCAGTATTGTATCTGTTCTATTTCTAATCTGTAGCTTAGCTGCGCTTCTTATATGAGTAGGTTGTAAAGTATGGAAGTATGAAGACACCCGGGCGTGGTTGTATTGCAACTCGACGGTTATAGCACGACCCATCTGCTATTAACGTGACCTGTGGTCGTAGATATAGCGGATAGCGGGTAGCGGATATATCGATTTTTTATTTTACTAGCGGCCCGCTCCGAATTCGCGCGGGTATAAACCTCAAAAATAACAGTATTTCTCTACTATTTAATGGATGTTTTCTAAATATATATAACTCAAAGGTGACTGACTCACTGACATAGTGATCTATCAACGCACAGCCCAAACCACTGGACGGATCGGGCTGAAATTTGGCATGCAGGTAGATGTTATAACGTAGGCATCCCCTAAGAAAGGATTTTGATTAATTCTACCCCCAAGGGGATAAAATAGGGCATGAAAGTTTGTATGAAACTTTGTCAATTTTAAACCGATCGGGCTGAGACTTTGCATGCATAAAGCTACTATGACGTAGGCATCTAGCGCGGGGCACAGCTAGTTATACATATAAACCTACCTCTTCAATCACTCTATCTATTAAAAAAAAACGCATCAAAATCCGTTGCGTAGTTTTAAAGATGCATACATAACATGTTTTGCATACATATGGATATAGGGACAGAGAAAGCGACTTTGTTTTATACTATGTTGTGATTTATAGTTAACAGGCTAGGTGTTTGATCACAGCTCACCGGATGTAAAGTGACGGTGTGGTCGAAGATGGTAAAAAAAAACTAGCCTAGTCTTTTTTTTTTCTTTTTTTTGGCGTCGCACTTTGTACATTCTGCCAGTGTCAGTACACATTTTCAAGTGTCTAAAATCAACAAAAATAAGTTTAAATCATAGCCAAAGTCAATTATGTCATCAAAATTTGAACCCACGCCCTTCGGTGTGTGATATCTCAATATAATAAATTTTGTTATATCTTAAATGGATTAGGCAGCGTTTTCGATGAAAGCTCCCAGGTGGCTTGACTTTTTCCGACACTTCCAACAATTATCATCATATTTCAACCAATTTACACAAAACCTTGACAAATTATATACCGAAACCTTCCTCATGAATCGCTCTATCTATTTGTGAAACTCGCATGATAATCCGTTTAATCGTTTTAAGGTTATCGCGAACAGACAAACAGACGCGGCGGACGACATTGTTTTATAATATGTAGTGATGATAATTTGTGAGTTACTTTATTCCATCATGACTTTAAACGTCGGAACCGATTTGTATCGTTATAGGTTTCGTTAGAATCCTAACATATTCCCGAGTGACATTGAATTGAAAAAAAATCTTTTAAAATAGAAACTCTTTATTATGCCCACTAAAAACTGAAAAAGAGTACAGAAAACAAAAGAATCTTATGAGCTAGTGTCACAGGTGGCGGCCTTATCGCAAAGAGCGATCTCTTCCAGGCAATCAATAATGGAAAAACACGATACACATTAAGAACAGACGGGAGATGTTGTAACACTCATAATTAAAATATAAATAAATAAAATTTTTACTAATAAAAATAATACATATAGTAATTATGGAAATATATAAGTTGTGCCTCTTACCGATCGATAAATATTGAGCATTGATTTTGCTACGCCTCAGCCTAAGTTATAAGTTTGTTATTTTTTGTTTTAAATGTAGTAAGTATGAACAGTGTATTTAAATAACACGAAATATATAGATATATCAGCCGTGGTGGTGCCGGCGTAAGAATTGTACCCCACCCTCTCTACCCGTGGTTGCCGTAAGAGTCGGCTAAGGGATGTAATCCGGAATTTGGACAGCAGCGTCTTCCTTGAACAATCACACCTAACTGCGCTCGCCAACCTGCCTGCCAAGCGTGGCGAGTATTGGCGAAACCCCCCCAGGAGGAGGCCTATGTCCAGCAGTGGACGCCCTATGGCTGATGATGTGATATAAATATATATATATATATATATACTTATATATAGGCTAATATACATACCTGGATGACCGAGCTTTCCTCGGCTGAAAACGCGGATAAAACGAAACTAAAAATGAAACTTAGCTAGATCGATTTATCGCCCCCGAAACCCCCTGCATACTAAATTTCATGAAAATCGTTGGAGCTGTTACTGAGATTCACATTATATATATGTATACATATATACAAGAATTGCTCGTTTAAAGGTATTAGATTAGATATAAGTATGTAAAGATGAAACAAAAATTACATAAAATGCATTTGTGTTTTTTTTTTTTTTTTTTTTTTTTTTTTTTTATAACTAAGCTTCTTTCATATATAAATTAAAAAATAGTTTGGCCAGAGTTGTTTTATTTATAGCAATAAGATCGCTACATTTATGACCATACAAAACTTTAGAAAAACGTGAGTTGTTTCACACGGAGATTCACGAGCTGTGTTTTATGTTGTCAGCTTTAATGATTTGTTTTAATCAATTTAGCAATAGTATTGCAAGTTTGGCGCGGTAGTAGTTCCCGTAACTCTCTCACTACTCAATAGGTCATCGAATCTTGTAGAGTCACATCATCAGCCATAGGACGTCCACTGCTGGACATAGGCCTCCTCCTGGGGGGGTTTTGCCAATACTCGCCACGCTTGGCAGGCGGGTTGGCGAGCGCAGTTAGGTGTGATTGTTCAAGGAAGACGCTGCTGCCCATCTTCTGGATTGCATCCCTTGGCCGACTCTTACGGCAACCACGGGTAGAGAGGGTGGGGTACAACCACAGCGATCTTGTAGAGTACCAAATCCAAATCATTAAGGATAATTACTACTTAGTCTAGATAGGTGCCACTGTAGAATCAGATGTAGCGATGATAGCTCAGTGGTTAGCGTGGTCGGTTCTCACGCCGAAGGGCGTGGCTTCAAACCCCAACAATGAGTTTGCCGGTGGTAGGGTATTTTCTAGTATTCAGCTGGCTAGCTACCACCCTCAAGTTGAAAATCTACCGCCAAGCATCAAGCATGGTTTGCCAGTTCCATTCCAGGCAAAGTGTGTTTACTATCTCGACCACACCGTCACTTAACATCAGGTGAGCTGTGGTCAAACACCTAGCCTGTCAAGCATTAAAAAAAAAGACACTAACACATTGAGTTGACCGCGCGAGAGCAAAGCCGGAGGAAAAACGAAAATATTTTTACAAGTGAAAAATGTTTTGACAACTGGCATGACACTTTGACAGTGACTTTTCGTGACATTTGAACAGAGTATAGTCGATTATCGGAGTTTTGGCGGGAACGATTCGTGTCGCCCCATTGTATTTTTCCAAACTAATGTTTTTTTTATTGTTTATGTATAAAAATAGTGGTGTTTTATTGTGTAAGTGCCGAATTGCAAGCGCGAGTGTGGGAAAGTGATATAATGCGGTGAAACATAACTTTTAGTGTTGCTTTCAAAACTCAATCGAAGCTTATAGTCAAGTCGCCACTACTTTCCTAAAGCATAATTCGATTTCACTGGCACGGCCAGGACTTGACCAAGAAACTGGCAGAATGCACAGAATGCGATGCCAAGAAGAAAGAAAAAAAAGTAAATAGTCAATTATCTTGTGTATTTGTATATTGCCCAAAGTAAGCGAGGACGTCGATGCATACCCAGTTCTAGAATAATTGCGTGCGTTTCTATTGCTGATAAAACCTTCCGGTATAAAAAGAGGCACAAGCCGCTGTAATGGACGATTCGTGCAAGTTTCCTAAATACATTAAATATATTACAAACAACACATTCGACAAGCCCTGTAGCGATGATGGCTCAGTGGTTAGCGCGGTAGGTTCGCATGCCGAAGGGTGTGGGTTCAAACCCCAACAATGTGCTTGAGCTGCCGGTGATGGAAAACATCGTGAGGAAACCATAGCGTGGTGGTCGGGTACTTTCTAGTACTCGGCTGGCTAGCTGCCACCCTCAAGTTGAAAATCTGCCGCCAAGCATCTAACGGTGTGTTCCGGCAGCCTCACTTGAGAGCCAGTTCCATTCCAGGCTAGGTGTGCTTTACCATCTTCGACCACACCGTCACGTAACATCAGATGAGCTGTGGTCAAACACCTAGCCTGTCAGCCATAAAAAAAAAGTCCGCAGCAGATCAACCGAATCGGCCGCCGAATGTCCAATCCGCAAAAAATCTAATTGTAGTCTTCGCTTTCGCTGTCTGATTCGCAAATTGCGAAACGTAGAATGTCTTATTCTAGAAACGAATTCGCAAAATGTTCCGATATTCATAAGTAGAATGGAATACAACTTTATTATACACCACATACATTAAGCCGAGGCGGGTCGCTAGTATCTCTACATAGTATAAAACAAAGTCGCTTCCCGCCGTCTGTACGCCTAGATCTTTTAAACTACGCAACGGATTTTAATGCGGTTTCCATCAATAGACAGAATGATTCAAGAGGAAGGTTTATATGTATAATACATGCGATTGAAGCGCTAGATTGTAATCTAAATATATATAACTCAAAGGTGACCGACTGACTGACTGACTGACATAGTAATCTATCAACGCACAGCCCAAACCACTGGACGGATCGGGCTGAAATTTGGCATGCAGGTAGATGTTATGACGTAGGCATCCGCTAAGAAAGGATTTTGATTAATTCTACCCCCAAGGGGATAAAATAGGGGATGAAAGTTTGTATGAAACTTTGTAAATTTTAAGTCGATCGGGCTGAGACTTTGCGTGCATAAAGCTACTATGACGTAGGCATCTAGCGCGGGTGAAACCGCGGGGCACAGCAAGTTTAAAATAAACTTATCTATTAAAACGTGGCACGAGCCGTGTCGGTTCCTATCCTAGACAAGTTGTCATGTTAACAATTGAATCAGTGAATCTAGAACAGGCTGGTTTTTGTGCAAGTTTCGGATACATTAGCACTACTAAGTATCGTTTACTAAGCGAACAGCTTAATTTGAAATGTTAATTTATTATTAATGAAAACAGTCAAGTTAAATTGATTCATTGTATTTTAAGATATGTGTTTTTAATTCTGTAAGTTGCTTGCTCAAAGGTTGACTGACTGACTGACTGACTGACATAGTGATCTATCAACGCACAGCCCAAACCACTGGACGGATCGGGCTGAAATTTGGCATGCAGGTAGATGTTATGACGTAGGCATCCGCTAAGAAAGGATTTTGATTAATTCTACCCCCAAGGGGATAAAATAGGGGATGAAAGTTTGTATGAAACTTTGTAAATTTTATTCCGATCGGATTACTACTTACTACTTTTACTTTTCATCATCATCATCCATCACCACGCGGGTAAAACCGCGGGGCGCAGCTAGTTGCGTATATATAGCCGCTTCGCTTGCGTAGATATAAATTACTTGTAACTTTGGTGTTATTTAAATTTTAAGTAACTAAAAAAATCTACCGCCAAGCTTCTACCGGTGTGTTCCGGCAGTCTCACTTGAGAGCCAGTTCCATTCTAGGCTAGGTGTGCTTTACCATCTTCGATCACACCGTCACTTAACATCAGGTGTGCTATGGTCAAACGCCTAGCCTGTCAGCCATAAAAAAAAGGTCCCATAATACAATCTTTGCTTAGTTTATAGTGCTGTATGAAATATCCTACGATGTTTATTTTAATAAGCTTCTTTCGAGAGCTTGTTTTAAGAAAAATGGAGAAGGCATTTACTCTCCAGGGAGGTCCTTAATGAATATGTTGCATAAAATAAGAATATAAATTGTGTTGCATGAAAAAATAAAGATAAATAAAATAAAATAAAAAATAGTTAAATATAAAATATGTATACCATTATTATTATTTATTACTAAGCTTCTTTCGAAATAGGGCCACGTATATGTCCGTTTAGTTATCTATCTATTTTTATTGTGACAGGCATGCGCGCCGCCTATCCAGATGGAACCAGTTGATCTAAGCTTGAAGCCACGCCCGCCGCCACCACGACGTCGTCACAGACCTTTAGGTAAGTGAAAATGATAAGTAAGTAGTTTGTTACAATATGCGTGTCTTCAAATCTAGAGGAAACAGGTTCCTTTGTGGTAAGCGTGCTGTGTTTGCCGTGGTGGTGCCGGCGTAAGAATAGTACCCCACCCTCTCTACCCGTGGTTGCCGTAAGATTCGGCTAAGGGATGTAATCCGGAAGATGGGCAGCAGCGTCTTCCTTGAACAATCACACTTAACTGCGCTCGCCAACCCGCCTGCCAAGCGTGGCGAGTATTGGCAAAACCTCCCCCAGGAGGAGGCCTATGTCCAGCAGTGGACGTCTTATGGCTGATGATGAAGCGTGCTCCATCTTAGACCGTATGTTTAACATCGGGCAGAGTGTCGTCTAACGCGAATCTATATTTAATATATAAAAAAAATGTACTGCATTACATTTTTACACGACTGCTCAAAATCTGTCAAGAAAGTCTGGGAAAAGATCAAAAATACACACAATGTTAGAATGTTAAATGTTGCTACAATTTATTTTATCACTACCAAAGTATACTTCTTAAGAAACGACACACTTACGCCAACGAACAATCAAATCAAATCAAAACATTTTTTAAACTCTTTTTCCGGAATTGAGTTCAGTTCTCGCCGCGAATTCTCCTTTATGTCTTCTACCGAATGTAAACGGGTGCCACAAATTGGTAATTTAAGTTTAGGAAAAAGAAAGAGGTCGGCCGGAGGCATATCTGGTGAATAACGTGGTAGCTCGATGGCATTTGTTGAGTTTATGGTCAAAAATACGTTCACGATGATGGCCTTGTGCGAAGACGCATTATCGTAGTGCAAAATCTAAGAATTTTCTTTCCACAGATCTTGCCCTTTTCGTCAAATTTGGTCTCTTAAACACCGCAAAACGCTTAAATAGAATTCTTTATTCACCGTTTGCGAGAATTCCGAGTGCACAACGCTGCGATAGTCAAAGCAATAGCCAAACAGCCAACATGACTTTGACTTTTGATTGAGTTGGGCGTGGTTTCCGTTTCGGTTCAGTTGGAAGGCGCCACTCCGGTGCTTATTGACTGTTTTGCATGTCGAACTGTAAACCCACGTCTTGTCCAACCAATAACAAGGCGTTCCGTGAATGTTGGGTCGAAATTGACTCGTTTTAGCATGTCCTAAAATGTGAATGAGTTTTTGGAGAAATTCAGGTCTTTTGTGACTAGCCGAGCGGCACATCCATTCGTCCATTTTGTATTCTCCTATATGCATATCCTCGTTATTGACGCACCCCGTTTTTTTTCTTCCTCTAATCCTTTCCTAATCCTAAGGTTGCCTGGAAGAGATCGCTTTTAGCGATAAGGTCGCCAGTTGTTACACCTATTAACTAGTTTATTTCTTCTGTATTATGTAATTTTAAGTGTGTACAATAAAGAGTTATTCATTCATTCATTCATTTATTCATTCATTCATTCATTCATTCATTCATTCAACATGTTTCATACCCAAGTGATTATTTAAAATGGTACGGATCAACACTTGAGACACAGAAAGTTCAGCAGCTATCTCTCATAAACTTAAATGAGGATTTTCAGTCAGTATTTCCTTCACTTTTGCGATGTTAACTTCAGTTGCAGACGTTGGTGGTCTACCAGAGCTAGACAAATCTTCCATCACATCTCGACCGCTTTTGAACGCTTTGTACCATTTTGTAGGCAGTGTTTTTAATAAAGTCAATTCACCGTTAACCTTCTGTAACATTTTCAGTGACTCCGAATACGAAATTCCATTGCGATGCAAAATTTAAGACGTAATTTGTTTGATGTTGAAATTCGCAATACGCACTAAATATGATATAACTAAAAACAACACTGTATTTAATGTAAATTGTCCTGTCTTCGTCTTCCGAGATTTATTTCACGTGTAGTAGCTCTAGCTACGCCTCATTTCACTCGCACATAGTTTAGCATTATAAAGAAAAAAGTTGTTGGCAACACCAGCCAACCATCCACAGACACTACGCTGTCATCTGACTTCATTCGTTCGCGCGCGCGCACGCTCACCGCACGTAGTGTCGTCGAAAATAATCCGTAATAGGTACTAAATGTTTGAAGTATAATACTGAAAAGGAGTAAGGAGGACAGATAGCGAAGAAAACTTAAAAAAATAGGAATGTGAATTGAAGAAAAATGCAGTTATTTTTTCCGAAGGTGTATATCTACCCACATAATTTTTTTTTCTACCCACATTATTTTTATATTTAGACCTAACACGAGATGTTAGGCTGTAAATATTTTTTGCCTCGAGCCAATACGAGATATTGGCCTACGGCTACTTTACATGAGTTAATGCGAGACATTAACCGATAATTTATGTTTGTCCTTGATGTCCGGGAATTGACGACTGTGTCGAAATCTCCCGTCGATCTTCGGGAATCGCCGAGTTCCCAGCGAGGTCATCAACGGTTGCGAGAAAAAAATTACGGATCATGCGACATCACCTGGATCGATTCGTATCGAATCACCCACATCGTCGGGGCTGGAACAGTCGGTATCGTTAGCAATATCGACGCCAGCTTACCGACTTGCCGGTCGGGCACAAGGTCAGGTAGACCTTTCGGATGACACCGGTGGAAGTCTGCGTGCTTTTGTCGGTGGATCCAGAACTCCTATATGTGCTAGGAATATTTGAGATCAGAAACGACCCTTACAGCGAGACTTAAGAAGGAAGTTATGGAGATGATACTTAAAAAATATCATTCCTTTTAAAATTACCCTTTTATGAAGCTTCCCAATTTTAACCCCGAAATTTCAGCCGTTCTTATTAATTCGGCGAATAACCGTGACGGTAGCTGGTAATAAAGCAATGCCAGCTAAGTTGAGCTTTCATAATCCTGGGTAAGGACAATAAGGACAATGTCGGATATTCTGACAAAGTCGGTTAGCACTAAAGTCTAGTCTTAAAAAAAATTAAGATTTGGCAAGTATTCGAGCAGATTTGCATTCGAAACCAACAACTAGGTGTTTTCTTACCATACCGATGGTCGATAAATCATTTATCGAATCATCCATCGATAAAAAATGTGATAGTAATTTTTTTAGTGAAATACTTAACGACATTATTACTTTATTGAGTAAAGGTATATTGGAAAGCTGATACAGCCCAAATCATCATCTAACCCAAACAGTTTGAATTCGAAAGGCGCCGCGTCTTGCTGCAAACAACAACGTCACGGTAACCCTACCGTGGCGGCAAGACGCGGGAACACCAATAGCAGCAACAGCCTGCTAAGTTCCAACCGGGTCTGAACAACCGCCCGCCAGCACTGCCGTCCTCTGCAGCGCAGACAACCTATAATTATACAATCAACAGCTGCGCTGAATTATAAAGAAGCTGCACTGGCCACCTACAAACGCAAACAGCAAATCTCCAGGTACATGACGGTCGTCTTAAATATTTTTTTTGATGCATGGAAAAATATTAAGGACCAAAGCATTTCAAACACTATTCGTGCATATAAGATTATTTTTTTAATGTACCTTATAAAATTCCTCATACATACCCTAATAATTATATTGGAATATCGAAAAAAAAATTCTAAACAAAGAGATATCCTGATTACTCAAGTCGTTCTATATGGTTATAATTTGAGTCTAGTATTTTTCTAAAAGTAACGGTTAAAGGAGATTGATTTAAAATTTGAATAGATCTGGGTCCTCTAGGCATTTTAAAATAGAAGATATTATAATACAGCAGTACAATTATTAACCCGAAATGTACATTTATTATATGTACCTACATGATAAAATTAGATCGCCGAGAGGCCTATTACTTGGTTTCTATTGATAATGAGCATACAATATACCTCGGATATTAGTTTGGTTGCAACTTACATATATACCTACGTATATGAGTTTTTAGCGATGACTTTATTTTAGCTCTAACCTTATGAATTATAAAACCAGTTGCATCTTGTTTTGCGGATTCGATATAATATTCTATCTCGATAATACCGCAGGTTTGAAAACGATTATGATACAATAAACAATAGGCAACACTTTATTGGTGTGACATAAAACTACTTTTCATATTGCTTGAAATGTAGTATTGTAAATGTTCAACTAGTGTTAAGTTTATACTTTAAAATTGTTTTTTAGTAATAATTGGTGTGAACAATAAAGAGTTATATTATTATTATTATTAAATGTGTTAAAGTTCGTAACGAACCCATGGGATTGTTTACTAAGCCAAGTTTCCTTATTAACTATGGCAAAAGTGTTCAGGCCAAAAAGTGGCCAGCTAAACTTGTCAGTTTTTTAATTTTATTCTGAACGCTAAGGATATGACGATGGTGTTACCAGACGAAAAGAAACAAGATATTCTCTTGCATATATAAGATGCTAAATATGCAAAAGATTGCTAAATATTATATGTACATCCTGTGTTTTTATTCGTAGTTTACACGTTATTTATGAATTCTAACAGCTGCTTGTCCTGCTGTCGTCTATGTCTGCTTACACATTAATGAAGGCGTAATGGCCAAATATGGTTTAAAACAATGATGATTATGATAGGATTATGGATTATCCTAATGATTTACGTGAAGATCTATTATTGTGAAAGAAGTATATATATTCTGATTTCTAAGAAGCAATTAAAATTTAAAGTAACTTTAAATCAAGTAACTTTGAACTTAATTCGTAATATTATTGATTATAAATTGATTGAATATTTTTGATGCTTCGATGCTTAGCTGGGAAGCATCATGTCATGGTGAAAAGTCGGGCAGCTCTTGGTCTTTAGACGAAGCCAATTTTCACAAACTATTTGGAACTTTTAGCTGTATCCTTTGGGTTAATTATTTTTTTTGCTAGCAGACTAAGTCATAGCTAAATTCTAATGCAAATAGATAATTCTACGGCGATTTATTATATAAACAGAACGGGTGGTGTCTAATTCTCACACCTTAACTATATTATTTAAAAAAAATTGGACTTACCGTGAAAAACGCATCATATTTATCTTCGCGTCATATATCAAATCTTCTTTAAACGTAGAGGCAGAAAGTGAATGGAGAAATATTGATATTGAATGGAAATTGTACCCGAATGCTACCGAAAATATTCCCAGAATAACATACGTTTTTTTTTTTGCATTGCGATCTAAGCCTAAATGTGTAAAGTATGTCTCATGAAAAAGGACCTTATGCCTTATGGTAGGCCACGCTAATGTTTTTACAATAAAATAAATGTGTGTTTCTACGCTCTTTCGAAAATTTTCACTTATTTTAAAGATGCTGCACGAAATATCTGGTGACGAAGCTACTGGCATAGTTGTAGTGCCAAATTGATCACAACAGCCATGGTTTCCAGACTTTAAATCTTTAGCTACTGCAGAGATATTAGTATTTCCACCTGATCGATGTCTCCTCTCTTCTAATTTAGGAAAGTGCATCCTTAATATCGACATCTTTTTCCCGACCTTAATTATCTTATCCGGGAAGTCAAGTCCCTTTTTAAGTGTTGACTGTTATGTTATCTTTGTAGTACAATATCATAATACACGTCCAGTTTCAAAATATGATGGAAATATTGTAAAAAATGCATCGCATGGAAACTTGGATATCCGCCGTTCGGCCTTATCCCGTAGTTTTAAAAATAAGGTAGAAGAATAAATGGCATTTTTTTTTTATGTGTATGTATTTAGGATGATACCATCGTTCTCCAAATATCAAATGTTGTATTAGACTATTTAGAAACTTGGTAACCTAACAAATATTTGACTCTAGAAAAATTGTACAAAACTCTAACATAAAAATTAATTACGATAAGATTGTCATTATAATCACAGTTATAACTAATACTTCGATTGCAGGCAAATCACCGCGTATATTGAATTCACCTTTTCTTAGACAACGTCCTTCTATATGTCCAGCAGGGAGGTTGTTATTCTTTAAAAGTAATAGAAGACAAAAAAAAAAAAAAAACTAGATAGCCAACCTTATTTTGGCGTTCATCCGCCATCGTCACAAACGATTGGCCGATGAATCTAGCAAACTCTAGCCGCTATTGGTATTGATACATCGGTTTTCTGTTAGCTGGTGTTTGTGTTGATGTTACTAGACAGAATGATTTTGCAGTGCTTACAGATTATTATAAAAGGCAAATTGTAGATCATATTCAGGCTTCCTAAATGCATTATTTTCACAATTTGTTTGAAAATATCTAATTATTTAACAAATAACCTCTGTTAAATTAATGTTTTTTGTTTTTACTTCTACAACATTGAAAATACTCTAAACATCTACACGTGAAATAAATCTCGGAAGACGAAGACAGGACAATTGGATGATCAAACGAACTTACCTGAAGTGAAGTTCGATCCTTAATTGTCCTGTCTTCGTCGAAGAGATTTAAGGTCCCACCCGACCCATCATCGTCTAAAGACTGTTTCCCGAGTATTCAATGTTGTAATTTCTACTTAAACTTACTGGCATTTCTCTAAACTAGAATGAAGTCAGATGACAGCGTAGTGTCTGTGGATGGTTGGCTGGTGTTGCCAACAACTTTTTTCTTTATAATGCTAAACTATGTGCGAGTGAAATGAGGCGTAGCTAGAGCTACTACACGTGAAATAAATCTCTTCGACGAAGACAGGACAATTAAGGATCGAACTTCACTTCAGGTAAGTTCGTTTGATCATCCAATAACAGATGCACTCTTGCGCCAAAATGGAAAACAGTTGTGCCAATCTAACCACAACAAAAAAGTTAATTTGGAACCATAAACAAATCATCCAAACCCGATACTTTTTTTACTGAAAGTATTTTTTTTTAGCGCGGACAGGCTAGATGTTTGGCCACAACTCATCTGATGTTAAGTGACGGTGTGGTCGAAGATGGTAAAGCACACCTAGCCTGGAATAGAACTGGCTCTCAAGTGAGGCTTCCGGAATACACCGTTAGATGCTTGGCGGCAGATTTTCAACTTGAGGGTTGAGCCAGCCGAGTACTAGAAAGTACCCTACCACCACGCTATGGTTTCCTCACGATGATTTCCTTCACCGGCGGCTCAAGCTCATTGTTGGGGTTTGAACCCACGCCCTCCGGCATGCGAACCGACCGCGCTAACTACTGAGCTATCATCGCTAACTATGTGAGCTTCTTTTCGAGTCAGTCCTGTTTTTACGAACTGGCCCACTGCTGGGCGCGGGCCTTTTTCCATTATGGGAAGGCCCTCACAGTATGGCCACTGTTTGAGGAATGCGTTGAGTCCACGAGTGATGCACACGGGGCTGTAATCGCGTGCCATCGTGCGGTTCACGCCATTGTGAAAGAGGTTGTGCCCAATCAAGCGCAGACACTGAAGTGATGATACCCGTTTTGTCAACCTGACCTTGCAGTCAGGCGTTTCCCATCAACAAGCGAGCGCAGAAACCTGTTCAATCTAAATGCTGAGCCGAAGGTCGAACACACGGATGTGCCTTGCCGGATCTAATTGTGTCTTTGGATGGCTAACTATCACGGCCCGTTACACTCTTGTGCATTTGTGCTCAATACAGATGCAAACGAAATATAGAGAGCTTTTTTTTGTTCAGGGAACACCCTTAATGGAGTGTTCAAGGTATATATTTAGTGTATTGCCACTTGAAACTCGTATTGGTTACAACAGAATGAGGGTACAAAATCAAAATCAAAAAGTCATTTATTCAGTTTAGTCCCTGGTAAGGCACTTATGAACGTTAAGTTACATGTTTGAATCTACCACCGGCTCGTAATTACACTTCAACTGAGAAGACTCCGGCAAGAAACTCGGCAAGGCATTTTTTTTTTGTGGATCTTTCTTTTCATATTAGGTTACAATTTATACAGTTTACAGTTATAAAACTCAAAGTGCTTTATTTCCTTTAGACCTTACAGGACTCTTGGACACGTCACACGTCACAAATTATAAACATACTTAAAACTAGGAAATAAAGTGATCACTTTGATCTTTCGTTCACTTCAATCTTTTTGAGATAAAGTAAAGAAGCGAACAAGAAACCTTTACCTTGTTAGATTGTTAGTTTTCGAGTTGGAGCAAAACTCGTCCCAAGCTTTTTTATCGTCTAGATAATCTGATATTTTGTAGTAAGCCTTTTTACATAGGATATTTTTGACAATTTGTTTGAATTTATTTATTGATAATTTTTGCAACTCACTAGGAGTTTTGTTGTAGAAGCGTATACATTGCCCTTTAAAGGATACATTTATCTTGTTTAGCCTAGTTTTGGGCACAGCAAGTTTATTCTTATTTCTAGTATTTAAATTTAAATATTAATACATTATGCTTATTACAATTGTCACTTAGCCAGGGGGATGCAAGTGCAGAGAGAAGCTACTACAACTATATATTCCTGTCTTCCACGTAATGAGCCACCTTATAGTAGGCTTTGTCAATTAACCTCTACTTTATAAAATCTTTGAATTTATTACACTACACTCTTTGTTACTTGGTGGTTGATCTCCTTAGCAGGTGGTCGTCTAGGTAGGTACCACCGCAGTACCAGTATTATACCGCCAAGCAGTAGCGTATAAACATTACTGTGTTCCGGTTTCAAGGGTACTGCAGCGACATTACAGGGCTGTTGAGACTAACCATCTAATGTCTCAAAAGTAATGAGCGCCAAAGGAACGACGTTCTCGACTTTGTTTTGCTGATCAAATTTCTTTGTAGCGCTGCAATGGTCATGGATAGGCGTTGTTTGTTGTATGTGACAGATACAAAGCATACAGGGTTTTTTTTTTTTTTTTTTTTTTTGTTATCTGACTGTGTTGGCCTGTTTGTTGTTATTGTTTAAGTCTTCTGTTTTGTCTTATTTAGATTTGTTGTTGGTGATTATGTTTTTATTGTATGCATTTTTTAGACCTACTAGGGCTCACCGGAAGACCAGCGTTGGTCATACCACCCAGTATGGCCAGCATTATGCTGAGGTGAGTCCTATTTTGTATGTAACTGTTAGTCTTTTGTTTGTTTGTTTTATTTTTGTTATGTACAAAATAAAATTATTTTCTTTCTTTCTTTCTTATGAAATACTTAAGTAAAATAAAGTTGTAAGTTGCTTAATTATTTTTAAGTAGCGGCCCGCCTCGGCTTCTCATGGATGCAATATATATACTAATGTGGTGCATATGCATGTATTTTACATATTAACCTTCTCCTCTTGAATCACTCTGTCTATTGATGGAAACCGCATTAAAATCCGTTGCGTAGTTTAAAAGATCTAAGCGTACAGACGGCGGGAAGCGACTTTGTTTTATACTATGTGGAGCTGGAATATGGGTAAAGCCATAGGATGTAGGTTTGAATCAACAAATGTAAACAGATTCCTTTCACCGGCCCAGCGCCTATCGCAGCAATTAATGCGCCCGCTAAGGGAAAGGATGATTGCGTAACCTTGTAGATTTAGAGCGCCCAATTGGTTGTTAAATAATAGTTGTGTATTTCCGGTTCTCTTACCACACTACGGGAAAGCGAAAATGTCATGTTTTTGCGTGGTGCTAGGGTACTTTCTAGTACTCGGCTGGCTAGCTACCACCCTCAAGCTGAAAATCTGCCGCCAAGCATCTAACGGTGTGTTCCGGCAGCCTCACTTGAGAGCCAGTTCTTTTCCAGGCTAGGTGTGCTTTACCATCTTCGACCACACCATCACTTAATATCAGGTGAGTTGTGGTCAAACACCTAGCCTGTCAGCCATAAAAAAAATGTATACTTTCTTGTTAGCTCAATTGATAGCAGTTCTTCAAGATCTGCAAACTATGCTATAGTTTCCTCATGGGACCGTTCATTACGTGAGACTTGAAAGGAGGGGGAGGGGGTTTAGCAAAAATCACGAAATATCACAAGGGGGGGGGGGGGGGGGGGTTATAGTAAGATATCACGTGTATTTATTTTTTCTTGAAACCAACGTTGATCTTCAACAAAGCACAGTGCCAACAACTGACTTGCAAGATGCTTGTCCAGTTGTTAGTGTTGAAGAGTCTTGCTAATCCGTAGTCCGAGGATCCAATGTACGTTAATTATGTTCACCGTTCCTTTAATATTATTTTTAAGCCAGTCATAAACAACTTGCAACCTTTCTGTCTAGACATTTTTGTCGTGGTCCTTATTGCCGTAAGAGTCGGCTAAGGGATGTAATCCGGAAGATGGGCAGCAGCGTCTTCCTTGAACAATCACACCTAACTGCGCTCGTCAACCCGCCTGCCAAACGTGGTGAGTATTGGCAAAACCCCCCCAGGAGGAGGCCTATGTCCAGCAGTGGACGTCCTTTGGCTGATGATGTTATTACTGTATTTCTGGATTTTGTTTTGTTACTTCAAGTTCTGTGCATCGCTGAAACGGTCAAATATAGGCATTATCTCTTACCATCAGGAGAGCGTCTCGTTCGTCTCATTACTATATTATAAAAAAAATCTATTATTTTTTGCATCAATGGTTCAAATATTGACCACATATCCTTCAACTTCATAATCTCTTTAATTATATTTTTGACCCAATTCAGTTTGTAAAGTTTTTTTTTTATATTTATTATATATTTTTTTTTCTGATAGTAAACTTTATTTTATGAAACTGAATTGTATGACTTATAACTGAATATTATGACTTTCTATGCAGTAGTCGAATTTTTATACGTTTTCAATCTTTTTATAGCGATGACATCATAAAGTAGTCTGAATATGTATGCCGTTGCTATGTAATACAAAAAAGTACACTACATAGCTGAGCAAGTTCTGAAAGTAGCCTTATACAGCCTACTATGTAACGTCATTTGAGGTGAATTGAAAGTCAAGTTTATTTTTTGTATTTTATTAAAATAAACTCATAGTTTAAAGAGTTTTAAACGTAAAAATAATGTACCGGAATCTAATATTTCGAAATGGTTTTGGAATCGGTAAAGTATTTTTTTGTTTAAATTCCGAATTTCTTAAATCTCTTATCTGATACCCACGCACTATAAATAAATAAGTAAATCAATTGGAATAGCGTCTCCCGACTAAGCTAGTCCAGCTTGAACCGATAAGCTTCCTTGATAGCTTGAAATGACGAGCTTGGCACTAAATGGATATTCCGCTACCATCAAACTGTACACTGCTATGAAGACATTTCAGGTCTGGTGTGCGAGAGGAGATGTAGCGGGAATAATATAATTTTACTTGGTGGTAGATTTCCTTAGCAGGAGGTCGTCTAGGTAGGTACCACCGCAGTACCAGATATTCTGCCGTTAAGCAGTAGTGTGTAAACATTACTGTGTTCCGGTTTGAAGGGTACTGCACCTAGCGAAATTACAGGGCTATTGAGACTAACCATCTAGTCTCAATGTAATGAGCGCCAAGGCAGCGATGCTCTGGACTTTGTTTTACTACTCAAAGTTCTACACAGAACTTTGAGTAGCAATGGTCATGGACAGGCGTTATTTCTTAACATCAGGAGAGCGTTTCGTTCGTCTCATTACAGTTACATAAAAAAAAAAACTTAAGCTGGTCTTAAATATTTTATTAAAAAAATGAAATGTTTGTTTTTATTAAGTATCAAACTGTAGAATGATCTTCATTTCTTGGTATTCCTGCGGAATTATGTTTTTTTTTTTTTTTAAATCAGAAGCATCTATTGTTTCGCCTTGGCATTAAATCCAACTGGTATGCCATGACGGAAAGTGGCGTGACGCTATCTTATGCCCCTCTACACCGCTTCTATCGATTCCCTTGTGTGTGTGTGTGCGCGCGAATACTATACACTTCGTTGATTCTCTGTGTGAGCTGTTAAAATGTTTAGCATCTGCTCGGCGTCCCTTGACGGCCAACTAATTTTTAAAGTTCCATACCTCAATAGGAAAAAACGAATCACTGTGTTGTCCGTCTGTCTGTTAAGACCCTTTTTCTCAGGAGCGCGTGGAGGTATCAAGCTGAAATTCATATCAAATACTCAGGTCTACTGTCCCTTGGAGCTGTGAAATAATCAAACTTCTAAGCCAACGCAATCAAAAGATACAGCCGCTTATGCTGCAAGTTTTCGACACTCGCAAGGGAATCAAAACTTACAGGGTACTTCCCGTGAACTCGGAATCTTGAAATTTGGTACGAAGCAACGTCTTATAGTAGAGATAAAGGAAAAAATTGCGAAAATCATAAATTACCATATTAAAAAAAAAACATAACTTTTACTTATATACCTACAGATTTGTACGGAACCCTCGTACGAAAATATATTATACCTTGATGTAGGTATAATATATTTTATTACAACAACATTATCTTTGCTTATCTTTCCTCGCTATTGCCTATGCCTTTGGCCAATTCCAAACACCAGAAATACAAACAAAATTTATGCGCTACAATTTAGCTACACATTGGAAAGTGTATTTGTAATCGAACGCTCTATCTTATGTTAGGTCGAATTAACAAGACCATAGGCTTGCGTTCTGTTCAGGGCTTAGGTGCCTTTTCTTTATCGATTGAACTGTTACATCCCACTAATATTATAAATGTGAAAGTTTGCATGGATGGATGTATGGAAAAAGCCAGAACTCAATTTCATAATAAGAGCATTTTTTGTATGGATATTGAATTGTATAATGAATTGCCAACAGTAATAAAGGAAGCCAGTTCTTTATTTGTATTCAAAAGAAAACTTAAAATATTCTTAATAGAAAAGACATATTACTCTGTAAAAGAATTTATTGATGATAAGGTAAAAAATATTTAATAAGTATTGATATTTAAATAAATTGAACTGATTGACATTTTGTAATTGATCTCGTGACATAATTAATTAATCCAAAAATTTACATTATTTAATGTAATTCTATTTTATCCAATTTTTGCACACCCAATTCTGGGTTAAGTATGGTCTAAGTGCCTTTTTAATTTATGTACCAAGGTTTTGACACATGTACTGAGCAAATAAATATATTTTGATTTTGATTTTTTTGATGGATGGATGGCTGGATGGATGGACGGACGGACGGACGGATTGATGCTTGCTTGTTACTCAATCACGCCAGAACGGCTGAACGGATCTGGTTGAAATTTTGTATGTAGATACTTTAGGCCCTGGAATAAAACATAGGATACTCTTCATCATCATCATCATCCATCACCACGCGGGTAAAATCGCGGGGCGCAGCTGGTATGTACATATGTATCACTACATATTGTTAAACGAAGTCGTCCACCGCGTCTGTCTGTCTGTCTGTTTAAAAGTAATGAGACGAACGAGACGCTCTCCTGATGGTAAGAGATAACGCCTGTCTATGACCATTGCAGCGATACATAGAACGTTGAGGAACAAAACAAAGTCCAGGGCATCGCTGCTTTGGCGCTCATTACTTTGAGGCTTTCGATGGTTAGTCTCAACAGCCACGTTAGCTGCAGTATACCCTCAAACCGGAACACAGTAATGCTTACACATTACTGCTTAGACTGCTGCGGTAGAATATTTGGTACTGCGGTGGTAACTAACGACCTCCTGCTAAGGAGATCTACCACCTAGTATGTAATGCCATTTTTAGGGTTACCGTGCCTCAAAAGGAAACAAATGGAACCCTTATAGTACCACTTTGTTGTCCGTCTATCGAGACCTTCTATCTCGGGAATGTGTGGACGTATCGAGTTAAAATTAAAACTATACACGCAAATCTGTAGTCCCTTTCAGTTGTGCAAAAATCAAACTTCTCAGTTATCGTGAAAGAAAGTTACAACCGTTCGCAAAAAACCGCATATTTTGACACTCATAAGGGAATCAAAACCTATAGGGTACTTCCCGTTGATCTAGAACTATGAAATTTGGCAAGAAGCATTGTCTTATAGTACACATAAAGGAAAAAAAATATCTAAATACTGTACATGTTTAATTTAATCAAAAAAAGTAGGGTTTTTATGCAAGGAATATAATATATATCGACCGTAGCAATTAACATTGTCGGATCTACATTTTTGCTTTTTTCCTTTCATTACATTAAAGGTCATAGAATATGTCTAAAAATGTCCCCGAAAATGATCAAATTCGATTAAAAGACTCAATTGTTTTACCATTAGGTTGATTTTAGGAATTTAATAATTTTATAGTATTTCAATATTTTGCGTTAGAGATATATTTGGTGCTTGCATATTTCCCGTGATGAACGAGCTATATTTATGTATGTACCTACAAATTTATACGGAACCCTCAGTGTGAGTCCGACTCGCACTTGTCCTGTTTTTTTTTTATTGTAAATAAATGTTGATATGTTGGTGCTGGCGTAAGAATTGTATCCCACCTTCTCTACCCGTGGTTGCCGTAAGAGTCGGCTAAGGGATGTAATCCGGAAGATGGGCAGCAGCGTCTTCCTTGAACAATCACACCTAACTGCGCTCGCCAACCCGCCTGCCAAGCGTGGCGAGTATTGACAGAACCCCCCCAGGATGAGGCCTATGTCCAGCAGTGGACGTCCTATTGCTGATGATGTGGAATATCTTGGGTGATATGTTGGTAATGTAGACCCGGATACAGAACAAACATTTATCAGAATCAGAATCATTTAGTAGACATAAATAACAATTATGCTCAACACACAAATGTTTTTCCTGAGTAGGAATCGAACCCACGCCCCGCAGTACTTGATGAACTAACATGGCGGTGAAACTAACAAAAAACAAATCAAAACAGCGTATCAAATAAGAATTTCCATTAATCATTTACTTTTATCGATGGAATCTAAATAATTACGAACTTTAATCGATTGCTTCAATTATTCTTCGATTAGTACTTAACTGCGGGCATGCGACTACAATTAATAAAAAAAAAAACAATAATAGTTATGAACTACTTTGTGCAGCTCGTGCCACAACAAAGTAACATATTTTTAAAAAAAAAAATATGAGTGGCAGGCTAGGTGTTTGACCACAGCTCAATTGATGTTAAGTGACGGTGTGGTCGAAGATGGTAAACACATCTACCCTGGAATGGAACTGGCTCTCAAATGAGGCTGCCGGAACACACCGTTAGATGCTTGGCGGCACATTTTCAACTCGAGGGTGGTAGCTAGCCAGCCGAGTAATAGAAAGTAACCTACCACCATGCTATGGTTTCCTCACGATGTTTTCCTTCACCGCCAGTTTCACTCATTGTTGGGGTTTGAACCCACGCCCTTTGGAGTGTGAACCGACCGCGCTAACTACTGAGCTATCAGCACCACATTTGATTTAATTGCATGGGTCACTGAAACTTGCATAACAGAAGATGATCCAGGCTCGGTGTGTTTACCATCGTCGACCACACAGTCACTTAACATCAGGTGAGCTGTGGACAAACACCTAGCTTACCAACCATAAGCAGTGTTCCGGCAGCCTTAATTGAGAGCCAGTTGCATTCCAAGCTAAATGTGTTACCATCACTTAACATCCGTGAGCGTGGTCAAACACCTACTCAATCAGACACAGTGTTCTGGCAGCCTTACTTTAGAGCTAGTTTAATTCCAAAAGTGTGTTTACCATCTTTGACCACATTTTTAACCACGTAAGCGTGGTCAAACACCTAGCTTGTCAATTAAAAAAAAACAACCTAGTCGAAAGTTGTTAAGTAGTTTGTGACTGTAGAGCTAAGTACTCGTAAACACCACAAGGTCGGATTCAAATGATGTTACTGGACCATCTCGGCGCATGCTACGCCGGAAAAAAAACTCAATTAAAGCGCGCGGGTTCGTGATTGGCTTATTTGATTTCAGTACGGTGACTACAAATCGGAAATTCCGCGGAAAATATAAAAAAGGAAACTAACATGAAGTGGGGGATTTTTTCTGTGAAAAGCTAGCTTTTTGTAGCAATGATAGTGTAGTGGTTAGCGCGGCCGGTTCACACGCCGAAGGGCGTGGGTTAAAATCCAACAATGAAATTGAGCTGGCGGTGAAGGAAAACATCGTGAGGAAACCATGGAGGTTTTAGTTTATAATTTTAATGCCATAGACTAATAACTAATTATTTATAAAAAAATTAATTGATTAAGTTATTACTCATATTAGTGTAACTACCTGGATGACCGAGCTTTGCTCGGCTAAAAACACGGATAAAATGACGTTTTCTAAAAATGAAACCTAGCTAGATCGCCGCCGAAACCTCCTGCATACTAAATTTCATGAAAATCGTTAAAGCCGTTTCCGAGATTCAGATTATATATATATATACATAGGATGTCGGTATGTCGGTCCGACAAACCGGCACTCCTCTTCCCTTGCAGCCCCACAGCGTCCGCCATCGAACGGTGGCGCCCCCGTCAAGATCGCGGAAGGTAGGGAAAGCGGCAACGATACACCGACAGTCCTCTCCCGCCGCAGCCTCTAGCCCTCAGCTGCGGTACCTCCCATAAGACACCGCAGCCCGCCTCAGTTGCGATACCACCCATACAGTACCGCAACCTACATTGGGCCCGGGGGGAAGCCCGGAGAAGCAGCCCCACCTCGGATTCCTATTGGTTTCGCCGTGTCACCCTCACGGCTACTCAGCCCCCCCGCCACGAACAAGGCGGGAACCCATTTACTAGAAAGTACCCTGCCAAAATATTTAAATTAAAAAAAAAAAAATTAATTTTCCGTAATTTTTCACGAATGATGGAATTAGTAGTAGTAGTGTAGTAATAAAATATGTTGCTCAAGGCGCGGCGAGCGGCAAGGATGCGTGTGCGCAAAAAGTGGTCACTCTCTTGAATCAATGCTGTTATACACTTCTAGAAGATTTATTGATACTTTGACACTTAATTTTTTTTAAATAGTTGATAGGCTAGGGTGATTAAACACAGATCACCTGATGTTAAGAGATGGTTTGATCGAAGACGGTAAACACACCTAACTACTACTTGGTGGTAGATTTCCTTAGCAGGAGGTCGTCTAGGTAGGTACCACCGCAGTACCAGATATTCTGCCGCCAATCAGTAGTGTGTAAACATTACTGTGTTCCGGTTTGAAGGGTACTGCAGCTAGCTAAATTACAGGGCTTTTGAGACTAACCATCTAGTTTCAAAGTAATGAGCGCCAAGGCAGCGATGCCCTGGGCTTTGTTTTACTACTCAAAGTTCTGTGTATCGCTGCAATGGTCATGGACAGGCGTTATCTCTTAACATCAGGAGAGCGTCTCGTTCGTCTCAATACTGTTATATAAAAAAAAACCCCTAGTTATATTTAAATCCATTAAAAATCTTACTAATAAGTATTTTTGCGACACATACAGCGAGAAACTTAAGCGTGGTCGGTCGCATAAAAATACCAAAGTGCAACCTGAATAATTTAACCCAGATCCTGATTATAATTTTAACATTTATTTAAGCAGTAAAAATACGCCCTATTCTATTAAAACCGTTATTACAATCGCCTCTTGTCTTTTATTGCTGGTAAACGGTAATCACGTGGCTGGTAATCGAAACTTGTTACCTCTACCACACAGATTTTGATACGGCAGATTTCTTACTTAGTGACGAAGGGTAATCTTCAGAAATTGAAATTACATTCTGTTTTGTGTGTTTTGTACATATTATAAAACAAAACCGTCCGTGTCTGTCTGTTCGCGATAAACTTAAAAACTACTGAACGGATTATCATGTGAATTTCACTAATAGATACAGTGATCTCATGTCATCTCATGGTGGAAGAGTACTCTCTAGTACTCGGCTGGCTTGTGTGTTCTGGCAGCTTCAATTGTGAGCGTGTTTTTTTTTATATCTGGCAGGCTAGGTGTTTGACCACAAACCTGATGTTAAGTGACGGTGTGGTCGAAGATGGTAAAGCACACCTAGCCTGGAATGGTACTGGCTCTCAAGTGAGGCTGCCGGAACACACCGTAAGATGCTTGGCGGCAGATTTTCAACTAGAAAGTACCCTATCACCACGCTATGGTTTCCTCACGATGTTTTCCTTCACCGGCAGCTCAAGCTCATTGTTGGAGTTTGAACCCACGCCCTTCGGCATGCGAACCGACCGCGCTAACCACTGAGCTATCATCGCTACAAAATTCAATCAAATCATTCATCAATACAAAATTCAATTCAATCGCTACAAACTATTTAAGACTGTTAAGTTTTCCATCTGTTTCTTCATAATCTGTAGCCTAAAGGTATCCTTATAAAGATTTTTATTACTAGTTAATTATAAAATATGCAAATTAAATTATTTTAGTCGCGCCGCAGACCATATTATAATAGTCGGATTCACTTAACGAGGTGGCTCTTACCATCAGAATGAAAGCTTTTCAGAGACGCGATTTAAAATGAAATAGTACTGGCTGACTCGATAGATGGCAGCACAACCGCATCACAAATCCTATCTGCCCGCAAACGTACGTGATGCACTTTCCGCCGATCTTGCGGACATGAGAGCCAGTTCCATTCCAGGCTTGGTGTGTTTACCATGTTCGACCACACCGTCACTTAACATCAGGTGAGCTGTGGTCAAACAACTAGCCTGTCAGCAGTTAAAAAAAGACTTTATGAACAAAACACCACTATAATACGAGTGTATGTATATAGAATAATATTAACTTATTGTAACAATTGGCGGCCTTATCGCTTTTAGCATGTTAGTTTGAGTAGCAAAATATTTGTTAAAAAAAAAAAACATTCGAAAGCAGGTTTTCAATAAGTTTTATTTTATTATTATTTTCTTGTAAAGGTTTTGAGACGTACGGGACGCTCTCCTGATGGTAAGAAGTAACGCCTGTCCATGAACAACAAAAACAAAGTCCAGGGCATCGCTGCTTTGGCGCTCATTACTTTGAGACTTTCGATGGTTAGTCTCAACAGAGCTGTAATGTCGCTGCAGCACCCTTCAAACCGGAACACGGCTTATACAGCGTTCCCGGTAAAATCATTCTTCTTACAAATCTCTTGCTAAGAAAATCTACCACCTAGGTATTACAAATCTGGACAATGGAAACTAGACAGTCCCAAAAAACTATCTGAAGATGTATGTAGATACTAACGTGGTGCATATGCATGTATTATACATATAAACCTTCCTCTTGAATCACTCTGTCTATTGATGGAAACCGCATTAAAATCCGTTGCGTAGTTTAAAAGATCTAAGCGTACAGACGGCGGGAAGAGACTTTGTTTTATACTATGTAGAGATTAGCAACCCGCCCCGGCTTCGCACGGGTGCAATAAATAAATAAATATTGTAGGACACATTACACACAGCGCCATCTGACCCCAAACTAAGCAGAGCTTGTGTGATGGAAGTCAGATAACTGATAGAATACATAAATACATTTTTTTTTTGTAAATATATTCTTATAATACATACAGAACACCCAGACACAGAACAAACATTTGTTTATACCAAACAAACATTTGTCCTTGGCGGAAACCGAACCCACGCTCTACAGCCCAGGCAGACATACTCCCAATGAGCCAACAGGGCTGTCTGTAATAAAGATACTAATGTAGTGCATGTGCATGTATCTCTAAATATATATAAAACAAAGGTGACTGACTGACTGACTGACTGACTGACTGACTGACTGACATAGTGATCTATCAACGCACAGCCCAAACCACTGGAGGGATCAGGCTGAAATTTGGCATGCAGGTAGATGTTATGACGTAGGCATCCCCTAAGAAAGGATTTTGATTAATTCTACCCCCAAGGGGATAAAATAGGGGATGAAAGTTTGTATGAAACTTTGTCAATCTTAAACCGATCGGACTGAGACTTTGCATGCATAAAGCTACTATGACGTAGGCATCTAGCGCGGGTGAAACCGCGGGGCACAGCTAGTTGTACATATAAATCTTCCTCTTGAATCACTCTGTCTATTGATGGTAACCGCATTAAAATCCCTTGCGTAGTTTAAAAGATCTAGGCGTACAGACGGCGGGAAGCGACTTTGTTTTATACTATGTAGAGAAAATATTACAAGGCTTAAGTTAACTGACTCTAATTAACGCAATGATAACTTATCCGTCGGTTCATCTCATGTTAAAGCTTGATAGGTACATCCCTACACTAGGTTAGAAGCTATGCTAATCTAGGGATGTGCCTATAAAATACACGTTAAAATAACTATGGCCAATTGACATTATTGCATTTTTGTAGTAAAATCTTCGTGATAATGTGACGTTTTAAGTTTTCACTTCTTTCGGCAATCCCTATGGCAACCTATTACTTTTCGATTATGATTAAGCGATGATAGCTCAGTGGTTAGCGTGGTCGGTTCACACGCCGAAGGGCGTAGGTTCATACCTCAACAATGAGCTTGAGCTGCCGGTAAAGGAAAACATCGTGAGGAAACCATAGCATAGCAAGTTGGCGGCAAAAGCACGTTGGGTATTTTCTAATACTCGTCTGGCTAGTTACCACCCTCAAGTTGAAACTCTGCAACAAGCACCTAACAATATGTTCTGACAGCCTTATTTAAAAGTCACTTCAATTCCAGGCCAGTAGTGCTTTACCATCTTCGACCACACCGTCACTGAACATCAGGTGAGCTGTGGACAAAAACCTAGCCTGCCAACCATAAAAAAAATCAAGTTAGCATTTAACATGAGGTGAGCTTTGTGCCGTGGTGGTGCCGGCGTAAGAATTGTACCCCACCCTCTCTACCCGTGGTTGCCGTAAAAGTCGGCTAAGGGATGTAATCCGGAAGATGGGCAGCAGCGTCTTCCTTGAACAATCACACCTAACTGCGCTCGCCAACCCGCCTGCCAAGCGTGGCGAGTATTGGCAAAACCCCCCCCAGGAGGAGACCTGTGTCCAGCAGCGGACGTCCTATTGCTGATGATGTGAGCTTTGTTTAAACACCTAGCTTGTCGACCATTAAAAATTCAACACGACTTTTTACCAACACCGTTTCCACATTACTTAATAATGTAAGTACAAGATTCTCTAACTTAATCTGTAAATACCACTTTCGCAGGCTTATGCAATACTCCATATATGTATGCAAGTTCCAATTCCTTACGTATTCGAGTTAAATTTAACTATTCAAGCAACCCATTGTAGTCCGTTTAAGTAAAACGTTTGGTAAGTTGGGAAGATAAGTTACAACTTACAGCGCTGTTAGCGGTAATAGGGCTTATTTATAACTTAATCTTCCTGACTATTACAGTTTTAACAGATGCACAAAATAAATTTACTATGTTTGATTTTCTGCGCTGTTGTCGATTCCGAATTAGCCCTGTTTGCTTTTAGGGTTCCGTACCTCAAAAGAAAAACGGAACCCTTATAGGATCACTTTGCTGTCCTTCTGTCGAGACATACTATCTCGGAAATGCGTGGAGGTCTCAAAATTAAAACCATATAGGTACACAGAGTTGTAATCCCTTGCAGCTGTGAAAAAATCAAACTACTCAGTTATCGTAAAAAAAAGTTACAGCCGTTTATGTAGCAAAAAACTGCATATTTCAACACTCACAAGGGAATCAAAACTTCCCGTTGACCTAGAAAATGGGTCGCTAGTTAAAAAAAAAATTTAAGATGTCGCGGGATCTGAACCCGGGCCTCCAGATTGGCTGTCAGACGATCTAACAACTATGATAACGCAACCCATTTTATAACAATGTATCAAAACGCCAAACTGTCGCGATACATGCCGTTAACGATTGAACAGTCGATACAAAAAGGTATAAGATCAGTGTTCTAGATAAAGCCTAAGGATGTGGCGTTGAAACGGTATACGTAGAAGTAAAGGCGTGGCGCGTGTGACAGCGACTATAAGCGAGATAACAATTTTTATTACTGTTGGCTTATCGTTTAAAGCGATTTCTTCCAGGCAACCTTAGCAAAAAGCTGAGCTTTGTGAGAGCTCGCGTAGTTTTTCTAACGGGTAATAATTTTTAAGAGTTGTTATTTTACAACCTGATTCTAGTGGTGTCATCTAGTATTAAGTAGATTAACTACGATGTATTTGAGTATTGAGTTTAGTTCTGTTGCAGCGATGTTAACTCTTTGGTTTTCTAACAGATGGCGTTTGTAGTAGGTACAATAACATTCTATCCAATGAATACAAAATTGTTAATGTAATATTTTTTTATGGTTATATAATTATTATTTTTTGACAGATAACACATCTAGATATGAAGTTAAATTACTATGTTAAAGCACAAATCTATAGGCGTGATAGTTTTTCAGTAAAGTGTACCACAAAAATGCTCAGGTTGTGGGATAGTGTTTCGCTCGCCCTGATGAAAAGTATTTGTGGTAAAAGTCAAGGACGGGGTGTGCTAGTCAGAAGTTACAAATGATTTAAAACATAAATAATATACATACATATCAATATGTACTTAAACAAAATATTATATCGATACTTATATACCTACAATCGTAAACGAGTATAATATTTATATAATATTTTTTCAAAATAACATTTTATACAATTTGTACTTATGTTACGGAGGCCAAAGATATAGTTTTTAGAATGTTTGTCTGTTTGTGTGTGCGTTTGTGCATGTATATCACGCCAAAAAACACTTGAACAGCATGAGTCTAGCTAGACTCGCTAAGATTTAAAAACGTCTTGCCAAAGACAAATCGTCCACGTAAACAAAATTTTTCATAAAATGAAAACAACTGGGCCAAACTATGTTAATCGGTGTTAATCTCAGCTTAATCAGTGTACAAACAAAAAACAAAAAAAAAAAACAATTGATTTGAGAACCTCCTCTTTTTTGAAGTCGGTTATAAATCAAAAGCATCGATGGTGCTTTCATCAACCGGTCGTCAGTTCTGTAACTTTCTCAGCTTTAACTCGCTTAACGCTACATGTCCGACCAGCCGCCAGTTTCACAACCGTCCCGTTGGTCAGTTGTTCACAATGACTACCGAATGTATAAATTCACGCATAATTGTGCCCACTACAGCGTGAGAATCAAATCACTGGTGTGGTCCAAGTGTAAGCGATGTACGGACAAATAATAATTTATAAATATGATGTAACTAGCTGTGCCCCGCGGTCTCACCCGCGCTAGATACTTACGTCATAGTAGCTTTATGCATGCAAAGTCTCAGCCCGATCAGTTTAAAATTAACAAAGTTTCATACAAACTTTCATCCCCTATTTTATCTCCTTGGGGGTAGAATTAATCAAAATCCTTTCTTAGCGGATGCCTACGTCATAGTAGCTTTATGCATGCAAAGTCTCAGCCCGATCGGTTTAAAATTGACAAAGTTTCATACAAACTTTCATCCTCTATTTTATCCCCTTGGGGGTAGAATTAATAAAAATCCTTTCTTAGCGGATGCCTACGTCATAGTAGCTTTATGCATGCAAAGTCTCAGCCCGATCGGTTTAAAATTGACAAAGTTTCATACAAACTTTCATCCTCTATTTTATCCCCTTGGGGGTAGAATTAATCAAAATCCTTTCTTAGCGGATGCCTACGTCATAACATCTACCTGCATGCCAAATTTGAGCCCGATCCGTCCAGTGGTTTGGGCTGTGCGTTGATAGATCACTATGTCAGTCAGTCAGTCAGTCACCTTTGAGTTATATATATTTAGATAGATATAGAGATACATTATTTAAACGAAATTCAAATTTAAATTACTTTATTGACATAAAAACGATAAACATTAACATTTATGTCACATAAATGACTACAGACAAAATTTCACATTAAAAAAAAGGAAAAATAATATACTTAATAATAAGTTTTTTTTTTTATATTGTTAATGTAATAAAAAAATTGTTTTATGCCATTCACTCTGAAGTCCACTGCTGGACATAGGCCTCTCCAAAGACATGCCTCTCAGCCCGATCTTCGGCTTTTCGCTTCCATTCACCGCCAGCTGTCCTACGTATATCGTCACTCCATCGAGTCTCGGGGCGTCCTACACTACGTTTGCCGATTCGCGGTCAATAATAATGAATCAATGTTTTATAATCACATCTAAAGTGAATAAATAACTTAAACTTATGTAATAAATAGCTTTTATTTGTTTTAGCCTTGAACGTCGTCGCAAAGTCGCTTCTCTGTCGTTTTTCTACCGGATACACTTTGGCGAGTGCGCTTCAGATCTACACGACCTATTCCAGCTTGCCCATTCTACTATCGGACAGCCAGGAACTCTAAGAAGCGACACCGCTTCATGGTCGATGTTCCAAAAGCTCGAACTAAGCGGTTCGAAACTACCTTCATTGTGCGAACCGCTAGAGAATGGAATTTGCTGCCCGAATGGGTGTTCCCCGATAAATACAATCTGGGTGCCTTCAAGTCGCGAGTGAATCGGTTTCTTCTAGGCGAGCGTGCTCCACCGTAGGCCGCATCTTCGCTTATCATCAGGCGAGTTGGCGGTCAAACGCAAGCCTATTAATCATAAAAAAAAATAATTAAGGTACCTCTTAAGCATTAGTTGCCTCAAACTTGCTAACTCTATACCTTCGATGAGCCTGTTAATCGACCGACTTCGCGGCTCAATATTTAATACGCATTATATGACGTGCTTTGAACACATTACATCCAACTCAATTGTTCTTCGCCCTCCCACCTCCCTCCCTGACACCGTGTAAAAATGACAGCGTGCTACAATATATATAAATATATATATGTCGAATAATAATTTACATGGAGTTTTTATTTTAGTTTATGTGACTGGTATAACAGAAGTAAGCGTCAAAAAGGAAGTGTCAAGTGAGAAAAAGAGTAAAGATGTCTACGTTTGTTATTTGAAGATTAAAAATTATAAAGAAGTTATTAAAACAGTATATTGTTCTAGACAAGTGTATCAATCATCCCACATCTTTTGGGGGCTCGTCCGGGATGAACATTTGTTAAGATCGAGTGTACTGAAGACGTAAAGACGATTGACATAATTCGCTCAGAAGATTTGCCGATTCATGTAAATGGTGGCTGTGCCGTGATTTTCCGATGATGCCTGGTCGCCATCACGCATTCCCGTTCCCCGTTTTCCCGTTTGGTCTGAATTATTTTACCGACGAGATGCAAGGATCGAATGTAGCCAGAAAGGACAAGTCAACGTTTAAGAAGATTGAAGACGGAATAAAGAATTATGATATAGAAGCGACAACATGTTTAACAGGAATAGCCGAGAAAAAGATTTACACAGAAGGTGCTTTCACTGCGAATGTACAGATAGATAGTCATGTCGCTAATATGAACTTTCATGTTGTTCAAGACAATGAGATACCTGTTAACGTTATAATCGGAAATCCAATACTGAGAGATTTTGAAGTTAAGTTTACGCCAGATGGCATCTATATGGAGAAGATCGTTCATCTTACACTTATCGCAAAAGAGACGAACGAGTATGATATAGAAGATTCGAAATATAAGGACAAGATTTATAAATTATGATTTATAATTATATATATAAGGAGTACAAGCCTGATGTGAAGAAGAAAGAAAGTAATGTAGAATTAAGAATTATACTCACCGATGAGGACCCTGTTTTCCAAAACTCCCGACGTTTATCACCGCTAGAGATGGACATAGTGAATAAACAAATTAAAGAATGGATAGATAACGATATAATAAAAGAAAGCAAGTCTGATTTCGCATGTCCTATAGTACTGGCTGATAAAAAGGATGGATCACGACGATTATGCGTAGATTACAGAAGACTGAACAAAAAAGTTATAAAGGAAAGGTTCCCACTTCCCATAATAGAAGATCAGATCGACAAATTAAAAGAAGCGAAAATATTTACATTACAGAAGAGCCCTAAGGAAGATCAACTTCATCCTGTTCATTATATGAGCAAAAAGACGACTCCAGCTGAAAGAAAATATCATAGCTATTATCTTGAAATTTTGGCCATTGTTGAAGCTTTGAAGAAGTTCCGAGTATACCTTTTAGGGATTAATTTCAAAATTGTCTTGACTTACCACCCAGAGTAGCTCGACGGGCCTTGGTTTTAGAAGAATACGATTATAAAATAGAACACAGAATTGGTTCTAGAATGAAACATGCAGATGCATTAAGTAGGTACCCAACTTGTTTAATAGTTAGTAACACAGAAACGACTGCTCGAATAAAGAAAGCTCAGAATGAAGATCATATTAGATTAATAAAAAAGGTTTTAGAAAATGAACCTTATCATAACTTCGTTATACAGAACTTACAGGAAGAAAATACAAGAAATTATAACCGGAAAAGAAAAGAAACTAAATTGTATAAGATTGGCGATTTAGTAGCCATCAAGAAGACTCAATTTGCACAAGGTGCCAAATTATACCCTAAATATCTTGGCCCTTATGAAGTTATGAAAAGTAAAGGAAACGATAGATACATCGTGAAGAAAATCGGGAATTGTGAAGGTCCCATTAATACGACGAGTTCTGCTGATTTTATGAAGCCATGGATTTCTCCAGAAGAGGATTCATCTGAGACAGATGAATGACCAGGACGGCCGTGTCGAATAATAATTTACATGGAGTTTTTATTTTAGTTTATGTGACTGGTATAACAGAAGTAAGCGTCAAAAAGGAAGTGTCAAGTGAGAAAAAGAGTAAAGATGTCTACGTTTGTTATTTGAAGATTAAAAATTATAAAGAAGTTATTAAAACAGTATATTGTTCTAGACAAGTGTATCAATCATCCCACATATATATATATATTTAATGTAAAAATAAAGTAATGAGACGTACGATACGCTCTCATGATGGTAAGAGATAACGCCTGTCCATGACGATTGCAGCGATACATAGAACTTTGAGTAACAAAACAAAGGTTCATTAATTTGACTTCCGATGGTTAGTCTCAACAGGCCTGTAATGTCGCTGCAGTACCCTTCAAACCGGAACACAGTAATGTTTACACACTACTGCTTGGCGGCAGAATATCTGGCACAACGTTGGTGCCAATCTAAACGACTTTCAACTCAACTATACCTTCGACAAATGATACCTTGAATTGATTCGTAGCTCTCAGAATTTAATAACACGAGACAATACAAAATCGACTTAGTATTTTTTTTTCGAACTTTTAATACGTCACGAATGCCAAAGTCACGCAAATTGATTGGCGGTTTTGCACGCACTTCATTGTTTTAAAAGTTCTATTCTAGATTTATAGAATTCGTTGATAGATTCCAGAGTATTCGAACATGACCGACTTTCGAACGATGTTGTTGCAATGTCAGGCAAAACACGTGATTTATATTAGTTTTTATAGCGGTGATAGTTCAGTGGTTAACGCGGTTGGTTCACACTCTGAATGGAGAGGGTTCAAGTCCCGAACTCAAACCCAAGCTTGAGTTACACCGTGAGAAAGCCATACCTTGGTTGGTGGCAGGGTACTTTCTAATTTCACCCTCAATTTGAAAATCTGCCAAGCACCTAACAGTCTGTTCCGGCAGCCTCGCTTAAGCCAGTTCCATTCCGGGCTAGGCGTGTTTACCATATTCGACCACACCGTCATATAACATCAGATGAGCTGTGGTCAAGCCTAGCCTGTAAACAGTGAAAAAAAAAAAAACAAACTGTAGCGTTTTGAAAAGAGTATATTAAACACCACAAACCAAATATATTAATTTATTTCTTAAGTGGTATTTACATGTCAAAATTAAATAAATCAAATTAAAAAGCTATATTAAATATTCATCGTCGGCACGTCCCCCGCTCCAATTAAGAATTTAAACCACACAGAAAGTGCTATCGGGAGAACTGATCAGTACAATTTACTAACTGTTGGTGAGCCACTAAACACTTACGAGAGTCAGGCTATGAAACCAGCGGCTTTATACTAGTAAAAATAAAGATTCCTTGTCTACTTAAAAAACTGCTTTTACTCATGAATTTTGGTCGTGCGATTCCACAATCAAACATATTAATGAGAGCATATTTCCTATAATAACCTAATAAACAACAACAACAGACAACGGACAAAACACAGTACAATAATGGTTATATTCTATTCTTCACTACAAAACATAATTGACAAATTATATGATAATTGACATTTATCGTTAGACTAAAATATCATTTAAGTTTTTAAGCATGTTGATGTCGAATAGGTGTCCTAATTGACATTTATCGCTTGACTAAAATATCAAAAGTTTTTAAACATATTGATGTTGATTAGGTGTCATAATTGACATTTATCACTTGACTAAATATCAAAAGTTTTTAAATATATTGATGTCGAATAGGTGTTCTAATTGATATTTATCGCTTGACTTAATATCAAAAGTGTTTAAACATGTTGATGTCGAATAGGTGTACTAATTGACATTTATCGCTTGTCTAAAGTATCAAACTTTTTAAACATATTGATATTGATTAGGTGTCCTAATTGATATTTATCGCTTGACTAAAATATCAAAAGTGTATGTTGATGTCGAATAGGTGTCCTAATTGACATTTATCGCTTGACTAAAATATCAAAAGTTTTTCAATATGTTGATATCGAATAGGTATCCTAATTGATATTTGTCGCTTGACTAAAATATCAAAAGTTTTTAAACATGTTGATGTCGAATAGGTATCCTAATTGACATTTATCGCTTGACTAAAATATCAAAAGTTTTTAAACACGTTGATGTTGATTAGGTTTTTTAATTGACTTTCGCGCGACTAAAATGTCAATTACTATACAACTGTACTGAGTGTTATGTATTTGTCAATTGTGTTTTGTTATGTATTTAGTTGTTTTTTTGTCAAAAACAAACTTTTGTCCAACAAATTGTGTGTGTGTGTAGTGGAAGGTATCCGATCTTGTTTGGCGAACAAATTTTTTGTTAAGCAATAAAATTATATGGTCTCCTATTTTGTAGCTTCGAGTTACATGTAGGTCTTAAAGCAAGCGTTATCATTGGATTCAGCGCAAGAATTAGTTCTTACCTCGCAAGGAAACTATGTTAGGACTCTCGACAGTTTCAGCACTCGTGTTTTGTGTCCACGTTAGTGCTTGTTTGATTTTCACAATTGTACACAATTTTTTCATTTAATACTAGTTGCGCCCCGCGGTTTTACCCGCGTGGTGATGGGTCATGATGAAAAGTATGTCTTATTCCAGGGTTCAAAGTACATGCAAAATTTCACCCAGATCCCTTGAGTAGTTTACGCGTGAAGGCGTCAACAAAAAACTCACATACGCATTTATAATATTAGTTAGGATTTAATTACAACTTTCTCAAACAAACAATACACACCATTAAACTTCGCCGAGGGTTACATAAAGGATTACTCGGAACGTATATTTTTTATTGGAAAAAAAGGTTTTATTATGAAACAGCTATTTTTTTGTAATTTTAGGGTCGGCCTGATAAGTTAGTTATAATGATAAGTATAATAACCTTCTTTTAGCCGTTTGGCGTAACCCCGTAATTTTATCTATTCTACCAGACATTTCAGTTTTTTTTTATTGTTGGCAAGCTAGGTGTTTGACCACAGCCTGATGTTAAGTGACGATGTGGTCGAAGTTGGCACACAGCCTGGAATGGAACTGGCTCTTAAGTGAAGCTGTCAGAACACACTTAGGTGATTGGCGGCAGATTTTCAACTTGACAGTGGTAGCTAGCCTGCCGTGTACTAGAAAATACCCACCATGCTATGGTTTCTTCACGATGTTTTCCTTCATCGGCAGCTCAAGCTCATTGTTGGGGTTTGAACCTACGCCCTTTGGTGTTTGAACCGGCCGCGCTAACCACTGAGCTATCATCGCTTCAAGATATTAGATGGTTAGACTCAACAGCCCCAGTTTCAGCCAGTTCTGCCCGACATTTCTGTGTATCGCTGCAATGGTCATGGATAGGCGTTGTCTCTTACCATCACGAAAACGTCTTGTTTATAATTTTTTTACGAAATAATGTACGACACAACATAAAGCCTTATAAATGGCGTACATACATATTATCAGCTATTCTGTGACGCTGACCACTGTCACAATGTACAATCATGTAACGGATATAAGGTTGCTAGATATGGACGGTCAAATTTAACTTTCTAATTATGTTTTGTAGCGATGATAGCTCAGTGGTTAGCGCGGTCGGTTCGCATGCCGAAGGGCGTGGGTTCAAACCCCAACACTGAGCTTGAGCTGCCGGTGAAGGAAAACATAGTGAGGAAACCATAGCGTGGTGGTAGAGTACTTTCCAGTACTCGGCTGGCTAGCTACCACCCTCAAGTTGAAAATCTGCCGCCAAGCATCTAACGGTGTGTTCCGGCAGCCTCACTTGAGAGCTAGTTCTATTCTAGGCTAGGTGTGCTTTACCATCTTCGACCACACCGTCACTTAACATCAGGTGAGTTGCGGTAAAAACAACTAGCCTGTCAGCGTTAAAAAAAAATGTTTATGAAAATGGTGTATTACGAAATTATGTGTTTAAACGCGAAAGTAAGCTCTTATCTTTATTTGATTTAAAGAACATTGTCTCTTAGTTATGACCAGCAAAAACTAAATACTAATCACAAATAAATAAAAAAATGATAACTTCGACCGCACCGTCACTTAACATCAGGTGAGCTGTGGTCAAACACAGAGCCTGTCATCATCGGGCGTATGACGTCCACTGCTGGACATAGGCCTCTCCGATTGATGTCCATAAAGACCGTTTGGAAGCGGCTCGCATCCAGCGCGTTCCTGCGGTCTTTATTAGGTCGTCTGTCCACCTTGTCTTCCTACGCTGCGCTTGCCGGTCCGTGGTCTCCACTCCAGAACTTTGCAGCCCCATCGGCCATCAGTTCTGCGTGCTATGTGCCCTGCCCACTGCCACTTCAACTTGCTAATCCGCTGGGCAATGTCGGCTACTTTAGTTCGTCTACGGATCTCCTCATTTCTGATTCGATCTCGTAGGGAAACTCCCAGCATAGCCCTCTCCATAGCTCGTTGCGCTACTTTAAGCTTACTAAGAAGGCACATAGTCAGAGACCACGTTTCAGAGCCTGTCAGCCATAAAAAATTAAAATCATTCAAAATGTTTTAAAATTTCCCAGAGGTTGTTTTAAAAATTTCCTGGATACTATTTGGAAATTGTACGCATGAATATTTCATGTGATACCAATAATAGAGCATACGCTTGTTTATAATCTGTTTTCTTAGCCACATCCAGCAGAATCAAGTCTCGGTGTGGTCATTAGAAAGGACACAGAACGGTGACCATCGTCCTTCGATGGTAGATAGCCAGACCGAGAGTCGACGTTAGTTATCTATACAATGTAAAGGCTGATATCTCGATCGCACATTTTTGATGGTATATTGACTTACTTAGAACAAAAGCTTCAGAATGTATACATCCCAAAATGTCTAGTGTTTTTAATAAAAGTTCTGTTTGATTTAATTCTGTGATAGACTTAGGCAATTTATTATACAGTACCTGGATTACCGAGCATTGCTCGGCTGAAAACACGGATAAGACGACGTTTTCTAAAAATGAAACCTAGCTAGATCGATTTATCGCCCCCAAAACCCAGGGCATACTAAATTTCATGAAAATCGTTGGAGCCGTTTCCGAGATTCAGATTATATATATACTAGCTGCGCCCCGCGGATTTACCCGCGCGGTGATGGATGATGATGATGAAAAGTATCCTATGTTTTATTCCAAAGCCTAAAGTATCTACTTGCAAAATTTCATCCAGATCCGTTCAGCCATTCTGGCGTGATTGAGTAACAAACATTCATCCATCCAAAGTTTCACATTTATAATATTAGTGGGATTGATATTTTGGCGTGATGTTCTTCAACTTTACCTAACCTAGTCCATGGCATTCCCAACTTTTCTTTCTTTCGCAAGCTATATTGATGATTATCTTTGTTCTTCGCCAAGGCTTGATGTTTTTCTAGTAAGCTATTGTCACAGACGATCCAATATATAATCTAGCTCGGGTTGTCTCTTGTACATGTGTTGTGCAAAGTTCTGGAGTGGAGACCACGGGCCGGCAAGCGCAACGTAGGACGTAAGACCGCAGGCACGCGCTGTATGTGAGCCGCTTCCAACCAGTCTTATGGAAGTCAATGGGGGAGGCCTATGTCCAGCAGTGGACGTCCTACGGCTTAGATGATGATGATGACTGTACATGTGCATTGATATCACTGTCATAATTTTGTTAGTTTTAAAGTATTTTTTGCGGATCACGAGTATGACGCATGCGCCAGCCATCGCCCTCAACCATATCTGATAGAAGCGAGCGCCCGACACACGACGCCGCCGCAAGGAGCCTTCGATGGTGAGCATAAATGCTCGAGGCATACACACAATCCCTATTCTATATCCCAAGCATAGCATGTATGATCGTAAACATGCTTTCAAAGTGAATGCATACAATTTACAGAGGGTTCTGTTGACCCACTTTCCCACGCAATCTTGCTTCTGAATTATACAAGTAAGTCTACCACAGAATGCGTAGAGCTAACTTACAACAAATATGGCTGTCTCTTTAATTCTAGTGTATTAGATTAGGATATAACAAACTAAACGATTTTGCATGGTTGCGTTACCATCTCTAGTTCGTACGTCACCAGTCATATTGATCCGAATAATTGTCTTCTACACAAATCTCGTGTCACGGTGTTTGTGGTCGCAATCCTCCGAAACGGCTCGACCAATTTTTGTGAGATTTTTTATGTATATATTGTAGGTTTTTTTTTTTATGTATCAGTAATGAGCCGAACGTGACGCTCTCCTGATTTTAAGAGATAACGCCTGTTTATGACCATTGCAGCGATACACAGAACTTTGAGTAGTAAAACAAAGTCCAGAGCATCGCTGCCTTGGCGCTCATTAGTTTGAGACTAGGTGGTTAGTCTCAACAGCCCAGTAATTTCGCTAGCTGCAGTACCCTTCAAACCGGAACACAGTAATGTTTACACACTACTGCTTGGCGGCAGAATGTCTGGTACTGCGTGGTACCTACCTAGACGACCTCTAGCTAAGGAGATCTAAGACCAAGTAAGGTATGAGAATAGGTCGTAAAGTATATTTCATACCGCTTTTTAACACGAAAAAATAAAAATAAAACCGCGGGGCGCATCTAGTAATTGATTAATCAATTAAGACATTTAATCGATAACAAAATATTTGATGGTGGATTTCTGCGCACATCATTTTGCACTAGGTGATTTTGAAATTTGGTGGTACTTTCTAGTACTCGGCTGGCTAGCTACCATCCTCAAATTGAAAATCTGCCGCCAAGCACATAGCGGCGTGTTGCATTCCAGGTTGGGTGTGTTAGTCATCTTCGACCACACTTACTCAACATCAGGAGTGCTGTGGTCAAACAAATGCCCTGTCATTACAAACTCGATTAACAAACACAAAGTAGCTAACAATGTGTTCCATTCCAAGCTACATCATTCCTGCATAAAGAGACCCTATTTTTCTGTGATGTAATTAAAAACGTACAGTTTAAAAAAAAAAAGCTTTATGTGTAGGTAAAATGCTTCTTGCCAAATTTCATAGTTCTAGGTCCACGAGAAGTACCCTATATTTGATTCCCTTACAAGTGACGAAAAATGCGTTTTTTTTCTAAAAACAAAGTGACCTTATAAGGGTTCCGTTTTTTTCCTTTTGAGGTAGGTACGGAACCCTAAAAGAAAGATTTATATGATGTAATCGGAAAACTCGACTAGTAATTAATACTTTGTTAAACCAATTACTAATAAATCGATGCAAAGTCTGCCAGTGTCACGGTATCGTAATGTATCTACAAAAAATAAAGTTCATTAGGACGGCTTCACACCGAAGATTTATTTCATCATCTTTATCAAATATCTTCAAACAATGTTTGGTTAAGCCGTGGTGGTGCCAGCGTAAGAATTGTACCCCACCTTTTCTACCCGTGGTTGCCGTAAGAGTCCGCTAAGGGATGTAATACGGAAGATGGGCAGATTCCTTCCAGGTAATCGTGTTCCATTATAGATTCCATCGTTGCTTAACATCAGGCAGGATGTGGTCAAACACGAACCTATTCCGTATTATAGCTAGCAAAAAGCTGAGCTTTGTGAGGGCTCGCGTAGTTTTTCTAACGGGTAATATATTTTTATTATTATTTTAAAACCCCCAAGTTGGGAACACTGATACGCCGTTATTTTACAACCTGATTCTAGTGGTTCTGATTTTAAATGGTTATAAAATTATATTTTCTTTGATAGATAACACATCTAGATATGAATTTAAATTACTATGTTAAAGCACAAATCTATAGGTGTGATAGTTTTTCAGTAAAGTGTACCACAAAAGTGCTCAGGTTGTGGGATAGTGTTAGGGCTCGCTTTGCTCGCCCTGATAAAAAAGTCTAGAAAGTTAGGACCCAAACACTGACAATTCTACGCTGAGCTACGACGATCACAATCAACTCGGAATCAACGTATTTGTGTTGTGGATCGACCAAACCAGCTTGAGGCGTTGGAGTCCATTGAAAAACGTTTTAAGAAACTCATCAGAAATAACTTGTTTAGAAAAGGCTCCAAAGCCTCGAATATTAACGCAAAGTTGCGTGTCTATCGTTTTTCTACTGGATACTCTTTAGCACTTCAGATCTGCATGACCTAATTCCCCCTACGCTTTCTACTATCAGATAACCAGGCTCTAAAAAGCGACACCGTTTCATACTTGATATTTCAACAACTGTAACTATACGGTTCGATTCCACCTTCAGTGGAATAATGGAATAAGCTGCCCGAGTGTGTGTTCCCTGATTAATACAATCTGGGTGCCTTCAAGACGCGCGTCGGTTTCTTCTAGGCGAGCATGCTCCACCGTAGATACCTTCGCTTAACATCAGGCGAGATGGCGGTCAAAGGCAAACCTATTTGTGATGTAAAAGAACGCTTTAAACACATATGTTCGGAATCAACACATTTTGTTTCATAGCATATGGTTTTGATATGGAGCTGGTCTTAAAATCTTGATAGACATTTGTCAAATCCTTACCATTGTTGCCACGAGTTCAAAATAAAAAGTAATTGTTTATAATTACTATTTATACTTTGAAATGTAAAATTATTGTGAACAAACAAACCATTTCTGTTTTTGTGGTCTAAGTGATCTTCCATTAAATGAAAATAGGTTTCATTATCACTTTTAAATAATGGGTTAATAGCACGCAAGAGTACTTTTGAATCATTACGTAATTTTAATTGTTGTCTATTTGTTTTTGAATTAAAATTTCCGGTTAATTCTAAACGTTCTGAATTTTTCTTCAATTTTTAAGCACAGACGTCTCTAAAATATCCTCAAGGTTGGCTTAAAATCGGCTCGCCCAAGACGCCAAGTCGCTTTAACAAGACTCTAAAAAAAGTAGTGTAATTTTTGTAAGTAAATATGTGAGTTTCTCTATTCCACTATGACTTTTAAATGTCTGAACTGGTTTAGATGTATGGGGTATCGTTAGAATTCCTACATAACCACGAGGGATAATGGCTATAATTAAAAAAATGGTGGCATTGTTGATCAAGCAAGCTATGAAGGTGGCTATATTCGGGGATTCCCTACATTATAGTAACAAACATACACACAAACTCATCAGCAACGACTCGGAAGGACCTCTAAAAAGCGAAACCGCTTAATGGTCAACATTCCATAAACTCCAGCTAGAGACCGCCATTTGTGGCACTAGCTCATATGATTCTTTTGTTTTCTGTGTTCTTTTTCTATTTTTGGTGTGCACAATTAAGAGTTTCTATCTAAATGGTTCAATTCTACCTTTACCGTACGAACCGCTAAATAATAGAATTTGCTGCCCGAGTGGTGTTCCCTGACATATACAATCTGGATGCCTTCAAGTAGCGAGTGATTCGGTTTCTTCTAGGCGAGCGTGCTCCGCCGTAGACCGCATCTTCGTTTAGCATCGCTAATCCCAACCGGACTCCTTCTCGGGGAGCTTCTGCGCCTCCTTGATGACGATTTATGGAAACGCCACAACACATTGTTCATCCGCGGGAAACTCATTCATGGACGACAGGTTGTGGTCCTATCCCTGCCTAACCACATTTGATATAATTCTATCAGAGTCTCTTTCCAGTAATGAACTAGAAGAACTCGTCATTTTATGTTTCTTTTTCCTATTTTCAGTAGCAGCAACAGCGACCTCGTCCAATCTGGAAACAGAAGATGGAGCCACATCTACGCAATTGCTATTCGAGTAAGACAAAACTTATCGTACCTGAAGGGTTTTAAGTTTGGGTGTAACAACTAACTGGAGCTGGTATGCCAGCGGTCTAGGGCTTCGCTCTTGACACGGAGGTACTGCTGCTGAGTTGGCCCCCGTAGACACTATTAGGGGGAAATGCACAAAACACCCCAAGCAAGACGTCATCGCGTCAGTGCAAAACTTGTCGCTCCCACTTTGAATAAGAACCTTGGGGGTGTAAGATGCTAAAAGAGATCATTAATTTGGGGCTAGATGGCGCTGTGTGAAGTGTGCTACGATATTTATTTTTATTTTATTATTTACTTATTGTATTCATCATTAAGAACAACTTTTGCTTTTGGCAAAACTCCGGTATTGCTAAAAAACAGCTTCTCCATAATTTTGTCAAGGGTCAAGAGCTTTTTCTATGGAACAGCTATAATATACCTCAACAGACTCCGGTGTTCGTGTCATTTTTTTTTGCTTTTATGAAATTTTAAATTTAACTAGAGCCTTTAGTATTTTATTCCAGTTTGAAGCATAGTGCAGCGACCTACAGAGCTATTGATAACCATTTAGTTAGATTAAACATTGAATGTCTCAAAGTAATGAGCGCCAAAGCAGCGATGCTTTGGACCCTATGTTGTTACTCGAAGTTCTGGGTACCGCTGGATCAGGAGAACGTTTCGTTCATCTTAGTAATAAAAAAATAAAGATCGACTATTTTCGGGACATTAGTTATTAACATTATTTTTTGAAAATCAACCTTGTTTTTAATTATGACAATAATTGATTTCCAGGTCAATACGTCGGGTGCCTAAAATTAAAGTTGGGCCGGGCCTTCGAAATGCCAGGAAGTCTAAACATTCCCAAAAGTAAGTCCTTAAATCCTGTTTATTAAACGTGACCTAATCTAATAGATTGTTTCTAAGACTAGCAGTTTTTGGTAAGTTCGTTTTAATATGCCAAATAGTAGGTAATGTTTTTTTTGCAGCGATGATAGCTTAGTGGTAGTCGAAGGGCATGGGTTCAAATTCCAAAAACGAGCTTGAGCTCCCGGTGAAGGAAAACATCGTGAGCAAACCAAAGCATGGTGGTAGGGTACTTCTAAGTACCTACTCAACTGGCTAGCGAATTGCCTGATATTAAGTGACGGTGTGGTCAAAGATGGTAAACACATCTAGCCTGAAATGGAACGGGTTCTCGAGTGAGGCTACCGAAACACACCGTTAGGTGCTTGGCGGCAAATTTTCAACTTGCGGGTGGTGGCTAGCCAACTAAATACTTTAAAATTCCCTATCACCATGCTATGGGTTTTTCACGTTTTACTCTACCAGCATCTTAAGCTCATTGCTGGAGTTTGAACCTACGCGTATCGTTGTTTGAACCAATCGCACTAACAACGCAGCTATTATCATTACAAAATGGTATCTTTCTATACTGCAGCCCAATTAGAGTTACTCCAGCATGACTCTAAGCGAGGTTCCACAAAGACTAAAAAAAACAAATAGTGCATATCTAACCAACTAGTTTATTTACCAGCCACCAACCATCGTCATGGCTATCTATATACCAGTTAATTTATAACTTCGCATGTATTTCAAATCAATAATTTTCAATTAAACTCAATTATAGGTTTATGCCTTTTGTGAAATAAATTCTCAGCTCACCAATTATTATTTTTAATTTCAGGTCAAAACCACCACAAATACCAATGCATCTACAAACTTCACTAGAGTTGTCAATGTCAAAGTCATTTCTTCCTGTTATTCCATTCCCTCTGCCATCTACCCACAAAATCACACCTACCGATGTACAAATCAAGAATTTCTTCCTGAACACTGCTTTACAAAACGCTTTGAATGGTTCATTGAGTCATTTGACACAAAAGAAGTTAACAAAGACAGTTTCGAACATTGATAACATACGAAGATCATTTACGAGACACACAGAAAATGCATCTCAACAGAAACCTTACCCAAAAGCGATAATAGACAATGATGTAACTCGAAAGTTTGCAAAGATAGATTCGGCCATAACTACAGTTCAAACAAATTTAGACGAAACACAAAGAAAGACGCTAACGAAAACAATTGCTGTAAAAGATGATTTGCAAAAAATATTTAAGACGGAAATTGAATCAACACATTCAGAAAATCTTAAAACGTTTGACGGACAAAATATATTCACAGATGACACTAGGTATGAATTTGCGAAGATAGTTCAAGATAAAGCAAGAAAAGATATATCCACAAATGTTATTAGAGAAGAATATGTCAAGGTGCATCCAGAGTTGGGGAAAAGTGACATTAAGAATGAGTTTACGAAGACAGCTTTAAACGATATCCTGATGAATAACAATAATGATGATGTGCAGAGTAGAAAAAGGCTTCATAAATGTGACGTGGTTGGATGTCACAAAGTTTATACAAAAAGTTCGCATTTAAAGGCACATAAGAGAACTCACACCGGTATGTATTTAATGAAGTTAGTAATTAGTTCCTTTTAACTATAATACTCCCAAATTTTAAAGCAGATATATAGTCTATACTTACGTCAAAAACTTCGTCCGGGTTAACTTTAGTAATTAGTTCAGAGAGAAATTAAACATGTGCTATTTTATTATTAGATTTAGATAAAGGATACTTTTTATCCCGAAGTAATGTTTCATAAGACGCATCTATACTAAATTTCAAGTGGATACGCCCAGTAGTTCGTTTTTGATAATCCCACAGGAACCTAAAATTTTTCTGATATACAAAGTATCCTATATCTTAATCCAAGTAATAAACTATAGGTGAACCAAATTTCATCCAAGTCCGTTCGGCCGTTTTTGCGTGATTTAGTAACAAACATACAAGCATTCAAACTTCCACATTTATGATATTACAGGCTTTTATCTAACTTGCAATGTATTAGGTAACTATTTTTTTGGGTTTGCCAGTACTCGCCACGCTTGGCAGGCGGGTTGGCGAGCGCAGTTAGGTGTGATTGTTCAAGGAAGACGCTGCTGCCCATCTTCCGGATGACCTCCCTTAGCCGGCTCTTACGGCGACCACGGGTAGAGAGAGTGGGGTACTATTCTTACGCCGGCACCACCACGGCACATGTATATTATATGATCGATTAATTTATTGGTGTATAACATTCTGTTCTCCTTTCTTCTGTTCTGTTCTATTTAATTTCATTTAATTCCTTTCTATTATATTAGTTTGAAAGAAGTTTATTTAAAGTAATGAACTTCCTCACGGAGTTTGACCCAGTGATTGTTTATTTTCAGGCGAAAAGCCCTATTCCTGCGGTTGGGCGGGATGCGAGTGGCGTTTCGCCCGATCCGACGAGTTGACACGTCACACGCGGAAACACACCGGCCACCGGCCATTCACGTGCCCGTTGTGCCGAAGGTCTTTCGCGCGCTCCGACCATCTCGGCTTACATATGAGAAGACACTGACGAACTTATTCATAAGACGAACATTCTCGACTAGAGTGCTTACTTAGTGAGTTCTATTGTTTTCGAAACTTAAATATATTTTTTAAATATTGTAGGACACATTACACACAGCGCCATCTGACCCCAAACTAAGCAGAGCTTGTGTGATGGAAGTCAGATAACTGATAGAATACATAAATATTTTTTTTTGTAAATACTTACTCATAATACATACAGAGCACCCAGACACAGAACTATATATTTATACCAAACAAACATTTGTCCTTGGCGGGAATCGAACCCACGCCCTACAGCTCAGGCAGACATACTCCCAATGAGCCAACAGGGCTGTCGAACTATAAAGTAATAAAATTGTTTTATAAGTTTTACAAAGTGAACTTTAAAATAAGTGTCATGTATGAATTTTTTTCTAAAATTCATATGAAGTCTGTATACGCATAAATTAACTTTGCTGGCGCAGTTCATCAGTGTGTTTTGGTTCCCGGTACCAAAAAGCGCCATCTCGATCTTCCGGATGAGCATAACGAAACACTTTGAACTACAGATTAAAAGACGCCGAGTGCGCTCATTGTTTATAGTACTAAAACAACTTATTTGAATTTCGCCAAATGAACGACTTCACAAATTTGTAAAATATTTATTTTTCATGAGAAACTTTATATCTTGATAACATGGAACGTCAAGGAATACATATAGCGTCGTGCCCCAAGCCTAAAAGCTACAATGAAAACAAGAATTCCGAAATATACATATTGATAAATAATCATATTTCATGGTTACCTGACGTACAGGGCCTGCTATCGCTTGTCAAGTAATGGCATCGTTAGCATACAGGGCCCGCTAACGCTTATCAAATATTGAAATCGTTTTGGCGTACAGAGCCCGCTATTGGTTGTCAAGTATTGGCATCGCTGGCGTACAGAACCCGCTATGGCTTGTCAAGTATTGGCAACGCTGGCGTACAGGGTCCGCTAACGCTTGTCAAGTATTGACATTGTTGATGGCGTAAAGGGCCCGCTATCTCTTGTCAAGTATTGATATTGTTGTTGGCGTACAGGGCCCGCTATCTCTTGCAAAGTATGGACATCATTGGTGATACAGAGCCAGCTAAACCTTGTCAAGTATTGACATTGTTGTTGGCGTATAGGGCCCGCTATCTCTTGTCATGTATTGACATTGTTGTTGACGTACAGGACCCGTTATCTCTTGTCAAGTATGTACATCATTGGTGATACAGACCCAGCAACACCTTGTCAAGTATTGACATAGTTGGCGGTCATTAGTTTAAACCCGGTATTGATCTAAGAAAATATTACAATAAAAAAAGATTCCTGTTATAGATAAAAACTATTTTATACACTTAGGGCATTACAATGTGATCAACAATAAACACTTTGCTCAATAGTTACGACAATAATATGAACTAAGTTAAATTAAAGTATTAATTAAAAAAAGATGTAAAATATTTATATACAAATATTTCTTGTTATATTAATTTAAATATTTAATGCTTAAACAAAAAAAAATAGCATTAAGTCCACATGGCATTCATTTTAAACTTAAGGCCAGTAATTATTCAACATTTTTTTAAAATGTTTTTAGATCTATAGTTATTTTTTTTTAAATAAATAGGTATAACTTTATTTTAATACTGACATGGTCGAGTTTAAAATAAACGTATATCATTGATTACCCCCTGTGGATTCCATTATAATGCAATATATATCGGCCAAACTACAACGTAAAAAAAATCATCTTACATTCGCATTGCAATTATAAACACATGGGATTCGTAAACGTTGCTTAAAGTTAATCTACGCTTAAATGCACGCTAGTTGATTAAGTAGGTGTGAGCATAATTAAATCTAACTAAAAACATTTATTTCCTGGAACTTAATGATGTTGTATTGCAACAAAGATCTCGTAATGTTTTATCCATTGGGGTTGATCTGTGATATCTACATATACAGGATGGAAAGTTTTATCGAGAATCCTATATCCTATAGCTTCTAAATTTTAGAAAAAAAGTTAGTTATGTTAACATAATCGAATAACATTGGAGAGATAATAATATTTGATGTGAAACATCTATTGGCAGTAAAACTGACTCATGTGCCGTGACGACAAACGGCGTGACGCTCTCTTATGCAGTCATATCCATTCTACGCCAGTTATCTCGCCCTTGTATCTGTGCATGTATGTAGGTATACTTTACACTACGTTACTTGTCTGTGTGCCGTGTGTCCATAAATAAGTTTTAATAATAACATTTGAAATGTAACTGAAATATGGAATAAAACGGCTTTTTATTTATTTATTTATTTATACTGCTGTGTGCAGGCCTTTTCTTATTGTGAGGAAAGGTCAGACCAATCTCGCATTACGCACAAAGCTTAGTAATAATTAAATAAAAAATACAAAAAACCCCCTACCCAATTATCCAAACAGAGCCACCGCTAGAAAACTGGCTTTGTAATGAAAAAAACCGCATCGGAATCGGTCCATCTGTTTGAGAGCTACGATGCCACAGACAGACACATATAGACAGACAGACAAAAATCGACGTCAAATTTATAACACCCCTCTTTTTGCGTCGGGGGTAAAAATAGAGGTGCGTGCCATAGGATTCAAACTCAGGACCTCCATTGGAAGCCAGACAATCTCCCGACTTCGTTGTGCTAATGATCTTTAAAAACTGGACGGAACAAAGACATTTTCTATCTGTCCCTTTCTATTATACATGTCACAGTTCTTTATGTTTTGACAGATAGAGCCGATCAAACTTTCCTCTTGTATGCAATGCTAAATAAGCTTTTTTTATGTAAATAGAATATGCCACTAGATTTTCTTGATATTCTATTAACGGATTTAAAATAAAAAAAACATAGTATATTACGATAATAATATGTAAAAAAAAAAAATATGCTCAAAAATAAAGTTCCAGAAAAAAAAGTATACAGGGCAACCGTGGCAATATTAGTAGTTTTAATAATTTCTAAAATATTGATAAGTTAAAAAAAATACATTTTTTTTTATTGTTTTTTTTTTACTATCAAACTTTTACTTTATACGAAATCATAGATTTACAAATACATGGATGTCGGTATTGCAAGAAAGTTAAAAAAAATATGTTTATCTATTCCAAATTAGAAATATGCTTATAAATTCAGACTGAATACATAATTTCACGACTGTTCCTAGTTTAGATTGCAACAAATTTCGTCTTTCAATCTTTTAACGAAAAAAATTTTATTGTAATTTTTTCGTTTTACTTTTGCGGGATTTGCAACAAATTTCGTCTTTCAATCTTTTAACGAAAAAAATTTTATTGTAATTTTTTCGTTTTACTTTTGCGGGATTTGCAACAAATTTCGTCTTTCAATCTTTTAACGAAAAAAATTTTATTGTAATTTTTTCGTTTTACTTTTGCGGGATTACTCACGTTTAATTATATTCAATACTCCCACTATAGTTTTGGCCACATCCAGTGGATTTTTTCATGGAGACGTGAGTGAGTGAGTGCAACGCGCGCACGTCTTCGTCTTGCTTCGCACCGATCGAAACTATAGTCAGGGAATCCGATATAATTAAACATGATTAATCCCGCGTAAGTAAAACAAAAATGTGTCAAAACCACGTCAGTTTCCATAGTTACTTATAAACATATCTTAAAGTTAGCCTGTATCTTTCCCACACGTCACATTGACGAGAAGTTGACAGCTTTTAAGCATTAGTACTAATGCTTAAGCAACGTCTATAAGTGGTCTTTTTTTATGGCTGACAGGCTAGGTGTTTGACCGCAACTCACCTGATGTTAAGTGACGGTGTGGTCGAAGATGGTAAAGCACACTTAGCCTGGAATGGTACTGGCACTCAAATGAGGCTGCCGGAACACACCGTTAGATGCTTGGCGGCAGATTTTCAATTTGAGGGTGGTAGCTAGCCAGCCGAGTACTAGAAAGTACCCTACCACCACGCAAAGCAGTCTATAGTAGTTACAGCTGTTTTAGCGATGTTTTCAAGTGCTCCGCCTTCCATCCATGAGTTTCTAAATCTATGCACGAACTTACATATTTTTGTTAAATTTAAATTGTAATGAAAAACCTTCCCAAGATAACGTTTTTCTAATTTTATTAATATTATAGAATCTCAAAAAGATAATTAGCAATTTATTCACGTATTTACGCCAATTCTGCTGATATATTAACTGAGCTATATCTGACAGCACATTAAACATATGCCATAAACTTTTCACATGTCGAAATTAAAAAAATACATCTTACAATCTTTCGATACGCAGCAACGCTCGCGTACTCTGCGTTTAAGCGGAGACGAGCGGGGAAGAGTCAAGTTGGGTGCATTACTTAGGATTGGCTAGGCCTTGTACTTGGGTTTATTCTTTGAGCCCTCCCTTACGTATATTTTATTGATAATGTGGGGTCTTGCGCGTCATGTCTGTGGAGCGTACACGTGCATGCAGTCCGAGCGAACGTTGAGAACTGTCGTCGCACAGCGTGCGCCGTATATTTATATGGACGCGTTTTTGGTGTCATATCGAGTGATCAATGTTTGGTTGCTCTCTTCGGTATGGTTTGGGAGAGGACCCTACAAATAGCATATAAGCAACAGTTGATCAAAAATAAATCATCGTGTCACTTGAGTTGTTTCATTCCGAAAACAGCAGCCAACTCTCAAGACCCCACAGATAACACCAATGTCAAATTACTTATTCAAACCTCAAAACACAAAATAACAATATTATTTAAACCACGCTATTTTTACAATAAATAATGTCGCAGAATAAACGTAATTAGTTTTACATAGACATAATTTCTTATACTATTTGTTTTGTTTCAAATGTTTATTAGATTTTTTTATAAAAATTGTTAAGCTAATATATAGTTTTGTAAGATAATTATAAATATACGATAAGAAATATATAATCGGGGCCAGTATTCCTAAAACATTCGGTATTAATTAAAATAGTAAAGCCATTAACGAATAAATAGAAAAAGATATGATAAGTAATGTTTATATCGTTAAAAAAAACTTTGATAAATTATTGATCTCAAATTGGGTATTCTCATCTCTATTTTTTATTGTTTTACTGCTAAAGATCTCAGCAATATAAATTACTAACACTGATGTACCTACAATTAAACAATAACTTATTTAGTCCATGGGCACACCAAAGTTGATATAACACAATACAATACAATATTTTACTGATAACACCAAAGTCATAAGTCATATTTCATAATTCGGTATGTAAAGAAAAAAATACTTTACTGATTCCAAAACCATTTCGAAATATTACATTCCTACATATTATTTTTACGTTTAAAACTTTTTAAATTATGAGATGGCTATGGTTTATTTTAGTTAAATACATAAAATAAACTTGACTTTCATTTGGCCTCTAATGACGTCACACAGTACGTTTTATTTAGGGCTACTTTCATTGCCTAGAAAAGCAATGGCAAATTATTGAGTGTACCAAAATTCATTGACTTTATATTTTTCTAAGTATCGAACAATTTGTTTGTACAAGTTTTATTTACTTTTTAGTAATAAGTATCAATTTTGTCGATGTTTTAATTTTGTAAAAAGTTTGGAAGGGTTTTGTTGTAGGGACAATGTCTGTTGAGAATGGCGCATTCCATAGCTTGGTCGCCACTCATCAGTTAACAGCCGCACAAGAGTGTACTCGCTTACGACCATGTAATTATTGTGAGAAATAGGAATGGTGATCACCAGTAATATAATTTTATCTACCACAAACGAAAGTCAGAAGTACACGCACATAGTTTGGGGGTTGACAATAAATTTCTTAGATGACATCAGTAATACATCTTTAATCGCCACAGCGGAAACATACAAATTGCCTGCAACATATACATGTTAAAATCGTGTGTTAAATCTACTTTTGTGTGTCCCCTTGGCTTAGTTTTATAAAATTGTGAATAAGCACTTCCAGCATTTTGCCGGCCAGTAAATGAGACGTAACTTTTATATTCCTATTTTTATCATAAGAATTTTTATTACTGTACGTTATTTTATAATTATAGCGGATTTTGTGTAATTAGTTTATTTTTTTCCTATTTTGACGTGGATCTTCTTTAAATTTGCTTCCATAGCGGGAAGCAATTCAGAATACTGTTAAAAAATCGAGGGATACAGTTTAGTGTTGCAACTAAATGTCTATCATTTGCAACCGACGTGTGATTACACCACTCAATAGTTGAAGGATCAAAGAATTCGTTATGACGAGGGGTTTGAAACATGCGAATCCGAATAACTTCTTAGTGTTCAAAAATATACACGTGTTCATGACAGCTACACCTCGTTTTTTTTTTTCAGTTTTGATTTAAGGTGTGATTTGATTAGACTTCTAAGACTTAAAAATAATTTGTACTTGGTAACACGAACGATAGACCGTGAACATCTTCATTTTATAATATTGGTTTTAAATACTTTGGTGTTGACCGGTGACCTACTATAAATTAAGTTACATCCATCACAATTTTATAAAATAATTAAAAATTACCTTAAGCAAATACTTATGTAACAGAATTTACTAGCACATGGATGTTGGGCTATAAATAAGACTCAAAAAGAGTTACACAATAACTTTTATCACCGGGTTTTAATCGCGCCCAAAATGCTATAAATTTAGTAATCCAGTCAACTCGTGACCTTGGCTAATGCAACATGGCCGAAACGTCGAAGTAAATAAACAAAACTAATTTCATAGTATTTTGTGCGCGAGTAAAACCCGGTGAAAACATAATTACGTGTTCAAGTCGGGAAAGTTTAAAAATTGGAAAAAAATATATATATATTTTTATAGTTAAATTTTATGATTAACACGTTTTTTGTTAATCACTGACTGCGCAGAGTTCACCTCAGATTAGATCTCAAAATTTAAACGACGTCAGAGTCTACCTACCTGTGACGACAGTCAGGCTTTTGGCCAGCAATGGGATATTATAGGCTGAAATATGGCATGGTGGTAGGGTATATTTTAGTACTCGGCTGGCTAGCTACCAACCTTAAGTTGAAAATCTGCCGCAAAGCACCTAGCAGCGTATTCCAGCAGCCTAAACACCGCCACTTAACATTAGTTGAGCTGTAGTCAAACACCTAACTTGTAAAAATTTAAAGGAAAAAAAAACGTGCCTTGTCTTACTCTAACTTCCTAACGAATAAACAACAAACCAAAACTACCGCACCGCACCGCACTAGGTTGCAGAAACTTGTGGCACAGTCTCGATTTTTTTAAACGCATAAATAAACAATTATTTTCCAATAAATGAATCGTATGTATCAAAACGTCGACGCCAAACAGCCATATTGTTTGCTTCGCTAAACGGGCACTGTATTGCGGAAGAAGTTTGATAATCAAATGAGGTATAGAAACACGCTCGGTTTAAACGCGTCAGATAGCAGAGGGACGATATTACACTGAACCGATAGGCTTGATGACGTCACGCCGTTAACGCAAATCCAACATCCATGTTAGTAAATCTATGATTAAAAAATTGGCTTAATTTTTTTTTAAATGTATGTTTAGGTAAATTTCACAGATGTACCTACTTATTTTTGTGTTTATATAAATATAAGTTTTTTAGTAATTATATTCATGATTTTATTTTATTACCTGCACTTTAGACTAGAGCTTTTG